>OX243883.1:12500-1317324 GCA_945859645.1 Amphipoea oculea | reverse complement strand
GTATGAAAGTCCGTCAGTTTTAAAGTTAGGATCTTCAAGTTTTGTGTTTCGGCTGACGATTGAAAATTAATTTATACGTGTCTCAGCGTTTTTGATAATTCTACCCCCAAAGGGTTAAAAAGGGGGATTAAGTTGTGTATGAAAGTCTGTCAGTTTAAAAGTTAGGATCTTCAAATTTTGTATTTAGGCTAACGATTGAAAATTAATTTATACGTGTTTCAGCGTTTTTGATAATTTCACCCCTAACGGGGGATGAACGACCTGACTGACTCATCAACGCCCAGCCCAAACCCTTAGACCTAGAAAGCTGAAGTTTTACACGATGGTTCCTTTTATGATGTAGACCAGGAATAAGGAAGGATTTTTTTAAATTCAACCCCTAAGGGAGTTAAATAGGGGATGAAAGTTTGTATGAAAGTCCGTCAGTTTTAAAGTTAGGATCTTCAAATTTTGTGTTTCGGCTGACGATTGAAAATTAATTTATACGTATCTCAGCGTTTTTGATAATTCTACCCCCAAAGGGTTAAAAAGGGGGATTAAGTTGTGTATGAAAGTCTGTCAGTTTAAAAGTTAGGATCTTCAAATTTTGTATTTAGGCTAACGATTGAAAATTAATTTATACGTGTCTCAGCGTTTTTGATAATTCTACCCCCAAAGGGTTAAAAAGGGGGATTATGTTGTGTATGAAAGTCTGTTAGTTTAAAAGTTAGGATCTTCAAATTTTGTATTTAGGCTAACGATTGAAAATTAATTTATACGTGTCTCAGCGTTTTTGATAATTCTACCCCCAAAGGGTTAAAAAGGGGGATGAAGTTGTGTATGAAAGTCAGTCAGTTTAAAAGTTAGGATCTTCAAATTTTGTATTTAGGCTAACGATTGAAAATTAATTTATACGTGTTTCAGCGTGATAATTTCACCCTTAACGGGGGATGAACGACCTGACTGAGATATCAACGCACAGCCTAAACCGCTGGTGATAGGGACTTGAATTTTGGAGGGTGTATTCTTTGTAAAGTATAAGTATCCAATAAGAAAGGGTTTTTGGAAATTCAACCTTAAAGGGGGTGAAAAGGGGGGATTTTGTTTGTATGAAAAATCTTATTCCTTGAGTTAAAAACCTTGAACCTTGGCACGAATACTTATCTAAGTAAATTATGAAGTTTGGCATTTTTCGTTTTTCTTAACTCATTTCAACCCTAAAGAGGTATTGGGGGTGTCAAAATTTCTTTGGAAGAATTTCAACGTGCTGTCCGATTAACTCGAAACTCAGTCAGTATTAATACTAAGGACTAAAAATAAAGAATAACCTGTATCAGGGTTTTTCGAAAATGTACCCCTAACTGTGTGAAAATGGGTTGTTAATTTTGCAAGGGCATATTTTACTGTGTGGCTTGATTAGATGGAAAATTTTTCATAATTCGTCCCATGTAGGGGTGAAAAGCGGGAATACGGTTTATATGAAAAATCTTATTCATTTGGTTAATAAACTTGAAACTTGGTACGAACATAATTATATTTATCTAAATAAATTATAAAGTTTGGCATTTTTTGTTTTTATAAACTAGCCCTTAAAGGAGGATTGGGGTGGGGGGTGTCAAAATTTTAACGCGTGGTCCGATTACCTCGAAACTCGGTATTTATACTGAAGACCACAAATAAAGAATAACGTGTATCAGGGTTTTCCGAAAATCTACGCCTAATGGGGTGAAAAGGGGCAGTTAATTATACATGGAAAGATTTTAATGCGTGGCTTGATTAACTTAAGAATTCGTATAAATAATCTTTAAGTCAAGTAATGAACACACCCCAAACAATTTTTCGAAATTCTACCCCTATAGGGTGAAAAGCGGGAATACAGTGTATATGAAAAATCTTACGGTACAAATACTTATACAAGTAAATTATGAAGTTTGGCATTTTTTGTTTTTCTAAACTACCCCTAACGGGGGATTGGGGGCGTCGGAATTTCTATGGAAGAATTTTAACGCGCGGTCCGATAACTCGAAACTCTGTATTTATACTTAAGACAAAAAATAAAGAATAACGTGCATCAGGGTTTTTCGAAAATCTACCCTTAACGGGGTGAAAAGGGGTATTTAGTTAATTATACAGGGGAGGATTTTACTGCGTGGTTTGATTAACTCAAAAATTGGTGTAAATAATCTTTGAGTCAAGTAATGAACACATCCCAAACGATTTTTGAAAATTCCACCCCTGTGGGGGTGAGAAGCGGGGATACAGTTTATTTGAAAAATCTGATTCCTTTGATCTACACACTTAAAAATTCGCCCGAATACTTAGTTGTCTAAATAAATGATAAAGATCATACCTACATACATTTTCGAAATTTTTAGAGGAAAGTACGAATTTCACGCGGACGAAGTCGCGGGCAGAAGCTAGTTAATTATAATTATTTCATCTGCCATAAACCTTCCTTAGAGCCTTTCTCAGAAATATTTAACGACAATTTATTTGCAACACTGAAGTTTAGATCTTAATTTTCACTCACTTTTGGTATAGATGACGTTGTTTTGTTTGTAGAATATTATGTCTTTTTTTCCTTGTTGACTTAGTTGTCTACAATAATATTACAAAGAGGAGAGATTTGTTTGTTTGAATTGAATAGGCTCCGAAAGTACTGGAACGATTTGAAAAATTATTTTACCATTAGAATGCTACATTATTCCTGATGAACATAGTCGATAGAATATTTACAAATATGTTAGGGATCCGTATTAAAACTTCGATAATGTAACCCAAGGTGTGAAAAACATACCAAAAAAAAAAATCTTATATCTCGTACGCTGCGGAAATTATTCACAATAGAGCAAAGTTATGTACTGCAGTTTTATAGAGGATATCAATATCTACAAAAAAGTGCGCGATACCATATGTCTAAACTATTACAGTTATGTCACAATGACTACTTTTTCATGTTAAAATATGCAATAGTAACGCCGAAAAATCCTTTTATCGCGTACGCTGCGGAAACTATTGACAATATAGCAAATTGATGTACTACAGTGTCAAAAGCAGAATTGATCAAGTGTTCTAAACTTGTCTGCCAAGAGTGTGTTAAAATGTATAATTTCAAAAAATTTTGTTAAATACCAATCTACTCGTGCGAACAGTGGCGTGCATTGGTTTTCAGAATAGGTAGGCACTAGGCCGGGTCTAGTCTAGGCAAACGCGGTCACTAATAAGAAAAAAAGTGAGGTCAAAAGCGTGGTTATTTGAGTAGGCATGCCTACTTAAGGGTGATAAATTGCAAAGGTCGAACTTCATGGTATTACGCGTGAGACGTACGTATTTTTAATTTTGTCGTTATTAACTTGAACGAGTAAAGACCAATGACAATGTGCGAATACTCCGGGAGCCGAGTAGGCCGTTCGGCGACTGCCTACTGCCGTGCGTGTTTGTATGAAGATTTTGTTTTTTGTTAGGTATGATAATTTAGTGAGTTTCTTAATGGGGCACACACACCAAAATGTAATTGACAGGCTTATGTTGATATAGGTATCGAGGTAGGCACTGCTTATACGCCTATATGCAATGCACGCCACTGCGTGCGAAGCCGGGGCGGGACGCTAGTAAAAGATAAACATAAAACCTTCTCTGTAAAAGTAAGTTACCGGATTGGAAAGGTCACGATGAGATATAAAGTTACACTTAACATTCCGTGAGGCGAGTTTCCTCTCGAGTTTCTGTTTGAATGGACGCTGCAGGTTTAATTAAAAATAAATATTTGTATTCAATGCAGATATACACGAGAAAAGTTAATCTAGACTGCAAACTGAAAATGTAATTAATTACACAAGTTTTTCTATCATGCATGTTGAAAGCTATTCACTGATTATATTTCCTCTAGTATCAAGCTTTTTGTTTATCAGTTTCAGCACAAAAACATTGTATGAGAGTTGAAAACAATTTCATTATTACTATCAAAGTTGTACCACAGAATACTTAAAGTACTACGTACAGAAAGGACACTCCCTTCCCCGCACTAACATCAGTTACCGCACCTCACCCCGCACTTCGAGGTTACCGTCGCAGTTCTTTAGCAAGAGCGCTCGCAAACGCAAGTACCTCACGCACACATTCATACGTATACAAACGTCATTTTTTAATGTAGTAGTAGTAGGTAATTATTTTGCGAGCGTTGTATGGAGTGTCCGGGGTGTGGTTGTACTTCGACCCACACGAAAGAGGCATGATCAATATTACCAGTTAACGACGAAACTCATGTTTCTTCTTATGTAACGGTAGTAGCAGTTTGGCTCTAGGCCAATTTGTTAGCACTTTGTACTCGCTTTATCATTTTCCAGTAACGAAGGTAGTTGTAATTTATAGCTTGCAACTTATTTTACCGTGTCCATGTTACAGTGTTTTGTTTTTGTCTTTTGGTCTTCGCAGTTGCGGTTTTGGCTTTGGCAGTTACTTTGCTGTTTCAGTTACAGTTAAATTAGAAATGTTTTTGTTAAAAGAGACGGGTTTATCTGCCTTATTTGTTGTGTGGACAGTTTTCACTTTATTGTTGCGTTTGTAACTAGCGAAGTGGTAATTAGTGTAACAACGATTAATCTTTAAAATCTAAACCTAGTTTAGAAGTCAGGGTTTTTCACTCTGGAACACTAACTTAAGCCATTTTTAGACCGTAATAATGTATAATGCATTTTTTGAGAGAAATAAATATTATTTATTATTATCTCGATCTAATATTTTGTAATGTGTTTCAACGAGATTAGATAGTTATCCTCCTCTTGAAAGCTAATACAGAATTTTAAAACCTCCATCTAAGTATATAATTATATTTCTAAGTTTAGTATATTTGCAGTTATTAATGAAATTGGTTTAATTTGTTCCAATTTAGCTGTGATTAATGTTATACCTTTATTAGATCGTATTACGAACTTAGTTTACGATGTAATTAACTTGACCAAATATTGGAAATTCTAATAAAGTTAATAGCTGTGACGTAATTTATTTTGGCTGCTCATTGTTCTAAACTACAATCAAAATTATATTTAGGCTGATATTCTTTACAACCTATTTATATAACACAAACAGTATGAATAGTTATTGCTATGTTTTTACTCGTTTCCTGTCTTATTATTTATATCAACTATCTTTTTCCTTCAGTAATTGCTTCCATTACTCTCTGTTCAGCGAGGGGGCGTTCTTCATTTCGCCTAGAAATGTATACTTCGTTTTGTTTTTAATTAGTTCTTGCTTCAAACGACGCGCATTTTAGAATATCATGAGTTTTTTTCTCTCTTAAGGCTGTTGCTTCTTTATTTATTCTAGGTCAAATTTCATTGAGGTCTTGTTAAATGATGTCTTCTATCTTCTTTCTATTATTTTTAATAGAATACAAAGTGTAATTTAATCTTATTTTCAATTAAGCGCCAGCCACACATATCCGGGTCAGGGCTATCCGTGTTCAGTGTTCCCGTCAGGGACGTTCCATCCGTCACCCGTGTTCACACATATCAGGGAAATCGGTATCAGTGTCCCTTTCTTTACAGAGTATATAATCACTACGTATTATTTAGCTGATACGCACACAACACGATGACTTTATTTAACGATAAAGAATTAGCAATGATTGCAATAGCGCTAGATGAAGAAGAAGCAGATCACCAAGAATACTATCAGCAGGCAAAACGTATTTGGGTATGTGAGCTCTTCTTCCGATATTACATTTGTCCTTTGTCTTTGTGCTGTCTAGTTTACACGTTTTTTTAGTTTCTATTTCAAAACATAGCGTCCTTTGATACAAAAGTGTATCGCATAAGTACGCTATCACTCACCCCTTTCCTTTACGTTCCTCACACGCCACTTTAAAACTGACGACGCTTACATATTCCCAGTAGTGTCGCCATTTTGTTCTTAGCTGGGATTCATGACGTAATGTGCTCAGACGTCACTATTCCTCTTCATTAGCTACCATTGTGTAGCTATGTCATCCTTCTCGTGCATGTCAGCTACATAGCAACATTCCGCACTGTTAAGCACAACTGCTAAATTATTCGTCGTATTACTATGAATGGTGACCCAGCGAAATTGATGATGCTGCTATAAGTAAAATAGGTCAAATATATCCCGTCATTTATGTTAGATTTTGTTTGAATCTGCACTAGCAAATATGTGTGCCATTAAGTTTGCAAGAGTTCTTGTAGTAGTGAAAAATTATGCTTGAAAACAGCCCGCATTTCAAACAAAGACTTGGTATTAAGGAAATGTAGTTTAATAACTTCACCTGGTTTTATTTTCGTGTTTCGCTTTTGTCTTCATGAACGCGGTTTGGAGGAAATTAAAATACTACTTTGAAAGCATAAAATATGAGCAGACACTCAACAGTTTCCTCAGTATATTTCATATTTCTACAAAGCACATGCTGACCCAAAAAGTTCTTTCATCATTTTGAACCCCTGTTGCCATAAAACGTTGACGTGACGTCACTCCCTTACTTAGCGTTATATCCTCGTGAGAAGAAGCCTGTATACATCTTTTTGATCATAAATATTACGAGCTATTGCCCATGATGGCTGCCATATCCGCCAATAGCACCATACAACCATATATTTTGTGTCACGCAATGTTTGATAGAAAAAGTTGGAACCACCATGCCCCAAATAGTTCGCGAATGTTTGTGGTATTTTGGCTATTGATTTTGGAATATAACTTGGGGTGTAAACATAACTCAGCGTATGAATTAGAAATAAATATTTGACATGTGTTCTCATGAAATATGCGTGGAAGAAAAATGCGTGCGTGAAATCCAGCTGTTTGCAAAAATAAAGTACATACTCATCAATGGATATTATGATGTGACAGACATTCACATTGAATTGTTTTTGTACGTCAAAATCAATTTAAATTGTAAGTACTTAAGTAATTGTAAGACCACGCTATCGCATTAGGTATACACCTGTAATGATAGTGATAAGGGAGATTTTAATAAATAAATAAATAAAAATAAAAAAATAAAAACAACATGTACATGACATCTACGGATCAATACCGAATCCGTTCGGATAGCTGAACGATGTCAGTAGAAGCCTTAACAAGTTCATTATGCAATGCCAACAGAGGATTAAATGCACGTCCACGCATAATCTACGTGCATGCTCTGCATTGGCTTTAATAATGTGAAATACGCTACAGCGGCGGAAATTTGAAATGTTTCATTAACTCTGACCGCTGACGCTGTCATATCTACCCACATAATTGATATTTATTAGACCGGTGGAATATGTAGTTCAAAATTAAGTAAGGAAGCTACCGTTGCGCAAATAGATGAACTGAATGATGATGTTGTTAATTTTAAAGTCACTCTATAAGATTCGGATTAAAAAGCTTACAGTAACTATAGTAAAAATGATTGTGCTAATCCACTAGTAGCAAGAAAGATTATGGAATTAAGATGCAGTAAAGTTTTATTATAGCTATTAAGGAAAGTGGTGCTGCTACGGGATTAGAACAAAGAAGTTATATCTTTATTAGCAAGCGTAGAACGTGTGTGCTGCTAAGTGCTAATTAGACAAAAGGTCAACGGTGCTCTAGATTATACAGACAATGTGCTTGTTGGTTTAAATAATGTATAGTTTGACGTTACTCATATTGTGAATTGGATTATTTAGTTTATTTCTAAAAAACGTAACTTATTACAATTTGGTTTAAGCCACACAACGAAAACGTCTCAGCGTTTATGTGTGCTGTCGAGACTTTTATTTAAATTACAAAAATGTTAATGACTACAATTATACATAATAATACTTTTATAATGACCATTAATTTATAGGTACATAAATACTTACGTAAATTAGAAGACATTAGGAAACCTTTTGATTTGTACTTATAACTTTTCGAACCCGTTTTGTATAACATTTGCAAGTCTTCTGGAAGTTTATTAAAAAAAAAAGTCACTAAATATTCTGCATCTCTCATCGCGTAAACATGATTAAATTTTAGTAGGATGTATTTTTTTTTTATTGGTATCGTTCTGAGAAAGGCAGTAGTCATAGTTGTATTAAATTTAATGTGTGTATACTCATGTTTTGCACAAATAATTGATCTTATCTTAATCCAATTCACAATATGAGTAAGGTTAACCCATCCTTGCCCAATCATTTGGAAACTCACTGGTTACTTACAAAATGCTGAGACTTTCAATTAATACTCCAATTTCCTTTGCTCACCCAACTATATTATAGATTTGCAATACCCTAGCTGAGAGCCGGAAATTAAACAAACCCAGCTTCTAAATATTTACAGCTTTAGCTGCAATGTATACGTATTTCATGATTCATCCCATTGGAAGCTAATGTCAGGCATTCATCAACCGCTCGGCTCTCTCATTAGGTCCTGTCGCCCCCTCGCGTCTGTACGTCCCATATCAAACATGTCATATAGGTATGTGTTTGTAGCTGTGATTATCATTTGGTTTGGTTTGGCTGTAATTCGGACTTCGGAAATTTTGGAAGCTGTTTGTGCATTTGTTACTGTTTTGACTTTATCCTTATTGGATTTTTTTTTAACTTCTACCGAGTGTACTTTATCAGATTCAGTACGAAATTCTAAAATTGCTATGTAAATTCTAAACAATTTTCTAAAACCAATTTCATTATTTCTAAATCTAATACAACAGTACCAGCCCGATATTTGAATTTGCATCTCATCTCGTACATATTTCATCCCATTTGTAGCTAATGCTGGCCATTCATAACTCTACTCGGAGCACTCATTACCCGTCGTCGCTAATATGAAACCATGTCCTTTGGAATGTTGCTAGAGTTTATTTTAATATTTTTTTAAATGTTAGGATTAATATTCTTGCTAGGATTTTTAAGCTCTTCTCTAAATCTTTGACCTCTTTTACATCAGCTTTCATGCCAGCCATGAATATCCTTAAAATCCTTATCACATAACCTAACTTTTCCTTTTCACTATTCCCCGAAGGGGTAGGCAAACAAAGTTCATCTACATTTCGCAAGTAAATATTTTTAGGGCAGAACTCGACTTCCGGATGCTACTGAAAAAACAACCCCGCCCTACCGAATTTAGGCATAACACAACCCTATTCAGTAGCCGCGCTTGCGATCACTACAATGCATAGCAGGCTTTTTAATTCACGCCACTTATTCCTAGACAAATGTACAGTACTTATAGTGTAAATGTAGCTAATGGTGCTTCTTCGTACTTTTGTCTGATATGAGGCATTCATCGCTCGCCACTCACCTACTCATTACTCCCCTTCGGTTTTCACGTCGTGTCGCATTGTATGCGTCACGCTCACGCGACACGACTCTTCGTCCCCTAGGGTGTACTGATGTTGCTAAAGTGACAGTGGGTTTGTGGTGCCTTCCTCATGTGTTAATGCTTCCTGTACGTGTGTCTTTGAACATAGCTGTATTATGTAGATATGGGTATAGTAATAAATGTTTTTATTACTAGTCCTTGTAACAGAAAGTTGAAAAAGAGGCTCAGGACATAATTAGAAGACCAAAAAGTAATTTAAAAAAAAACAACCGACTTCAAAAAAAAAAAACACTACAAAGTGATAAATAACTTTAATTTCGGAAGTCGGTGTCGTTGGTTCCGCATTTTCGTTTTTTGACACCGACTTCCGAAATTAAAGTTATTTATCACTTTGTAGTGTTTTTTTTTTTGAAGTCGGTTGTTTTTTTTTTGTAAAAAAGTTTTTATTTTCCACTTTTTAGTTGTGCCTACCCCACAAAAATGTAAACGAAAAGATCGTTAATGTAGACAATGTAGATAAATTTTTAGATTTTTGTTGATTTTTCGAAAACCGCTTGTCCGATTTCGATAAAATTTTCATGGGACCATTTGGGAAGTATACCCTTTCCAACAAAAAAATAATTTTTCAAATCGCTTGGCAAGCGACGGAGCTATGCGCGAACAAACAAAAAAAAAAAAAAAAAAATACAAACATCCGAATTGAGAACCTCCTCCTTTTTTAGAAGTCGGTTAAAAAAGCGTACATCATTCGACGGTCAATATTTTCTTATTAGAGGAATATTTAAATATTTCCTTCTGACAGTAAGATAGTAAATATGATTAATTGTGACGAACATGTAGATTTGCTGGTGCATGTACTTATGCTAATTAGAATAGTATGAGAGCGTGAAGACGTTATAGTTAAAATGGTGCATTTGAGGTTTTTCAACAATAGCAACCAACCTTTACGACATGACCAGTTTAAAGCTATACACTGTAAAGAAATATGCAATAATCATTGCTTGCATTATGAATTCACGATCGTTGCATAACTTTAATATAAATCCAGCTTATATTTTTACCATTGCAGGGCTCAACGCTATTAAAGAACGTTGGGTGTAATTTCCTTCAGGATATTTTTCTCTACCGCAAATCTAGCCTGTTCCATCTTAATCTTAAACATTGATTAACCTACTTTGAACCTCGTCTCTAATCCTTCGGGCTATAATCACGGCATAATTGTACCTCATTAAGTTTATTACTCATAACACCATTATCTCGACCACTATTAATAGGATTAAATCATGGACCGTATCTCCCTTGGGATGAAACTTCTCTAGTTCCCCTTTACCTAATTATATTTCCCTAGACTGTTTCATCTGATATAAGTGATACCTTGTCAAGTCGACTTAAAACATCTTCACATCATAGCCTCATGATATTTTGTGACAGGGAGATGCTGTGAACGTAAGCAGATTCACGTATTATGGTAATATGGGCGTTGACAGCGAAGAAATATTCGCTGCGAGCTATTTATTGAACCCAAGTTATTTTACTCGTTCTGGTTACTTCATGTGCCTGTAGTAGTGGAATTTATAAAATCCCGAAAATATAACATTAGATGTAAAATTCGTCCTGGGAATCAGCCATCCTAGAAATTTTGCTGCCTAGCCCTCAACATTACGCCTTCATTTACACATCACGTTTAAGGGACCACGCTGGTTGCAACTATCACAATCGTAATTGGCGTAACGACATCGTTTCTAAATATGTAGACTACAATGACACTCATATAACATTGAGGAAAGATTTTAATGAAGTGTTCTTAGATATAAAGCGAAGGGCGGGCGTTTTGGGGGACTGTCTTTTGTAATTTTGACGTTCGAAAAGTACTGATTCTCAGCCTAGTTTGAATAAATGACTTTTGACTTTTGAAAAGATAAATATAATCCAATAGCTACAAAACCAATAATAACTATCTTGGCGATATCTGTAAATCAAAGCTTCTCTCTCAACAAACAACTATGACATTTAAGAGACACTTCCATTACAATTAAATCAATAGAACCATCGCTATCTATTTACGACCAGGCGCAGAACAATAAAAATGGTCACGTAACGACCAGATAAAGGAGCCTCAATAAAACTGTGTGCTATTAAACAACGTTTCTCTTCAGATACATCTACGCTTATCTTAACAGCACTTGTGTTGCTGGTTGTAAAAGTTGGATATGAGATAGTTTGAGGATGTACACTCGGTAGCTGAGCTTTCGCTCTTACAGATTTTATTGGTCTGATGTGCAGACTATTTCAGTTTCTGGCTTTGGAGACTCTGTTACTGTATGTTGTTTTTGGATTATAAACTTTTGTAGGCACTTTTATTTCTGTTATTATTATTTCATCATCATCCCCAGTCCGACTTTACCCACTGCTGCGCATAGCTTTCTCTTTAAATGTGTTAATCTCCTCCTATTTTGGTTTAGTTTCTCAATATTCTTGTCTTCCAATTTCATTATTAGTAGCGCCGATCCATTTGTTTGATTTTATTTTTGTCGTCATTATAATGTCCTGTCAGCAATGGACTGTGATGAGTTGATTGATTGATAATGTCATTAAGATCGGTTTTAAGCGTTTTCTATAACCAGTCCAGCTGTTACAATCAACAGTTTCACGACACTTGATTTCCTAAAATTAAGCTCCATTTATAAAATACACTGCCTCACGTAGTTTCGACGGTAAATAATGACAACTTTTGTCGCCCCAGAAAGAAAATGACGGACAATATATCTGAAGATATGGAAGCAGGAAAACCCTATTATTTCTTGCATTCTTCTTCTCTAGGCGTAAATGGACATACTTGAAAAGGACATACTTGAAAAGGACATACTTGAAATGATGATCTTTTTGACGGATATGATTTAGACTTTTTTCTTTAACAATCATTTGTAACGTCGTTTATTACTTTCTGAATATCAACTAACATGCTCAAAAAATTGGTTAAATGCTGACAAAAGGTTTAAAGAGTGATATGTTTTTTTTTATCTTGTGGTTGAATTGTTTCTTGCCACATCTTTCGATACATTCGACAAAAGGACATTGCTGATGGGTTATTTATCCTCATAATGACCCTTATCCCAATTAATTAAGAAGTCGGCGCAGTATGCCTTTTCCATACATCTCTAGCTGGCGTCATTTATGTATTCACCCCCTTACTGTCTATATCATCTTTCACTTAATCCCACTCATCGTTTCTTTAGTTTTCCCTGCTTTGGAATGTTAAAATAAACAATTTTACTTTACTTACTTATCTACATTTCAATACGAAAATCAAATTCTCATCAAGAAACCAGAAGTCAGTTCTACTAATAAAACTACCCTCCATAGTGTACTTAAACCTACCGAGCCTCTTTCGAGAACCTTACGTATGTTCGAGGTGTTTTACGACTGCTGGTTTGCACTTACGTTCATACCTCGTAATGGACCATGAATCCGTCGCTCCCAATATATCTACGGCTATACTATTCAGCTCAACTCGTCCCTGAAGCTTTTCAATATGTAATTTTAGTTCAGTGACTTAAAGCGACGTATCTGGGTTAGGCTTTGGTAGTGGAGTAGTTTTGTTATTAAAATAGTTTTCATTAGTAGAAATACCTAAATGTACGCCTGGTGTACCCCGCTACAACCTTGCAGATTTGCTGATATTCTTACCAATGTCAGCTATTCTAATACTGATAAAAGACATTACAAAGGTTGGATAGTAGTAAATATATCATCATTCTCTTGTTCTCATTCCATAAAGGTAAATAAAGGTCAAATAAAAAATTAAATTTAATAATGATATCTCATACATTGCATCACAGGGTTAAAGTTAACGGTGAAAACACACATTAATCAGATCTGTTAATTACTGAAAGATCGCTGCGGTTGTTGCGCAATAGAATCACAATTCCAGTCAGGAGATATTCGATTGCAGATCATAGAAAAGCAATCATTGCATTGACCTAGTTATCTTAATTGGAAAATTGGAGGCGTTTTCTGCGACTACTATAGGAATTGCTGAAAGTATAGATATAAAATTGTAATAAGCAGAAGAAGGAAAGTACAGACGCCAGCACATCAACCTACCCGAAACTGTCAGATTTTCCCAATCAACTTTGAACCTTATATCTTTTAGTGATAAAGTTGAAAATCTATTAAAGAAATTTGACAGATTGTAGTAGGTTGATGTGCTGGCGTCTGTACATGGAATAACTAATGGGAAAAGCAAATGTAGAGGAGAAGAAAGTATTAGCATTGAAATGACTTGGATGGAAATTGCTACACCGACTACTCCGATTAATTTCACTCTTAAGTTTTAGATAGATTGTTAACCAAGTGAAGAAAAATGCAAATGTAAGTATGTACTCGTAAGCAGATGGAAGAGTTAAAATTGGATGGAGTGTAGTATGAAAATCCTACTTTAGTTCTCAAAGATTGTAAAAAGGCAAAAGATAACAACACATCAATATTATCATAATTTAACAGTTTTTCGCTTAATGGTCCTGAATCCATGATTTATGTGCAACGTTCTGGTGATCATGAAAGCTTTAACGACATACAGGGAGATTCTACAATAAGCGGCTCGTTAAAAATTTAAATCACTGTTTCGCAACCGGATTTGATGGGACAGATTTTAAATTGATGTGAATTATTTTTATTCCTGGTTCGTTGGATTATTTTTATTTTTGCATTGCAGTCATATTTTACCATTTTGATTGTAATGATGGATTTTGACTTTCAATTTTTTTTTTTGGGTGGTACACGAGGCTACTTTGTAAACATTTCATAACAAAATTCTGTGTTTCTACGTCTGCAACTAAATATATTGCTAACCTTTACTTTTTAAAACTTTCCCTCCGCAGCTTGGCAAAATATTTTACGAAAAAAATTTAAATCCTTCTACATGCTTATAACTCCACCAAAAATCTTGACGAACTCGCAATTGAAAATGAAAATTTTGGTCAGCAGGATTTGAAATCCCAGATTAATTAAGTTCGTCTTAATATTTCCGCGGGTTCTGCTGAGCGTGATCGGATTAGCGTTGGTTTAACACGAATATATCATAGAATCTGGGTAATTCTGTTTAACTAGAGTAGTATGCGAGTACATCCATTTAGTACCGTGCTATAATAGATGCAATTAAGGAGCATAGTTAGCTTTGACGTGTGCATAATTTATGGCTGCTGCAAGTTAGTTAGATTATTTGGTTGCAGTATAATGTTATTAGTATCATTCACGCCATCAGTAATTACTATATCTTCATCGAGTTACCAACTATAGCAATTTCTCTTGCATGTTTTTCCCTATTTCTTTTAACGCCAAAAACTTAATCCGGTTTTATAATATTGATGAGAGTCGATAGAAAGATAAGTACTTTAAGAATTTCTGCCTCGTCGCTCGCTGGAAAGTTAACAAGAAATTGATTTGATTACGTGAAGACGCCTTCTTAATATAACACCCCACGCCCGAAGCGTATATATTAAGTATATACACACTAACAGCAATATTTATTTAGGGCAAGAATCAATCAAGAAAAACCGACTCTTTCGTATGTGAAATGTAGTATCTTTTTTATTATTTACTGTAAGACTAAAGTGCTAATGTTTTATTTATGTAGCGTTGATTAAAATTGTTAATATAATGTACACATCGAATTTAAATGATTAATTATAAAAGCTGGTAAAATAATTCTTTTACCAGCCTTCATAATAATGTCGAATCTTGTTTAGATGTGTGGAAAATTTATCACAAAATTCAGGTAACAACAAAGAATTTTCTGCTTTTTAAGTAGGCTTCAGGAAATTGCTACTTTTCCTAACGTCTGTCGCAACGCGTAAATTGTAACCTGTAAATTGTTCCAGGTCTTCATTAACAGGCTTAACCTTGCCTATAAATTACTTTAGATCACTGACGGAAAGCTCGTTACTGTCCTGAAAGATATTGCTATCACCAGTCTATGCAATGCTTTGTTTCCTTATGGTCATTCTTGTTAGCGATCTACTGCATTTCATCATGACTGACATAACACTTGACAATTCAGAAGCGCCTGTAATTAGTTTATTTGAAATAAATTATTTGAGATTGAGCTTTGAGTTTCAAAACTGTGATTAATGCATCCACGATTGCCGTAACATGTTCATCCGACTTCTTTGAATAGTAAACTCTAGGTACTACCACCTGGCTCACTGGCTATGGTTTGCTTTGGTTGAAGCTATTCTCAGTTTGTTCATGTCAATAAGAGAGAAGGCAGTGTTGACTAGTGGAGAATGCCTTGTGGCGTTATGTCCGCCTATGTAACACTACTGTACGTGAATATAATAAGCAATATAGTGTATTGAAGAAGATAAATGATGAACTTGATGATGTACTTTAAATTTAGGTATTTTAAATGGCAAAAAAATTCTTACAAAACATTTTTTTTTTTTACCGAATGATTACTCGCGCGACCGCGGATGGCCGGCGCTGATTTTTTTTTCGTATATAGAGAATGACCCTAGCTATCATATGCTCACGCCACACACCCAACATATTACCACAATTGAAGAAAAAAAATTAAACGTGATTCGCTCCATACAAAAAAATCTAATTTTTTTTTTTCAGACAAACTATCAACTTAAAAAGAAATTTTATAAGAATAAAAGTTATCAGGAATATCATAACACGTCATATAAAAAAAAAATCGCATCGATATTGGAACTTTGTTGCCTAAGTCCACTAATTTTCAGTATGGGCCCACTGTGCGGTGGCGGCGCGCGGCGGCGCATCTTCATAGCACATCTTACTCGCTCTGCTACACAGCTTAGCGTTAGTGGAAACGGTCGCATAGTTTCGTAGCTTGGTTTTCACATCCTCGCAGCATAGCTGCATAGCACATCTCTGTTGGAAAATCTGCCTTATGCTAGAATAATATTCGCGTGAACACCTCGAGTTATTCTTATCATTTTTCTCACGTCTCTCTTACCGTTCGCTGTTTCAGTATCCAATCTCACCGGGGTTACGTGTACTATTTCTCCTAAGCTTGATTTAATAAAGAAACGTTATTATTTTTCTTATTTTCTTGAAGTGTTTCTCTTATTTATGAGAAGCCTTTGCCTTTGTAAACTGTATAATTTTATGCTTCAGAATATTTAGGTAGAAAATGTTAGGAGTAATATTTGTAACGGTCTGTATTCGTCGTAAATGTGATTTTCATGGCCTTGATTTTACGGTTTTTCTGTCAGAAAATTCTAGCGTTGCAGCCGTCTCTGGTGATAGGGTTAAGGGGTTTTTAATAAATACAAGAAAAACGATGGCAAATTTTTATTTTGCAAGAATGACAAGAAGTAGAATATTATGAAAAGCCAAGTATACAAGTAAAAAGACGTTGCGACAGGGTCTTGGTCCTTATATCCAAAATCAAAAGTCATTTATTGAAAGTAGGCTGAGTATCAGCACTTTTGAACATCAAAATTACAGAAGACAGCCCTCCAAAACGCCCGCCCTTCACCATTTCGTAGTGTTTCGCTGGGATGAAATGGCACCACAAACTCCCCAGCCCCAATATCCACACTTAGGATCGAATAACGGAAAACAATTTAAAATACAAGCATGCAATGTCTGACCATTTCAAACGTGAAAAACCAATATTTATTTATTGTGAAAAATTCTCTTTGTTGAAACCTTATCAAATTCAGTCCGTGTAGTATTTGTTTATTCAAATCCATTGTTTGGTTTACTGCGGCACGTCGATTTCCGATGGTATCGTATAGTATAGTGAATGTACGTGGGGTGTTACCGACACGGCTTACAGTGCTGTTTGCTGTGATTGTTAGAGTATTGGATTTACTGGTTTTATGCTTAGTTATGTTGGATTGTGCTCTGCTGAGATTAAGCTTCAACGTTTCCATTCATGTTTTCTCAATGTGATTAACGAGACGACAGAAATCTGAAAGAATTTCCATCCTCCTGGGTTGATTTGTTACTTTCTCATTAATACAACAGTCTGCTGAATTTAAGTGCCATGGAGGATAAAACTGAAAATAAATACTGAATACTGGTATTCAACTGCATCTGGTTAGACGAGAAGCTGACCCTAACATAATAGGGAAAAGGCTAGGCAGATGATGATGATGAAGGACACAACACAAGTTGAGACATGGTTTTAAACTACTAAAAATTAAAAAGCAAAGAGAACATTTTTGCCAAAAAATTACAAGCAGGTTGTGTAAATCCTGCCTGAATTATATTTTATGTAACACATTTCCTCATTACTCATGTACGAGGACTTTTCTTCTTTTTTAACAAGGCAAATGTAAAGCGTGACAAAGATATAACGACCGAGATATAATTGTGTACATTGTTGGGCATTCTTAGTTTTCACCGAGTTGAGAAATACATCTCTCATATTTTTCATGTGGTTCTAGGTTCAGGGTATACCTATAAGATCCTTTGCCTGTGTATTCTGTATCACGGAGGGTTGCGGTTTTCAACTTCATCGTCTAGCTTTTGGCTCTTATGGCCATCTTATCATATCATATCTTCTTTTTTTGGCTCTTACTGCTTGCAACGCTTCT
Source organism: Amphipoea oculea (assembly GCA_945859645.1). Classification (NCBI taxonomy): domain Eukaryota; kingdom Metazoa; phylum Arthropoda; class Insecta; order Lepidoptera; family Noctuidae; genus Amphipoea; species Amphipoea oculea. Next base: position 1,299,493 of record OX243883.1, on the reverse strand, counting down.
TCTTATTTCTCTATCGGAATTCTTTTCTGAAATTCTCCTAAGATTATGCTTACTAAGCTGACCTTAATTTGGTCATTTGAGTCCAGGTTTATGAACATTATAAGCCTTAGTGGTCCTAAACCGCAGCGCCCTTTTATCTCCAGCCCTGCCTTATTAATATCGACTTTGTATTGTTGAACCTTGCACAATTTCCTTTGCAGTCTTCTCCCTCCCATCCTCCTGTTTTAAAATAGTTTCCCGACTACACCTTTGTAAAAGTTTACCACAAAATGTCAGCCACTGACATTTTAATGTATGTATTCATATAAAAATAACAGTGTTGCATAAAAATAGCGAGCGACGTACGTTTGTAGGTAGCACGGTTACAAAATGGCCGCCACACGAAGCTCTTTGTACCTCTATGGCATGTTGTGAATAGTTGCAACGTTACACAATGTTTGTTGTACCTGGCTTTTTAATATTTAAATGGCTGAATGGAAATTGGGCCGGTGTGTGTCAGTTTTTTTTAATTTAAATGCCGAAGTAGGTCAATGAGGGTTTGAACCAAATCGGGAAATGTTATTGGGTTTCTGCTACAAAAGTGTCAACTGGACACATTTTAACGCTGTGTGCGGTTAATGGCTTTTTGGCTTTCGCTCTTTGGACACTTTTGCCAATATCGAAGCCTTCAGTAGTCGGTTTTCTGTAGCCCTTGGAATAATCTTGTTGTTGATATGTCTACTCATAGCAATACCGCTTCTAACAATACTACTTTTTAGGGTTCCGTAGTCAACTAGGAACCCTTATAGTTTCGCCATGTCTGTCTGTCCGTCCGTCCGTCTGTCCGTCCTCGCTTAATCTCTGTGACCGTTAGCACTAGAAAGCTGAAATTTGGTACCAATATGTATATCAATCACGCCGACAAAGTGGTAAAATAAAAATTGGAAAAAAATGTTTTATTAGGGTAGCCCCCCTATATGTAAAGTGGGAAGTGATTTTTTTTTAATTTCAACCCTAACGTGTGATATATTGTTGGAAAGGTATTTAAAAATTAATAGGGGTTTACTACAATCATTTTTTGATAGTGTAAATAATTTCGGAAATAATCGCTCCAAAAGTAAAAAACAATGTGTCCCCCCCCCCCTCTAACTTTTGAACCATAAGATTAGAAAATATGAAAAAAATATGAAAAGTAGAACTTTATAAGGACTTTCTAGGAAAATTATTTTGAACTTGATAGAAATAACAGTTTTTGTACAAAAAAGACAAAAAGTTGTACAAAATCATTTCTGGACTAAGTTCGTAGTATAATCGTATATGCATGCATTTTTTTTTAACTTCGTTTACATATTTTATTATCCTGAACGTACCTTTCTTCAAACAAAAAAAAAATTATTAAAATCGGTTCTCGCAATCCAAAATTACCACCGAAAACTTCTGGCACGTCTATGTATTAATTAGTAACCTAATTCCCCGAGAGATGGCTCAGTAGGTACTTATTACATTGGGTCGGGTATTATCGAATTGTACGTGGGAACACTTATTGTGACGGACGGGAAACTACGGAACCCTACACTGAGCGTGGCCCGACACGCTCTTGGCCGGTTTTTTTATTCATTAAGGGCGAATTTCACTCAGTTGACTCTCACCAATGAAACTGAACGCGATCAGCATATCTAAACTGCGTTCAAGAGCTGTCAATGTCAATATTCCATAACAGTAATGAGTTGCAGCTCTTGAACGCGGTTTAGACGAGCTGATTGCGTCGGTCCTAAAAGTCAACTGCAGACGGTACAGATTATAATTATCGGTCCTTATAGACACTTAAATATCAACGGTAAAATGTAAGTAGCAAAGGCTTTGTTAGCTAAGGTATTAACGATAAACGTAACTTGGTAGCTGTGTGTGTGATTTACTATCACTTTCAAGCATTTTTTTTTCGCCGTATTTCCTAGTGAAAGACCACGCCCGCTTTTATCATCGCTGGGGGCAGTTCAATTTAAACAAACCTACCATATCTATGTAAAGATAGAATGACATTTAAAATCTGTTTTGTTTATATTCAATTTAACATATATTCAGTTAAACATATTTACCAAATCCCTTTTTATTTAAATGAGGGATTTGTATAAAGGGATAATTGCCGTATTATGTAAAAACCCTACTCGGGCTACTAGATGGGTCCTCGTGTGTGGGAATATATGGACACACGACTTTACCCAATTTGCTTCAATATTAAATGACGGACATGTTTTAAATCCTCAAAGGGTTCGCAAAGTTGTTCTATCGTACAGCCGCAGTTCGACTATAACGATATAAAGCACCTCATTGACCTTAATACTTGGGGAATACCAGTATATGTATAATTCTTTGTCGGTGTATTTTCTAATGAAACTGTCTCGATTTAGGTTAACTTGAAACTGCGTTTACATAAGTGAGCTTCGATATTTGGCGTGAGGCTTCTTTTTTCCTTAGATTTGATATAGTAAAATTCCTAATTATTTTGAAATCTGTAGAGCTAGTTCAAAAACATAGTGCCATTACATCTTCTTAGCGTGTCGATGGCAATCTAAATGGACTCAGTCCAGAATTCGGCTACGTGTTTAACACCATCACTAGCGTCCAAGTTCCTGGATCGTGCAGCTGACAGGAGAAGCAGGCCATGACATTAAGTGTCCTATCGTTTGTAGAATAGCAGAATAGCACCACATGTACACCCCAAAGAATCCTCTATGAATCTCCACCTGAACAGGTTATCCTTACTTCGGCCATCCTGTGTTCGGAGTCCATTATTACCATTATTTGTAAAGGTATCTATTCTCATCATCAGTAAAGATCAAATTCAAATGGAAAAATACTGACTACGTTAACGAAGGAAATGTAAAACTCGTTTTAAAACAAATTGGATTACGTAACCAATTTTTCTCCAGTACTTTTCCCCATTAATTTTATTCTTCCTGAATGACTTGGACTGGATCCGGGTGATTAATTTAATTTACACAAAAGTTCTCCTTTACTCGAAGTTGTAGAAAAAGACGCAACTTTATGAAATCATCTATCGCTTTCCATCAGGCGTGATCGAGGCCAAGAGCCCATTCAGCAATAAAAAACATCCTTCTTCGCCCTGTGAATATCTTGATTAGTTACTCCACTTGATTTTAAGAGGTTGCTTCTACCTATCGACATAAAAAGTACCACATATTTTCTAAGTAAATCCGGAAAAAAATGTGGTACTGTCGTATAGTTTTTTATCGCACGAAGCCAAGTGTACAAACACGCTGTAAATGTGTGTGTAAGCGCAGGATCTCTCGGTACCGTGTACCGTCGGAGACTTTGGGCAAAGTCAGAAGTATATGCGTGTGTAAATTATGTGCTGACGCTACTCTTCTGTACGCACACATTCACAGCATGTTTGTACACTAGGTTACCACGAGTGATGCGCGCGTCGCTTAGTGAGATAAAAATACTGTACTGTGGTACTGTTCTGTCTGTTGAGGACACCCAACATCATTGTCCTCTTGCGATTCTGATCCTTTTTAACAGTGATGATTTCTACATGATGATTTCAGTGATAATTTCCACCCGATTTCAGCATATCTTGCTAAATAATTTTAAATTTTTGACAGTTTCCCATAAAAAACTGTCAGACGTCAATTTTATTCCACGAATAAAAATTATCGGTCGATTGAAAAATCAGCCCTTAATCACATTAAAACAATACTTAGTATTTACCCAAAAACTTTCAGAACCGAAAAAACAACTTAAACTTTACCTAAATTGATTCAGAGCACAGGTGTTAAACTCATGTCATATCATCTTTACAAAATTCCAATTCGTCAATCTTTTCCGATCCGCTGAGCTCTAGAGAGTCCTTCTGTCCGAGTGTCCGACTTCTGTCCGGATACAAGTAGTCTAGTTAATGTTCGATGATATTGAGGACTTTCTGAGGGCTTTCAGGAGCGATCGCGTTCCGGACGGCTTTGTATATGAGGAAGATAAATTGGTATTAGTAGTTAATTAATGGCTCATATTCTTCGTAGAAAGTATTTGATGTTGCTCATTTTATTATTTATTAAAACTTTATGGACAAGTAAAAAAATACTATACAAAGGCAGAGTTAAAGCCGGCATGAACATGCCTGGTTCATATTATGTAAAGGATACAAGGATTACACTCTTTATAAAATCACTGTCACAAAGAAAAGGAAACGAAAAGATAATTTGAAAGCATAGATTTCATTAAAAAAAGGCGGGTTGCACTCCGGGAGTGCCGGCAGAAGTGTAAACTTGTATAATAACGTTGAAATAAATCAATTATTAATTTAATTAATATAACTAATTTTTTTTCACTATTTCTGCGTCACTTTTTTCATTAATAGATGCACTTTGTTCAATTTCCATATTTTAAACACTTTATATACACGAATTTTACGAATACACAGCAGTGTGGCTACTACACAGCCATCATCATCATCAGCCATCAGCTGTCCATCCATCCATCCGTCCACGTCCACGTCCACTTCCACTTCCACTTCCATCCATCCATCCATCCATCCATCCATTGGCGCCGCCGTAGAAAGAGAGGGGGGGAAATCTCTCCTGACGGTCACGTGTCCTGACGCGATGTCCTGACGCGAGTTTAACATTTTTTACCCATTACAAAAAGTGTGCAACGCCGCTAAAGAAGTTTTCACTTCAAAAACTGTACTTGAACATAAAATGTACTACTTGAATAAGATAGATCGTTTCATTTACAGCACAGCTAAAATCAGAATCACGGTTGGCAAAAATACAACTAATCCACCAGGCCAAATCGTCTAAACAATTCAAGACTCTCAGGCACCATAAATGGTTTTAGTCTAGAGCTAGACAATAAACGAGTCTCGATCAATACCTTCAACCCCCCACATTCACACATTCGTTCCTGTAACACGAGCGCCGTTCCCCTTTCCAAGCTCACCGCGGAAGTCACATTTATACGTCAAGCAATTTTATATTCCACGCGGAATTACGTCGTCGCAATGTTATTGCAGCCATTTCCCAAAGTTATTATGTGTTACTTTTAGCAATTTTCAAGACAGAAACGACACCTTTCTTTACTAATTATTATCCCTTAATTTGATTCGGAAGAATATTTTAATTCTCGTAAGGTGGGTTATATGGATAAATGTCTAAATATTACGGGTGTAAAAAAACGCTTAACGAAGCCGAGTCACTTGTTCTTCCCGTCATTGTTTTTATTTTTTCATACTGGACCATACCTGGTAACCTGCTAGTTACGGAGATTATATTCCGCATGGAATTACGTCGTCGCAATGTTATTGCAGCCATTTTCCAAAATTATTATGTGTTAACTTAGCAATTTTCAAAACGAGACTGTAAATGATGTGACATTTCTTTATTAAATATTCTCTAATTTGCGTCGGATGGATATTTCTGTAATTCTGACGCTGCGCGCTGATTTAATTCCCTTAATGTCGCCTGATGAATGTCTCGGTATATAAGGATAAATACTTCTGTCTCGGCCGCTAAGTAGAAAAGTCTGTTCCCTCTGTTTACAGACGTTGTAAGTTATTTACTTAGATAAAGTCACAGACATTTTGGTTGACGATCTGACATTTACCTTTAGTGAGTTAATTCTAAATGGAATATCATTTAGAAATTCTTTGAGGTCAAAATATATTTCTTAGTATAGTTCTTTTGGTTTTGAATTTATTTTCGGAGACTTCATTTTTCCCAGACATAGGCTTAGTAGATATTTGTAAATACTAAACAGGGGTATTGCCTAGTTGGTCTAGTGGTGGTAAGCGCTACTGCTGGGTTCGAATCCCAGCTCGGGCAAAGTAATATAGGATTTCTCCGTTAGGAATTTCTCAGTAGCAGCCCGGAGTCTGGATTCATTGCTCGGTTAAATGATAATGATGAAAGGTTTGTATGTACAGACGCCAGCACATCAAACTGCTACAATCTGTCAAATTTCTTTAGTAGATTTTCAACTTTATCGCTTAAGCATAAGGTTCAAATTTGATCGGGAAAATTTGACAGTTTCGGGTAGCTTGATGTGCTGGCGTCTGTTCAAACACTTTTTGAAAAACTAGATGAGGTCGGCGTTTCATATCTGACTGCTCTGAGAAGAAAGACCGAAACAAACTCAGAAGTCACTTTTAAAGTCTAGACATAATCTAGGTCATGTGATGTGGTTGATGGCATTAGGCTCGCCCCCCTATTACATCGGACTTAAACATAACTGGCGACATGTTGCCCATGTTGGTGTGCTATAGATAAATCTCTGCCTGACTCTTCGGGGGATATAGGCGTGATGTTATGTAGCTATACAGGGGTATTAAAATAATTCCCTTTTTACCCGACTACGGCGAAGCAAAAAGGAGGGTTATGATTTTGACCGGTTTGTATGTATGTATGTTCATCTCTTCCCTCATAACTTCAAAAGTGCTTATAATGATTTGACAAATGAGGCATCGTTAGAAGCGTCTTGACCGTCCGCTGGTTATAGGCTATGTGACGTCACACTAAATTCAATATGGCGCCCTCTAGAGGACATAAAGTAATAAAAAAAAAAATATTTTGGGATGGTGCCTTGTGGGATATCAAATGAAAGGGCTTAATTAGCACATTTCAAAAATATAAGTATTACTGAAATAAGACCCAAACAAATTAAATAAAAAAAAAGTTTAAAAACTAAAACCCGACTACTGAAAAGGATGAAACAAGAAGTACCTTCCCGTGGTCGCATGCTACCATAGCCTATATGTATGTTAGTGCAGCGGCATGCGACCACGGGTAGGTACTTTCTTGTTTCATCCTTTTCAGTAGTCGGGTTTTAGTTTTTATTATCTATTTGATAGAAGGTATACGATTCAGTTGGGAGTTACCTACATATGTTATGATGTCAAAGACCGTAAAAGTTGTAAACAGAGAGTGCTTTTAGGTGGCTTTCAGGCCATTTAGCTGTTATAAATGATGCTTCAGTAGACAGATAAACGTTCACTGAAAGGGTAGTGAGGACTACCTCTGTAAAACTTTACAGGCGTTTCATGTGATGGAATGATACAGTAGAAGGGTAATGTAGGAGAGGTTCAGACGCCAGCACATCAAGCTTCCCGGAACTGAACTTTGAACCTTATGCTTTAGCAATAAAGTTGAAAATCTATCAAAGAAATTTGACAGTTTGTATTAGCTTGATGTGCTGGCGTCTGTACATCAATCAAATAATATCTTTCAGATGAAGTAAATAATTATTATGGAATCGTTTTCACATTTTTAACCTTGACTCTTCGCGTGTCAACCAAATCTGACGCCTACTGTTTTCTGCCTTCTAAATTCGTATTGGCGTTTAGTTATCTTATAATAATTATCAAAAAGGATGCATGCCACAAATCATGTAAGGTCCGGCCGCGCTAAATTTGTCAAAGATGTAAACAACAATGGCCGCTCGAAATTGAATAAAATCGATATACACATACTTAGGTACATAATAATACATATACACAATAACATATAAGAGAAAACTAGGGGCCCGTGGCTAAATAATAACAGCCGCACAAGTTGATCGATCAGGTTAAGCTGCGCTTGCCACGGTTGGTCTGTGGATGGGTGACCATATTTACATACCAAGACCCCTCCGTGCCTCCGAAAACACGTTAAGCCGTTGGTCCCGGCTGTCATTTGTTCTATGACAATCGTTACGGGTAGTCAGGAGCCCGAAAGTCTGACAACCAGTCTTACCAAGGGGCATCGTATTATCCAGTAACTGGGTTGTGGAGGTCAGATAGGCAGTCGCTTAATGTAGAATACTGGTATTCAGCTGCATCCGGTTAGACAGGAAGCCGACCCCAACATAGTTGGGAAAAGGCTAGGTAGATGATGATATAAGAGAAAGGTTATAAAGTAGAGGTGAAAACAAAAAAAAGATTGATACTATTAGGGATAGGGAATGAATATTAATTCATGCTTTCATAACTTGTCTGAACCCCACAAATAAGTTACCTTGCAGTTCCGGATCGAAGGCCACATGAAATTAAAATGCATATTTTACACGTTGACCTATATTGGACTATTGGACACGGTGACCTACATTTATGCATATGAGCCAATAAACGCAATAATATTAAATTCAACACAACAATCCAATTCACAGTTAATGAATGACACCCCCTTCTGTTTAGAATAGAACCTCACTCCCGCACCTCCTTCCCCCCTCGCCACCGGTTACGGGCCGGATGTCCGGACCAATCTACCGGATTATACGGAGCCTCGGACTTGTATGTGCGGTTGCGGGATTTACTTCCTGTTTGGTCATACATATCAGGTTGAGTACCTACATATGACTGTGGTAATGGTAGTATAAGTTGGGGGTCTTTGTAGTCTGAAGAATTTTTTCCGCGGGATAAAATTATCAAGATCCGATTTTATGAGCTACTCGCTGACCCGGCGAACTTCTTACCGCCATCGAAATCATTCAATCCGTTCTCGAGATATCATCAAAATACAAAATGTATGAGAAAATGAATTATCTTTTTTTTTTCGTGAAATTTTCCTGTTTTTATATTTATTCTGCTATTCGGGGCGGAGACAAATCCAACAAATCAAAGATCATAAACATCGGTCCAGCCGTTCTTGAGTTATAAATGGTGTAACTAACCCGACTTTCTTTATTTATATAGATAGATATTTGAGTTTTTATTAGTCTTCGTAACATGTACAGTACGCATCAGTAGATACCTGAGGGGCAATTCTCGTAATTTTAAGAACGTTCACAGTCTGATCTCAGTCTCAATCCGTCAAAAACACCTATAACTTTTTCCATACATTTTGACAAGTTTTCGACGTTTTTTTGTCGCCGAGATGAGACTGCGACTAGATTTTGAACGTTTTAAATTACGAGAATTGGCCTTCTGATCTTCTTTCCAAATTTCGAATAATCCCTTTGGCACTGTCACAGAAGGTCGCATTGCCAGTTGAATATCACATCACAAAACAAAAGCGTTCACAGATATAAAAATGTCGGGGGAAATCGGAAAATATCACCCTAGCGTGACCCACATTGGAACACTGTATAAGGCAAACGGAATACCTACGTTTCATATGAAAAACGTTCGGAGCTTTTCATTGGGAAAGCTGTCCCACTTGGAACGAGAAAAGCGTTTTATATGAATCCAGTTTTGAGTCGAATGCGAGTTTAGGTACAACAAAAAAATACAACTATGAGAATGTTCACTAAGGCAAGGTGGGTTGTCGCTTACACGAGCAGAGACACAAAAGTCTGATTTACCATATTATTTAGGGGCCTATATTCAGCACTCATGGTAGATTCACCTAATTATCATAATTGGTAGCCTTGTTCCAGCCATTGCCGAGTACAAGCCTCCTTCCTTTTGTGCCCGGCACAAAACCATGACACATACAATAGGCTAGTTAAAAGATAATGGATTAAACAGCCTTTAGGAAGCAAGAAAGTATTTAGCTCTGTCTCTGTCGAGTATATTTAGCGGTATGTCGTCTTATTAAGTGTGAAATTATGGTAGACACACACACAAACAGAAGCCTAGAGGTAAAGAAAGTTTAAAACAGAAGACGAACTAGCAGGGGATCGAGAGCGGGGGGGGGGGGGCGTTGGGTTCAGACGATCAGACTGGAATTACAGGCAAAAGTACTAACTTGAATTGTTTTTACATCCAAGTCACAACTGTAAAGGAGACTGTTAAAAAGTGGTCTATGAACCAATAGCGATACTGTTACGATATTTCTGTGGGGATATCTTAACTATACCCTTGTGCAAAGTGGCATCAATATCTGACCCGGCAGTTTTGAGAAATATAATATTTTAGAATACATAATTTCATGATAACATTAAAAAGTGGTCTATGAACCAATAGCGATACTGTTATGATATTTCTGTGAGGATACCTCAACTATACCCTTGTGCAAAGTGGCATCAAAATCAGACCCGGCAGTTTTGAGAAATATAATATTTTAGAATAAGTACATAATTTCATGATAACATTAAAAAGTGGTCTATGAACCAATAGCGATACTGTTATGATATTTCTGTGGGGATATCTCAACTATACCCTTGTGCAAAGTGGCATCAAAATCTAACCCGGCAGTTCTGTAAAATATTATATTTTAGAATACATAATTTCATGATAACATTAAAAAGTGGTCTATGAACCAATAGCGATACTGTTACGATATTTCTGTGGGGATACCTCAACTATACCCTTGTGCAAAGTGGCATCAAAATCTGACCCGGCAGTTTTGAGAAATATAATATTTTAGAATACATAATTTCATGATAACATTAAAAAGTGGTCTATGAACCAATAGCGATACTGTTACGATATTTCTGTGGGGATATCTTAACTATACCCTTGTGCAAAGGGGCATCAAAATCTAACCCGGCAGTTTTGTAAAATATTATATTTTAGAATACATAATTTCATGATAACATTAAAAAGTGGTCTATGAACCAATAGCGATACTGTTACGATATTTCTGTGGGGATACCTTAACTATACTCTTGTGCAAGGTGGCATCAAAATCTGACCCGGCAGTTTTGAAAAATATAATATTTTAGAATACATAATTTCATGATAACATTAAAAAGTGGTCTATGAACCAATAGCGATACTGGTACGATATTTCTGTGGGAATACCTCAACTATACCCTTGTGCAAAGTGGCAACAAAATCTGACTCGGCAGTTTTGAGAAATACATATTTTAGAATACATAATTTCAGGATAACATTTTTATTTTAAAAACGTTTTAAAGGGTATTTCGGACTTTATAATACTTAATTAATGTGTTTCTTTCCTAGATTTTAGTATTTTTTTCGATTTTAACCGACTTCAAATCCGTTGCGAAGTTTTAAAGATCTAAGTATACATAGGGACAGACAGCGGGAAGCGACTTTGTTTTTTACTATAATGATGTATAAAAAGTTTTTTTTCTGCTGCTACAAATAGAGTTCCTTCTTATTTTTCGTATTTTGGAGTAATTTTTTGTTTTAAGACGTAGGTATCCTTCCTACATAAATATTTAAAAAATGAATAAAAATCGATAAGTACAAAAAAAAGTTGAGGGGACAAGTGACTTTGCCTAGTAGAGAAACACATTTATTAATGTGACTTTATTAAGTCAGAAATACCCGTTCAAACCTGACCTGGTGACAATGGGAACACTTGGTAAAGTATACCCTTTCAAACAAAAAAGGAATTTTCTAAATCAGTCCAGCCGTCTTCGAGAAATCGGTGAATATAAATATTAAAAAAGATTCCGACGAACTGAGAACCTCCTTCCTTTTTTGAAGTCGGTTAAAAACGAAAAAAAAACTGAAATTCAGCACTGTCGAGGTGGTAAGTGTCTTTGTTTAGCAGAAAACCACATTAATTAAGTAGTATAAAGTCAGGAATACCCGTTAAAACGTTTTCAAAATATAAAAATGTAGCAAGAAATGTGAATTTTAAAGTATTGTTTTTCTCGAAACTGCCGGGTTAGATTTTGATGCCCCTTTGCTCAAGGGTATAGTTGAGGTATCCCCACAGAAATACCTCTACAGTATCGCTATTGGATCATGGACCACTCCCCATACAAATTTTAACAGTCTCCTTTAACAGTTGTAACAAATGTGTATAACACGGAAAATTGACGTAGGGTATGAATTTCCCTGACCGTATTAAACAGAAGTTTATTACGAAGAATTTAGGTATTTATAACTTAACAAAATGTATACACGAAGATAGCTGCAAACGGAAAATACTTTGGCGCGGCTATTAACGCCCAACACAAAATACATGGAAGACATTTCTTCCAAACAAGAACATAATACAGGGTGAAATGGAATTCATGGGCATCCTTTTAAGGGGTCATTGTAATCATCATTATGAACAACTTTTATTATGGGACCAAACCTGAAATCGCGAAAAACATCAGCTCTTCCCTTTATTTTGTCGAGTTATGCGAACATAAATGCAAGGAACAGCTGATTTTTTTTCGCGATTTTAGGTTTAGTCCCATAGTAAAAGTTGTTCATAACGATGAGTACAATGATCCCTTAAAAGGATGTCCATGAATTTAATTTCACCCTGTATATCTCTATCACATAGTCAAGAGTTAAAAGCTATACCTTCTTGCATTGATCACTTTGTTCAAATTCGCACTGTAGAATGATGCCCCACTCGTTACCGTTCGAGTATCGTTCAGCTAACCATCTCTCTGTCAGTAGCCAGTTAGGACGGTTCCGCGGGCTCGCTTCGATGGCTCTTGTCACCGCGCCGCGCCGCGTCCAAACACAAAGAGTGCTTAGTCGCTTTTATCTATTCCAATTTTAAACTGTGCTGAATTAATATTTACTTATTTCTTTCTGTAGGTATTTATCATGTCAACGGTTTTACTCATTTAGCTATTTAGGGTGTCCTCGACTTGTTTAAAACTCGGACACCAGATCCTGATCTTCATGACATGATTGAATTAAAGGTTTTATGACCGAATTTATGACGTTTTTCTGTAATTTTTTTTCGTGTTTCGATTATCTTGTAAACTTGCAAAGATTTCCTGCAAAGAACTTGCTTTCACCTCGTATGCTTCACCCTATTTATGTCCATCTTCACCATAATATGCGTCCTATTTGTGTCCATCTTCACCATATGCGTCCTATTTGTGTCCATTTTCACCATTTGTGTGCTATTTCTTGTCTATATCTGTGCACTTATTAAATGTTTTCTTTCCACTTTTTCCATGCTAATCTCGGATAACAGAAAAACAAGACTGTAAGTATGAATCACTTATCACGCTGTATTTGTGAAAATCATCTCATTATATCTTCACCCCTATATTCCATTTCTTCGCATTACGATTCTTTGTGGCGTGGATGCTCATTATCTTCATTAGTTCATTCATTTTATAAATAGTACGATAATAATTAATGTTTGTCTTAATTTTTATGGATTCTAATCTAATCAAAATCTTGGCCACAATATGGCGTAACTCCGCCTGTACAGTCAGAAGGTCAGATCTGTTAAAATGGAGAAGATAATACAGTGTTGACATTGGTTGTCAATCAATTGATTAGAGTTTCCGTATTTAGATATTTACAAATCTATACTATCGATATCTCTCTCAATGTTTATTATTGCACTTATACTTTACGAAACACTAAAAAAGCTCGAAATGCAGAATATCTGATATAATGAAACACTAGAAATAACTGCATTTCGAGCTCATATACACCAATATGTTTAATATACTTACTTGTTTTCCGACTCTCATACTACTCGGCCTTTACAGGAATTTCGTGCTTCTCTTTTTTCCATATGAACCCTTTGAAAGCCGTTCAAAAGCTTGACGTCATCCACGCGCGACATGTACTACACCTGACAATCCTTTGAGCCAAAGCCATAGCAACCTGCATTTTATCAAATACCCAACTGAGCGCTTACAAATCGCTGTCACCTCTCACATGAACGCAGCCTTCCAATTGTTTCTGAGTATTAATCAATACGGATTTATATTCTGTGAACAGCTTTTTTCGTTCTGCAAAAGGCTTTTGGCTAACGTTCGCAACATGTGTTGCTGGGTATTGTAGTTTTATTTTTATTTGAAAAACTGTTTCTGTTTGCATTGAATTTTTATTTACAGTTCTGTCTGAACTTTTCGCTGTTGATTTTAGATATAGTTTTTGGGCTTTGGTTCGTGTAGTTAGAATCACGAATTTATAGGAGTGATTTTTGCACAAACTATTGTTTTTTTCTTTTAATGTAAGATCTCATTAGCACAGCTTAGATCATTAGTATTCCGAGTATTCCTGGACCGCCTTCAAAAATATGTATAGGTTCTCTTTCATACAACTAATATTTCATAGAGGATAATAGTCTGCCCCATCCATTTATACCACCCCATAGATTCGCCCCAACAGATATACAGATTACATCTGCACCCGGTATTAATTAACTTTGATTGATATTCCGTGAATGTGTTCAGCATTCAGTTGTACCGACATTCATTCGTTCATGTTCAGGTTTATCTTGGGTTATTATGAATTAATTTTGTAATGTTTGGCTTCCATATTGCTAGTCCAGTCATTACAGTCCTTGTTGGAATTTGCATGTTCTTCTTCGTTTCGCTGGTGCCACAGTATTTCAACATTTTGCTGGCCCAAAATTTCGCTATTTCCATAACATCGTCGGTGCCAGCGCAGAGGTCATTTTGACTGCATGTTTTGTGACACAAGAGGGCATTGCTGTATATGAATTAAACATTCAATAACGAAACGCCAAATGCCATGCCATTTTCGTCTACCTTTTCAATTTTGTCAGCTTTTTAGGGTTCCGTAGTCAACTAGGAACCCTTATAGTTTCGCCATGTCTGCCTGTCCGTCCGTCCGTCTGTCCGTCCTCGCTTAATCTCTGTGACCGTTAGCACTAGAAAGCTGAAATTTGGTACCAATATGTATATCAATCACGCCGACAAAGTGGTAAAATAAAAATTGGAAAAAAATGTTTTATTAGGGTAGAGCCCCCCTATATGTAAAGTGGGAAGTGATTTATTTTTTTAATTTCTACCCTAACGTGTGATATATTGTTGGAAAGGTATTTAAAAATGAATAGGGGTTTACTAAAATCATTTTTGATTTAAATGTCAATAATTTCGGAAATAATCGCTCCAAAAGTAAAAAACAATGTGTCCCCCCCCTCTAACTTTTGAACCATAAGTTTAGAAAATATGAAAAAAATCTGAAAAGTAGAACTTTATAAGGACTTTCTAGGAAAATTATTTTGAACTTGATAGAAACAACAGTTTTTGTACAAAAAAGACAAAAAGTTGTACAAAATCATTTCTGGACCAAGTTCGTAGTATAATCGTATATGCAAGCATTTTTTTTTTAACTTCGTTTACTTATTTTATTATCCTGAACGTATCTTTTTTCAAACAAAAAAATAATTATTAAAATCGGTTCTCGCAATCCAAAATTACCACCGAAAACTTCTGGCAAGTCTATGTATTTATTAGTAACCCAATTCCCCGAGAGATGGCGCTGTAGGTACTTATTACATTGGGTCGGGTATTATCGAATTGTACGTGGGAACACTTATTGTGACGGACGGGAAACTACGGAACCCTACACTGAGCGTGGCCCGACACGCTCTTGGCCGGTTTTTTATAATGTAAATGTCAGCTCATAAACCAATTTAACGAAAATACAGTCACTCTTGTTCCATTAATTTGTAAAATAATTTCGTCGAAATGGAAATTCATTTCATCAGTAATTGCCATTAATAATAATTAAGCATGTTTGGTCCTCATCGCGAAACATTAAACTTTTTTAATGACTTTCAGAGCCATGTATATTATGGAATGGAGGAATTAAAGTTCTTTATTTCTTGTTAAGGGAGACTTTTACGGGGAGTGACAGAGTAAGCAAATGTATTCAGAGGGCCCTAGCACGAACGCGCGGAATACACGTAACTACCATAAAGGGATTAAAGATTTTTATATGGAGCCTGACATAACTACCTGTCCACATTCTGTTTTTTTTTTTTTTTTCAAAATGGCGGCATGAAACCTATACTCAGCCTCATGCGATTACGCATGAGCCTGGGTATATATGTAGGTTTCATGACTGGCCGGCATTTTGAAAAAAATCAAGGTGGCGGACAGGCCCTTTGAACGACTTTAAAATTGCAAATGCAGTTCTCGCACATATTTACTTGCTTAGTTTTATGAATTTATTCAGCGGTGGTGGCCCAGTGGTAACGGCCGCGACTTACGAGTTGTAGGTCGTAGGTTCGAACCCAAACAGGCGCTTTACTTTATGTGAATCACTACTGCTCTCAAAACGGTGAAGGAAAACATCATGAGGAAACCGGCATGTCCTAGAACTATAAATTCGAAGACATGTGGCATCTACCAACTCGCACTGGGCCCGCGTGGTAGATTACAGCCCACTCCCTCTCGGAGAGAAGAGGTTTGTGTCCCAGCAGAGGGAACATTATAGGCTGATTACGTTACGTACATATTAATTTATTCATTTCTATTGGATACTTATTGAGCTTTATCAAAAATTAAAAACAAATACTATAGGATAGTTGTATTTTCTATTAGAAAATCATTCGAATTTACGTTACCCTAGTGTCGCGCGTTCGTGCCTCTGGTCCTTCGAGTCACCCTTCGCGGGTTTATGAGGCTGTTCTCACAACGAACCGGACAGTCTTGACACTTTACATAATTTGTCGGAGAACTTTTTGGAGGGCACTTCTTTTTAATTCTTGTGAAGTTTTGTATACCTTTTTATCTTGTTGCGTGGAACACTTTAAAACTCCTTGATGTCCGATTTTGTTGAAAAAAAATAAATGCTTTTGGTCCTTTGCTTAATTACGTTAAGCCGTTGGTCCCGGCTGTCATTCGTGGATCTTTGACAGTCGTTGCGGGTCGTCAGAAGCCTGAAAGTCTGACAACCAGTCTTACTTTCTGGTGTCTGTGATACAATGATTTTCTTTCATTAATACAGGCAATATCGCTTCTTTTGAACTCGAAATTATTTATTCCATGGATAAAACAGTTATTGGAAGGTTGTTTGCGTTTCTTCGTACTTGTGTAATTAATGATATATCATGTTACAATAGAACATTTATACATTTCTTTGAACTGTATCTATTTGTATAAAATTCAGTTTGTCCTCATTCTGTTTATCCCCGTTTGTAATTAATCTTCCTTTATTATAATTTCTTTATTATGAACCCCATTCTCCTTAATCACATTTATATGAATTTTAATATCGTGTCGCTCATACCTTTCCATTTAATTACTTAATTGTCCGGTGTTCCCGTTAACAATAATAAATTGTGTTCAAAGTTGACCCAGTTTTCTCACAAACGAACACCCCCGGTTTTGACCCCTTCAACACCCCCGTCGAAGTGCTAATGTGGAATTTAATTCGTGTTATAGCTATTGTTCAGCTTTCCCAGTAATAGTATTTCAGTGTAGTTTGACTTGATTTATCCTATACTAGCTGCGCCCCGCGGTTTCACCCGCATAAGTTTCGCTCCCGTGGGAATATCGGGATAAAAAGTAAATAAAAAATCCAGGGTGTCAGCTACCTCCATACAAAATTTTATCAAAATTCGTCCAGCCGTTTGAGCGTGGAGAAGTAACAAACATATAAACACACTCTCACACATACACTCACAAACTTTCGCCTTTATAATATTGGTGTGATTATGTGGCATGCTGGATTAATTCACATCCATGACTACTCAGTGCTTCGATCTTGGAAAATTTACTATAGAAGCATGATGTATAGGGTGTAAAGTTTTTTTTATTTCTTAATAACCAACTTATATTGACAGTTTGCACCACACATACAATTTAAATTCATCATCTATAGAAAAAGGGGGATCGTCCGACCAGATGGGTGTTGTGTCTGCTGTCTACCAGACACAACACCCGTACTGCAGTATTGATCTTGGGACGTGTATTGCTAGTTGCGCGGTAAACTCTGCTTGCGCGATGCAGGATTTTGCGTGACGTCAGAGTAATGCGTAGTTCGCATGTGGCGATGTAAATGCTGCCACATTACTACTGGCTTGATTATGATCAAACTTAACCTGTCTTGCCTCCTTGTACCTAGATAACAGTAAGATTATCATGTGTTTCACAGGTTGCATCAAGCGATTTGCAGGAGATTGCTGTCTTCTTAAAAAAAAAAAAGACGGGTTGCACTCCGGGAGTGCGGGCATAAGTGAAAACTTGAATATTAACGTTGAAATAAATCAATTATCAATTGAATTAATATAACTAAGTTTTTTTCACTAATTCTGCGTCACTTTTTTCATAAATCGATGCACTTTGTTCAATTTCCATTTTTTGAAACACTTTATATACTTACACGACTTTTACGAATACACAGCAGTGTGGCTACTACACAGACGGTCGAGCCATCAGCTGTCCATCCACGTCCGCGTCCGCGTCCGTGTCCACCATCACATCACATCACCATCACCATCGCCATCACCATCGCCATCACCATCGCCATCGCCATCACCATCGCCATCGCCATCACCATCACCATCACCATCCATCCATCCATCCATCCATCCATCCATCCATTATCATGTCTCACTTGCTTCACTTCGGTTGGCGCCGCCGTAGAAAGAGATGGGGGGGGGGAATCTCTCCTGACGGTCACGTGTCCTGACGCGATGCCCTGACGCGAGTTTAACATTTTTTACCCATTACAAAAAGTGTTCAACGCCGCTAAAGAAGTTTTCACTTCAAAAAAACTGATGCAGTTAATAAATCGTAGGTCTTGCTGTTGATTTGCAACCTATAGTCCTTTTAATCGTTCAGAACAGCACCTGCGTAAAAAATGAGGCTTTCAAAGGCAACAGCTTTCACAATACTTACCTAAAACTGACTCTACATTAATTAATAGTTATATTTCCCAAAACAAATACCAGTTCCTTTTAAATAATAACAGTTCCAATGAAACAATTAATACCCGCTACATTTGAGTGCACGTTAAATATTAATACAACATTAATTTTGTCGTTTATTTACACAGGAAACGCGAATTTTATTTGACGTGGAACATTTTGTTTACCATCCGAGTTAGTCTGCAAACGAATCGATTATTGTGGCTCATTGAACCGAAAAACTGTGTTCTTTTAGCTGAATCGATATTTAAATTGGAAACTTTAATTACACAAGGATTTTTTTGAAAGAAATAATTCATATGCATCTTTCTAAAAAAAAACATTTTTATGTTCATAAACATGATTACTTAACCGATTACATTCGAAACTGTAAACTCTATTATAATAACTAAAGAATACAATGTATAAAATAACTCAGTAACAATAATATCACTTCTCCAGCCAATAACTAAAGAACAAACTTAAAAAAATAAACACTTCTTTAAAATAAAACAAAAAACTAATAATGTCATTTCAAACTGACTAGCTGCTGTCAGAAAACATATCTTTATACACAAAGAAGTCTGTTCATGCACTGAACACAAATGAACTAAGACAAATGATCCGACAGGGACTTGCCCCTAGTCTCAGGCAGGAAGGAACAGGTAATGGCACCAAGTATAGGCACAATAGCAAAGGCCACTGGAGGTAGCCACGCAGCGAAGATGGTCATGCCAGCCACGTAGGGGGCTATCATGGAGCCTACCCTGGAAGTGGTGGAGGAGGCTCCCATAGCCATGTTACGGGCTACGGTCGGGAACAGTTCTGTAGTGTACATGTACCTGGAAATTGATGAAGAAGATTTAGGATTTATTGAATAGATAAAAATGGTGCAATGTAAGATGAGCGCAAAAGATTCAAAATTCCCAAGAAATGTTCAACATTACAGTTTTGAAAGAAAATGATTACATTACACAGTGTGTTATTTTGCCTTAGTTGCGGACATGTCAGTTTTATTTTTTTTCTTTATAGATTTAACCTTAATAAACCATTCTGAGAAACCCCCGTTTTTATATTTCACTTCATTTAAGAGATACAAATATTTTAGTGAAAGGTCACTGACCTTCTTGAAAAAGTTTTTCGTCTATATTTCTTTAATGAAGCAAAATTTCAGTGTCTTGCAAACTACCACTTAATTGTTGATTTAAAATGTATAAATTGTAAAAATTACAAGGCTCTAACGTAACAGGAACCGGAATTAAAAAATATTTTTTCAATTAACGAAAAAAAAAAATTTACAATTAACTATTTGCGGGTCGCGTTTTTTTTTGTTTTCGTAATATACTTATGTAAAGTACCTTCAACTGGAGAAAATTCTAAATATGTATCTAGCGGGATCTCGGAGATATTGAGTTTCTAAGTTTTTATTAAATTTCTATGGAAATAGGGTTGTCACAAAAAAGTAAATATTTAAATTGATTAGTTCAATCGATTAAATCAATTTATGCTAAACATGTTGTAAACGCTTATTTATGACATTTCCTCGCTGTCGGATTCAATTATGATTTCGTCAGTCGTCAGCGTAATATTTTCTTCAAAACCTTCAGATTCTAAATTATTGTAGTGAACATTATCAGTTGTTAGGCATAGGAGTTGAAGCACTGATTTCGATAGGGATAAAGGTTTTTTATGTTTATTACGTGTACTAAGTGTTAATGAGGATATATATGGATCGGACGACTCTAATGCACGGTGAAATAAATCTAAAATTGTAGTTTTCCTGTCTAATTTCCGGGTATGATGTTGTCGATCATAGCGCCAGTATTTATTCCGTGACTCGCCTGCTTGCTCAGACAACATACCTATGGGTAACGGGCTGGCGTCTATGATTTGACGGCCATGAATTAATATTTTGTGCATTGTGACAGACATGTAAAACAAATTGTATTTCTCCACGTACTTTTTAGCTACTGATTTACAAAAGGCATCAAATTTTTCAGCATCTATTATTAAGCCACTCGACAGCACTACTAAAATAGTATGCAGATCATCCACCAACCATGTCTCTATGCCTAAGATATCTGCAAATGTTTTCCGATGTTGGTCTGATAGTGCTGTTCGTGCAGTGTTCCCATCATTGGTTGTCCCCGAATTTGGACGAACGACATCAACCAAAAGTGACAGTTTGTCTCTTATTGCAGTTTGTATATTTTTTTTCCGCTCCTCAACAATTGAGGCAGCCGGTGATTTTTTAATAACTCTCCACTTCATGACTGCTGGATCATTTTTGTACCCCAAATGCAGTAAAAATTCAAAAATTCTAATCCAAGCATGTAAGGGACTTATTTCATGACATAAGGCTTCTGGATTTACGGGTTTGTTGATGACAACATCCAACTTATTAAACCCCTTCCCAATCCCACATAATACCTTTCATCGAAGATAGATCATAAACAAAAGTAGTGATCAAATTCAACCGTAAATAATTTAATTTTGATTTTGAATTTTCGCACTATTTTTTCATATCAACTTAAACTGTGTAAACTATGCACGCCACAATTTAAACCGACAGTTGTTAATACCTACCTGAGTCAAAAATAATGAATCACAATGAGTAATATTCGCATGAAGTACTCGTAAGTATCGCACACAGGTTTGAGTGACAACCCTAACCGACAATTTCAAAATTCAATATTTCCGAAATCCTGGGCCTGTTGCAACTGATTTTTTTTGTGGTGTTAGTTATTATAGTAGTTAATATTTAGGCTTAACAAAAAACGCGACCGTGAAGAGAATGGCCGAAAAAAAAAATTTTCTAAATCATAGAAAAAAAAAAATCTCACTTGTCTGAGCAAGATTTTTAAAGTTTTCAAGAAAAAAATGGTTCCAGTAGTGAATTTCTATCATACCTTAAAACATTTCGTGTAAAAATCAAAATAAAAAACGAGATATTGTGTTTCTATGGTTTTTAAGGATTTTTCTCGATTTTATTTATTTCTCTTAAACTACAGTAGTTAGAGCCGGCGGAGTTTTGTTAGGAGGTTTGTTTCATTTTAGGCTTTCCGAAATACACATAAAACGAGCATGTCCGAACTAAGGCAAAATAACACACTGTGCATTATTGTGTTTTAAATAACGTCTTTAAGTTTTCAAGAAATAACTAAATGCACTAGAAATAATATGAAGCTTCCCCGATCATACTCAAAAAATATTGACATCGGTGAACGAAAACATCGTGAAATCGCCAACCTGTCTTAAGCAAGCGTGGTGATCAATGGTCATGCCTTCTTCCTCTGTATGAGAAGAAGCCTTTGCCCTTCAGTAGGACAACAATAAGCTGTTATTATTGTTTATTATACTCACATGGTAGCGAAAGCGCCAGATGCACATCCTACACCAATGGCCCCCATAGTCAGTCTTACAGCGAACCAGTCTTCTGGCACTACCAGGAAGGCATTACTTCCTCCGCAGACGATGAAGAAGCTGATCATCGTGATCTTCCTCCCGAAGTATTTGCACAAGAGTCCGCTGAGAAAGATGCCAGGGAACTGGAAACAATAGTAGATTCTATGCTAAAACAAGCAAGATCTTGGAAAACAGAAATAGCTAGATGATAAAATCATAAAGAACCCATTATAAATACGACTTAAAAGAAAACTCACAAAAATGAGTAGTGTTCCAAATCTAAAAGACAAAAATATAACGATAATGTGAATGACGAAGGAATGCAGTATGCAGACAGACAGACAAATAATCATAAATGCAAATATGCTTTATCGCCGTTATGTAACTTTGACGTAATCATAATAATCAAGGATTGTTAGTTGCTATTTAATTAAGTACTTAGCTGTTTCAAATAATGCACATACTTCGTCTGTGTATCGAATGACTTAACAAGGTAATCGCGATATCAAGTGATCTTAGCTAATATTCTACTCAAGCCTTATTACGAGTACTGCAGACAGAATTTATTATTACTATGATAATATTATAAAATAAAATAATAATAACCTGTAACACTCCAGCCAAAGCAACAGAAATGAAGACGTTTGAACTCGTCTGTCCAATGTACTGGTTGCTTCCATAGAAGCTCATGCCGAGCACGAACCAAATGAGACAGGAACACAAAGTGTTGATCCTGAGTACCCGAGTCTTGAGCAAGTCCAAGTAGGTGGCTCTGCGGATGGGCTCGCTTGAGTTCACCTTTTCACTTGCTATACTTTTAGCTACGTCTAGCATGTTATCTGATGGTAGATTATTCCTGAAAACCAATAAGTACGAGGTAAATTATTTGATGAGTAGATAGATTATAATTATTCGAATATGTATCATACGTATGCTTACCATTTAGCAGCCTGCATCATCACCTTACTAGCCTCCTCCAACTTCCCAACACTTAACAACCACTTTGGAGATTCGGGCAATATAAAGAAATATACCAGGTACAAAACATGGGGAATCGCAACGCCCAGACAGTAACTGTTCCAAGTTCTCAAGTAGTATGCGAAAAGTGGCATAAGCATCTGACCAACTGGCATTGGTAGGGCGCAGAGGCAGTTCATAAACTCTCTCTTCAATGGCCCGATAATTTCCATCATCAGGATGAAGGAGCATAGAATTGTTCCAGCAGTAGCTGCACCGATGAAGAACCGGACCGTAGTGAACAGCCAGTAGGTTGGGCAGAAGGCTTCGACAAGCGTAGTTACCAGTTGCAGCATGCAAGATATCAGCAATGCTGGTCGTCTTCCAAATCTGTAATTAATAGCATCATTTGTGTTATAATCATTGCTTATATTGGTAGTAATATTGGAGAGCAACTGTGGCCCAGTTGTAACGGCCGCGACTTACGAGTTGTAGGTCGTAGGTTCGAACCCAGACAGGCGCTTTACTTTGTGTAAATTATTTCATCACCACTGCTCTCAAAACCGTGAAGGAAAACATCGCGTCGTGAGGAAACCGGCATGTCCTAGAACCAAAAATTCGAAGACATGTGACATCTACCAACCCGCACTGGGCCCGCGTCGTAGATTATAGCCCACTCCCTCTCGAAGAGAGGAGGCCTGTGTTCCAGCAGTGGGAACAATATCGGCTGATTATGAATGATTGGTTGTAAGACTTTCAAATGGTAGAAACCTAATTTCAACTCTTAATAAATTAGTGCACGTAAATCTGTAGCTAATATGTGATGATCGTATTAGTAATAGTCTTCCAGACCGAATTTCGGCCATGGTAGACAATCTCAACGGAGAGTAGCCATCTACGCGGGAGGTATTATAGTGTATCGCAGACACAGTTTCACTCACTCTTCGCTCACTCTCATAGTCCGATGGGACGGCAATCCGACACAACTGGGGAGAGATCAGGCGCACGACTAACGGCCGCTGGATGATCATCTTAGTATACATAATACAAAACGTATACGTTCTGTGGTATAGATTTTTATCATGTATAAGCCATGATCAATACTCTTGTTTTGGGTAGCAATGCTAATGCCGGATACAGATCGGTGAACCGTAACATGAAATGTTATACAAATAATCCGTCCAAACTTATGCAATGCAACATAAGAAACTATTCGGGAACTATTTACAATATAAGTCACAAACGCTTTGCTCACCTGTCAGCTGTGTATCCGAAGACAATACTCCCGATCAGGACACCGAACATACAAATCGTTTGAGTGAAGTTTGCCAGCCAAGCTTTATCACATATTAGTTCCCACTGAGAAATTATCGTATTTTCGAATTCTGTGTAGAAATCATAACTAACACAGTCACTATAACACGTGCCCATTTCTATACTGTCCGTTAGATTCGTCTCCGTGCAGATATATGTGGTCTGTGGTGCTATGAACACTATCCCTAGTTGGTGCCATGCCGATGACATCTTTGTCGGGAATGCTATTAGTAACCATAGCATCACTTGCCATTTCCCAAACTCGCCTATTGCCTTTACCATCTTGTCTGGCTCTTCGACTTTCGTATCCATTTTCATATTCTTCGTATCTGTTTTTGTGTTTGATTCTGTATCCATGTTTGTTTTATCTTTTTTTATTTCTTTTGTTTCAATCACTGCTACCTTCCTGTGTTCATAATCTCGTACTACTGTAGTAATTACACCAGTATTGACTATTATCTCGAGTGTCGCAGGGTGAATGTAATTATTGTTTGCATACGGAATCTTTTATAGCGATAGTGGCGATGTTAGTCTGCATCTAGTTGAAGATCCGTAGACATTTGCGGTAGAACCAAAACTGTAACAACGATAATTTATAGATAAAATATATGTTACACAGTTACACTATACAACGTGCCGCAACAAAGATTCATTTATCAGACGGGTAGGGCTAGTGGCCAGTAATCATAAAAAATAAAACAACATAAAATAATTCTTAATTATTTTAAACTACTAATTTCCTTCAACTTGCCTACTCTTTGCATGTTATTCGTTTTAAATTCATTGATGCGATTCGTGACCCCTGGAAAATGACTCCTGCTCTACAGTTCTTGAAGTACTGGTTGCTCCAAGACGCTGTTTTATAAAATTGTAAATAAATAATAACGTTTAATGAAATTAAAATAATTATGTTCATAAAACAAAAACGCGAAATCGTATACATGTGTTAAATTAATGTTGCCATTAAAGCGGCACGCTTTATCTATAATAATATTAAACTAGAGTATAGGTATTGGGTTCCAACAGGAATGTTTTGTGTTATTGGATCAATTTAAGTTTGACTTACTACTATTTAGGGCGTTTTGAAACTAGGTATTGTGAGTTATAAAACTGTATGTTCTCATTCGCCTAGTTATTTTTAGATCGGATAAGTCTTATAAATAGATTTAGGTACCTAATACTAAAATGTACTAATGTCTACTAATGTGCTTTGTTATCGTAACCTTATTGATGGTTGTGTTGTGACACAATAATGCTACGCCTGATAGTAATTTATATGCATATACATATTTCCTTAAAAGAAACAACAAATATGTCTTTAAGTAGAGCTCACTATCTGTTAACAACAATACAGGGTGTAGAAAGACACATCACATAGCCATCAACTACGCATTCTGTACATCAAAACTATGTAAAAAATAATTTCTGGGAAACAATTTTTATTTTTGGTGTTAAAATTGGTTTTTTGTGGTAATGCGCAATGTAACGCACGCAAAACTATATTGCTTATTGGATAGGTACAGTCAGCATCAAAAGTCGATTAACACTATCATTTTTACATGTTATAAAATTGACAACAACTTTTTTCAATAAATTGATTTTTAGCTTTTCACATAATAGACAAGAGTATATATTCTAAAAAAATTCTTCTGCTGCAATTTTGAACAAATATTTTGCTCAATAACTAAGATTAAAAAAACTGAAGTGTTAATCAACTTTTGATGCTGACCGTACATGCAATGGTACAGGGATCATGGGGTATTTAAATTTGTTTTATAACATTAAAACTTGTCATCGTAAAAAACGTCATTAAGTGTTGGAATTTTGACCTTCAATATCTCCGTAACCATAAGGTTCCCAGATATGATTCAGTACAAAAAAAAAGACGGGTTGCACTCCGGGAGTGCCGGCAGAAGTGAAAACTTGAATATTAACGTTGTGCATTTTTGATATTTTTCATTAATAGATGCACTTTGTCCAATTTCCATGTTTTAAGGTTAAATAAAAAAGATTTATTATTTTTTGCTTTTCAGTTTTTTCGGAGGTTTAATTTTCTTGTTAAAAAGTTTTTATACACCCGTTATATCTATATGTATAACCAAATACAAATAAATATTCTTGGGAAGCAAACAATAACAATAAAATTTATAACCGACCTACTTCACCAATCACGACTTTCTTTTGATTTATATTCCTACATCAAAGGTTATGTGTATATGGTTATATGTCTTGATAGCCAAGTGGTAAAGTCCTCGCCTCTCATCCATGAGATTGTGGGTTCAAATCCGGGCAAGTACCAATGTAACTTTTTCAGTTCATATGTGCTTTCAGAATTTATCTTGGACATATGTGAAGGAAATCATCGTGAGGAAACCTGCACATATAGTAAACTAGCTGCGCCCCGCGGTTTCACCTGCGTAATTGTCGATCCCGTGGGAATATCGGGATAAAAAATAGCCTATATGTTAATCCAGAGTGTCAACTACCTCCAAATAAAATTTTATCAAAATTGGTCCAGGCGTTTGTGCGTGAAGAAATAACAAACATATAAACACACTCACAAACATTCACATAATCAGCCTATAACGGCCTCCTCTCTGTGAGAGGGAGTGGGCCGTAATCCACCACGCGGGCCCAGTGCGGGTTGGTGGATGTCACATGTCTTCGAATTTTTGGTTCTAGGACATGTCGGTTTCCTCACGATGTTTTCCTTCACCGTTTTGAGAGCAGTGGTGATGAAATAATTTACACAAAGTAAAGCGCCTGTCGGGGTTCGAACCTACGACCTACAACTTGTAAGTCGCGGCTGATACCACTGGGCCACCACTGCTCTCAAACATTCGCCTTTATAATATTAGTGTGATATATAGTAGTATGTATAGTTTGGAATCGCCTATCTGCCGCACGTGCCCACACGCCAGTCACAATGTTTAAAGACGAATTCTTTCATCCTAAAGAAAAACAAATGTTGTCTGTGATCCAGTCGTTGGCGCGGTCTCCTGACATCTGTCAATCATTCTTTCAAAGCATAAAAACGGGACTTCACGATGACCTACATGGGCATCGTATAGTCCCGGCATACAGCACAACACAACTTCTAGAAGGGGTTTCATAAGGCAATCCAATACACATAAAGTATAGGATGATTATCTGGGAAGGGTTGGGATACAATGAGAACGAGATTACTTCACATAATTAAGGATCGGACGTCACTAGGTAAGTTAGTCCGATCTGTATAATTATGCTTCTTAATCTCGTCCTCATTTACACTCGTGTAGATGTATATGAGATGAGGCCTTTGCCCAGTAGTGGGACAATAACAGGCTGATATTATTATTCAAGGTTAAGTCGTACCAATGTAAAGATCAAGTAATTTTACAAATTAAATTAAATAAAATATTCTACGAAGAAGTTTACTAAGTAATACAATAAATCTGAAAGACGTGGCAGACAAATAGTTAACTTGGCAAGTTTCGTAGTTGCTGTTAAAACTCAGAGGAATTGGAAGCTTGCCAAGCAAAACATTTATTTTTCAGCTCGTTTATTATGCTAGTAAAACAAGTTGACTTCCACTTAGATTTCTGTTAAGTGCAATACTAACTATGAGTACCGTAAAAGTTATGTTACGACCTACCAAACAGTACAATTCCGTTGGGTTTTACAATATCTTTCCCAGACAGAAATGAAAATCCTCTCCATCATCATCATCTGCCTAGCCTTTTCAAAACTAGGTATGTTGGGGCTTTCTTCCAGTCTAATCGGATGCAGCTGATTGCCAGTACTTTACATCGAGCGATAGCCTATCTGACCTCCACAACGCAGTTACTGGGTAACACGATACCTCTTGGTAAGACTAGATTACTTTTGGCTGACTACACATAACGACTGTCAAAATTACGAATTACAGCCGGGTTGGAGGTGTCTCGATATGCAACGGATGGTCACATCCATCCACGAACCACGAACAAATTCTATATAAATTCTTTTACTCGATAAAGATCTAAAAACAAACAGATAACAGTGAGCCAATAACAAAATAATGTATCTACTCATTCAAAGTTATTTTTGACAGGGCAGATAATGCTTATACGTATTACAATGTTCCAGGTGACAAGATCACCAGCCGTCCGATTACAAAGATTATAAGATTTAACGGATATATAGATCAAATGCTGCGTTATACGCCACTTCTTTTGAAGGAAACTAGGTCTTCTTTTGAAGACCTAGTTTAAGTTAATTCTTGAGCCATGGGAAAAAGTCCCATGGCTTCGTGTGAGTGTGCATATAGACGAGCGGCACGCGAAAATTGCAAAGTCGACGGCTGCAGTTGACTCTGCCGTCGCCGCGTGCTGCACGTGTGTATGAACACTTACATATCTACTCCTTTTGTTTCGTTCACGTCTGATCATTTTGAAGGATATAACCTTATTGGTATATCCTTCAAAATGGTCAGACGAAACACTCTTCTTTCTTATAAGTTTTAGCCTTTTATTCATTCCCTCAATAGACCAATTTGTGAATTGATGTTGGATTTTCCGGTAATTCCCACAGCTTATAATTACTACTTACAGCATTATGGTTTATTAGTTGTAGTAAATTGATAGATACTATCATCAAGATATCTTCAAACACGTGTGAAATGGTAGTGTTTATTCGCGATTCACGTGTTTGAACTAAATAATTTATGCTCGACGCAGCATATCTTCATCCGTACTTCTTTATTAGTCGTTATCCCAGTAGTCATCCCCTTTCTATCATCTTTCACACAGTCCATTCATCGCTTCTTTGGTCTTCCTCTACTCTTATAGGTATCCACATTCATACTCAAAACTTTTATCACGACCTTTTCCTCATTCTTAAAATTATGCTAAATAAAATAGCCAAAATCTAAAGACCTACAGACTTTGCAACTCCTATTAACAAAGTAGACCCTAAAACGATCACTATATGTACCTACAGTAAAACGGGGCTACTTTGAACAGGCGGGGCTACTTTGAACAGGCCAATCACAACGCTATGACGCGTTCCCCACACCCCGCGCCTCGCGCAATTTTACTCGAGGTCACGCACACTTGCTGAGCACACGTGAAAATCGATTTTGGCGCTCTGTCAAAGTAGCTCCAAAATCTGTCAAAGTAACCCTGGAAGTCAAAGTAGCCCCGTTTTGCGGTATTCATTTGATAAAAATATGGCTATAAACAAGGATTGAAATCAAGTCATGAATTAATTGATAAAATTAATGTTAACGACCTAATTAATTATGTATTGATAATTTTACGCGTTAATTTATTAGTTGATAATTTTATGTCATCGACTCACAGATACGCAGATCCAATTTTCCAGTTTGAACGAAACTAAAGCTGTCACAAAACTGTTTTTCTTGCGACGAAACTCATGAAGGACTAAATACTAGTTAAAATATATTATAGAGAAACGATAGACAATTATAGTATTGTTCGTCAATTGGAATAGAAAGGTACAGAGTGTAAGTATGTAATTCTTTTCTTTTTCAATGATAAAAGTTAGTTGTAACGTGAGTGAAGTCTTTAGAAAAAGATAAACTGTCCTTGTGTATTGTTCTTACGATATAGTTGGGCGGTCTATTCGATATGTTTGTTTTTGGTATTCTAATTTTGATGACTTATTTAGGAATTTTGGTGATAATTGGATAAACTCAGCGAAAGGAAATAGATGTTCCATCATTCTTAAAGATAATTTCTAAATGCAATGACAGTAAGTTAATCTATGTAGTACTATACAGTCAATCTAAAAGATTAAAAAGTATTATTATATTGTCAAAATCAATCACACTTCAAAAAATGATAATTTTTAATCTATGGTATATCTCTATCAATCTTAGTCACCATTTATTATTTTAATTAAGAAACATTTTAAGTTAAAATAACCTCTTCCACTGACTATATCCAAGTACAATCGCTAGGTAGCCCGGGCAAAGTCCTGGCACCAATTCTACTAATCTACTTATTACTACCAGCAGCCTGGAGTGGATTTGTGCCCTGTTGCAATAGGGTCGCCAGCACCACCACATATAGGACATAAACATAAAATACGAAATTTGGGTTGTACTATGGGTATGCCAGTGTCTATCCCTTCGGAAAATGCAGGCGTGAGATGTGTGTAAGAAAATATAGGCATTTACTGATGAGGACTTTCTCTTGTCCCACAGAGCATCCTGGGCGAGTTCAACCGCGAACAGGACGCGTTCATCAAGGGACAGGAGGGCCGTGGCAGCGCCGCCGCCGTGCCCCCCTGGGTTGGAGCCCCCAACGAGCCAGCCCTCAAGGAGGAGTGCCTCTCCTTGTCCACTGTGAGTATTGTTTCCTACTTAACTTGTTTCTATATCTGAGTTTGTTTCGGTCTTTCTTCACAGAGTAGTCGGATGGGATTCCTATCATAGGAAACACCGAACTTTTCTAGTTTTAAAACATACATTATTTTAGCCGTGTAAAAGTGTTTTTTTTAAACAATTTACAGAAATAAATATCATTTATCAGAACACCCTAGAATCACAAGTCTCTAATCACATCAGAGAATAGAATGAACAATAATGTTAACGACGTTCCACCGAGTATGTGAGGCGCGAGCGCAAATCAATAAACTCACTGCACTGCAAGAGTAGCCACAATGATTACCAATAATTCCTGCTTTCCGGATCGATAAAATCGTAATAGTAATATAACTTAAGGTTTTGCGACTATAGCCCTATTCTTGGGGTTAATAGGAATTCTTAGACTTGAAGCTAAAAAGCAAAATCCGGTAGAAGATCCTTATCTTCACAGTCGTTCAAAAACAATCCATCGCAATCCTAGGTAAGCTTCGTCAATAAAGTTTCAATCCCCAGCATTAAGGAAGGTCTTAGTAAAGATTACAAAGTTTTGAGCCACT
This sequence comes from Amphipoea oculea, assembly GCA_945859645.1. Classification (NCBI taxonomy): domain Eukaryota; kingdom Metazoa; phylum Arthropoda; class Insecta; order Lepidoptera; family Noctuidae; genus Amphipoea; species Amphipoea oculea. The sequence continues at coordinate 1,268,504 of OX243883.1, read as the reverse complement.
TGATCGGTTGATCCTTATGAGTAATCACCGTTGATCCGTCTTCGGATTCAATACAATTTCTGACCCTCCCATTTTTATATTTTTTAAAATTATCGCGGGGCAAACGATCTGCTACCGAGAGCCAGTCTATAGTTGGATCAATACCTTTCTGTTACTACCCGCCACAGCCATGCAGGACATTTTAACTATCAGTACCATATGAGTCCATACAACCATTAAAACTTCATAAGATAGATCAAACTTTGACTTCACTCAAGCTAGTAGCGTTTCATACGAAATTTAGCCTTATCTATATAATCTTGATGTTCATATTCGTATGAAACACTACTATACTTATGTAGCTTGAGTAAAGTCTCAGCTCCCTTAATAGATCCCATAATTTAGTATTGCCCAGCTATAGGATTGCGGTCTTCAGATATCTGTAACTCTGTTTTGGGTGCTAATACAAGCTGCATCTGTCTAGACCGCAAGCCGACTCAGAATTTAAGGAAGGCTGTTAAGCCAGTTAAACAAATTACTGCCTTCATTAATATCAGTATTCTCGGAGGCGTTCCTCTGTCAGAAATATTGTTTTATCCTCATCAAAACTTCGTGGACAAACTTTTGATGCGAAAACGTTCTATATGTTCCTTTAAGTTGGAATTTATGTAATAACACGACCTGCGTGTCGAATACAAAGCAAGATAATGAATACAGATAGGATTTTTTTCACTATTGTCCAGATTTTTACGTAAAATGGCGTGGGTGTTACTTTTTCATCGCCTATCGAAATTCAGTCCGATAAAAAAAAAAACAGGTTCACCTGTATGCATATTTACGACACGAAATTGCTTTTTGAAAAAATATCGTTTCAATAAAAATAGAATTTTAAGCGCCAGCCCTTGAATTCTTGACTGTTTTTTTATGCTCCGCTATTTCACCTCGAGGGTTTTGTATCCTGTGAGAATTGCGCAGCATAGCCACCGTTATGGGCTAGTCTAGAATAGTTCGTTATCACTTCTCTTAGGCACGGCATTTATCCATGACCAAGAAGGCTTTTAGTTTCTAGCAGTTTTTAACTTCGTGGAGTACATAATCAGCCTGTAAAGTTCCTTCATCAGACTTCCTTTCTATGAGGGGAAGCTGGTCACGTACTGCCGTGTATATCGAGGCTCAGGGGAGGCCCCTTTAGTTTCCCCAGGGATGTGCCTTACAGGCGTTGTACGGGGGGGTTCCGGAATTGGTATTTTAAGAGGAACCGGGACCGCCCCTATATGCTGATGGTGATCACCGGGGTGGTTTTAGTGAGGTAAAAATCCCACACTCCCCGACCTATCCTCGGAGGTCGGGTGCCTTTTGAAGGTTTCCCCCCGACAACAAATAAAAAAAAGGCTGTAATTCACCACGTGTCCCCGTGCGGTTTGGTAAATGATACTTGTCTTCGATTTTTTTTGGGTCTAGGTCATTTCTATGTTTACCTTCACCACTTTATCGGAGCGTAAACCGATATTAATTGAATTCCGTGTTCCCTTCCAGGACCGGCGGAACTTTGTGCGGGCTCCGCCAGCGGGCGTGGAGTTCGACTTCGACTACGACAAGATGTACCCGGTGGCCGTGGCCATCATGGGCGAGGACCCCAACCTTGAGAAGATGCGCTTCGATCTCGTGCCAAAAGTGTAAGTTATCATACATAAACTCACGCCTTTTCCCCATTGGTGTAGGCAGAACGCCACCTGCTGCGATCCTTTCATACTCCTTTTGCTTAACTAGACTAAGGGCCTGTTTCAATACGCAGGTGTTTGAAATGGATTGTGGAATACATGACATAACATAGCGCTGCTACTCCCCGAAGAGTTAGGTAGTGTTATACACCCATATTTCGCGATAAATTTGTCCTAAGATCATGTTCCTTAAGATTGAGGAATAAGGCAGGAAGGACCTGTTTCTCAATGTTGAAATAGCTTCTTTCTACTAAATAAATACCACAGTATTTTTATGAAGTTATTAGCCACATAAATTAATTAAAATACATTGAAACAGGCCATAAATACACTGATAAATTGCAGCGTTTGAAGACGTGATGACATATTTTGTTCAACGTCACTTTTTGTGGAAACGTGTCTGTGTTTCCTATGTAGTTCCGTTGCTGAGGATTTTTTTGGCTGCTAAGAGCGGTTCTGCACTGCATCTGATCAGAACCCGAATTCAAGATCCGAGTTCAATCCGAATATACAGTTCTATCGTATAGAATCAAGTTCTTGTAACTTGCCGGCCAGTATGAATCAAAGAGGTTACGTATGTACATAGGTTATATTCAGCGACGACGGAACGTTTAACACATTTTGATACATAAAGCCGCAAAGTTTTTGAACACCAGTGTACTTTTTCACCTTATTTGAAAATATAATGTTTAGAGAATGTTGTGTTTTGCGAAAATGGTCTTAGAAGATTATGATGTTTTCAGAACATGATATTATGAGTATATGATGTTTTGCGAATATCGTGTTTTACGAATGTGATGTTTTATGAATGTGGTCTTTTGAGAATATGATATACAGCGACGGAGCGGGTACAGACAACTGTGCTATGGGGGAGTTTGCTGCGCCATTTCTTCTTCCCAGTTAATGCACTAGGAAGTGGTGAAGGGCGGGAGTTCTGGGGGACTGTCTTATGTAATTTTGTCGTCCGAAAAGTGCTGATTCTCAGCCTAGTTTGAATTAATTATTTTTGATTTAATTTGAACATTGGGAATGTTCCAAATTCGGACGGACATAGTTCGAATCTAGTGCGCATTTGTATGACAAATAGTACTATGGATACCTCGGAGCGACATTTCTCGAATTCGGATCGTATGCAGTACAAAACTGCTCTTAGGGTAACCTGCGTCTATTCAGTGTTATTTGCTATTGAAGGCTCCTTGATGGATTTCGAAGGAGATTTAACTGAGCACCTGGAAATGGATGCTAAGCCCTATTCATTGATAACGTGTCCTGATAACGGTTTACACGTATATCTAATACAACATCAACCTCTAGTAACAGGCGTTTATCTAACAAATAGACGAATGGCCAAGATAAAGAAGGCCTAGATACTATTGATGATAGTGTTTTGACGATAGTGTCTACTTGTTTTTCTGTATTACGTGGGCTTATCTCAAAAACTACTTGACCGATTCTGAACGTTTTTAGGGTTCCGTAGTCAACAAGGAACCTTTATAGTTTCGCCATGTCCGTCTGTCTGTCTGTCCGCGGTTTAGCTCAAAAACTATTGGTATTAGAAAGTTGTAATTTGGCATGAGTATACACGTCAATGACGCCGAAAAGTGGTAAAATAAAATTTTGAAAAAAAAACAATTATTTAGGGTACATGTAAAGTGGCGATGATAATTTTTTTTTTTCGTCCTTCCCATTGCCTGGGATATCGTTGGATAGGTCTTTCAAAAATAATAGAAGTTTGGGAAGACCGTTTTTTGATTAAGTAAACCGTTCGTGACTTATCAAACTTTAAAGTACCAATTTTCGTTAGAGTCAAGTGTCCCCCCCTCTACCAACTAAACGGTTGTAGTTAGAAATTCAAATGTCACGGCAGTAGTACCTATATATAACGAAGTTTAAAGGAAAACTATCACACTTAAGTGGGCTTTACAAGTTTACGAGTAGGTAATAGTCGACCAACTAAAATTTGTAGTTGCAATGTGTGGGAGAACATGATTTTCAACTACAATATTAAGTTTGTTCTTGGGATAAATTCATTCCAACTACGGAACCCTTTATTGTGCGTGGTCCGACACGCACAATAAACTTGGCCGGTTTTTTTCACCGTCAGGACGTAATACTATTTCAAACTACAGAAGGTATACTGCAATATTAGGTAATTGTAAATTACAGCGAATTTCTTTCCGAATATACAAGATATAATAAGTCAAACCCAAGGGTAAACCATAAATCTACAATACTGTAGCTATAAATAGCTGCAGTAGATTTTAATTTGACAATGCACTAAACAATGCTGAATTTTTAGCTTAACAAATATTCGTGAAGAAAGTAATATAATATTTTTAGAAAATCGTTAATCTTATGCTGATTTTGTTGTAAGTACGTACAGTTTATTTTACAAAAAAAAATGTGCGCTCTATGTACGGAACTCCAGTTTCAAATACAAATTATTATTTACATTCTGTTTTTTAAATTTATTTTATGGTATTATTTAAATATTACTAATATTAGGCGTCTGTTTTGTAGAGCCCTACCTATCTTTACCACTGCATCTCATATTTTAGAATCTTATGATTTTTCAATAATAAAAATCACTCGTCAAACTTTCAACTCAACAAACTTTTGATTTATTATTTAATAATAAAAAAAAAAACTAATTAAGTTTACATACCTGCTCGCTCCTCCTGTAAAGTCACTGCACCAGTATCGTTGAAACTAATGAAAGAAGTAAAATAACTTTCATATAAGAGGGCTTCCATGCAATCACTTATCTTAACACCGATAACATTAAGGCGCAGATATACGACTTCTAATGATTTTAAATTCAACATCACGTCTAATCGACCGGACTGATTTCTTTGAAAAAAATAAATGTTATACTAGACCATTTGCTTCGTAATTTGATATGTGAATATTTGCAATTATATTTTTTTAACATAGTGTAATTAATTTGTAAAGTAATGTCTACCGCGGACATAAAAACGATAATCACGCAAACACTATCGGGTGTATTTTTATAAAACTTTCACCATCTAAAAGACAATTTAATTCCCCGAATTTTAGTATACGGTTTTTATTTGTTTGGTGTTTGAGAGTTTTTGTAAATAGATAATTGCTTCATATTTGCAATAAATTACCACGGTTGTGTCATCGCGCTTCTCTTTCTTTTCTATGCAGTCCGACAGTGACCGCGCTTTAGGTCGTGTAGTCGCCTTAAGACTGGATTTAGTGTTACACTGACGTCGGCCGCGTACTCTTGATCACGCGTAACAAGATGCTGACGACAAATGGACGTGTGTAGTGTAGCACCGACGGTCAGCGAGCGCGAGTCCATCCATACTATACATACGTAATATTATAAATTCGAAAGTAACTCTGTCTGTCTGCATGTTACCTTTTCACGCCTAAACCACTGAACCGATTTAGATGAAATTTGTTATATAGTTTGAGTCCCGGAAAAGGACATAGGATAGTTTTTATCCCGATATTCCCACGGGATCGAAACTTATGCGGGTGAAACCGTGGGGCGCAGCTAGTATACAATATGTAACATAATTAACGCAAGACCTCATACACCCCAATTAGTGTAGAGTTAAAAGCTTAATACAATGGCCAAAACTTAATTTTTTTAAAGCCATCTAACTAATATTATTAAGAAAATCGTGTTGACCCTAGTAATACTTTATGCATTTAAAATTGAGTCTTATTACCTTAAAATAAGATTTTTTTTTTTTGGGCTCAATCGGCGGTCAGTATGGCAAAAAACGTTTTTTTTTTTAAATACCTGAATTAAAAGTTACTGAAATCGATTCAGTAGTCAATTATGAACAAACTACTTTCACGATTGCGTTTATTCTGTTACTCTTTGTATATCATACGCGACTGATGTCAGTGTTGACCGTCCGTCGAGGACCACACACATTACTGTGTCGTGTTGTGTCGAGACTCGGAATAAACCAATCAAACGAATCTGTTCAAGACTACGTCAAATCACAACGAGTTTCGATTGGCTAACACTGCGTCAGAAGGTGTCACGACACGACACAACACAGTCATATGATTTCAGCTTTACAGCCGCAGCTTAATACGTCACTTACAAAATAATCAAATATTAATGTTAACTGACAAGCATTAAATTGAAACACTGTCAAGTCAAAATAATAACAGATTGAGAACATTTAAATTTTGTTGATACTAGACAATAAATGTGAATTTTAATATTTAATTATTAGACAACATTTATTTTGATCCACAATAGGTGCTAGTTTTAGTAAGTAGTACCTACTTAATACTATGTTAATCTTTAAGTAAATGTTATTTTATAATAATTAATTATTTTTAATGACGTCTCTGAAGCAACCGTTAGCGAGCTTTATGATACAATTTTTTGCATTGATAACTAGCTGATATTATTACGTAAGGATTTGACATAACAAAATAATTTTTGGATTACCATTATCTATAATATACCAGTGAGTGGTTCGATCAACATAAGCCGAAAACTAACGGTTATTTACCTTGGCATTGGCAATTTGCGAATTTGTCAATGCCAAGATAAATAATCAGTTTGTGATAAGATTGTGGTTGTAAATTCATAAATTTTACGGCACTTGTGATCAGGGAAAGTTAATTTAGTTGAGGAATCGTTTTACTACTGTTTATTAGTACCTATTATTACAGTATTTTTAACTCAATTCAGTTAATATCGCGGAAGTTTTCGTAGAACCGACCAGTCCCGAGTAGCCATATACCAGGTCGGGACAATAACAAAGATGAGATCATTCGTTTTGGGCTAAATTATGAAAGTGCCGGCCGAACAAATAAAAAAAATATACCGTTAGATTATGTGATTCTCTTTACTTTTCACCTTTGGACCAAATCTGTAGGGTTATTCCCTGTACGTTTATACAAGTTTTAAAACGACGACAAATGATCGTTGTGGCGACAATTGGGGGAGGCTTATGTTCTATTCAATTGTATACAGGGTGAAATTGAAAACATGCGACAAATCGAAATAGGAGATTGTACTCATCATTATGAACACTTTTACTATTAGACCAAATCTGAAATCGCGAAAAAAAAATCAGCAATGCCCTACATTTATGTTCGCATAACTCGTCAAAATGTAGGGAACAGCTGATTTTTTTTCGCGATTTCAGATTTGGTCTCATAGTAAAAGTTGTTCATAATGTGAGTACAATCTCGCATTTTGATTTGTCGCATGTTTTCAATTTCAACCTGTATATTATATATTCAACAATGGACGACTTTCGGCTTAATGATTATGATGATGCTCATAATTATTCTGTTCATTCTTTTCCAGTATCACGGAGGAGAACTTTTGGCGGAACTACTTCTACCGCATGTCGCTCATCTGCCAGGCTAACGAAGCGGACGCGGCTGCCGGCCGTCAGAGCAGCGCCGACGACTCCCAGGGTATGAATAACATTGATACTAACACACATTAATCCATACATATTCATGATATACAGTTTTTAAGGAAACATACTTAAGTACAGACTGAAAATGTTCATGAGTTTAAGGGCCCATTGGAAGGATAGTTTTTCAACGGTCGAGATACCATAATCGCAATCGTGTGATTTATCACATGATTGCGATTATGGTATCATACGCGATTATCTCAACTATGATTTGACAACTACTACTCGAAATGAGAATTTTTGTTTACATAATAGCTTCCATTTTGAAAGGTGAGGTGATTCTCGCTTTTCGTTTTGCGACTATCGAAGCAAGAAACTCCTCAGAAACTGACCTACAAGGTCATTTAAATACACAATGATTTTTAATGGGGTTATAATAGAATACTCTTTATTATGTACCATATAAATAATTATTATTAATGAATTATTTATTTCATGACATGGGGTGATTCTGTAGTTACTATAAACTAGACCAGGACATCCACGAAACTTAAAGAATATAGTTTTACACATTACATTTACAAATTTATTATTATATTATTACATCATACATTAAGTTCGTTCTTCATTTTGGTTTTCTTATTTTATCAGATTTTTTTATTTTTTATTATTGTTTTATTTTTGTTTTCTTTCCGAATTAGACGATGATAAATCGGCAAGCGAGAATCTGATAGCTAATGAGAAATCGTCGCAAGAGTCGATTGACGACGCCAAGAAACTAATAAAATCTTTGAAAGTCGATAGAGAGAACGAAGATGGTAAGACTTGATTTTTTAAACTTTTTATTTACAGCCTAAATGTATTATTATTCAAGCACCAAGAAGTATTGTTATTTAAGTTATGGATATATATATTTATGATGCAAAAGGCTTTCCAAAAATATCTGGTCTTTCTTAATTTACTTTATTTTATTGGAATAATTTACTTTAAGTATCTTCTAGGAATTATTTCTTTAGTTTCTTCTTTCATTTATATTTTCACACACATGGCCATATTATTTAGTTTTAATTTTATTTAATTTTCATAAACTTTACTTCATTAGGACTGACATGAAAATAAAAGTTGCGCGGAATCATTCACATTATAAATCAGAACCAACTTTGAGGAATATATTGCATTGCATGCTCTGAGTATATGTAAATCTTTGTCTGGCTACCACACTTTTAATACCCACTTTTGAATAAAATAGCATCGAAGTATCCTCCATTATTCCTACTTGACTGAAACTTACTGACTGTTCAATAATTTTAATCTGAGTAAAATAAATGTAACGTCTTTCGTCCAAGTATACATTCCTAAACAATTGTTTATTTTGTTAAAATAATCTGTCTATGTCAAAATTTTATCCATTAGCCCCATCAAAATATCATTAGATTCTATTTACTTAATGGATAAATAATGTTGCTAAACGCATATTTTCTTTCTCCCCGGAATGCAGCTTAAAGGACGTCTTTACATCCACAGCACACAATATTATAACACCACTGTTCTATATATTATTCTCTAATTATATGGTCTAGCTAGATATTTACTAAGGAATCTAGTGTATTTTCCGTGATTCTTGTTACTATAATTGAAGTTTAATATTAAATTGCATTGTACCCATCATTCATATTGCCTCTTTCAACACTGTAAGAATGAAAAATCACTATATTGAAAATAGGTTTCTGAAGGTTCTAGCGATGTAGACCGTTTGAGATTGCCCTCTTATGTACTAGGGGGTGGGTAATGTATAGAACAGTAAATATCTAGTCGATACGATGCTTGCATCAAAGAATGTACTATGCTATTATCTTCATGAGAATTGTTTCAATCTTGATAAAATAATGCCATCACGATCTAGCTAGCGGGTACGCACATGTAGCGATAGAATTCTAATTATCAGTTTAACTGTTAATATTGAACACTATAGCTGTTCTTTCGCTGTGAGATATTTAAAATGGGTTGCAAAATCTCTATATGTATTACCTAAACTTATCTACCCTATATTGAACACTTTTTTTCTAAAGCTTTGGTTTACCTCGATGATTTTATTGTTTCCGGTCTGATGCTGTAAGCTTGACCGTAAAGTCATGGCATTATTGTGTCAAGCCCACATCACTGTTAATCCTCTCACACTTTATAAATATAATTTCAAGCGTTATTACTTATATAGAATTTATCGCTGTTTGCATTTTAATTTGAACTTTTAAAGATATATCACTGTGTCATATCTTCATCCTTGTTGTTATCTCGTGTGTCGTATATATATACAAAGTGAATGTTATATGACAATATAGCTTTTCTGTCCTTGTTATAAGGACTATAATAACTGTATATATAACCATGTGTTTATTTTTAATCTGTTGTATGTCACTGGTAGCACATTGGTCTGTATTTCAATAGCTAGCAGCATCATCTTAACAGATTAGAACGATCTCCTGTTTAGATTTCGCTATTGACGTAAAGACCACTATGGTTGAATTGTATACTTATCTATAAAAGAATAAAAATCAAATAAAATTTTCTCAATGGAACCTATTTTAATGTCTACTAAATGTTATATATGTCTAAGTATCGATTAAGGTTATATAGCTGATAATATCACACAGTTCATTAAAATTCGGCTCAGTAGCGTTAAATGTAAGTATATATTGTTCAGGTTTTGACATTGCTACTTGTATATCAACCCTCTTCCTTGAGCTTTATGGTCTATTGTTGCTTGTTTGTCTTGTGTTGTTATATATCTATCCGCTTCCATATTTCTCAAAGTTGGTCGTTACTTCTTCGCGTTACTTTCTCACTGCCTTTGAATTCTTTTCTCGTAGCAATGTTGAAACTTCAAATCTTGTTGTACATAAACTTGTGTTGTCAGCCTATCTAAAATTATTCATCTTACTATAATGATTTTAACAACAAATTGGACGTGCAAATGATTATGAACGTTTATTCGTAAATGATACAGACCTAAAAGAAAAACACAAAAAAGGTCTTTTAGAAAAGAAGGGTATATTTATGGAATGATTGAAATTCGATCAAGTATTTATTGATGATACAAATGTAGTTTGTACGCAAGCAGAACCCCTTCACAGCCGCGACATATCACTTATGGGTGACAGTCAATTATAAATCCATACAAACTGCCGTCTTCATAACTCTTTGGAACATTTACTGACAACACATTCCCCGTTTGTTTTGTAATTATTTACAATTAGCATTAGGTCTATATTAATCAGGAGAATAATCCAATGTTATTAAAGTTGTGTAGAACTAGTTGAACTCATTTATGATAGAGTTTGATGGTTGAATCGATTGTGACTACAGGCCTAGTATGCTGTCGCCCGAGTTTCTTTGTTACCGAGTCTTTAGTACTTGCTTTGTTGCTGGAGGCTTGAAGTTGGTCAAGAATAGCAGTATTTTTATCTGTATTTATATCGAGAGTATGGTCTTCTTCTGGGATATATGTATGTGTGATAGTATTGACACTTTCTACCGTATGTATTTATTAACCAATTACATATATTTATCTATAAAATATGTATCTATATCTAATGTATATTAGTGAGTACTGTATAATGTGCATTTATATAATAATATGTATATATCTCAAGAAATGAATTCTATCATTCTTTTCTACACATTCCACTGATTCTTTGACCATCAACGCCAAGCCTCTAGCAACTCCAAAAGAAATGGTTAAGCAATAAATTAGTCGTGATTATAATCGTAAATCGGTGTCCATTTAATCATAGTCCCGAAAATAATACTAAATAATTTGGCTATCTGTGTGTCTTCGCGACTTTCCTCCAAAATTTTATTTTCTATCTCGGGATTATCCTTGGTAACCCTGGCCTGATGTGGTCTGCTTATTCCAGTAGGTTCCCTACACATGTAACACATGTATCTAGCGACAGTATATAATATACTCTTCGACACTCAAACATTGTTTAGTGAAAATTACGACGTATAGTTAAAAATGAAAAATTGGCATTTATAGTTAGTTATTATGAATTGAAATAATTATATTATTCTAAAATAATATTGGTGTTGTTATTTTAGATTTTAATAGTAGATAGTGCCTGGTACTTTAATTACAATACAACTATGCCAATACTAATACCATTGTCAGTTTGATATATTTAAGAAAAGACGGTCGGTATTCTATTAAAAATAGAAGTATAATAAGATATTATGATATGTACTGAAGGACCGTTTATACCACAAAGTGAATAGGTAAGTATACTAATAGTAGGACTGAGTTTACGCAATAGAAGCGCGCATAGCAACAAGTAAATGCTTCTTAGAGGTGAACTTGCTCAGTTCTAATAAAATTATAAGCACTCAGCAAGTTTAAGTGTGCCTTAAGGGTCGGGACACATTGATCGACGGCCTTTCGCACTTTGCCGATTGAAAAGCAGCACACATGCTCTCTTTTTTTGTATTTGTTGTATGGACAAACCGTCGAACGCCGTCGATCGCCGCCGGAGCGCGTTCATCGCCGTCGATGCGAAAGGATGCGTACGTCGTTCCATACTTTGCTCTCTTTTTGTATGGACGCCGTCGATCAATGTGGCCCGACCCTTAGATAAAGGCCACGTGCCACTATCACATAAACACAGCCATATTGTTAATACAGACGGTTGCGTCGATAACTGCACAACGTATCTAAAGATAATAATATTGTACTGCGTCAGAGAAAAATGAGAGAAATACAACATCGTGATACGATATCATAAGGATAATATAAAAGTAGCCTGTTCTCATGAAGCTTACGTTGTCACGAAAATCTGTTCGAAAATGTGAAGCAAGATAGATTGCATGAAAAACGATTTACTAAATCGACACTTACATTTCGAATTTCGATTGAATTGTTGAGAATTTTAACTCATTAAAAAAAGTTTTATAAGAAATATAGGTAAACGTAACCTTGTTTTTCTGAAAGCCACTGAAAACTAGAAACAATTAAATCTCTTGATAAATCTTATGTGATTGGTTGCTATACATTTGTTAAACTAATCACAAACAAGACTGCAGAAACTTTTTCAAGCTTTCAGAAAGCAAAGACCACTTTAACCACATACTATCTAACACTCAAAATTAACCTACTTTTAGAACAATGGGAGAAAGAACTAGAAGCTGAACTGAAAGAATACGAAGTAGTAGCAGACAAGGCTGGTGACGACAAACAGTGGGAGAAGGAGTGTGAAGATCTACTGGGAGACGATATGGACCTCAAGTAGACCGCGGTCTACTGGCAGAAGACCGGAGTAGACCGAGTAGACCAAGGACTTATGAAGCTGCGCAACTGATAAAGACTGGCCCCTTCAAGGTTTTTAATTGATATTATTCTTAAAATTAAGTTTTTGTTTTCTGTTTAGGATTTTATTAGTAATCATTTTATGTGGAGTGTTATGAAAAGGATATTACTAAATATATATTTTTTTCTATAGTTTAGTCGGTTTTCAAGGCTGCTTATTGTTTATATGTTTATTTTAAGTACATAAAAGAACAATTAATACCTACATAAGAGGCCGGTCTTAATCCAAAGTTGGCATCGGAGCTCAATTAAATTCTTATGAAGACATTAAGTAAGGGTGCATTGACCTCACTGCGCAACGCTTGTGTATATGCTTGTGATCACACTCTTGTACACGATGGGCCATGGTTGCGGTAGGCATTTCGTAGAGATGGATCGATAAAAGGATATTAGATAGGCTGGGTGGGCTGATTAGATTGCATGGATATGTAGGGGTTGACGGGATAGTTGTGAAAGTAATAATAATAGTTTTTGCAAAAAGTGAGTTAGGAAAAAAAATGGCAAAAAATAATTTTCTGTCGGCCCGAATTCCTCACAATTTGGAAAACTAGCACCTTGATTGCGTAAAACAAACGAAGTTGCAATAGGTTTCTTTTTACCCGACTGCGGTGAAGCCCAAAAGGAGGGTTATGTGTTTGATTAACAGCATTATTCGTTGTGTTATGCTTTCAAAATGGTAGCTACTTCGATTGTGAGTATGTTATGCAGAGCTGTATGATTTTATCGATAACAGCTATTTATTAATCGATATGACGCACTAGAGAGTGTGTAATATAACTCCAGATTAGTGAATGATAGAAAACATTAGATAATGATAGTCGCATGGCCCATTCAGTACAAGAGTTTAGGCCTAAAGCTTATGTTACAAAAATGTTAACAGTTTTAAATAAAATAATGTTATGAAATAAAGGCTGGCTGCATGACGTCTCACTAAATAAAGTTAGCACTAAACATAATGATAACATCGTTCTGTATCTATGTACTATATAATTCTGGAGACGAACATACGACAATAAATGAAAACACTAGCAATACTGCGGCGTAGGAGCATTTAGGAACTATCAAATAAATCCTAACATTGAAATAAATAAAATATCTTTCTAACATACTGATGATGGGCCGACTATGGATTTTACCGATCTGCCAACTAGTTGTAGTGACTACCTAAGCTATTGGATATATATTTATTTAATACTTCAAGCACATAAATGTACAGAGGCGGACTTAATGCCATAGACATTTTCTTTTGATTGAATTTTTGTATGCAAACTGGGAACGTCATTAAATATATGCAGTTGAATTTGCTGACGTATTATCGTCTTCACCTTGTATATGAATATCAAATAGTGATTGTTTTTTAGCGTTTATACCAATTAGTGAGGTGTCATGCAAGTGAGTTTTAGTATAAGATGTATTTCAGCTATATTTCAACTATGATAAATGCTAATTCTATAATTCGTGTTACTAGGTTTTTGTCAAATAAATAATAACACTTAAGGTGAATGGGTAGTTGTAGCCCGCGAAATTCAATTTTTCTTACGTTTTTTGCAATTTTCAGGTCAGTGTCAGGTTGTATCTTGATCAAAATATGATTCGCGACAATAACAGGTACGTATTTACAGAATTATAATAATTAGAATCATTAATACATCTTTCTAAGTTAGATTTCTACCGTTAAGAACAAATCTCGTATGGAAAAGTGTTGGTGGTAGAAATCTAACTTAAACAGATGTATTAATGATTCTGATGATTATAATTCTGTGAATACGTACCTGTTATAGTCGCGAATCAAATTTTCATCAAGATACAACCTGACACTGACCTGAAAATTGCAAAAAACGTAAGAAAAATTGAATTTCGCGGGCTACAACTACCCATTCGCCTTAATATGTAGTTTAATGATAGTCATCCAAAAACAAATAAAGAGTTATTTTGTCATAATACATTTGAGTTATATAGTTATTTCTAACCAAAAGCAATAACATATAAAAGGAAGGATTTTTCACAAAAAAAAAAAAAAACTATAAGAACGAAACTTCACGCCTGTATTCCTCGAAGGTAAAGGTAGACGTGTACCTAATACACCCACATAAAAAGGAATTTTCTCGACAAATAAAAAATAGTCTTTTTTATCAAATTCCAATGCAAATGCATGTTTAAAGGGGCACATGGAGGCAATATTATTGAACATCAACTAAAATAAACTTACAGTTTGTCGTCTACTCTCAGGTTAGGGTGCTTACTCTTGAATTTAATTCCGATAGATCGACATTAGAATTATGACGTTTCGTACTTTTGAGTTCGGTTTAATTAAACTAAAAGGTAAAATTAGATGATTGATTTTGGAGCCCGGCCCTAATTTCCACTTAGTTCACCAAAATGGACACCCAATTTAACCTTTTAGTTTAATTAAACCGAACTCAAAAGTACGAAACGTCACAATTCTAATGTCGATCTATCGGAATTAAATTCAAGAGTAAGCACCCAGGTCAGGGTAATTAAGATTTTTTCGTTTGACAACTCTGAACTCAAGAACTGTCAACCGCACTTTCTCGCTTTTTGTTAGAAAAAGATAGAGATACTTTTATATACATTGTGTATCAGAAGTGCATGGTCATATTTTAGGGTTTCGTGCTCAGCATTAAATTGAACTTCCTTATTGGGACTAACATTGTAATCGCGAAAAAATAATCAGCTGTACCATAAATGAGGTGAATAGGGACAAAACATCGAAACATTAATAAGTTTGTTGCCAACAAGGACACTTAATCGTTAATTATAATACAGTAAACACATTCGTCCCGATTCATCCCTTCATCCCTATTCACCCCGTTACATGGTACTCGACCCGAATGATGATCAGGTCAGTTCGATGCTCTGAACCACACGTTTCAATATGACCGTACATATCAGATAGATAGACGCTGTATTAGTACGTCTGTGTGTAAAGCTACCCACAGACTGCACCTACAGGCTGTGTGTGCGTTTGTGTGTATGCCTAAAAGAGCGGTGACAGCTACATGCGGCCGTAATGTCAAAATATAGAGCGGTTTTTGACACTTTAATGTCAAATTACCGATTTTAATGACGTCCGTTAGAAATATGAGGAAAAAGCATTTTTTCTAGGAAACCGTATGTTAACAAAATCAGCGCTCATCTTCGGATATACTACCGAACAGTTAAAAAACCACTGACGAAAGGATAACTTACATTTTATTTATTTATTCTAGTAATAAATTTATATGAACCTAATCTAATCAGATAATGATATGTAACTCTACACAGATTAGGGTCACTTTTACAATTGCATTCCAATATTTACAACTGGTTCTGACTTTATTATCTTCATTACCAAAAAGGTGCGTCTTTAGAGGTGAACAAGTTCCTTATCACACGAGTACCTAACCGGGTAACCGGTGGCGAATGGTTAAATAGGGTGAATTGTACTTTTTTAGTAAGGCAAATGCGCCAGAGTAGCCCGCGAAATAAAAATGTTAGTCGCGCCGCGCCCGCCTCGCGCCCGCGCTGCCCGTCTGACCAAACACTAAGGCGCGTCGCCCACACGAGCTAGAGTCGAGGCGGCGTCGAGGCGCGGGCGCACGTTTTCTATAGGAATAAATATAGGTAATTATAGGTATGTATTTATTCCTATAGAAAACGTTTGCCCGCGCCTCGACGCCGCCTCGACTCTAGCTCGTGTGGGCGACGCGCCTAAGCAGTGCGTTGAAAATCCAGTACGCGGAAAAAATATTCGCCGCGGGAAAATATCGCCCGTGCTTACCTGCACCCTAAGTAATTGCATAACACACTATCAATCACAATCTGAATGATTTTGAAGGATATTGCTAAACCATTGCTTCATATGTTCGAAAAATTTGCTTGCTTAACGACGTAAACAACGCAATGTATGTTTTTGAACTGTCAAAATGAAAGCCATTGCTACTGTTAGTGTGTTACGCAATTACCCCGCTGGGCTTAATGGAAACTTCGATAATACCTACTGCCGTTTTTTTGTTATCATATTATAATATGCTTGCCTTATTTCAATGTCTTTATTCTTCTAGCTTACAAATATGATATTAAATGCTAGTGAAGTATATTTTATAGTTTTTGTAAATATTGTATAGAAATATGTTTTAGTTTTTCATCTTGGCCATAGATGTGAATTCATTAAAAGTTTACGATTTCTATTTTGGAAATTAATGAAAGTTTTGAACGATAAGAGGAATTCAAGACGATTCAGTGTTTTGGGTTTAAAAATATTTTCAACGTTCATAATTTTTATATCTGTGTGTCCGAAGTAACAGGAGTGTTTCATTTCGCAAAATGTTATAATAAACGTCTTGTACCTAATTTATTTTACTTTCAATTTGCATAAGAGTCAATAGTGCAACTGGTAGAATTCAAAATCAAGCCTTTTCAGTCGCTAGTGTGACTTATTATCCGTTGAACTATTGTCGCTTTTAAATGAATTTATTATTTGCAAAATTCTTATCAATGTTTTTTAATTATATTCTTTAAGGTTATTGTATTATTATGTAAATACTTACACAAACAATAATTTAGTTGCAAATGTGAGGAAGTGATTTTACCACATTCTTATTTATAATTTTTGTATTCAAGTTCATTATAAAATAACTTGTTTGAGTAAATGTCAAACAAAGTACTAAAATGTCTGATTTAACGTATAATTGTAATGTACGCATTAAAGTAATTGCTCTCCGAACTACAAAATACATACCTACTTTCCTTATAAAAAATCTAAAGACTTCTTGTGTGACGGGTCATCAGAAAATTCCACTCTTACGCACAAAACGTTCAGAACACAATTATGATGCAAAATTATTTCTTCACACACACACTGGCCTTTCAAAGTTCGAATGCGAAAAAAACACAGCACCAAAAAAGTCGATCACCTAATATATATTTATAACGAAGTAAAGTACGATTCTGAAAGCATTCGATTGGTTTAAATATAATATTATTAAGACAATTCGACCAGTGTTTTCATGTAAACCGTATAAGACAATCTAACGTCCTAATAGCAATAGCAAGTTAATTGATAATCCATTATAACATGAGGACCTAGCTAGTAACGTAAATTCTAACGATTTTGAATTGAAAATACAACTCACTTGTGGCATTTTGGTTAAAATTTTTGCGACGAGCATAAATAAGCTGTGTAACCTGTCTCACTACCAACGAGGAAACGGCTAGCTACAAACGAGTTTCTCGCTCAAAAAACATACAAAAGGTTGTAGGTTCCGTATATGTAAAAGAGATGCATATATTAATAGTTAATCGCTGTCTGTTCACAGCACCGGCGAGTACTAGTTTGTTGCAGCGACAAGATCGCTATAAATAAGAGTACTTGCTCAGCAGGCAGAACACTCACACTGTGAGAGTCATGCTTGAAATCGTCGCTGTCGCGCACTCGCTGCTCGCCAACTCGTTTCTAGTCACTAGCTCTACTCGCTTCTCGGTAATCGCCGGCGGTGGAACAGCCTAAAAACTAATAATTTGATATGCGAAACGAGTATTTTCAATTTGAATATCGTTCATATTTACGTTATGTTTACTTCGCGCGTTCGCGTTTTTCTGTTTGAACAGTTGCAAAGACTAAATACCTATGTGATTTATTTATAGTGTTATTTTGAAAAGCTTAACGCGATTTCGAAATATTGAGGCCCAGTTTCTTGAGGAAAACTATTTATTTTTTGTATTAATTCATAATGTCTAGGGTAAAGTATGAACAAAGCAATATTGTGGGCGACATTTCCTCTAAAGCCTATTGACGAAGCTGAGGTTATAGCGCTTTCAACATTCGTTTACATAATTGAGGAAATTAAAATAATTTTGATTAATTATGGTTTTGTACAAAAAAAAAACAACAAATCCTACTTTCTTTGTCTAGCGAAATGTAGATAAAATAAAGCAAGAAAAATTAAAGTAATAAGCATATTTGTTAATCTACGACAGTTTCCTATCATTCACACTTTAAAGTTCTGACTCACACAATAACATGATCATTGATCAGTATGCTCACAATATACCATCATACCATACATATTTCATAAATTGGATGCTGCTTTGAACTTGAGTCCTTTATCATTGCATATCATAAAGACAGTAGCAAAAGCTTTCATTGTGTCAATAAATTCAATAAGCCTTTTACCAACTATGTAATGGTCGGCTTTAAGTTTAACCGAATGCAGCGGAATATAATTTTACATGAAGTGACAGCCTATCTGACCTCCACAACCCAGCACCCTAATTACATAACACACTATCAGTCGGAATGAGAATCATTTTGAAGCAAATTGCTAATCCATTGCTTCATAAGTTCGAAAAATTTATCTGCTCAACACGTAAGTAACGCAATGAATGTTGTTGAACTGTCAAAATGAAAAGGTGTTACACAATTGCCCCGCAGTTACTGGGTAACATGACACCTCTTGGTAAGACTGGTTGTCAAACTTTTGGGCTTCTGACTACCCGTAACGACCGTCAAAGATCTACGAATGACAGCCGGGCAATTTAATAAAATATAAAAGTGTTCATTAAAACGCAATTATAACCGATGTGATTGCAACAGTTAAAGCTTAAGATATAAGTTTATGTCATAATAATTATTACATATTCTGTTAATATTACAAAACTTATGACCTATTTGTCTTGTCACAACATTGCTAGCCTGCCCAAATGTGAGAAAATTGTCACTTGATTAGAAACCACGTTGACACATTTGGTACTAATGTGCTATAGTGTCACAGTGTCACTAAATCGTATGTAGATAATTATAGAGCTATGTGTTCTTTATATTGTAAACATTCCTATTTAATTGAAAATAAAATGAGTGTTCATCTCCTTATTAAAATTTCGTGTTTTATTTTAACCATACTTACTTAATTTTATATTTTGAAGTTGGGCTGGGTGATTGGGTGGTAACTTTATTATTTGCCTAATTGTTCCTAGATTCTTCCCAGATTTTTGAAGTAAAAACTTCTTTAGCGGCGTTATACACTTTTTTTGTAATGAGTTAATTCAATTAATAGTTGATTTATTTCAACGTTAATATTCAAGTTTTCACTTCTGCCGGCACTCCCGGAGTGCAACCCGTCTTTTTATCCGACGAAAAATGTCTACGCTAGGGATCTAGAGTCATGTGCACTCATAGTTTTAGTTTGCGCCTCGATGTCCCTGCCATCTTGTATTAATCCTGAAAGTCTTGGAAACTGGAGTGTCCTAGGTCCCATTCACTTGCGCTGAAGAAAACCTAAAGAACGCCAAACTGGGCAACAACTGGGCTCAAACAATACAAAAACAAAGTAGCATCGACCTTCGATTCGACCTTTTTTTTCGATGAATGCATCAAAACTGGCCGGTAAAAAGACCACAAATAATAATGTTGTTGTCTTTTTTGCAACATAGTTTTTTCAAACTTATTGCTTAGAAATTATGTTTTATTTTGCCGTAAATATGTTTGTTCTTATTTAAAAAAAATTCAATCAAAGTATGTAGTAAATATATAGCAAACGATAATAAACTTTAAGTTTGAAACTTAAGGTTTATAATCAAGTTATTATATGCAATCGCGGCCACTTGGGCAATGTGTTTTTGTACTTAACCCTTAGTATGCTTAAACGTGGATCCATGCGAGACACAATGGCTTTTTTTAACGTGTCGGTACTTACGGCATTCAACCAGTCAATACTTTTTTTATAATGATAAAAAAAAAAATACAAAAGATGCATCAGCACCACAGACATATTTTCTGGCAAATTGTTTTGGGATGGAGTTTACTGCGTTCACCCAAAAACACTGTGATTGGTACAGGTAGGTATTTTAAATTATGTTGATCATTATGAATGATTATCCCGATATTTCTATCGCTAAATAAACAAATGAATGCTATCTTGCTCTACTACCACATTTGTTTAACCGATTATGTAGATAAGCATTAAGTATCCTTATACTACGATAGGCAGATATGATTGTAAACAATGAAATATCTGATAAAGACTAATCCTATTGAAGTATGGAGATATTATAAAGTGTAGGTTCGGGTTCTGTAGGTACCTACTATATTGGCAGAACGACTTCTCCTTAGCGTGTCGAGGGCCATCTAAATAGAGGCGGCCCAGAATTTGGCACCTTCTGTAGCGTCCATAGAAATGTAATATATCTATGGTAGCGTCCATCAGTTCCTGTAATGTGCAGACAACAGGACACGATATTAAGGGTCCCATTGTTTGTGGAACCGCAGGCCGTTACATATTATGATTAATTCCAGGCACGTGACATTTCAGGTTTGTATCTAGGATGCTAACGCATCTGCGATGTCTCTGGTATTGTAGATGTCCATAGATGGGAGTGACCACTTACCATCCGGTGGACTCTTGGGTTGTTGGCCATCCAATAACATAAAAAAAAAAAATTGTGGTGTCCACAACCATTTTTTTAAGCACTTGTCCTACCTCCGGCGATTAACGAGTAGCGAGTAGAGCTAGTGACTAGAAACAAGTTGACGATCAGCGAGTGAGTAGTTCGGATAGTTTTGTTGTTGGGCTATGAGCGAGTGCGACGAGTAGAATGACTGCCCAGTCACTTGCTGGTATGCGCATGTACAGACGCCAGCACATCAACCTACCCGAAACTGTCACATTTTTCCAATCAACTTTGAACCTTATACTTCAGTGATAAAGTTGAAAATCTATTAAAGAAATTTGACAGATTGTAGTAGGTTGATGTGCTGGCGTCTGTACCAAGCGAGAGTCTCTCAGCGGGTGTTGTGCCCGCAATGCGAGTGTTGCTGAGTAGGTATTTTCTTTGATAGCTTTTGTTGCTGCGACAAACTAGTGTAGAGAGTGTTCTCGCCGGCAGTGTGACCAGTCAGCGATCAACTATTAGTAGGTATGTGAATCTCCTTTACTGACACGGAAACTAAATCTTTTGTACGTTTCTTGAGCGAGAAAATAGTCGCTTGCTCGTCGGCGGCGGTGGGAGAGGAGCCATACTTATTTGATGTGACATTTCATTGGTTTTTCTCCTTTAGCGCCGCCATCATATTACGCATTTCATACGTTATAAAATAGTAATAGTAGGTATGTAGATTATTATACAATCATAATAATCTATTTTAATTGATTTATGAATCCGCATCATTATCAGAATTTCACCTTGATAGGTCGACTTTGACGTTAAACAGACTATAACATGATATATTATATGTAATATAATATTTATCAACTCCTATAAAATAGGTAGGTATAGGTAGGCATTATAAATTAAGATAGGTATCCAAAAAATCACTTATCATAATGCTTGTATTGTCTACGTAGGTACCTACATACATAGCCGCACTTCAGTCCAAACGAACCCAGTATAAGCAGTAAGCTGGCCCCTTATTTCTAGTACTAACTTGTAACTGCCCCGTTGGTCGTTAGTCTCGTGGTCGCAAGCGCTTCGATCCTCAGCATAGCTATTCACAAACACTCGATAAGCTTCAATTTCCTCAAACTTCGAACATTAATCATTGTTATCGTAGGAGTCTTCTAAACGCTGTTCACAAGTCCAAAACCCGAAAATTTTGTCAGTTTATATCAAATAGACGCCCGCTATTCTTCCAACAGCTATTTGCTGTTGAGGGCAAGTCAAATCAGGTTATCGAAATGTCAGGTTTTCGATACGATAGCCTGTCGTATGGTTGTGAATCAGGGCTCAGGTCGGGCAAAGTTTTATTCGATTTTTCCATTACAAATTTCTAAGTAGAAGCTCGGAATTCGAAGTTGGTGGTATAACACCCCCGTGCTTTGTGAAGCACGTAAAGCCGTTAATCTGTCGCCTGAATTCTCCCCGGTCATATCCGATTGCCGTCCCATAAGACTGAGAGGAAATGCAAATAACGTACCTAAAAATCATACCTACTAAAGATGTTTGCAAACAAACAAAGCATTTGCGAGTGCACACACTTGTAAATAAAATATTGCCTGTGTACTTGACTAATCTCCGTTGAGATTAGCCGCAAAGTGTTATCATTAACGTGCGGCATACTGTACTTGTATACACCGTTGTAATGGGTAGCTCACCGTCCGATCAGGACCAGGCTCGTACCGGACGGCGCGTACGTGTTCCACGCGCGCCTCAAAGAGATGTCAGCAAAAAGGAAGGGGCCTGCCAGGGCCGAAGCCTGCCGGGGGTGCGGGATTGTCCGAAAGGGTTACCGCTACCCCGGAACATAAAGGGCTAAGGAAGGAACACGGATGGGTTTTAGTCAGTAAGAGTCTGACACTCCCTTCCGCTCCACTCAGAGCGGGAGGGGTCATTTGATGATTTCCCATCCATAAAAAAAAAGACCCCTTCACCCACCCCAGAGAGTGGTGGACATCCATGGGGATTTCCACACGATAAAAAAAAAAGATGCAGGTAGACCGCACCTATTATTATTGCTTCACAGTTAAATTCTCACGCTCGTGTACTTAATCTAAGTATACAAGTCGTAATGATTCAATATTGGTAGACACGACAAGTTTCATTGCTCGCCAAACATCAATAGATTGTCCAAATTGATTCACTCTAGTTTACGTGATCTTGGGTAATTAATGTAAAAAATATGGTTTTATTATAATCCGCGCGGAACTAGTTGGCCGCTGAGGTTGGGACAGGGATGAGGCGGCAGTTCGTAACGCACGTACTGAGTAATGCGCCCCCGCCCCTCCGTCCCACCGCTCACATACCCAAGCCACGGCCAACTAGTTCCGCGCGAACTATAGTTTCTTCCTATCCATATCTATAAAATATCAGAATTTAGTACGATAATACCCAGGCGTTGCACTTTTTTTTTTATGGATGGGAAATCGTCAAATGACCCCTCCCGCTCTGGGTGGAGCGAAGGGAGTGTCAGACTCTTACTGACTAAAACCCATCCGTGTTCCTTCCTTAGCCCTTTATGTTCCGGGGTAGCGGTAACCCTTTCGGACAATCCCGCAACCCCGGCAAGCTTCGGCCCTAGCAGGCCCCTTCCTTTATGCTGACATCTCTTTGAGGCGCGCGTGGAACACGTACGCGCCGTCCGGCACGGGCCTGGTCCTGATCGGACGGAGAGCTACCCATTACTCTCCGTCCGCAGGCCAGCGCCTACGGTGGCCGGGAGTCGTCACGCGGCTCCCGACGCGGGTCCTATTTACTTACGGCCGAACCTAATTACCAATCTATTACCAGTTTTGGCATACTGGAGGTAGAAAACCCTCTGGTATGTCTGGTTTTAATGTCCCAATAATCTATATCAGTAGCGATCTGTATAATTACCACGCCCTGGACACTCCATACAACGCTCGCAAAATAATTACCTACTACTACTACATTAAAAAATGACGTTTGTATACGTATGAATGTGTGCGTGAGGTACTTGTGTTTGCGAGCGCTCTTGTTAAAGAACCGGAGACTGATGTTAGCGCGGGGAAAGGAGTGGCCTTTCTGTACGTAGTACTACTGTGTAATTACATTATACTGGCAGTTATAATTTGTACTGGCTACCATTAGTATCTAGGCTACCATTACCTAGTAGCGATCTGTCAATAGGTTATTGGGTTCGCCCGTTATTGTGTCTGACAAATGTAGCATTGTCAAAACAGTTGACAAAACAGAAAAAGTATGAAAGAAACTTGTAAAATTGTTGGGTTGTCACCTGTTGGTTTTGTGGTTTTATTAAATAGGCGCCGCCGTTAAAGCAGGTAACTGCCATCGGCACCCATTCACCTCAAACCGGAATACAGCAACGCTGCAGTATCGCTCATTTGGAGAAAAAACGACATAAATGTATTTTTTCCCAATTTGTTAAATATGACAAAGCACTTAGAAAGCGTATTTACGTTAGGGTACCAAAGACTTAAAAAAAAGTGGCAGTTACGTCGATGTTTCTCCAAATGAGCGGTACCTATAGTGATAGCTTTTACATAATAATTATATTCCATTTACTTTTATAATGGTTGATAAAATACTTATGCAAATCTTCTGTTGGAACAACTCGGAAGCTCACCCAACCAAACTCAATTTCAGATCAGAAACTAGTTAACAAAACAAAAAATAATAGGTAAATCCGAACCAAGGATTATGTAAAAACCTTCTACATAATATGTATAACTAATATAACTATATTACAAGTTGTATCTCGTAGTGACCGAGACCTTACCAGTCGGCCTACACCGGCCCAGTGCAGCGAGCGTGAAGAGGTAGTGATTTTTTTTTAAGTGTAAAAATACATTTTTTTTTAAGTTGGTAGGTAGTGAATGTTTAATATGAAGTGGATCGTGGTTATATTTGTTGGTAAGTACCTATGTATTGTTGTGTATCTAATAAGTAGTTATTTATTTCTATGTTATCCCAGTTCTCGAGACCGAATTCTTCCCCCAATAAAATTGACGAGTCCTATCTAAAAGTTAATTACAACAAGGAGAGTAGGTAGGTAAATTGACAAGGTGGTAGTAATCTTTTTTTGGTGGCGAGTGTACATTCACAACACAACAAAGAATAGGGTTTGCAAAGCTGAATTTTCAGATGATGGGGTCGTTAATAAAGGTTGCCGGCATGAGGGCTGCAACGTCTTGTTTGTTTTAATAATAACAAACCGTGATCACCATTTACGCGTGTGTAGACCGCGGATGGCAATTTTTTCATCAATTTTACCCTCGGGCGCTCGGGAAAATCATAGAATAGAGACGAAACTTAGCATAGTAAGCTTAGAGCTCTTACACACGAGCGGCATGTTCCCAACGGCAGAGGTAACTGCAGCCGTCGACGCGCGTCGGCGGCAACCGTCGACGCGCGTCGGCGGCAACCGTCGACGCGTTGACGGCAGCCGTCGACCTATATCTTCGAAGTTGAAATGTCGACGGCTGCCGTTGACGCGTCGACTGTTGCCGTCGACGCGTCGACGGTTGCCGCCGACGCGCGTTGACGGCTGCAGTTACCTCTGCCGTTGGGAACATGCCGCTCGTGTGTAAGAGCTCTTACACGGAGCTTACGCTTCCATCAGTGTAAGTGTTTTGGCGTGATTTTGACAGGTCGAACTAAATTTCGTCTCGTTTCGTTTCATCTCGTTTCGTTTCGTCCCTCTTCTAATGATCTGCTGACTTGAGACTATTTAACTAGATCTATTTATGTAGGTTTTTCTGACCTAAACATTGTCAACAGACTGCTCATAAAGCCTTAGATATTCTTTGAACATTGTGCTATCAAGAATGGTGTTTACGGCATTGGTGAAATGCAATCTTCATGCAATCTTAACCAGGTCAGATCTTTGGAACTCGTTTACTTATTATCAGAGATTTTGGTTTTTTTGACCCCAATTTTCGTTATTATATAAATTCGTTTCGCAAATAATATGTCATAATTCTCAATTTTGGTCGACCATAACTTTTCCTTGTTGAGTGTAAAGTCGGCACCGAATCGGTGACATCTTATCATTTTTTTTATTGATCAATTAATTATAATTATTTAACTTTAATGTGTTTAAACCTATTCGTTGTAATCCTATAGTACCTATCCATCCGTACCTATTATTATAAATTGAAAGTCGCTTTTCGTGTCTGTCTTTATGACCGCGTTGTTCTTTTAAAGTTGCAAAGTAAAGTACCTAACTACATAGAATGTACTCGTAAAGCACGAATTCACGATGCATTGACGGTACTCTACCTAGGAATGAAAGGATCTTCTAAGTCACAATATCATGGATTGTAAAACTGTTTCTAAGCTTATTGTAACCATTAACGGTTGGCCAGATCGCTTCATAAGTCCATTACAATTCACTCGAAGTTCCTTATTTTTTATCAGAACGATAAACATCCTTTAAAAAAATACGGAAGCAACCTACTCGGAAACTTAATGCTGCATTTTAATTGGTAGCAGTATAGATGTTAGATTGATAACAAGTTTAAGTATACGCTATTTTAGTATATTCGACCTTTAACTAAACATTACATACTGAACATAAAGAGCTGACAGCTAACTCATAAACACGTAAAACACATCATCCTCCTTTTAACATCGTTGTAATTGAGTAAACAGCCGGTTTGAGGACTTCGAGGTAACTACCAATGGTTACTTATAGAATAAAATGTAGTTGAGGGCAGTCGCCGGCCCTGGCTCACTATTTCAATGTAAACCCGTAATAATAATATGTTATTTTGTAATAGCACCATGTTGACGATTCATAATTACATTAGGTATGTATGTATACAGGAAGATTTTTTTGTCACCATCCAAATTTTTTCAGGGTGTTCTACCCATGAATATGAACAACTTTCGCTATGGGACCAACTCTGAAATTATGAAAAAATAATCAGCTGTTTAATACAAAAGTTCAATACCTACTTGACCAAAATATATGAAACAGCTGATTATTTTTTCGTGATTTCAGAGTTGGTCACATAGTGAAAGTTGTTCATATTCACGGGTAGAACACCCTGTAAAAATTTGGATGGTAATAAAAAAATCTGCCTGTATAGTGTCGAGTCAACACGGTGCTACTCTGAGCGTCCTGGATAAATTGTAGGTATTTAATATTGCAAAAGGTCCCTTAAAACTTGTTTCGTACTTGTACCAGTATTTTCGTTTAGTTCGATCAGAAGGCCTATACTTGTAATTAAAAACGTTCTTGTAAACCTAGTCGCGAAGTCGCGATCTCATATGAGCGACAATCAATGTCATAGACGTACTTTTGGCAGATTGAGACTGGTTCTTAAAATTACGAGAATTGCCCCTCAGATGACCGCCGGGCGCTGACACAATCCCTATCATTTGGCATTCCGTTCAAAATCATCACGTGGCATTTCTCGAGGGAAAAAACTTTTTTACAAAAAACAACAACCGACTTCAAAAAAAAAAAACTACAAAGTGATAAATAACTTTAATTTCGGAAGTCGGTGTCGTTGGTTCCGCATTTTCGTTTTTTGACACCGACTTCCGAAATTAAAGTTATTTATGTATCACTTTGTAGTGTTTTTTTTTTTTTGAAGTCGGTTGTTTTTTTTTTGAAAAAAAGATTTTATTTTCCACTTTTTAGTTGTACCTACCCCACAAAAATGTAAACGAAAAAACCGTTAATGTAGACAATGTAGATAAATTTTTAGATTTTCGATGATTTTTCAAAAACCGCTTTTTCGATTTCAATAAAATTTTCATGGGACTATTTGGGAAGTATATCCTTTCCAACAAAAAAAGAATTTTTCAAATCGGTTGGTAAGCGACAGAGTTATGCGCGAACAAACATAAAAAAAAAAAAAAAAAAAAAAAAACATACAAACATTCGAATTGAGAACCTCCTCCTTTTTTAGAAGTCGGTTAAAAAGTAACTTCATTTACTAAGACCAGTAAGATCCATTGCAAGGCTTACTTTTTATAAGCTTTTAAATGTGCTGTCAACTGCACGTTAATTAATGGTAGGTACAGGCGCCAGCACATCAAGCTACTACGATCTGTCAAATTTCTTTAATATATTTTCCACTTTATCGTTAAAGCATTAGGTTCAAAGTTGATCGGGAAAATTTTACAGTTTCGGGTAGCTTGATGTGCTGGCGTCTGTGCCTTGGTACATGAACGATGAAATAGCTCTTACTGCTAGTGTGTTAAAAAAAAACCGAGTGTGCTTATGACCACACGACTGAAGTGAAACTTCAAACGTATTTGGCTATGAGAGGAAGAGAGAAAGAAAATGTGCGCGCGCACTGCCATCTCTTGCTTATATCCTTCACTCAACTCCCGTTCACCTCGCCCGATCACACTTTTCGTAACGCTTCGCCAGCTTACTCCCCAAGTCAAGCGTGCGTAAAGAAGTTTCACTTCAATAAAAGAAAAGCCTATCAAAGTCAAATTAACGGACGTTGGCGGGATAACATAGAAAGTCTAATCGCAACTTATAAGGTAACTGACGATTAAAAAATGGCACCTAATTATTTTTTAATATGATCATTGATCAACTTGTCTTTGTTTCAAGTAGCGCTGTCGTGTGAGGGACAGAGGCCTCCCTCCTTGCCTCTAAGTCCTTCCAGCTTCCGAACGATAGAACGAGGATTCAGCAGTGAGTACTATAACACATAATTTGTTATCACTTAAAAAATACCTAAAGTGCACAATCAACTACTAAGACACAGGTTTAATTTAGATATTATTAGGTACTAGCTGCGCCCCGCGGTTTCACCCGCGTAAATGTCGATCCCGTGGGAATATCGGGATAAAAACTATCCTATGTCCTTTCCCGGGACTCAAACTATCTCTATACCAAATTTCATCGAAATCGGTCCAGCCGTTTTTATGTTATGTCGTGACAACGGAAAACGGGTTTCATTTTTATATATATAGATAGTAAAATGTTATAGCATCTGATCCGACGGCGACGACTCCACTAATTTTTGTCGCTAAGTGTCAGACACTCGGGTCTTTTTGTCACCAAGTGTCAGTCATTCGAGAGAATTTGTTGCCAGGTTTACCAACCATCGCGGTGTCAACAAGCGCTGACTCTATCTTGCAATGTATTACAGCATTATGCTGAGCGGTAGCCGTTTTGCATGGATGTGATATATATGTATATTCCTTATGCGTCACATTTAGTGCAAACAAATGTATTTGCTTCCTTTTTAACCGACTTCAAAAAAGGAGGTTCTGTATTCGACCCGTATGTATGTATGTTTATATGTCTGCGATTTCCTCAAAAATAATGAACCAATTTTGATAATTCTTTCATTGATGTGATCTACACACTTTCAGAAAAATTTTAGTATATACATATAAAACATTAGGTAATTATTTTAATTCCTATTTTTTCGTTAATATTTTTCAGTGGCCCCCGGCAGGTCTCCGACTGTGTCCGACATTATCATCCGACATTACAGGTAGGACATGCAACCAACTACAAATTACCTTTTGATGACTTTAATGCATCATTATTTTCATTGTCTTGGACCAAATGCTCTAAACTATCTCGAAATCATGTACATAAGTAGATAATTTGACAAATCTCTTTCATTCAATGGTAGGTAACTCGTCGCTTCCTTGGTTTTAGTCTTATGCAATGAAATGTTTTGACCTCCTTTTAAACTAGGCTATTAGTAATGGTCACTGCCGTAAGATGGACCGTTTAACGGCTGCTACGGTATATAAATGCTGATCGGCCGTTATCACCATGATTTGCACACGGGTTGGTGGTGGTAGCAGTATGATCATTATAAGAAGGCAGTAGTAGCCGATTATGACGATGCATCGCGCTCCGTCACGTAGCGCGGTGACATTGAATTGTTTGTTTTGTGTGGTTCATAGAAATGGCCGTCCCGCGCTACGCAACGGATCGCGGTGCAGTGTGATAATTACCTTAAGCTCTTGATACTCCGCGGGAGACGCTCCGGGCTCAGGCAGGACATAATTGGCATATTGGGAGGCAGTCACCTCCTTCTGCGGAGCAGTCATGCTAGCGAAGGAGGTGGCGGAACGGCTGAGGGAGAGAGCCTCACGTCCCAGCCGCCGCCGCGGGAAACGCTCCGGGCGTCGGGAGCCGCGTGACGACTCCCGGCCACCGTCGGCGCGGGCCTGCGGACGGAGAGTAATGGGTAGCTCACCGTCCGATCAGGACCAGGCCCGTGCCGGACGGCGCGTACGTGTTCCACGCGCGCCTCCAAGAGATGTCAGCAAAAAGGAAGGGGCCTGCCAGGGCCGAAGCCTGCCGGGGGTGCGGGATTGTCCGAAAGGGTTACCGCTACCCCGGAACATAAAGGGCTAAGGAAGGAACACGGATGGGTTTTAGTCATTAAGAGTCTGACACTTCTTTCCGCTCCACCCAGAGCGGGAGGAGTCATTTGATGATTTCCCATTCATAAAAAAAAAAGCTCTTGATACTCTTTCAGGGCGCGTTCACTAGAGCGCGATCTTTTTCAGCACACGCGCCGCTTTCTCCTAAGTTTTTGGAATTTATACTTTATGGCTTTTGCATAACGTACATATTCTTAAAGAGTAAGCACGCCGTGCACGCTCAGCGCTCGAATATTAACCCCGTCGAAGGTGTGCTTTAAGGCGACCGTATGACGCATGTGCGATTTGAAACCTGGGTCTTATTCTCTATGACCCAATGAACGATACCGCGCGAAATGAACGCGAGATTTTCGGGACTAGCTAAGGAAATGACGTGGTTTCGAGTAAATTAGGGCCCGGCTCGAATGAGATCAGCGCGCGGCGTAATTCGTGTCATATGAACGCGCTGTTAGACCTGCCTATGTTTAGTAGTAGGTAATTGCCAAAAGCATGTTTTATGATAAACTAGCGGCCCGGCCCAGCTTCGCACGGGTGTAATTTTCTTTTTAGAATTTCCGAAATATTCTTTCATACAAACCTTATCCTGCCAATACTGAACGCAACAAGAAAATAATGATCCAATTTGGTGCAGTCGTTCGGAAGTTATGCGCGTACATACATTTCGGCGATTCATTTTTATTTATACAGGGTGTCCCTGGAAGTATGGATCAAATCGAATAGGGGCGTGGGCAAGGTCATTTCCAAACTTTTTAATTCTGAGAATGTCAGTGAATTTTTTTACGGTTCAAAAGTAATGACCGATTTTAATTTTTTTTTCAATCACTTCGCTTAGTGTTCAAAGAAATTAATCATAAAAAAATACTATCAGGGCTATCTAAAAGAAAAAAAATTGAAAGCCCTCTGATAGTTTTCACGAATTCGATCTTTCTTCTCTTTTTTTTAGTATTGTTTTTTAGTTTTTTTTTAGTTTTTTTTTTTTTGCTAACACGTTTGGAAATGACCTTGCCCACGTCCCTATTCGACTTGATCCATACTTCCAGGGACACCCTGCATAGATAGATACCTAAATAATATGTAGGTACATGATGAGCTTTTTTATAAGAGTCTTTACGTCCGTTTGATTTCCAGGACCAATCTCACATCTCCATCATCTTACCGCATCGGCAACGTTAAATCTTTGTTGACTGACCCTGAGTTTGACGTCAAAAGACCTACAGTCATCTACGCTCATGGGTAAGTGAACCGCATCATTTATAAGGAGTTTGAGCATCAGTACTTAATATAGCAATAAAGCAGGTGTCCCCCACTAAAAAAAGTTATGGGTGGAGGCAGCAGGTGGAAATCCACCTTTATTAAAGGTCTATGCTTTTGAGTACATATTTTGTTTAGCTGAGACTAACGGCCCCTCCGTTAGTCTCAGCTTGTGACTAAGTAATAATCAGGCTAAGCTACGCTTGCCGCGGATGGTTCGTGGATGGGTGAACATCTTTACATACCGAGACCCCTTCGTGCTTCAGAAAGCACGGTAAGCCATTGGTCCCGGCTGTCATTCTTGGATCCTTGACAGTCGTTACAGGTCGTCAGAAGTCCGAAAGTCTAACAACCAGTCTTACCAAGGGTCACCATCCCGAAGACAGGAAGCCGATCCCAACATGGCTGGGAAAAGGCTTGGCAGATTATGATTTAATCCTGTAAATTGGCCAACAAAAAACTACTAGTAAACTGTACAGTTCTCATATCCTTTTAACTTTTCCAAACACCTCTAATGACGTAGAATTTCAACCTATCATTCTTCAAACCTCCAGGTACGTAGAACTATCAACAGACGAGAGCATAATTACCGTGGTCTCCGCATATCTTCAACGAGGAGGCTACAATGTGCTGCTGCTGGACTGGTCCAACATCGCCTTCGGGAACTACGTCATCATCACCAAGACACTGCCTGGTGTATGTAGATTGCATTACTTAGATAGCACTTATATTGGCATAACTTGGTCAATTATTGCCTCCTACCCTATTCAAAATCATATCTAATCATTAAATAGGTAATCACAATTAGCCTATAACGCCCTTACTGTTGAAACACAGGCCTCCTCTTTGTAAGAGGAAGTGGGCCATAATCCACCACGCGGGCCCAGTGGGGGTGGTGGATGTCACATATCTTCGAACTTTGGTTCTCGGTTCGTTGCGATGTTTTCATTCACCGTTTGAGAGCAGTGGTGATGAAATAAATGACGCAAATTAATGTGCCTGCCTGGTTTCGAACCCACGACCTACGATACGTACGTCGGGGCCGCGCTTACCACTGGGCCATCACTGTTCATGTAGGTAATAGCAAAACAAAAGCATACGTTATAAATATTCTTCCGAGAAGAAAACAAAGAGCCTAAAACATTCATATGGGATCTGATCATCTGATGTTGTATAATGTGTCTTCCAGGCGGGCCAGCAGGTAGGCAAGGCGCTGTTGAAGCTGGTGAAGAGAGGTCTGCCAGTCAAGGGTCTGCACCTGGTCGGACACTCTATGGGTAGTCATCTAGCGGCGTATGCTGCAAGGTACCTCAAATCTAGAGGATTTACAGTGCCGAGGTAAGTATTTCAACAGTAAATACTCATAAACCTTCAACAAAATGGCTTAACCCTTCATAATTATTCCGAACGTGGATCCACGCGAGACACAATGGCATTTTAATTGTGGCATTCAACCGGTTAAGGACCATAAGAGAAGAGAGAGGAGAAAGAAGAGGAAGAGGAAGAGGGAAAGGGAAGAGAGGGGAGAGGGGGAGGAGAAGGGGAGAGGGAGAGAGGTCTATAAGAGAAGTAGAAAGAGAGGAGAAGGGATAGAGAGAGGATTATAAATAAGATTTCTAGCAGCATTTGAGGGAAGTCTATGGGCGGTAAAGTGAGTCTAATCGAAGCCATTTCCGTCCCCCAGCCGCCTTTTATATGCCATTCTTCCGTTTATGTGCTATAAAAGATATTTTGAAATCTGACTGGTAGTTCCAGAGATTACCTCTTTATAATATTAGTATAGATGTAGGTAAACTTCCGTAAATACACAATCCGTAATCAATTCCGTAAATTCACGCTAAATACACAAGAATAATAAAACGTATGCATCGTAGGAAACCTTAGTGTTATCTCATTAGACTAATTAATTACATTCATACTACTGCATTAAGCTAGGATATCAACCGTGACATCAGTGATCCATCTGCTAATGACTCGGATGGTTGTCATACGCGATCGTGGCATGCTAATCAAGTTCGTATAAATTAATTACTGGTTAGAGTTCAAGTTAAAAGTCAGGGTTAGTCTTCTTACCTACTGACCACGGAATACTTGAGTAGATACTGACTTAGAAGGTGTTTCTGGTTCTAGCAGTTAATTCCGACATAATGTTTTATCCCAGTAGGTATTCACAAAGTAGGTAAACTCGGGACTACATTTAATAATCCAAGGTATAATTATATCTCTAATTCATATTACCTAATATTTAAATGTCAAAGAAAATATCCCCTCGTGGTAGGACAAATATTCAGGACTGCGTAATGATAGTGAAATACAAAAAAAAAGATACAGTCGAATTGAGTCTCCTTATTGAAGTCGGTTAAAAATTTACTGTAGATATGTACCCGTCCGTAAACATGAAGCATGCTTGTTAGATAAATGTTTAGGTATCTTACTTTGCTCTTATTAACAGTTGGTCACCAAACGCACGAGTCGATAATATGTAAAGGTAATGAAGGAGAGGAACAGTGAATAATTCTCGCCAGTGAGACTATTACAGATGCTAATTATCCTAATCTGCCTTTCTTCACAGACTGACCGGCCTCGACCCAGCCTACCCTGGCTTCTACCCGCCCCTGGCAGCGCCCCCCATGTCGGCAGCAGACGCGACGTTCGTGGACGTGGTGCACACGGACGGCGGCGGGTACGGCGCGCCGGCGCCGACGGGCCACGCCGACTTCTGGCCCAACGGGGGGCAGGCCAAGCAGCCGGGCTGCCTGTCCGCTACTATACTTCTTACTAATGAAGGTAGTATCAGAAAATGTCATAGAATGGACTTTCAGCCCCGCTTGCACCATAAAACACTAAATACAAGAGTATTTAGTGTTTAGTGTTAAATATGTTTAGGGCTATGAAGCCTTAAACATATTTAAACCTCTTTCTGTCTCTGTCATCTTCAAACGATTGACAGAAACGGAATGATTTAAATACGTTTAGCGCTAAACGCAATCAGTTATTTGTGGTGCACAGGCAAGACAATCTTGTCTTCTCGAGTAATACATTTATACAATTTTGGAAGGGTTTATTTCTCCAAGAACTTCTTTCACTCTCTGTTCTTATTTGTCATATACTTTATGGGATCAGTCCCCCAGTTCACCTTAATGAACTCTATTATTTGTGTGGTATGGTATTGTGAAAATCTTTTGTTGGAGATCCTAATAAATCTCCTCTCGTTTCCCAGACTTCTGCAGCCACTGGCGCTCCTGGGCGTTCTGGGCGGAGTCACTGACAGGGGACGCTCTCCTGGCGCGCAAGTGTCCGGACTACGACATGTTCCTCAGAGGACAGTGCGCGGAGGAGCCTGTTGTGTTCATGGGGATTAGAGCTACGCCTGAGTGAGTTGATAATATTGTTGATTTAAGTTTTGATCAGGCGCTGTCAGTTATTTGAATATTTCAAAACTGTGATCCCGTTGTTCGAGTCTAACACTCGGTTGCTGAATAGCGTAAAACGTAAAAAAAAAAATTAAGGAGTGCTAAATTAAAGTTTCTTAAATCCTCAATATTAAAGTCCCCACTCTGCAATCAGGGTCTAAAGGAAAAATCTATAAACTTTTTTTTTTTTTTATAGTAATGGCTCCATCGTTTTAACGATGATTCTGCCAATGTCAAGGTTAAGGGAAACAAAGTGTATTCGTTGAGGTTGACCAGTTATACTGTCTTTTTAGTACGGTTTAGTTACAACTGTGTTTGAGTAGCCTTTGAGTTGCCATGTTATAGTTTGATGTTATTTAATAATATAAATTTTTTAAGTGAATTAATTAATGGGGACTCAACGAGTGTTAAGAGGAATGGGATATTAATAGGTCTGGGAAAACTATAAACGTTATTTAGCACGTACTTTAGGCGTTATTCCTGTCACTGTCGTATAACTGTCAAACTACAAGTGCAAGTAAACCAAAGCAGAGTGTTGTGCAAATTTTATAGATCTCGGCCTTGCTGTCTCCAATACCAACTGGTATATTTTATTGAAGGTTGTGTACCTACTTTTAGATGATACCAGGA
This sequence comes from Amphipoea oculea, assembly GCA_945859645.1. Classification (NCBI taxonomy): domain Eukaryota; kingdom Metazoa; phylum Arthropoda; class Insecta; order Lepidoptera; family Noctuidae; genus Amphipoea; species Amphipoea oculea. The sequence goes on along the minus strand of OX243883.1, from coordinate 1,232,983 downwards.
TCGTATCAGCATTAAGACATTGTAGGATAAAATAATTTAAATCTATGCAATGACAAGATAGTATCAAAATAATTTATGTTTAAGAAGATAACTCTAACTATGTATAATTTAGTCTTAGCTATCCAATTCCTATCTAATATTATAAATGTGAAAGTACATTTGTTTGTTATGCTTTGACGCTAAAACGGCTGAACGGATTTGGATGAAATATGGCACATGGGTAGACCATGACCCGGGTAAGGACATAGGCTACTTTCATCCTGGATCGCTGACAAAGTCACGGCCCACAGCTAGTAGCTTATAAACTTAACTTAATAATATTCTCTGTTATATTTCCAGTTTACGAGGAAACTTCTACTTGAGGACAGGAGCGAAGTCACCATACGGACTGAACCTGAGGGGAGCTAGCTGATAACTACGATTAAAATATAAACCTATTTGGTGTAAAACAGTTAGATACAATCCGCTCTCCCTGCCTAACCCTGCGGGGAATACATGCGTGATGACAATATATTATGTTAGTTATATAGATAGATAAACCATTTATTTGGCGCACACAAAAGACAGCATAACACACAAAAGTACAACATTAGATGATAACCAATTACCCACATGAACATAATATAAAAAAAAACAAGGTGCCGATACAAAAAAAAAAAGGAAAAACATACATATCTAAATAAAAGTGACACTATGAGTCTATGACGAATACTTAAAATAAAATAAACAACGAAACATACACAGTGCGGTGTGCGTCTCAAGGTTGCACCAAACGGGAGTCCAGCTCAGCATTGTGTCAGGTAAATGTACCTGACGCTGATATTCTGCTGGATCCCTACAGTGACGTACGGACGTTGAGCAGACGAGATAAATTGGTGTTGTGACAGGTGTTAAGTGCAGAGTGAAGTTTTGTAAGTAAACCCGACACTTTAATCATGTAATCTACAGTAAGTTTTGCATTGGGAAACGTTCTTGTTCGCAGGTGTGTTTGAATTGTGTTTTCATTACTTGTTAGATATAGGATGCATCATCCGTACCGAACACAGCACGAAATTGCCGTGCTGGCAGCGTCTAGAGTCGGCAGTAGATACTACTCAAATTCGTAGTGCCGAAAGTGCATTGAAAGCGCAACTTCTGTCTCGGGACGAACTATCTGAGAGCCTTACGCCTGGACACGCGTTACCGTGGCCGACTTGGAAATCTGTAAATAGACTTCGAATCCAAGTCGGCCGGAGCAAAGATAATCTCCATAGATGGGGGTTCACGTATGGCTCAGATCTTTCATTTGTCATGTCAGATCTGTCATTTGTGTCGAAGTCTGAGTCACACATTTGCTGCCGATGCATCGCCCTGCTTTATATTATCGAAGAACTAGAAGCATGAAAAAAGGCGTTCACAAAGTTATGGGATTGTAGGGATTAAGCACAGATATAGATAGACCTAGATAACGCAAGTATCACGAACTGTATGAAAACCAAGCGTGCCACTTTTTAACTACCTACTATGACGTCACAAGCTCGCGCTCTCGCTCACGCTCACCCAGCCAGCAGTACGCAGGACTGAGCGCGAAAGCGACGGCTTATGATTTTTGAATGTAAGCTAGTGCGATTTTTGGCACGCGAAGTAGTTGCTCTTGCGTTATCTAGGTGTATCTATATCTGTGGGATTAAGACTCGCATATTTTTCGAATTCATCCTTGAAAACTATGCGGGTTCAGTTCGGTACTATACCTAAATAAAATTGTGGGATTTATGTAAAATAATATTTCTATAATAATAAGATTTTACAGGACTTGTCTTGTTGGTAGGTATAAGTAGATTAGAGAATTGACGGGTCTACCCTTCGATCAATAATGCACGTACTATTATTGTTCGAAGGGTCTACCTGCATACAACCATCGTTACAAAAAAGACAGGTATTTTGTAACTTCAGTGCTGTATTATTGATAAATATTGTAAATAAACTAAAAATAAAGCTTCGAAGTTTTTTTTTTTTAATATAATATTTTATTTTCGTCATCATCACTGATATTCTAGATTATTTTAAAACACAGTACAATGGCAGCACAAAAAATATTATCTATATTTACACAAAAGAAGAGTAGTGGTGGACCAGTGGAAACGGCCGCGGCTTGTGTAGGCATTTTATATTGTGTAAATTATTTCATCACCACTGCTCTTAAAACGGTGAAGGAAAACGTCGTGATAAAATCAGCATGTCCAACCATACAACATATACATAGAATAAACAATTCGAAGACATGTTACATCATACCAACCCGTACTGGGCTCGTGTGGTAGATTACGACCCACTCCCTCTCATAGAAAAGAGGCCCGTATCCCAGCAGTGGGAACGTTATCTAATAGGCTTGTAGCGGTATCTACAACGCCACATGCGAACAACGCGTCATACTGACGTCACGCAAATCCTGCATCTCGCAAGCAGAGTTTACCGCGCAACTAGCATAGATACAACGGCCCGACATGACTCATTGGGCAGTTGCCCGCCAGACACAACACCCGTCTGGTCGGAGGATCCTCCCTTTTCTATGGAGGTTGAGTGAACTTTACACCCTGTTCCTCATACCTCTATAGGCTGTTTGCACAAACTGTAACACAAAGGTAAATAAAAAAGCTACAATAAAACGGTACAACGGTAGCGATACCTACATATCAAACCGTGTTGCACGATCCTACTTTACTTTACATGATTAAAATGACAGACCGATACATATTTTGTGGTTCACTCACATTAATCCACTATTAAACACGAGTTTCTAGTCAATGTGGTATTCAAATAAAGGTTTATAATCATTTAAAAAAGATACATAATGGAATTAATAAATTCCATGGAGCTGTCACGTTTTTTGTCTTAAATTATTTGAACTTCTTATCTTCACTAAACTTTATCACTTATTATACCTAAAATTATAACTTAATTATTAATTGTTAGGGAGTTTGTTGCGCCACCTTTTCTCCCCAGCGCACTAGAAAGCGGTGAAGGGCGGGCGTTTTGGGGGACTGTCTTTTGTAATTTTGACTTTCGAAAAGTGCTTATTCTCAGCCTAGTTTGAATAAATGACTTTTGATTTGATTGCTAACAGTAAGTTCTCTTTTTGTTCATAATTCACTATCGGCAAACACAAAATCGTTCTTCATATCGGAATGCCAGGTTTAAATATCACATTTATTACTATATCACAAATTGTAGTTCACAACTTCAGTATCATCAACAGACATGATTATCAATTCACATTATTACTACCTTATCATATCTTAAATCTAAACTCAATCACCACTTCTAATATCTTCAATACTGTCGGGCAAATTCCTGCCTTTCGTCTCAGGTAGCAACAAACACACCAATCCGGCTAGAATGGGTGCTAATCCAAAAATTAACGTAGGTAACCATGGGGTTGTCGTTGAACTATTCGAAATGAAAGGAGCGGCCATTGATCCAATTCGCATCGCCGTAGAACAGGCTCCCATACCCATATTCCTGATCACAGTAGGGTACAACTCTGAGGTATAAATGTAGATGGTCGTAGCAACAATGGAGGCGCAACTGACACCCAAGGTTCCAAGTGTGAGGGTCAAAGCGAAAATCTTGGGGACAAAGTAGAGGACAATTACGAAGACGCCTCCGAGGATGAAAAACAAGGTAGTGGTGAGTCTCCGGCCAAACTTCTTCACGAGCCAGATGGAGATCAGGTTTGACGGTATCTGGAATTTGATAGAGGACTGTTAGGCGCAGTTTTATGTAGAAAGCATACAATTTTAATTAAAGCGCCTAAATCATGGCATGACAATGACTAATAGTTTATTATATAATGAATGTACCTATGCCAAATATTGTAGAACATTTTTAAAAAGAGTAACGGTGGAGTTTCTTGCCCATTCTTCTCCATACGAAAACTACCTTTTTCGTCGACTAGAATCAATTCTATTTTAATGTAAATTTTGACGTTCAAAGTGCCTTTTATGTGCCTATTTGACATAAATGCTTTGACTTTGAGTCCTCTCGGTTAATGACATTATAGTCAGTACTCGTCAGTGTCCACTTCCAAAGACTAGATCACTGGGCAAGATTTGTATAGTAACACATAAGTACCTTCCTTGAGCGACTAGATACATGCAGTAATTCAAGCTAACCCTGCACCCTAATTGCATAAAACACTATCAGTCACAATCTAAATCATTCAAAAATCAAAATCAAAAGTCATTTATTCAAACGAGGCTGAGAATCAGCACTTTTCGAACGTCAAAATTACAAAAGACAGTCCCCCAAAACGCCCGCCCTTCGCCACTTCCTAGTGGTTTACGCTGGGGAGAAGAAGTGGCGGAACAAACTCCCCAGCATTTTGAAGGATATTGCTAATCCATTGCTTCATATGTTCGAAAAATTTGTCCGATCAACAACGTAAATGACGCAACGAATCGGTTAGTTAAATATGGAGTCGGCCTTCTGTACTAATTAACCTATTTGTTATTTATTATGTGCTTAATAATAAAATATTATGTAGGTCCATACTAAGACTTGCACATACCTAGTAATTAAAGGATGTAACCTTTTATATGTGATTTATGTCAACGAAGTTTTACTGAAAAGTGAGGATCCTTTGAACAGACGCGTGTCGAGTCTGGTGGGCTACTGCCTGACGATTGTTTTTTTTTTTTATTTTTATAAATGGCATCTCGCAGTTCAACCCATGAGGTTGTCATCTGCCTAACCGGGCTTGCCTGTCGATGCCTCAATAAATAAAGGCCTCCAGTCGGGGCTTAAAAAACCTAAAAACTAAGCGAATACACGCTAAGGGCACCCCCTGTGGGGTACGAACCTAGGCTTAAGGCGTCTTTGGGAGAGGGCAGCAAGGGACAGGCTGGATCGGAATAATTTAGGGACGAATTTAAAACTACAGGCTCAGCGTCGCTTGCTGGCTCGAGCATTGTATAATTACTAGTTGCGCGGTAAACTCTGCTTGCGCGATGCAGGATTTTGCGTGACGTCAGACGTTTGATTCGTAGTTTGCATGTGGCACTGTAGATGGCACCACAAGGCGAACTATGCAAAGCTATGTTTACCATGCAGATTTCAATATTATGATCTTGCAAAAGATCTTAAAATTCTGACAAAATATTTAAGACATTACCTGTATAGCCCCAGCCAAGGCCACACTAACGAAGGGATCAGGGCTGGTCTGACTGATGTACTGGTTGAACCCGAAGAAGGAGACTCCCGTGATGAGCCACATAAAGCAGCAGCAGCTGGTCTTCAGCAGCAGTGACTTTTGGAACAGAGCTGAGTAGTTCAACTTTGGATCGTCGGCTTTGGCACAGATTTCCTTTGATAGCTGAGTTAAAGTTTCTTCGATTTTTGCTGTTGGTAGCTTATTTCTGAAAAAGGAGAGATTTTGGTCAGTTGAGGTGTTCAGCATTTCTTTTTTGGATTTTTAAAGGTTATTAAGGGCTTTATATGTGAATCATCATTACCCAATTATATACTTTTTTTTAATGTTTAAAATGTGGTCTTATAGCCCCCTTTAAGGTGAATGCGCAGTTGTAGCCCGCGAAATTCAATTTATCTTATGTTTTTGAAATTTTCAGTTCAGTGTCAGGTTGTATCTTGATCAAAATATGATTCGCGGCTATAAAGGGTACGTATTTACAGAATTATAATCATTAATACATCTTTCTAAGTTAGATTTGTTCTATAAGAACATATCTCTTATGGAAAAGTGCTTATGGAACAAATTTAACATAAAGAGATATATTAATTATTCTAATGACTATAATTCTGTAAATACATATCTATTATAGTCGCGAATCATATTTTGATCAAGATACAACCTGACACTGACCTGCAAATTGCAAAAAAAGTAAGAAATTTTGAATTTCGCAGTCTTCCACTGCGCATTCACCTTAAAATCATATATTTGAATGCCAATATAAAATCAGAAATTATCATTAGGTACACATCTAGTGCTCTCGCCGTTCGTCTAAATGATGCAACACTTCTTGAGTGTGTTAGCATTATTTATTTTATCATATAAAATAATCTAACCTACTATGTTATCAGTCGTTTTATTACCAGATAAAAAAATCAAGATGTACCTACTATTAACGTAAAACAATAAGACACGGAGAAAATACCAATTTGCTTGAATTGACGTTACATTCTTGTTAATGTTTCGCAAACATGGGAAATAAAAAGATTAATTACAATCTTATGGTAATTAATTGCTCAATATTCAGAGCTGCAGATGAAAGAAACAGTCGATAATGCTGGCAAAGGTCGTATTTGAAAATTGTTCAAATGTTTAAAAATTGATTGATAATTGAATTAACTGGTTTATGCCATCTCACTACTTTCGAACCTCCCAGCAAACAATTACACGTTTGGCACCCAGGCGTGTTATTCTGTAAAAATATCACCGAGAAAACTTAGGTGAAGTGAGAACCCTTTTACCGATGACGGCAATATACGTGCCACCATCTAATAGGCATATTAATTAAAGCCTAATTTTGGTAAATCATACCCCAAATTTTATTTTGCTGCTACACTTGGATCCTTCTGCTGGTAAAAGGGTTAAAGTGAGCTATCAATCCCTAGCTATCCCTAGCGTCAGGTGAAATTACACCTCACTGCACCTACATTTTCACGGCGGGATATTTACAGAATAGCACTGCGGGGGTCACAAGTCACAGAGCGGCTTTTTTTACCCTTAAAACTTAATTAAGAAGAGAGCCATACTTTTAAAATAAATGGAATCTAAGTAATCTAACATGATAACACGCACTAACTTCATTAGATATTAATAAACAAACCCATCCAACATTGAACTCGAAATTTAATTAGTACGTTCTGCTTTATAACAATAATCATACTCACAACATAGCAGCCCTCGTCACGATGTCCGTGGCTTCCTTAACCCTGCCCACACTGACGAGCCATCTGGGTGACTCCGTCAGCACGAAGAAATAGCCCAGGTAGATGAGCGGCGGGAGGCCCAGGGCGAGGAGGTACGTGTTCCAGCTCCTGAAGTAGTACGCGAACAGGGGGACTGTCATGTGACCTGGAAGAAGAAAGATTAAAGGTGTGAAAAATAGTCTTGATCCGTGCTAGAAGAATAGTTAGTGACGTAGGAGGTAGGTACCACTAACACACGAGGTTTCATACAACTCACATCCCACACTCTCGCCCTTACACTCACACACATACTATAACATCATTTAGAATTATTTTAGGGAACTAATTTTTTGAGCTGTTATTTAAATATTCGAGATGTTATTATGATCAGTTGAAAAACATATTGAGCAGTTATTTATTTTAATGGCGGCTGATTAATTATTGCGACAGTAAAACATGGACAGTAATAAAAAATCAATTAGTCGGTTATTTTATCATACCATGACAATCCTAAAAATAACTGAGCAGTCCAATAACTGAATGAGTGGTAAAAATGATGGAATGAGCGGTTCGATAAATAGTTCGGCAGATCATAGTGAGCGGTGACAACCGATGGATGAACCGTCGACCTGCTGACAGAAACCCTAACCCTAGATGGACGACGTCAGGGGCACCCCGAGGTTCGGTTGGTTAGGTTCCTTTAAACCCTGCAGGCAGAAATAGGAGCCCCGCGCAGCGGGACGCCGTCGATCTGCTGACAGAAGCCCGGTTCATCCATAAGGTAAAAAGGAAGCCTTATGGTGCGACTTCGTCTGTCTGTCCGTCCGTCACACCGCTATATCTCGAAAACTACTTTACCACCTCATTGTTTATAGAATTGCTTAGAATGAGATTTCTTACCGACAAATTCCGATTTATTACTGCCCACATGTAACCGCTCGTTCAATAATTTTTACCGCCCATTTAATTATTTTCCTGCTCAATTATACAGGATGTCCCTGGAAGTATAGTAATACTAAAAAAAAGAGAAGAAAGATTGAATTCGTGAAAACTATCAGGGCTATCAATTTATTTTTTTTAGATAGCCCTGATAGTATTTTTTATGATTATTTTCTTTGAGCACTAAGTGAAGGGATTGAAAAAAATAAATAAAAATCGGTCATAACTTTTGAACCGTAAAAAAATTCACTGACATTCTCAGGGTTAAAAAGTTTGAAAATGACCTTGCCCACGCCCCTATTCGATTTGATCCATACTTCCAGGGACACCCTATATATTCACTGATCCATTTCATTATTTTTTATTACTCATTTTTGTTTACTTCTTAGTTTTAAGTTTTTAACTGCTGAACTAGTTATTAAACGTGCCATTTATAATTTTTAACTTACCAAAACCGCTATTTACAACTGCCTCTTTAAATCAGTGCCGTTATTTTATTTTGCTCGACTTACTTATTTTTATTTTATCTTTATAGTTTACTACCCTTATTTAAATAAGTATTTTGTCCATTTTCAAACATCTTCAAATGAAATTTAAGGCTAACTTAACGCAACTCAGGCCCCCAAGATACAGGCGCTGCCTAGTTCGGGGGCCACTGTTCAAATATCGATGTATATTCTAGTTACAGTAAGCATAAAATGTTATTATTTTTTAAATTTATTTTGTAACAATGGACCTTATTTGCACAACGAAGCTCAGGGGAGACCCTTTAAAAGAGTCACTTTAGGGATTTGGCTTCAAAAGGCGGTGCAATGAGAGGTTTCTAAAGATGATTGTCCCACCTGCTTGGTTTTAGTGAAGTAGGTAATCCGTGCCCTTATAGGCCATACTCCCATGCACCTTTTAAACCCACAGAAAAAGCTGATTCGTGTAATTTTATTGCTGAATGGACCGCTCTTGACCTCGATCACGCCTGATGGAAAGCGATAGATGAGGTCTATGGTGGAACAAGCGTGCCCAGAAGATGCCCAAGGCACTGGAACTCCCGCGCATCGACGAAACACAGCAGGCAGCTTGACGCCGGACTCCGGTGGGAGGGTGGTCGCAAACCAGGCGGGCGTTAGCCCTACCACCGCAAGGGAAGAATTGGCCAGTCAAATAAGGAGTTGGGTGTGACTGTCCAAGACGTGCCGAGCGCGAGCGTAACTGGCGGAACAAACTGCGCTACACGAGGAGGCTTCTTCATGCATCCTAATCCCATGCGTTTCCGCATGGGCTTAATGACATTACAAAAATAATGTAAAAGATACCACCAGTAACTATGATCAGCCAGCCTTCACAATATGTGAAAAGGGATAGAGGGGGTTATAATTAAAGCAGTGTCTTCCTGTTTACTAATACCTACCTACCAACAAAATGAGATCGTTAATCCGTGCGCCAAGCCAAGCGTAGTGCTTGCAATATCCTTTGATCGTCCATTAATAATTGCAAAAAAAAAACTGCGCCGTATTTTTGCGCATTAGAAAAATGTGTCGTAGTATTGTATTAAAATAACTATGTAAATTATGTATGTACTTAATTAAAATAAATGTCAACAATTTGGCAATTATACGCTTTTATTTATATAACTTAACTGGCTTATTATAAATTAATAGATTTGTGAACCTTAATGGCTTCCGAATCACTCAATAAACTGGTATTTTGATATCACACAACGCAAACTAGCGTCTCATGGCGATATTACACGTCCGAAACTAGATAAGCGAAAAGACCAAAAATATATATACAGTAGATATGGAAACCACATACTTAAAGGCGATAACAAGTATGTGGTATAATTTACCCACCATAAATATTTTCATGTAAAATGTTACCAAGACGAGACCACATATGGCTCGCACTGTCATAAAGTTGTCAGGTCTCATGTAGAGCCAAGCTTCTAACTCTACACGTCCTAACTCTACAAGCCTAACTTCACAAACTCTACACTTTAGTCAAAATATGAGGCTTGGCCGTTGTGCCCGGTTGACGGTGTAGCGGTATCTACAACGCCACATGCGAACAACGCGTCATACTGACGTCACGCAAATCCTGCATCTCGCAAGCAGAGTTTACCGCGCAACTAGCATAGATAATTATGTACAACGGCCCGACATGAATCATTGGGCAGTTGCCCGCCAGACACAACACCGGTCGGAAGATCCTTCCTTTTCTATAGAGTATGAGTGAACTTTACACCCTGTTCCTCATACCTCTATAATGGCAATAGGCTCCCCCCTGTTTCATGGGACTTAAACATAACTAGCGAAATGTGGGTGTACCTCTAAACTAACCTATCCTTTATTAACCCTTCGGAAAATACTGGTGTTGTTGCGATGTTATGTGTTTGTGTGCTATAGGGAATGAAGATGTCTTACCAATAATAAAAGGTAACTGGAACAAGCAGCCAGCGACCTCCCGGTACCGAGGACCAACAGTCTCCATCACGATGACGAAGGACACAACCATGGTGCCTGAAGTGGCCACGCCGAGCAGGAACCGGAGTATCGTGAAGACCAGGTAGTTCGGGGAGAACGGCATCCCAAGACCGAAGATTATCAGAGTTACTATGGCTACCAGGAAGGTGTGCTTGCGGCCGTATCTGGAACATATACATTGCAGGTTTTAAAGTTGGTCTTTTGGTCCATGTTTATTTTTTGATGAAGTAGCCAAGTCGTAACTGGTAGATAAAAATTGTACATTACGATATGTTTGACTTACGTAGTGCTAAACTCCGTGCATTAATACTACTTAAGGCGACTACACGACCTAAAGCGCGGTCACTGTCGAGTGTCGGACTGCATAGAAAAGAAAGAGAAGCGCGATGACACAACCGTGGTAATTTATTGCAAATATGAAGCAATTATCTATTTACAAAAACTCTCAAACACCAAACAAATAAAAACCGTACACTAAAATTCGGGGAGTTAAATTGTCTTTTAGATGGTGAAAGTTTTATGAAAATACACCCGATAGTGTTTGCGTGATTATCGTTTTATGTCTGCGGTAGACATTACTTTACAAATTAATTACACTATGTTAAAAAAATATAATTGCAAATATTCACATATCAAATTACGAAGCAAATGGTCTAGTTATAACATTTATTTTTTTCAAAGAAATCAGTCCGGTCGATTAGACGTGATGTTGAATTTAAAATCATTAGAAGTCGTATATCTGCGCCTTAAGTCACAAGCATCGTATACTATGTTATAATAACACGTGTGACCTAAACGCGCACTTAATTCACGCTTTTCTGTATAAAAATGGACTATTAAGTGCGGGTTTAGGTCACAGAGTGCTATAAAAACATTCGATATGCTCTGTTTTTCCTATCAACATTTCGTAAGGAGATAAAAATAAATAATATTATATAATTATGTGTATTGAATTTTATTGATTATAATGAAAGCAATTAATCCTATTTTTACATATTCGCCCTTGACATTAAAACGGATTGACAAGATTAAAAGCTTACTTGAAGTAAAATAAAGTGATCTGTCAAAATAAATGTGAAGTCATTTACCTATATGTTTTAAATTTTTTTTTTTTCTGTTATTTTTTGGTCACTCTATTAATATTCAAATTTTCATTTAATTTGTTTAAAAACTAACTATATACACTAGATACTAAAATAAATGACTAACTAACTTACAATACAAATATATAAAAATAAAAAACTTAGGCGTCGAAGTATCATCCGCATCGCTGTCATCCGGAAACGTGCCCAGAAGACTGGCAGCATTGCCACGTTGAATGGCAATGCTAATTCTTTGGCCAAAGAACGACCCAGCCCTCTGGTCACGTGAAGTATCGACCAGCCGGCGAGAAATTTCCTTAAAAAGGAGACGCGCGCTCGGGCCCCATGACCCGAGCGTTTCGACCCCAAACGGCTCAAAGCTGTAGTTGCCCACAAGGTTACAGTATTTGCGCCGTTTGAGGGTCTCAGCTCAATAAATGTTATAACTAGACCATTTGCTTCGTAATTTGATATGTGAATATTTGCAATTATATTTTTTTAACATAGTGTAATTAATTTGTAAAGTAATGTCTACCGCAGACATAAAACGATAATCACGCAAACACTATCGGGTGTATTTTCATAAAACTTTCACCATCTAAAAGACAATTTAACTCCCCGAATTTTAGTATACGGTTTTTATTTGTTTGGTGTTTTAAATAATTTAAAAAAAAGTGACAGGCATTAAGCGATTGTAATCTTGAATATTTTACCCGACTACGGCGAAGCAAAAAGGAGGATTATGATTTTGACCGGTATGTATGTATCTATGTTCATCTCTTAACTTCTAAACTACTTGTCATAATTTGACAAATGAGGTATCGTTAGAAGCGTCTTGATCGTCCGCTGGTTATAGGCTATGTGACGTCACGTTAAATTTAATATGGCGCCCTCTAGCGGAAATAAAGTCATGACCTAAAAAAAATGCCATACTGTGAGGAACAAGACTACTCCCGGGAGATAGGGTCAGTGGGTCGCTACTGCCCAACAGCTCGCCACATGCTGCCCTGCGGCTTTCTGTATCTCTCTTGATCTGGCTCCTCACTCTTTACCTGTTCCGGCAAGGTAAACTCTACCGGCACAGGCCTAGAGTTCGGACCGCGCAAGCCCCACCACGACGTCCCACACGTCAATGTAGAGATACGGCGGGGGGGGGGGGGGGGGAGGCGGGTTGGAATTTATCGAAAAATCTTCATCGTCGTGGTTTTTTTTTTATTGCTAAATGGGCGCACTCTTGACCCCGATCACGCCTGATGGAAAGCGATAGATGAGGTCTATGATGGAACGAGCGTGCCCAGGCTTGCCTTGTCCCAATTGTTGTTGGGGTCGGCTTCTAGTCTAACCGGACTGCTTATCTGATCTCCGCAAATCAGTTACTGGGTAGCACGATACCCGTTGGTAAGACTGGTTGTCAGACTTTCGGGCTTCTAACTACCCATAACGCCTGTCAAAGATCTACGAATGACAGCCGGGACCAACGGCTTAACTTACTTTCCGAAGCACAGAGGGGTCTTGGTATGTAAAGATGGTCACCCATCCACGGACCAACCGCGGTAAGCGTAGCTTAACCTGATCGATCGAACCGTGCGGCTGTTATTTCTTAGATGTATATCAGAACGTTCGGCCAGTCGAGATAGGGAGCTGGCTGCTACTCCAGTTTTTAGTGACGATTATGTGACGCTTAAAGATGCCAGTCAAAGAATTTGTGACGGAACAGTTCGAAAGTTAGAAGCATTTATTTATGGCCGAACGACCTGATATCAGGTCGTTCGGCCAACCTGAATCTCCATAACTGAGGACCTTAGAGAAACTGTTACTGAATAAAGATTTAGTAACGATTTGGTGACAAACAACCAATGCTTTACTTTTACTCGTAATGCCACCGGTTAAAAGTAAAATGAATTTTGCTTCCTGGAACATCAGGACGTTCGGCCAACGTAATCTCCATAACTGAGGACCTGAGAGAAACCGTTAATGAATAAAGATTTAGTGACGAGACTGAAACGAATTTTTATTGCTTTATTTTTTTTTGTGACGGCCCCTTTAAATAGTAAATTGAAAATTTAACATATATAACCTCAAAACATTGGGATTATCGATTCCTCCACAACGAAGAAGCCCAGAGAAACCGTTAATGAATAAAGATTTAGTGACGGCACTGAAACGAACTTTTAGTGTTTTATTTTTTTTTGTGACGGCCCCTTTATATAGTAAATTGAAAATTTAACATATATAACCTCAAAACATTGGGATTATCGATTCCTCCACAACGAAGAAGCCCAGAGAAACCGTTAATCAATAAAGATTTAGTGACGGCACTGAAACGAACTTTTAGTGTTTTATTTTTTTTGTGACGGCCCCTTTATATAGTAAATTGAAAATTTAACATAATATTATATAACCTCAAAACATTGGGATTATCGATTCCTCCAAAACGAATAAGCCTAGAAGACTCGTAAAACCCCTGATGTGTTATAGGTTTTCAGTGCAATGGTGTCAGTATTTTTGTTGATTCACTATTCCGCAATATGGCGGATGGCGACTGAAATAGGGTGACCATGTATTCCAACGAAACAAGTATTTATCAAGTACTTAATTACCTACCCTACCTAAATAATGAAGCAACACACGTCGTAATATTAAATTATATAAGTACAAGCAACGTTGAGCTGATGCCTGCATACCAGTGTCCACTTGTGAGGTTTTGTTATATTACTTGAGTCTATTTTGGCTAAAAGCAAACGAAAGTGGAAAGGTGACTGACATTGGAGATTTGGAAATTTGACTAAGTACAAGAATACTTAAATAAATAGGTACACAAATTAAAAAATGCTTTATTTGTAATCAATCATCCAAAAATAGCGGTAGGTTGTTTCGCATAATTTGATTCGCATAATATTAAACGACGTCAGGGGCACCCGACGTCGTTTAATATTATGCGAATCAAATTTATGCCAAAACAAATTAGTCTTTAAGATGATTATGCCAACATAAAATGTATGCCTAAAAAAAATATGCCGAAGTATTATTATGCCAAAAAAATTGTGCCAAAATCGTTATGCCGAAGTATATTAGGACAAAGAACATTATGCGAAAAGAAGGGATCCCGTGTACAGTCAGTTGCAAAATAACCTATTAGTTCATTAACCTTTTAACCGCCCGACTTCATATCAGTTGTCGTGCCCCTAGCGCCCGGCACAGTCAATCGAAAAATAAATACCTGATAGAATACAGCCTAATTAAATAAAAAAAGCAGGCTAAAAAAAAGCTGTGGCATTTAATGGTCGTAAATATACGACCTTGGCGAAATGGACACGAACATATTTGTCGGATTAATCCGGCGTAAGCGGTTAAAAGGGTAACGATATTCCAAGATCCTTATTAGAAACTAGCCGTTTATTTAACCTATGTTCCCACTGCTGGAACACAGGATCGTTGCCCATGGAGCGGTGAATGCTTATGCGAATCCCGCACCCCCGGCCATAGGTAGAGGTGGAGCACCGCGGTGGTTTTAGCCGGTAAGAGTCCGGCATGCCCCTCTGTCACCCCCACGAGGAAGAAAGTCCATGAGGGTTTCCACAGAGAAAAAAGAAAGGGTAGTTGCCCATTCCAAAGCGAAGTAGGTTCCTATGGGGAAGAATGGGCAAAAAACTCCATGAACTCTCCTTTAAATCAAAAATATTTTTACAAAATATTTTGCCAGTGTAATTGGAAAATAAGTAAGAAAAATTTAAGAAATCGTATATATAAAACTTGCCATTCGAACCCGCACCGTAACGCTTAGGAGGCGGGTCCTTTAAACTACCATGCCATCACGAATCAATTATATAAAAAAATATAAGTTTGACTTACCTATCCGACATAAATCCAAATATCGTGCTGCCAATCAAGATGCCCACTTGAAGCATCATTTGGTTAAAGCTGGCGAGCCACCGCCGCTCACAAATGAGGTCCCATTCCGAAACGATCGTGTTCTCAAACGGACTCGTATCGTACTCGTACCCTGTACAGTCTTCATAACACGTTGAGTTCTTAATCTCCTCCGTAGAATTACCCAAGTCCATACACCGGAAAGTTAAGTTGGGTGTGAGGAATAAAATTGCCATTTGCACCCATCCCGAGCTCAATTTCACTAAGGACACTGCACCGAAAACTAAGAACTGCCATCTTCCAAAATCCCCGAGTAGCTTCGCGAAGCTGTCCTCTTTTTTCGCACTGTTCGTCACTTGATTCGCTAATTTGATCACCATATTTGAAAATTATTAAGTCTTTTTCATGAGCACTTTTTTCTGTATGTGTTTGTTTTTTTGTTGTTCGGTCGAGACGTGTGTTCTCCGCCGACGCCTGCTTCGTATTACCTGTCGGTAAGCAAACTCTTAGACACAGATTGATATGTTTAGAGGTTATCATTAGTACTATTGTGTTAGGGATTACTTATGTTATGGGTTGACGACGTTGTCTAGGGTGTTAAGATGGTAAATAGGGTTAGTAACAGTTTATAATTATGTGCTTTATGAGGAGGTGTTTAATTTGTTTGGGAAGATTAAGATTTTGTTGCATGGAAAGAAAACTGGTTTGTTTAGTTAGCTGATTGTTCTTATAATTCGTTTAAAACTGATTCTTGTTCATTACGATTTATTGCTCTTACTTTAGAGATTTTTACTTAAAACATTTCATGATTATTTAATTCATTTAACGGACAATCGCACCTGAAATGTGTGTAGTGTTATGATCAACAATAATGAAGCAAGACTGATCCATTCGCCAATCACACTTATTTTTAATTAATACATTTTATTTAATCACATATACGGCTGGTCAGGTTTATGGCCTGATATTATGTCACACATCATACATACTGTCCTCCATTTAACAAGCCAGTTGTGAATTTCATCTAGACTTTCTTGTTGGTAAATGATAAAACTAAACTATGGCCACACTATTGAATTAAGAAATTCCTGTAATGATAGTGATGTTGGGTTAATAAATAAATAAATAAATCCTTTATAGTTTGCTGGATGTGGGCCTAAGCATAAGGCACACGTGGCTTGGGAAGTACGATCATTCTTAGGGAATTCATAAGTGTTGTGTGATTCTGCGCATTTTAGACAGCGGCAAAGTCTCTTTCAGTAATTTTTTAAATGTCTTACTGCTGACATCTTTGGCATCGTACCAGAGCTGTCCTTTTCTTAGGACGTTCTATAGCAACTACCTGGTGATAAATAACTTTAATCTATTTTGCTGCTTTGTTATTTGGCCCTGATTGCAAATTAATGAAAAAGGTGGATGTTGGTACTTTATCAGGTCCATATCTAGAGTTTATAATTTCACCTACCGTTACGTTTCCGGTATTTTCGAATGCCTCCCTGATAGCTTGATGTGGGGTTGTGTTCTTGTCTCGTGTAAGTTTTTGATACTCAGTCTAAGGTTTTTTCCATCTTGTCGTTCCATTGAAAGTGTGACCCATCAGGTTTTTTTCTCTAATCACCAGTGATCGGAATAGGTAGAGCTATTTAGGTTCATTGACCGCAAACATTGATGTTAATATGGATATTCCACGGGATTCCGACTGATACTACGGGATTTTTTTTTAGTGATTTTTAGTCTAGTTTAGAGGCATTTGTGACAAGAAAATCGGCACCATTGTTACGTAAAAAAATATATGTGGTTTAATGAATCAAGTTTATCTATTTATTATACTATCCTTAATCCCGTCCTTCTTATATTTACCCGTCAGAAAGGAAGTGTAATCTTTCATTAGTCCCGAAGGCGTGAATAGTTTTTTATGATTTTACTACTTAAAAACCAAATCCCGGGACTCGGGGAATATCCATATTATTCTAACCATCCAATTATTCTAAGCAAGTACGTAAAACAGCTCTACCTATTCCGATCTATGCTAATCACACTAGTAATCTTTTTATAGGTGTGAATGTCTTCGCTTGTAATTCATATAATCTGGTAACTAATATGATAATCCTACTAATATTATAAATATGAAAGCTTGTGAAGATGTTTGGATGTTTGTTACTCAATCAGGCGTAAACCCTTGAACAGATTTGGATTAAAATTGGCACACAGATAATTTATAACCAGGATTAACACATAGGATACTTTTTATCCCGATATTCCCACGGGATCGAAACTTGCGCGGGCGAAACCGCGGGGCACTGCTAGTAGTTAACACTACTACAGAACAATGAACGATAATATTACTATTAATATTACTATTATCGTACATTGTTCTACTGATACGACTAACAGATAAGTTACTAGTCGGCTTCTTTAAAGTTAATGTTTTTTAAATATATTTATTACTAAATTTTATATTATATTATTGCGTTTATTAATTTATAGTTCGTTAAGTATCCTGCATTGTTAGTTGATAACTTGTGTAGAGAAAATAAACGTTTATATTATAATAAAAAGAAACATAGTAACAAGGAAGTAAGTACATAACTCATCTTTTAAACACGGCATGAGTCGAGAACACACGAGAAGATACATAGTAAGTTTACTTCTATGTACTTATCTATCTATATATATACATATAATAAAATCGTAGGAAAGTCAAAACTGTACATTGAATATTTTTTTAAAAGAATACTTGGGGCGTGATCTACAATCGATACCGAAGCCAAAAATATAGTTTTTAGAATTTTTGTCTGTTTGTCTGTTTGTCTGTATGTCCGGGATAAACTCCAAAACTTCTGCATGGATTTACCTACTTCAAATTTTGCATGAGTATTACTAAGAGGTCCGGTCAACATATAGGCTACATATTATCACGCTATCACCTACGGGGGAGGAGCTGTGAATCTTTATTTTTCTTACGCATTCTGTGACAGCGTGTAATCTAACGACGCATATTTAAATGTTGTTTTTCAGTAAGCCATGCTATTATCTAGCTTTACACTATGAAAACTACGCAATTTAAGTAATTTGGGCCGAGAAACATAGTTTAATGAATGTTAGTAGTATAAAGAAAATTTCGAAGCAGCCCGCCATCTATGAGATTTCATTAAAATCAAATCAAGTTACATGTTGACACTTTTTGGAAATTAATTTAAATTTGATCATGTTGGCGAGGTTAGTAGTTAGTTATTCTTAAAATTCATAGATGGCAATGTTCATTTTCTTCATAAAAGTTGTATCGTATAGTTCGTTTTGATAAATTCGAGTTCCAACAAAACCCTCAAAATCTTGAGCAGAGTTGAGGAAGACAATTCAAAAAAAACGCGGTGTTAAGTATTACAAAAAAGTTATGTTCCTACTGGAGACGAAGTCGAAGTAACTGATGAACGCGTGCTGAACACCTGTCTCAGTTCACTTCAAGATGTGGTCATTTCTATCGGCGGCAATCCACTGATCGAATATGGGTTACCAGCTCCCCAATCATCACCGCATCAAGATCGTGGAAATCGGGAGTATAACGCTGAGACAAATTACGATCCGGGCGAAATGACCACCATACGAAATGACCATGTCGCTTTGTTCTCTTCAGTGTAAAAACAAATTTATGACACCGTCCTTGAAAACGTTGGGCATAACCAGGGTAAAAAGTTTTTCTTGGATGCTCCTGGTGGAACAGGAAAAACATTTGTTACCACTGACATACTTGCAGAGGTCAGGAGGCGAGGCAAAATTGCTATTGCTGTAGCGTCGTCGGGAATCGCTGCCACACTGCTTCCGGGTGGCAAGATAGCACATGCCATGTTTAAAATTCCCATCGATTCAGAGAGCGCCGAAACGCCTGTTTGTGGTGTGTCACGTAACAGCGATAAGGGACACGCGTGCTCAAGGATTGCTTTCTGATCATATGGGATGAGTGTACGATGGCCAATAGGAAGGCAGTTGAGGCCGTGGACAGAACCCTGCAGAACATCCGCAGGAACGAACATTTGATGGGTGGTGTCACAGTTCTGTTCAGTGGCGATTTCCGGCAAACGCTTCCCGTGGTGACACGGGGATCGAGGGCTGACGAGGTGAATGCTTTGTTGTGGTCACGAGTTCGTACGCCGCGCTTGACCATTAATATGAGAGCTCGGGTCGCCGGCAATGCACGTGCTCTAGAATTCTCCGATGTCCTTCTAAGTCTTGGCGAAGGCACTCTACCAAAAGAGGTGGTGCTTCCAGACTCTCTCGGTAGAGTGGTATCCAGCTTAGAAGAACTCATTCGCTGTGTGTACGGGGACATTAGTCGTATACCGCACCAGCAGAATTCTTGGGTCTGCGAGCGGGCCATTTTGACGCCCAAAAATGATCAGGCTGCAGCAAGTAACGAATGCATTCTCTCGGAAATTGAGGGGAATGAAGTGGTCTACACCTCGATAAACACTGTTGTCGAGCAAGATGACGCCACACATTATCCCGTGGAATTACTGAACTCCCTGTCAGCAAGTGGACTTCCAGCGCATACCATCAAGCTGAAGGTCGGTGTCCCGATTATGCTTCTTCGGAACCTATCTCCTCCGAAGTTGTGTAACGGGACCCGCCTTGAAGTCATCTCGCTCCACAGACACCATTAAGGCGAAAATTCTTACGGGTTGTGGCGTCGGCGAGGCAGTATTTATACCACGCATTCCCCTCATACCTCATAACTTCCCGTTCCAGTTCAAGCGCGTACAGTTCCCCGTGAGTGTTTGCTTCGCGATAACCATCAATAAGTCGCAGGGGCAGACACTGAGGGCAGCGGGTGTCGACCTGAGGACGAGTTGCTTCTCACACGGGCAACTGTACGTCGCTTGCTCCCGCGTCACCAGTCCTGACTCTCTTTACATTTTGGCACCTGGCAGCCTAACTACCAACGTAGTTTATAGGGAAGTGTTGTAAGGTATGATACCTTTGTACGTATTTTTACTCTTTTGTGTACTGGAATGTATTCCTGAATTATTTTCTCTATTTCCTTCAGTCACATCTTATGACTGAACTCGGCAGGATTCCCATATAACTCTCTTCACTTGCTTCGCTTGCAAAAAAAAACTTATATTTTAATGCTATTTTAAAAGTTGTTTACTTATAATGCTATAGCGACACTAATCTTAGGTATTTTTGGTACTGTCTTCACGCAGACGACGTCGCGGGCAGCAGCTAGTATATATATAAAAATGAAACCCGTTTTCCGTTGTCACGACATAACATGAAAACGGCTGGACCGATTTCGATGAAATTTGGTATAGAGATAGTTTGAGTCCCGGGAAAGGACATAGGATAGTTTTTATCCCGATATTCCCACGGGATCGACATTTACGCGGGTGAAACCGCGGGGCGCAGCTAGTATAATATAAAATACAAAGTCCTGACTGACTGACTATATCACCGCACAGCCTAAACCGCTGGCCCTAGACATTAAATTTGGAGGGAGCGTTCTTTGTGAAGAGTAGGCATCCACTAAGAAAGGATTTTTCGAAATTCCACCCCTAAGAGGGTGAATGGAGGAGGGTAAAATTTCACGCGGACGAAGTCGCGGGCAGAAGCTAGTTAAAGGCATATAATGCCACACAGATTGAGCATGAAAAGTAATACAAAAAAGTAATTCAATTTACAGTATTTTTATGTCACGAAGCGACGCGTGCTTTACTTGTGCTATGCTGTGTGTATATGCTGACGCTACTCATCTTCACGCACACATTCACAGTTCGTTGGTACACTTGGTTACTACAAGCAAAGCGCGTGTCGCTTCGTGCGATAAAAATATGCAATACGCAATGCAACATGAAATGTAACCCAACAACTATACTCCATTTATTATAACATTAGAAAAAAGAGGCTCGCAGAAGCAGGAGTACGAAACCTATAATGTAAGTATGTGCTTTTTTTGTAAGTAACAATGTATGGCATGTAACAATAAAGCATATTCTATCTATCTACTCGTCACGATGCTTGGATAGGTAGGTACATGAAATGAAACAATTTTTAGTTACAATCAGTTTATTAAAAATAACTTTACATAAACCGACAAAATAAAAAAACACGTGCTGCCACAACTTATGAAGGGAATAGGTAATATTTTAGATTTGGTAGAGTTATAGTGACATGAAAAACGTTCCCGGTACGGTACTGTCCGCCCCTGCTTCTTTTAGATTTTAAACATTGACACGACAATATTTTGTGTAAAACTAAATAATATTAAATGAAAGCGTTGTAATTTCAGAAGGTAACTAGATAGGTTAAATAAGTACAATTAAGTATGACTGCTGTTACTTAAATTGATTATATTTAACTCCACATCAATCTTGACTGTAATAAATAATGTTTGTTGTACTTTTATTACAAAGTGTGCCCCTAAAAAAGCCTTTTTTAACTTCTGTCTAATGCTATAGATGGAGTATAGACGAATATGTTTCAACGTGTGTTATATTTCACCAATCTGAACGTGGCATTATCTACAACTCTTAGTTGACAACTTGTTTATTATTGGTCAGTGGTTGCAACATTCTTACCAAGTAAGTTCCTAAAAGTCCTTCGTATGTAGATGCCTGTTAAAGCCTACTTATTTGAAATAATAACAAGATAATATTTACAAAAATACTGCTAGTCTATATGCTTAAAATGTCATATATCCTTGACTTGTACATAAAACTGGTCTTATCTAAACTCTAGCTCATTATGTATTCAAATATGTGTCTAGTTTGTAGAAAATTGCTTTGAAGGTACCAACTTCATTAGAAAAATTGTCATACATACCGGTTTTCCTTTTATGTGCTATGCCATGCCAGGGTAACCTTTAATTTGTCCTGTCTGGTGTTGAGCAAGAACTTAAATTCTGAGGGCAATTTCTTTTTTCCTGTCACTGTCACACAGCTGTCAAACTAAAAGTGCAAGATAGAGACAGGAACATGTCTAAGTCAAAGCACATACAGGGTGTTACGGAAAGGGTATATCAATACAAACGGGTTGAAGAGTGTATCTGCCCCCTTATTCACAAACACTCGATATGCTTCCGTATCGTATCGAACATTAATTATTGTTATCGTAGGAGTCTTCTCAATGCTGTTCACAAGTCCAAAACCCGAAAATTTTGTCAGTTTAAATCAAATAGACGCCCGCTATTCTTCCAACAGCTATTTGCTGTTGAGGGTAAGTCAAATCAGGTTATCGAAATGTCAGGTTTTCGATACGATAGCCTGTCGTATGTTTGTGAATCAGGGCTCAGGTCTAGAATCTCTGTACAAAATTTCAGCTCAAAAGCATTAACTTTGAAAATGCTTAATATTTTTTTATTTCGACATCACGCACGGCGCTGCACTGGCGCGCGGCGGCGTGATGTGCGTGTACTAGGCGCACAGACACACTACAGATAATGGATAATGACCCTCGTAGTGCGGTGACACGTTTGTTATGATTTCAATTTAATAAACTATCGAAATAAAAAAATATTAAGCATTTTCAAGGTTACGCTTTTGAGCTGAAATTTTGTACAGAGATCTAGACCAGATACACTCGTCAACCCGTTTGTATTGATATACCCTTTCCGTAACACCCTGTATAAATACGTTTCAAGATCTCGGTCGAAAGCTATGGTTTCCTAGCAGTTGTGTGGTGGTAATAGAGCGTTTTTGACATCGTCAAGTCAAACATCACTGCCATTATTTTCATGACAGCTGTCAATGTGGAAGGTTTGTGACCGTTTATCGCGATTTAGCTTGGTCGCGATCTAGCTTAAGAGCCAGTCTAGGTTTGAAGTAGGTATTTCATTTGATTGTCTTTAGTTTTTCTCGGAACAACGTAATTTATACCGTTTTGTATTGATCCCTTTCCCCCAACGACTAGTACGGTCAGCATCAAAAGTTGATTAACACTTCAGTTTTTTTAATCTTAGTTATTGAGAAAAATATTTGTTCAAAATTGCAGCAGAAGATAGAAATCAGTTTATTGAAAAAATGTTATTGTCAATTTAATAACATGTAAAAATGATAGTGTTAATCGACTTTTGATGCTGACTGTACAATGGAAATCAATATTCTGTCAAAACTAGAACTCAAATTGGTCAATACATGGCAAAATATATGGCATTAAAATTTGTAAAGCATGCACATACTGCTCACACACAACATAACGCACCGTGGTTGTTAAAAATAATCTGCGTGAGAGGTCACGCAAATAGCGAAAATTGTGCAAAACTGGTAATGCAATGAACGTAAAATAGCAATCATTGTCTCTGTTTATTAATTTATTTGCCAGTTTTAGCAAGCGCAATGCAATAGTTGTACCTAAACATTCTAATAAAGCGTACTAGGACATACATTTTTAAGGTGCTATGTGCGATATTGTAAACCTTTAAAATCCGGTGAAAATGACCATTTAAGACGGGCGTGGGATGTTCAGTTACCATTAATGAGTGAATTTCTCAAGTGTAATCTTTAGGCGGCGCAGCTGAAAATCGTATCTTAGATAAAACGTAAAAAAGTTTAATAGGAATTATTTTAGAAGTTACAAGAAAAAAATTATATTTCGTATAATTCTAATTTTGGTGGCGCGTCCACAATCTGTTTTTCTGAGAATTATCACCGCTTAAGCGAAACTGCACTAATTTACTAGATATTACTAATTGTATTTAAATTCAGTATTAGTTTTTCTATCTGATGACAGTTTTATTCTTATATTTAGTGCAATACTTTATCCTAGAGAAAATTAAAAAGGGTGTCCGCGCGAAATATTAAATTTTGGTGGGAGAAAGGGGCTCGTATAGAATAAACCCAGAAGGACGAAACTACCATCGTTCACTTCGTAGAGCCAGGCACTCACGCGCAGCACTGACAGACGTGAGCCAGCCTGTTTTGTTTTCGCGGTAAAAACGAAAGTAAGTCTTTTTTTAGTAATCGGAAAAAAGTCCTGCAATTTTGGTGTTGATGTTTAAAAACGTTTTATAACTAAGTCAGTGTTGTAATATATTTTTACAATAAAAAGCTTTGTTAAGCTTTCAAAACAATACAAATATAATTATTATATTCTTAGTAGTTTTTTTTATAAATAAACATATTAAACAAGATTCTAATTTTGGTGGTATTTTACCAATCACAAAAATGACTTATTACGTAATTCAAAGAAAAACGAAAAAAGAACCGTAATAATATGACTGGATCTCTACTTCCAGACCGAGTTTTCTTATTACTTACGATTCTTTTTTCGTCAAAAGTAAGAAAGTATTATTTGTTGATTGCATTTTTTTTTAATGCATTTCATTAGATATATGTTATTTTTTATTACTTTAATAAATACAGGATGAAATTAAAAACTTGCGACAAATCGAAATGGGAGATTGCACTTATCATTATGAACAACTTTTACTATGGGACTAAACCTGAAATCGCGAAAAAAAAATCAGCTGCTCCCTACATTTTGACGAGTTATGCGAACATAAATGTAGGGAACAGCTGATTTTTTTTTTTTGCGATTTCAGGTTCGGTCCCATAGTAAAAGTTGTTCATAATTATGAGTACAATTTCTCATTTTGATTTGTCGCATGTTTTCAATTTCACCCTGTAATTATTCACTATAAAAAAGTATTGTTATTGAATTAATAATTGCAAGATGGCGAAATTACGAAAACGCAAGTCAAATTGCGTATGAAGCAAAATAAATTGTGATGTCATTGAATCAAAATAACCTAGAACTAACGGATGGTAATTTTAGAATTTGCTCATATTTTTTTATTTTAGTGGTGTTCCAATTTGGCAACATACATATTCACTCTTTTTAGTTTGTAGGCGTCAATGAAGGCGAGGCTTTTGTAAAATTAGTCCTTTTATGTAAAGTTTCTTAATTGAATCGACCCACCTGATGGATTGTTGACGATTGCCACACTAAATCCACTTCAACATTTCAACCATTCACAACCTCTCGACAGGCTTCAGAGCCGAAAATTACACACTTTCGGTTACTTGATTTGCCTAGCCCCCGACAGGAAAAAGCTGTCGGTAGATTAACGGTCGTCTTCTGGTTTCGGATTTGTGAACAGCGCGTTGAGAGGACTCCTTCGATAACATTAATTAATGATCGATTCGACTCGGAAGCGTATCGAATGGTTATGAATTAACTGTGCTGATGCGTGCAAGAATCGAATTCGCGACCACATCCCAAGCCATTCGCTAAGCCATCGCTTATAAAATGTTCGACCTTACCAAAACCTTTCTAATGCATTAACAGAAATCATTTTAACAATTTTATTACATCCATGAAATTAAAATAATACTTATGTATTATTAAATTGACAGCCCAATCCCTTTGCAAGGTTCAAGCAAGACCATTCAATCCATAAAGTTTGTTTTAATCTGATAAGTTACATTAACTTAGCGAAGTTCAGTAACTTAATGTTAGAGGAACAAAAGACGGTCCTTCACCTACTGAAGTACCTACCAAAAAGAAGGTCAAACGTGAAAGGTCATAAGGTCTACGTATGACCTTCATGGACCATTATGTCAGTAAGTAAGTCATTATTTATTTTACCTACTAAAAGACTTAGCCTAGGTAACATCAGTGTTATCTCAATAAGGGATGGCTATTACAGATGAGAAGGCCCCTGCTCATCAAATTAGGAAAATCCTGTATATTGAAGGACAGTGTACTTTTAAGGGATTGACATGTTTTTTTACAAAATATTCACAATTGCGTAATAACTCTGATGCTAATATACGTATTTATTTAAAGAACTTAAAAGCTAATTTTGGGGTGTTTGTGTGTGTGTTGCTGTGGAGTTAGACTGGTCCGTTGGGGTGTGTGTGGGTGTCGTAAACACAGTCAATATCTGTCAAAGAAATGAAAAGTTTGGTATTTTATAGTTGTGAATTCGTAAAATAAATAAGTTCCTCTGTATCGCAATAATTTAAATGTAGGAGGAAATTTAACAATTTTCTTTTTAATTCGATAGGGTTTAGACTATTTATTGATAATTTGTTTTGAAGCTTGTTGTATAATCTAGAATTTAGGATTAAATATTGGTGGGTAACAAATGTGGTCCTGTAACGCTCGACTTGACATACTCGAGCAGACCTACGTCGAGTATGGAGTACTTGTCTTGATGGGACGGAGGCATGTTTGCGTAGAGTGGATCGGAAAACAAAGAGGTGTCTGACAGTGAGCAACTAGCAGATAATTGTTCACTCGGGTATCTAAATGGTTTACAGTTAGAACGATTAGGTATGGTTAGAATACTTTGACTATTGACTTTGGTGGATGGCAATTATAAATGTTGGTGATTTGTTTACTTATCTACGTTTGGGTATCGTGACTTTGTGAGGTAGGTCAGTGTTATAGCCCTGTAGTATCCGAAAATAATGGAATGACTTGGTTAAATACAGCATTTATCAGAATGGTGTGGTCTTTACCACACCCTTTAATATGAGGGTGTGGTAAAGACCATCAAACTGGACAACTTTCTCCATGGAACCAACATCGTAGTCGTGAAAAAATTATCAACTGTCCCATATAAAACTTCAATACCAACTCGACCCAAATGTATGGGACATGCGCTGGTAGGTACCTGTTGGAGATGAAATTTAAACCAGTGACTTGAACGGATTCCATGGTGATGGCAAACGCAGTCTAAATTTTTTTAGACCTACAATCGATATTTCCATTTAAAAAACTCGTTTATTCGTAGCCGAATCAGTGCTTGCCTATCAAATGAGGCCTTATTATTATGACCATCCTCTATGAACTCGAAAACGTAAATATCAAGTAAATACATAAGATGAGCCAAACTCATCTAGTTAAAAAAAAAACCGACACTAACTCAAGAGGTCACAGTCTCTTTTAAAGTTCAGACATAATTTAGTCAGGCCATAATATGAGAACCATGCAGCACCCTTGCGGAACACACTTTTAATCACAATCTGGATGATTTTGAAGGATATTGCTAATCCATTGCTTCATATATTAGAAAAATTTGTCTGCTCAACAACGTAAATAACGCAATGAATGTTGTTGAACTGTCAAAATGATAGCCATTGCTACTCATAGTGTGTTACGCAATTAACCCGGAGATCAATGTTTAGAATATATAGTCTACAGACTATGTAAGCGCTGTTCACCTCGTAGTCAGCTAAGTGTCAATTTTGCACGGTTTCCTTATCTTCAAGGCGAGACAAGTGATAAAATAGAGTATTTATCTAATAATCTAAAGTCAAATGTTGCTAGTTCCGAATTGTCATCTATACTAATATTATAAAGAGAAAATATTTGATTTTTGTATATTTTGTTTGGTACGCTTTCACACTAAAACGGCTGAACGGATTTGTATGAAATTTGGCACATGGGTAGACCATGACCTGAATTATGACATAGGATACTTTTTATCCCGATATTCCCACGAAATCGAGACTTAGGCGGGTGAAACCGCGGGGCTGCTAGTTATAAATAATGTGACGCAACGGAAGTACTCGTATGATAATTAAGTTGTTTAAATAGCGTGATCGTGATGGACTGGTTCATTAGTTGACACTTACAATGTTGCTAGACATTTGGATACGTTACCCTTGAACAGCGATGTGGAATCGTAATATCAAGCAAAAATGATCGCTGGGAAAAGACTTTTATTATTGGTGTGAAAGCTGCTTGCGGTAGAGCGCACGCCAAACATTATGCTTATACATACTTATGCTGCATGCTTATACTTAATTATTACCTGTAAGGGTAAGGCGGATCTCACAGTACAACGCGCCACGCGACAGAGCGCAGATAACGCGTCTCCAATAAATATGCGGAATTTGGCTCCGTTTCCCGCGCTCCGTCGCGTGGCGGATGGGGGTTTGGGGGTTATGTAAAAGAGGGCAAGCCTATTGCCATCAACCGGGCACAAATCGAGACTCCGGACTGACACTGATAAATGTCAGATGAAAAACCCAATAACACTTTGCCCGACCCGGGAATCGAACCAGACCTCATCCTCAGCAGTACCTAGCAATACGAGGCAGACGTTATTATCTATACAGGGTGAAATTGAAAACATGCGACAAATCGAAATGGGAGATTGTACTCATCATTATGAACAACTTTTACTATGGGACTACACCTGACATCGCGAAAAAAAATCAGCTGTTCCCAACATTTATGTTCGCATAACACGGAACAGCTGTTTTTTTTTTCGCGATTTCTTGTTTGGTCCCATAGTAAAAGTTGTTCATAATGATGAGTATGATCTCCCATTTCGATTTGTCGCATGTTTTCAATTTCAACCTGTATAAATTAACTATAAACATGGGAAATACCACCTCAAATGAATGAACAAATCGTTTCTTGTATGTTGTTCTTGTTTTATTGACCGTGAAGTCTTAAATAATGTACTAGACGTACGGCAACTAATCTCTTATAGTATGTAGCATTCAAATAAATTATTTAAATATACAGCTAGCTTGCATAGGTACTTTTTGCAATAGGCAGGTACCATAAAAGAGGGGGCCACGAGCAACTTTTGTCTCCGCAACTAATTTGTCTCTTACATCAAGTCTACGGGTTTGTATGAAAGTGCGCGCATGTAGCGACGCAACAACTGGGAAACATTTTTGCCCGCAGGTTTGGACACAACTGTCGCCCGTCTATTGGTTGCAATGCAAGTGTGCGCACGGCGACAAAAAAGTTGCCGGCTAGCTAATTGCCGCTCAACCGAAAATGTAACAAAAAAGTAGCGTTGCTATCGCTCCCGAGTGCGCATCGTCTAATTATGTGTATTTTTTTCATGGATAGATGCAAGTTTTTTTTTTGTATTTTAGTGTTTGGAAAATTAGGCTGTCTAAATGTAAACTAATATCTATACTTACTAATAATTCCGATTCTTGAGAAAAGTTATAAGAAGTTATAACATCACGCTACGACCCTTAGGCGCCGATTAAAAAGAAAGAAGTCAGAAAGAACACTGAGCGCAAAACGAAGTATTAGTGCGGGCGGGCGATGCGATGTGACGCAGTGGATCGGGGGCCGAGGGTGGCTGCCCGAGTAAACGCGGACAAAGTCGCGGGCAGAAACATAGCTAAGATAACATAGCATAAGCCTAATGAAAAACTTAGTGAAATAGGTATAAAAATTGTTTTGTGTCTAAAGATAAACAACAACTAAATCAATAATATACAACATCATCAATATACAACTAATAGAAAAATAAAACTAAGAAAATTTGATTTTCGCGGGCTACCCCGACGCTTTCACCGTCTAACTCTAAACGATTGACGGTAACGGCAGCGGCGGCGCAGGCGCACATTTTCAAACAACGCGTGGTAAATTTTATAATTGTTAATTTCTTTTAGATTTGATATAAATGCTCCAAAATTATAATGTGAATGTGTGAAACATTACATCTTTTGCTGATAAACAGTTCGTTCAAATTAAGTGAGTATTCAAATCTTCCTTTCTAATACTTTACAAGGTTATTGTGGTGTTAGTTACTATTGTGTTGTGCTGCTTTGTTTTTTGTTTGTGTGTGATGCTTATTATTATGTTAAATACCTTCTCGATACATCACTTTAGTAGGTAGGTACTTACAAAACAAAAAAAAGTATTTGCGAAAGACAATGTTTGGGAGTATATTTTATCTATTTGGCAATATTATAAGTCTATGATGAACCAAGACCAAGACGAAATCTCATTGGTGTATGCAGAATGTTAATAAATGAGAAAAATAACTTTGATGCGTTACAAAGTCATGAAGTTTGTCGCAAAGGTTGCGTACCCCTGAATGTGTGTTTACAAAATGTATAGCTTCTCGTGACGGGGACTTTCATGGTTGTATTAGCTTGTTAGATCTCATAATCGCACGATCATATTTCCGAAGATAGACGATGATAGCCGAAGGTGTATCGTGTTGCCCACACTGGTTTGTGGGGGTCAGATAGGCAGTCGCTCCATGTAAAATACTGGTATGCTGCTGCATCCTGTTAGACTTGAAGCCGACCCCAACATAGTTGGGAAAAGGTTCGGCAGATTAATTGATTTTGATTATTCCTCTTTAACGAAACACAATTCAAAACCGCTAATCTTCATAGTCGATCGAAATCGTGAACAAAAAGTAGTTGAATATAAAAACTCCGAGTGATTATGTTATTGAGTGGCAATGTCAAGGTCAACAATTAGCTATGGGTTTTTCTACAGGCCCATTGGCATTTATTTTGTTGCGTCTCTCATGGACAATTATTAGGGGCCCGTAACCAAACAGTGAAAACGGGAAAATAAAAAGAAGTTATTTTCTTTGATGATTGAGTATGTTTGTCTAACTAGTCTAAACTAATATTATAAGGAGCGGTATGAGGTCTGAGCGCGGGACGGGACCTGACGTCATAGGGGCGGCGGAAAGAACGCGGGAGGCGGGGTTAAGTCTCATCTTTCGTGGCGCTAGCTATACCTACAAATTCTTCCTACAATTTCTCCACGAGCCAGACTTGACTTAGTGTGAGCTCACCGTCCGATCAGGACCAGGCCCGTGCCGGATGGCGCGTACGTGTTCCACGCGCGCCTCAAAGAGATGTCAGCATAAAGGAAGGGGCCTGCCAGGGCCGAAGCCTGCCGGGGGTGCGGGATTGTCCGAAAGGTTTACCGCTACCCCGGAACATAAAGGGCTAAGGAAGGAACACGGATGGGTTTTAGTCAGTAAGAGTCTGACACTCCCTTCCGCTCCACCCAGAGCGGGAGGGGTCATTTAATGATTTCCCATCCATAAAAAAAAGACGACTTAGTGTGGAATTCATAAGCAAAATGCTTCCTTTGCGTCTTATTTTTTTTATTTAGGCCTAGCCATTAATGTAGACTACAAGGAAATGTAAAGCACTGTCTTTGGCAAATAAAGATAAACTTATTTAAAAAAAAAATCTTACGGTTCTGCGATTTGCAGGTCAGTGTCAGGTTTTATGTTGACTAGGTACTAAACTATGATCAAATCAAATCAATTTATTAGCTGGTAAGAGTTTAATACTGTTTGGTATAGCATGATGACGATCTTGGTAGTACAGACAGACGGAACCCCGCCTAGTATTTGACCGGTTTGTTGTGTCTGTGATAGATTAATAGATGAGCGGGCGAAGTGTTTTTCAAACCGATTAAAAAAATCGGCGTGCGATATCGTATAAACAATGTACCTATTATTCAACCCAGGGGGGTCGGATAATACATTGTCATGTCATGATTTCACCTTTATCATTTTATGAAGCATGACTGCCTCATTGGTTTAGTGGTCGCAAGTGCCACTGCTTTGCATGAGTTACTGTGTTCGATTCCCGGGTCGGGCAAAGTATTATTGGGTTTTCCCTCAGTTTTCTCAGTTGCAGCCCGGAGTGAGGATTTGTGCCCGGTTGACGGCAATAGGCTCGACCCCTAATATATGGGACTTAAGCATAACTGGCGAAATGTGGGTGTAGAAGGTACACCTCTGCGTAACTCTTCAGGAAATACGGGCGTGACCGTGATGTTACGATATTTTACGTGATGTTATATTATAGTCATGTCGTGATTTCAATACCGTTTCATGTAGCACTAGCTGTGCCCGCGACTTCGTTCGCGTGGATGTCGGAAAACAATAACGTGTCTCTTTACTAATATAATATTTCTCTAAAATAAAAATATTAGCCGGAACAAAGCGACAGACAAAAAAAAGTTTTTGAAGTGTAAACTTCTTTAGCGGCGTTGCACACTTTTAGTAGTGGGTAAAAAATGTTAAACTCGCGTCAGGACACGTGACCGTCAGGAGAGATCCCCCCCCCCCCTCTTTCTACGGCGGCGCCACCCGAAGTGAAGTGACACACGGACACAATGGATGGATGGATGGATGGAAGTCGAAGTGGAAGTGGAAGTCGAAGTAGAAGTCGAAGTGGCAGTGGAAGTCGAAGTGGAAGTCGAAGTGGAAATCGAAGTCGAAGTGGAAGTCGAAGTGGAAGTCGAAGTCGAAGTCGAAGTGGAAGTCGAAGTGGAAGTCGAAGTGGATGTCGAAGTGGAAGTCGAAGTGGAAGTCGAAGTGGAAGTCGAAGTGGAAGTCGAAGTGGAAGTCGAAGTGGAAGTCGAAGTGGAAGTCGAAGTGGAAGTCGAAGTGGAAGTCGAAGTGGAAGTCGAAGTGGAAGTGGAAGTGGAAGTCGAAGTCGAAGTGGAAGTCGAAGTGGAAGTCGAAGTGGAAGTGGAAGTCGAAGTCGAAGTGGAAGTCGAAGTGGAAGTGGATGGATGGATGGATGGACAGCTGATGGCTCGACCGTCTGTGTAGTAGCCACACTGCTGTGTATTCGTAAAATTCGTTTATATAAAGTGTTTAAAATATGGAAATTGAACAAAGTGCATCTATTAATGAAAAAAGTGACGCAGAAATTGTGAAAAAAAATATTAATTAAATTAATAATTGATTTATTTCAACGTTAATATTCAAGTTTTCACTTCTGCCGGCACTCCCGGAGTGCAACCCGTTTTTTTTTTAAGTACTTATTAACTACTGAAATGAAAATGCGCTGGTTCTTGGTAGTAAATCAAACAAAGTATATATAATATTTCATTCAAGAGTAAAAACCTAAAGAAAAAAAAAAGGTAAAATAATATCAAAAAGAAGAAAAGACTTGCACAGTACTACTTTCATATTATGCATTTAGTAAAAAGCTGTTATTTTGACATTACCTACAAACTGACGTAATTTCTGTAAATTGGCCCCAAATTCGTGTAAAAACGGGTTTTAGTATTCAGGTCAGTGATCCTCGAACGCCTGGCTGTTGTGTTTGCAAAAACTGACCAATTGCATGTTATCAAAACCTTAAATTATTTTGTTGCATGATTATTTGCGCATCCAGAATAAGCACACACACTCGATACATTATACGCATTATTAGACACACGCAGCCAATCATAGTAGGTATAGTTATTTTATTCTAGGTACAGACGCCAGCACATCAAGCTACCCCAACCTGTCAAATTTTCCCAATTGAATATGAACCTTATAACTTTGTAGTAAAGTTGAAAATCTATCAAAGAAATTTGACAGTTTGGGGTAGCTTGATGTGCAGGCGTCTGTACATCGTCTTCACATAATAATTATAATAAACTAGCTGCTGCCTGCGACTTCGTCTGCGTGAAATCCTATCCTAACTAAAAGTTTTTTTTCTAAAATAAAAGTAGCTTAAGTTACTCCTTATTACATCAGCTATCTGCCAGTGAAAGTCCCGTCAAAATCGGTCCAGCCGTTTCAGAGATTAGCCGGAACAAACAGACAGAGAAACCAAAATTGTAAAAAAAAATATTTTGGTATATGTACCGTGTCCTCATCCATATGCATTTAGTAAAAAAGCGGTTATTTTAATATTACAAACAGACACTCCAATTTTATTTATTTGTATAGATGTCTAGACTAGCTGCGCCTTGCGGTTTCACCCGCATAAGTCTCGATCCCGTGGAAATGTCGGGATAAAAAGTATCCTATGCCCTCATCCAGGTCATGGTCTACCCATATTTTATCCAAATCCGTTTAGGCGTGAAAGCGTAACAAACAAATATACAAAAAAAACACATCTTTTCTCTTTATATACACAATATTAGTTTAGCTATAAATCTTGTTGTAAAACATTTTAAAATAATAACTGTGGAGTTTCTTGCCATTTCCTCTCCATACAAAACTACCTTTTGGAAGGGGCGAATAGAATCAATTCTATTTTCTTGATAATTTTGAGTTTCAAAAGTGCCTTCCGGTTAAGCACCGCGCGTCGCCTATTGGCGACGAAACAATAAAAAATCAATTGTGTCTCATTAGCAGAGCTCGACAGATTAATGGCCTACTAACTTGAAATAAATGATTGTCTATGGTTATAGGTATAGAATCTCGATAAGCGATAAACTATAGGTACTTAGGTACATACCTATCATAGAGTGACTACCTAGGTACTTAGTTTTGATTTGTGTAAAGATATCAAGCTACTACAATCTGTCAAGTTTCTTTAATAGATTTTCGACTTTATTGCTAAAGCATAAGGTACAGACGCCAGCACATCAACCTACTACAATCTGTCAAATTTCTTTAATAGATTTTCAACTTTATCACTGAAACATAAGGTTCAAAGTGGATTGGGAAAATGTGACAGTTAGGTGTAGGTTGATGTGCTGGCGTCTGTACAAAGTTGATTGGGAAAATTTGACAGTTTCGGGTATCTTGATGTGCTGGCGTCTGTACATGGAAACATTTATTTAATCTGCTATTAAATCTCTTGCCAACATGATCAAATAAATAGTTATTTTTATGTCTGGAGGTAGTTACTTCGACCTATCTTTGGTCATTTTCTATTAATGACATTTTAATTAATATACCTATTGTCATTTAGTGTACTTAGGTATCGCTGGCTACGCGCAATATGGATACAAATAAATGTAAACACACACAAACCAAAATTTAAATACCTAACTAATAGCAGTGTTCATAATCTCAGATAATTTACATTCCCATCCCAGTTATCTACTTTAGTAAAATGTATTCTAAGTCGATTTTTGTATGACAATTTGCAACAAAAATGTCTTAGTAAGTTTTTGGTTCCAATGGAATTTGAACTTTGTGATGTATGACATTCAGTTTGTTGTTCCATAACTTGAAAATTATCTCAAATTCTTAATTCAAAATAAATAAGTAACAAGTTTTAGATTAGACATATTTTTTTTTAAATTGGACAACTGTTGCATTCAGCCATCTACATCTATGCACCTACTTATTAAAAATAAAGATGTGTACCTATCTTATCTCTCTTTAAACTTATAAACAACATAAGTATTAAGTCCGCCTTTGTACAGTTTTTACTTGTGCATAAAGTTTTAATAAATAAATAAATAAAATAAATAAATAAGACATTTTTCAAAGCCATAATATATGTATTTTAGTCTGTTAATAATTTTAGTTAGATTAGAATTTTATATTTTTTTATTTTAATAGTTTGTTAGCTTATTTAGTATTCGAAGTTTATCCAGTGTTAATATTTTTATCCTCCAAGGGCTGATTTTTCCAACGCCAGATAATTTTATCCGAGGAATAATTTTGAATTTTTGACAATTCTTCCATACAAAATCACACACACGTCAATTTTATTCCACGAATAAAAATTATCTGTCGATTTCAAAATCAGCCCTAAATAAACCAGTGGTTAGATCACTTATCGATAAAAAAAATATGACATACTTAATATAAAATATGGGTACATTCATAAAATAACACAGTACCTTATTTTATTCACTTATTTTTTCACAATAAAAAACTTTGTTTAAAATAATATTCATGAGCACGACCACTTATCAAAGTCACAGTTAAACACTGAGAGGAAAATCAGTGGATGTGTCGGAGCAACCATGAAATCAGTCTGTATGCATAACAGCCAGGTTGCTTTTTGCATGACGTAGATAGAGAATACTGACACTTTAGTTACGGATATCATCATAATATAAAAACACGCCTATTCTATAATATTCCCCGGAGGGTTAGGCTTTGGCATAGGTTCTCAACCTTATTTTGCCCACCGCCCACTTTGAGAATATTATTTTTTCTAGAGTCCTACAATTTTTTTCACTTACCATCTGTCGTAAATCTGAAACAGCTATTGCTACAATAATATTTAACCGGTCAAGCGTCGCGGTTCGCCAATCGGCGACGAAACAATAGAAAATCAATTGTGTCTCATTAGCGGAGCTTGACAGATTAAACGTGTAATATTAGTCGTAAGATAAGATATATCATTTCTCTGGGTCTTCTACTGCCCCTCTGAAAGTCTCAAACGTGAGGGGGCGTTATCGCTCACGTTGAGAATCTATGGGTCAGGCAGAAGTAAATAAATAATTTATTTATTTATTTATAATTAAAAAAAAAGTGACAACATTGTTACAGACATTACATTTACTGCTAGAAATAGTATGTCTTTAACATAGGTCCTTTGGCTCCCAAATTAGGTTTATATGAGATTACAATCTAAGCACAGCAGCAACGTGACGCAGCAATGTCGCGCAGCATTGCTGCCGTGCAGCCGCAGCACCGCTTTGGTCGGGATGTTCTAGCTAGTTACTGCGGCCAATTGTGAGAAAAGACCAGAAAAAAGAGTTTCATTTATTTAAAATACTGTTCATCATTAGATACCTACCCAAAAATTTTTTAGAGGATCAGTTAAACATTTTCCTTTCTAAAATGTCCGAGTACTCACTTGACCCGTGACATACCATAACATTGAACGTAGTCGCCCGCGAGTAAGGCCGCATACTACTCGTATGATGTGTTCTTCCTACACAATACGTGATGAGAATGTCTTTCCTCAAGCCCGTACAGATCGCGTCTGTATCATTATCATTACTGATGTAGGTATACATATATTTATCTACGTACATTGTAGGTACCTATAGATCTAGTCCGTGCCTCCGAAAGCACGTTACGGGAAGGTTTATGGTAGACCGTCGCGGCCGCCATGGTGTCTGATCAATTTGTAAGGACTACGGGGTCTACTCATCATAATCAGCCTATGATGTTCCCACTGCTGAGACACAGCCCTCCTCTCTTCGAGAGGGAGTGGGCTATAATCTACCACGTGGGCCCAGTGCGGGTTGGTAGATGTCACATGTCTTCGAATTTTTGGTTCTAGGGCATGCCGGTTTCCCCACGATGTTTTCTTTCACCGTTTTGAGAGCAGTGGTGATGAAATAATTTACACAAAGTAAAGCGCCTGTCAGTCGCGGCCCTTACCACTGGGCCACCACTACTCTTACTAAGCACAAAGACCGTAGCTTTGGCCGAAGTTACGGACATTCTTCTTCTTCTTAGCGTGTCGATGGCAATCTAAATGTACTCGGCCCAGAATTCGGCCACTTGTTTGGCGCCATCACTAGCGTCCATCAGTTCCTGTAACGTGCAGCTGACAGGACACGCAGGGCACGATTTTAAGTGTCCCATCGTTTGTGGAACAGCACCACATTTACATTCCAAGGCGGAGTCGTCTATAAATTTCCACCTGAACAGGTTTTCCTTGCTTCGGCCAACCCGGGTCCGGAGTCTGTTTAAAGACTTCCAGTTTACCCAAGGTAACTCATGTCCAGGTGGGAAAAATGTACGGACATTTACATCTCCCTATCACTAACGGACATACATATGATTAGTTCTGGGCCCAAACAGAATGAATGACAACACGATTTCCCAGCTGTATCTACTCTCTAACCCCGATTTAATTTAGCCCGTCCAATTTTTTTATTAGTGACTTGTTTTGACGGAATAGTTAAGTACATTCGGCCGGGCCCGTATCTTCGTTGGAGGACTTAGAGAGTGTAGGGACCAAGACTCGGACTGGACATGGATGTTGCACGGTGTAGCATGAACTGCTTCAAAAAAAAATATTCGTGAAATTTTGGATCCGTGGCTCGCCCGCGCCTCGTATACATGTTACGGGTCGCGCATACATCATACTTTTAAGCCGTTAGTCCCGGCTGTCATTCTTAGATCTTTGACAGTCATCACGGATCATGGACTAAGAATAAAGTCCATGTCACGGATAGACAGAAGCCCAAAAATTTGACACCAATTACCAAACTAATTACCAAAGGATATCATATTACGACCCGCAACTGGGATGCTGAGGTCAGATAGGCAGTCGCTCCATATACCTAAAAAACTGTTATTCAGCTGTATCCGGTTAGACTGAAAGTAGACCACAAAATAAGTTGTGTTGTGGTTGTGGGCACCTTATCCATTAAAAAAAGATATTTGCAAATCCGTCTATACATAATTATATGACGGAGTTATACCCAAACATAAATAAAAAAATATAATTAACATCCAAATTGAGAACCTCCTCCTTTTTTGAAGTCGGTTAAAAAATAGATATACACACGAAAACACATCAAGTTATACACATAACCAGTATAAGCTGACTTTTGATTGTAAGAAAAACCTATACAATGCGAGGTCAGCTAAAACTGGAAATGTACAGCTTGATGTGTCGCCGTGTGTACGTGTCTCATTGATCTAGTGCCTGCAAGTACTACTGCGATTCCTGGGGTTTTCCATATCTGGCAATCTGGATTCGTGCCCGGTTGATGGCAATAAGCTCAGCCCTAGGCGAAATGTTGGTTTACTTACCATACAGGGTGTCCCTGGAAGTGTGGATTAAATCGAATAGGGCCGTGGGCAAGTTCATTACCAAACGTTTTGACAAAAAAAAAAGAGAAGAGAAATCGAATCGTTTTAAAAAAAACTTTATAAAAACTATCAGGGCTATCAATTTAATTTTTTTAGATAGCCCTGATAGTATTTTTTTAATGATTATTTTCTTTGAGCACCATGCGAAGTGATTGAAAAAAAAAATAAGAATTGGTCATAACTTTTGAACCGTAAAAAAATTCACCGACATTCTCAGGGTTAAAAAGTTTGGAAATGACTTTGCCCACGCCCCTATTCGATTTGATCCATACTTCCAGGGACACTCTGTATACACCTCTGGGAGTCTACAGGCGTGATGTTATGTTACGTAGGTGTGCTAAATAACGTACTTATATTCAAAAAAGTCCATTGTAAATATTTTAAAGTGTTTTTCAATTGTGTTCCGTATCAACCCGGTGGTTGGGATAATCACAGGTCCTCGCGTCGGATTGGTGACCCAATTGGTTGATATTTCATGAAATAGTCATTCCATGGGGTTATATGAACTTGGTTGTATTGATGGTTATGATTCTATAAATACATACTTGTTACGGTCGGGAATCATATTTTGTTCAACATGCAACCTTACGCTGACCTGCAAATTGCAAAAAACGTTAGTAAATTAAAAAATTTGCGGGCTACTCGGGCGCTTCCCCCTTAAAGACTTAACAAGGGCGTCAGGAGAGTTTGGGCAAGAGACAATATGAAAAATGTGAGCCTGTGAGGCATTTTGAGCAGTGAAGCACAGTCAGTTTTAAGGGCCTGACAAAAACGCTTGCAATCTGTTGCATAAAGTGCGTGATGTGAACACAAAACTTGCAGGCGCCAACATCTTAAAAACTCTTAACCGCCAAATAGATGCTCCGTCGCTGGCAGAGGGCAGTTGCTTGAAGGTCCTCGGGTTACATCCTTGTATGGTTTGCACGTCTGTTACGCGACATCCTCCATCAGGACCATGGAACAGTTTGCTGATGTGGCCCATACGCCAACATCATAATAATGGTAAGTTGTCTTTCTGAAGTAGTCTAGGTCACCAAAGTTCAATAGAGTATCCTTAGTGCGCCAGTTGGACCTCTGCTGGAGCTTGGCTTAATACTTCCTTTGCCACCTCTCCTTAAAGTGCTGCCGGATTTGTTCCAATTATTTTCACCTTTAAACGTCATACCTAATTTTCCAGTCTGGCTACCCCTGAAAATAAATGGCGAAACCCACTCGAGGTTGCTTTTGGAACCCAGAAGTAAATTTTCTGATGCATTTGTTTGCATTTTTACCCGACTACGGCGAAGCAAAAAGGAGGGTTATGATTTTGACCGGTATGTATGTATGTATGTTCATCTGTTCCCTCATAACTTCTAAACTTCTTGTTATAATTGGACAAATGAGGTATCTTTAGAAGCGTCTTGATCGTCCGCTGGTTATAGGCTATGTGACGTCGTAAAAACTAAAACCCGACTACTGAAAAGGATAAAACAAGAAAGTACCTTCCCGTTGTCGCATCTACTAACATATTATAAGCTATGGTAGCATGCGACCACGGGAAGGTACTTTCTTGTTTCATCCTTTTCAGTAGTCGGGTTTTAGTTTGTAAACTTTTTTTTTTATACTTTCGGCCTTGTCATAACATCAACAACTCTATGGGGCCCATGGTCAACAACAAACGTTAGCGTGTATTTTGACGAAGGAAAGTGTGTCATTTAGTTTCAGTGGGCGGTGGGCTACCGGCTTATATGTGAATCTTTCTACGTCATTTGTTTTTTTTAAACACATTTATGGGTAGGGGCCAAGTATGGAATTATTTGTCAGCTTATGACCCGGAAGTTTTGCTTAGTATTCAATATGGAAGTCATGTTTTTCATTCAGACTCGGATACTACTAATACGAGTCGCCTATTTTACAGACTGTCGAATGGTGAACGCAGTTTGTTGTTATTGGCAGACAGGAAGACGCTGAGTACTGCACATAATAATAATAGAATAATGAATGAATGAATTGCACCGATCCCAGCGTGGTTAAACCAGACTCGATTAATCGAATGAACCCCAAGATTCGCACTAGCTCCTGTAGCCTCATTTTCATGGTGCTACAGCGACCATTGCATATCAAGGAGTAGACCGGGGGGCGCGGTAATGGTAGGGAAGACGTGCCCGATGGATAGGTAAGGATTTAAGAGCCTACCGGATATGCATCCTAGAGTAAGCATTGGACTAGTGGAGAGATGGGTAATTATATCTATGGATGGGCATCTTTTAAAAATAAAAATTCTTTATTCTACATAAATTAAAAAAACTTGCCATTTCAGGAACTCCACTGCCAATACAGGGTGAAATTTTTATCACCATTTTCCTCTTAAGGGGTCATTGTACTAATCATTATGAACAACTTTTACTATGGGACCAAATATAAAATTGCGAAAAAAAAAATCAGCTGTTCCCTACATTTTGACGAGTTATGCGAACATAAATGGAGAGAACAGCTGATTTTTTTTTTTACCATTTCAGGTGGTGGTGATGAAATTTTTTACACAAAGAAAATGCCTGCCTGGGTTAAAACCAACAACTCGTAAGTCGGGGCCGTTAGCTATCCACCACTGGACCATCACGGTTTTGCAAAGGTAATCTATTTAGGTGTACTTATATTAATCTGTGAAGCTCCGCTAATGAGACAATTGATTTTCTATTGTTTCGTCGCCGATCGGCGAACCGCGCCGCTTGACCAGTTAATAATCATTTTTTTGTCTGATTTATGTGCAAAGATTTGATATCCAAAGATTATTGATCAAATTATCAGATCAGAACATTTTTTACCCATTTGATACGTGCTCACACTATGTATACCTATAACATCAACAACATGTTCCAGATCACTTCAAACGTAGGTACTTAGCTGTCACTACTAGAGTGGTGCGTCCACGCGCCTGTCAACCCGTCAATAGAGTTGCCCAACGATTCTCGTTAGCCGATTATTATCGATACTGGCTCGGCCAGTTTGTGATGAAACTGTCGATATTGGGTGCTCAAGGTCAATGTGAAGCTTTGTTCCAATTATTATTTGAAGTCGTGTTTGGGTTGTGAAATGGTTGGTGGGTCGATCCTGGTCCAGTAGTGGTCACTTAAGATATTATTTTGGAGTCTACGTAATGCGACTTCAAAGTATCACGTCCACACACAGATTTTGACGGTCGGTCAGAAAAAAATAATTCAGCCAGTCGTGTGCGCAAAATAAATTGCGCGTGGTCGAAATCAGATATAATCGTTTGCCGATACCTGGACGTATATTTCAGTAGTCAAAAGACTGTGCTGTGATCCGTGTTTTCCAAAGTAAATAATTTCCATCATTACGCCGAAAGTGATTAAAAGTGCTGGCAGGGGTATAATCTTGAAGTCAAACGTCTCGCGCAGACTTACCTTGCGCGCTCTCTAAATATCCAACCGTAAAAACTTCGGTGAAATGAGCTGTCACTGCACCTGACGCTAGGGTTTACCACGCTCATTTCAAAGACCTATTCACGATGAGATTTTTCAGGAATAAATCAATTGTTTTTTAGTCTGCTGCTAACTTACCATGTCCTCTTCCAATGGAAGCGCTGGACTAAAGTATTCCTTATAAGCACTACCCTGCCATTTATTAGCTTACCAGCATCCTAATTATTTTTAAATACCGAGACCCCTCCGTGCCTCACGTTATTACTTAATCCGTTGACCCTGAATGTCATTCCCGGGGGTCTTTGACAGTCGTTACGGGTAGTCAGAAGCCCGAAAGTTTGACAACCATTCTTGCCAAGGGGTGTTGCCCAGTAACTGGCTTGTGGAGGTCAGACAGGCAGTCGCTCTGTGCTAAATATTGGTATTCAGCTGCAGCCGATTAGACTGAAAGCAAACCCTAACTTAGTTGAGAAAAGGATTATTATTATTTACATCTGTAATTTATATGGTGTACCTACATAATAAGGAGTATTCTATTATATTATATTCTATGATGAAGATTCCTGCTTGAAGGTCTCTGACAGGAGTCTACCGTCTATGTAATAGGTACATAGTTTCTCTATGATTTTCCTGTTCCATTATCCGTCCGATTGTTCTTAGTTAAACTCTAAAGGAGCACATTCATTCTAATTTATATTTTATTACAATGAGGTAATGGTTACATTGCAAAAATTATAAATGTACTAATTAATGACTTTACGTATTAAAAAAAAAGGAGAATGTGCTCCTCATTTTGTCTTAAACGTCGTCTCAATATTGTTGCAGTGGCATATAATGACAAAGATATCGAGTATCTACTTCGTGTAAAATAAGCAATTATTAACAAATGAAAAAATTTTCAAAATGGTTTTGTAATTTTGACGTTTTCGAAAAGTGTTGATTTTCAGCCTAATTTGAATAAATGACTTTCGATTTTTTTTTGCAGCACTTTCGGTTTCACCTTGTTATTTACATTTTATTACACCATCAAATTAACGTAACATATTATTTAACTATGACCATTTTGAACAAGGATACACCGTATTAGCCGGTCGCGTCAGCTGCCCTTATTAGCAATGCATAGTGAACAACTTTCGTCTGCGAACAAAGTGAAATTTTTCATTTTTACTCGCATTTGATCGCAGGAGCTTTGCGAAGTTGCACAGTTTGTGAGTGTTTTAAGGACTTTTCAAAGTAAGTCATTTAATTATTTTATTTTTAATTTAGTCTAAATGTTTTGCTTAATTTTGATGCTGTTAGTTTTTGATTGATTACTCTGCAAAGACTACCGTGGAATTGAAGCGCTGGCCGGTTTTTGCGTCGGCAGTTAAACTTTCTGCGTTTAAAAACACCTAACCTATAAACCTACCCCAAGACTTTTGTGTTCTACCTACAACAACAAGGTCGTTGATCCCTCAACGTAATATAAGCTGCTAGTATGTACATGCACATATTGTGCATCATGCCTAATTTCATAATTTCGTATACCTATTTCTGAAAAATATTTAATTTATAAGTGAATTTTGGTGCATGATCTTTTTGCCTAGACATTATCGGATTTAACGCGGAAATAAAATGACAGCTTTTGTTAAACGGCTTATAAAGGCGACGCGAATCTACTAGAACAATTACTATGAAAATTTCATTGAAATTGATCTTACAGGATCTCGCGCGTCGTGCCTTTTTGCGAGACCCTTTAATTACAAGTTTCTAAACTTTTCAACTAATCGTTTTTGTGACATCTATGACGCAATGACTCGTACGCAAATATTTTGTATGCAAAATAACCGGGCTTCTACGGATGCAGGCACAATATTTCTATAAATAGGTAACTTAATTAACAATTCCAGTCATAAAAGAACTCAAGTTTATTTATATCTAACCAGATACATATAATTATTTTAATAGGTATCTAAGTATACTAGACATTTCTGCATTGTTTAAACGAGATAGACAACGGGTCCATA
The DNA here is from genome assembly GCA_945859645.1 of Amphipoea oculea. NCBI lineage: Eukaryota > Metazoa > Arthropoda > Insecta > Lepidoptera > Noctuidae > Amphipoea > Amphipoea oculea. Next base: position 1,189,060 of record OX243883.1, on the reverse strand, counting down.
CAAGTTTGGCCCAGAAATGAACACAAATAAAAAAAAATGTTGTATAAAGCTATAATAGTGTTTCATAGCCCTGTATAGTTTTCTTCGTCTTAAAACTTGGTGAATTGGTTGATTAGTTCTGAAAATAAAGGTACCCAATAGTGGTCTTTTAATCCAAGCGTTGATATAAGTAGGTACATTTAACTTAATTTACCAACACTTGGATTACCTACCTAACTGTAAAGTCTGGTTTTTGTATATAAGTACCTAGACGTAAATAAACTCACGCCTTCCTCCCATGTGGGTAAGCAGAAACTACAGAACGCCTACTACTTCGATTCTTACATAAGTACTCCTTTTGCTTGGTTTACGTTCATACATCTGCGGAGCAATTACGTAACACACTAAAAGTAGCAAAGACTTTTATTTTGACAGTTCAACAATATTCATTGCGTTATTTACGTTGTTGAGCAGACAAATTTTTCGAACATATGAAGCAATGGATTAGCAATATCCTTCCAATTGTGATTGATCGTGTGTTACGCAATTAGGATCCTGGTATAGCACCTTTCAAAATTTTTGTTTTTGTTCCATAATAAAAAAGTTTTTACTTTTATAAATCAAATTATGATTTCCAGGAAAGGAAACATGAAAATATGCATACTTTGTGCAGTCATCATTGTTTTACTGACAAACGACGCGGGCGCAGACGAGCAGAGCAATCAAAACATTTTGATCAAGAAGTCAACGTCGTAAGTATTCATTTATGTGCTTTCAATTATTTTGCATTTATTAAAGACCTTGTCAGATTATTAAAACGATTCAGAAAGATTTTAGGAAATGACAGTTAGTTCATCAGTATTTATCGCAATAATTATGTAGATATTCACTCCTATGATGTGCGGTATTTTAAGCGTAAACAACTCGGTATAATTTCTGTTTAATGTTTTATCATAAAAAAATAGATAAAAAAAAATAATTAATACACACTACTACTACATACAAAATAAGTAATATGGGTGGAACGTTGGACATCTCTGTCTAAATCTTCAATGTAATGTTGGTAGTACAAATCATATTTTCAAACATTTTCAGAGAATCTCCCAATTTTCCTCATCTTCCCAGTTATGGGGAAATCACAGCAGACGACAAATCTGATCATCACCCAGAAAACCAAGGCCGCGTCAGGTTCGAAGGTCAATCTGTAGAACGACCCGTTAAATTTGAAGATGATGCGAAAGACCATGGATATATTGACATTAACAAAGCTCATCCTGGGTCATACATATTCGATGATGATGAAAGTTTTGATCAAGATAATCGTATCTCTAACAATGGTTCTGGATATGAAGGTGAATCTAATCATTCGGAAAATAAGATAAAATTTGAAGGCAACACTGGTCAGCAAGAGAACTCTGATTACCAAGAAGTTAATGATGAAGAGGATGATCCTCAAGCTGGTGCAAACCAAGTAGTATTTAAAGACGATAATAAAGATGGGTCTAATTATTCAAATGAATCCGAAATTGAAGCTGAAATTACTGACAAACCAATCAAATTCGAAAATCAAGATAATGAATCGAATAGCAATCATAGAGATTCAGATCCTGTGACTGAACGAGTCGTTTTTAAAGATGATAGTGATCAGAATCAACAACCTGTCCAAAAGAAGAAAAGAAAACCAAGACGGAAGCCCCGCTATGAAGCACAACAAACAAATCCCGCACCAAGGCCCCCAAACTCACCTTACCCTGGATCAGGCTACCCTGGATACCCAGGAGTAGGCTACCCAAGTACCAGTTATCCGGGTCCAGGAGACCCAAATACAGGGTATCCAGGCTACCCAACGCCCGGTTACCCAGCCACCGGATATCCTTATTCTAAATACCCCAGCCCGTATCCAAGTATGGCATACCAAACTCCGGCGTATCCTGGCTACTTACACTACCCTTCTATCTACGCACCAATGAGTCCAGGATACGGTATATACCCAACACCGGGGTATCAAGTTCCAGGAGATCAAAGGCCTCCAGCAAGTCCTACCGCGTATCCAACTCCTAGTCAGGGTGGTTCAAGTGGACAAACTGATACGAGGTATCCTAGTCAAGAACATGCTGGGTCCCTGGCTCCTGGTGCCCCACCTTCAAGTGCCCCACAAAATGGCCAGCCAGGACCATCATACCTAGGTCCGGAATACCCATATTACCAGGGCTATCCTGTACCTGGTTATCCTCCACCTTATCCAAGCGACGCGAATTTACAATATCCTCCTCAAAATCAGGCCCAGTACAGACCTCCAGTGTACCCAGGGGCTCACCAGCAAGGATATCTACCTCAAGGACCTCAAAGTAAGTACTGTACTGTACTATCTTTTAATTGGTAAACTAAGTTATATTAGGTCTTAGGAATGCTTCGGGCAGGCCTTTGTCTAGTCTAGTCTAAAACTTTTGTTCTAATATTATAAGCGGCCGTAAGTTTACTAAAATAACATCAGTTATATGAAGCCGCTATCCCAATTTATTTACGCATAACATGTTGTATTCTTCCACACTTCGTCTCCCCCTTTCTAGCCATAATATCATCTTACACATACATAGTTCATCCATCCATTTCCTACTCTTATAGCCATCCATGTTCATACTCAAAGTTTTTCTCATGCTATTTCCCTCATTCCTCCGCGTCATATGCCTAAACCATGACAATAGATTTCCGTACAACTTTTCAGTTACCGATGCCACTATCAGACTTCCTCTTATTTCGTCAAAGTTTCATAATTTTCATAAAATATAGTTTTTAATCTCTCTTGGTCTTTACTAGGGTAAAAATCTTGTATGTACTAATCCAGCTCCTCTATAAGTGCCGATAGAATCTCACTAAAACTTTTCGCACAACAACAATGCGTCCGTTTGCTCACGCTTGTGTGGGGTCGCGGTCAACAGGCGCACGCGATGAAACAATACCTAGGTGAGAGGTGCGAGCGGTCAACGGGTGACTAAGCGACCCAGCGAGTTTGGACCAAAGATGTCGCAGATTGATATATTATAAAGCGATCGTGTTAAGGAAACTTGATGTTTTATCGTTAATTAAACATTATTATGTTGTTTAAGAAGAGTTCAAGGTTAATGGTCATCTACATGCTGTAATCCCTAGTCCTATAGTACACTTACATTTTGCTAGTTGTGTTCAAGTCTCTATGTCTATAGTATGAGAGCCTATTGCCATCACCCGGACACAAGTCCAGACTCCAGGCTGCTACTGAGAAATTCCAGATTGGAAACCCAATAACACTTTGCACAACCCGGGAATCGAACTCAGGACCTTATGCTCAGCAGTAGCGCTTGCGACTACTAGCCCAAAGGTTCACTTCTTTTTAAAATCATTTCAGGACCTTCCCGACAGCCGAAGTCGTTAACGCAGCGGGCAGTGTCAGCAGTCGCCGAAGCCCTGACTTCCATAGCGTTGTACGATGATCAGCAGTGTGTTCCAAGGATATTGTGTGAGGTGGCTGGAGGCAGTACAGCATCATCATCCACGCTGTTGAAGGCTTCTGCTAGTCTGCAGCCTTTGCTTTCGTAAGTTTCGTGTATACATATATACCTACACATAGTACAAAATAAAGTCGCTTATGGTGTCTGTCTGACCGCTTAGTTCTTTTAAACTACGCAATGGAATGACAGAGAAACCCTTACCTAACGGTTGAAATCTTTGAGATAATGTTATTTCTGGACATAGTCGTAAAGTTTCACAATTTCCAATTTAGGTTTGTGGTAGACAAATCTTTGGTAAAACAAAATGGGAACTTACAATGTATTGATGTTGGTCGCCTAGTAACATGTAATATCGCAAGTTTTACAAAACTTGCTATGTTTTGAAGTTAGGCGTTATTCGTTACGAAGATAATAACTTCTGTATTCCTTGCGAAGTAAGGCAGATGTTTACCCCGTTACAAATACGATATCACAGAATATCCTTACACCAAATAATCAATTTTGAAAATCGTTTCAGACTTCTGCAGGCATACAATGGAGTCAGTTCCTCTCCACTCTTCATATTCGGTCGTGCAGCTGTCATGGGAGTGACGGCCAAGGGAAACCCTACAGCCTGCTACCGTGCTTACCCCCAATGTCCCAGAGACCCTGAAAAACTCATCAACTACCTCAACAACCACAACGGAGGCTTCTTCAGGTTCTTCGGGCAACCAGAGACACCCCAGCAACCACATAACTTGGAGCAATTTTACAATTACTTATCTGGCCAGAATGGGCTCCCTCAGCAACCGCAACAACAAAGCTATGGATTTTCAAGGCCGTATGGCTATGGTTTTCCCCTCCAGAACCCTTATGCTCATGCTTACAACTATGGACACAATTACTACAACAAACAGAATGGATATAGAAACGCAAAAGATATTGATAGTGAGGTAGAAGGCCGGATACAAAATAAACCAGGAGAAAATGTTTTAGAAGCTGACAGTGATTTGACCTCAAGTGAAAGTCAAGATGAAGGTTCTAAATGGTCGTTTCCAGAAGAAGGAATTACTAAAAAGGGTAACAAACGGGACAGAGTAAAAATAACGAAGCAACCAAAGAGACCACCGCAAGCTGAGAGACAAGAAGGACCATATAAAGGAAGTAAAACATTAAAATTCCCTGATAATAGATCAGATGATAGGCGAGGAATTCAAATGCTCAGAGATTATCCAAGGAAAGAAAAACATATATTCTTTCCAGGAGAAAATCAGTATCAAATAAATACAAACTATCAAACTACTACTCCAGTAAATCCAGAAGAGTACTATTTTGATCATAAACACAATTTCTATGTAAAAAGACCTAAACCTTTGAATACAGGTGATGTGGTATATGTTGTTAGAGGCAATGGTGACCCGAATCATCCTGAAATTGTAAGAGTCAGACCTGGACAGAATATTTGAAAACCAAAAATAGCAAGAAATGGAAAGTACAAAACATGCATGTAGATTTTGGTTTTTAGGATTGAGTATCTCGCACAGGGAAAACATAATGATTTTGAAAAAGTGTGTGGATATACAACTAAAAATATATTTTCGGCTAATGCATGAAAGTGTTATCTAAGCATTTCTAGTAATAACTTGAGATTAGTTTGTGTTTATGTTAATTTGTTTTAGTTATTCTTCTTAACTTCTTCTTCATATTCTTCTTTCACCCTAACTTAAACTTATTTGCTGCTTTTTGAATTTTCTTTTGTATATTGAAGCATTCCTGTTCTGCATTGATTTGTCTTCTAAATGGTCATACGAGTAGTGCCATGTACGGAATAACGTCATGATTTTGATCAGTATATTGACATAATTCGATAAATTCGTTTTTGTAAATATCTTATAACTTATAACTATTATTTATAACAATTTATTATTATTATTTATTTATGTATACTATTATTATTATTTATTCATCAATATAATTATGTCACGTTGAACGAAATAAGTTAATTAAATTATAATAATTTATTGAACCATGTGTGTTTATTTTTAGTTTTATTATCATCATCTCGAAAGTCCTTACCCATGCTTGGATAGCAATTTTAATTGAAATCTGTCAAATTAAGATGCATAAGGACCCACGATCTGAAGGAGGTTTCTACTTGCCAGTTCCACGGCATTATCGGTGGCAGCGCAGAGGTCAATTTGGCTGCATGTTTTGGTCACAAAGGACAGGATAGGAGGTGGGGCATAGTTTGTGACATAGCTTCACATCCACGCCCTGCTGCCGTTTCATCGAGGTAGCCCCACTTTACGAGGTTCAACTTACATCTTCCCAATTGGGTATGGAGACGGTTCAGGGACTTCCAAGTGGACCAAGGAAGGTTACACCTTACAGGAAGATGCTCGTTTAGTGGAAGATAGTGAGTAGGTGGGGGACAGGTATTCTGCCATAGTTTGCAACGGCAATCAGTCGGGTTACTTACCTGGTGGTTTCAAGAAACTGTGCCTGATTTTTAGCCGTTGCGTTGATTGAGCGCCATTAGAGGGTGTCTAGTGTCAGAAGAGGAGGTTTTTGAAACGATCGTATGTGGTAATGCAACTTGACCAATAGTATTGTCATGGACTGGGTTGAAGATATATAAACAGATTTCAGAATCGGTTTTCATTTCATAGAAATCATAGAATAGGTACTCATAGTTTGAAAATAGACCCAAAATAATTGTACACTCACAATCAAAAGGATACTTAATTGTATAAATGGCAATAACATCTTTGTATTGTGCGAACAAAATGCAGATAATAATTTTGACACAAAGCGCTATTAAAAACTCTCGCGTCTATCATCATTAAACAAAAGACTGCCAGGAATACGATGAACTTGACCAATAACACACGAACAGTTCAAACAAGGATCTCCACCATAACTCCAACAACACATACCCTTCTTCCCGACCTCCACAGATTAACAATTACATGACAATAAAAGTCAATACGCTGCAATTAATGCAATGTCGGCCTTAACTTTATTTTTACACTGTGAGATCGTTCACCTATAGCGTGTCGTGGACCCGTTTATATGACACGATACGATTCTTTTATGATTTGATTGTTTTTCTTAAATGGCGATGCGTGACAAATAATCATTATTTCTCTATTGTTTACAGTTTTTGGATTTATGTTACCGCCTATTGAGTTTGCTTCAACAATTGGTTGTTTTATTAGATGACTGTCATACAAACAGTTTAATTTAATGTCAGGGCCGCTTCTTTGGTTACACTTCTAGGACTAATTAGGATGGAAAGTATTTGATGAACCCCATATTTGACAGCTATAACCGCTCTTGTGGAAATATTGTTATTATAAACATCTTTGTACCTTTTACCAAGTAATTATCTGACTATTATACTACTATAAAGAAAGAAAGAAAATACATTTATTTAGCACAGACTAAAAGACATACATTACACAAGATACATACATCAGATAAAAACAAAAGTAAAAAATAAAGGTCAAATAAAAAGTGTAAAGTCCGATGTAAAAATAAGAAAAAATGATAAGCAGGAAAGTGTGCCTCACGGCTGCGCTAAAAAGGCCCAGTTCAGCAAAAATGCCAGACAACTAGTGCCTGACGCTGGTTTTCAACTGGACCTGTGACTGTGACTATCGACTCTTAATAGGTAATTCAATAAAGGGACTTTTGTTTGTTACGGGTGCATTTTGGATCCCAAACGTAAGGAATTTTAGGGCTCCCGAGAGCAGCAAGGTAGCTCTAGAATCTCGAGTGCAGCGAGGGATTCGAGCTCGTCCAAAACGGAGACACCTTTATCCCTGCGGAGAATACAATTTTCGATCCTAATGCGAGGTAATAAAAACCAATTCGATTCTCGAACTGGTTCATGAAACTGTTAAATAACCAGCGAATACCTAGTTGTGTGCAGTTTCATACACTATTTTATCTTGACTTGCTTTAGAATAGGTTTGCATGACATATAATTCGACATTAGCGAGCAGATAGTGTGAAAAAAGAATAAATGATCTAATTGAAATAAGTGGTTTGCCTTTGACTTTGAATAAAGCCGTGACAAATAATTTCCAGGGGTTTGTTCCTACCGTCGATCAATCAATACTGGCACAGAAACTTATCCATTCTACCGACAACAAGCACCAAGAAACCGCTATCCAAACAATACGTACGTCCGTATGTAGTAAGTAAACTTGATCAACTAATTAATCATAACATCACGCCGGTAATCTGCGAAGGGGTAAGCAGAGGTGTACCTATAGTACACCCAGGATTCGGCAGTTATTTTTAAGTCCCATTTAATATTCTGCATCGTTCTCACATGTATAATTTTTAACATGAATGATGTAACCAAGACTTTGTATCTAATTATTTTGATTTAAAAGACTGTCCATAGAGTTTTTTTCCCGTTCTTCTCCATAGGTACCTATGCTTCGGAATGGGCAACTAGCTTCCTGCCCCGACCCCTTGACAATTCAAAAGTACCTGTAATTGGTTTAGTTCAGTTCGTTTATTCATAATTATTAAAATTACATGTCAATAAACAAAAAGCAGACAAATACTCAATAATTCTCTTAATTGAAATAAATGCTTTGAGTTTGAGTTTGAATAGGGAGCGAGCCTATTGCCATTAACCGGGTACAGAATCAGACTCCGGGCTGCTATTGAAAAAATTCAGATGGAAAACCCCTTTGCCCAACTCGGGAATCAAACCAAGGACCCCATGTTCAGCAATAGTACTTGTGACCACTAGATCAACAAATAATCAGTAGTTAACTCATCAACATGCGGTTAGTCAGAGAGCTCGGTTGAGCACGCGGAAGACTTTAATGAATGCGCAATTAACGGATACAGGCAAGGTCGTCATTAAACTAGTCTAATGCCTTAGATATTATTGCGTATTTAGGTCGGCTGGTGGATTCTTAATTGTTGTGTAAAGGTATTTTTGTAATTTGAAATAAATAGAGCCTGCTAGCGTATGGTTTTTATTGTAAAGGTATGGACGATGGGAAGATGAAAATAATGCATGTTGTTGTTGCTGTTGTGAATGTGCACGAATATTAAAAGTTTCGTGAAGTCAAACACAAATTTTATTTCAATTCAACCAATTACAGGCACTTTTCAATTGCTAAGGAGTCGGTCAGTCAGAAAGATGATCCTATGGAGAAGAACGGGCAAGAAACTGCATGGATACTCTTTGTTGTAGGTATAAGTCATTGCTGTATCTACATTATGATAATTTGATACTTACGCCTACAGCACAGTTATCTATAAGCATTTTCCTTGTGATATTATAAATAGTGTTTTAGTTGTCGAGGATCTTAGAACGAAATAAATTCACATTTTCGATTGGCATTCACATGATCAAAAAACACTAAAATAGTTATCAATAAATCGTAAATAGTGTACTAAATTGAAATTTTCATGCCTTGAAGGTCGCAAAAGAGTACTTACCTAATCCTTCAAGCTGTGATGTTGCAGGTATACAGGGTGTCCCTGGAAGTATGGATAAAATCGAATAGCGACGTGGGTAAGGTCATTTCCAAACGTTTTAGCAAAAAATAGAAACACTAAAAAAAAGACGAGAAAGATCGAATTCGTGAAAACTATCAGGGCTATAAATTTTTTTTTTAGATAGCCCTGATAGTATTTTTTTATGATTAATTTCTTTGAACACTAAGCGAAATAATTGAAAAAAAAAAAAAAAAATCGGTCATAACTTTTGAACCGTAAAAAAATTCTGTTTGGAAATGACCTTGCCCACGCCCCTATTCGATTTGATCCATACTTCCAGGGACACCCTGTATATCACTTACATTCCATTTCCGTGCTACTAGTCCACTCATTAACGAGAATGAACGGGTCGCCAGTAATAAATAAACAACTTGTCAATATTTGAATCACTAATTATGTGCAATTTAAATCCTGTTGAGTGCCGAGTGCTAGTCTAGGTATTATGAATGGATCTAGCGTTTGTATCGTGGGGAGCGGTACTTGGCTTGCTGACAATCTGCTACTAGACACGTGAGAGACATACAAGGCTTGTGGCTAAATAATAACAGTCGCAGGGCTCGATTGAAGGTTCAGCTACGCTTGCCGCGGTCGTTTTATGGATGGGCGATCATTCATTACGTATCGAGACTCTTCCGTTTGGTTCACATTCGTAGATCTTTGACATTTTTTACGGGTCGTCAGAAGCCTAAAAGTCTGATAACCATTTCTAGCCAAAAGGTTTCTTGGTTGTGGAGGTCAGTTAGGCAGTCGCTCCATATAAAAACTTTTTTACAAAAAAAAAAACAACCGACTTCAAAAAAAAACACTACAAAGTGATAAATATTTTTAATTTCGGAAGTCGGTGTCGTTGGTTCCGCATTTTCGTTTTTTGACAACGACTTCCGAAATTAAAGTTATTTATCACTTTGTAGTGTTTTTTTTTGAAGTCGGTTGTTTTTTTTTTGTAAAAAAATTTTATTTTTCACTTTTTAGTTGTACCTACCCCACAAAAAAGTAAACAAAAAGATCGTTAATGTAGACAATGTAGATATTTTTTTAGATTTATGTTGATTTTTCAAAAACCGCTTGTCCGATTTCGATAAAATTTTCATGGGACCATTTGGGAAGTATACCCTTTCCAACAAAAAAATATTTTTTTAAATCGGTTCGCTAACAACGGAGTTATGCGCGAACAAACATAAAAAAAAAAAAACAAAAAAAAAAATACAAACATTCGAATTGAGAACATGCTCCTTTTTTAGAAGTCGGTTAAAAATACCTGGTGCATGTAAAATAGATGGTATTCAGCTGCATCCGGTTAGACTGGAAGCCAACCCCAACATAGTTGGGAAAAGGATTTATTCCTGTCTCATCCCCTGAACCCCCTCCACTCCCCCCCCCCTTCGATCCCCTGCTAGTTCTTCTTCCGTTTTAATCTCTATCTTAACCACAGGCAGTTATTTATCATGGTCTTCTTTTAGTAATTGTCTCTATGTTCCTAGTACCGCAGCAGACTGAGTCGATAATGGCGGAACAAGCTTGGCTACCAATCGGACTGACCCGCTTTTTTTCAAAACTAAAGCGTGTACAAAGGAAATTTTTCGGAAAAGATCCAGAATTACCCACACAGCGTGCAGATTAAGCAAGCTAAAGGGGCCGTGGTTGGCTGGTGGAGCAGGCGAGTCCTGGAGTGGACACCGCGTTTCGGCAACGGTAGTGTGGAACGCCACCCAGCTAGATTGAACGACGACCTAAAAAAAAGTGGCTGGGACAGACTGGATGCAGAAGGCGGAAGACAAGGTCTGGTCAAGGCCTGGGACAGGCCTATGTCCAGCGGTGGACTGCTGTAAGCCTTGTTAAAAGTGTGAAAAAAGAGAGGCGATGCTTTGATCTGTAGTTGGAAAAAAGAGGGTTTATAGGTATGTAGATAGACTAACTTGTTAGTAGATGACATATCGAAAAAATTGCATGGTTGATGTTTTATCATTTTGTAAGCTAATTAAAAACTAGGTGGTCTGAGGTGATCCATCTTCTGCGCAGGATTAGTTACTAACTATGAGAATAATAAGCACAAGGTTTCGATTTAAAGAATGGGTAAGGTCCGTCTGTGGATGATGATTAAGAATTTAAGATGGTGATGTGCAAGCTAACCAATAAGTCACATACATGTGCAGTAGTAGTAGTAGCAGTAGGTAATAGTAGTAGCAGTAGCAGTAGCAGTAGGAGCAGTAGTGGCCAAGTGGTTACGGCCGCGACTTACGAGTTGTAGGTCGTAGGTTCGAACCCAGACATGCCCTTTACTTTGTGTAAATTATTTAATCACCACTGCTCTCAAAACGGTGAAGGAAAACATCGTCAGGAAACCGGCATGTCCTAGAACCAAAAATTCGAAGACATGTGACATCTACCAACACGCACTGGGCCCGCGTGGTAGATTACGGCCCACTCCCTCTCACAGAGAGGAGGCCTGTGTCCCAGCAGTGGGAACATTATAGGCTAATATGTATGTGCAGTAGTGATGCTGATTTCATTAGATGTATTAGAATCTGTATCAAACCAAGTTTGTTGATTGGAAGCCTTCTTTTCACCGTCATGGCGTGCAGTTGCAGATTTTTTACATTTATGTTCTGTGTTCGTGGGTATAAATCAGTTTTACTTTTAATTTTTATTCCAGTTATTTTATGGAATTCACGTGTTCCTGTGACAAATAAAATGATTGTTCCTTTAAAACTTCAAACCAAACAGATTGCGTCTACGACTCGTCGACGACTTGAAGACGACAATTTGTCGGACATTATAAAAAACCCCGCCTCTGTTATGTTCATGACATTATGCCGTTTTTGGGAAAAGCAAGAATTTTCTCGACTCCGGCATAATATATGCCTTGAACTTAATATTTTTTGTCCACGCTTGATAGTTTTTTAATAGTCTTCCGTATTCAATTATTAATAATAAGGATATTTCTTCTTTGTTCTGGTGTTTCTTTGGTCTTTTGATACTGTCAATCTGCCTAGCTTTTTCCGAACTATGGTGAGGTCGGCTTTCAGTCTAATCTGATGCAGCTGATTGCCAGTACTTTACATGGGGCCACTGCCTATCTAACCTCCACTGATGAGTTACTGGGTAACACGATACCCTTTGGTAAGACTGGTTGTCAGACTTTTGGGCTTCTGATTACCCGTAACAACTGTCAAAGATCTACGAATGACAGCCGGGATCAACGGCCTAAACGTGCTTTTCGAGACACGGAGGGGTCCCGATATGCAACGAATGGTCACCCATCCACGAACCGATTGCGACGAGCGTAGCATAACCTTCGATCGAGCCGTGCGGCTGTTATTGTTAATGTTTAGCCACGAACTCCTTAGGTCTTTTTAGTCCTTCTCGATATTGCTGCTCGATGTTCTTAAATTAGTCCTTATTGTGCTAGACATTTTTTTACTGTGATTTTAATCTGTTGTAGTTTAACGTACCAACTCCTTCGTCCTGGATTTTAAAGACTTCCAAAGTATCTATTTATTATCAGAATTTCCAACTAAACCAGTTTGATTCTCAATTAGGTGTTTGTAAGTTATGAGTTTTTTCTGTCATCGATGTCAGTAAAGTCCAAGTTAAACTCCAGAAATAGCATTTATGAAACCAGAACTTATAACATATTATATAAGTCTTAAATCAATACCCGTACCTCTATATTCGAGACAATGAGACTTCGAATCGAAGATATGAGAAGAGGTATTTGCTTTGAAGTGGGACAGTCTGTAATAGGCTGATATTGTTATTATGAGTTTTTTATCTATGATACTCGTATTATGATAGCATCGAAGAGGGCCCGTAGCTAAATAATAACATCTGCACAGGTCGACCGATCAGGTTAAGCTACGCTTGCCGCGGTTGGTCTGTGGATGGGTGACCATCTTTATATACAAAGACCCCTCCGTGCCTCGGAAAGCACGTTAAGCCGTTGGTCTCGGCTGTCATTCGTGGATCTTTGACAGTCGTTACGGGTCGTCAGAAGCCCGAAAGTCCGACAACCAGCCTTAGCAAGGGGTATCGTATTACTCAGTAAATGGGTTGTGGAGGTCAGATAGGCAGTCACTTTATGTAAAATACTGGTATTCAGCTGCATCCGGTTAGACTGGAAGCCGACCTCAACGTAGTTGGGAAAAGGCTAGGCAGATGATTATGATAGCATCGGACATAATTATACATATACAAATTCGATGTACAGACGCCAGCACATCAACCTACTACAATCTGTCAAATTTCTTTAATAGATTTTCAACTTTATCACTAAATTATAAGGTTCAAAGTTGATTGGGAAAATTTGACAGTTTCAGGTAGGTTGATGTACTGGCGTCTGTACTTGAACGAAGAGGAGGAAGGGATGACTTATGGGCAATTAATCAATCAATAGAGATGGATAGGTTTATTTTGAGCCGTGTACTGCACTGAAGTATTCTCTTGTATCAATCATGGTCTATGTATTTATAGCTTTTAATTAAGTTCATTATCAGAAAGTTAGTTTTAATATACTCATTGCTTCGATTTTAAATTTATAATTATCTTTTACCTTAGTTTGGTCCTTTTGGTAACCTACTCTGAACTCTTTGGTTGTTTATACGGGTCCGTGGCTTAGGCCCCCAGTGGTCGAGGCACCTGTGGCCGACGCCCCCGATTCGATTAATTTAATATCTACTTTTTTTGTGCTTTTTCACTTAGTACAGTAAATGAGAAAAGTGTTTTACCATAATAATATTTTAAAGTATTTTTCCTTGCTAAACAAAAGTTATCTATCAAATAGCAGAGAGAATGGATCGCCACTTAACCTTATATACGGTTGAGCAGCGGCACACCCCGGACACTCCATACAACGCTCGAAAAATAATTACCTACTACTACTACATTAAAAAATGACGTTTGTATACGTATGAATGTGTGCGTGAGGTACTTGTGTTTGCGAGCGCTCTTGTTAAAGAACTGCGACGGTAACCTCGAAGTGCGGGGTGAGGTGCGGTAACTGATGTTAGTGCGGGGAAGGGAGTGTCCGTTCTGTATGTAGTACTTTAAGTATTCTGTGGCAGCGGGGTAATTGCGTAACTCACCTTTGTTTTGACAGCTACACAACATTCATTGCGTGTTTTAATTTGTTGAGCACGCACATTTTTCGAACATATGAAGCAATGGATTAGCAATATCCTTCGCCTTCCTTACGCAATTAGGGTGCTGACTCACAGTTGTTCGATTATCATGTTTATTTACTATCAATAATTAATTTGGTTATTCAATGAAGAAATAAATAACCTGCATTTGTCAAAGAGAGCTGCTTCATCATTAGTTGCATAACATAGAATCATAAATGTCTAAATATTTTCTAATCAATGATGATGAGTCTGTCATTGGGAATTCAAATATCAAAGCAATCAAAGTGGCTCCTTTCGTTAGTCTAATTATGCTGATTTATTTCATGACAAATTGAAAGTCCTCATAATTTAACTTGATAATTTGTACTGACATTATTATTAAGTTGTATTTCATTGGTATTACGAGAAGCGTACCTGGAAGGAAAGTACCTACTCTAAATACGGAAGACAGAAAATTTTACTCAAAGGAAACATTCCTTTATTTTTAAAAAGAAACAAAACTGCATTTAAAGATTTTTGAAAATACGCTTGCCACACCCGGGAAACGAACCAACTAAAATCCGAAAAAATATCATCCTGTACTTTTATGGCACCAATCGATAGGGTCAATCATAAGGATCAAATTTCTCTAGCAAACATTAAAGTATGAGGATGAGATATAATAGATGTATACAATACATTAGTTTCCCATTAGGGAAGCTAAAATGTATTGCCAAGTAAATATTATGTTAAAACAAGAAATTTCACGTAGACGAAGTCGCAAAAGCTAGTATAATATAATATAACTCAAGTTTGGTTCTCCACAGAACTCCATGAAAATGGTAAAAGAAAATTTAGTGCACTCAATGAGCTTAATTTTGGAGAACCTTGGATTACTATTTCATATTGCAAACCCAACAACGTACGTTATTGGGTTTGCACATATTCAAAAAATAATGATACAGTTCATCCAACAGTAAAACAGAAGTTTCCTGACAACGGTCACGTGCTGGGTACACTTAAGTAAATTAAAGTGTACAATGCCAACTACAAGGTTGTACTATAGAATAAATATTATTTTGCGGTTACGCTACACTATAATAATAGTGGTTCTTCGTTATTATGAGAATTTGTAACGTTTTTATATTGGTCTTTTGATTCATGATCTTTTGATTATGATAATTGAAAAATTACTATTTCAGGAAATGCCATTGTGTTTTTAAGGGTCGGTTATAGGAAATCGTGTTACGGGATTTCCTTTCTCCTAGATTTTTCCATTCATCCCGGAAAAGTCTAACTATATCATGTTTCTGGAAGTTTTTGGCAAGGCTCTCTGAAGGCAATTAAGGCTGCCTTATGAAATGTTTATTTATGTAAAATTATTTATAATAATTTTAGTCCTGAAAGTGAATTCATTTTCAAAGTTTTTTTTGTTATTATTAAAATGCTACTTAACCAAAAATGAAAAGAAAACTGGCTCCATATTCCGAAAGCGCACAATTTTCCCCGCTAACATTGAAGGTTAGATTATCACATAAACAAGTAAATAAACAATTAAGCCAAGGCAGCCATAAATCCAAGATAAAATCTTCATGCCCGAGGAAAATTCTAAACAAAACAAACTTCACATTATGCAAGCACCGCACCCTCGACAAAAGGACCAGCGCCATGGGATAGCCGACCAATTTGAGAATACTAGGAATGGGAGGGAAGAACAAACTATTAGATGCACTTAAAATTGGTAGTGTTTTAGTATTATCATTTGCAGTGAAAGTCGGCGGTCGAAGGACGCGGGTCGCGGCGCCAAGCAGTGCGTTGCCGACGCTCGAGTCGCGAGCACGCGTCTCGTCATACAAACGAATCCCTCACGCGTGTGTTGTGCTACGATTTACGATACTGAATGGAATACGACAAAAGTCAACTGATTTAAGTATGTCAGTTTTATTTTGTTGTAATTTTTATGTAACTGTTCTTCCGGAAGTTGTCACCATGTGTTGTGTTTCGAATTTAACGGCCACCGTCGCGAATCTGTTGTCGGTGGTAATATGGCTTCAAGGCGTGCATACATTAGGCTTTCGGCAAGTTAATGTTTACCTTGACGGCCTACTTTTGGCAAATGATTTCAAGGAACTAATTATGCATAAACTTGAAAGGAATATTTTTCAGGACCGTCTCAATTATCAATAGTACCGAAAAGCGCGCGAATTGCGACGTTTTCATTGGCTATCGGAAGATCCGTTGTACCTGTGTCAAACTTTAATTAATCACAATAATCACTTTTTGGTTTGTCATCCGATAACAATTATTTCCTTGTTTGATCTAAACGCGATTGATTTTGATCGATAGATTAGAACCTACATACTTCCCAAAATCTTAGCTTTTTTACTTATCTGCATATACTTCGTCACTGCTTCATTCGTTGGTTCAAAAATTATTTTGTTTTTAAACTTCAATTATTCAAGAATGTTACAAAACCCTTCCTCAGTTTTTGTTATAAAACAACGCAATTTAATATTAATGACCTACCTACTAGGTATTTGTCTTCGATTGAGGAACTACGAGTAATACAAATATGGCTGAATAGTCATAAAGACCTTTGCGGTTTGCTATTAACTGAAGCTGATCATTAATGAACATACGCCTTAATAGATAAATATTAATTATAACAAAGTTAAAGTTTATTACCATAATTTAAACCAAGTAGGTACCCAGGAAACGGAAAATCCAAAAATTGAAGGAAATCATGCAATGGAGTTATCAGAAGATTTCATTGTTCAATTAACTATAAAAGTCGAAGATATCAAACAGTTACCACTGATTGATATCTATGATAAAAATTTAACAACAAAAGCGCTCTTAGTAACAGCTCTACCATTTACAATGGTACTCAACAAAAATGAGCAGCAATTACAGCCATTACACGTCAAAGAGACTACTCGATAACTTGGGTTTACATTGTCTAAGCAACATTCAGCAAACATGAGATCAAAACGACGTGGGATTTTGGTCAAGGGCAGATATTGAGGCCAGTGGGTACAATAAGGGCAAATACCATATTTCTAATGATCTGCTACCACAATATAAGCCTAATATAAACGATATTGGTAGTGGTAGAAATAAATCACCAAGATAATTCGGTGACAGATTAACAACGGCAATGGAAGCAACGCTACCTGTATTTTATAATTTATTTTTGTCTCTAAGGACGTTGTACTAAATACTTACTACCTGAAAAGACAAGGGCGCTAATTTATTACACAAGTAAGTTGATAAAACTGTTAAATTAAAACGTTAAAGACTTAATTATATTAAATTATAAATGTTCGTATCGAAGGACCAGTATATTGACCTTTGTACAGGTTTTTGAAGTAAAGAAAAATAACGAATTTAATAGTAAATTTGGGATTATGGTAAAATTGGATGGATTAATTCATTCAAATGTTTGGATTATTTCTCCAATCAATTTTATAACGATCTTTGTGAAGATTCCGAAGAAGCTGGATGAATTTAATAGACCTTGTGACGGATAACCAACACTTTAAAAAAGTGTCCAAAACATGTTTTCGTAGAAACACAGTGTTTATTTCTAGCTTTTGGATCAATCGAATCCTTACTCCATTAAAAGTTATAACCATTGGGTTATTGCAAACAACATCTGGTATCCTTAATTCCTCATTCTATTATATTCATCGTCATTGATAAAAACTTCAATCAATCTTTCTTTCCTTCAATCTTTCCATTAATAACCCTTTCTTTTCTGAAATCATTTCTCTCGGTCCTATGCTAATCTCATCCACATCCTTAATTATAATTTGCAATTTTCTTTGTTAGACCTCCCACGTTCCCTGTCCCATTAACTTGTTGCTTATTTCTTTTTTGTTCCAGAACAGGTTTTGTTATAATGATTTGTAGCCTGTTGTTATTTACGTCATCCTCAGGTTTGAGCGAATTCAATGTCAGTTATTAGCAATGCTGTACCCTTTGCTGTGTCCTTTGATGTGATCTAATTAGGTACCCTTATAAGAAGTTTTTTGTTATTATTAATCATGTCTTCTACAGTCAGTATTGTATTATTCATTTATACGGTACTTGAGATTGCCCTAAATTGCAATCCTAAATCGCATAATTCATTAGTAAACTCGGCTTAGTACTCCTCCTAGTTGTTATTCCTCAGGGTACTGCAATAGGCCCCTATTCCTTTTATAACCGTCATTATTGTAGTAACAGAGCAATTTTGTAAGCACGGATAACAATTCATCAAAAACATAAACACATAAACTATATGTATTTGAAAAGGCGAGAAATATATTTAATAAAATTTCTAAATCTTAACAAGGCTCATAATAACAGACAACGGTTTTAAAATTTACCTTGACAAGAACTCTTGGTCAATTACACCAGAGTATTTTGTCACAAAAACCATTAATATACAAACTTTAAAAACTCTCTAAATACCAGTAAGTAATAGATTTATAACATTACAAAGTGAGAAAGTAAAAATTAAAGATGTCAACTTTCTTTTACATAACAATAATGTATCTGATAACACATTTAGAGACCTGTTAACCCTAAAACTATATCCGATTTGTGTAAAAAACAGACTATTAATGAATTATTCATGGGCCCTTCGAGTTATCGGGAGCATCCGATGGTTAGACGAGAACTCGACTAAATTGAAATGGCTCTTTCTCTGGATCAATGACCAGCGTTTGATTGCCTCTTCAAATTGGTTAGGTTGCTCTAAACAAGTTTTGTAACCGTGTTCCGAGATGTCACCGCTTAGGGTCACCTAGTCGACGTACTGTTCGTGTTTGATTTTGGTTGATTGTATTTATTTATCGACTTGTTCTTTTCCCTTTTGGGAATAGTGGAACTGAGCTGTACCCAATAAGAAAGGCGGAATTCTACTTTAAAAGCAATAAGAAAACAGGTACTACTCGTAACATTCTCATGTTATGAAAACCTGAGCTGAAATGATTATCCTATAATTTATATGATATTACATTTTTCACTTAAATAAGATTTGGCTTCAAACATCATAATTTTGATTAATTTTGTTAAGTAATCCAGTTTTTGGTCATACGAACCAAAAATTTAAATCGCTTGCAAACGTTACAGCACCAAAAAGTTCTCATGTTTAATTTGCATGTAAGCATAGTCCAATTTAACTAAACCAATTATACATACATATGATTTACATCAAATGAAATGACGAAATCGATTCGATTGCTTATAATCAAAAGCAGTAATTTTTTCAACGACACCATAAATCGCGACTGCCAACGTATCAGCAGGATCATATTAAAATAACGATTTTATAGATCAGCGCTCTACCTTACAATAATAAGTGTGGGTGTTAGTATATTCGTGATAAAATATGATAATCAAGATAATACAATCATAAATGTCATTACGAATTCCCAAAGTGGTCTAGCACGAAATAATTTAAATGATATTTATCATATAGTCCAAGTTGGACCTAGTCTAGATGGAGTTGATACACAGGAAATGGACCATGTGGACAGAAATATAAGTGGCGTCTAAGCTGCGGTGAATTTCTAAGAATTCGGGGTGGGAAGATTAGTATTCAACATGAATTCTACTTTCAAGGTTATGATTCGCGTGAATTAGGCGCAAGAAGACAACTGTAGCATCTTTAATATCGAGAATTTATACGCTAACCTTAAGAATCTTACGAAAGTAATGCCACACGGGAGATTAATAATTCACACGCTGATTGTAGAAGGACTGTAAAACTTGCTAAATGGCGATGAATTCGCTCGTAAAACGCTTCGTCTAAACAAGTTCTTACACTCAATTCAGTAAGACGGGTAACTCAATAAGTTCAGTGGGTGGCGGATAAGCTAGTCTGATACTATTTCTGCGCTATTGCAAATTATTTAAATCCGTGTTATTTCTGCACTGTCCAAACTTCCAGACATAGATATCTTTTGGTGTAACCCAACGACTTCCTACACCTTATCTAGTATCTTGGCGAAATAAGTTTGCAAATATCGACAGGCCTGATAGTCTAGTGGTTAGTGACCCTGACTGCTATGCCGGAGGTCGTGGGTTCGATTCCCATCCAGGACAAATGTTTGTGTGATGAGCACGATCATTTGTTCTGTGTCTGGGTGTAATTTATCTATAGTATGTATGTATTTAGAAATATATAAGTATGTTTATCAGTTGTCTAGTACCCATAACACAAGCTCTGCTTAGCTTGGGACTAGATGGCGTTGTGTGATAGTTGTGGAATATTATTATTATTATTTCGTTTATTTATTTATGTACATATTATTTTACATTTTTAAATATTTCTTAAAATATAAAAAATAAGTATAAAAAACATTTAAAAATATAAAAAATAGTATTCCGCCGGTGTCGGGAGCAGAGTCCAAGCTACCGGTGGTTAGGGCTCCAGAGACAGGAACCTCCTCACAATACGAGCCGTATCAAGGAGTACTGCCTTCTGAATCAGGCCCTTGATCCAACCGCCTAACGAGAGCCTCGACAGATGTTGATCGAGGCTTTCGGCCATAAGGCCATTGGCCGATACGACAATCGGCACAATGATAGCCGAGCTCACATTCCACATGTCAACAACCTCGTGTGCTAAGTCGAGATATTTAACTTGTTTCTCTTTCTCAGCTTTCACGAGGTTCCCGTCATGTGGAATGGTAACATCGACAATCATTGTGCGGCGCGCTAATCGATCTATCACCACTATATCAGGCTTATTGGCGACAATAGTCCTGTCAGTAATGATAGACCGATCCCAGTACAGCGTGGCATGGTCATTTTCAAGAACTGGGTCGGGCACATACTTGTAATACGGTACCTCAGAATCCACAAGTTTATATTTCAAAGCAAGTTGCTGGTGAATAATCCTGGCTACTTGGTTATGCCTGTGCAAGTACTCGCCGTTAGCTAGACGAGAACAACCAGAGATAATATGTCTGATAGACTCACCCGGACGGTGGCATGCCCGACACACGTCAACCGTCCCGTCCTTCATAATATGTCTCCGGTAGTTATTCGTCAAGATAACTTCGTCCATAATTGCACAGACGAAACCTTCGGTTTCCCCGAAAAGATCACCAAAACGTAACCAGGATACGGACGCTAAGAAATCTACACCGGGCTCATGCAGAGCCCGATAGAAGCGCCCGTGAAGCTCCTTGCTTTGCCATACCTTCTTGCGGTCATCGGTAGTATTATTATTATTTTATGACTTTACATATCTCGGGACCATGGGGTCCCGGTCCTTTGGAAGGCGTACGAGGGGCCGAAGCCAACTCGCAGAGGCCCCTTAGGAAATTTTAATGAAATGTGGCACCAACCGACGATTCTCCCTGTATGCACTATGCAAGTGCACCCAAGGACAACCCCCGGTTGGTGCAGGACTATTGCCGGATATGGAAAAATGAAAAGTTGGGCTATGGGTTTGCGTGGCTAAAGTGAACTGGTTACCAAGAACTATGAAAGAACTATGACCCCTGCCTAATCAATGTTTTATATACATATACACGTATAAAATAGCAGGGAGTGGCTTGCACACTCAATAATGGGCCCCCGAAAACGGTCGCTAGCACATAGTGACGTAGCGACAAGGGGGCAACATGTCCTGAAGTGCTTATGAGGAGTGGAGAGGTATTCCACGGCTATCAGGACAATCCCGGAAGTTAATAATAATAATAATAATAATAATAATAAGTTTATTCATCAAAAAGTAAAATACAATGTGATGGATTCGGTGAGCCACAAACTAAGCATCGCTTGTATCTTGTGGCTCTGGAGTGCAATTTTACAATGTTTATGATTACATTACAGTTTGAGGATGTTAGATAGTTACAGAAAGATAAGAGTTAAAATAAAATAAAACATTCGTGCTGTTCACAAAATAAAATGGTATTGGTTTAACCTAAGGCTTGTACTATGGTGTGTGTGTGTCAGTGTGTATGTTGGGGTGTATGTGTGAGTGTTTGTTTGCATGTTTGTGTGTGTGAGGGGGTGTGAGTATGTGTTTATAGGTGCTATATCAAAGCTTCGGTGGCGTCGTATGATAGTTTTAAAAGAACTGATGTTAAGATTTTCTTACAGGTGGTGGTTGAGCAGTCTTTTAGGTCGCAGATTTTGCTAACTTTATTGTAAGTGTTGGGATGGGAAAAGTGGGTACATCGTCTAGCTAGTTCGGATTTGGCATTTGGTATGGGTACTCTGAAGATACGCTTGTTTATTATGTCTCTGTAGTCAGGCCGATTTTTTATTGTTGCATGATATTTAAGAGTTGCTTGAAGTATAAATATTTGTCTTACCCTGAGGACTTGAAATTCATGGTAGACCAGATCTGTAGGGAATCTGAAAGGTTTTTTCAATGCGACTTTGATCAGTGCCCGTTGCGCCCTTTCTAGCGTTATAAAAGTGCTCTTACCAGCGCGTCCCCAAATGCAGATACAGTACTTTATGATTGACTGGCAGAGTGCGAAGTAGACCATTCGCAAAATGTCGATAGGGGTGCAGTCCCTGAGTTTTTTCAAAACGTGTATCAGTTTTCGTACTCTGGAGGAAAGGGCAAAAATGTGGGCTTTATACGTTAAGTTGTTATCTATGGTTATTCCGAGATATTTGATCGTGTCAGTACGTTCAAGAACTTTGCATGCGCAGGGGTGGTGTGGCAGTTGTGAGGAAATAATGTGTTTCTGTGGACAGGTGTGTATTTTTAAGGACATAGTTTGAGAGGCACTGGAGGAGCTGGTTTTGGAGAAAGCAATATATTTACTTTTACTAACGTTAAGTGTCAGTAAGTTATAGTCTAAGGATTGCGCTATCTGAGAGAGGCCTTGTTCCGCTAGTTGATAAACTCGGTCCCATGACGTTTCGTGGAAGACGATGGCTGTGTCGTCAGCGTAGGAGATCACTTCAGCGTTTCTAAGAGGGAGATTTACTACGTCATTAATATACAGCGTAAACAACGTCGGGCCAAGGGTACTGCCCTGCGGAACTCCATATGTGATAGGGAGCAACCTGCTTTGGTGACTGTCTATTTTACAATATTGATACCGCGATGTTAAGTAGCTGTGAAACCATTCTAGTGGAGTACCTCTTATACCTATTGCCTCAAGTTTCTTCAAAAGCAGTCCAGGTGACACGGTGTCAAATGCTTTTGCCAAGTCAAGAAAGACACCAACACAGCATTCTCCATTTTCTATGTGGTGAGAGACCTGGTTTGTCAGAAGTGACACCGCGTCTTCAGTGGATCTTCCCCGGCGAAATCCGAACTGCCTATCTGAGACAATGTTGTGCTTCTCTAAAAAATTCATCAGTCTCTTGTTTACTATTTTTTCTAAGATTTTAGAGACTATACTCAACAGGGCGATAGGTCTATAATTTTCTGGCATGTCTTTGGGACCACTTTTGTAAATTGGGGACACTGCAGCAATTTTCCAGGAGTCGGGGAAGACACCAGATTCTAAACTTAAATACGGTCAAGATCCCTACCAGCATCTTACTGGAATACTTCCTTCCTCCGAGCACGTTTGCTCTTGTGAATCTCCACTCAAGCCGGCCAATAAAGGCAAGAATGAGGTGGGAGCTCTGTTCCTCGTCATTGTTCACTCCAGCTGGCCAATAAAGGCAAGCCAGAGGTGAGGAACAAGACTTCTCCCGGGAGATAGGGTTCATGGGGTCGCTACTGCCCAACAGCTCGCCACATACTGCCCTGCGGGTTTCTGTATCTCTCTTGGTCTGGCTCCTCACCCTAGACCTGTTCCGGCAAAGTAAACTCTTCCGTCACAGGCTTAGAGTTCGGAGCACGCAAGCCCCACCACGACGTCAACGTAGAGATACGGCGATGGGGGTATTATTATTATTAAATATTGGTTCTCCGAAGTTTATGTAGATACGATTTTTGTTAGTGAAGCACCTATGATATATAAATGCTAACTTCACTGGGCCTGTAGTTTTGTAGTAAGTAATGTGATGATGTTAATGTTGTTTTCTATATATTTTTATTGGTTTATACTTGACTCTTCAAGATTACTCTGTAGCTTCGTCTTAATGTTTGTCTTTGTCAGTATTATTTTCAACTTTGAATACATATTCAACAGTGCTTCTAGATATTTAAATAGCAAATGCAAAACAAGTTTCTTCATTCATAACATCGCTAGTTTTCTTGTCGAGAACATGAAACACATTGTATTCATGAATAAAAATATAGTTTATACACGGAGCGCCAGTAAACACAACATGAGATTGCAGCAATTACATAATTACGCCTACATGATAATGTTTTATCTTAGATATGTTAATATTACGCCCCGTATCTCGCGTTTTATCTAGTTTTCTACATCTTAATAATCCATTATTTACTTATTATCTGATATGTACTGGACCGGCCCACTTTGTAATGTTGCGTTTGTTAAGTATTTATTTTAAAATGGTTTGTTACTTTATTACTCTAAGTGACTGTTGGGTCATAGTTACTAAATTTTGTGTATACTTTATCATTCTTAATTATCTGTAGAATGGGCTTTTTATCATCATAAAAGCCATTTGCTCTCATTTGGTCCTTATTTCCGCTTTTTTGCAATCGTAGGTTAAGTGCTGAAGTAGGCTTTGACTTTAACCATCCAGCCATGAATTCTTCATCCGGCATTAATATCTAAATTAATAATGACAAGTACACAATGTAAATTACAAATCGAATATCAAATGAAGTGCATTGAACCGTCAACATTCTAAAACTGCATTCAATCTAGAATAACCAAAGCGACAAACAGATTGTTGTTTTCAACGTACGCCTAGTTAAAATTCCAAACTGATTTAGAATACATGGAAAGCCGGAAAATGCCCGAAACTAAATAAAAGTAAGACATTTCGGTCGCGAAGTCGCGGCCACTTCCTCGTCGGGAAATAGATCAAAGATAACATATTCAGCAAGAGATTAATTTTCACCGTAATTATGCTTAATAACTTTGTAATAACTGCCCCTATTTACGTTTAGTTTCGTAACATTGTGGCGCCATCTGATGGCACTTTATGGCGTGTTTTTACGTTTTACTGCCTTTGATGTAGCTTAGATTTTTTATGGATTTCGGTAGCATTCCTTTTGGTGTGTTTTTGTCGTTATTTTACTAGCCTGTGTCAAGTGGTTTGAAATAAGCTGATTTGATTTATGGCACCGCTTCTGCGAATATGATGGGTGTTCATGTATCTAATTCTATAAAACATGGCATTGATTAATATTGTTTAACATTGTTATGAGAAAAAAGGATTTGTTTAAACTTCAACTGCCAGTCATTCAAGTTTTTTTTTGTATTTCGAACAATGCTTTGTTCTAAAAAAACGTTCCTTGTTTAATTTATAAAGAAAAAAGTTAACAACGGCTTTTCTCAACACAAAAACGTTAAAAGCTGATTGGTATTTGAAATCCATAAAAAATATATCAGTTTAAAGGTATGGGGACTAATTAATCCCCTTAATTCTGTCCCCGTCACGGGTTCACCCAATTTCGCGGCATAACTGTTTCTATTTTGACATGGCGGCGTGACACACACTTCCTGGATCCAAAATGGCGGACTTTCAACTGTCACACACAATTATCAACCGATTTTAATCTCTAGTCCGTTATCGTAGGACGCTGTTCGAATAAAAATGCTTTCGGAATGAAAATTTAAGTATAATTTAACTGTCTGGTGGAGTTAAAAATAAATTATGAAGGAATCGTGGTCGTTAGGAAGTGGTATGACGGAATGCATATTGCAGTTTGGGTTTTTATAATTAAGTGTTTTATATGCAGAAGCACACACTTTTTTGATGGTGCTATTGTATATGTTGGATAACTTATGGTTTTTGGCTGTAGACTTAAAAACTTTTTGTTAAACCCTTTTTGTCACTATGAAGGTACACTAATTTAATTTTAAAAGCTTCCTAAGTAATTAATGATTGTTTTACACGGTAGCTGATTGCTCTATCGATATAGCTGTCGATGTTGTCATAGATAGCGAGTCATTGTTTACAAGATTTATTTACAATGCCTACTGTAACGGTGGAGTTTCTTGCTCATTCTTCTCCATACGAAAACTACCTTTTGGAAGGGGCGACTAGAATCAATTCTATTTTAAGATATTTTTTGGCGTTCAAAAGTGCCTTTTATGTGCCTATTTGAAATAAATGCTTTGACTTTGACTTTGTAATATAACCTACCTACTATACTGATGGCGGTCCATGACGTCCTGGGTTCGATTCTCAGGTCGGGCAAAGGGGGTTTTCTATCTGGAATTTCTCAATCAGTCTGGAGTCTAGACTTGTGCCCGGTTGATGGCAATAGACTTGCCTCCTGTTACGTGGGACTTAGACATAACTGGCGAAATGTGGGTGTACGGACATCGTCAGAGAAAAGGAACCCCCTTTGGTAATGAGTCGTTACCAAAGGGGGTTCCTTTTCTCTGACGCTGTCTGTACTATAGGTACACCTCTGCCTAACCCTTCGGAAAATGCAGGCGTGATGTTATGTGTTATATACATACTGATGGATAACTGACTCACTCATAACGACTTCACGTAAACAGCTGATCCGCACAATACCTTCGTTCTAGACAAAACAATTTTCATATTTTCAAGTGAAACCCCCTGAAAGTTACACACGACTCCAACAACTCTATTTCCTTCGACATAAGGTTGAATTTCCAGAACAATTGGGATTCTTATGTCATTGGCATGGCCAGCAGCGGTTGACACCTGATGTGAATAAATAATACGGTTTTTGAATGATGGTTCGACGTATTGATGTAATAAAATGGAGGCATTGTTCTGCGTAGTCCGGGAGACCGGCTGTGATAATGTTTGCTTCATGTTAATCAATCATTATTTAATTTTCTGAGATCCATAAGTTGGTATATAGGTAGGTAAAAGTACCTATACTCCATTTATAATAACATTAGAAAAAAAAATGATATGAAAAACGTTCCCGGTACTGTCTGCCCCTGCTACTTTTAGATTTTAAACATTGACACGACAATATTTTATGTAAAAACCAAATAATATTAAATGAAAGCCTTGTAATTTCAGAAGGTAGATAGGTTAAATAAGTACAATTAAGTGTGACTGTTGTTATTTAAATTGATTATATTTAACTCCACATCAATCTTGACTGTAATAATGTTTGTTGTACTTTTATTAAAAAGTGTGCCCCTAAAAAAGCCTTTTTTAACTTCTTTCTAATGCTATAGTAAATGGAGTATACCTATATTCCAACTTATGGATCTTTTATTATTTTATTATAATTTTACCGTGTGCGTGTGTGTATGACCAGATTTATGAACGTAAACGAGGCAAAAGATGTATGCAAGGATCGCAGTAGGTGACGTTCTGTAGTTTCTGTTTACCCCCGTGGGAGAAGGTGTGAGTTTATGTATATATGTGTATAATTTATGAATACACAAACATATAGCAAATTATTTCATAATAATTATCATGGCTAGACACATTATAGTAAGCACGATATAACTGTAGACTTAACTCAAAATTCAGTGATTATGAAATGTGTATTTCATACATATTAACTATGAACTTACTTAATCACGTTTCCGTTTCAGTTTAAATTAATGGCCGGATGTGAAAAAGTATCGTTCATCATAACATATTGCTGCATTCAATGGAAACTGACTCATATTTCATAAGCAATTTATTACGTGCAAGCTTATTCAACACTACATTATTAATAATAGCGTAATGTTGAATAAGCTACCATCATAAATCTTGCAGATTATCGAAAATATTTATTTCTGTTTCCATACCAAAAATCAAATTGTTTTGTGGAGTCTTTAGAGCCTAAAGCCATAATATTGAAAAAAAAAAAGAAACTCGTATACAGTATGACAGGAGCACACACATCACATGATACTAGACCCTAGAGCGTAGAATTCGTTCGTCGTAGCGTAAAAATTTCAACGCACGGGGTACCAAAATCATGAAATCCATGGCTCGTCGATGTCCCTACCAACCTATGTAATGTTCACCAGCGTATACCCCTATTTACCCCTATTCTAACTTCAATGCATCCGCAAGCGATAATCTATTAAGACTGCCGCTAATTATAGCAATAATCAAACTAATAACGTCCGGTAAATCATAGGAATTAGGTAACATTTTCAATCTTGATAATATTAAGACATGATGCAAATGTTAAGGCCGCGGTCTCCTCGACTAGTGGAAGTAACTTTAACAATGCTTTGTCAGACAATGACAGCGTCTCTTTGATTGATGTTGTGGTACCGACAGACAGACAGGTTTGGTTATATTTTGATCTTTCCTGGTCTGAAGATTTGAGATCGAATTCTTTTTGGGTTTGATCAGCGTTAGTTGATTTGGCTTTAATAATAACTCTTGTAGTTACCGCTAAATCATGATACATTTATGTATATCCGGCTAATTTTAATTAGCCTAAAAAGTGTCCACTGGTGGGACTCAGACCTGATAGTGAGAGATACAGGGCCGTTATTGGTCACGCGGGCCTAGTGCGGATTGGTGGGCAACTAAGAATATGCTTGGTTCTTTGACATGCTGGATTCTTCTCGTGCTTTCTTTGACGGTTTTCAAAACAGAAGTAATTAAATAAAATGCGCAAAATGAAATGCTTATCTGCCTTGGTTCCTACGAGACAGAACTTTCAGAAGTCAGTTACCACTTAGTCACCGTTGCTCCAAAACATAGGCAACCCCTTTTCCATTAGGTAAGGATACCCGAAAAAGCAACTGAAAGGTCCATATCTACCACAAACTCCCAACCGTGATAATAAAGGCAATTTCCCCTTCACACGTCCATCTAAGATTTATATTTTAGCAAGAACGTTGGCGACAGTTATAAGACCTAATAAATCTCAAATTCTCCAATCGCAGTCCGGATGTCGAGCGACTAATAGAGATATCAACCATAATGATAATGATACACTAATTCAATTTTATAATTAACACGTTCTTCACGCCATTTCTTGAGATAATTAATCATCGTTAGAAATCGGTGATAAAGTTTATGATCGATGTGTGGTGATAAACGTGTCTAGTAACATCACAGACGCCGATGTTTTTGGTAATGTTAAAGCTGTGTTCACTAGGCTGTTGTAGATAAGGTTAGTAGTACGATTACAAGTTGAAGGAAAGTATGCGTCACATCCACGCAAAACGACAGAGCCACAGGGCTACTTTTCAGCGATATCCGGCATTGACGCGATTACTTCAACCAGTGCAGCATAGAATGAGATAAAAAAAGCACAATAAAATAAATGCACATTACAAGTAGCTAGCTTCGTCTTCTTACATAAGGCTACTACCGCCGCTGCTGCTCGCCAAGGCTTTATGTGAAAAGTATACGAGCAGCAGCATCCTTATTTTCACTGTTTTTGAAGTGAAAACTTCTTTAGCCGCGTTGGGCATTTTTTGAGATAGGAAAACACCATTGAATTCGCGCCACTGTTACCGTAACCGACACCGCCTTGGATGTGTTCGGCTGTCCTCGGGATGTACTCGGTTTTAATGTATATCCGATATGTCAGTGAGTAATGGCAAAGTATTTTGTTTGTGTTTTGTTTTCACTTCAATCTGTCAGCACTCCCGGAGTGCCACTGTTTTTTTTTTCGTTTGTTTAATTCCGTATCGGCTTACTGTTGACCAGTGTTACTGTGATTTTAAGAAACAATATGGTTCACAATAAAGCACATGCTACAATTATCAATTCTGTAGAACCCTCTCCAGTGTCTGCGAGCTTGTTTATGCTCAGTTCGGGTTAAAAGGATTCTACAAGGAGTCATTCTAGGTGCGAGCGAGTACTCGGGTTGGTTGACTCCTCTAACACTAATACGAGTAACAGTACTGCTCATTGCCTACTTGGATCGTGCACCACATATTCTCGTTATCTAGTGTGTCCACCACCTTACTGTCAACATCCGTCACACACACAACTTACAGAAACATAATCAGCGACAGTGAAAGTGTAGCGTGCCTTACTGACGCTACTTCAAATGAATCACTTTCTTTGCTTCACAATAGATACCAAATTAACTAGTTAATGAGGTTGCCTTCGAGCCTGATCAGCGCATAAGGCTGTTTGGGAAATAGATATTGATTTGTGGAAGAGTTCTAATAATGTTGTTGATTTAAATATCTCGCTCTCTCTGCGTTTTGGCACGTACTATGTGATAGCTCGTGCAGTGGAAAACATATTAGCAAGTCAGCCTTCAGTGTCCATTCGTGGAGGCTTTAAAGAAGGAGATTAGTAGTGGCTTGGTCTAGTAGTCGCAAGCGCAACTGCTGAGGATGATTCCATTCCAGGGTCGGGCAAAGTGTTATTGGGTTTTCCTATCTAGAATTTTTCATTAGCAGCCCGGAGTCTGGATTTGTGTCCGGTTGGTGGTAATAGGGTCGTCCCCTATTACATCGGACTTAAACATAACTGGCGAAATGTGGGTCTACTATAGGTATATCTCTGTCCAACCATTACAGGAAACCAAGCGTGATGTTATGTTATTAGTAGCAAAATTTTCGTTAAAATAACTGGTCTTGGGAAGAATTACCACCATAACTAATCTTTAGCATTGTTGGTATTAATTATTATCAAAGTCCTAGTATAATTACAGGCACATGAGACTTTTAAACATTACCTCTGGTTGTCCATTGCAATTAATTGACACGTCAGTCACGTAAGACCTGACAGGGTATTGCAATAATTACAGTAGGCAAAGGTTACCTCTTAACATCAGATGGGCAGACAGCCAATGCCATCACTTATTTGAATAGATAAGAAATGGTGTCCTACACCAATCTGTCCTAAATTCTTAGCATAGGCTTTGCCTTATATCATCTTATCACCTGAATCATCTAACCTGTCATTTTATCTCTCATCTTGCCTTTCAGTTTATCTTTCATCTTACCTCTCATCTTACCATTCATCTTACCTCACCTCTCATCTTGCCTTTCATCTTACCTCTCATCTTACCTTTCATCTTACCTCTCATCTTACCTTTCATCTTACCTCTCATCTTACCGTTCATCTTACCTCACATCTGAGTGAATTTCAACAACTATGATGTTTACCTAATTTTGGTTGAAATTTTTGTTTTTGAATTTTTAATGAATATAAGAAGTTGATATGCAAGAAATACGTATCCAGTTAACGATACGTATTTCTTGCATATCAACTTATTATATTCATTAAAAATTCAAAAACAAAAATTTCCACCAAAATTAGGTAAACATCATAGTTGTTGAAATTCACTCATCTCATGTTTCACTTTGCTTCTCATCTTACTCTTACTTAAAATCTACTGAAATATAAATTCCGTACAATTGTCGAATGCAGCAGGATGACTGGGTGCCACCGTAAAATAATCTATTAGCTGTCTTTAATTTAAAAATAGCTGAGGGGCAATTTCCGTATTTTTATATCCTAGTTTTAATACCTATGTCAAAAATATCTTAAATTTTCCTAAATTTTTAACAAATTTTTGACCATGATTGTCGCTGAGATGAGATTGCGAGTAGATTTTGAACGTTATTAATTACGATAAATTGGCCTACTGATTCTCCACTAGAACCTTACTGACCTAGGTATTTTCTTCTAGTGTCCGCATTGATCGATTAATTAATCCGATCGCGTACTCATTAACACTTTAATGACCATTTCCTTAATCTGTTACATCCGTAGCGAGTTAACGTGTTTAATTAAAGACTACTCTTGACACTGTCATGGTTCTTTCGTGAGAATATTCAAGTATCTAACAATTTGCAATCGACTAACCTAGGAATATGATGACCATTAATTTTTTTTCCCTTATTACGTGTTCAATCAATCAATTCAGCATATTGCTATTGCTAAATTTTCTGATTAGCGGTCTCCACCTTATATCTACTACAGTTTTGGCTAGCTTCTTTTCTCCCTTTTTTGTGCTTATCTCAACTCTGCATTATTTGTCTCTAAATCTTATTCGTCTCCGTTCAATGTCATTGCGGATCTTTTTTTTTTAACCTAACTCCTTCACAAATATGATTTCCTTGACAATTTTCTGACATACAGAAACCTAGGACATAACCCCGATTATACACCAATTCGTCCCTTTTAAAAACATATTGCAAGCTAATAAAACCGTATTCTTCCATGGAACTGCTACATGATCACACTCCAATTACACCTCTCCTTCATGTGGCATACGGTCTATAATGGCATGTGTAGTATCTCTGGGCTGTATATGGAGTTCGACCATGAGTCTGCCTGTGACTAATCGGCCGAGGTTCAGTGCCGACCTTACTTGCTCAGCTGGACAACTATTAAATAATTTTGAGCCCGATGTGAAGTAAATGTTGAGTTTTTATTATTGTTTTGAATGAGTATTGAATCCTTTTGTATGTGGATATAGAGGGTATTGTGTTGTTTGTCAGGAGAGAGAAATAATGAAACGATTCGTATAACATTGTAATGAATAAGATTACTTATAATATTTTTGTTAGCCGCATGGATCGATCTAAGGTTAAGCTTTGTTTGCCGCGGTCGGTTCTTGGATGGGTGATCATTCATTAGATATCGAGACTCCTTCGTTCGAAAACACGTTAAGCCGTTGTTCCCGGCTGTCATTCGTAGATCTTTGACAGTTGTTACGGGTAGTCACAAGCCCAAAAGTCGGACAATCAGTCTTACCAAGGGGTATCGTGTTACCCAGTACCTAACTGGGTTGTGGAAGTCAAATAGGCTATCGCTCCACGTAAAATACTGGTATTTAGTTGCATTCAGTTAGCATCATAATCAGCCTATAATGTTCCCACTGCTGGGACACAGGCCTACTCTCTGTGAGAGCGCGGGCCCAGTGCGGGATCGTGCCAACTCCAAGCCAACTTCAACATAGTAGTGAAAAGGCTAATAATGTTCCTCTCCCTGTCAGCATGAGCTTTCGAGAATAGTTTGACTACTTCCTCAGGGAACGCTGGCAATTAGTAAACACGTTTGGGAAGTCAATACTTACGATAGAGGGCGTCAGAGGGCCTCAACAAAGACCCTCTCAATAATGTTGTGAACTTGTAAGATACAATTTGAGATGATATTTTGATATAATTTTTTTATGTTTGTTTGTTACTTTTTCACGCTAAAACGGCTGAACGGGATTGAATGAAATTTGGCACATGGGTAGAGGAGACTTTTTATCCCGATATTCTCACGGGATCGAGACTCATATGGGTGAAGCCGCGGGGCGCAGCTAGTATATAATATTTTGAATATTCAGCCGTGTGTGGTCAAAGTAAAGTTTTATTTTGTTGTATACTTAGTCTGGGAACCCATTTTAATATAGTTTCACGAAGGTTAGGAAAATCATAGCTGCTATCAGTCACCTATTCTTCAAGATCCTTCAGCACATAGTTGGCAAGATGTCCTAGTTACTAACAATGGTGACGTCGGAGGTACATGCTCGTCATCACGGTGTATAAGACTCACAATACCAGCCGTGTGTTGAATAATACATACATTATCGAAATATTTCTATTGTATTGTTATCAATTGATTATACATTATGTTCATACGTCAAATGTTTCGTTGATGACTTACTAGTTTCATGTTAACGAGTAAGAAGTGTAGTCAGGCTTTAATTGTTACTAGCTGCGCCCCGCGGTTTCACCCGCATAAGTGTCGATCCCGTGGGAATATCGGGATAAAAAGTAGCCTATATGTTCATCCAAGGTATCAGCTACCTCCATACAAAATTTTATCAAAATTGGCCCAACCGTTTGAGCGTGAATAAGTAACAAACATATAAACACACACACACAAACTTTCGCCTTTATAATATTAGTGTGACGGCGTGCGACGTCTATTAATGCTTATGCTGTTTTGAAAATTAGTTTCACATTTTAAACTAGAAAGAAGTACAAAGATTTTTGTGATACAACTGAAAGTACAGACGCCAGCACATCAACCTACCCGAAATTGTCACATTTTCCCAATCAACTTTGAACCTTATGCTTTAGTGATAAAGTTGAAAATCTATTAAAGAAATTTGACAGATTGTAGTAGGTTGATGTGTTGGCGTCTGTACAAAATTCAAGAGTTCTGGTAGTTATAATATAACATCACGTATGTAATCCCCAAGTTATGTAAGTCCATGTAATAGGGGGCGAGAGTTTTGCCATCAATCGGGCTCTAATCCAGCAGGTTGCTACTGAGAAATTTCTAATGACAAAGCCAAATAACAATTTGCCCGACCTGGTAATCGAACAGGATCTCATGCTCAGCAGCAGCGCTTGACCAACCGACCACTAGACCATCGAAAACACAGGATCTATTAGTAGTGAGGTCACTGTGTCCGGGGAAGTACCTACTAACTTTTTACCACTAATCTGCATCGCTGGCGAAATGCGATCCCTCTTCGTAACTCTTCTAACATTGCCGTGATTCAGGTGTGTTATGTTTTGTTATATCTCACAAAAAATTAAATTAACTGCTGTCTTTTTTTCTAGCAAGAAGTTATCACATTAATCTTTTCAAACGTGAGCAAAGCCGCAAGGCACACGTAATGAACGGCGTCAAAATAAAATATGACCACAATAAAAAAATTCAACACTTTCCACTATTTTATTTGCCTTAGAAAAAGTGTTCATTTATATGGTAATTTTTGTGGTAAACACGCCATGTTTATCGTGTTAGTTAACGAGAGGTCACGCTAACAAATTCAGGTATGTTTGTCATTACTGTTTCTGTTCTAAGGAGGGTGCCAAATACCGGCTTGTTTGAGTTGGTAGCTTGACCTATATTTTCGTTTTCTCACAGCGTAACTGGGACATATCTTAGGCCCTACGATGTAGCAAAGAGCTAGAGAATTAGAAAATAAATTTAGATTTTTTTTCATGGTGGTTGTATTGATTTCATATACTTATATCAACTCGGCCTATCGCAGTCCAGAAGCCTCTCCCAGGCTGCGCTACAACACCTTTTCCTCCACCTTTTGCATCCAGTCTGTCCCAATCACCGCACAGCTTTGTAAGGATTGCTCGTTCTACATCAATTGAACTCTTGTAGAGGCGCTTAAAATATACTTAAATGTCCACTTCATGCATTTCTGATGGTAGCTAAATTACTACGCGGTTTGCTATATCTGCGGGCTTTAGTTTCCACTTGCCGCAGTTGCTCCGTATGAGTGGAAAACATTTGCCCTTTACAACATGTTTATGACAAATAATATTATTGACGCACAGTTTAAAATTGCGCCTAGAATATGCACCACTTTATTTTCTTGTATTTTTAATTATTTCCAATTTGATTCATTGCTTTTCAGTGCCTGGCCTCATTGTGTATCAGTATCCAATAATTCTCATACCTAAATAAAATATTACAATTTCAAATGCGTCCATCCGCGGCGCCGAACTCGGAACCTGCCGCTCGTGGCGACACTCGCTGGCCCAAGGTGACGCGTGGGCAAGCCGCACCTACCACTACCTGTACCTACAAGCGACTGCATCCACATACTTTCCGGTTCACGGCTTATATTTGATGGAAACGTTTCTTTTACTGATTCGTCTTGTTGTTGGCCTAGCTTTGATTTGGGTTAGTAAGTAGTAGCTTAATTTGGGATGCTCATATTGCTCACGTCGTGGGTGCTTCTTTTATCCTGTTGGCATGAGCTATAAGACTTCAATTGATTGTGTCGTGGTGAAAAAAAAAATAACCACTCAGCTAGAACTTCTAGCATCCTAGCCAAGGATAGTAGCCGGGCTGAAAACAGGTTCTTCTTACATAGGTCACTGTCTCGCCGAACACCAGTTAGGTATGGGTTTTGCTATAAAAATTTCATTTTATAAGCTCCTGCAAACTACTGCAGTGTACTCAATTCAATTTTGGCAGTTTCGAGTTTGTTCTGTTTCTACAAATGTCTCGTTTCCAAACAGATTGCTTTGCTTTTACTAATGATAGCGTTTTGTATCTCATAGATAACGTTCAATCAATCAATCTATCTAGCTTTTTACCAACTATGTTGAGGTCGGCTTCCAGTCTAACCGGATGCAGCTGAATATCAGTATTTTACATGGAGCGACCTCCTATCTGACCTCCACAACCCAGTTACTGGATAACAAGATACCCCTTGGTAAGACTGGTTGCAAGACTTTCGGGCTTCTGATGACCCGTAACGACTGTCAAAGATCCAAGAATGACAGCCGGGACCAACAGCTTAACGCGCTTTCCGAGGCACGGAGAGGTCTCGATATGTAATGTCAGGTCACCCATCCACGAACCGACCGTGGTAAGCGCAGCTTAACCCTTGGTCGACCCGTAAACCTGTTATTAATTAACCACGAGCCTCTCTCACAGACAACAATTATATTAGAGAAAATTCTCCTTTGAAATGCCATTTAAAAGACTAGTTTTGGTATTTACTTTCCATTTCGGCAATAAAAATACTAAAGATTTTAATTTAGAGAGTTTAGTTTTTTTAATCAAACAATCTTTTCGCCATAAGTCTCTCTATAGGCATATTAGTAACTAAATTTCATTTATTTGTGTAAATTGTATCGTTACATAAACAATAGTGTGAATTATTTATGATTTAATAAGATAATAAATTAAAAATATGTCAGTGTTAATCTAAATAAATATCTGTTAAAAAATTTTAAACATTTAAATTAATCCTCATGCAATATGGTTACAATTCCGATTAGATTTTCAACAACTTTCGATAATTTATATAAAGATTATACTTTTACTTATATTTTATTTTCATTGTTTTTGTGGGGATTAATTTATAATTTATGGACATAGAATAAACTAACAACTATATCCTCTATATCAGTCTTACATAACAAAAATAAAACAAGCAAGTTTATCCTTGATTGAAAACTTGTATTTATTTATTTAATATCTACCTAGAGGCAGACTTAATCCCATAAACTTTTTGATTTTTATTTTATTATTCGGATCTAATAGGTGGCGCAAAGTCATCTCCCTGTCGGAAGATGATATTTTTGCAAATGGCGGCAAATGTCAATTCTACTTTTGACATTTGCGAAGTAAACAGATACAAGATGCAAGAGTGATGGAAAATGCCATAAATTGGGTCCGAATGGTGATCAATTCTGGCATGGACCACTTAGCTGATATCATTTTGTCAACTTAATAGGAAAAAAAGACATCAAATAAACATAATCCAAAACAGAATCAAAGTTTTTCTTTAATAAAAAAATATCAGACTAAAAACATTAGGCACAACTTTTGCGCCACCTTATAGAAACAGCGTTCAATAATCCTTTTAGAAAAATAGTGACCAAAACAATACTTTATTAATAAAAATTAAAATAATTAACAAATCACTATTCCACCCACGAACCATAGATACCAAACCATCTCAAAATAATTTTAACGAAGCACACATTATCTGTGCATGCATTAACCACAGATAAGTAATAAATATAAGGGCTAACTAGCAGACTCTTTGTTGAGGCCGCTCTCTGAGAACTGCAGCTATTAATAGCGAGGATTTGATAAGAATCGACTTAGTCACTCCTTATGGACTTGACTGGAAGGGGAGAGGGTTCGATGGAACAAAGGATTCGCATATGTCTGGAGATTTATACAAAGTTGGCTGGGTGGATCCTGTTTTTGATACAGACAGTAGAATAACAGAATCTAAAAAAAAATGGAATTGTCGTGTCGATCTATTGAATGTAAAATGTATTTATTTGGCAAAATAAAGTACGAAACATAACATAATCTCACGCCTCTAATCCCTGAGTATACAGGTTGAAATTGAAAACACAAATCGAAATGGGAGATTGTCCTCATCATTACGAACAACTTTTACTATGGGACGAAACCCGAAATCGCGAAAAAAAAAAATCAGCTGTTCTCTACATTTTGACGAGTTATGCGAACATAAATGTAGGGAACAGCTGGTGTTTTTTTCGCGATTTCTGGTTTGGTCCCATAGTAAAAATTGTTCATAATGATGAGTACAATCTCCCATTTCGATTTGTCGCATGTGTTCAATTTCACCCTGTAGTACATACACATTTCGCTAGTTATGATTAACTCCCATGTAATAGCCTAGCCTGTTGTCATCGCTAGAGTTGATGACGGGCTGCTACTGAGATATGCCTCTTGAAAAAACTCAATAACACTGCCTGACCTGGGAATCGAACCCAGGTTCTCATGCTCAATAACAGCGCTTGCGACCACTAAACCAACGAGGCAGCTTGAAAACGAAGTAGCACCAAACAATAGTTAAACCGCTCAGCATAGCTATTCACAAACACACTATACGCTTCCGTACCGTATCGAACATCAATTAATGTTATCGTAGGAGTCCTCTAAACGCTGTTCACAAGTCCAAAACCCGAAAATTTTGTCGGTTTAAATCAAATAGACGCCCGCCATTCTTCCAACAGCTATTTTCTGTCGGGGGCAAGTCAAATCAGGTTATCGAAATGAGTCATTTTCGATAAGATAGCCTGTCGTATGGTTGTGAATAGCTATGCTGGTGCAAATCTTCTTCAATCTCTCTTTACATCTTCACCTAACTTCAAGTGAGATATTCGTTTAACGTAAGCCTATCATACCTAAGTAGCTCGAATTATTTCCAGTCGCAGGTCTAATATCAAGAACTTCTGCGCCCCGCGGTTTCACCCGCGTAAATGTTGATCCCGTGGGAATATCGGAATAAGAAGCCTATATGTTAATCCAGGGTGTCAGCTACCTCCATGCAAAATTTTATCAAAATTGGTCCAGCCGTTTGAGCATGAAGAAGTAACAAACATATAAACACACACACATACAAACTTTCGCCTTTATAATATTAGTGTGATGATTAGTGCGATGTGATGTCCCCAGTACCCAATGTTACGCAAAGCAGATGCTATACTATCTTCCGTACCCTCAGACATCTGACTCATCAAATCAATAATGTCATTTCACAAGCAGCTGATAAACAGTTTACTAACACCGTACACACTACAATGTATCAAAGCAAACAGTTTAGTAACCTACTCACTACTCGGTCGTGTGACATTAGGCCTAGGTTTAAGTCTAACTAGGCAGTTCAAATAGTGCTAATCGTCTTTAATCTCTAGGTCAGTTGAGTAGAAAAGAGGTTAACCGGTGTTGCGGGTTTAAGTATGGATTGTTTTGTGGTTGTTAGAGATAATCTGGGAAAGATGTTGGTTATTTCATGAGTAACCGTGGGGATATCGCTTGTATAGCATCATAGACGGGTCCAATATAATAACGGGTTCGGGATGTTGATGGAGCTGCCCCGTTTCTGCAGTGCATCAGGTATGTTTGCACAAGCACACGTCGATGATGGCTTCCACGCCATTGTCAGACGGAAATCTGCCTCTTTGCTCTGCAGAGTGCGGGGCTCCAACTCCATCCTGAAGACCATAGCGTGGAGGTGCGAGTCTCCGCTATTAGGTGATGTTGTTCGAAGATGTATTTCAAACAACAGCCTTGTTTCCAAATAGATTAGTTTACTAACATAGGTATGAGTTATCTTTTTGTTTTTTACTAACCCATATGGATGCTGCTTATCCGAATTCAAGATTATTTTATTTTATTTGTAGTCAGGCTCAGACCGTTTGTCCACCGCCACGTCAACGGGACGACAACGAAAATGGGATGACGATGACGGCGCTGAAGTAGCGATACATACATTTACTAGAACCGCGTGTCCACCGCACGCTCTCACCGGGACGTCACGTTCGGTTCGAATAATCTCGTTTCTCGTTGACGTCTCGTTGACGGTGGCGGGTGCACAAAATGTGTCAGTCAGTTAAACGTCACATCAGTATTCACTTCTACAGAATCACTTAGTTTCATATTTGACTGGGGAGGTCAACAAGTGGTAAAGCTATTAGAAGCTTAACGTGTGGGTTCAAAATAATTTGACAGTTTAAAGTCCGTGACAAAATGGCAGCCAACTAACTGACATCATGAAGCATAAATTGCCCCGTTTGACGTCAAAGTATCAAAACTACACGCCTGGCGCATAATTATTAATTTAAATTATAAAATATACTGACTTTTCTATAATTTTGTTTCAGGTTTACAAAAACTTATGCCCAGTGACGTGTTCCAGTTATACCGACCGGCGCGGTTGCGAAAATGCCGTGACTATTAACAAACTATAACGAATTGATTACTAATTATTAATAATAAGTGAGTGATAGTGTGTGTTGTGATAAGTGTCCATGTGTATCGGATTTTACTGAATTGGTGAGTACAGCTTCTGATTTCTAGTTTTAATATAATGATTCTGCGTAATTCGCCATTTGAAACTGGACATTAATTTTGAAAATCCTAAAAAGGGAATGCCTTAAGCTTCTCTTGTGAATTATCGAAGCCTTTCGATTGAGTAAATTACTATTAAAACCTGAAAGCGAAAAAGGTTTAGGAAATTCTGGTGAGCTCCCAAATTATAGTGTCTGGGTTTGAACGATAACAAAAAGATAGAAACCATGAGTAATGTTATAACAGCTTTGGACTCCCAAGTGAAAATAGGCATGCCACAGGGTTCACTTCCGGGCCCTATCTTTCTCTTGAAAATGTAATGGTTGTCATTGTTTACTGATTCATAGTACCTATCATTAGAAAACTGGAGAAATAATCAGATATCAATGGAAAACTACATTTTACTTATTTGTTACTAATTGATTTTGTAAGAAAGGTAGTAGAATTTTATTGCGACGCAAAATGACTACACAAGTTCAGATAGCTAATTTAAAAGTCGGAAAATCGATTGATAAAACTAATTTCACACATTAAAGTTCGAATGTGAAATTAGGACACATGTAGGCAGTTATAAGATGCACTTACTACTTAACATTTATGTCGTTTCTAAACGTAATAACATCTTCAAACCTAATAACAATAACTTTGACCTGGCAGAGTGACTAGCCCTTCGAAGTGGCTGTAAGTATGTCAATAGAAACTGACTTAGGTACCTACATGTAGGTCATCCTAATGCTTATGACATACAGATGTACGGCTGCATCGTGGGCGATATCGGTTTCTGTCATATTCCATATTTATGGAAGTTATTGGCTATTTTATTGGAAGATTTTGTTGTTAATTGTTATTTTTGTTTGACAACTTTAATGTCATGTTGTCAGATGTTATTGGAAATGTCGATAAAGATGATTACTTAGTTGTGGGGGAAATTATGAAGGTGGTAATTTATGATTGAATCGTTAGGCTAACGGCAGTAAGTACGGCGGTAAGTTCAATGCAGCTAAGGAAGGTATTACAGTTTTAGAAAGAGTCGATGGGTTTTATGGGAACACGATGCCTGTTTAGAACCCCTAAGACGACCCACTGACCGAAAAATATCACTCGACCCATCGGGTCGAGTTAGACTGTGAATCTTTCTTTTCCCAACTATCCAAAATTATGAATCGGCGTTTCCTGTTTCTCCATTATGAACTGGAAACTTCATACCTACCTGTTTAAAAAAAAAGCCCTTTTCATTTATTCAAGTCTACCATTATAATGAACCACTTTAAACGAGGCTAAACGAATCTACAATAAAATGCAACATTTAAAAATACTGCTATCGGGTGTTCACCATACTATTAAAAATTTAACATGTATGCCTACTATTATAATAATAACACATAATAGTGAGTGTCGCCTCTTCACAATCAATTACACGTCGCTCCGATTGATTGGCATTGCACAATTGAAGCCGGTTAGCACGCTCATCGATTTAGGTGGTGGAAGCTATAAGCAACAGCGAGTTACAGAGGTTAATTTCTTTATAAAAGTGCTCAAAAGCACAGTTGTTTGAATACAGCTAATGGCACGAGTGTGTGGAGTGGAGGGAGGCCTTTGCCCAGGAGCGGGACACCATAGGCTAGTAATAAAAAAAGGGTCACGAAAGGCACCTGTAAATTTCCATTTGCAAGTGCAGCTAGTGTTATAGAACACGAAGTAACCATCCCCTCATTCATTCCATTGAAAGTGAAAAGTTACTACAATAAATAAGGATAGTATCAGGTATAAAACTTGGAGCAGCGTGTATCCAAACACATAAAATTATACTTGCGACTATTATTTTCTTCAAAATCAATGTACTATCGTAATTTCGTGGCACATACAGCTGATGAATTATAATTTAATGAGAGGAACAGAATCGCTTACTCTTAAATCTTGCACTAAACTGTAACTCAAGTTAGTGTTAAACAAATTGGCAACGAGTGAAGTAACGCTCAGTATCAAACTAATTGACTTATTGCTTTCTGACTGGCTGCGCATATCTATATGTAAATTGATACAGAATTCCCACTTTATTCAAGACGCAAGCGCAACATGGAATCACGCATTACATTCATCTTATCAGAATAATAATATGATGATTGGTATCTTTTAACACACCGTTGATCCCTTTTGGATCTTCATCATCTTCTTCTTCTAAGATCCACATACGGCAGCAGCTGCCGTCTTTCACGCATCCTTCGTCAAAGGTAGTGATTAAGACCCTTTCTACTATCCGTAGCACTGTCTTTGGGAAAACCTTAGTCAACACTTCAGCTGTGAAAGCCTACTAGGCATTAACGAATGTTTGGTCCACATCATCATGTTTTATAAGTTGCATTCACGCATATATAATTCCCAAACCGAGGCATAGGTTTATATTAGATACACCTTCCCCAGACATATGCCCTTATAGGTGTCGCACAGGAGGGGACTCTGGATTGGTCTTTTGAGAGGTAATGGTGCCCCTTCCTGTGCAGATGGTGACCACCTGGGTGATTTTAGTGATTTAAAAATCCCACACTCCCTAGTATTATCCCCAAAGACCGGGCGACTATTGAAAGGGTCCCCCCGAAAACAACACAAAAAATAAGTTAATAGTACACCAATTTTTTGATGACGGGTGTTTGTAGATCTCACGCCAAAGGCAGCGCGTCTATTTCCATTAACAAGGCACAAATGCAGACTCGGAGTCATCATCTGCCTAGCCTTTTCCCAACTATGTTTGGGTCGTCTTCCAGTCTAACCGGACGCAGCTCATTACCGGTATTTTAAATGCAACACCTGCCTATCTATCTCTCTTCCAATGTCTTTTTTGTTTTGCATTGGGTTACCTACCTTTTGGAGTAATAAGACAACATACTCTCAAGCGATAGTTTCGTTTTTTTTCAGTGTCTTTATTTATTTGTTGAAACGGGTCTTCTGCTGTTTTTTTTTTCATCTTGCGCTATTTGTATCTAGAGATAGTGACATTGGCGCCTCTCTGGTAATCATGATTGAGTAGCGCATATTAAACGTCATTAGGAAATACAATATTTCCTAAGAGATAGATTCTTCATATTTTATCATCTAATGATGCGTAAAAATATGCCACGATTAGATATTAATTTTATGCAGACATTTTTTAAATAATGGGTCCAATGAGCATTATTTTGAATGTCACAATGAATTTTAAACTGCCATGTTGGTCTAGGTAGTGGTCGTGGTCCTGGGTTCGATTCCCGGGTCGGACAAAGTGTTATTGGGTTTTCTTATCTGTAATTTCAGTCTGGATTTGTGCTCGTTTGATTACAATAAGGTTATTACATGGGACTTAAATGTAACTGGCAAAATGTGGG
The DNA here is from genome assembly GCA_945859645.1 of Amphipoea oculea. Lineage (NCBI taxonomy): Eukaryota > Metazoa > Arthropoda > Insecta > Lepidoptera > Noctuidae > Amphipoea > Amphipoea oculea. Next base: position 1,145,377 of record OX243883.1, on the reverse strand, counting down.
TGTCTATGTTATGTCCACCTCTGTCTAATCCATCAGGGAATACAGGTACGAAGTTATGTTATTATATAAATATTATTTTGTTGTTTCACATCGTAAACATCGGGTGAACATCATGTCATATCATAACGTAAACATTGTGTTTTCTTTTTATAGATTTCTTACTAGTTTCAGCGACCTTTACTGATATTCAACCGTTTTTATTGCAATGTAAAAATATCGTGATCATTAAGTTGGCAGGAGCCGAAGAGCCAACTTTTGTTCATACTCGTATAAAACGTGTTTATGGAATATTATTGAACTTGAATCTTCAGCAGTCTTATCCAGTACGCTATATTTTACTGTCGTTGGTTATCAAAATATTCACTAAGTTTAAAATTCCAATATTTCATTCAGAATTTGATGGCTTCTTCCTCTGGACTTCACTGGACTATCCGGAAGCATTATGTTCAACAGTAGTTATTTGTTTTCTGCAAGTGGAGAATGACCACTTGTACCTCTCCTCTGCGAAGAACAACATAAATCTCTTTGGATACAAACCGTTCGTCGGTTTAGTGTTGACATCTTCATCAACTGTTTCTTCAAATTCATTTTGTCTTACCCATGCTGAACTGCATCACTCCAAAATGAGGCGTTTCATTGGTTTTGTCACTCTCACACACAGTCGGCTCCAATCGCAAACTATCTTCTCGTAACTTCATCTGATTGTATCACTTCCGCACTCCGCTGCCTACCTTCAGAGCAACAAAGTATGAAGCCAACCAGTAGGCAGCAACCTTCACCAACGAACATCTGTTGACGGGAATGTTAAGGTGTCGTTTCGCAACCAGTCCTTTATATGGAGAAACGGGTCATTGCTATTGGAACTCGACCTTAAGCGCACGCAGTACATTCGTGTTTATTTTACTTTGATTTGATATAATAATAATATTAATTGTTTTAGCAGCTGTCTGAGGTTGGCAACAGGTTTACATTTCCTTTGAATGGAAATTAGGAAAATTATTCAAATATTTATTTATGGCTGTAAAATACAAAGTTTAAAACACGCTAGTAAACTAAGAGTAACAATATGAAAACCACTAGTTCCCTGAATATGCTCATTTTTTTCAGTATTTCCTCCAAAATTATTAAACAAAACCTCCTTATTCATTTGTATTTAATATTCCTAAAATAAAACTACACATACTCGTAATTCAGCACATTCAAAGCCCCGTAACTTTACCCATTTTCAATAATTGTGAAAACTAGATATTTACTCAAAAACCAGCTGCACAATACGGAACTGAAACATTAAAACGGTGACCACGAAAACAAGAGTCGTAAGCATTGCTTATACTGACCTTACCCTGAAATGAGTTATAATAATATGAATAATAATAATAAAGTGAGTAATAATAGTAATTGATGAGAACACTACGCGGGCGTAAGTTAAGGAAAATAGTGGTTTATGGCGAATTTATCGGATGCTACGTCATTTAATTTTTTATGGCGCCTATGGTGACGTGTATTTTGAACTTACTTCTGGTGGTGTAGGCAGAATTGTAAGACTGAGGTATGCATGTGTGTACTTAAAAAGGCGCTAACGCAAGTTATGGGCACTTAATTCGACCACCACCGGTCAATTATAGTCAATTTGTTGTAATTTAAAAATTATTGTATTGGAAAATTAAATGAACTATACCTGGAAGTATTTATTATTTTAAAACTATAGGCCTAATTAACAAAAATAACAAAATTAAAACCTAACTTAACTAAAACTATACAAAAACTAAAATATAGCGTCGAAAAATTCATCCGCATCGCTGTCGACTGGTAATGTTACTATACCTAAAATAAAGTGCACTCGTGACCTTGACCTAAAATGAGTAATAATAATGAGATGAGTAATAATAATTGAGGTTGATGATGCTCGCTAGTGTGTGTATAGGAAAGATGGGGCTTATGGTAAAATTCTCGGAAGTGACGCCTTGACTATGGCGCTTAGTTGGCTAATTAGGCGTCATAATTAGATCTGTGTCTGTTACGATGATATTTAACAATATTTGACGACGGCAAGATTGTTAGATGGGTTGAAGAGTGTGGAACTTTTCAATATTCATTTATGTACAGTTGTACACCACAATAATGGCCATTTAACAACAATTTCATGCCATACTATTATAGAAGGTTACACGAATGAAACAACTTATAAGGGCTATATTTAAATGTGTACACAAAACAAGCTGTTATAATTACTTCGTGACCTGTAAAATATTGTAAGGAGTTAGGTCAACTGGTGACCTTTTACCTTACTGAAAGATGACCTTGACCTAAAACGAGTAATAACAGTGCCGTAAACCAATCGCGGGTTATTAAGGAAAACCCTGAAAGGCGAATTTATTAAGTTTGGCGTAAAGTTGGCGCCAGCTGATGACGTATTCATATTATCATGCTGTTCTGCGGTGTAGGACGAAGAGTAATTTGGGTCGATGGCTTGTAAGTACTGTAGCTGTTGTAATAGGCGTTTTGTTGTTTCTTGATTGAGGTAAGGCTTGTTAGTTTATTTTAGTTTTTTGAAGTTTGAAGTATAATAAGGATATCTTTGTAAGACTTTGCTTATATAAATTGGCATATTGCAAAATCTGATGCCCTTTAAGACCCCTTTAGGCATGAACAAAGTTTAGTAACTTTAAAATACCTATATCCTCTCTTTTCTCAGTTCTGTTATCCATTTTTATTTACATTTTTGTTTAGTGCTTATTATGTGTAGGTATGATTGTTTTCACAGGGAGGATGCCTGTGTCCCAGCAGTGGGAATATTATAGACTGATTATGCTTTGCTTATACTATGATTGTTTATCTTTCGTAAGAAGTCTTCTCAATCTCTTCTTTATTTTTCTTCAGTAAATGTGTGAATATTTACTTATACAGGGTGAAATTGAATTCATGGGCATCCTTTTAAAGGGTCATTGTACTCATCATTATGAACAACTTTTACTATGGGACTAAACCTAAAATCGCGAAAAAAAATCAGCTGTCCCTTGCATTTATGTCCACATAACTCGTCAAAATGTACGGAAGAGCAGATTCTTTCGCGATTTCAGGTTTGTGCCCATAGTAAAAATTGTTCATAATGATGATTACAATGACCCCTTAAAAGGATGCCCATGAATTTAATTTTACCTTATACATATATGTACGCTGCTCTTCTTTCTGTTTACCAACCGCCGGCAAATTCCTATGACATCATTTAACTCGAAATCCAGACCCTCAGAGTTCCCGCAAGTATTACTCCGCGATCTATATTCAGACTTCGCCCGTAAGCTCTAAGTCACGTCTAAGTTATAAATAAACATTTTTGTGCCATCACTCACTAAGTTGGCTTCTTGGAAACCATAACTTGATATAGTCAAGTGAACTCCAGTGTGGGTTGATGGTACTGAGTCAGTAGCGTTGTGTTCATTGACCATTTTTGCTATAGGATTTTAAGTTTTGAGATTTCCTGCGATTATTAATGAATTTGCATTCTTTTGATGACAGATACCTACTATTGTCAATTCAACAACATTCATTGCGTTATTTACATTGTTGAGCAGACAATTTTTTCGAACATATGAAGCAATGGATTAGCAGTATCTTTCAAAATTATTCAGATTGTGATTGATAATGTGTTACGCAAATTACGGTGCTGGCCAAAGTGGAGGTGCTTTGGGGGCTTATGTCCAGCAGTGGACGTCTTTCGGCTGAAATGATGATGATGATTTTATTATAAGGGGTTTCTCGCCAATATATTACTAATACATTTTATATATTTTAATAATTTTTTGGGTTATTCTCTCTATTTAGGAAAGACACATGGGTAGACCATGACCTGGAGAAAGACATAGGCTACTTTTCATCCTGATTCGTAAACGAAGGCGCGGGCAACAGCTAGTTTATTGTAAATTGGTTAAAACAATAAAAGATACTCTTCCTAACTTGTACCTACTACAACACAACTGGATACATTTTTCATTTTTTAAATTATTTTTTTTGTTTTTCATAGCAAATAAATAAAACACATTTTTTTTCTCTCATCTCTCATTAAAATGGATTTATTTATAACTAATGATGTTTAAATAGTCATCGTATTTGGGCATACATTTTCTATAGCCAGGGGAAAACTGGTCATGACCACTTTAGCCTTGATTTATCACCAGTGAATCCGACGTCTGTCACTTTGTGCGTTATTTTTAGCCTATAGACTAGGGGAAATTATTGATAGTATAATAGATAAAAAAAAAATAATAGGATAGGTACTGAAACTTTGTTCAGAAGGCCAATTCCCATAATCAAAAACGTTAAAAATAAATTCGCAATCTCATCTCAGCGACAATCAATGTCAAAAACTTGTCAAAAATGTAGGGAAATTAGAGGTATTTTTGACAGATTAACACTAAGGTGAGTCTTTGAACGTTCTTTAAATTACGAGAATTGCCCCTCCGCTTAAACTTAGTTCAGACATTCTGATGTTTACAACATGTAGCATTTATTAGCGTTTAATATTGCCTAATTTACCCTAACCGCAAGTGTTTTCATTCTGAAAGTTCAATGCCTGAATCTATTTGTCACGGAGAATCATTTTTACTTCGCTAGCCGCAGTTGATCCGTAGATAGGTGACCATCTTTACGTACCAAAATCAAAATCAAAAGTCATTTATTCAAACTAGGCTGAGAATCAGCACTTTTCGAACGTCAAAATTACAAAAGACAGTCCCCCAAAACGCCCGCCCTTCGCCACTTCCTAGTGCTTTCGCTGGGGAGAAGAAGTGGCGGAACAAACTCCCCAGCAGCAGAAAATAATATCAGTTCAGTTAGAAAATAATACAAGACCCCTCCGTACCGTCGGCTGTCATTCGTGGATCTTTGACAGTCGTTACGGGTCGTCAAAAGCCCGAAAGTCTGACAACCAGTCTTACCGAGGGGTATCGTATTAGCAAGTAACTTGGGTTGTGGAGGTCAGATAGGCAGTCGCTTCATGTAAAATACTGGTACTCAGTTGCATCGGATTAGACTGTTAGCCGCCCCTAACATAGGTGGGAAAGGCTAAGGATGATAACAGGATTGGTTTCTTAAAATAAATGCATTATAATAATTTTAAATAAAAATCCCAAAGCACAATAACTTACTATATTTATTTTGATACATTCCTCCCGCGACCAACCAAAGATGCAGCCATTAATTTTAATACTTCAAAACCAAAATTGATTTTAATCCTGACCTACCCAAACATCTTCTGTTTCCTTTTTAGAGGATTAAGAAAAGATTTAAATGTATTTTTATCATGACTATAAAGGAGGGAGATTAAATCTATGGTGACGATAAATTTTTATCTATTGTAAGTGGAATTATCGTGATAAGTCATAAGTTTATAGTGTTTTGAGACGTTGACTTATGTCGTATTTATTACTATAGGTATTAAAATACTTAGTAAGGGATGCGGATGACTTTTGGAAGAGTTTTCTACTTGTATTTATTTACTAGCTTCTGCCCGCGACTTCGTCCTCGTGAAATTTCTTATTCCCCTACCCACTGCGTCGCATCGCATCGCCTGCCCGCGCTATTACTTTGTTTTCGCTTAGCGTTCGGACTCTTTTGTTTTTGCTCGGCTCGTAGGTAAGGGTCCTAGTTTGATGTAGTCTATAGTAAGCTTTGTTTAGTAGTTCAGCTTCTTATGTATGAAAGAGTTAATAGACAGTTTAGAAGACAAGTAGATGAGCATAAATAACGTGCTGCTTATAACCAACTTACTTTTTTTGAGGTTTTAGATTTGTACATCACATTTTGATAATTATAAGAAAAACATACTTTGAAGATACTTCGGGTATTTTCGAATTAATATTGACCTTTTATTGTCAGTTTAGCATATCTGAATATTTCTAATTTCAAGTAAAGCGGAGTTTTTGATTAATTAAAAAACATGTTTGCGTATGACGACTTGAGTTCCTAGCTATAAAAAATATTTCTGCGCACATTAAACTTGTCCCATTATTTTCGAATGTTCACAAAGTAATAACAGATCCATTAAAAAAGTTAAGCTTTTTACGATTATTTGGAACGGTTCCCAAGACTTCTAGTTAATTACGAAAGTGTTTTAACAGATTAAATAATCGAAAACATCGCCAGGCGTTATCAATTTGCATAAATACACACGTTTTAATTACTTACGAAGCTTAATTAATAAAAAAAACGTACCATCTTTATTTGCATTAATTCCTGCGTTTTTTTTTTATGTAATAAAGTATTTTTTAATGATTTTATAAGCAGACTTGCTTCTGCCCGCGACTTCGTTCGTGTGGAAGCCATAAGATGCACAATGTACTAAAATAACAGCCACATTTTTATTAAATTCCTTCGGACCGCGTCGCATCGCATCGCCCGCTCGCGCTATTTCTGCGTTTGCGCTGTCTTCATTCTTACTGTTCCGTTTTGCTCGGCTCCTAAGGATCGTAGCATAATCAGCCTTTAACGTTCCCACTGTTGGGACACAGGCCTCCTCTCCGTGAGGTAGTGGGCCATAATCCACCACGCCACGGGTCGTAGCGTGATGTTAAATAGCATATATCTTTCCTTAAGAACTGGGCTATCAAATGCGAAAATAATTTTCAAATCTGACTGGTACTTCTAGAGTTTAGCGCGATCAAAGAAGCATACAAACTCTTCAGGTCTCATAGATTTTATTGGCAAGATTCCAAGATTCCATTACAGTTCTCTCAATTAAAAAAATGTTTAATGGCCCACAGAATAATTTCGTAAAACGATATTTCCTTTTGCGGTCAAAAGAGTTTAGTCACCTTTATGCTAATTTAAATAGTTATTTTAATCTAGGATCAAGCTTATCTAATATATTACAAAGAGAAAAGATTAGGTTTTTTTGTTTGTTGCTCTTTCACGCTAAAACGGCTGGACGGATTTAGATGAAATTTGGCACATGGGTAGACAATGAACTGGATTAAGACATAGTATACTTTTTATCCCGATATTCCTACGGAATCACGACTTATAATTGTGGAACTGCGGGGCGCAGTAAGTAAAATATATTCTTAGTTCTGAAACTCTACACTTAATATTCTGAGAACAATGTAACTTATTAAAACACTTTTAGAATGTTTTATTTCGATGTGTTCACGTTAAGCTTGACGTATTTAATCCAAGTTTATGTAAAACTTTTCTTTTCTATTTTTTCTAAACTCTGCTTGATTTAAATATTATGCTAATTTGATTTTATTGAACCAGTAAACATACATATATCCTGCAAGGATTTATAAGACCATAAAATTAAGTTTACGAGTGTCATCCGTGTTTAAAATTGACACTGTAATATGTCTTTAGATTCCGTAAGTCCGTTGCACTAGTGGAAAATATGACCGTTTAGTTAGTGAAAGCGAGCAGTGATGGCCAAGTGGTAACGGCCGCGACTTACGAGTGGTCGTAGGTTCGAACCCATGCAGTCAGGCGCTTTAATATGTATAGGTAACTTATTTCATCACCACTGCTCTCAAAACTGTGAAGGAGAAGGAGGATTTTGAGGAAATCAGCATATCCTAGAACCAAAAATTCGAAGACATGTGACATCTACCAACCCGCACTGGGCTCGCGTGGTGGATTACGGCCCACTCCCTCTCACAAAGAGGAGGCCTGTGTCCCAGCTTGGAAGATTATATATAGGCTGTTTATGCTAGTTAGTGAATAAAGTATTGTTTTTCCTTTGGGAAACGTCATTTACCACCTGGCAAGTGAAATAAACATTTTTAAACATAATGCGTCTTATTTATTCTTTGCACGTTGAAGGGTATCAGACAAGGAATAAATCTGAATTTTGGTTTTGTTCCTGACGTCTGCATGACATTGATATACATGTAAATTAAACTAGTGCAAGTCGGACTCGCCCATGAAGGGTTTTGTAGCAGCAAGTAACATAATATAAAAGTTCTTGTAGTTCGTTGTAACTTTGTGAAAGGTAAATTGCGGTTTTCGATTTATGACGTATTAAAAAAAACTACTTACTAGATCTCGTTCAAACCAATTTTCGGTGGAAGTTTACATGGTAATGTACATTATATATATTTTTTTAATTTTATCATTCTCTTATTTTAGAAGTTAGAGGGGGGGGGGGACACACATTTTACCACTTTGGAAGTGTCTCTCGCGCAAACTATTCAGTTCAGAAAAAAATGATATTAGAAACCTCAATATCATTTTTGAAGACCTATCCATAGATACCCCCACAAGGACAGGTTTGATGAAAAAAAAATTTTTGGAGTTTCAGTTGTAAGTATGGGGAACCCCAAAATTTATTGTTTTTTTTTCTATTTTTGTGTGAAAATCTTACTGCGGTTTACAGAATACATCTACTTACCAAGTTTCAACAGTATAGTTCTTATAGTTTCGGAAAAAAGTGGCTGTGACATACGGACGGACGGACAGACAGACATGACGAATCCATAAGGGTTCCGTTTTTTGCCATTTGGCTACGGAACCCTAATAAAAGAGGGGCATCTGCAATGTTTATAACTCTTTTATTGACGTACGAACAATTTTGATAAAACATTCAATTCTGGTTTGATGTTGTTTTGCACCTAATCTTAGCTGAGTTGTCATGATTATTTTATTACGCTTTAGTCATAATTATAAATTAGTCATGCTTAGTCGCTGTTTACATCTGAATGAAAACTTAATTGGAAATACTCAGAAACGATAGCCATTGGGGTTATTTTTTTTGGCTAGAAATCAACTGATTATGAGTCAAGTGACCTAGTTTAATGATTAGATTTAGTTAATCTCACACTGAGTTGCATGACACATAGCCTTTAAATATATGTATTAAAGGTAGGTACATTTCGCAATTAACCATAATAATAATACTAACAAATGCAGAAAATTCCGAGGAATGCAGTTCTCAATTAACACAACAGCCAATTAACAAATGAATGAGCGTTGAACGCGGTGACAGCGACGGGAGTGCGCGATCTAAATGCGCGGGCGCTTCGTGGAATGAGACGTGTCGAGTGACCGCGAGATGTGAGGTATGCAAGCTTTATCATATCCCTAGCTATGTTGCAGCAGGCTACTGGCTGTTGTATAGCGATGAAAATGCCTAAAACTATGAGCTTCGGAGATGCTTAAAGGGTGAAAGAGAAGGGAAGATATGCGCTTACAGCGAAGGGTATGAATGATTATTATATGAATTTTTCATGGCATTTGGCAGCTCAGTATCAGCTTGTATGCTTATAAAGGGCTCGCACTATGGTTCCGTACCAAACTACAGTAAGCAGTCAACAGAATGGCATGTACAGACGCCAGCACATCAACCTACACCAAACTGTCACATTTTCCCAATCAACTTTTTATGCTTTAATGAGTGATAAAGTTGAAAATCTATTAAAGAAATTTGACAGATTGTAGTAGGTTGATGTGCTGGCGTCTGTACAAGAAATAGGATTAAATTGAGCAAAATAGGTCAGTATTCACATATTCAGTGACAAGTATGCTTACTTTGTCACAGCATACAATATTGTGGACCTAAATCACGGAGAACTGCCGCGTTGAGTAATATTCTGGTATTTAGAAACGTGGCTCTGGATTTAGAACCATGAGTCTCCACAGTCTTATTAGGAATGCAATACATTGAAATTGAATCAGCGATAGCCGAATGGCTATAGGTAGGGGCTTGCTAGAGGTCTTCACCTTCAACCTCACCCGTTGCTCTGAAGTACCTACTTGGTGAATTCACTTTTAGTCTATTCCATTTTTAACCGACTTCAAAAAAGGAGGTTTTGTATTCGACCCGTATGTATGTATGTATGTCCGCGATTTTCTCAAAAACTAATGAACCAATTTTAATAATTCTTTCACTAATGTGATCTACATACTTTCAGGAAGGTTTTAATGTATAATACATTAGGTAATTATTCTTATGTACGAAGTTATATGCATAAATGTACTGCCTCTCCGAATTTTTATGCGAATTTCTATGCGAATTTTGATGATTCTTCTAGTCGGTGTCTTCAATTCTTCAATGCACTAAGTAGTGTTAATTGAATTTGTGTGGGACAGGTATAACTAAAAAGTGAAAATCTGAAAACCGACTTAAAAAAAAGGACTACAACATGATAAATAACTTTAATTTCGGAAGTCGGTGTCAAAAAACGAAAATGCGGAACCAACGACACCGACTTCCGATATTAAAGTTATTTATCATTTTGTAGTGATTTTTTTAAGTTGGTTGTTTTTTTTAAGCTTCTAGGCATCTCTATGGTAATGTTGATCATCTTCTTGATAGAATCCTTTAGTTTTACACTCTTACTAATAAAAGTATTATATCAGGTGAATAGTTACACACCAATTTCTCTCTTTCAGTCGTCAGTAATTTGACTTTCAAAAGAAGAAGACAAACCGTTGTGTGACTATACAGACGCTATACAACATTTATTAGTAAGGGTTTTAATGTATAGGATTAATGTATCGCACGGAAAGTGGAGGGTTGTTCTTGGTGTGTTGTCATTTTGCTTCGTCTAGGAAAGTCGAAGGGTTATGTCAGACTTCTATCAATTAAAACTTCTGCTCTAGGGTAATATTCCAAGTCCTAAATTACACAAAAGCTGGTTCTAAAAAGGTGAGTCCTATGCACAGTATCTAGAGGTACCAAAACTGACCAATATTCCAGTCTTTGGTTATGTCATTTTCTACACACGGCACTATAAATAGCAAAACCTGTTTAACCGCCCATAGTATCTACTCACCAAATCGTACCTTTTAAGGGAAATATCTTCAATGGTGATTAATAAACAGCTCACCGCAGTGAACCGACAGCCTATTATTAACGTTACCGGGAATCGAACCAAGGACGCCCACCGCGACGCACGACGTGTTGATGTACGAGCCTCATTAATTACTGAGCCATTCGGAGCTATTGTGTGGTATCTTGTTGGGCTGTTTTAATTAAAAGGACTAAAAGAAGTAGGTAGGTTTGTTGCTAATTATATCTGAGGTTAATCGGAAAAAATGAGGCACCTTCTTAATTCATTAGTACAATATTTACTTACCTACATTTTAAGAATTTTAAGAAGTGCAACGTAATAAATAAAAATATAAATAAATAATTTAACCTTACAGAGTAACATACATAATATCATAATAACACACACATGCTGGCCTAAAAAAGGCCTATATTATTTTTGTAGAGGTTCTTAATAATTTAAGGATCTTTAGTTTAACTTGCATAGGTATTAGCTGTAATAGCCCTCAACATCTGTTTTCTTAATACATACATACATGTATACTTAATACACGTTCTATCATAATCTTCTTTATCAGAAATCTCGGCGAACTAACATCGAATCCTACACTTTTTGATTACAATACCGCAAGATAAGTTGATTACCTTCACCTCGCAGCATCTAAGTATAGGTAACATGAATCATCAATAAACAACAAAAAGTTTTATTGTACACAATAATAACTTGACAACATTGTATAAAAAAAACACATGCACAATGTATATTAGTATACACTTATCTATACTTATAATAAATCTGTAGAGAGGTCAATTCTGTACATGAAATATATTTTCAAAATAACTATCAGGGGGTGATTAGTGATCGATACTGATGCCAAAAATGCAATCAGTAAAATTTTTGTCTGTCTGTCTGTCTGTCTTTCTGTCTGTCTGTCTGTCTGTCTGTCTGTATGTTCCTTATAGAAACAAAAACTACTCGACGGATTTTAACGAAACTTTGTACAATTATTCTTCATACTCCTGGGCAGGTTATAGTATACTTTTCATCACGCTACAATCAATAGGAGCAGAGTAGTGAAGGGAAATGTTGGGAAAACGGGAGAAGTTACTCCATTTTTTAAGCTTCCGTCGCGTGTGCAGCCTTAATGGTTAAAGTTACATAGAAATCATGTATGACGGAAATATTCTACATAAAATTGTCTAAAAAATATCCCGCCACAGCATAGGTCTATCTTTTATGGTTGACTCACAATAACACGTGTAACTCCTGATAGCTTAGCAGTTCGGAGCATTCTGATTATATTTGTTTACTCTTACGTTTATAATACTCTCACTCATCCCTAATTTAAAATAGTTAACATTATTACCTATTCAATAAAAAAAGAATCATAGAAATCGGTATAGAAACACCAAACTTATACATGAAATAAGCCATCGCGCCGTCGGCGTCGCACCAGAATATTGAATCATGCTATAATGATTATTTTTGTGTAACGGTTGCCGCGCTCGACACGGGTCGCGGCGGCGGTAGGGTATAAAAAGGCGGGAGGTCCGAGTCGTCCGAGAGCGAGCTTCATTCAATATTTGGCTGTTGATGCGTTCATAGCGTTCAACCTTATTGACAGACAATAATTGATATTGAGAAACCGTGCTTATCAGCGCGACTTTTAGTCTTTAAATAGTTTATTTGAATTTCTTTTGTTGTTATTTTGTAAAATAGGTATGAGTTGTTTTGGTAGTGTTTAAATATTCGTTCAAATTAAAAATTATTAAGCGTAGGTACTTTTATTTAAAGTAGTTATAAGTATTTATTTTTAAGTAAAGTAGGTATAGGTAGATAGTATTGCACAGGCGTTTCAGCTTTATTTTCATTTCTTTTTTGTTGTGAGTTGTATATATTTCTGGTTATAATTCTATAAGAATATTTTAGTTTAAATAGTCACTTAGATTTTAAGTGTAAGGTAGCTAAAGTTAGGACCACGTATTAGTTGTTTTGGTAGTGCTTAAATATTCGTTCAAATTACAAATTATTAAGCGTAGGTACTTTTATTAATTAAAGTTGTTATAGGTATTTATTTTGAAATTTTACACAATGGTTCCCTTTATAATGTAGACAAGGAATTAGGAAGGATTTTTTTAAATTCAACCCCTAAGGGAGTTAAATAGGGGATGAAAGTTTGTATGAAAGTCCGTCAGTTTTAAAGTTAGGATCTTCAAATTTTGTGTTTAGGCTGACGACTAAAAATTAATTTAAACGTGTCGCAGCGATTTGATAATTCCAACCCCAAAGGGTTAAAAAGGGGGATGAAGTTGTGTATGAAAGTCCGTCAGTTTAAAAGTTAGGGTCTTCAAATTTTGTATTTAGGCTAACGATTGAAAAATTAATTTATACGTGCCTCAGCGTTTTTGATAATTTCTCCCCCAAAGGGGGATGAACGAACTGACTGAAATATCAACGCAGTCTAAACCGCTGGTCCTAGGGACATGAGTTTTGGAGGTTGTGTTCTTTGTGCAGAGTAGGTATCGAATAAGAAGGGGTTTTTGGAAATTCAACCTTTAAGGGGGTGAAAAGGGGGGATTTTGTTTGTATGAAAAATCTTATTTATTGAGTTAATAACCTTGAAACTTGGCACGAATACTTATTTAAGTAAATTATGAAGTTTGGAATTTTTCGTTTTTACTAAAATACCCCCTAAAGAGGTAATGGGGGGGTGTTAAAATTTGTATGGAAGAATTTTAACGCCCTGTCCGATTAACTTGAAACTCAGTATTTATACTAAGGACTAAAAATAATTAATAACATGTATCAAAGTTTTTCGAAAATCTACCCCTAACTGTATGAAAAGAGGTAGTTAATTTTAAAGGGGAGAATTTTACTGCGTGGCTTGATTAGCTCGAAAATTGGTATAAATAAACTTTGAGTCAAGTTATGAACACATCTTAAACGATTTTCCAAAATTCTACCCCTGTGGGGGTGAAAAGCGGGAATAGTTTCTTTGAAAAATCTGATTCCTTTGTTCTATAAACTTAAAAATTGGCCCGAATACTTATTTATTTAAATTAATTATAAAGATCATACCAACATACATTTTCGAAACTTTTAGAGGAAAGTACGAATTTCACGCGGACGAAGTCGCGGGCAGAAGCTAGTGTATAATATGATATTGAATATTGAATTGGCTAAAAAGTGTGCTTGTGGTTGTCAAAAAACTAGACTGACAAAATATTGATTTGTATAAATAAAAAATAAAAAAAACAGTGGCACTCCGGGAGTGCCGACAGAGGTGAAAACAAAACACAAACAGAATACTTTCCCATCACTCATTGACATATCGGATATACATTAAAACCGAGTACATCATCCCGAGGACAGCCGAACACATCAGAAGCGATGTCGTTACGGTAACAGTGGCGCGAATTCAATGGTTTTTCAATCTAATCTAAGTATTATAATAATGCTGGTATTCATTTCACACATGATCCATACTAATATTATAAATGTGAAAGTGTATGTGTCTGTCTGTTTGTTTGTCCGTCTTTCACGCCAAGACCGCTGAACCGATTTCGATGGATAGTTTGAGTCCCAGGAAAGGACATAGGATAGTTTTTATCCCGATATTCACACGGGATCGATATTCACGCGGGGCGCAGCTAGTACTTTCATATATTGGAAAGAACCGTCTTCGTTCTAAATAGATTTTATGGTCATTGTTGAAAATGCTCTATTTTTTTATTTTTGTATCAAACTGTCTGTAAGCAGAATCTCCAAATAACATCATAACCAGGACCACCTACCTCTTTACAGACCGCGTGACAGCTTCAAGCTAAACAGTAAGAAATAAACTGAGGCCTGTTCAACAATAAACTCCATTGTTTTATGACAGGTTGACGGCGTGAAGTCTCAGTAAGTAGATAAGTTACAGAGACTAAGCTTCAGGCAATTCGATTGTGAAGGGAGACATTATTATGTTATGGTATTTTGGTCGTTAGTGCTACTGGAGCATGAGGTATTGGGTTTGATTCCCGGGTCGGGCAAAGTGTTATTGATTTTTTTCCATCTAGAATTTCTCAGTAGCAGGAAGGAGTATGGATTTGTGCCCTTTTGTTGGCAATAGGCGCGCCCCTATTACATCCTATGGCTATAGGGATATCTCTGCCTAACCGTACAGCAAATAAAGGCGTGAAGTTATGTTATGTGGTAAGTCCGAATAGTGGTAAATTGTAGGAGTTTCTTGTAAATCTTAAGATTACCAACATAAACTTTTGTCAAGAGATATATTTTGTGCTTTATCTATGGGATTGCAAAGCATCTCTGCGATATCTCTGATGTTTAAAATGTCTATGGGCATTGGTACTTACAATCAGGTTGATCACGTCATTTGAACGCATCGACAAAGTAATTTGCATCGTTTTCACATGAATAATTTCAACATAAATGATGTTATCAATATTTTGTAACAACATTTTGATTTACATAAAAGAGTGTCCATGGTGTTTCTTGCCCGTTCTTCTCCAGGCCGCTTTTCTAACCTACTACGATTTGAAATTGGAAACTTGCTTCATCTTTCTGACTGACCGAACCCTTGACAATTCAAAAGTACTTGTAATTGGTTTTATTGAAATAAATACTTTGGGTTTGAGTTTAAAAGGTGTGCAATTTCATAGTGTGTGTGTAGTGTGTAGTGTTTCATAGTGTGTGTGACTTGTGTCTTGTAATCCTGTCGGGGATAAGGGACATTCACATTCACCATTCTCTCGTACTTATCCCAATTTATTTGGGATGGGCGCAAAATATCGTTTCCATACTTCTCTAGTTATAGTCGTCATCTCGGTCACCCCCTTTCTAGCCATATCATCTTTCACACAGTCCATCCATCGTTTCTTAGGTCTTTCCTTACTCATAAAGCAAGGTTGCCTGCCTGTCGGTCTTCTACAGACTGTACTTCGGTGAGTGTGCCCAAGAACTCCACGACCTCATTCCACCGGCCCCCTTCTACCTTCGGACATCCAGGCGCACTGCAAGTTACTATCCCTACCTGGTTGCTATTCTACCAATTCGCATTAATGTCGTTTATAATGCGCACAGCAAAAGAGTGGAACTCTCTACCTGCGTCTGCTTTCCGAGCGCATACAACCCTAATCTCTTTAAAGTGAGAGTGAACAGGCTTCTTCTGGGTAAGCTCGCTCCATCGTCGACGTTGTCTCTGTCACCTTTGACCTAGGCTAGAGACAAGAGCAAGCCCATTTCAAATATTTCAAATAAATAAAAAAAAAAAAGCCATCCACATTCATACCCAAAACATTCCTTACGACATGGGGCATAGTCTCTGTCATAATCTACACTATGGTAAAGTTCACTTAAGAACGGAACACCTTTTGCGTAGACATTAGCACGTTAGTAATGAGCATACTCCTGTTAACAGTTCCTTTGGGCTAAATTAGTTAGCTTGCTATATTTTACTGTTTTATTTGTAGAAAATTTACAGCTAGGCATTTACGATAGTGCATCTGTTACTAACAGGAATATGGCTAATTACAAGCTGTCACAAATACCTAGGTAAGCAAATAATGATGAGTAGTAGACGGTGTTAAATATTGTAGATTCACATGATTGTATGCTATGATTACGGACTATGCTTTATTTGGGCTTGTGATGATCTTGGTTCTATTGCATTGTGCCTTGTACCACATCATTTACTTCTGATAGAATCATGTCAATTTCATTGACAGCACTAATGGAACCATCAACTACAATATTACGTCATTGACTACATTCAATTGTTTGTAACACGATTTGGAGATATGCTGACTGCCTCGTTGGTATAGTGGTCAAGGGCGCTACTGCGGAGCATGAGGTCGTGAGTTCATTTCTCTGGTAGAGCAAAGTGTTACTGGGTTTTTCGAATAGCAATTTTTCAGTAGCAGCCTGGAGTCTAGATTCGTGCCGGGTTGATGGCTATTGTCATCGCCTATAGAGCATATTGGCTCTCCCATTACTATATGGGACTTAAACATAATTGGAAAAATATGGGTGTACTGTAGTTGCACCTCTGATTAACTCTACGTAGATTAATACAGAGGTGATGTTATGTAGTGTCATGTCAACTTCAATAAAAATACGAATAGAACCATCAACTCCAATCAATTGTTTGTAACAGACAATGTCAGTTATTTCTGCAATAATAACAAATTAACTTAATAACATATTACTTTGTTTTCCACGTAACGTTTCCTTCATTGCACTACATTGTTGTAAATAGCTATATCTTTCAATCTAAATCACATAATGTTCAATGTATGTAGGTTAAGCAAATGGTCATTTAATATTGCATTATTAAGTGTCATTTAAAAGATTGACGCTTGACTGTTAGTTATTATTGAATGATAATAATCGTAGCGTCATTTAGACTACTTGATTTAAGTTTACAAAATGTATTCCATAGTTTTAAATTACTATAAGGTTGATCAAACACCTTGCAGAGTTGCACCTTTAACTACTGTTAGAATTTATATCATTTTTATTATCCTTTAGCTACTATCATCATTACTATTTATACAATGATTAGGAACAGCATGGATTTGGCAGACTCTTAGTACTCCTAAAATGAAATTGTCTTTGGACACCATTTTATATTATAGTTTTATTTAGGTGGCATAATACCATAAATCGCACTCTAGGGTGGTCGGTGCCTAGCACGAAAGCTTAGTGTCTAGCTGTGCCAGGCAATCAGTAAGTTATTAGTCTAGCAGAGGGTTGTTTTCCTGAATAAACAATATCAAGCAAATGCCATAATTTGGATGTTTTGGGAAACTTTATAGTGTCTTTATTGGGGCTGCTAGAAACTAATCTAACTTGTGACTCTATTTATACTCATTTATTATAGGTTTAGACGAATAACGGCTAAATAAGTCGTTATTTAGCAGTTATTCGTCTATAAAAAAAAAAAAAATGTAAATGGTAAATAGATTACATTGCTTTGTACTATCTTGAAATAATGGAGTTTTTGATACGTTTACATCGAAATAACCAAAGGGTAATAACCGTTATTATTTGTCTAATGTTATAATAAATGGAGTTTATATACATGTAGTCTGTTTGTTTCATACCTCCTCACACCTTTACTTATTAACCAATTTCAACGAAATTTAGCGCCTGACAACTAAAATAGGATACTTTTTCCGGGTACATGAAGTAGCTGCTCTAGGATGCGAAGGAAACCGCGGGCACCACTTAACTATTCTTAATTCCAAAGTGGGGCTACCTCGACGGAACGACAAAAGGGTGTAGATGTGGCCACATAGCTTTGTCGCAAACTATGCTCCACCTTCTATCCTGCCTTCTGAGCCCCAAAACAAGCAGTCAAAGTGATCTCTGTGCTTCCACCCGTATCGCCGTCGCCAGGACCGTCTTAACCATATTGGGCACCGGGGTGCGAAAATCAGCCTATGCCCCAATTTTTGTGTTTTATTTTTTAATTTAATACTTAGGTACTCTACAACAAAATTAGTTACATTTTCAAACATCAAATTTAATTTTTCCGGCTTTAAAGTCGGCAAACTTTTTTATAATATCCTCTGTTTTGTAATCGACTTTCAATTCGATGCCTTTGTCAATCTATCTTGAGTCATAGTTCATGACTTCATGGTGGTCATAGTGGTTGGTGGTGGTAAGTAGTTTTTTATTAATTTCAATTTGGAGAAGGTTGGTGAAGTTTTGGGCGAACAAAATTTGAATAACTGACTCGATAAGAAGATTTACATTGTATAGGTACTCACTAGCTTTTGCCAGTAATAAAATCACCGGTTTCAGAGCAATCTAGGTTTTCTTGCTAAAGCCCGTCATTCCTTGTTACTCGCAGTTTTATATAGGTCACCTATTTTCCTACAATAATAAAATAGGTGTTCTCCAAACTCACGTTTCGCAACGTTTATTCAGATGTAAAACTGAAAATTAAATAGGTCTGATAATAAAGTCTGTTGTAACTGCGTATGCGTCACTGGAATTTCCTTTTCGGCTGAAGTTTTTAAAACAATCTTTGTTTTGAAACACAAATAACTTCAGATGAGTCAGTCAATCAAGGAATTTAATTTCTCCGATCCTGAAACTGTGAATGTTTGTGTTTAAAAACGTTACGTTGATTGTGGGAAACTTTTCGAAGATAATGTTGATAGTTATGATAGTGGAATTCAATCAATTTTTGACTAAGATCTGTGAGGTTCTTCTTAAACTCCAACTAATGAATAAGTATCCTATAATTACACCACTTTTAATTTAGCATATCAAATTACTGTTAGGGCGGTTTCGCACTACGTCCGATCCAAATCCGATCCGAATCCGAGAAATAGTCCATAGTCCTATATGTTCGGATCTAGTGCGCAACCCCTCATACAAAATATAGGACAATGGTCACATCGGACCTGCATTTCTCGGATTCGGATCGGATGTAGTGCGAAACCGCTCTTAGCCTTTCTGTAGACTGGGTGTCAAATCTGTGTGCTGTACCTATCTAAGTACAAGCAGAAGAACTGGTGTCAGCAATAAAACCACATCCTCTCATAAATTCCCCGCCTATTTGCCGACAAACGTATTAGCGGAAACATTCGAAAAAACACAAAAAAATGCGCGTGAGTGCAAGTGTCACGATCCCTGAATGAGCGGCGCGCGTTATATCGGGAAGGTAAAAAAATAAAAACAAACGCGTTCGGCCACCTTCGTGCACCTTCGGCGGTGGTCGGGTGAGCTCGGGCGGGCTCGCGCACCTGTCGCGTGCGCCGGTATTCGATAACTTTTTTTTGTTCTCTTTTTGAATTTTGTTTACATTGTTGGCTGTTTATATACATAATTGATATAAGTGGTGGAGTTTATAGTTATGTTAGTATTATCAAATAACTTTTTTGTAAGTTTCCGAAGCTTCTTATTTTTAGTTTGTATTTCCTTCTTGAATAATCATTTAAATAGTGTACAGTAACACTTAATTTTATGCACATAACTATCTACGAAAACAAAATACTTAAGAAAGTAACATAACAAAACATATTTTCTCTTTTTCCAACATAATTTTTCGATTCATAGCAAGTGGCCCACCAATGTTTTGATAGGTATTTATTCTATTTGTCTGGTTCCCATGGTAACGGGCCCATGAGAAAGGGCCAGGCAATGCCCATCAGTGTCATTGAGATTTATGTGACATTTAGTACTGTTCAATTGGATAATACTTTAAACAGCGGACATGGTTCTTGCTACCGACCAGTAACCAATTAGTTACGATTAGATATTGCAATTTTTTGTTTATATTTCGTTGTATCGTAAAGTCAAGTTACTTTTTTATATTAAAAAGTTCAAGTATCATAGAGCGAGTTTAAATGATTATTTTTTACGGTAATTTCGTAACCTCCCTGTCCTGTGCGATCTCTGGCCATGTTCATATTCATATTCATTTATTCACATTTAAATAGAGTAAATACAATTGGTGGTGCTCCATGTTACATTATTTGGTCTTATAGTCTATTTAGCCTTATTATGGCATGTGAATCTACATAATGCAAGATATTAAATTAATCTAATACATAAAAAAGATAAAAAGTACAGGTATTTAGCCAAAAATCAAACATGTCCTCGAGATTCATAGAGCCTAATGTCAAATATATCGTATAGCAGTAATCATAACAATGTCAAATAATAATAATGTCAAATAATAATAATAATAATGTCAAATACATGTCAGCTTACAATGTCAACATTATTCCTGTAACCACTCATTTATTGAGTAAATCATTTTATTAAGAAGTAGCTCTTTAAGCTTTTTCTTAAATTTTGGAAGTGGGAGATCTTTAATGTCTGATTGCAATCTATTATAAATTTTAATACACATCGCTGAGCAGTTTTTTTTAAACACCGCAGTCTGTGGTGCAAATTCTAGCACTAGTCGCTGACCATGCCTTGATTTACGAGGATGGGTATTATCACGTGTATAAATATCATTAGCTTTCACAAATAGGCTAGAGTTGGATTTTACGAAGACACATATTTCAAAAATGTACATACTCGGCAGAGGTAATATTTTTAGCCTCTTAAAGTGAGGCTTACAAGACTCATAAGAGGGAATGCCAACAATTGCTCTTATACATCGTTTCTGGGATAGAAACGCCCGCTGGTAGTCTGTTGAGTTTCCCCACAGTATTAATCCGTACCGTAACACCGAAGCTACATAACCATGATATGCCAATAATACCGTACGTTGTGTTGATGTAGTTCTTAGTCTGTTTAACACATAAACGAAACTATTTACTTTTTTGCAGACTCCATCAATATGTGCTTTCCAATCTAGATACTTGTCCATGGTGAATCCTAGAAATCGCACATTGGTAGATTCACTAATTTGTGTACCGTCATAGGAAATATGCCTTGGAACGATCTTTGATCCACGGGTTTGAAATTGCATAAAAGTCGTCTTACTGATATTTACCTTCAAATTGTTTCTTACTAGCCATCCTATGACTAAATCAATAGTATTATTTATATCAATGTCAAGGTTATTATTAATTATATTTTCGTATGTTAATATTATAGAGATGTCATCCGCGAATAGTATACATCTATTAGTAGTAATGTCAGGTAAATCATTAATATATATAATAAAAAGAAGGGATCCGAGTATACTTCCTTGCGGGACGCCGTAACTGTTGACAAGATACTCAGACCTCTCTTGTTTTACTACGGCGTTTTGCTCCCAAGCTATTTCGACGCATTGTTCACGGTTATCTAAGTATTTTTCTAACCATTGTCGAGCTGGGCCTCTGATACCATAGTTATCCAACTTTTCTATAAGCAGTTCATGAGAAACAAAGTCAAATGCTTTTGACATGTCAAAAAATATCACCATTGTCTGCTTTTTCTTATCAACATTAACTAGGATATTGTGCACTAAATCAAATGCGGCAAGTGTCGTTGATTTTCCCTTTTGAAATCCATACTGTTCCTTTTTAATTAGTTTATACTTATCCAAATACGCAGATAATCTTTTATGCATAGCCTTTTCAAATATTTTGGAGATAATAGGGATTAAGGCTATGGGTCTATAGTTACTCATTTCTGTTTTATCTCCTTTTTTATGCAATGGCTTGACTACTGACTTCTTTAACCGGCTGGGAAAATTTCCTTGTTCGAAGGATAAATTTATTAAGTAACTTAACACCGGGACAATACTGACGACGCATTTTTTTAAAATGTCAGTTGTGATACCATCATAACCAACAGAATTAGTATTATTTAAGGACATAATAATATTTGCCGTTTCAACGTCCTCTATCGGTGTAAGAAATATGCTATTACTTGCACGGTTTTTATTTGTGTTTTGTATGTTCCCATTATCGCTGTTTGCTAGTTGTATTAGGTAGTTATTGAATTTGTTTGCTATTTCGTAAGGGTCAGTTGCCATACCACTCTCAGTTTGTATTTCATTTATGAATTCCTGACGGGCATTACTTTCCATATCCTCGTTAATGACCTTCCACGCTGCCTTACAAATATTCTTAGATTTATTTATAAAATTTTCATTACAAATTCTTTGTGACTTTGAAATACAGCGCCGTAATAAATTTGAATACCCTTGATACTTAGCTTTATTCTCTTTTGTTCGTTTTTTATAAAAATTAAATCTTAGGTGTCGTTTGGTTTTACAGCTAAGACGTAATCCCTTAGTAATCCACTTTATATCCCGGTATTTTGTAATAATCATTTTTCTAACCCTTGGGAAGCATAATTCAAAAAATAAACCTAGATCATCATAAAAATTATTAAAAGCCAAATTCATGTCAGATTGTTTGTATACACTATCAAATGTTAAACTTTCTAGGCTCTCCCGAAATTTCCGAATATTTTCCTGACAGAAATCTCTCTTTGTTATATAATATTTTGACGACTGAAAGATCTTGGTTTTTATTGTCAGTTCTACCATCTGGGCTGTGTCATGATCGGAAAGTCCCAGCTTCAATATTTTACCAGATGCTTTTTTTACATTACTAATTATATGGTCTATGCAGGCATTTAGTCTTGTTGGCTCGTTAATATGTAATGACAGATTATAATTATGTAGTATGTCAAGTAAATTTTTTACCGCTTTACATTCCCTGAGCGTGTTAACATTAATATCACCAGCGAGTACAATTTTGTGTCGGCAGTATTTACTGTTAAATAATAGTTTATATAATAGCGTGTCTAGGTGCTTAAAGAATAACTCAACATTTGATTGAGGTGTACGATAAATACATATTATTACAATTTTTAAACTTAGTACCTCAATCCCACAGCATTCGAAGACTGTTTCCCGAGCAAAATTTCGTATAATATTTATATCTTTGTACTTTATACCTTTCTGAATGTATACACAAGTACCGCCTCGCCTTTTTTCCCTACAGTATGTTGAGGCTAGGTCATACCCAGTTATTTTGGCATTCTTTATGTCATTTGTTACTAAGAATGTTTCACTAAAACATAGTATATGTGGGATGGTTTTTGTTACTTGTAAATTAGTGAGAGTTATTTCAATAATATCTTTTTTGCACAATAAGCCTGCTATATTCTGGTGCAAAATCTGAAAAAGCGATGTATTGTTGTTATTGGGAACGAAAAAAACTTTCACTTTTTGACTCACTAATAGGCTTGGTTTTATTACTTTTTACAAAATAGTATGGGATTGTACCCTTTTTAGGTTTGTTTTCCAATGATGTACTAGAGTTAACTTGTTTTGTGTTGTTTTTATTCTTATTTTGAATTTGCAGTTGAAAATAATATGGTATTGTACCCTTCTTTGGAGAGTTGATTATATTTTTGTTTTCCGGGCTAGTTACCGCCCTCGTCGTATGTACACTTTTGGGATCTCTATTATTATATGTCAGATATTTTTGCTTGTAGTCACTATAGTCAATTGCTAAATTTATTTGTTTACAAAGTTCATCACCATTGCCATAACTATCAGAGTATGCTATAATATCATATCCATTTCCTATGCCTAAATCTATAAATTGACAGTCTTTGAATTCATTACAGATCCTTTTCAACATATTATTTAACATTTTTTCATTTAGATATTTACTACTTATAATACTTGTTACAAATACCTGTCGACCTTCGAGAAGTTTTAGAACAGCAGAAATTTCAGCCATCACATGTGTAGGATTAACATCGTGTTCACCTATAGATAATATGACTCTATCGTCTTCTTTAATTTGAGAATGGTGTGCATGTATTGGTTTTAGTATCTCTTTGGCTCTTGCCCCAGGTTTTATTAACCCAGTAATAGAATAGTTTAGGTATTTTCCGTTCAGTCGGGAATGTGTAAGCTGACTTGATAGTCCTCGGCATTGCCCCCCTCCAAATATGTGAATTTTGCTTAAATTATCAGTGCCCTTCCGATCATTATCATCGTCAAATTCCTCTGGTGTGTTTGTTTGGTCTGTTGAAAGTTCATTAAACTCCATCAGTACAGAATCTTTGGTTTCCTGGCTTAAAACTTGGGTTTCATTAGTTTCAAGTTCCCTGAATCTTGAATCATCAATTAGCATATGTCTTGATTTTCGTCTTTTAGACTGTATCTGGTTCTTGATATTTTGTGTCGGGGGGGTAGTACATATGTTTTTTAGAGAGTTTATTTGTCGTGTTTGTTGATTGACAATGTTTTTTAGTTGATTTAATTCTAAGTGAAGATTTTCTATTTCGTTATTTGCAACTTGTAACTGCTCAGATAATAATTGATTTTCGGTCTTCATTTTTTCCAGTAGGTCCATGTCCTGGCCAGTCGATAAATCTAAGCTTCTTGTGAGTGGTTCCGTTGCTGATGAATTCAGTGATGAACATACAGACTCTATTGATTTCGCTCTCTGTAGTCGCTTAGGTCGTATTGTAACATTCATGTTCGTCTTGTTAGGTGTTGGGGCCATTATCGATATATTATTCACGTCCACTATAACTTTTATAGTAATTTCCTCACTTGTAGTGGCTTTTCCCAGATACGGATGGAGATTTTGTATTTCTGGCAACCCTTTTATTTGACAGATGACATCTTATGTCAATGTCACTGTGAGAAAGACAGCTGTCACTTGAAGTTGACAGCAGATAACTTTGTCTTAAAGTGGGTACTCTCAAAAAAACTTACACTTTTAAAATATGTGGGTATAAAAATACAGTACTTGCGGCTATAATTTGTCCAGAAAGCGGTCGCACTTCTTGATAATAACAATTGCTGGGCTTCTTGCGCTGTTGATTAGCCCACTGAAGTGAAAAGTTAGGGTTTTCCAACGATTTTAACACATTTCGGCAATATTTAACTCAGGACAAAACGTAAACCAGTGTTGACAGTTTTTTGTTGGCCCTGTGAATGATATTAGATCGTCACGCCACCTTCGTCTTGGTCTACCTCGACGGCGATGTCCTGCCTCAGGCATCCAGTGAGTGACGATCTTTGCCCATCTCTCCGGGTGCATTCGTGAGACGTGTCCGGCCCATTCCCTATTCAACCTGGCTGTTTTTTCTCCAACATCCGCTACTTGAGTTATGGAGCGCAGCATTGTGTTTCTAACTCGATCTGAACGCTTAACTCCTAACATGCTGCGCTCCATTGCCCGTTAGCAAATCTTGAGTTTAGCCTCTACATAAATAAAAAAATCCTGAGAGAGAGGTCCTGAGTTCGATTCCTGGGTCGAGCAGTGTTGGATTTTTCCATCTAGACTTAATCAGTAGCAGCTTGGAAACTAGATTTGTGACCGTTTGATGGCAATAGGCTCGTCCCCTATTACATGGATCTTGAACATAGCTGGCGAAATGTGGATGTACTAAAGGTAAACCTCTGCTTAGCCCTTTGGGGCATTCAGGGGTGATGTTAAGTAAAATTATAGAGAGCATGGACTCTTTTCTGTACCAGCCTGAACCTTTAGGACAATGCAAAGAAAAAAAAAAGTAATATTTTTCATGAAAATATTTTCCTGAATATTGTGACATCTATCTATATAAACATAATTCGAAGTTCTGACTGACTGATATATAAACGCACAGGCTAAACCGCTGGTCCTAGAGACATGAGGGTGTGTATTTTGTGAAGAGATAGGTATCCACTAAGAAAGGGTTTTTCGAAATTCCACTCCTAAGAGGGTGAAACACACGGACGAAGTCGCGGGCTAGTTTACAATAAAAATGCCTGTTTCTGACTAATGTCAGTCGCATGCCTGTCGAAGACTCACAGTTTATTTTCGCTTCATAGTATAATATCTAGCTGTTGGTGACAAGCATCTGACAAATTTGTCGGAGATCTGAATGTTCTAGCTATAAAAACATATCTTTCAGGTCTGTTTTAAAACCAAGAAATTTAACTTTATGCTAGATTTTCAGTCGCAGCTCTCATAATATTTAGTTCTATTCAAGGTCTTATTAAGATGAATCAACCAATCAATCTGCCTAGGCTTTTCTCAAGTATGTTAGGATCAGCTTCCAGTCTACCCGGATACAGCTGAATACCAGTATTTTACATGACGCGACTGCTTCTCTGACCTCCACAACCCAGTTACTGGGTAACACGACACTTCTTGATAAGACTGGTTGTCAGACTTTTAGGCCTACCCGTAACGGCTGTCAAAGATCTATGAATGATAGACGTTAACGTGCTTTCCGAGGCACGGAGGCTTTCATTGAGTCAGAGGATTAACTAACTTAGATGCTTAATTATAAGAATGTCACATATCTATGAGTTTATGCAAGTAGGTAATTCTTATCTCCAATCCTTGAAATCTCGGCCATGTAACCTCACAAAACAACAGTTTTAATAAGAGCTAGTTTTGGTGAAAATATACGCAAAGATCACGAATTAGCTGATAAGATCAAACAGAACATGTGAACATGTTAATATGGCCCGTGGAACATGTTTTATTATGGCCGCTGAACAGGCTAGGTTTGGTGACCATGTATGGGATGGGATTAAAGTTAATAAGGATCGACACACAGTGGGACTTTTTTATTTCCTTTTTTGAGTTTTTCAAGTTTTTTTATCGTCTAATTTTTAATATTTTAAAGTAGATATTTTTATTTAAAACTTAAGATTAGGACCAAAGAAACAATGGATGGACTGTGTGAATGATGATATGGTTAAAAAGGGGGTGACTACTGAGATAGCGGCTAATAGAGAAGTATGGAAGAAAAAGCCATGTTGCGCTGACCACAATTAAATTGGGATAATGGTAGGGGAATTTTGATGATCATAATTATATATAAAGCTTAGTTTTGATTGACATGAATAAAATTAAAAAAACAAATCTACCTATATATATAAAAATGAAACCCGTTTTCCGTTGTCACGACATGACATGAAAACGGCTGGACCGATTTCGATGAAATTTGGTATAGAGATAGTTTGAGTCCCGGGAAAGGACATAGGATAGTTTTTATCCCGATATTCCCACGGGATCGACATTTACGCGGGTGAAACCGCGGCGCGCAGCTAGTAAAATAATAATAAAATATACATACCTAAATCATTACCAATGTTATTAATTGTGACTTCAATGATTAAATAGTACACAATTTACTGTCAATGTAATTACAACTGACCATAATCAATTGTTCAATCTTCATCGATCATTTTATAGCTCAATCTATCTTTGTAATAAAACAACTTGCTGCTGAAGGTTACTCTCGATACGCCTACATCTATCTCATTATTGTTTTAATATTGTTTGATTTACAGTCTATTAAACCATTGCAACAAATATTAATAATAATCTGTAAGTTCCTCATATCATGATCTGACCAAGATCGGTGTTTATTCTCGGATTACTTGGAAACACATCACATAGTTAAAAAAAATAAAAAAACGGGAATTACAGTAAGGAGGACACACCATAATTTTAATTACCAAAACAAAACGTTTACCAATTATTGTCTCGGTCATCTCTGACCTTCTAAATTTTCGCACATACTCGCTACTTAACGTAACTTAGTTCGAACTTAGTGCTTATTTATTTGACATTGGCATTTATTACTCTTTCTCCGTTCGCGAGACAGGCAAACATGTCGTAATGTGTCTAAGCTAACATAACCTAATTCTTGGCAGTCGGTTAAGATAAGTTGACAAGAGAAGATGTGCATTGTGCTGTGATATTAAAGTTCTAATTTTTGTGACTTGGTTCAAGGTTTTTTTTTGCAATGTTTTTCTTTTTTGTTGCCCAAGTGTTTTGTGC
This sequence comes from Amphipoea oculea, assembly GCA_945859645.1. Classification (NCBI taxonomy): domain Eukaryota; kingdom Metazoa; phylum Arthropoda; class Insecta; order Lepidoptera; family Noctuidae; genus Amphipoea; species Amphipoea oculea. The sequence continues at coordinate 1,117,401 of OX243883.1, read as the reverse complement.
GGGAGAAAGGTAAAGGTACGGTCGTATTTTTTTCTTTATAAAATTATTCTTAGCACTCAGCTCTCACCTATTTTTTATTTTGCACGAAATAATTATGAATTAATGTATGTGCTTCATTGAAAGTTTAGCAAATTAACTCTTAATTTGACCACCCCATTTTAATTGTTACAATTATCCGCTGTTGGCCATTGTAATTTTTCCTCCAAATCTGAACAAATTTGAACTCTAATGTAATAGGTTTCACAATAAACTTTTGACCTTATAACAACTCGTGACCATTTCGGCAGTCTGTTAAAGGATTTTGCTATCAGACATAGAAAGACAGCCAGACAGACAGACAGACACAGAAACTATGATATCAGACACTTTTCTATCCATTCTAAATATGCTAATTACTGTTATGTAAAGTATGTGTGAAATGAAAGTTTTTTGTTTCAAAACTTCTCTTTCATGAGAATTCAATCGATTTTTTTTTCATTATTTACAGTAGGTACCAATTTTTTTGTATAGGTAAGGAATATTTCAACACCTTTAGATTATTAGTATACCTAGGTAAAAAGATAAAGAATGATTTGTAATGCATCAAAAAAAAAAAAGAAAATTAAATTAAATAAGTACCCTATTTCATTTTTGAGACCCCACTGTGTGCCGAACCTTAGCGCCGATCGCGAAAACTGACCCAGATGCTATTACAAGGTGAATGACACTCGGACGGGTCACTGTATGTGCTATTTGTATCAAGTACCCACTTCCTGTGGCTGAAAAATATAAAATATATAGGTGATGTAACTAGGACAGATCGCCGGTCCATTCCGATGTGGTAGCGATTTTTTAAAACTAATTTTGGTAGATTTTGCGGTAGAACTCAGGCCTACGGGGTAATTGTGCAACACACTTACCTTCAATGGCAATCCCTTTCGTTTCGACAGTTCAACAACATTCATTGCGTTATTTACATTGTTGAACCGACGATTTTTTCAAGCATATGCAGCAATGGATTAGCAATTGCATTCAAAATCATTCGGATTGTGATTGAAACGATGATTTTCATATAATATGAAATCTAGTTCAAACGTTTCTGTTATCGAATATTTTTCAGACGGTCTAAACGCTGTAGGGCGGTACCCGTTGCGTGAACTGGAGCAGTTCTTCGTTTGGAATTGTGCTTAGCATAATCAGCCTATAATGTTCCCACAGCTGGGACAACGCCTCCTGTCTTCGAGAGAAAATGGGCTGTATTCTACCACGCGGGCCCAGTGCGGGTTGGTAGATGCCACATTGTGTCATGTCATGAATTGTGCTTAATCATGACAATTATCTTCTCCTTTTTATTTTGGTCTAGGATAGTAATTTCTGATGACATGTCCTAAGTCAAGCTTCATTACCTCTTTACATTTAAAAAGGCGTGCCTACATTGTTGTAGATAAAAACATGTTAATATCAGTCAAAATTGGCATAACGAGCGACAATTGACCAACATGGCGCCACCCACAAACTACAACGACTCTTACTGCCAAATATAAGTTTGAATAACATGTTCTAATTAGCTATTACGAACCATGTATGTAAAACTTTCTTTTTTATACTTTTTTACCTTAATATTTGCACTGTTAGGCCTACGTGGCTGGTCAAATATGGGCTGCTACATAGGTATCTTCTTCTGCAGACAAGTAATGATAGGCACGAAAAACTGGGTTTACATTTTTTATTTTATCAATTTTTTATGTGAAAACTATTGAACTCGCGCTACTGTTACCGTAATCGACACCGCTTCGGATGTGTTCGGCTGTCCTCGGTATGTACTCGGTTTTTATGTATATCCGATATGTCAGTGAGCGATGGCAAAGTATTCGGCAGTTATGTCGAGTGCCTACTGTTTTTTTTAATTTTAAATAATGGTGATGAAAAATATTGTTCCTAAATGAAGGCTAGTTTGCGGTTTTCTAAGATGAAAAGTTCAGAACTGTCATCTCTATACATAATGTACCTTATTCGAATTAAAATCTACATAATTACTAAATTCTAATAGTGTCTACCACAAAATGCGAATAACGTTGATATCTACTTTGGTAACAACAACATCTTAGTAACTGTTTTACAAATATGACATTTGACTTTAAGATTTCGAGAGAGATTGGTCTTATAATACCTACCGAAGACCCGTGGGTCATTATTGAAAGACCAATCCCAAAACAACAGAATCCGTGATAGACCACACCTTCAAAACAAATCGATTGGAAGCCTGGAAGGCCAACCATATTGACTATTACAACATAATTAGGTACCTATAGCAACGTTTATCGGCGATGCAACAGTTATCAGATTCATTATCAGTAGGACTTATTGCTTGCATCTTTCATTGCCGTCATTTCGGTAATCCGGAGATGTTATCAGCGTCTTATCGAGTGAAATGGGTGAAGGTAATTATGTAGATTAGGTAGGTCATAACTTGGTGCATATGGATGAACAGGGTATTAACTCAAAATTTACGATTACATACCTACTAAAAACATGCTAGGTATCTGTCTAATGAACGTGATTGCATGACGATATGACAACAAAAACGTAGAAGTTTAAAAAATATATATGTTTAATGTATATGTGAGGTTAATCAATTATTGTTTATAGAAATGGAAATATATTAGAATTTGAAAACTTTAAATCGCTTTTTTGAGTTAATACCATGTTCATCTGGACCAACGATATGAACTGGTGTACATAATGCAGCAGCAGCAGCAGTGCAGTGGTTCAGTGGTATCGGCCGCGACTTACGAGTTGTAGGTCGTAGGTTCAAACCCGTCTGGGTTTAGGCGCTTTACTTTGTGTAAAATTATTTCATCACCACTGCTCTCAAAACGGTGAAGGAAAACATCGTGAGGAAACCGGCATGTCCTAGAACCAAAAATTCAAAGACATGTGACATCTACCAACCCGCACTGGGCCCGGGTGGTGGATTACGGCCCACTCCCTCTCACAGAGAGGAGGCCTGTGTCCCAGCAGTGGGAACATTATAGGCTGATGATGATGATGACATAATGCAGTGCATTTTTATTTTTTCATGTTTTAAAAATTCTGCAGAAACCTGATTGGCTTAGGTCTTCTAACTATACACAGTCAGACTTATCATATTATATCTAAGTTAGAAGATGGGATATTTCTTTGATGAGACAGGTCTTTAGCTGAATTTACAGAGGGGAATAGGAATACTTCTAGACATTTACTCACGATGCATTTACTCAATAATTAGTTGCGTTGCTAAACCTCACAATTTGTTTTTTAATCAGCATTTATTCAATAACTTATTACGTTGCTAAATCTCTTAATTGTGTTTTTCTTTTTCTCACACAGCCTTTTAAATCCTTTGCATCAAAATGTGGAGTGCTGATATTTATTATTTTGCTCTCAAAAAAAAATCCACGTTTTGTCAGAACCAATAATCTAGATCAGCAACAATAAAACCTTAACAAAAGGCAATCTTACTTAAACATAGCAAATCAAAAACAAAAAGTCGCAAAATTGCCCGTTTCAAAATTAAGGCCACTTTGAACGCATGCTTAATCAATTTGACTCATGCATTCCACCCGGTGGGTACCGCGGTGTACTTGGTTTTAGTTAAACATCTATTGTTGTATAGATCAGTTTGCAGAAGAGACATCTTCCTAAGGGATTAAGGGGAACGGGTATGCGAAAATAAACGATCAGGGGGGTCTTCAAGTCTTTAGTGATTAGGTTAGACTTCTTGAGTTCTTGGCAAGCGTGTACCATTGTCAACGACACTATCTATATAAATAAAATTCAAAGTCCTGACTGACTGACTGATATATCAACGCACAGCTTCAACCGCTGGTCCAAGACACATGAAATTTGGAGGGTGTGTTCTTTGTGAAGAGTAGGTATCCACTAAGAAAGGCTTTTTCGAAATTCCATCCCTAAGAGAGTGAATGGGGGGAGGGTGAAATTTTACGCGAACGAAGTCGCGGGCAGAAGCTAGTAGCTTATAAAATCGGGGAGCTAATTTGACAAGTGCTATCAAATATAAAAAGTTTGGTGTGGTCAGTTTTTTAAGATAAGCTGTAGGTTGTCTTCGTGCTTTAAAAAGGACGTTAAACATTCGATCTTGATATCGAGCCTTATAAATAAAATAATTACTGATTGCAGTAATAAAATTAAGAAAGATGATGATGTAGATGGTGATGCTGTAATCCGAAACACCATACCATTTCATTAATTTTAAACCAGTCAGAATCAGAATCCTACAATTTTAAGAAAATCAAACCAGTTTAGGATGAGTATCATGCGCTACTGCCAAAGTCAGATAGCAATGGCTTGGTAGCAGATACAAAATTGCATGAAAATGTGTCAAAGGTGTGCACTAGACGCCAAATGTCTTGGGAATGTGTCAAATGTTTCGGAAATCTGTCAATTTGTGAGCAATCGCGATAAGTGTTGAATTTCGTGTGTCATGTTTGTTTTTTGTAACTGTTATTTTATCTGGTGTTGTTTATGATGCAATGTCGCTATCGTAATGCATAATTTTATTAATAGACAGGTAGATAGGATATTAGGACCTACACCTAAATTGATCAATGATTAATTTACTGCAGGATATTAAGACAGCAAAACCATAGTTAGGTAGCAGATCACTTATACAATCCTTTTTGAGTTAGGTAGTTAATAACTCAGTATTCGCCCAACCTTTTAGAAATAAACAAGACGATTGACACAACACATTGAAAAAATTAATATTGATTGACCAATCCTTCAACAACAGTCCTTATAGCAATCAACTCTAACATTGCAAGAATGGAGACCAATGAATGGAATGGAACGATCCTATTTCCTTAAATTTTTTTGCGTCCATTATTGACCCCAGCAAAATGTAGTAACATCGGCTGTTGTACTTTACAAAATCTGTTATTTTATAGTGTTTAGGTATCGATGCACATCGTTAGCAGTTTCCAAATAAAAAAGCAGATTTTTTAAAGTTACTACAATGTCTGCGGCCTTTGTACCCAAAAAAAAAACATCTAATATTTTTTTTCTTTTTTTATTATGCTTAGATATCGGAACCCATCACGTTTGTCTAGTTTCACCAACTAATTTAATTTGACCCTGTATAATCAATTCAATATTTGAACCAAGTGTCCAATCTGTTCTATGCCTCGTTCAGACTCTAATTTTAGTCGAGTTAATACGTATGAGTAACTGCTATCATTCGGTATGACGAATTGTATCGAGACTCGTAATGCAAGTGGACGTTATTTTTGACTAGTCGAGTGGTTAAGTGTTTAGTTAATAATCTTGTCATGAATTTATGTGAATAAAATGGGTTTATTAAACGTGTGTTGAATAGTAGAGGCGGTTAAGCTAGAATAAAGAATTTATATTGTTTTAAAATTAAGTATTATGTTTTGTGGCGAGACAAAAGCCATATAACATATTTTATTAGCTTACTAGCTGCGCTCCGCGGTTTCACCCGCATAAGTTTCGATCCCGTAGGAATATCGGGATTAAAAGTAGCCTATATGTTAATCCAGGGTGTCAGCTACCTCCATACAAAATTTTATCAAAATTGGTCCAGCCGTTTGAGCGTGAAGAAGTAACAAACATATAAACACACACAAACTTTCGCCTTTATAATATTAGTGTGATTAGTAAGAACCTATTTAGGACGTTTTCTGTCAAAATCCTAGTTTTGATTCCCAGTTCGGTAAAATTATGTTAATAGGGTTCTCTATTGTGCATTTGTAATAGCAGTCCGGAGATTGAAAATATCTGTGGGGTCGCTCGCTACCATTAAATGGTATCTAATATCGTAGTCAGCCATTTTGTTTCTGGTGTCCTGAGTACACCCTGTATAACCCTTCAACATGTTATATAGCATGTATTCATTTAGAAATGTAAGTACCTAAGTTATGGTGCATTAAGTTTATAATCGTTACTAAAGTGATGTTCACATCATGCGATCAGATCTTGATGCCAGACTATAGATTAGTCACCGTGGCTGGTTTATGCATTAGTGTCAGCTAATATTATTTATTATGTTTGGTTTGGCACCTATTAACTCGTCTATGTTATAGTAGGTAGATATTATGATAGATAGATACCTATTAATAAAATAATAACGAAGTCAAAACTGAACAATGAATATTTTTGAAAAAAAAAAATATTTCTACGAGTCTGATACCGAAAATATAGTTTCTAGAATTTTTGTGCGTTTGTCTGGATGTATATTTTGGATCGGCTCAAAAAAGGCCGTAAGTACGGATTTGGCTGAAATTTGGCACACAGGTATATTATAACCTGGATTAACTCATGGAATGCTTTTAATCCGTTATAGTACGTTCCGACATCCGCCGTCATACACGAGAGCGAAGTTGCTGGCAAAAGCTAGTTATTCATGAAATAATTACTAAACACGGTAATTAAAGTGTAACTAACCTTAAAACAACAATTTAACGAACCAAAAACTATGAGCAATCACGTTAATTTACTCAACACTCATAAAAACTAAAACATACTAGGCCAAGGTTCGTCAAAAGGACGAATTTGCGCGAACAGCGCACACGCAGCTGTCTCATCTTCGCATAACCAAGTCAATGCATGCGGCGGGCATTGAACCCGTGATGCGCGCGAGTTGACCGACTAGCTATATTTGTATTTGGTCCATAGTGGCACTATTATGGGCACGGCACGATTAAGTGCTCCTGATTAAACTTTTAATCGGTAAGTTTCGATCTGAAGATGGTATGAATCGTTTTGTTATGAAATGGTAGAGGATAGAGTTACCTGGTATTGTAGGGTTAATGTCACTTAAAATTATACAACTGTAAAGAGTCCATCGGCTTAGGCGTTGTTGGCTAAGAAGGGTGACGGGATCATCTTCATTTAGATTCGTTGAACTGTAGCCACGCAAATAAAATTGACAGGCATTAAAACTTACATGCCCAACAACACACTTCTGCTTCTAAAAACTTGAGCAAAAATAGAGAAAAAAGAAATTATTCTGATAGGAAATGGATTTAGATACTTACAAAAATCCACTTAACTAACTGAAAAAATTGTTAGTGAACAATTTTGGTTGCATAGTTTCCGCATGTGATGAAAAGCTTCCTATGTGAAAAGCTTACGTAATAATTAAATCCAATTGCATAGTTCAATCACTTAGGTATTTATCACTACCTACTTCCAACATTGTTTAGACCCATTTAAACTACTGAAAAGAAAAACTAATGAAAACCACCAGCTGAGAGCCTGACTCACAATTACATGACATTTTTATTATTGTAGCCTTATCGACATCGATAAGATTGGTTCATGGATTGCTCATAGCCTTACGAAGTGTATAGTCTTACGAAGCCTGGCGGACGTGAGAGGCACTCACGTCCGCCAGGCTTCGTAAGACTATACACGGAACTTTTGATTTGGACTTTAGTCCTTACCTACTTTATTGAGGGAATATCGGTGTTGATCACGCCACGCCAAAAAATATAAAGCACGTTAAGTCGTCGTCGGTCCCGGCTGTTATCTGCAGCTCTTTGAGTCGCTATTATATGATTGAGGTAGTCAAAAACTTAAAATTCTGAGAACAAGTCTTAGCAAGGGGTATCGTGTTCCCCAGTAACTGGGTTGTGGAGGTCAGATAGGTAGTCGCTCCATGTAAAATACATTCAGCTGCATCTAGTTATACTGGAAGCCAACCCCAACATAGTTAGGAAAAGGCTAGGCAGATTGGTTGTGTACGGGCATTTTTGAGATGAGAAAAAACCATTGAATTCGCGCCACTGTTACCATAACCGACACCGCTTCGGATGTGTTCAGCTGTTCTCGGAATGTACTCGGTTTTAATGTATCCGATATGTCAGTGAGTGATGGCAAAGTATTCTGTTTGTGTTTTGTTTTCACTTCTGTCGGCACTCCCGGAGTGCCACTGTTTTTAACGCAGCTAGCGGTAGGAGTAAAGTAGTAGAAATCGTCACGTAACGAAAACGCGTTATGACTCCTCCTTGCAACTTTAGAGAGAGAGAGAGAGAGACATAGGTTTTACGGTTTTTGAAGGATTTGAAGCCGATAGTGAGGTAAAAATAAAATCCAAGATGGCGACAACTTCAGGAAAGGTTCTTAGCGCTTCTAAGCGAGCTTCTTCGCGTAAGGATAATCTTTTCTGAGGGTACAACCGCACACGTTTTTATTTACCTGAGTTATCTAAGTAAAACAAGTATAGTTTATAATCCCTGTAGTTTCCCATGATAGTCGCACTACCGACTCGACGAAAACACATTCTTTCATAATCCCTTTGATTGATAATGTCGTTAATGCGTGAATTTGTGGCTTTGCGGCCATTCATTTATGAGCAGTTATCTAAATACTTTGTAAGTATATGACCGATAGAAAAATATAACAATATTGATAAAACTATATTAGACATTAGAAAAATAGCTAGATTGTAATGTATTATGTTTTCCTTATACTCGTACGTCATAAATACGTACCTACCTACATACATAATTTACTGTTATTTTTTTTAAATGTTACTTTTAACTAGTTTTTCTCCGCGGCTTTCCCCGTCTGGATGTCGGATAATTGCCCACGGGTAAAAAGTAGCCTATGTGTCAATTCAGGTAATATACTACCTGTGTGATAAATTTTATCCAAATCCGTTCAGCCGGTTTTGTGTGATTGAGTAACAAACATACAAATGTATTAGTAATTTTCTTAAAAATATTGTTTTTCTAAACCACGAACTCAATTTTGATACTAACTGAGGTGAAATGAAAATCATACAATTGTTTCATACATAGTTATCAATCTGCAGATATCACTTCGTGTCGTAGCTGGATCGGAAATAATAACCAAGGTCTTATGAGATATATCTGTCAATAAACGCGACAAATCGTGCGATTAGCCTGCACTAAGGATTTAAAAAATATATAATTAGCCTAAAACAAAAATTATCTCTTTCAAAATCACAATAATATCACAAAATATACTTGGGAAGGTCGTTTGTTATCATGTTATCACTAATCTACTATCAGTCACACGCGTCATCAAGATAGGAATGATTAATTTAGTCGTGTTGATTACCGTTTCGATATCTTGAAACTGAAAATTTTCAGTATAGTGCCGCGTCTTGAAACGTACTTACGTGAACTGCAAAAGTACAGGACAACCAAATAATTCTTGCAGCTCTAAAGTTTTGCGGTACATTGTGATAATAATTATTATTTATTAATTTATTCAAAGTTAGATCTAAGGAAAATTGGTTAAAAAACAATTTTTCAGTATTTCAGTGGGTTTTGCGTGCTAGTGATGTAGTGATAGTGATGAGACTAATTTATTAAGTGCAGAATTAAAATCGGTTACCGATGTGTTGCAAAAAAGTGTGTAATATTGAGGGAGGGAGAATTATGACTCTGAAGCAGCGATCACGGTAACATAATATTAAGACAGTGTATTTTTTCTATTTTTATGTAATTTTAGTGAAAAGGAAAATAATGATAGCGTGACGGTAAACTGGGGGGTTAAAGAACCCCCAGATAAGTAAGATAGGACAATGGTAGGAAGAAAACGTTGTAATTTTATTGAGTACTTAGAATTTATTTGAATCTCTCTCTCTGTAGTCGGTCCCTCATGTCTGAGGATCGTGGTCAGCTTCGGAGTTGCATCTGGAGCGGATGATCCGCCTCCACCGGTTTCTGCCTTTATTTGAATGGATGGAGCTTGAATTGAGTCCTAATAAGATATATCATTAACTAGCATAAACAAACCGAAGCCTTTTCCTAGCAGTGGGTAAAGTCGGACTTTGGATAATGATGATGATGATCAACAAACACAGATGCAAAACTTAACCCTCCTTCTGGCGCAGTCGGGTAATGAGAGACGATTTTGCACTAAGGGGCGGTGGCTATAAAAGCACAGCAATGTTGTTTTGAGCATGAAATTGATGATAAGAAAATACATAAGTACGGTAAGTTAGTTTTATTTAAGTAGTTCTTTAAGTAATCGGGTCTGGCAACATCATGGTAACTCCATAGACACTATTTTCTTCCATATACTTAATTATTTTATACTAAAGAAGACGTAAATACTGTTTATTTAGCCTTAACAGTCGAACTGCACGTGGCAATTAACAATTAAACAGACCAGCTGTATCTACAGTATCCGGAACTCTAGAATTACTCACAATAACACCAATATATTTATCACCTATACCTACATCGTTGAATACAGCTGTAACCTGTGAAGTCGTAGTTTCTGTTTCTACACAGAAATTGTTAAGAATCTTTATTCCCTTAGACAATATCAATAGTGTGAAGCCAGGAAGGTTTCAAGACATGAGGATCGTGACTTGTATATAAACAACTTAGAAACATCGTTACATAATGAAAAATTTAACCAACATAACTTGATCCTTCATCCAAACCAAATAGTTGACTACGAGAGGTCTTCTTACACTGGTTTCTACACCAGCTTAATATGACCCGTCCAACCAATGAGTTTGTTTGAAAATGATTACAAAGTATAGGTCTGATTTAAATGGTTGCACAGTTAACGTCTTTTAAATTATGTGCATAGTTAATATTAACAATAGTTTGTTAGGCTGTCGATACACTGAATGGCGAGGCGATGTGATGCGAATAATAAGCTTTTAACTTAAAGGCGTTTGAAATAAATACAATGTTTGTAACTGGGTAATTTGTCTAGGCCTGTTCTTATGAGGGAAATAAAGGTCTTAATGATGCCGACTGAGATCTATTTCATTTATGTACTAGGTCTCATATTGCTTAAATGTGAACCTTATTTGCGTAAATTCTTCGGTTTGGATAGGTACTTTGTATACAATCTTATTTTATGTCCTTCGTATATTATCAGGTCAGATTTCAGCCTAACGGGATGCCAGTATTTTACATGGAGCGACTGCATATTTGACATACATAACCCAGTTACTGGGTAATACGATACCCCTTCTTATATGTTTTGATTATTGGTAATGTTAGGCTTTCGGGCTCCTGACGACCCGTAACGATAGTTCCGTAACAAAGATCCACGAATGACAGCAGCTGGGACCCCGAGCCATGGAGGGTTCTCGGTATGTAAAGGTGTTTACCCATCCACGGACTGACCGCGGCAAGCATGTGGCTGTTAACCATGAGCCCATCGTTTATCTTCGAACATATGTAGATCCTATGCAAGAAATCTTTAAAAGTTATTGTGACATTGACATTGGCAAAAAATTTATCAATACAATGGAACCCTGAATACCAAAATTAGTGTTTGAGAAGCTCATATAGTTATGTGTAGACCACAAATCAATAATAAATATTTTAAACACGCTGTCAAATTAATTCTAAGGTATCATAGGGCCTATGCACACCACGTTTTGTAAACGTCTGTCGACGGCGCGCTTTTATCCTACAGAAGGTCTACAGGCTGCGTCTGACTCGCGTGCGTATCGCGTCTATAAAGCTACAAACGCGCCGGCGACGCGCGTTTTCGAAACGCGCGTCGCCGGCGCGCTTTTATCCTATTATAAGTCTACAGGCTCGCGTGCGTATCGCGTCTGTATCGCTACAAACGCGCGTCAACGGCGCGTTTAAAAAACGTGGTGTGCTTCAGGCCCTAATAGACATAAAAACTTGACATCCTTCCGACTAACAACCTTGCTTTTTAATCAAACTATGAATGAAACTTTTACTACACACATACCGACACTTTTCATCATCAAATAATGGTAGTACCTACCTGATAGGTAGGTACATAATTATAACCGATCTTCACAACCCTACAATTTGAACACCATATTCATAAACCATTATTTTTTATCGCAGCTTCGCATCAAAAGTAACAAGTATAGCTTTCGTTGCTGTATAAGGCGCGAACAATCACTGTCGGTGTGCGAGTGCCTTTATGGTGGACGTATAAGGGTGCTGTTGCTCAATGGAAAATTGGGGTTTTTGTCAAGGCCATGTAATGGTGGTATTTGGTGTTGGTTATGGGTAAAAGTGAAGGTTAAAAATAAAACAAAAAAAAAGCACTTGCCGGGTTCGAACCAAAATGGACACTCGGTCTGACAGAGGATTGATAGGCTAAAAGAAAAAAGTCGAAACGTGCAGGAGATTTCAAACTGTTGATTGATTCCTCTACATTCAGCTGCATGCAGTTAGACTGGAAGCTGACCCCAGTATTGTTGGGAAAAGGGCAAAGTATTGTTGGGCAGCTAGCTAGACTGATTCCTCTACAAATTAGTGCCAGAAAGATCAGAAAGGCATTCACTCCATCTAAAATACTGGTATTCAGCTTCATTCGGATGGACTGGGAGCCGACCTGGTGATGCTGTTTAGAACCTTAATAAAAGCGAAGTCCGTCCTATAGTAGACTTACATGAAACTCCATTTAACTTAATGCCAGATCAATGATTGACTACGATTAATATTTAATACTAGTTATGCCTTTAATTGTCTAGGAATTAGACCTGAGTTGTAGCTCTACTACCTATAAGGATTTTCTCATACACAGAAGGCACGAATATTGATGACCACACTTGCTCACGACGGGTTGGCGTATTCAGACTTATACCTATCGGGTTAAAAAGTACCCTATGTCTTTTCCCGGGACTCAAACTATCTCTATACTAAATTTCATCTAAATCGGTTCAGCGGTTTAGGCGTGAAAATGTAACATACAAACCGCAACTTACAATAAGAGTAAATTCACATGTATACACACCGCAAAACAACAAAACACATATAAAACTGAGGCGCGGGCGCAGGCGTATCAAATCGGCAAGTTTTCTCAAACAATTCGTCTTACTCGCAATACCGTTTACATAATTACGTTCATATTACTTAACGTTGCTTAACACCAAGGATAAGTAACGAATGGAATGCGCCACGACATTCCTTCTTTTTCTGTCGAACTTGGCATCGAAAGGTGTAACTTTTATTCTAGAGGATGCTGTAAAAGGCGGCCTAGGAATCATATTTGCTTGGCAGCGATTGTTCACTGAACGGGCACAGGAGTTGTTTCGCATCGTGTTTTTGTTTAGTGTTCAATTGGTACAAGTTCGATAATTGATTACTTCTATTGGTTGTCTCACTCTTTTATTGGCAGCATCAGACAGACGAATTCATATTGCTGGCTTGCACTATGTTTTGTTTCCTTGTCATGTGTTTCTTGTAAATTTGTAGCTTGTTAACACTCAACATTAGTTTATTTTTGTTTCACCATTTCATCCATGCCGTTAATTGACTATCACACTCCACTTTCATTGTATATTTAATGTAATGCTGTTCCACTAAACAGCCGTAATGTATATTTTTATAAATATTATTAATTTATTTACGTCGGAAGATCGGCGCCTGCGACCTTTTACTTGTCACAGCAATGCCACAGACCACCACAGACACACCAAAGTGCCCGTGACACTCAAGGCATAGACAAGTAATGAGGTTACGCCTGGCGCGGATTAAAAATTATTTTTTATTTTTATTTGCTAATATTTTACATGTTAAATCTATTTTAATATTTATTTCTGTAACTGCCCGTGACATCACAGCGGCGGGCCCTATCAGAATACCAGCGTTGCGACATTTATTTTTTAAATGTCGCAGCATCATGCTGAGATAGGAGCCTTTTGGCCTCGTATAGGAGTTTCTGTCTCATTTTTCTTTTTGTTACTTTTTTGTTTTTTTGTTTTATATAACTTGGTTTTTATTTTTACTGTGTTTAGTTTAGTTTGAGATCTTCCTGTACGAGTCACAATAAATACTTTTTCTTTCTTTCTTTCTTTCTTTATATTAATTAGTTTCATCTTCATCTTCTTCGTCATCGTCGAGTCAGGCCTAAGAAACGCTGGCGTGATTTGGACTCGTTCCTGACCAATTGGCCGGCGAAGGCACACCATAAGAAAAGTTGGAAAAGTATAGGGGGAAATTTTCCCAGCAGTGGGAAACATAGGTTAACAAACAAAAAATGCATCTTCCAACATTGTCGTTTCAATGTCGATATTTCTCTTTTATAAATGTTCTATGAGGAATTGCACATGGGCATATAGGCATAGGTATGCTTACTTTGCAATAGAACCCTTGTTAGTTTACTAGCTGCGCCCCGCAGTTTCATCCGCATAAGTTTCGGTCCCGTGGAAATATTGGCATAAAAACTCCTATGTCCTTTCCCGGAACTCAAACTATCTCTATACCAAATTTCATCTAAATCGGTTCAGCGGTTTAAGCGTGAAGAGGTAACAGACAGACAGACACACTTTCGCATTTATAATATTAGTATGGATTTAGAAGAAACTAAGTAGGTCCATCTGACATTGGCCACTCACTGACATTTCACATTACTGAGGGCTGATTGTGTTTCATCACTCCATTTGCTCTCTACTCCGAGCTCAACATAACACTCGCTAATTCTCACGGTGCCGTGCGCGGGAGTCGATATTTAGCAGACTTTGTAGTGGGCCTAATGCCACTGGACTATTAGTTAGTGAAAGTATGTTTACAATAATATCGACTGACGTTTGAGATGATACCATATACATGACGTGAAGTGATTTTGAAGGAGTCGTGTTTGTAATAATTTCTTATTTTGTTACTGACTGATGAATATGATGAGTTGTAGTGGTGCTTCAAGATTATGTTGTGGGTGTATAGTTCAGTTAGTTGAAATTATTGAAAAGGATATGTTATTAGTGAAAACAGCAGTTTGATTGAGTGGTGGTAGGTATTATATTCAAAATTTGCAACTTTTAATTGGGGTCACTCAGACCATTACATAAATGCATGCTTTAGTGGGAAATAATTATTATTTACTAGATTTGCCCGCGACTTCAGCTGCGATCCAGGATAAAAATAAGATGTCCTTCTCCAGGTCATGGTCTACCCATGTGCCACATCCAAATCCGTTCAGTCGTTTTAGCGGGAAAGCGTAACAAACAAACTCACTTTCGCATTTAAAATATTACTTAGGTTTCGCATTTAAATTAAGAATCTTCTAATTTAACTTAACTTTATGCATGTCGGACTAAAATCCCGGGACCCCACGCTCAGAAGTCGCACTAGCTTCACTTAAATAAGATTATGAAGATATTTCAAACTTATACGGAAGTCATCACATGTCAACGAAGCTAGTTTCTCTAGGCACGTGAACAAACGCTAAGGTCTTAGGCCAACGGGTCGTAACATAACACAGCTCACTTTCACAAACCCCCTGTATAAACAGACATCATACTGTATGATTGACTGGCTCGCTGGTCGTCGCAAGTTGTGACTGTTGAGCGTAAGAGCTAGGATTCGATCCCAGGGTAAGGCGAAGTGTTATTGAATTGATTCAATTTTTTTATTGCTTAATGGACCCGCTCTTGACCTCGATCACGCCTGATAGAAAACGATGGATGAAGTCTATGATGAAACAAGCGTGCTCAGAAGATGCCTAAGGCACTGGAACTCCCACGCATCGACGAAACACAGCACAGGCTGCTTGACGCCTGACTCCGTTGGGAGGGTGGTCGAAAAGCATTCGGGCGTTAGCCCTACCACCGCAAGGGAAGAATTGGCCAGTCAAATAAGGTGTTGGGTGTGACTGTCCAGGATGCGCCGAGCGCGAGCGTTCAGTTGTATAACTGGCGGAACAAACTGCGCTACACGAGGAGGCTTCTTCATGCATGTTGACTTTTGTGCTCATCATCACATCTGAACATAGGTCTCCCCCAATGATTATTCTGAAGGAAAATGACCACGCTTTGCAAACAGTTTGGTGATAGTAGTTTGTTGTTATTTGCAGATAGGATGATATTTTTCTTAATCTCATGACGTCATCTCTTTCACGATGGTTGGTTTCATAGTCGATCTTGTAAATGCTTTATCACCCTATGGTTGAATGCCACTTGCACGTCATAAAACGACAAGGTCTATTTTTGAAAGAAGAATGAATACAAATGTTTATTTTGAACAAACAAAAAATATACACACTGATAAAGTAGCCAATTTGCTTTAAAACCAAGGTGACAACTAGGTACCTATACAGGGATATTTTTTTTATCACCATCCAAATTTTTACAGGGTGTTCTACCCATGAATATGAACCACTTTCACTATGGGACCAACTCTGAAATCACGAAAAAAAATCTGCTGTTTCATACAAAAGTTCAATACCTACTTGACCAAAATGTATGAAACAGCTGACTTTTTTTTCGTGATTTCAGAGTTGGTCCTATAGTGAAAGGTGTTCATATTCATGGGTAGAACACCCTGTAAAAATTTGGATGGTGATAAATAAATATCCCTGTATACCAAATTTTAACCATAGTGAAGTTTTAATCTACTAAGAGTTTTTGTCAAAACTGGAAATGCAATCTTCTTTTTCTTAGCGTGTCGATAGCAATCTAAATGTACTCGGCCCAGAATTCTGCAAGAGATCGGCTATTCATATCATAGATTAAAGGGCTATTGAAGAGCTTTTCCCCTTCAATTCAAAATTGTTTTTATTTAAGACAATTTAACTGTTAATACTTCCATAAGGATATAAACCCAGTTATCATTGACCATTATCATCAACTATACACATGAATTATGTTTCTGAAAGCCCCGAAGCAAAAAATTAACATAGCTAAAAACACAACCATGATTCCGATTAATACTGTCACTTGTAATTAACTACCTCGTTGGTTGTTTGGGGATGTCATGTGTTAAACGATTCTAACCGCAATGTTCTTGACCTACCTATGTATAACGAGAAATGTAAATAAATAATTCGTTTCTTGTTAATTGTGAAGTTGTGTTAAAATTGGAACAGGAAAACTAATCTTACGCGTATGTGGAGAGGAAACACCATTATCTTCGTATTTTTTTTCCTTTTTATTAAAATTAGTAATGACGCGTTCCCTAGAATATTGCACACATATGGCATAACACATCACTACTCCAGATTCTCTCTGATAATTGTAAATTTCTCAATTAACATCCAATATATCTCCATTTATAAGCGAAAAAGATAATATTATAGAGATGTCTGTGACATCAAAAAGTTGAAATCGCAGTTATTTTACTCATTAATAATTTAGCCCTTTTTATATGAATAGCCCAGTCACGTATCTTAATGACCACATGAACTTTATTTAAATAAATCATTACCCATATCATTCCATCGGACCAGCCCAAGAACCTAATACAATCGAACCGCCTCACAAAAACACCGACAATTTTTTCCTACGAAATCGATCCCACCATAATCTCACAAAAAAAAAAGAAAAACAACTGACAGATACACAAAAGAAGTGTCTATTAATGACGTCATCAGGTCCTATTTTGATTATCACCGACCACAATCAGCGCCGTGATAAAAGGAAGTGTCGGCACAGTCGTATTGAATTACCATCGAGTGTAGATTGTCGCAGGAAGTCTTGACGTGTGCGTCACGCCCTAGCTGCAGGGCTGGCCGTGAGTGTACAGTTTGATTGATCAGATGGACATGCAGGAAGCTGAGAAAGTGGTAATGAGATCTCGTTAGGAGACTGGTCTATTGTATCTATGGGTATCAATGCTTATAGTGAAGTTAAATAGATTTTTGTTTACACTATTCTATTTCTACTATTCGAGATCATATCTGGTTTTCCTTGTTCGTGGATGGGTGACCATCCCTTACATATCGAGACCCCTTCGTGTCACGGAAAGCATTTAAGCCATTGGTCTCGGCTGCCATTCGTAGATCTTTCACAGTCGTTACGGGTCCCAGAAGCCCAAAAATCTGTCCAAGTTGTATCGTATTACCCAGCTGGGTTTTGCAGGTCAGATAGGCAGTCGCTCCATGTAAGATATTGGTAGGTATTCAGCTACATAGTTAGTCTTTTAGTCTGGAAGCCGATCTTAACATAGTTGGGAAAAGGCTAGTTAGATCTGTATTCCTTGATGAGCATTTGGCATCACATTATGCTAACAATTACAATATTTTGGTTTAAAATTAGCATCGTCGTAAATATGATGCTGCAGTCTATTTTAACATTGGATGTTTATCTATTTGGGTGCAACCAGGAAAAAAACACATCATTGCAATGTCCTAACAATGGAACATGCTCTATATTTACCTGCACAAGCAATATTTAAAACATCCTCACCATGCAGGGCTATAAACAATTCATGTTCATCATCATTCTCCTGCCCTTATTCCAATTTATTTGTGGTCGGCGCAACATGTATTTTTATTCCATACTTCTCTATTAGTCGTCATTTCGGTAGTCACCTCCCTTTCTAACCATATCATCATTCACACAGTCTATCCATCGTTTCTTTGGTATTCCCCTACTCTTATAGCCATCTACATTCTTAGTCAAAACTATACGTTTTGTTTGATAATGCCTTGTAAAATACATCTCATTACTAAAAAATATGTTACGAAAGTGGTGTTCGGGGACTGAAAATAATATTAATAAACTGTTCCACCGAACCGCAGTTTACAAAATTTTGTTTCATTGCTGCGGTTAGTGGAAGTGCTGAGGTGCGGTTCGGTCAAGTGCTATTGAAATCAGTGCTCTAAGTGGAATACCTCGTCATTTCTAAATCATTATAAAATCTGATGACACATTCACGACATCACCATACTGTCATCGACACCATAACTTTCCTCTAATCAAAATTCGTCACACAAACACTGAAGCCCTAAGTAATCCTAATAAGTCGATTATAAATTCGTTTCCACTTTCACCAACCCTAGGTTACATAAAGGCGTGTCCAGAAGAGCGATTTAAAAACGCATTACGTTCGGACGCACGATGCGTTCGGTTTGGTATAATAGAAATGTGACGCGCCCTTGCATTGTCTCGCTTTCTATACTATTAGTCGTAGGTAAGTGGCTGCTTGCTACTGAATGCTACTTTAAATTGGAATACGTTTTTGTAAGTTATTTAAGTGGAACCGTAAATAATGCCATGCGATACGTCACTTTGTAAATGTTGAAGTGTAGCAAAAACAAATCGATCCTATTTCAACACTATCGTTTTTCTCACAGATATAGATACATTATATCTGTGGTTTGCTCATTCGAACTCATAAATATTATTTTTTACTATCCTAGCTCTTACGACTTGCCTCAAAGAGATATCAGCAAAAAGGAAGGGGCCTGCCAGGGCCGAAGCCTGCCGGGGGTGCGGGATTGTCCGAAAGGGTTACCGCTACCCCGGAACATAAAGGGCTAAGGAAGGAACACGGATGGGTTTTAGCTCCACCCAGAGCCGGAGGGGTCATTTGATGATTTCCCATCCATAAAAAAAGCCCTTACGACTTGACTGAAATCTCCACGCTTAAATGCACGCAAAAGAAGTATTTTCCAAATTGGTTTCTCCCGAACCAATTATGGCAAGAATACTTTTATTAAAAGAGCGTGTCGTCTGTACAACGACACGATTTCATTAAAAGCAAATCAAGATTTAGATATTTTTCACCTTTCTCTACCCAAATTCAAATTTAGTATTAGAAATATTTTGGCATCGAAATTTAAATAATAATAATGTTATATGTTTGTAAATTTTAACGATGTGAATTTCTGGTTGTTGTTACATTTAGTCACATATAATTTACTTGTATAATAATCTGTGGAAACTGTTTCTGGATTGTGTTGAACTAATTGTATATTTACTTATGTTTGTTATTGCATCTGTTTGTTTCCCAAATAAAATAAAATAATGACTGTACTATATACTCTATTAGCCTTGTGTGGGATCACAAGTCTCACGTAATATTAGTAAAACACACCTTCCAATATATAAAAAAAGGATAATAAACGTATTATTGAGATTACGAGAGTATTATTAGATATTATTGGTGTCCCATTTAAGCCTAAAAGTAGATAGATATATCCCTTTATATATAAAAATCAAAATACATTTATGTACTATGTGTTAAATGATGTGGCGTAACAAAAACTGTTTACAGTGTATTTTTAGTAGATACCTACTGTGATTGTCTCATTTATGACAAAGATAAATGATAATATTAGCTATTTTTAGCAATAATTGATAAAAGAACGGAAAATGATTCATATTAGCACTGTAATTGGTACCTTTCTTAAAAATTATCAATGTTTTCACAGCAATTTTGCTTAGTTTTTAGTTAGTAATTCGATACCTTACAGTTCAATTATAGTTTTATTAATGTAAGCATAGTGGTTCATAGAATCATTATGTATGTTTACAAACCCCCATCCTGTTGGCATTCTTACAAGACGATGTCATTGTACATGTTTTCCGAAGTCGAATAAAATAACACCTACATAAGTTACTCGTAACTTACAAAGTAAAGTCAAATAATTTATTTCAAACTTTGCTTTTGTTGCTGAAACTGTTTGAATCAATAATGTTAGAATGTATGAAGGTGGAATGATTTACCTATGGAAATCTGCAATGTGTTAAATGCGAATACCTGTTCAAAGGGATTAAAAAAATATTTTCTAGATTGCAGTGCGATCTAGAAAAAAAAATCTGTTCCTACTTATACCTAATTAGTCATTAATTAATAATTAATATGTATTGGCACCGAGTTGCCGTGTCTGTCATACTGCTGTTAAACCCGCGATGGTTTGTGTGGTATTTTCAACAAACACTTGTAAACTGTTTTGTTCTGATTAATAAACAATAAAAAAAAAATGGGACTCTATGGGACCAACATTGTAATCCCGAAAAAATAATAAACCGTCTCATACATTTGGGTCGAGTATTGAAGTTTTGTATGGGACTGTTGATAATTTATTCCGCGATTACGATGTTGGTACCCATGGATAAAGTTGTTCAGTTTGATGGTCTAGCTGTACCACACCCTAAAATATGACCACACCTTTCTTATTACACGCTGTAAACGCAAACTTTTTGCAATAACATTTCTAACTACCACCGATATAAACAAACATTGCGAATGGTTGCCAAAACAATTCCAAACTGCACACTTATCCTTCACCCAAAACTGAAGTGACTCATCAACGAAAGTATTTATTGATACATAACAAACAATACATAAAAAAATTACTTATCTGTATGTACAATAAAACACATAAAAGTTCCCTTTTATACAAAACTATTATCTTCTATCAAGGAAGTTGAACCGGCCCATTCATTACCTGCCAAAAGCGACGCGTGTGCGCGCGCGCAGTTTTGCGTGCTACATAAATTAATGGTGGCATTGTTATTAAGGACTATGATTTGGTTGTGACTTTGCTTGTTAAGGTGTTAGTTCGGTTTTATGGCTTATTTATTGGGTCCTGTAGATTAGCCACAGTGGGTTAACGACTTCTGTAGACTGCTGCTTGCATTTTGACGTTTTCCTTTGAGAGTGCAAGGTCAGATTCTTTCATGATGTCTTACTTCTGAGGTATCTACCTAATCAGTGATGTCTTCTTATGCAATTTTTAGGGTTCCATACCTCAAAAGGAAAAAACGAAACCCTTATATTATGATCACTTTGCTGTCCGCCTGTCTGTCTGTCTGTCAAGACCCTTTATCTCGGGAACGCGTGGAGGTATCGAGTAGAAATTAAAACCTCCCTTGGAACTGTGAAAAAATCAAACTTCTAAGTAAATGTAAAATAAAGATACCGCCGGTTACGGTTTTTTTATTCCTGTCCCTTCCTTTTTTGCTTTTTTTTCCTGACTTTAATCCTACATGGCTATTCGTTCAGTTTTCGTTGGTTTCTCTCTCCACTTTGCCAAGATTTTTAAACTCCTTCATCACCTGTCGTAATTTATCACTGGCATCCTTATTTTTTTTTTTACCCTATGTTGTCCCACTGCTGGGCAACGGCCTCCCTTTCTCCTTTCCACTCCTCTCTATCTTGAGCTAGTGTGGACCAATCCTGTCTGTAAGCAATTAAGCATCAAGCACTTCCCGCCATCTTCTGGGTCTGTCTCGGTGGCACTGATTGGCATCCTACGAAATCATCATCTGCCTAGCCTTTTCCCAACTATATTGGGGTCAGCTTACAGTCTAACCGGATGCAGCTGAATACCGATATTTTACATGGAGGGACTGCCTATCTGACCTCCACAAGCCAGTTACTGGGTAATGCGACTGGTTGTCAGACATTCGGGCTTCTGACTACCCGTAACGACTGTCAAAGATCTACGAATGACAGCCGGGACCAACAGCTTAACGTGCTTTCCGAGGCACGGAAAGTCTCGGTATGTAAAGATGGTCACCCATCCACAGACGAACCGCGGCAAGCGTAGCTTAACCTGATCAATGGGCCTGTGCGGCTGTTATTATTTAGCCAGGACCCCACCCTCCCACTCCTCCATGGCATCTTACGAAATATAAAACAAAAATGTTACATTTGAACACATCCGTAAGGAAACTAAAAGACAATGTGCCTGCTCTACTGTGCCTTTGCCTATGGATGAAGTCCTTTAGCCTCTCCTTAAGAAGAAATTCTTTCCTAGGTAAACGTCTAGTCTAAGTCCCTCGTCCACTTTGTCATCAGTGAATTTCGCCATCACAGACAGACTGTAGCACCTTACTTTCATTATACAATCAAGTACATATGTACTACATACATATGTTTTATGTATGTTATTGCGTCTGACAGTCTATCTGCGTTTGGGCTGCTGTTAATTGTGTGCTAATAACGTTTGTTTTACGTATCATTGCGGGGGAGGTGACGGAGGTCGGGTTGTACCTATTACTTAATATTTATTGCAATTGGTAGGCGAACATGAAAGTAATTTGCACTTGGGCTAGGTCGAATTGACACCACCTTTCATACAGAAGAACCTACAAAATGGAAGGAAAGGGTCCTCTGATAAACGTTTTCAGATAACTTTTACTTTTTAATGCTTACTCTAGGATGCATATCCGGTAGGCTCTTAAATCCTTACCTATCCTTCGGGCACGTCTTCCCTACTATTACCGCGCCCCCCGGTTTATTCCTTGATATGAAATGGTCGCTGTAGCACCATGAAAATGAGGCTACAGGAGCTAGTGCGAATCTCGGGGTTCATTCGATTAATCGAGTCTAGAACTTAACCACGCTGGGATCGGTGCAATTCATTCATTCAGATAATTTTTACTTCTTAACCCTAGGATCAGATATAACATAACATCACACCTGCATTCCTCACAGGGGTAAGACAGAGGTGTACGTATAGAACACCCAAATTTCGCCAGTTATGTTTAAGTCGTGTATACTCGTAATTGGACTAGCAGCACCCCGCGGTTTCACCCGCATAAGTGTCGATTCCATGGAAATATCGAGATAAAAAAAAGTATCCTATGTGTTATTCTGATGTATAAGCTATATTAGGTACTGTAAAGTTTCATCAAAATCCGTCCAGTAGTTTTTGCGTGACAAACATCCTCTCAAACTTTTGTATTTATAATATTAGTAGGATAGGATAGGATAGTAGGGAAGTAGGACTTGTACCTGGTTGAAACCCGGTTAGTAACTGGCGAAATGTGGGAGTACTAATAGGTACATATTTGCCGAACCCTTCGAGAAATACAAGCAATTATTATTGTGTTGTAATCTCTTAGCAGCCATTTTTAGAATAGTCCCTACTAAGGGACAAAATTCGTACTAAAGCTTCATTATCATAATGTTGTGTTACCTGCCCAGTCCACCTCTGATTTTCTCAAGTAGCTCTATTACTAACCATGTACAAATTACTTTTCAAGTATTTTGTTACTTTAACTACTATTTAAGTACAGTCACGTCTATAAGTATGTATACACATGGCTTTATTCAAAGGCGATTTTCTCCTTTATTTTTGAATGAAATTTTACGTTATTACGAAAATAGTATTTTCGAACCCATAGGTTTATGTAAAGTGTCGTATTTCAACGTTGCATTTGTTATTTCACGAAAAAATCGCAATTGAAACTTGCCAAGTGTTGACATATTGGTGCTCGTGACTGTACGTAACGTAACATAAATCGCTAAGTTACACACGAAACTACTTGAAACTAAGTGACACTCATAACTAAGGCTTCTGCTTACCCAACGAAGTCTCCAAACATTAAGTTGACTCAAGTTAACTATTTGATGTAACTCACTGTGCTGTGCTAACAGGAAGTTGAGCATAATCACGCTTTGTACCAAGTTATAATTATGTGTGTTTGTGGTGTGTAAGCAGAGGTGTGGGTGATTTTTATAACAAGTTACGATAGTATTGATAAAGGTCCGTATTATGTATTACTAGCAGCGCCCCGCATAGGTTTCCCGTGGGAATGTCGGGATAAAAACTGTCCTATGTCCTTTCCCGAGACTCAAACTATATACCAAATTTCATCTCAATCGGTTCAGCGGTTTAAGCGTGAAGAGTTAACATACAGACAGACATTTTCGCATTTATAATATTAGTATGGATTTTGATGACTTCCTCGTTAGTCTAGTGGACGCAAGCGCTTCTGCTGACCATGATGTCCTGGGTACGATTCTCGGGTCGGGCAAAATATCATTGAGTTTTTCCATCTGAAATTTCTCAGTAGAGTCTGGATTTGTGTCCGGTTGATGGCAAATCTTGCCCCCTATTACATGACATTTCATCATAACTTTAATGTGGGTGTAGGTATATTTAGACCTATTATGTAAAATTCAAAGTCCTGACTGACTGGTATATCAAGGCACAGCCTAAACCGCTGGTCCTAGAGACATGAAATTTGGAGGGTGTGTTCTTTGTGAAACTCTTCACTGAAGACCACGCATCCACTAAGAAAGGGGTTTTCCGAAATTCCACCCCTAAGAGGGTGTATAGGGGGAGTGTGAAATTTCACGCGGACGAAGTCGCGGGCAGAAGCTAGTCTACTATAGGTACACCTCTGTCTAACCCCTCGGAAAATGCAGGCGTGATGTTCCGTTATGTTAATCACACTATATCACACTATCACACTAATATTATAAAGGCGAAAGTTTGTGAGTGTGTGTGTGTGTGTGTTTATATGTTTGTTACCTCTTCACGCCTAAACCACTGAACCGATTTAGATGAAATTTGGTATAGAGATAGTTTGAGTCCCGGAAAAGGACATAGGATAGTTTTTATCCCGATATTCCCACGGGATCGAAACTTATGCGGGTGAAACCGCGGGGCGCAGCTAGTCTATTATATTTGAACTATATTTTCTTGTATTCTTATTAGATTCTTCAACACTGTTTTTTTTTTTACTTTGTCTGTTGTTAAGTTTCTTAAAACTTCGTCAGAAGCCCGAAAGTCTGACAACTAGTCTTACCAAGGGGTATCGTATTACGCAGTTACTGGATTGTGGAGGTCAGATAGGCAGTCGCTCCATGTAAAATACAGGTATCTGCATCTGGTTAGACTGGAAGCCGACCCCAACATAGTAGGGAAATGGCTAGGCAGAATGAAGTTTCTTAAAACTATTAGTGTAGTTTGGATTAGGCAAGATTGTATCAGTGCTATATATAGTCTGCTTCCTCACTCAGCTACAACAGAAATCTCAGGGGGACACTGCAATTACGGCCACGTTTGGCCGCTGATTTGATGATTGCAATTCACCGCTGCATAGGCCATCTTCCGGATAAAATCAATTTTCTTACGTCACTTGTGATCTGGCTAGGGTGGCGTGTTCTTTGGTCATGAACTTATAAAATAAATAGAAGCTAGGTTCTCTAGTTCCAGGATGAAATGCTGATGATGAAGATTCTCAAAAATAAGAACAAATAATGATCGCTGTTTATCTACATCCGCCAAAAGGTACCAATTTTTCAGACAGAGAAAACTTGAACCCCCTGCATACTATATAACTTTTAAGGCTTAGATAGTTAGGCTAAGTTTTGAAAACCTAAGCTTTGCCTAATTTTCTTTATCACAGAAAGTTTTTTGCGGACGGGAATTGGGTTCAATCCTTCATGTTCGCAACCACTTCAAAAATACTGACCCATTCTAAAAAACTATTTACATCTCAAAAATTCAGAATAAAACACAAAATTGCATATTAATTACTATTTCAACCTTGACACTATGTACAGTGGCGATATCTATGTCATAAGAAGTCGGAGATCATCAAATCTATGCAAATGAGATATACACAAAGTCGCCGCCTACGAGAGAAATCTGTGAATGACCTACTGGTTCACTAATAAAAGTTTTACACGTTTCTGACCAACATGCAAAGGGCGGTATTTACGAACGGAAGAATTTGCATAAATATAGTCTGATAGTTTTTGGTGCTAATGAATAACACTACTAGGTAACAAGAATACTTGGACTTCATTTTACACACACAAACAAATTATTACAATAAAGTGCATAAATGCTTGAACCTGACAAAAAATGCCCGCGCGTCCTCGAAGATACGCGAGAATCCCCGTGCGACTTTATTGTAATAATTTTAAAGTTTATTTTCAAGTGCGTTAATAAAATCCTCTCCGCTGCGCTCCGTTCTGTCTGCGCTGACCCTTAGGCAGTCTAAAACGCCTAACGGCAACACACTTACATAACCCACTTTAAATTAATAACTAAATAAAAAAAATATATCTTTAATTCAGACCTAAATAAGTCCATAAATTGTTAGTGGTTAGTTAGTAACAAATTGTGCTCATATGCTATGTTAGTGTTGTATGCTTTGTTAAAACGCAGTGGACGTGGATCTTACACCTCTGAAAATGATTAATGATTAATCTCTTCTCTATTAGTTAACTCTAATAAGTAGCTGTTAAAGCCTTCATAATCTTAATTTACAACCTTATCAAGTGGCCACTTAACTTGTAGTAAATAGAAAGTGTAAATATAGGTCAACCTACCTACATAAAACGAAGTATCAATGTTCCCATACCACCATAGGAGTCGACTTATCTTCCTCTATTACCCCATATAAATTCCTCACCTGCATCGTCCTCATTACCGGTATGGCCCCATAACGTCATGGGATTCCTCCCGTGTTACGCCATGGGAGGTCGATGAACTTGTCCCATGGTTTTATTGCGTTATCTAACCATTGCACCTTGCAAGGGACATGTCAGAATGTGCACTATGTCATGTAGGTAGGTAATAATACAGGCTGTCCCTGGAAGTATGGATCAAATCGAATAGGGGCGTGGGCAAGGTCATTTCCAAACGATTTAGCAAAAAGAAAAAAAAAAAGAAGAGAAATCGAATCATTTTAAAGAAATCTTTAAAAAAAGCTATCAGGGCTATAAATTTTTTTTTTTTTAGATAGGCCTGATAGTATTTTTTTATGATTATTTTCTTTGAGCACTATGCGCAGTGATTGAAAAAAAAGTAAAAATCAGTCATAACTTTTGAATCGTAAAAAAATTCACAGGCATTCTCAGGGTTAAAAAGTTTGGAAATTACCTTGCCCACGCCCCTATTCGATTTGATCCATACTTCCAGGGACACCCTGTATAATACTAGGTATACGTGTATTGAATTTAAATGATAGTAAATGATCCACTTATAAGTATCATGGTGGAGGTTTTTTAAATGGCACTTTTATTGGCCACAGACTCTTTATTTACTTTTATTGCCCAGCTGATGTCATAGTCAACCCATAATGTTTCCACTGCTGGCACACAGGACTGCTTTCTGTGAGAGGGAATGGGCCGTATTCCACTACGCGGGCCCAGTGCGATTTGGTAGATGTCACATGTCTTTGAATTTTTGGTTCTAGGACATGCTGGTTTCCTCACGATGTTTTCCTTCACCGGTTTAAGAGCAGTGGTGATGAAATAATTTACACAAAGAAAGCGCCTGTCTGTGTTCAAACCTATGACCTACAATTTTCAAGTCGTGACCTTTTCAACTGGGCTACCACTGCTCTGCCACTGCTGATAGCGCGGTCCTTGGTTTTGGATCATACTCGTAACTGAAGGGAATCTACCTGGATACCTACCAAAGAGACAAAGGGTTTTACCTACCACACAAAAGCTCGCACGGTAGGTAGGCACATCTTTTCAGAAATCATCTGTCAGGCCTTTTCCCAACGATGTTGGGGTCAGCTTCCAGTCTAACCGGTCTTCAGTAAGATTTAGTACCTAGACTAAATTAACTAAATATTGCTCACCCACTACTGTATGTATTACACAATACTTCTATTTATCACAACTTCACAAAAGATAACGTTATAAACAAACTATAATAATATCTATTTAATACAACTCTATTTGTTTTCCAAAGCACGTTACTTCTGCACGTGCTGCAAAGAGCGTTTCAGTGGTTACAATAAGATTTAGTCATAGATTATAATATTATCTGTGTTCATAGCAATTGAAATCTTAAATGTGTGCACTTAAATGAACTTATCCCGCTTAAGTGCATTGAATTACGCACAGCAGAGGTTTCAAATTGAGGGATTTACCCAGCATTTTGTCTCTGGTGCTAAAAGGCTGAATTTTTAGGTCAGCAACCTAGTATTTGCCAATAGAGTGAGTAGGTATTTTCAAGTTACAAGAGTGCTACTATTTTAGATTAATATATTACCTACTGTCCTACATGATACGAGTGCTGTGATGTATAACCAAAATGTAAACAGTACCCCATAGTAATTCGACCTCTCTGTTAAAAATCCCGCCAAAAAATAGGCTAATTTGAATCTTTGAATCCCTAATTAATGTAGCTTGAATTACTCCAAAAATGAAGTTCAAATTAGCAATTGCAAACTTTTATGACAAGGTGTTGTGGTGCAGCCTGGGAGAGGCTTATGTCCAGCAGTGGACTGTGATAGGCTGACTTGATTGGAAGTTTTATGCTTTCTATTTTGGCTTGAACCCAGAAATAGACGGATTAATAATCTTGTATGGGTGTGCTTTCAATGTCATTACCACTATTAAACGTTTCATATGCACCTGAAATTTTAAATTCTGCCTTCCAAATACTTCAAAACCACGATAATTCTGAACATATTATTTGCACACGATATGTAAAATTTAAAGTGATGCAGCCTTCAAGTCTTCAAACTAAGGTCAAACTGATGTTCCGCGTTCTAACCTCAAATTGTGTTAAATATATTTGATATATTTGTCAAATACATATGTACTTAGTGTTGTAGTTAGCTTCCGGTAATTTTGGGACAAATATTATGTAAGATTCACCCCTGGTTTCTTGACAAATGAGCATCTGCATTTACCTGCCAGGGTCGCGGGTTGTTCGAAAGAGTTACCGTGGCCCTGGCACTGGCAACTGAAGGAACACGGGTGGGTTTTAGTCAGTAAAAGTCTGACACGCCCTCCTGCTCCGCCCAGAGCGGGAGGGCTGATAATTCCCCATCCAAAAAAAAAGCCTCTGCATTTAGTCGTGACCTACAAACAATGGCGTGCATTGTATATAAGCAGTGCCTACCTCGATATATCAACATAAGCCTGTCAATTACATTTTAGTGTGTGCCCCACAATTAAGAGACTCACTAAATTATCATACCTAACAAAAAACAAAATCTTCATACAATGTATGATGACTTTACTACACTGCACTGCTTATATGCCTATATGCAATGCACGCCACTGCCTACAAATATCACAAATGCCTGTATTTAGAAAGGTCAGCATGAAAATTATAATCTGCAAAATAGATAGAAAACAGGTATTTAAAATTAATCGGTAAATCGATAGTTATTTTTATAAAAAATCTAGATATTCTTACAAGAACACGTTTAAAGCTGTCCGACTCAGAAACGAACTTAAGCTTCCACATTCGGCATCTTACTTTCATCTGAAGGCCAATTCTCGTAATTAAAAACGTTCAAAATCTAGTCGCAAACTCATTTCAGCGACAATCAATAATTTAGGGAAATTAGATGTATTTTTCACAGATTAAGACTGAGATCAGACTGTGAACGTTCTTAAAATTACGACAATTGCTCCTCTGATCTACTAAAATAATGAAAATACTTACCACGTGCATTTATAAAGATAGTTTACTGCAATATTATCAACTCACGCGACCTTATCATTTAGATAATACTGTTTAATAACAGCGTCTTAAACTCCCGAGTTTGCTTGAGATATGGTAGCGCCATGACACTTGTTGAAATTATCGTTCAACGTGAAAATGATGACTAAATCGGAAAGTAAATTAAGATTCCTCAAATATCATAAATAAAGGAAAAGAGAGTGAGTGACAACGTCACAGCTGACAGGGGAGAATGGAAGAGGAAAACATATTGCGCTGACTTCAAATATCAGGGTTGGCAGAACAACAAGATCTTTATTTCCTAAAAACAACTCGTCAAAATATTGGAATACTAGCTGCGCCCCGCGGCTTCACCCGCGTAAATGTCGATCCCATGGGTATATCGGGATAAAAAGTAGCCTATATGTTATGTTAATCCAGGGTGTCAGCTACCTCCATACAAAATTTTAACAAAATTGGTCCAGCCATTTGAGTATGAAGATGTAACAAACATATAAACACACACACACACACTCACAAACTTTCGCCTGTATAATATTAGTGTGATTTATCTTACTTTTGTGTAACATGCAATCTGTTAGAACTTAAATAACAATAGTAAGATTTACAGTCTAAGACTAAAATTAAAATTTCAAATCATTGAAAAAAAAAACATCTTTCCCTTATTGCAACCGCCATTTACGAGTATAACCAAAACAGCAAGGAACCATGACCTGATTAATGAGCACAAAGCCATACGAACAAGTTCACTAAAACCATCCCCGTCCCCAAAAGGACATACTTCAAACATAGTCGCCTATCATTAATCATTGAAACAAGTGCGTATGGCCAGACCAACCATTGAGAAGAAATGGTGCAGAATGTCCACTTTGGATAACGTTGACGAAAAAGATATCGGAGACGTCCACGAGATTGGAGAAACTCGTTTTAATTGTTCCGTTTTAACTATTACGTTTAACTACTATTGATTGTATACAAAATCTACTAAATTACTTCCTTATCAGCATAACAATTATGTATACATCATTCGAAGAATACATAATAGCTTTATGAGAAAAAATAACAAAAAGAAAAATACGTACTAAAGACTGTTTATTAACCCCCGACGCAAAAACGACGGAGTGTTATAAGTTTGACGTGTCTGTGTGTGTGTCTGTCTGTGGCATCGTAGCTCCCGAACGGATGAACCGATTTTGATTTTGTTTTTTTTTTTGCTTGAAAGGTGAATTAGTGGCAAGTGTTCTTAGTTATGTTTGATGAAAATCGGTCCAAGATGGCCGCCGCCACAAAATGGCGGATTACATATTTTTTATTTTTTTTATTTTGTATTCTATTATTTTCTATATGAGAAAAGATAGTTGGCAGCAGCTATCAATTTTGCAAGCCCAAACACTCCGAAAGACTTAATATCGTCACGGATGAAAATGGAATCTTTCTCCGGTCAAAATTGTTGATAGGTACTCGTGAGAGTCGAAAGAGACTTACTTCCATTTCGATCGGTATTTTGCTGTATAGTGCATGGTTTCCTAACTTTACTTTTGACTAGGTGAGTGAGTACATATTGTTTATGTGCGATTTCGCATGTTTTCGAATTGGATCTTCTGTCTTACTTTCACGGTGGCTTCACCAACTAAACACATGTTGGCAAGTAGGTCAAAACCTTGTTTCATGGCCACGGAGACAATCGCTCTCAGTGATATATGGCGCTAAGGATACGAGGATGGCACTTGTTCAATGTTCAATTTACATGCTCAGGAAATAAAGAAATAATTTGTAAAACAGTAGGTATACTTTGTCGGTTATTAAATGGCATTCAAAACAGCCGCAACTGAGCAGGCGCCCTGCCATTGCTGCTGAGTAGATATCAAATGTTTTTACATGTCATGGCGGTTCCCGTACCATCATGGGATTTGAAACATAATTAGCCTACTGTATTTCTGTAATTATATCTTTTAAGACACTTACAGGTCAATATTTTGTTGGTCAATATTTTAAGAACTAGATGGCGCCGGCATTTCCTAGCTGATCCCTTAGAAGAAATGCCGAAACAAACTCAGAGGTCATGTCTCTTCTAAAGTTCAAACATTATATTATTTGGATTTTATGTGAGTCTAACAATGCAGGGCCATGTCTATCCTTTTGTAGAAAGTGTCAGCAGCTTTGAGTTGATTTGTCCCAATAGACGGCATGCATGCATCAGTCAAACGCACACACATGAGCGAGGACCCATTTTGCGCCTATTTGAGGCCTATTTTAGGGACCTCAACGACCGGTCACACGATGCTACCAGATTTGCAGGACACTTACGTAGGCCATATACAAAATAGAAAAGCTAAGTAGGTACTTAGAATTCGTTCAGTGTATGAAGGAACATTCGAGTTTTGTTCTGAAAAAATGTATCAACCGATCCGTCATTGACTCCTAATAACAATTTTAGGTACTTCTGAAATTCGTCTATCTGTAAGAACGCTATTAACCTGGATACTTACATAAGAGTGATGTTACTGAACAGGTTTAGATTAATGTATCAGGTTGCAGCTGTTAAAAGAAATCACAGATAAGTCTCGGCAAGTAACCCGTGGAAAGTGTTCCTATGTCGTTTACTCCGGGGCTTGCTTACACTATACGATTTATCGTAGATGTAGGTAAATATTTAAAAGACTGCCCCGTTGGTCTAGTGGTCGTATGCGCTACTGCTGAGCGTGAAGTCCTGTGTTCTTCACAAAGAACACATCCTCCAAATTTCATGTCTCTGGGACCAGCGGTTTAGGCTGTGCGTTGATATAATATCAGTCAGTTAGGACTTTGAATTAAATATATTATAAATGCCGTGTTAAACTTGTGTTACTTCGCCATAAGTTTTTAATTTGATAATCTTGATAATTATGTAGACAACTAAAAATGTTATATATTAAGCAAGAAAGTTAAATATTTTAATTGGGCCATGCACAGGAAAGACAAACACTCAAAAAGGAGTACCTACGTCATACGGTTACCGTTACACAGAAAATTAGTCAGACTTGTATTTTCAAAATATAATTTACATAAAATGTTAAGTCGCACGTCTTCATCGTTGATTTCAAGATAAAAAACGTTAATTTGCATCATTTAGAAATAATTATCTAAGAATTCATAATATTTTTGGGTGCATTCACTGCCGCATTCATTCTATTATGATTTCATTGATCAAATATTATTTGAAACCAGTTAGGACTATTTCTTTGTTCTGTTAGGTTTTACAGCTAAATATGAGCGTTTCGCGTATGTATACCGGTTCCAATATACATATGTACATACCAGGACAAATAATTCTAAAAATATAAGTGCCGTAGAGTCATATTTATATAAATACATTTAAACACACAAAATTAAGATTTTAATTCTACTCATAGTGATGCATTATTTTATTGTGATAAATAATCGTATAGTGTAAATAGAACCTACTTGAACGTAACTTTTTCTAAGATAGTGTAATTGAGAATGAAATTATCAGCTATTGATAAAGCCTGTAAGTCACTTAAAGCTTCCAGAGTCTTCTTAACATGCCCCAGACGGCTTTTTTTAGACATTTAGAAGAATGTGGGACGAGTGGGCATTGCTTCATTAGAAACTGACCCATCCCAATGTGCTAAAATAATAGAAAGTGCCGTCTTTATTTTGTTACAGATTGGTGAAAAGTTACATGAAATGTTACACAAATGAGCTGTCTAAATTAATACAATGCACGATGAAAATGTAACACAAATAAAAACTTTTTAACAAAAAAAACAACCGACTTAAAAAAAACTACAAAGTGATAAATAACTTTAATAACTTTAATTTCGGAAGTCGGTGTCTTTGGTTCTGCATTTTCGTTTTGTGACACCGACTTCCGAAATTAAAGTTATTTATCACTTTGTAGTTTTTTTTTTTTAATTCGGTTGTTTTTTTTTTAAGTTTTTATTTTTCACTTTTTAGCTGTACCTACCCCACACAAATTCAAATAACACTAGTGCATTGAAGAACTGAAGACACCGACTAGAAGAATCATCAAAATTCGCATAGAAATGCCTGAGATGCAGTACATTTATGCATATAACTTCGTACATAAGAATAATTCCCTAAAGTATTATATACTAAAACTTTTCTGAAAGTATGTAGATCACATTAGTGAAAGAATTATCAAAATTGGTTCATTAGTTTTTGAGAAAATCGCGGACATACAAACATACATACGGGTCGAATACAGAACCTCCTTTTTTGAAGTCGGTTAAAAATAGTGAATTAGTTTCAACTTGTGTTACATTTTCATGATGAGTTTAGCCCACCTGTAGAACACAAAGCTAGAATTTAAAATTCCACAAACAGTGGTAAAATTTCTTTGATAACAACGTGTATCTTTATAGATCAATTTAATGCTGTTTATCAACTTATAGTATAATAAAAATATGTGATAAATAATATATTCGCTTCTCGCTATGAAATGGACTGCTAAGCAGAAGTCAATGAATTTCTTTCTAATTGATAAATGTTTATAATCGGTGTCGCATCCGGTCATTCATCAATGATAAATTAATCTATTAATACACGATTACTTGTTATAAATAATGTAATTTTCATCTGATCGTAAATATGCAATGCTGATTAGTGCCGACCTGGAGGAGGTGGCTGGGACAGACTGGACGTGGAAGGAGGAGGACTGGGTGTTGTGGCGCAGCCTGGGAGGAGTGGCGTGCATTGCATATAGGCATATAAGCAGTGCCTACCTCGATACATCAACATAAGCCTGTCAATTACATTTTAGTGTGTGTGCCCCACAAATTAAGAAACTCACAAAATTATCATACCTAACAAAAAACAAAATCTTCATACAAACACGCGGCAGTAGGCAGTCGCCGGACGGCCTACTTGGTTCCCGTACTATTCGCACATTGTCATTGGTCTTTACTCGTTCAAGTTAATACGACAAAATTAAAAATACGTACGTCGCACGCGTAATACCAGGACGTTCGACCTTCGCAATTTATCACCCTTAAGTAGGCATGCCTACTCAAATAACCACACTTTTGACCTCACTTTTTGTTCTGATTAGTGACCGCGTTTGCCTAGACTAGACCCGGCCTAGTGCCTACCTATTCTGAAAACCAATGCACGCCACTGCCCGGGAGTGGACTATATCTAGCAGTGGACTGCGATAGGCTGAGTTAATTAATTTGATGGATTAGTGGAGGAAGAGAATAAACCGTAAATTTTCCATCAATAAGGTTAAAACCTTATTGATGGAAAATTGCCGATTTATTCTTCCTCGTGTTCTTTTTATATCCTCCTGCTATATAATCGCTTGCAGTATACTAAACTCCTTATCAACTACATATGCAATCACGATCCCTACAGCAGTGTCGCCCACTGCGGCGTGTGCCTTTGAAGTCGCCGCCATGCGCAGGAGTTGAGATATAAACCACTTATCGGTTATGTTCGTGCGAGTATGTAGTTGTAGAGTAATGTAGCTGTTTCCAGAAATAACGTTGTTTGTTGTTGATTATGTTAAAGATTTAATTTTTTTCTTATATTTTATGCAAATTAATATAGGATTGAATATGTCCATGAGGTAAGACACGATAAAGAAGTTACTCGACGCACCGAGAACGCCTGGAAGAGCTATTGGTCGATGAAACAAATAATGAAGGGAACTCTCCCTCTCTCACTAAAGAGAAAACTCATGGACATGTGCATCCGTCCTACCCTCACCTATGGAGCGCAGACATGGTCACTTACTAATCGTCAAAAGTCCGCACTCGGGGTCTGTCAGCGAGCAATGGAGCGCAGTATCCTTGGAGTTAAACTTACTGATCGTATAAGGAACTCGATACTGCGTTCTAAAACTCAAATTGCCGATGTAGGTCACACGGCTGCCAAGCTAAAATGGAACTGGACTGGTCACATCTGTCGCATGCCGGAGGAGCTGTGGGCTAAAGTAACCACACAATGGGTCCCAAACAGCAGCAAACGGCAACGCGGCAGGCCCAGAATGAGATGGCGGGACGAACTCGACTTTTTCCACAAGGATTGGCGTGTAACAGCACTGGATAGGGATAAGTGGAAGGAGGGAAGGGAGGCCTTTGCCCTGCAGTGGGACAGAAATGGCTGATAATAATAATAATAATATAGGAAATGCAAACCGTTACTGTCAACTGGCTTGGTGCACGCCTTTGTTAGTTTAGAACTGAAATTAACTTTTATCTTTGAATAGCTTTTGCCTGCGGCTACACCCTCATGGATGTTGGACAATATACCACAGGAACGTACTAACGGTATTAAAAGTACCCTGTGTACTAAACTTCAGCCTACCGCAATTGGTTTACGCGGAGCAGGCCAGTAAAGATATCTTATTTCGTTAACAATCCGATAATTGTTAACGAAATAAGACGTATATTGAATATGACGATTCATATTTCAGCCAATTTACAGAAAACCTCAATGAATCGCCGTAACTATCCTCAAAAATAACTCCATCCATTGGTGAAAACCGTATAAAAATCCGTTGTTCGGTTTTTGAGTTTATCGCGTTCAGACAAACAGACAGACGCAGCGGGGGCACCTGTACTCACTACACTTATAATAGTAGTGATTAGCTTATTGAATAGACTACTCAATCAAGTTAATTGTTATTGTTTTAGATTATTTAACTTTGTATTTTTTTTTAAATCTTATGAGTCCGACCTAATTTGTACACCAGGCATGGTCAAACATGTTGTGCCAAATAATACCCTGTAACACCTATAATAAACATCATACCATGTATATTATCTACACATGTTTTTGCAAATAAATGAATCTTTATCTCAAGTCGAGATACCGTCACATGTCTTAGAACCAAAAATTCGAAGACATGTGACAACCAACAACCACAGCTAACCCAACCCGCAGTGGCCCGCGTGGTTGGCCCTGGCATTTTTATGTTATTACTAGCTGCGCCCCGCGGTTTCACCCGCGTAAGTGTCGATACCGTGGGAATATCGGGATAAAAATTAGCCTATATGTTAATCCAGGGTGTCAACTACCTCCATACAAAATTTTATTAAAATTGGTCCAGCCGTTTGAGCGTGAAGAAGTAACAAACATATAAACACACACACTCACAATCTTTCGCCTTTATGATATTTGTGTGTGATTTTTATTTTATGAATTAAAAGTACCCATGAAAGTTTATCATGCACAGATGCACATTTCACATAACTTCCTACCAGTAAGTTTCCGGTACGATCACACATACCTCTCTACCGGTGACCACGGAGCAGTACCGCTCTCCTGGTTGCATACCGCATACCGCCAGCTTTGAAGTCGCCGACGATGATACCTTACGCATCGTTACATGAAATATATAATAACGTATATTTTACGTGTTTAAGAATCGTAATAGTGGGTCGAAAGCGCAACTGAGAAGCGAAGGGTTTGAATCCGGGGTTGGTCAGTGTTACAGGGTTTTATCTGCCGAGCCTTTTCCCAACTATGTCGGGGTCGGCTTTCGGTCTAACCGAATGAAGCTGAATACCAGTATGTTACATGGAACGACTGCCTATCTGACCTCCACAACCATGTTACTGAGTAATATGATAGGTACCCCTTGGCAAGACTGGTTGTCAGACTTTTGGGCTTCTGACTGCCCGTAACGACTGTCAAATATCTACGAATGACAGCCGTAACCGACGGCTTGACGTGCTTTCCGAGACACGGAGGGGTCTCGATGTAATGGATGGTCACCCATCCACGAACTGACCGCGGCAAGCGCAGCTTAACCTCCGATAGACCCTCATACGGCTGTTTATATTTAGCCACGGGCCTCTACCAATGAATTAAATAATTGTGAGACGTGATTCAAGAATTAATCTGTCAAGCTCCGCTAATGAGACACAACTGATTTTCTATTGTTTCGTCGCCAATGGGCGACGCGCGCTGCTTGACCGGTTAAAAGCGCACTAACGGAATGCAAGACAGAACGGTTGCTTTTTATAGTATGACAGGATAAACATGCGGAAAGGATTGGTTCGATTACATATCTTCTTAATAAATACACGATATTATACTGCACTCTATTAAATTCTTGATCTATATGGAGCAAAAAATGTTGCCAGCTTCCAATGTTATTCAACACTGCGATATCTGTCCACCCTATATGGTAATACAGGCTCGAATATAAATATTCCTGTCAATATACAAGATTCCTTAGGAGGTACTTGGGTTATGATTAAGTGATTCTAGATTTTTTTGTATTCCGTACTCAAATCGGCAAACCACTTCGGTGTCTGTCCATCTGTCAAAGGAGACTTTCTATGAAACTGTAATAAAAATATTACATAACATAATCAGCCTATAGATAATGTTCCCACTGCTGGGACACAGACGTCCTCTCTGTGAGAGGGAGTGGGCCGGAACATCGTGAGGAAACCGGCATGTCCTAGAACCAAAAATTCAAAGACGTGACATCTACCAACCCGCACTGGTCCCGCGCGGTGGGATAAAAATATTGACTATAATAAAAATATTATCTTGATTTCCAATGGTCTAGTGGGAATGGTCTCAAATCTAGCTTACAAGCAAAAGGTATCGTTTCTGTTCCTGAGTCAGGTATTATATGTCCTAAAAGAATGGTTTTAGATAATTGATTTAATTATGATTTAAGTACCTATTTGTCTATTTTTTGTTTTTTGTTTCGACGAATGATTCATCTATTAATTCCAGTATGTTATTGTAATTTTTTCTCAATTAATCTTTATAATGTAGGTATGATAAATGTTCTACGCTCTATTTTTGTTTTTATTACTAATTTTTATTGACATGTAATTTTAATAATTGAACTGAACTAAAACCATGGGGTTATTTGGCAGATCACAGTTTTGACACGAAGATTGGGATGGTTCCTCCCTTCGTATATACCTTAAGCTCGTCCCCATTTACGGTCAATAAATGATAAATGATTTTATTTCTGCAAAAAGGCTTATACATACACTTGTATACGTCAAAAATAAATTTGGTTTTAAAACTAGATTAGTTCGGTCTCCTATCCAACTAATCTAAGAAGATCGAAGCTGCGAAGCAAACTCAGAGGTCACAGTCTTTTTTAAATCATGTGATCATGTGTGGGCCATGTCATCAGATTATATACATCTATCTACTTCATCAAGAAGCTGTCATAATCAGCCTATAATGTTCCCACTGCTGGGACACAGGCCTCCTCTCGGTGAAAGGGAGTGGGCCGTAATCCACCACGCGGGCCCAGGGCGGGTTGGCAGATGTCACATGTCTTCGAATTTTTGGTTCTAGGATATGCCGGTTTCCTCACGATGTTTTCTTCACCGTTTTGAGAGCAGTGGTGATGAAATAATTTACACAAAGTAAAGCGCCTGTCTTCGGGTTCGAACCTTCGACCTATACAACTCGTAAGTCGCGGCCACCACTGCTCTACCACTCAAGAAGCTGTATCATATTTATCGTAAAACACTTTAATCTGTATGTCAATAACAAATTTATACATTCCATTAACACCATTATGTTGCTAATATGATCTATTATCGCCATTAAACGTGACACATGTATAATAACAACGTTTTCTTGTTACAGGTTTCCTCATGGTATCCTGTATAAGATAATTATTGTAAGTGCTTTGGAACACATGCGACTATTGGCTAAATAAATAATACATAAAAAGAACAGATGGCTTACAGTACCTACATACATAATTTTAAATAAATATCTAGCTCCTTGTTTGTGTAGTTTGTCGAAGTGTTCGTTCTAGAGCTCGTCAATTCAGACAGGGTTTTTAAGTAAGACTGTCTTTTGTGCCTCCTGCCGTAATTATAGAAAAGCCATTGTAAAATA
Organism: Amphipoea oculea; assembly: GCA_945859645.1. Taxonomy (NCBI): domain Eukaryota; kingdom Metazoa; phylum Arthropoda; class Insecta; order Lepidoptera; family Noctuidae; genus Amphipoea; species Amphipoea oculea. The sequence goes on along the minus strand of OX243883.1, from coordinate 1,077,708 downwards.
TGAATGTAATTAATCTGAAATATATATTTATAATACCACTCAAAAATAATTACATGTGGGACGGGGCTTTCAGCTCCGGGACCGCGGTACCAGTCCTGAAAGCCCCACGACCCTTATTATTGTCAAGCATACGAAGGGTTAATGAAGATTTTCTTGGAGACTGATTTGTTGAACTAGAAAATATTGGCACGAGATTTTTACAAAAAAACGCTGGTTTAAGTGCATTGCCAGTTTTCGTTGAGAATTAATTGAAATAATGCCTAATAAGTAGCAAAAAAGCAAATCAATCTACCGCTACTCGCACTGTGCCCGCGTGGGGAATTACGGCCCATTCCCTCTCACGGAGAGGAGGCTTGTGTCCCAACAGTGGGAACAGTATAAGCTGATTATGCTTATGAGTGCTCTCATGGCATGGTCTACTAACATCAAAGTCTTACAAATGTGACTTGCGTCCATTTAACCTTCGCAAAAAATTTGGAGCTTGAATGAGCACACAATCGTACCTTAAACGCAGAATTTTTATCTCAATTTACCAAAACAAAACATTTACGACGATATTAGCACAACATATGGCGTTATAAAATACAGTAATTAATCTCTGAGATACCAGATTATGCGCCTTTTGTTCCTATCTAGATCGGGCCTAGGAAGCGCGCGCGCAGGTTCCAAATATGGCACATAAGTACTGTTTGTATAAACCTTGGTGTACCGCGCAAAAACGTCGCTTTACCTTATGTGGTAAATGTGTAATAGATTTTTATTTTGTTGTTTATAAGGTTGGTTGTTTATGGTTCCTGCCTTCCTGGTGGACCAGAGTTGCTATAGGTACCACATATACATGTGTGCAATAAATGTGTTCATCAAGAATAGGTAAAAACGGAATTTGGCACAAAATGTAACCTTGTATTTAGCACATTATTCTAGACACCGCCATAGATTTTTTTTGTCGGTTATTAAGAAAAACAAAGCTGTTTCATACAAAAGTGCAATACCTGCACTGACTACAAAATGTATGGAACAGAATGAATAGCACCATGTGCTGTATTCAGGATAAAGGATTGCGAGTCCATGTTCCTTACACCGTGCAGTATATTGTACAAAGTAAACCTAAGACTAGGATTTATTTATTTACTAGCTGACCTGGCGAACTTCGTACTGCCAGCTATCGAAATCAGACAATCCGATCTCGAGATATATCATCTAAAAGGCCGTTCCATACAAAATGTATGAGAAAATGATTTTTTTTTTCGTGAATTTTTCCCATGTTTTAATAGTTATTCTGCTATTCGGGGCGGAGAAAAATCCAACAAAGCAAAGATCATAAAAATCGGTCCAACCGTTGTTGAGTTATAAATGGTGTAACTAATACGACTTTGTTTTATACATATACATAGATAAGATAATATATTATATTGTACGGTCAGCATCAAAAGTTGATTAACACTTCAGTTTTTTTAATCTTAGTTATTGAGCAAAATATTTGTTCGAAATTGCAGCAGAAGATTTTTTTTTAGAAATATACTCTTGTCTTGTAATGTGAAAAGCTAAAAATCAGTTTATTGAAAAATGTTGTTGTCAATTTATAACATGTAAAAATGATAGTGTTAATCGAAATTTGATGCTGACTGTACACCAGAAATTACATAGCAAAAAATTACGATTATTAAATTAATTAATTTATTAATAGGATTGATGATCAGTTCCGTCATGATATACCTACAGAATGGTAGAGGCATCGAGGCGGAAACTGTAAGTATGAATTTAGCACATGATTTTACACTCCCTAGCGTAGAAATTGGTCGTAGGTTACAAAAAAAAAAATGCTGTTTCATACATTTTGCGGGGGCGTAGGCGCACTTTTGTATGATACTGCAGATTTTTTTTTAATACCCGACGATAAGATTTAACGCAGGGGGTCCAGAATCATGTACCTACTGAATCCATGGTAAGGTTGCTCGTCGATGTGAGCCATGTTTATTATAAATACGAGCGTTCGTTCTTATTAGCATTCTATAAATTGTAATTCTAACCCGTGCTTTTCAGTGCGACCTTTTATAAGTCGTAGGTATAGATTTTAATTTTAAAGTATAGGTAGTATATTTGATAGTGTACGTAGTGACCGTAGGTTATTTTATAATACTAAACTATAAAATTCAAAGTCCTGACTGACCGATATATCAACGCACAGCCCAAACCACTGGTCCTAGAGACATGAAATTTGGAGGGTGTGTTCTTTGTGAAGAGTAGGTATCCACTAAGAAAGTGTTTTTCGAAATTCCAACCCTAAGAGGGTGAATGGAGGGAGGGTGAAATTTCACGCGGACGAAGTCGCGTTCAGAAGCTAGTTATAAATATTTTGAATCTGACCGAAAGCACTTTTGCCCAATGCCCTATACTGCGCAATAAAATTTTCCTTGCAAGGAAAAATACTTGAAATACTTCCACCATTGAGTATTGTATCAAGAACAACGACAACATGACTCACAAACATTGTAACGACGTTAATATTTTGCATATGGCGACAAGTTTCATGACAAGTGGCTCATTATTTTATTTTAAAAGTAAATAGTAATGTATTTTTATAAGTTCAACCGCAAATATTCCAGATACTGACATTATGTTTTGACATTTATTAAAGTAGGTACTACAAGACAACTCAATCTTGTATTTTTCCTTTGTTAATTATTATTAAATTGATTTACTTTATAAAACAAGGCTCTCCTTCTGATCTCGATGAAGCTGACTGGTGCACCACTTTATGTTGCACACTCAGAAAAAAATTACGAAGATGAAGTAATTTCATTTCATATTTGTCACATAATATTAGGTATGACATTAGTTAGCATGGAAGAAGAAATACAAATAAATACACTTACATATAAGACTGATGTTTTTAAAGCTAAAACTAGATATAGGATTCAAATCAAACCAAAAGACAAATAAAGACCAAAGAAACAGATGCTGCGCACTGCCACAGTGGCACCAAGTAGTGGTGGATATCTGTGTTACAATTTGAAAGAATCCTAGTCGATGACACTGTGGCACCTAGTTGTAGCAACAAGGACTCTTCCAAATTGTAACACTATCCCTAACTACTACCTCGTTGGTATAGTGGTTGCAAGCGCAACTGCCGAGCATGAGGTCCTGGTTTCGATTCCCACGTCGGGCTATGAGAATCAGCCTGGTGTCTAGAACTGTGCACAACTGATGCCAATAGGCTTGCCGTCTATTACATGGAACTTGAAGATAACTTGCGATAGGTGGGTGTACTATACGGACACCTCTGCCTAATGCTTCGGAGAAAACAAGCGTTATGCTATGAACATAAAAACTCAACTGATTGATCGCCACTCCAAACAAAGCACTCATTCAAATCACAAGCCGGAAGTACCAAACACCTATTTACCAATAAAAGCCCACTAATCGCCGCCATGACAGTTGATTACCGATAGAATCGTCTGGATGTCCGGTGACACGGCGCGGCTCATCGATGGATGGCCGTTAATGGACGATGCTGGCCATAGATGGACATAAAGGCTTATTGTTTGAAGTGACAGTTGATTTAGGGATGGCATGGAGAGTAGTAGGGAAAAAGCTTCATTTGAATTTGAATCTAGGGTCTATGTGAAGAGAGTAAATTGAAATGTAACTTTCCACAGCATTATAGCATTTCACAGTTTCTTAAAAAAGGTATTCGAACTGAATTCAATAAGAATCATGTTCATATTCGTTCCACAGGTCTAAGAATCAGGAATTTTTGAACGTGAATACATAAGACAAGTCCCCAAAACGCCCGCCCTTCATCAGTTCCTAGTATTTTAGCTGGGAAGAAGAAGTGGCGCAACAAACTCCCCAGCTTTTTGTTAAGTATATGACAAAATAATTTATTAACTACGCCATATGTCACGGTAATATTAGGTCCTTACATATGAAATTGGCGTTTTTCGTACTGGCCACTTTAATCACGAATTTCTCCTCTTTGGTAACGAATTCCAAATTCAAATTTGTACAGCTATTTACTCATGTATTTGTGCTTCGATGACCGTCATTCATTTGTTTTTTTTCTTCTGTTTTTTCTGTTTGCGTCACTCATTTTACAAAATGGAAAATTTAAAATATCGCATTATTTACGAGTACGAGTTCCGCCGTGGCACTAGTGCTGCGGAAACGACTCGAAGGGTGAATGATGTGTATGGCGGTCATGTTGCAAAAGAAAACACAGTTCGTTTTTGGTTCCAACGTTTTCGTTCTGGAAATTTCGACCTGCAGAACAAGCCCCGTGGACGGCCTGAGACCCAAGTTGATAATGGAGAATTGAAGGCTATTGTGGAAGCGGACCCATCGCAAACCACGTCCGAGTTAGCTGCAGGCTTCGATGTTAGTGATAAAACTGTTTTAATTCACTTGAAGCAAATTGGGAAGATTAAAAAGCTTGAAAGCACGACAACGCCAGACCACACACTGCGCAACAGACGGCTACCAAATTAGAAGAGCTTGAATTGGAATGTCTTAGACATCCTCCGTACTCCCCGGACCTTGCTCCAACAGATTACCATTTTTTTCGCAATTTGGATAACTTTTTGCAAGGGAAAAAATTCAACTCCGATGGGGCAGTCCAAATCGCCTTCAAAGATTTTATTGATTCCCGTCCGACTGGTTTTTTTAGTAAAGGGATCAATGAACTACCTATAAGATGGCAAAAGTGCATTGAAAACAATGGTTCATACTTTGATTAATTAAATATATTATATTAAAAAATATTCGACTTTTTGTTCCTTCCATACAAAACGCCAATTTCATATGTAAGGACCTAATATTACAACTTCTATTTGCGTAATTCATTGAATCAAAAAGTTGACCAAACTGCTCCATTATCTCGATAAACAAATCACCTCTAAGCCTCACCCCTACCTCATGACGGGAAGTGTCTACTTGTGCAGTGAGACAACGCTCACGAACCGGACACATCAACGACCTACACTACTGCGTTAATATGCACTATGACAGCTTTATTGCTTCGAATCATTTGAGGATGCCGACTGACTTGAGTTGGTTTATTGTTTCAACTGTTATGGATTAAGAGAGCTCGTGGCTAAATAATAACTGCCGCACGGGTCGATCGAAGGTGCTCGCCGCATGCCGCGATCGGTTCTCGGACCATCCAGTACATATCGAGATCCCTCCATATCAAGCACATTAATTCGTTGGTTCCGGCTGTCATTCGTAGATCTCGGACAGTCGTTACGGGTAGTCAGAAGCTTAAAAGTCTGACTATCAGTCTTACCAAGGGGTATCTTGTTACCCAGTTACTGGCTTGTGGTCATAAAGGCAGTCGCTCCATGTAAAATACTGGTATTCAGCTGCATTCAGTTAGACTGGAAGCCGACCCCAACGAAATATCAGAATAACTACAGAGAACTGTATTAATTAGCCACATATAGCGTACCTTTTGTTGTGGCTAGTCCATGTCTTATAAAAGATCAGCCTACCTATTTCTAAAATCCAATTAAGGATTATCCCTCAGTCTACCCACTTGGATGCTTACGACTAAATGCAAATAGATAAGTCGATACCAGTCGGGGCACCTAACAAGCCTTTGTGGAAGGAGTCCTGTGATAAATAAAGACTGGTTAAAGTATCTTAGAAATATTTTTATAACTAGGACTTAGATAAAAATACAGACAAGCAATTATTTAAGCTTTTGTGAAAAGTTTCTAAGCATATCAGTTTTTATACTCTTTTTTATTAGATGATTATAGAAAAGGATAGAATATAATATTTTTTATTATTGCTGCAGATGGTTAACAAATAGTTGGCTAAAATAAAAAAAAATAAAAAATAACTATCTCTATTACGTACCTCTAGGGTGTAAAATAATTTAAAAAAAGAATATTCTGACATAGACAAGATAATCAGAAAACTGACATAGTTTATGTACAAAAATTATTCTACGTAATACAGGGAAAGATCGATGTGCATTTTTGATATTTTTCATTAATAGATGCACTTTGTTCAATTTCCATTTTTTAAACACTTTATATACACGAATTTTACGAATACACAGCAGTGTGGCCACTACACAAACGGTCGAGCCATCAGCTGTCACCATCCATTGATGCACGTGGCACGCTGTAACATTTTTACCCATTACAAAAAAGTGTACAAACGCCGCTAAAGAAGTTTTCACTTCAAAAATTAAGTAGGTAAAGGTCTAGAGAGTATTCTATAGTCTTCGTATAGAATTATAATGCTACTCGCTACACCCATTAAAAATACGGTCAAGTTCCATGTCATTTAATATGATTGAGGTGGACAGCATCGTGAAGCCTCAGGCTTACCTGTCAACGTGTTAATCCACTGAATAACATACACGATACAACATACTGATCATATCCAAGGTGCATGTCTTCTTATACATGATACGTCACTAATGAATGGACTGGTTCTAGAGGCATGTTGGTGGACATGTCCTTGAATTAAGCTGTCAGGAGTGCGGTGGAACTGTCATAAGAATTACGATGCGTAAGATCTTGGCATTATCAAAGTAAATACATATTTATCGATGATTTTTTTTTGTATGTTGTGCAGGATGGGCTTTTCAACATATATGAGCTTTTTATCATGGATCACAATTGCTAGTATGCCAACAGTTAGAGATAGTAAGATTTGGTCATAAATATCCACGTTCCTACACTGTTTCAATCTTATTCAAATGAAGTAGGTAATGATATTTGGAAAGAAAATCAATCAATCGGCCATGCAACTGGTCTCAGCTAGTTCTATGTTAGTAAAACAATTAGGTTACGTTAAAAACTAGACAGCTCAAGTTTTATCTTAGACAAACACTCTGAACGATTTGGCTGTGTTTGCTTTGCCTCTTTTGGCACCTAAAATCTAAATCCCCCAAACATTGACCATGTCAATACTTCTAGCTCCTCAAACACTATAATTATAATAAGATGACTATAATAAATATTGTACCAGTCATCTGATCTAGCGGCAACTGAACGTCGTGCGCCCGCGCCGGAGGCAGAGCTGTCAATATTATAATCCGTTGCATAACACACCGGTCCATTTCAAGGTCTAGTCTACTGTCAGTGGGTGAAGCAATTGTATACCTACTTGTATTTGAAGTATTTGTTTAATAGGTTATATTCCTCATTAGGAATGTAGAAATAGGTCATCCCATTTGTTTCCAGTTTGATAAGATTCTCTTTCTCAAGTGTTTGTGAACTTTTGAATTAGAACGGAACCCTTATTCATTAGCTGGTCGCACGATAAGGTCGCATGGTGCTCTATTTATCGTCATTATCGATTCTGTAACTAATAAGTTTATCCCTAAATTATGCCCATTAATAAAAACAATTATTTATTGTGCCTCAAGTAAGTACATCTCCATCTTTGTCAAAAGCTTTACCATCCTGAAAATCATTATGATCGTCTTAGTCATCTTTTTCGTCTGTATTGTATATGTCCGCTGTAGCATGGCTATCAACATCATCTCAAGGCAACTTTGCTGCAGTTTTTCTGCGTTTATTCTTCTTCTCTCCTTTTTCGCTACCCCTGAAAATCTAATTTTTTAACCAATCAACCACACTTCCCGTGACCCAAGGGCTGGCTTTTACCTTGGCCAAAGGCTAAGCATTGCCATACAACGTGGCAATGCCGCCAGTCTCTTGGGTACATTACCAGTCGACAGCGATGCGGATGAATTTTTCGACGCTATATTTTAGTTTTTGTATAGTTTTAGTTAAGTTAGGTTTCAATTTTGTTATTTTTGTTAATCATTAAATTGTCATTTACCACACCATGATCTCCTATCATAAATCTTCATCTCTCCAAGAAACACTTAAAACAATAAACAAATAATCTCGTTTAAGATCTTGGTCCCCAGAGGCTGTCAATATAATATGCGTTGCATAACACAGCGCACCGGTTTGAAGGTCACTGTCGGATGCGCGCGCGCAGCTTGTAACGATAATGGACGTTTTTGTTTAGAGGACGATGGAAACATGTAATTTTCCCCATAGTCCAATTGGTCAAATTTCAATTGGTCCATGGAGCACCGACGAGACTGTGATGCTATTAATTGTTCATTGTAGAGATTTTTGTTTGTTTAAGTGTTTGTTTTGAGCGTGGTAGTGAGAGATAGAAAATAATATAATGAAAATTGTATTTTTGTGCGAAGCATGGTAGCAGTACCTATATACATATGGGCAGCATATTTTATTTGACAGCAAGCCTGACTCAGTTAAAACGTCAAATGTATGTTTCCCTTAAACATAGTTAACTTTAACATATTTTTATTATATGCAAAAGTGTAAGCAAGCAATTACAACTTAAGTTTGACCTACATACTTTTCATCCTTTCCTGTTTTCTGAGTTCATGCCAAAGGCATTCAGACTTCTTTTAATCTTACATTTATTCGTTTAGAAACTATCGTATAAATTGTAAACATAATGCCAAACCAGCGAACGTTCGAGTTTGAAGCCTAAGTTAGGACAAAAAGCCAAAAACAGAAAAAAGCTAATAGTCATTGTAAGTAAAAACCCGGAGATAAGCCACTTCCCTAGCATTAGTACCAGTACCTATAGATATAGATAGGTATTACTTAGAATCCAAAATGACTAAGTTAAAAAGCTTTTTTATCTGATGTTATTTATGACTGATTGGTTTTAAACATTGACTTAAGCAACGGTTATACTAAGTAGCCACAAAGAAATAGAATTCATTAAAATCGTCATGTTTTCAAGTATATATGTACCCTGATTGATATAACATTACTGGTATTTGAAATGTTTAAACTGTTGTTCTAAAAGCCGGTAGCTCGTCTGTAGTCTAAGTCTAAGTCTACAAATATCTTTCCATCAGGTAAACCTATTTTCCAACCAATACATACTAACCCTAAAAATCTCCAAAAACAGCTTGCGATCATCCGGAACCTCATCATCTTCCTGGCCTTGTAGCATGTTACTTGGGGTCAGCACAACATGCATACTCCCCCGTTAAACGTCATTCACTCCTCGCTCTTTCATTCCTCATACATTTCATCTCTTTTCTTTGGTCTTCCTCTCCCTCTCCATCCATTTAAATTTTTATCTCTTTCACTCTCTCTCTTGGATCAGCATATAAATTAGCTGCGCCCCGCGGTTTCGATCCCGTGGAAATATCGGGATAAAAACTATCCTTTGTCCTTTCCCGGGACTTAAACTATCTCTATACCAAATTTCATCTAAATCGGTTCAGCGGTTTAAGCGTGAAGTGGTAACAGACAGACCAGACACACTTTCGCATTTGTAATATTAGTATGGATTTCTTTCAGAAAAAAAAAAACAGGTCAAGATGTCGTCAACTTTGTTTTTTAGCACAACCAGGGGCCACACAGCTCAAGCACTCACTCTATTTATAACTTCATCCAGAGACCTCAGATCAACGACCATGGTCGTTGCCTCAGATGAACCCATGGCATCTGCCCTACTCTGTATATAAGCTCTGCATCTCTGAACCACTGCTCAGATTAAGCCGCTTCCTTTCAACTCATTCACAAAGTCTTAACTGACAGTAACCCAATATTATAAACCTTCAATGGAAACAGATCTCTGGGATCAATCGTCTACGCTTCACTACGTTTTATGAAAACAAACTACTTGAGTGTATAAAAAACTAATCTCTACTCTACATTATCGTCTACACTTAGAATTCTTTATATAAAATCTGTGGTTTTGTTAGTCTGTTGATCGATGGTCCTTTTTGAAAAATAGAAATACTTAAACGATTTTCAATTTCTGGAAACCATCACAAAGAAACTATCTTACAAAAAGGTTTTAATTACGAGCTATAAATCGCTTAACGAGATACCTCGTATATCATTAAGAAGCTTTGCATTGAGTATCTAGTCTCACGTAGTGCCTTAAAAAATTTACATGCTCACTAATTTTTGCATAATGACAACAAGGAGAATAATGTCTAGGTAAATAGTAGATCATCCAAGTACATAAATCATTATATAAAAAGTGCACAAGCTAAGCCAGGACGCGTAACTAGAGCTCAATTAACCCAAAACAAAGCCACACCGTCTGGTTGTACCCGGATCATTGACCGAATCATTAGTTACCCGATATCTTCACAAGTGGAATAATATGTGGGTAGTCCGACATTGATACTACCGTCAAAAACAACAGTTGAGAGTAACTGAGTGAGACAGTTTGTGATACTGTGCTAACTTGCTTTTCCTGTGACTAACGATGCGATGTAGATTATAATATTGATAATAATATTGAAGACGGGGTTAATATGGGACTTATTCGGAAGGAGGGCTCTAGTAATGTTTTTTGCCAGACACTCTCTCGTCTCTTCAAAAGTTATTCTTGGGCTATTTTCTTCAATCTTCTTTGTATCTGGTTTTAGTGTCACAAGAGGAGGATTTGCTGCTTTGCAGTTTCGTACTTAAGCTTGACACGTCAGTTCATCAGCTATCATTCCATTCGTTGGTCACAGCAAAGCGTATCTTATTCCAAACATTGGCAAAAGTTTGACATTTTTGACAGTTCAATTGCTCCATTTCTTGCCCAACCATTAACTTTCTTTGTTGTGATCTATTCTGCAACAAACTCCTTAACAAAACAATAACCATAAACCAAAAAATAGGCAAACCGTTACATAACTCAAAATCCATTGTTCCCGAGGATTCAATTCCGCCATATTGGATTTAAGATCGCGCGCGCGCATGCTCCGTGGGTGAAAGTGACCCGCGGCTTTGACCTTTGGCAATGCAGTGTAAAGGGCTGCTTGTGCAATACTGATCTATATTCAAGGTTTATACTCTTTCTTGATGGGAAATGGCTTTGTTTTTGACATATTTGGGTCTGATTAAAGGTTTTGATATTGTTAATAAAATGGGTACTTTACTGGCGAAAGGTTAATTGAGATAATTATGTATTTTCCGTGTCGAGATATTATTGGCGTGGCTGTCGTCATGGCGTAAACAGAACTTACAAGTCAATTTTAAACTTATACTTATGAGATTTTGAGTTCGAGTCTTTTGATAGGTAGGTATAGGCCTAAGAAAAATGTAGAGGCTATTCGCACATTCGCACTTCTTCTGTCACTCAATTTAACAGCTGTGGTTCAAAGTCAAAAGTCAAAGCATTTATTTCAATTAAACCATTCACTTTTGTCTATTCTTTTCTAATATACTTTGATAGAAAATTGAAATCGGTGTAAGGCTACACGCAACTTACAACTATAAATCAGGCACGATACAAAACTGTCCCAACATCAAACGAAATAAGATTATAGCCTCGAAGCTCTTATCAGCTCTGTTATTCATTAAACATATAATTAATACAATTACAGAGCTGTAAACATTACAGCAGACCTGTATTTTTTGTCATCCATTATGTAAAAAAGTTTTTGTGGTACTTTTTTTGAGAAGCTAATTTGGATAACATTTTACGCCTCTAATTGGTTAGTTTTATTTCTTTTAAGGTTGATTATTATTTGTTTTTGACTGAGAGCAGACGTTACTATGGATTATAAAAAGGAATTGATAAATGTCTCACTTAAATTGAACTTCAGAAGACGGCACGTATTGTAGGTATACAGAAAAAAAATAATTATTGCGCAAACTGTAACTATGAATTTAGCATAATTATTATTCTAGACCCCCTTTTTTTTTGGTGCGCTGTGGAAATCCTCATGGACTTCCTCCATCTTGGGGGTGACAGAGGGGCATGCCGGACTCTTACCGGCTAAAACCACCGCGGTGTTCCACCTCTACCTATGGCCGGGGGTGCGGGATTCGCATAAGCATTCACCGCACCGGTAGATTTTTTTCTTCTGTTATAAAAAAAAAATATATTAGTTGTTCCATACATTTTGACCGCGTAGGTATTGCACTTTTCTATGAAACAGCTGACAAAAATTTCTATGCTTTCTACAGTTGGTCACAGGTTGAATTTTCTTTCCTGTACTTACCTATAATAAAACAATAACAAGATACTCTCCATTAAATATTTACATTTAACAATAAACAATTAGATACTATTTACCTTCTTTTGAAATTGATAAAAAAAATAGATAGGTATTGTTAATTTTAAAGAAATGTATGACTCATTTCGTTATAAAAAAATGTTGGAAACTACTAAAGCCTTCGGAATGTCAAAAACAAATCTTCAAAAATTCCACTCCAAAACTAGGTAAGGAGCTACATAAAATCTTCCATTCATCAGCCTATCCACAGGCCTGCACACACGTCATGTCAATGCTACTCGCCATAAGGGCACAACCCGTCGCCGACCAAATCGGGCAAGGCCGGTCGGATCGGGGAGGTCAAACAGAAATATTCCAAGAGTTTTAGGCTTGTAAATACGAGCATATCCGTAAATAACTGAAATGATGCCTGATGGTGCTTGATGATTCAGCGGAGCTATTTTTAGATGTTAAATGACAAGTTTTTTCTTAAACATAAAAAAGTTGGAAGTAGCTATGGATGGTCTGAAATCGGATGTAAGGATTTTGTTGGTAGTTGAGTAATTTAAATTTAAGATAAGTGTATATATGACAATGTATTATTATCATTTACGTGCTTATATACATTTATTACACAATTATTTACAATAAGTACATAGCTAAATTAAATTACTAACTATACCTATAAATAAATACATAAACAAAAGCACACTTAGGCGTCGAAGTACTCGTCCGCATCGCTGCCATGCGGAAACGTGCCCAGAAAACTGGCATCATTGCCACGTTTAATAGTAATCAATATCTTATGTGTTAATCCTGGTAATAAACTATCTGTGTGCCAAATTTCATCCAAATCTGTTTAGCTGTTTTTGCGTGATTGTGTAACAAACATCCAAACACACACATTTTCACGTTATTAATATTACCTATAGGAAGGGGCGCCTAGATTTAAGTATACTACCTACTTAATAGCAAGTAAGTACTTTAAACACATTAGGACTAAACTCCCAAAACATACTAAAAAGACCATCGTAAAATAACGTCAGATTAACATCAAAATCCCAAAAAGGCTAACGTTAAGACAGGACCATCGTTAGGAAGAAACATTATCTTATTTGGAATCGCCTCAAGCATTAATTCTTGAAGCTTTTATGAATACCTCGTAATCTTCCATGGAATATTTCTATCTGAGAATCAAATAAATATACAGAATGCAGTATGTTTTCAAATAATCGGTACCTATATTACTGTAACCTAGGTTTTATATTAGTGTTAGTCATTGCTAAGTAAGAACCTCTAGAGGTCAACAAATCTAATGGTTATACGTTTATTGTGTACTCGTGCCAAGATTTAATCACTTTTAGTTTAGTAACAGGACAACCGGAGTTTGTTTATCTTTTAAACCAATATTCAGAAGTCCCTGATTCTTATTGTAGACTTAAAATACTTGGTAACTATTGTAGCTTATTAAACTTTTTAGCTCTACAGTGTAGTTAAGAACAGTTAATTTCACACTACGTCAATTCACAATGTATTCCGCCATTTTACACAACTACCAAAGAATTACAGTTTTGAGTTAAATACACGGGCAATTAAAGTTTGTGGTTACTTTGGTAACCAATTAATTTCCCTTGATTTAAAATAATACTTATCTATTGCTTTATTATGTTGTAATATTGACTCTTTTGTAATCATTTATATAATTAATGAATAATTTTTAATCTCGTCTAAATTCAAAATTTTATATGGGTGTATTCCTGAAATAAAAAATATTTGATTTGAGTTACATTAGAATTAGATTTTTTGTTTTAAAGCATTAAAAAAACAGACGAGTTCTACGCTTTGATAGGTCTAGGTTTTGACGAGAAACAGCCAATAAGACAAAATTAATTACGCATTATCCAATCGTATTCAAATCAACCGAAAAACAATCAATTATAGGTACTAATCCTTTTTTCGCCCAAATAGCCACAAAAACTTAATTGAAGATAAAGCTAGACTTGCGAATGTTTCAATGGTTGGTTCCCGTGTAGGTGGTTGTCAAGGTCAACCATGACGATTGATGGTTAATTTATAACCATGATGGCGGTTGTTAATGCTATTAGAATAAGTAAAGATCGTAATGAGCTCGTGGGTGTGCGTATGCGCGGAATATCTTTTGATCTTACGACGTTATTTTGTGCTTTGCATGCTGAGTGCTGTTATCTGGTGTTATTTAATCGGTGTGACTTAATAAATAGTTAATTTTGGTGTGATAATGTCCCGATGTAAGGCATAAGATAATCTATTACGTTTTCTTGATTTCAAATAATTAAATCCTGACCTCACGATATTTCCTTCACTGTTTTCGCCGAAAAGACGTCCCATAGGGTTTTGCCACTCTTTTGCCTGTCGATTTCGGTAAAACAGTGATCACCATATTGTTGGGCCAGCAGGGTAATAGCGTAACATACTACCAGTAGCAATGGGTTTCATTTCGACAGTTCAACTACATTCATTGTGTTATCAACGTTGTTGAGCAGACACATTTTTCGAACATATGAATGAATAAATTAGCAATATCCTTAAAAATTAATCAGATTGCATAGTGATTGAATAGTGTTACACAATTGGGATCAATCAATCATTTATTTTGTCAAACATAGGTATGGTTTCAGATAGCATTGTTGTCTAAAATATGTGCACTATGCTTTGCCAATATACATATATGGCATACAAAATTAACATAAGCAATTACAATTAGGTGGCATGTCAATAGAAAAATATTTTTTTTAAATATATGTCAGGTAAACAGGTCACTACAATTCATACTTAATTAATAAATAAAATCATAAGTGCTTAATTAGCAAGTCGGCATCGTCATACCTCTGTTTATCAATAGTAAACTCAGTGATGGAGTAGTAATATCTATCTAAAAGGAATTTAAACAAATACTTCTTAAAGGATCCCAGACACTATAATTCTAATAGCTGCTGGTAAACTATTAAAGTGTTTATGGAGTAATGGTTTTATTAGCATTATTATAATTTAGGGGATGATCATAGTTGTGGTTGAATAGGAAAGTAAAGATCTATACAATAATACACCGGTATATTTTTTATCAAAATGTTTAACGCCATCTTATTAAAATTCTACACACACCAAACGCAATTCGCAAAAACCAAACTCAAGAACCAGTCCAAAGTTGTCTCCACAAATCGATTATTCATTTAATCGATTACTATCGAATATCGATGCTAGACGGTCAGAAGCTCGTTATCAATCAACGTTACGACAATGAGCCGTCGGCAAGGTTAGCGTGTGGCGTGGGAGAGACGAGGGTAAGATCGAATTAGAGGATTTAAATCGTTGAAAAGAATCGCGTGTGGAAGTGTGGAATAAAAAAGTGTTGTAGGTATTTTGAGGATTAATGTCTTAAAAATTTTTTGTATGGATTTAGATTTAAAGGTGACGCTAATAAACTTTTATTCAAAATTTCTTAGGTATACTTGCATTAGTTTAAGAACTTATTTATTAAGGTAAAATAAAAAAGGTTTTTATTTTTTGCTTTTCAGTTTTTTCGGTTTAATTTTTTTGTTAAAAAGTTTTTATTTTATAATTTTTTGAGGCTATAATTTACTAATTACTACATGCTTAATTTTTGACTACTTTGAAAATAGCTACCTACCTTACTTTAGATATTAACTGTTATTTAATCCTACTTTAATTATTCTTTTTTATATAATAAAATACTTAAAAAAAACAGGCTTTATATACAAACATAGATAGGCCTTTTGTTTTAATTGTAATACACAGCTCAGCATTAAAATCTGTGAATGAACAGTAAATCACCCCTATTTTCCCACCCTTAGGGTAGGATTTTTTCTTTCCAAATTTACATGGGACCAACTTCGAGGTATGTCCTATCCAATAAAAAAAGAATTATTAAAATCGGACTACTCTGTAAAAAGTTATGCGTGGTCATACATTACAATCAGTGAGTGAACAATCAATCATCCCCTGTTTTCCTACCCTTAGGGTTGGATTATTTCTTTCCAAATTTATATGGGACCAACTTCGGGGTATATCCTTTCCAATAGAAAAAGAATTATCAAAATCGGACTGCTCTGTAAAAAGTTATGCGTGATCAACATAAAAAAAAAAAAACAAAAAATATACGCGTCGAATTGATAACCTCCTCCGTTTTTTCGTCGGTTAAAAAAATAATCATACATCACAGACGCTTCTCAATGTTGAGGTCCAAAATAACGGTCGTTTTAAAAAGAAAAAGTTTTCCTACTGAACTGTACAATTTATTTCCTAAAGTAGAATTTTTCCCACTCAAACAACGATTTTTCTTAACAAAAAATCGAAACAGCCGTTTCCTAAAACATAGTTTAATCTTAGCAAGCTTTAAGCAAAACACAAAATAGTTTAGAAATATTTCAAAACCTGGGCTTTAAAATCGAAAACCTAAGAATTAATAAATGATGAAATCTTTAAGATTTGGCATTTTGCATTAAGTATGTTTTGTCACATTCATTTGTTCAAAGAAACCACAATATTGTACGTACACTTAACTTTGACGGCAATTACAAATCGTTTGACGATGCCAAATGTCAGATGTGTGACAATCTGATAGTTTAAGGATAATAAATAGTTCTGTGGAAGGATTGGGTAAGCTTGGATTGTGTGTGGTCTCTAGAAGGATCTAAAACCATCGTAATCTCAATGTGGATGTCGTTAAAAATATCAAAGGAGTAACTTTCAATTCAATAACTATTTGTTTATTTATCCTCCTACTGGAACGCCATACAGCAATTACACCAACGGAGCAAGAAATTACATCATGTGCTGTTTTCATCCATCCAGTGCGCGGTGGACATCGAACGGGCGGCGATGGAACGCGCACGCTCACACAGGCAGCGTCAGCTCCACAGTTCCATATATAACATTAAAATGATAAAATATTTACAACTAGTTGTTGCCCGCGACTTCGACTGCAATCGAGGATGAAAAGAGCCTATATTCATACCCAGTCATGGTCTTTCTGTGTGCATCCAAATCCGTTTAGGCGTTTTAGCGTGATTGAGTAATTTGTTACATTAAAACAAACAAACTGTCACATTTATAATATTAGATATTAGTAGGATTACCACTACTCTCTTAAATTTCTAAATCCACAATTTTAAATTAACTAAAGAAAAGTTTACAAAATCACAACTCCTGGTAGAATATTTAATCATAAAAAAAATACAGATTTCTATTGCTATCTAGCCTCAATTTTTAGTCGCCTTTAACAAAACTTGCACCTATAAATACTATAGTCACTAACCTGGAATACCAATTACATTTAATAAAACGTCATCATTAAACACCTCTAGACCTCTAGACCTTACATAATCCGCAAAAAAAATACGATCAAGATCGATCAACGATTCTTACTTTGTAAAACCATCAGGCAATTTGACTGAATCAATAATAATCTTAGATCGACATCAAGATCTACGTCAATGGTAATAAAATGAATATATCTGATCGATCAAGATTGATATATGAGCCTTTAATTTTTTGTGTCTTTGACGTTATAAAAATGTGTAAATTCCCCGTATTGAACACTTTTTGTGTAGGGTCTGTGAAATTAAGATCCTTGCCAACGGTCATTCAGTCGGTAGATTCACTTATTCATTGGTGTTCCTTATGGTCTTCTAACATTTCGTGACGCCAACGGTAAAGCTAAAATAGTACCTACCTATGACATTTTTGGTAGTTAAAAACTCGGAATATTTATATTACCTCAAAATATCGGTTAGACTAGAAACCATTTCCTGTCTCTGCCTAGCCTTTTTCCAACTATAATAGGGTCGGTTTCCAGTCGGCATTAGGGTCGGTTTCCAGTCTAACCGGATGCCGACCTCTACAACCCAATTACTGGGTAACACGACACCCCTTGGTAAAACCGGTAATCAGAATTTTTGGGCTTCTGACTACCCGTGACGACTGTCAAAGATCTATGAATGACAGCCAGGACCAACAGCTTAACGTGCTGTTAGAGGCATCATGGATGGTCACCCATCCACGAAAAAACCGCGGCAAGCGTAGCTTAACTTACGATCGACCCGTGCGGCTGTTATTATTTAGCTACAAGCCCCTCTAAACCATTTCCTGTCTATTGAACAAAAAGCTCAGTGATGCAGCAAGTGCATTAATCATAATAGCAGAATGTTATATTTTTCGAATCGCTTCGGTCGCCTTTACGACTTCTAGAATCGGAAAAGGGAGCGCCCCTACACCGGAAATAACACGGAAATATAAACACCACCAACCGTGATAACCTCCACAATAATCAGACCATAAATAATCTTAGCTGCCACTTGCATCACACAGCCTTATCAGAGTGTTATCAGCGATCGATCTCCACGTAACAAGACCTGCCTGTAGGTACATGATCTGAACTTGTCAACGCCTTGCGTGTCTTGAAAGCTGTGTTAGTAATGCTACACACGTTTTGGTCAAGGTTCTGCGAAATGGCGATTCTGGATTTTTTATTGAGCCTATTATGATTCCTGTGGTATTGGAAATAGCTTGGGTGGTTAACGATGTCAAATATGGTGTTAATATTGGTTAGATCCTGGTTAGAATTCGCCATTTCCCGTTCTTGGTTTCTGGTCGAAAACTTATCATGAGTGAAAAAATATTAGTTAATTTAATAAAATATTAGTGAATAATATTAATGATAAAATGATAAATGATTTATTTTCTGTAAGTAGGTTTGTACAAACACTTTTACACGTCAATCATATTTTTTTTAAGCTAGATGAGGTCGGCGTTTCCTATTTGACTACTCTGAGAAGAAAGGCCGAAACAAACTCAGAGGTCTCTTTTAAAGTCCAGACAAAATCTTGGTCAGATCATGTGAAGACCATGTAGATTGGTGTCTGAAATGGTCTTTTGAGGAAAGAACACACAGATTGAGCGGACCTGTCCAGTCAGTGCACGCATTTGTCAAAAATCGTGCAACTCAACTCAGAACTTGGGGAGCTCAACGATTCGACGAACAATGCCAAAGAAAGGACATTTGAGTAGGCCGCGTAAATTACTCAAACTGCCAGATCATGATTAAAACATATACATATAATATAAACAGATATTGATTTATCAATCAGACCTTTTTTCACGCAAAAACGCCAGAACTATTGTTTTTAAGTATATGGAACTCTAGAACTCAGCCGTATGCCGATTGAACTGAAATCTTTTTTTATGCTCTGCTAGGAAAACGCCAACGATCTGCCAAGTATGTTGTGTAGTCGATCGCCAACCTGAAAAATTTTGAACTTCTATCCGAAGGAACTGTTTATCTAGTCCTAAACAAATTCAGTCAGATGATTTACTTCAGAAAGCTATTATGAAACCAAGATTCGATATTGATGAAGACAAAATGTTTGTACTTATCTGTACCAACCACGGCTGGAATCTGGTCGGGCAATAATATTTTGAATTCAACTTTGATTTATCCTCAAACTCCAGATTGGAATGTAATATCTACACAAATAGTTGGAACAAGTACCATAACATTTATTGCACCTTACATTAACGATATAGCTTGAGATATTCGTAAACAGCCGACTAGGTAAACTTGTAACCCTTTGTGAGATAAGGGATAGACAGACAGACCATTCTTCATGTTGAAGCACTCGGAATGCGTGGGTAGGCAGACAGCATGCCTGCGTGGCGAGGAACTGGTGCAGGGTGTAAGGAATAAGCGACAGCGATACTCATTAGAAATAGTATTTCTAACAAGACTTATTAAACAGATATTTACATAATATAAGCTAACATATAAACTATAATAATATGTTATATGAAAAAATAAACAAAATAATCATAGGGCATCAAAGAATTCGTCCGCATCGCTGTCAACAGGAACACTGTTCAAAAGGCTGGCAGCATTGCCGCATTGTATGGCAATTCTAATTTCTAACAATAGTTTTTTTTTTCTATTTACTTCAGTGATATCTAGATAACTTGCTAAAATATAATATGGCGTTTGTCATCGCACGAGATTTTTTTTTAACCGGTCAAGCGGCGCGGGTTCGCCGATCGGCGACGAAACAATAGAAAATCAATTTTGTCTCATTAGCGCAGCTTGACAGATTGACCACCTTTTGTGTACTATATACCGCATTTAAAAGCAAATAAATGACTTTGATCTGACACCATAATATGTCATTTTAAACCTTTCTGTTTGTTAAAGGATCGAATACTGCAATTTGATTTTTGAGAAACCCAAATATAAGGCTGTCAGTAAACGGAGAGGACAAAATTTCCCCAAAATTTAAAAAAATTGCGGAAAGCTGCAGCAACAGAAACGTTAGATTTTCATAAGTTTATAACTTGCACCGCTCACCAATCAGTCTCCGAGCATAACTTAACGCTGTTAAGTTACAACCTCTCAACCGAGCCCAGATAAAGTGCCACCGAGCAAATTGCACGAATACCGACACATTTTGTAACGACACCGGGATAATCTGTTTAATTCCTACTGTTAGTTAATACTGCTTCATTTGAATAGAAATGGCTGGCTACTGGAATGCGGTTATTTGAGTTTGCAGATCCGGAATCTGGGTCTTCATCTAGCAGAAATATTATATCATATTTAAACGTTTCTTTATTCGAAGAAACTGTACAATTTGTCTAGAGAGCATGAGGCTTTTTCATATCAGTCACTTATTATTAGTTTCATTTTCTTTTCATCTTCCAGAAATTGAAGATCAAAAAGTATTTGGTCACTATTACCGAAGTTAAAAACAAGATATAAAGATAATATAACAAACATCACGCCTGAAATACCCGGAGGGTTAGGTAGAGGTGTACCTATAGCACCCCCACATTTTGCCAGTAAGGGACGAGCCTATTGCCATCAACCCGACACACTACTGGGCTCGTATTGAAAAATTCCTAATGGAAAAGCCCTAACATACTTTGAGCGATCTGGGAATCGAACCTAGGACCTCACGCTCTTGCGACCAATAGACCAAACACTATATTTACTACAGGAGTCATTCATCTCCACTCCATTGACAAACAATCTGCTTATCTCATAATAACTCTTTTAACCTGTCAGTTATCATACCCACGTTTTATGTCCTACGATTAATCATAGTTGGACCACCAGACCCACACAACCAAGGTCGCACAGACGACGCTCCATTCCCAACTCCCCGAGGCGACAAGACCACCATTAAAAGTTACCAGTAGCGTTACAAACCATAGATATTGATCAGTGAACTTTGGTGCGCGGGCGCAGACGTGCTCGCGCAACGCAACGCCGGATCATCGGCTGTCCCCTATTGGCCTACCTTGGCATAGTCATGTTGTGCTACTAGGAGTTTTCGATAGGGATGTGGGATATGAAAGTGAGTCAATTGCATTGATTTAAAAGAGTGTCCATGAACCTACTCCGCTTTGGATTGGGCAACTAGTTTTCATCTTTCTGACTGACCGACTCCTTGAACATTGAAAAGTGCCTGTAATTGCTTTGGATTTAAGATCAATAGCAGGAAAATGAGTGGATTGAAACGAGTATAAAGTAAAAGGTTTTACATTATTTCTGTCTTTTTCAACCGCGGTCTCCCAGTCTGACCACCTTGATAATGAGATGTGTGATTCTAGGATTCCATGACAGTCCGAAATGTGTAGTCGGAAATATGTAAAAAACGTGAATAAGGTTTAAATGATCCAGAAAGTACAAAGTATCGAAACGAGTTATAAACTAGGTTTACTAAATTCAACAAGCTTGAAGTGCAAGACATTCCTGTCTACTCATTTACAAAACAATATATGTAAAAAAATTATTATCATCTTCTTGCCTTTATTTTCTTCTTCCACATTCCCCTGTCAACAGTCACACTATCATTCTCTTCCATTTCTTCATGTGATTCCTCACACAATCCATCCATATTTTCTTTCATTTGTAAAAACTTGATTTCTAAAAATTCCTGATGCAACATTTCTTGACAAATCAAGGCTAAGCAGAATATTAGGTGCCGCTCTATGTGTATACGTTTCTTTTCGCCGAGGTGCTGTTTTCGTAGTAATTCTTAATTGATGAAACACGCCTCCATTCACATCAAACGTGTGAAGTTATCTCAATCGAAATGTTCGCGCCGCTATAAAACTATATGATAACATATAACTGTTACGTCAGTTTTATGATGTGAAGCTATTCAGTATCGCGTAACTTTGTGGGATTACGGCTTAATGGTAATCTGAGGAGATTGTCCGCTTGATTGTGGTTGTTGATGTGGCTCTGAGGTCGTTCGATTCAATTCCCAGTATCGAATAGCAAGGTGAATTTTGATTTGTTTTCATTCATATCTATAGCTTCCTCTTGAGTAACAATCAATTCAGCCTATCGCAGTCTACTGCTAGACATATGTAGGAGTCTCCCAGGCTGCGCCACGATGCCCCGTCCTCCACCTTTTGCATCCAGTCTGTCCCGGTCACCTTTTTGAGTCCGTCGGTTCATCTAAGTGCGGGGCTTTCCACACTACGGTTGCCGATACGCGGTCTCCACTCCAAGACTAGTCTGCTCCACTGGCCATCCGGGTATCTACAGTCGCCTTTATTGTAGGTAGTTCAAATAAAAGAAATAACACAAAGTTGATGCCAACTTCTTCTCATTTTCATATTGTCAGTACAATTCATATGACCCCAGTCAGGTCGTCTTAAGATATCTTCTAAAATACCACCAACGAACTTGCATTACAAACTCAAAATCCTTTCATTTGGCAACTGATATCGGTCCCTAGCAGTTTTAATAAATTAATTTATAGACATAGAGCCTTTTTAAGCAGGTGTAATCGAAAACCAATAACGAAAAAACACATAACTTGTTTACACTAACTCATTATCGAGTCCCTCGTCCTTAGCAATAAGTTATGTTATACAGAAATTAACATAAACATTGTAAACAAACGAAGTAAACAATGTATTGGTTACAAGGAGATGGCGGTAGGGTCTTCAAGGGCTAAACATGGCTGATAATTTTACTTATGGCGGCTTCTAGTTATGCTCTTTTTTCCTGTGACGCTATGAAAACCAGTAGCATTTTAGCAAATTGACCATGATCAGGAATACGATTATGACTACCAACTTAAATTGCCCGTATATTGAAATCACAACAGTCATTCTTCGGGAATTATATAACTGGGCTAATTGAAGTAGTGTTATTATACTTATAAATTAATTTCCCTGACTGTATACTATTAAAAACATATCACAACTTAACATTCTACTTAACTAAATCGACCAATCAATTTTATGGCGATTATCCCAAAATACGAATTAATTTATCACAACATAATTCTCTTGTTTTTTATCTTTCTAGCTATAAGCTCATTTATCAGATGCACTTCATATGAAACAGTATCAACACTAGATACGACCACAGCACGTGCATCCCTATCGAGTTACATTCGACACCACGTGTAGTAATTAACGCATCTAGTTAAAAGAACATATTTGTTCATCAATAGAGACATCACAGTGATCAATATAATATTCTCATGGCTGTTAATTGTAGTGGTTTCCATGTTTATCATGAATAGCAGGTAATTTAAGACTTAGTATTGCAGTTAAACCCTGGATGAACGTATTAGAAAATGGTGGAGTTTCTTTTCAGATTGCCACGCTTTATTTGTACCTAATTACCAAGACAAGGGAGAATGCTGGAAACCTGTATTTCGAACTTCTGTGAGCCAACGACGTCTCTCTTATGACGATCATGGTTAACTTCTAAAGTCCGGTCAAGTCCTTAACTTCTAAAGCTACGGATTCAAAGAAAGGCGGTTCCGTCATTTTATGAAGCGCAGTCGGTAATTCTCTTGCTATTTTAAAATTTGGGATCCAACGGAAATACATAATAATGTTTTGTGGGATCCAACGCCTAAAATATTAAACTGGGATTCAAAACTGGGATCCAATGAAAATAAATCCATGAAAATCGTAGTATCCACCAGTATTTGACACTAATGTGTCAAAAAACAACAAGTATTTGGACAACCTCAATAACATTGCGTGACCGTTCACCGCTTTCTTAGAAAACCAAAGCTTAAGACGGCAAGGATATAACGGTAGAAGCTCTTGGTTGTCATCGTTTTTACAAAAAAAAACTTCTGCTCCAAGGTAAACCACATACCAGAAACTTATGCAAGAAAAACTATCTCCTCAATAGCTATTGAAACAATAAACAATATCGTTAAAATGACCAGACAGCTAGTTTCGTAACTTAATAAACATAATATATAGTCGGACAATATCGGCGAAGTGCGAGCCGGTTCTAAATACCAATACCAACAAATGGTAGATGGTATCTGGTATTTGACAAATGGTGATCAAAGCAGGTGGTATGATGGTCTGTCAGTGGTAGTAATTGGCTGAGCAAGATGTTTGTTAATGCAATGAGATGATGATTAATCACAATGTATCCAACAGTTCAAGAAGGCATTACTTCTCTTTAACAATTTTTTTTTAACATAAACTAAACGTAGTTCCACATTTTGAGACAAGTGCCTCAAGATTTTATAAATTAAAAGCCGTTTTATTTCTAAGGGTACACTAGGCCATTTATTAGATAGGACTAAATGGTCTAAATGATGAGTCTTCGCCGATTCTGAACATTGTAAAGCGTTTGAGACTGTTTCACTGTCCAATACTCCTAAAAAATAAAGAGGGCCTTAAAATTATGAAAAACCGCTGTCACTATTTAATGAAAACTATCTTATATTTACATAATAATGTTAAATTAATTATAATTTTGCAGAATAGTAGCCAAATCACGCTTAGAACTCCAATCGTGATTACATGATTGCAGGACCTAAAATACATCCTCGGGAAGTTCTTCAAGGGTGTATTTTAGGTTAGGTCCTGCTTGTTGATTCTACTTAATTATTTCTTACGCTTTTGCAACTTACTAAGCAGCAGTCAGGAAGCTATGATTATTAAAATACTTTCTTAGTTGTTATTTCATAAAACCAATGTTCTCCATCTACTCTAGTAGAAAGTCAATTAACGCTCATGATTATGAAATCTAAACTTTATGAAATAAACGTAATAAAATGTTATGGATATAGCCACGAAATTAACATAACTAGCTTTGAATATGAGTATCTTTAAATACTTGCCAGATCGCATGAGATGTCATAAAACTCTCTTTACCTCTGTACTGCCTTCCTCTTAGGGAGGGCGCCCACGAGCAACTTTTGTCTCCGCAACTAATTTGTCTCTCACATTAAGTCTACGGATATGTATGAATTAAAGTACGCGCACGTAGCGACGCGACAACTGGGAGACATTTTTATCCGCGGATTTGGACGCAACTGTCGCCCGTCTATTCGTTGAAATGCAAAAATTGCGCGCACGCTTATACTTAAGTAAGCTTTGCTATAACTACAGGTAAAATTAGAATTATTTTTCAAACTACACTGTATGATATTTTTATTCCATTGATTCTTGTGTGATTATTCTGTCTATAACATAGCAACGACCTTTTTATTTTCTTGCCTGCTCTCTTCCACTCCTAGGCGGGTTGTTCCACTGCGCTCCAGGAATGCATTTCACTGCGCTCCAAAATAAAACATGTAGAGTCAGCATAAAAGGCACACCATAAGTTATTTGTTATACAAAAATATAAATATCGTTAGTATTTTTTTACCGTGAATTTATCTCGTGTGTCAAAAATGCTCAAGGCCATTTCGCACTTTATGGCCTTAGTGTGACTGAATAAACATATTTGATATGCAATTTTTAAATTTTTTTACATTTAATATAATATTTCATGCTTAATTGTTTTTTTTGCTAACTCTACTCAACATTTCTTGGAGCGCAGTGGAATCAATGTATGAACATTAAAATTATCAGAACAATGGGTTTTGGAGCGCAGTGGAACAACCCTCCTAGGCAAAGGCCTCCCCACTTCTTTCACCATTCACGAGCCCACGCGTCCTTCTTCCAGGTTTGACGGAACCTACCATCGGGACGGTGGGTCTGCAGTGGCCAAATCCTAGCTGGTCTGCCTCAACCCCATCTTACTGTCTCAGGGCACCAGTTATAATCCAAACTAATATTATAAATGCGAAAGTAACTCTGTCTGTCTGTCTTTTCTTCACGCCTAAACTACTGAACCGATTTAGATGAAATTTGGTATAGAGATAGTTTGAGTCCCGGGGAAGGACATAGGATAGTTTTTATCCCGATATTCCCACGGGATCGACACATATGCGGGTGAAACCGCGGGGCGCAGCTAGTGTAATATATAATAATAATATAGAAAACTTCGAATCTAAAAAACTAGCCTAATAATACCATGCTCTAAACATTTCGCAAAATTCTGCGAATATCTAATAGAAATAAAATTGCTTCATAGAAACGTTCAAACATTCACTTTTATTATTAATTTAATCACTTCACCAGTTAATATACTAGGCAAAACGACCGTTTTATTGAGAAAAAAAAGATCAACTTTGTGACAAAAATTTGCATAAAATTAATCAGTATTCTTAACATTTACTCGTAAATAACGTATCAAAGTATTTGAGGACTTTTATAGCTGTACTAATAAATTATTGACGTTGTAAAGGATATAAATATATTATCTTTACACAAATATATGACTGTGCACAGAATAAGAAACTACAGAAATCCAATTCCTAGCAAAAACGACTCTTCACGTGACCAGAGGGCTGGCCTATTTCTTGGCCAAAGAATTAGCATTGCCATACAACGTGGCAATGCTGCCAGCCTTTTGGGCACTGTTCCTGTAGACAGCGATGCGGACGAATTCTTTGATGCCCTATGATTATCTTGTTTGTTTTTCCATATAATTGTACATATTATTATAGTTTATATGTTAGCTTATATTATGTAAATATCTATACGAATATTAAAAGCTTTTTATTCCTATCCATTATAATTATGTTAAGAAACATATCTAATTTAATGTCTAAAAAAAGTATATGTCAAATATTTTGGAGAGGTAAAGTGTACATTTTAATTTGCTTCATCCTTCTTAGCTAATTCTCATAAGTTTTTATAATGTTTATGGCTACACTTAGGTACGAACGCAAAATGCATTCATAATTTACACTAGGCACGACTAGGTCTAGCATTGCACTCTATTTTTGTACCGTTATTATTTCACGCGACGTAAATGCAATCTTAATGTCAGTGGTGCTCGTATAACGTTCATATGTGGCATATAAAGCATGTTGGACAGTTTCAGGGCTCACGTTCTGCTGTGCACCGTAAGGTTGCGGGACCAAAGGCGTAGCCACAGGAAAGGCCTCCTTTAGTGCGAGAAACGGCCACCATGCCACTTAATGCGCCAATTTATTTTAGCAACATTGTAAGAAGAAGAAGCAAAAGGGCTCATGGCTAAATGATAACACACACCCGGATCGATCGAAGGTTAAACTATATTTTCCGCGGTCGGTTCGTGGGTGACCATCCATTACATCCGGCTACCTGACACCAGTCAGCGAAACACGACGCAGACAGCTTCGTGGGTGTTAGTTTTTAGTGTAATTATAATGTTGTATGTACTCGTATTTATAGTATTTTTTTAAGTTATATTACTATTGTATTGTATGTGTTTATGTAAGCCTTGATGTCTGAAATAAATGGATAAATAAATAAATATTACGTATAGATAACCCTCCGTGCCTCGGAAAGCACGTTAAGCCGTTGCTCCCGGCTGTCATTCTTAGATCTTTGACAGTCGTTACGGGTAGTCAGAAGCCCAAAAGTCTGACAACCAGTCTTACCAAGGGGTACCGTGTTACTCAGTAAAATACTGAGCTGCAGCCGGTTAGACTACAAGCTAAGTCCAAAGTAGTAGAGAAATGGCTAGGCAGACTGATAGATGAACGAGAAGAAGCAATCTGACATATTTCTCCTCTAGACGGAGGGTATCATAGAAGATTACCGCAAAAACAAAGTGTCGATTATTGTTTTTTTTTTATTGACAGCATGAAATAGAACTTCTTACTTATTTGCTCAGTGGTGTAACACGTCAATGTGTATTTACGTAATATCTATCGGTTAATGACTGATGGAAACTGGTTTCGAACCACAAAAAAAAATTAAGAAACCTGATCTGATTATTTTCTACTATTATTGTTTTACATTTAAATGTTTAGCATCTATATTAAAAACTTTGATAAATGGATGTAAAGACCGTCTCTGCACTTTAACGTCTTCTTTTATAACATAAAAAAAAATTGTACCCATATGATAGATTATCTTCTTGAAAATTTTTATAGCTACCTAAATTATCAATGGAAATCTTCACTTGGAACCTCAAAGCAGTAATTATGTCAAGAATTTTTATCATTTTCAATCCATTTACCTACTGATATACCTAACCTACCAAATAGCCCAGTCAACTATGTTTTACCTACTTTAGGTAAGGTATAGTTTTCCTGATGCAATCTTCGTAGAGCAACATACAATGCACAATTGCGAATACCTACTACAAAGCAGATTGGTAATCAATGAGATGCTGTCATTAATATTCATTCATGATGACCACCTGTTAGTATTTTATTAGTCTTTTGCAACACCCAAGAAGATTCATTGATGTGTTGATTAGCGAGTGATTAAAACTTTGGCAATTTTGAGGAAGAGACAGTCTCAGGCCAGTATTGGGTTTTCCATCAGGAATATCTCGGTAGCAGACCGGAGTCTGGATTTGTCCCCGGTTGATGGCAATGGGCTCGCCCCCTATTAAATGGGATTTAAATATGAGTGGCGAAATGTAGCTGTGCTAATACTACTCTGCATACATAATAATATAGGCGTGATGTTACGTTATATAGATTGTTTTAGTTTTTGTCGATTTTCTATATTTTATTTTATTTATTATGGGACAATAAACAGCTACAATATAAAATGTTTAAAAACAACAATAATAATTATAAGCTCATAAGTAGATAGTATTAACAATATTGCAGCCAATAAATTATCCGCATGTTAACAAAATTAAGATAAGGTAAGAAGTGCCACTAGATTGGCATTACTCAGATATATAAAATAATTTATTATTAAGACAATATAGAGTAATAAGTGGAAAGAGGGAAGGGAGGCCTTTGCCCTGCAGTGGGACAATACAGGCTTATAATAATAATAATAAAGAGACAGTACAATAAATTAATTATTTCTCTCTTTTTCTAACAACTTTATGTAATTACCCATATTAGCAAATAAATGATTTTGAATTTGAATTTATTTTAAAAAAATATACCTTCAATCGTCCATCTTAAACAAGACTACAGCCTAGACACAATTAGGTACCAATAATAATTATCTAAAGATTTATCTCCCGCAAAATTAATAGAACTTAGCCAACGTCCAAGCCTCGGGCTAATAAATAAGTAATTTACATACATTTCTTAGTAAATAAGCAGATAGGTTGCAACAGTATGTATGTAACGCTCTTGGAATTAGTTAGCATATGTGAGTACTCTGCGACTGATTGCGATGCTTATCTCTTCTGATGAAACTATCAATTACTTGCTTGAATTAACTTATTGGTAATGGTTTAGCGCTTTTAAATTCATGGTTAGGTTGTCTGATGAAGAAATAATGGCAATGCATATTAGTAAATGCCAAAAAAAAAAGAGACAAATTCTGCAGATATTCATTAAAATCGTAGGTACCTACATTTGAATAAATGCTGATGTTTTTAATCGTAAGTTAATACTTCAGTAACGCGGATTGACGTTTATGAGTGCGGGCGTTACAAACTTTATTCAAATTAAGGAGGAAGCGCCAGGGTAGCCCACGAAATTCAAATTTTCTTACGTTATTTGTAATTTGCAGGCAGTTTCAGGTTTTATGTTGAACAAAACATGATTCGCGATCGTAACATTAAGTATGTATCATCATTACAACACTCACACAACACAAGTTCATATACCTAACCCTATTGATTGATACTATAGTGTACCTTGACGCTTTTGTTTTAAGTCTAGGTACTTACTATAGGTACGTAGAAGGTACAGTTCGACACAACTTAGATGTAGCATCGGCAAAAGTCGTAAAACCGATCACATCCGAACTAAGTGCGCCTTCAAAATCACCAATCTTTATTACTACTTTAGGAAAAATTGATTAATTTTTCCTAAAGTAGTAATAAAGATTTACGAATACGAATTACGAACGTTTTACGAATTTTGCCGATGCTACATCTAAGTTGTATCGAACTGTATATGACATTTTATGTATCATCATTACAACACTCACACAAGTTCATATGCCTAACCCTATTGATTGATACCTACTAGTTATAGTGTACCTTGACGCTGAAGGTATATGATATATGGAAGGAGGAAAACGTCGATAAAATATTGTATAAACAACACTATCAAATAAATAGCAATTATTGACAAACAAGTAAACTAAAAAAACTGAATGATTTACAATCACAAAAACTATGATTGGTGTTCCGTAGCCAATATAGAGTTAAGTTTTTTCTCATGATAACGTTAAATGATAATAATGTCGAAAATTAATTTATTGGAGTAGGTATTGAAATTGGCTGCATCTGCGATTTAAAACTTGTTTCTTTAATTGCTAGTTATGGTTCTATTGACTGCATTATTATTTTTTAATTATTATTTATAGAGACAATAAATATTATTTACGGACAGCCAAATGCCATTGATACCACAGGCAGTCTTCTCTACTTTCATGGTCTTCCATGAAAGTCATAATTTCAGCTCAAAGACGTCCACTGCTGGACATAGGCCTCCTCCCAAGTATCGCCACTTCGACCGGTTTCCGGATTTGTGCTTCTCTGGTTCTTTATAAAAGTCAGGCAGGTCATAATTGTAACGTAACACAAAAGAAATACAACCAGGTGCTAACTTTAAATAAATTTGTTACAAAAATAAATAAAATATAATTTTAACGTCGGTAGGTAATTTATTGACATTTTTGCGGCATCTACCTACACAGTTCATATTATTTAATTGGTAATTTAACTTGTTTCAATTTATGTACCTATTTGCATTAATAACTGTGGGACCTAGATGGGTGTTTTTGCGAGAAAACATTTAAGTATATTATTTAGTAAACCTACTTACTAAGTACGATTAGGAACCTAGACACGTTTTTGTGGTGTCGAAACAGACATTAAGACTACCTAATGGATATAAACACTTTACATTTTAAATAAAACTCATGAATAACGTGACTCCACTGAATTAATTAATATACATATTACATACTCTTAAAAAACTAAAATATTGTGTCGAAATATTCTCCTCGCTGTCGACTGGTAATGTACCCAAAAGACTTAAATATTGTTTATATACTGTTAGTTAATGTACTTACAGCAAACTAATATTATATACTTACCTAGATAAGTTTAATATAAAGGCTTCCGCAGGTAGGCGCGACGTGACAATGCGACGAGACTAGTAGAACAGTCTTTATGAAAACTTCACGGAAATTGGTCTACCAGAATCGCGTCGCGCCTGTCTACGGAAGCCTTAAGTCATACAGATTATAAAGCGATTCCAAGATAGTGGAAACACAAGTCAAGTCAGATGTACCTACCGTTTACAGTAGAAGCCGACGCTCAGAAAGGGCTAGAATAATGAAGATAATAAATCTACTTAATCACTAATCGCACTTTAACCAGGTATCGACAATACCTCAATGTATTCCTGACGAGACTGCCAAGTGCGTACCATAAACGCACCGACCGTCGCGCACAGAATACCAAGCACTTACCTTTAAGATAATATTTCCATTCGCTATCATTCGGATTATTCCTTAACTCCTAAGCAGCATATAAACTTGACAACCACATCAGTATTCTGCATTTGAGGGCATGTCATGATTGTGACAATACCCTTTATGATTAAGTTCCAAGTGACTTTTGACTCCTAGAAAGAAGTCGTCAATTGTTTACTAGTTTGTTTTAGAAGTGTTTGAAATGTGTATCACACCTGTATCAGAAGGAGCTGTTCAAAATAGCTCGTGTCATGGTGAAAATTTTAGTAATATAGGAAGGTTGATAACTAAGCTGACTGCAAAGGGTGTGCCCGACATACTGAGGTATTCATTACTTTCTTAACGAATCCTAAGGTTCTGAGCATGAAGACTTTAGAACTGTGCACTGGATATGTGCATAGATGCAGTAGGGCCTGAGAACTGAGTTGTGCATCATCATCATCCATGGTCCAACCTACTCCAGCTTATAAGCCTCCTCCCTCTGTTGTTGTGTGTATGTGTGTGCTGATTAAATCTATCAAAATTCATGACTGTTAAAAAGCTCGACAGAATGTAATGTCTATAAAATATAATAACGTTTCTTATGTTTTAATTATTCGTTTCTAAAACAATGTTTTTCTTCTCAGTGAGGCGATGGAGAGCCGAGTGGGCCTGGACTACATCGTAGAACATGCGGAGTACACGGGCAAGCTCGCCGCCGCGCTCACATCACCAGCAGCGCCTGTTAAGAAACAGGTAAGATTTAAGAACTATCAGATGATGCAGAAGATCCTGTCATTCTAGAGATCGAAAAAAAAAGGAACAAGACCCAACTAGGCTTAGCTAGTCAACAAGGTGGACCTGGTGAAGGTCATATGAATCCGTTGTTAAATTCAAAATCAAATAATTCATTTGAAGTAGGCCTTTGAAAGGTACTTTTGAAGTCAAAGAATGGGACAGATCAATGTGGCGACGCTTTTAGGAGGTCTATGTCCAGCATTGGATGACTGTCGCCTGAAATCATATATGATGACCGGCCATCCTTCATCAGTTCCTTAAATTCTCATCCAAATGTCTCTAGGTTCACGCATTACGTAGGGTAACAAAAGTTGCATAGTGAAAGGAAACGGTGCAATATGATTAGGTGCAAAACGTTCCCAGACATGGATTCTTGACATTTGGGAACTTTGGTGTTAAACTTATTTACCTACCAAATAAGAATTTTTCAAAAGGTCTTTGCATTTTCGAGCAGGGCTCCTTCGAACCACTATAACGTTTACCACATAGTTTAAAATACCATAATCTTTCAAATGTACTTTACAGTTGTTTCATTCTCCAGGTGTTCGAGCTGCTATCAGCATTGTGCGTGTACAATGCTGACGGCTACGCCAGGGCTGCTGACACCCTAGAAAGATACAAGGTAAGTCTTAAGACCACCATTCTTTAAAAATACCTACATTGACAACATTTTGAAAGTACAGTCATCAAAAGAGATAAGTAACTAGGGGGTCGTCGGATTTAGTTGAAGTTTAGTAAGAAACCGATTGATGTTTTCGAATAAAATTTAATTTGAGAAATGATCTGTTTGTTACCTATTAATTTAATTAAATTTTATTGTAAAACGTCCATCGGTTTCTAACTAAATGTGAACTACATAATTATATCCGACAACACTGGTTATTTATCTCCTTTGGTGAGCGTTTCGGTTGTCATAGGTTACTTAATTTGCAATGCCTAGACTATGACCACTTAATATTTCTATGGTACTGCATGAGTTCAAAATATCTGTCTTCTTGACCACTACCTAGATTCCCCTGCGTTTTATGGTCTATCATAAAACGTGGCATTAATTAAATCGTCGTGTCAAGAGTTCAACATTAAATATAATAATAGGTATTGTTGAACTGTCCAACTAAAAGCTATGAATTTATGACATAATTAGGATGCTGATTTAATTTACATCCATTAGGAGGATAAAATAAACTTGTTTATCTATTTAAACTCTACCCAATTCCATACTAACCGAATGATTCATTAGAGGTAAACACGGTGTTTGCGATCAAGGAGAAGCCAATGACCATATTAAGTAAAAGATCGGTATCTTCTACTATTTATGCAGATTTCTGATGTTGATCTTGACACGTGTGATGTGACACATGCATTTATTTAAGTACTTTGCATTGATTTTCATCAAAGTCCGGGATCCCTACTCGCGCGTACACCCTGATAAACCGTTTTACGTGCAATGACTTTGTAAACAGCAACTGCTGATATTCTATATTCAACCCCATCGCATCCATACTATATACTATTATATACTATAATGTTATAATTTCAAAAGTAACTCTCTCTCTCTGTCTGTCTGTATGTTTCCTTTTCACGCCTAAACCACTGAACCGATTTAGATGAAATTTAGTATATAGTTTGAGTCCCGTGAAAGGACATAGGATAGCTTTTATCTCGATATTCCTACGGGATCGAAACTTATGCGGGTGAAACCGCGGGGCGCAGTTAGTCGTCAATAAAGCTTTCAGCTTTGTAATAATGACAAAAACGGAAGCTTAACGCATCAAAATTTTTCTGTGTTTTCTTAACAGAACCTACCTTTACGCCATGTCGATGGAATTTCTCATGAACTAGCACAACTCTGATCTTCTTCCCTATATTATTATTATTCTACCGTAAATTATTCTTTTTCTTCTTCTATCGTATTTACAAGAACTATACGACAACTCCTTCGACACTCCCTCTCGAAGAGAGAAGACCTGTGTCCCAGCAGTGGGAACAATATAGGTTGATTATGATGACATGACAGGGTTGGTAGGTACCTGTTATTATGTAACTCTATAACCTTGTCTTGACCTTCCAGTCCCTCAAAGGCGAGCGCTACCGCCTGAGCGTGGTGGTGGAAGAGCTGAAGAATGCGACCACCACGGACTACAAGACGGCGCTGGTGGCGTTCATCAACTGCCTCATCATCTCCGCGCCAAGACTGCCTGACAGGATTCGAGTCAGGAATGAGTTTATTGGTAGGTGGTTATTGATACACCAACGACTGATTGTTAAATTTTACTGAAGGTTTCTGCTAATTCCACTTGAAAACAAGCGTGACTTTGTGGAAGTAAAGTTACCGATTACCTACTAAAGGGTGAAACATGTAGATCTTTTTTTTTTTAATTTTATTTATGGACATGCTATATGTACCTTATCTCTGGCAAATTTAAAGTCTCGTCACTATCGGGTATTCCGAAGTCATGAAGAACTCTAAAAAAAAATCAAGAGAGATTTCAAAAAAAAAAAAAAAGATACTTTGATCACTTGCTAGACATTGAATTTTTGTTTAAAAGAAAAGATACTGAGGGCTCCTTTCATCCTTTGCTAGACATTAAACCAACCAATTCACTGTTATGTTTAAAAAATATTAATAATGATAATGTTTCTTTTTGTTTTCAGGATTGGGTCTACTACCAACATTAAATAATTTAAGGTAAGACATATCTTTTATGCTTATCTTCTTTAGATACTAGTTATACCTACACAGGACCATCTCTAAGACATTTTCCTCAACTACAAAACTATTTGGTAGCTTATTAAAAAAAAACCGTATGCCTGGACAGTTGGACAAGTCACGTCCACAAGAGAGGCCCTTTTTGGAATATATAAACCGTTAGGTAATACTTAGTCTTCCCATAAAGGACACTCATAAAGATCATAAGGAACAAATAAGGATCTACAATACATAATCATATTAACATATTTATCTCAGCCGGGCGGTGTGCAAAACGCATAAATCTACCTTATTATTCCGATGTCAAACCAGACGTTAGTTTTGCACCATTTATAGTAACATGGACAAATAAGACACGGTGATATCAAAATAATTAACTGATTGCCTCATTGGTATAGTGGTCGCTATTAGCATATATGAGGCCCTGGGTTCGATTCCCAGGCCGCTCAAAGTGTTATTGGGTTTTCTTGTTAAGGCGGTACCCCGACCAAAACCGCGTTTTTCTTCGTTATTCAGAGGCTATTAACTCAATAATTATGAGAAATAAACTACATCTGAAAGCACATTATTAATATTCGATATCCTATGATCACATTGCACGTTATTATTTGGTGTTATATGTTACTATACATTTAAAATCTCCTTTTAAAAAAGTGACTATAATTATTGATTGCATGCATCTTATGCTTTTGACGTT
This sequence comes from Amphipoea oculea, assembly GCA_945859645.1. NCBI lineage: Eukaryota > Metazoa > Arthropoda > Insecta > Lepidoptera > Noctuidae > Amphipoea > Amphipoea oculea. Next base: position 1,041,777 of record OX243883.1, on the reverse strand, counting down.
CTATTAATTTCAGGATTTCACCAATGGATAGATTATTTAAAAATCTAAATAATCCATGTTTTAAATATTTAATAAAAAATCGCTATTCTTTTTTTATTAAAATAATTCCAAAAATTGTGAGAGTTCTATGATAAAGAATAAAAAGAAATACGCAGGGTGCGCTGCATCCCTTTCGTACCAGGAAGTCGTGTCGCCCTCTGTCTCTGTCGCAATGCTCAAGGTTATTTGGTCAGGGTACCGCCTTAAGAATTTCTAATGTTTAGCCTAGCTAGATTTTGGATTTGTGTCCCATTTATTGCAAAAGGCAATCAGGCCCGCTTGATCCCATTACATGGGACATTAAACTTGCGAAAGAAGGGTTGTGGAATATAGGTTTCCTATTCTAGTGTTATTTTAGGTAGTTTAAGGGCTCATGGCTAAGTAATAACAGCCGCACGAGTCATTAGAAGGTTAAGCTACGCTTGTCGAGGTCGGTCCGTGGATGGGTGACCATCTATTACATATATAAACCCGTCCGCACCTCAGAAAGTACGTTAAAAAGCCATTGGGACTAGCTGTCATTCGACAGTCTTTACAGGTATTCAGAAACCCGAATGTCTGACATGACAACCAACTCTTACCAAAGGGTATCGTGGTACCCAGTAACTGAATTGTGGAGGTCAGATAGGTAGTCGCCCCATGTAAAGTACTGGTATTTAGCTACATCCGGTTAGATTGGAAGCTGACCACAACATACTTAGTCGAGAAAACGCTAGGCAGGTGATGATGTTACGAAGTTCAGGCTATGTATTCTCAGGAAATCCAGTCAGTTAGTCAACAATTTTAAATGTATATCAGCTAATTACATCGACACGGTTTTTTGTCAGCGCCGGTTGATCGAGCACGGTAATTTTAGTGATACAAAAAACTTCTGTTCTCTTTAAGTTTTTTGTTGATCGTAATTCAGTAACATGGTAATTTATGTGTGTATTTTCAAGTTTTGGAATTAAGCAATTTGGCTAATTTGATATACATAGATGTAAACGGTGGCTATTAGCAGGTTTTTTAGGCTGTTTGATTTTGACTTTAATCACTTGATCTCTGCTAATGACTTACAATTGATTTTCTATTGTAATGGGCCGCCAGAGGCCCGCGTCGGGACTGAGCGATTAAGGCCTGTTTCACCTGCTTGCACCACAAATCACAAACATTTACATAATGCTAAACAAATTTAAAATATCGTGCTATTTCACTATATTGTTTGAAGTTGACAGAGACAGATTGATGTTTTAAATACGTTTAGTGCTTTGTGTGCCACTTTTTATCTATAAGCTTCTTGTGTGCATCGTCTTGAATAATTTGTGCTCCAACCGGGCCTAAGTTTTGGTTCAGTATATTTAAAGCCCAATATTAATATTGAAATAGGAAACTAGCCAGTTGTGCTAAATTAAATAATCAACTATAAGTTGGTAGTTTCTTAAAATAAGGATTGATTTCCTTAAAAATCTTTGTAGACTATAAGCTCTTGTCTCTGGTCTTTTAATTAATCTGGTCTCTTGATGCATGTTGTTAACAGTCTGTCAGTTTATAAAATTATGGCTAATTTCATTCTGAATTGGCAAAGGTTGAACAACTTAGCGTCAGTTGAATAAACTCTTAAACAACATCACTTTGTTGGGTCTTTTTTTAGCTAATTTACCCAAGACATTTTCCGATTAAACTATAATACAATTACAGTTTATTAGACCGCTCAGTACTTAATTTAATTAATATAAAAACACACAAGCTATTTCTTTAAGCCGCCATTAAATTAATCAGTGACATTAGATTATATAAAAACTCTAACAGGTACCTTTATAGTAGTGTATTAGTATCTGTAATATGTGTGAACAACACAGAAAGACACTGTGTCAATAAGAAGGGATAATAATGGTCACATCACAGCCACTTACACAATGACCGCTGAGCACCAATCTCCACACGGTGGGTGCCTGAGGATGCCCTGAGAACCCGAGGTTGACCCAGGAAGAGGTGGCGAGACGACCTAGACACATAGAGCAAGGGTTGGATTTAGGTGACGCTAGAAAAGGAACCCTAGAAGTATTTGGGGAGGCCTTTGCTCAGCTGAGTACCAGTATTTTACATGGAGCGACTGCCTATTTGACCTCGACAACCCAGATACAGGGTAATACGGAATCCCTTGGTAAGACTGGTTGTCAGACTTTCGGGCTTCTGACGACCCGTAACGACTGTCAAAGATCTACGAATGACAGCCGGGACCAACGGCTTAACGTGCTTTCCGAGCCACGGAGGGGTCTTGGTATGTAAAGATGGTCACCCATCCACGGACCAACCGCGGCAAGCGTAGCTTCTCAGTAGAAACCTAGATAGTGATCATTGATAATGCATCGTTATCTAGTTATTACGGTCTCATTACATTATTATGAAACAGATTAAGTAGTATTAAAATAATAAGTAATTAGATAAGATATTGTAATTGTAACCCAAAGTAAGAACTCAATACTTATCCCAAGTACCTGTGACTCTTCTACCCTCCTTTAAACCCAAAAGTATCACGTTACTACACAAACCACAGAGTTCTCATTTGAAAAACGAACGTAACCGCCTTCTGCGTAGGCGCATGTTTTGGTCCGCTGCCCGCTCCAAATATGGCGTCGTATCCGTCGTGAATAATATAATAGCACTCGTTAAAATATTAGCCTCAACGGATAATGTGACTAAACCCCTTGTAACCGGTTTGTGATTTTATTTAGCTGATTCAGTTTGCTTGGGTATATTTATTTTGTGCAATTATTATGTGTCATATTTGTTGGAAATAGATGGTAGATAACTACTAATTCTATATAAGGAATTGAAGAAAATAGGGCGATTTGCTTAGTTCGCGATGATATTGTAAATCTTCCTGTTGTATGCAGTAGGTATAGCAAAAGTATTTAACTCGCCGCGGCGCAAGAGAGAGAGAGCAGTGGTGGCCCAGCAGTAACGGCCGCGACTTACGGGTCGTAGGTTCGAACCCAGACAGACGCTTTACTTTGTGCAAATTATTTCATCACCACTGCTCTCAAAATGGTAAAGGAAACCGGCATGTCCTAGAACCAAAAATTCGAAGACGTGATATCTACCAACACGCACTGGACCCGCATGGTGGATTACGGCCGCCTGTCTCGCACCAGTCCCAGCAGCCCCAGTCCCAGCAGTGGGAACTTTATAGGCTGATTATGTAAGAGAGAGAAAGAGCGCGTGGTCTAAGAGAGCTTTCAGCAGTTAATCACGAAACAATAATTACTAAGTAAATACCATGTTGCCACTGAATTCCTAATTCGTTGATAGAAGCCAACGATCGCGTAAAAAATCTTTATTCATTCTTAGAAGTTAAGGACCCCTTACCCTATTTTTAAAATGCTAATCTGCTTACAAAGTATACTTCAGGAAAAGTTCTAGTACTTACTGCTTCTCCTAATATGGGTCTCAAGCACGTTACGTATTGTACCGTAATATTTGATGTTTGACCATATCTCACACACAAGTGGTGCTTGTGATCTCAAGCTATATGGCCTCAAGGCATAGTTTCTTTCACTTTCCCTCAAATCCATATTTTTGTATTGCTTCCGTGTGAAACATACTTGCAACAAAGTTTAACATGTGGGCTTTTGATTATTTATTGAATGGAATTACGTCATAATGCCAAAACAAAACACTGCTCGAAACGTTTGTATTGATAAAAAGCATTAGAACAAATAAAAGTTTCGTACAGCGCAGCGCAAGGATTTGCAATGTTTTCCATTTAAAAGTACACACATCAAAAGTGTCTAGGGATCAACATATATTTTTGCAATAACTTTTCTCCTGATTGATATTAATTAAAATTTTCTTTAAGGATTCATCAAATAAAGTGTTTTCGTTTGTCACAGTAACGATAAACCAAGTCACCTTTGCATTAATAAAGAAATTTGCCATTTTCCTAATAAAGGGATTTTTGACATTTGAACCACTAACAAAAAAGTTCGAAAAAAAGACTGAAATAACAGTTTTCTTTAAAATTTTATTGGGTAACTTAAACAATTAATAATCCGTGTTTCTACCGCGAACACTAACAACACAAGAACATCGGTTTGGCATACTCAAAATGAGTTCATCCAAATCACGCTGTGGAATGGCCGCCCATGTTCGTTGCAACAACAAAAAAAGGTCTTCTTGCGACTGGATACCCTCCATATTCGGCAGAGCTCTTCTCTGTAGCATATCCCATGCATGCTCAATCGGGTTCAAGTCTGGCGACTGAGCAGGCCAGGGCAGGACATTGATGTTAGCTGCGACGAGAGTCTGTCTTACAACTCTTGCGGTGTGCGGTCGTGCATTATCATGCATTAACTGAAATAAGGGACCGATTTGCACTTGTAGAGGAACGATGACGTCTGATACAATCGTCTCAGCATAAATTTGAGCGTTGAGGTTGCCTCTGATCCAAATCAACTCAGTTCTTCCGCCGATCCAAATACCCGCCCATACCATGATGGTTCCACCACTATAAGGATGGACTTCCTGGCAGGATTTTAATCGCTGTTGGCGTCCAGGGGTTCTCCAGTGTCGTATACGTCTTGTATCCGGTCTCATACCAAAACGAGACTCATCAGAAAAGCACACGAAACGCCATTGTTCTTCTGCCCAATTTCTGTGTTCAAGAGCCCATTGATATCGAATCCTACGATTGTGCATTGCTATAGGTGGTACCCGTAGCGATCTTCGGGAATGAAGGTTCACTTCATGCAAGCGGTTTCTGACTGTTTGGTCGCTAATTAAGTTCCATGAAGAGTGATGAAGCCTCACGGCTAACATCATGGCGGTTATTGTTGGAGCTCTTCGAGTTAAGATTTGAATATATCGGTCTTGTCTCCGTGTGGTGCAGCGATACCGTCCTCCATGGCGCTCAGCCACGGTACCAGTGCTTCGGTAACGTGTCCAAAGTCGACTGATAACACTCTGACTTGTATTCAGAGCTAAAGCCACAGTACGTTGCCGGGAACCAGCTTCTATCATTCCCACGGCTCTGAGCATTTCTTCCCTGCTTAAATGACGTCGCCGCTCCATAATAACGTTGGTTTTAATCAGTAGTAGGGAAACAGTAGCACTAATAATGTCTTCAATGCGTTGTATGTTTTTATAGGGAAAATATTGACAGCTGATTTTCATCTTTTACTCGAATTTGATTCACAGTTCCTGATTCAAATTATGAAATGCACCAAAAAGGATCCATATAAATTTATAAAATCATAAATTTATTACAAAGCCACATCTCAATCTCAAGAAATCCGCATAAAAATGCTTGATCCCTAGACACTTTTGATGTGTGTATCTTTCAGCATTAAATAAAACCTAATTTTGTAGTTTTGAGGAGCGGTATGTTAGATGGTGAGCTGTATCCATACTATCGAATTATAAATGCGAAGGTGTGTCTGTCGGTTACCCTCTTCACGCTTAAACCGCTGAACCGATTTAGATGAAATTTGGTATACTTACGTCCTTTCCCGGGGGAAAGGACATAGACTAGTTTTTATCCCGATATTCCCACGGGAAACTTATGCGGGTTAAACTGCCGGACGCAATAGCAGCTAATACCTAACGGATATAACCATAGTCATCTCTCACATAAGATCCAGATTTGTTTCTCACAGAAGTTTAGTCACTAATTCCAAATGTGCCCAAATTCGGTCCCATATCATGTACTGTCACAGCTCGCATCTCTGTCCAAAAGTCTTTTTCTTTCTTTCTCATCATCTAAAAGTTTCCAATTGCCCTTCCAGACATGAAGCAGCCAGTCATCCAGACCTGGGCGTCCAATTGGACGTGTTTGAGGAGCAGCGGGAGAGTGATGAAGCTCAGGGTCCTGGAGGCATCAACCTCAACTCGCATTTAGATGTGTTCTATGCAATACTTAAACAGGTAAGCTTTTAGTATCATAGTGGAACTTCCAGCTTTCGTTATGGTGGAAAAGAAATGAATTGGCAACAAAACCTCTTGGTCTGCTGAGGTCCTAGGACATGATACCAACTAACTACTCATAAAATATATAAACTAGCACATGCAGGTTCGGATTTATTACATTTTAACCAAATATTATTTGTTTCTTGCCAAGGAACTCTTTTTTTTTATGGATGGGAAATCATCAAAATGACCCCTCCCGCTCTGGGTGGAGCGGAAGGGAGTGTCAGACTCTTACTGACTAAAACCCATCCGTGTTCCTTCCTTAGCCCTTTATGTTCCGGGGTAGCGGTAACCCTTTTGGACAATCCCGCACCCCCGGCAGGCCCTGACAGGCCCCTTCCTTTGCCAAGGAACTCTTGCAGTGACATTTTATAGCGGTAAATATAAGGAAGCGTGAACTACTTGGTCCCTGTAGAAATTGCTCCTAGATCTAAATGAGAGGATTTTCCTCCAAATACATTAATAGAATACGAAAATACAACTTTACTTGTCTTACTTTCAGGTGGCAGAAACTCCTCAAGAGATCCCATTCCTGAGCATCCTGCAGCATTTACTGAGGATCGACCCAAAGGAGCCAGTCAGCGACATCGTCTGGGACACGGCGGAGACGCTGGTGCACCGCGCCACACTGCTGGAGACTAGGGAAGATGCTGCCAAGCTGTTGAGAGCTCCAAGTGTGCAGGTGTGTAGTATAGTGGTTATTTCAATTTAAACATGATACTTGCAAACTCTAATGCTTTTATGTGCGAATTGAAGACAACTTTTTCGCTTCTTACATGGAACAGAGAGGAGTGAGATTTTGGCATATAAACCTACACATACTTCAAACATTGTTCATGGCAATGTTACTTTTTCCGATATGTTACGTCCATTATAATCCTTTCTCTCTACCGTAGTCGGGTAAAAGCACAGATATTCAGCCTTAATTATTATTAAACTGAAAGCCTTCCCTCACCATGTTTGAGTGTGAGCTGTATGTGCATAGCTGATGATCTGATAATTACGCTGATGATAAATTGCAGGTTTTATTGTTTTTTTTTTGTGTTTTATCCATCAATGCTTCCCTTTTAGGCCAAAGTGGGTTGCACATGTCAGCACCGCGATATGTCTGGTGGTGGCAGGAAGCAGAGCCTACAGCGAGCGCTATCACCACCGCCACCACCACCACCTCCTATCATGATGCCTGCAGGTAACCTTCACTTTAAAACATTTGAATACCTGTTTTTTTTTTGGTGAATTTGCTATCAGATTTTTGTTGGTCTTGACAAGCACCTGAAATATGCAAGACATTGCCAATACTTTGTGTATCATTATTTGCAGCAGTTAGCATATGAGAATATTGACGATGAAGGAGTCCAGTGTAGTTCCAATGTTTGAAGTATTTCTAAAGTGAAAATACACACATCAAAAGTGTCTAGGGATCAAGCATTTTTATGCGGATTTCTTGAGATTGAGATGTGGCTTTGTAATAAATTTATGATTTTATAAATTTATATGGATCCTTTTTGGTGCATTTCATAATTTGAATCAGGAACTGTGAATCAAATTCGAGTAAAAGATGAAAATCAGCTGTCAATATTTTTCCTATAAAAACATACAACGCATTGAAGACATTATTAGTGCTACTGTTTCCCTACTACTGATTAAAACCAACGTTATTATGGAGCGGCGACGTCATTTAAGCAGGGAAGAAATGCTCAGAGCCGTGGGAATGATAGAAGCTGGTTCCCGGCAACGTACTGTGGCTTTAGCTCTGAATACAAGTCAGAGTGTTATCAGTCGACTTTAGACACGTTACCGAAGCACCAGTGCTTCGGTAACGTGTCCTCCATGGCGCTCAGCCACGGTACCAGTACCGTGGCTGAGCGCCATGGAGGACGGTATCGCTGCACCACACGGAGACAAGACCGATACATTCAAATCTTAACTCGAAGAGCTCCAACAATAACCGCCATGATGTTAGCCGTGAGGCTTCATCACTCTTCAGGGAACTTAATTAGCGACCAAACAGTCAGAAACCGCTTGCATGAAGTGAACCTTCATTCCCGAAGACCGCTACGGGTACCACCTATAGCAATGCACAATCGTAGGATTCGATATCAATGGGCTCTTGAACACAGAAATTGGGCAGAAGAACAATGGCGTTTCGTGTGCTTTTCTGATGAGTCTCGTTTTGGTATGAGACCGGATACAAGACGTATACGACACTGGAGAACCCCTGGACGCCAACAGCGATTAAAATCCTGCCAGGAAGTCCATCCTTATAGTGGTGGAACCATCATGGTATGGGCGGGTATTTGGATCGGCGGAAGAACTGAGTTGATTTGGATCAGAGGCAACCTCAACGCTCAAATTTATGCTGAGACGATTGTATCAGACGTCATCGTTCCTCTACAAGTGCAAATCGGTCCCTTATTTCAGTTAATGCATGATAATGCACGACCGCACACCGCTAGAGTTGTAAGACAGACTCTCGCCGCAGCTAACATCAATGTCCTGCCCTGGCCTGCTCAGTCGCCAGACTTGAACCCGATTGAGCATGCATGGGATATGCTACAGAGAAGAGCTCTGCCGAATATGGAGGGTATCCAGTCGCAAGAAGACCTTTTTTTGTTGTTGCAACGAACATGGGCGGCCATTCCACAGCGTGATTTGGATGAACTCATTTTGAGTATGCCAAACCGATGTTCTTGTGTTGTTAGTGTTCGCGGTAGAAACACGGATTATTAATTGTTTAAGTTACCCAATAAAATTTTAAAGAAAACTGTTATTTCAGTCTTTTTTTCGAACTTTTGTGTTAGTGGTTCAAATGTCAAAAATCCCTTTATTAGGAAAATGGCAAATTTCTTTATTAATGCAAAGGTGACTTGGTTTATCGCTACTGTGACAAACGAAAACACTTTATTTGATGAATCCTTAAAGAAAATTTTAATTAATATCAATCAGGAGAAAAGTTATTGCAAAAATATATGTTGATCCCTAGACACTTTTGATGTGTGTACTTTATTACGAAGTTTTTCATTGAAATATTGACTAGCCTGTATAATGTGCCAGATTATATATATGTATATTTAACTACACTGAAGATTTTCTCTATTATTGCAGCCATACCACCTCCCCCCGCCCCGATGCTCCCCCCGCCGCCGCCGTGCGGCCCCCCTCCCCCGCCCGTCCCGCCGCCGCCCTCCGCATGCCCGCCGTCCCCCCCGGCGCCGGCGCTGGACATCAAGCTGCCGCAACAGGAGACACCCATACCGAAGACTAAGATGAAAACTATCAATTGGAATAAAATTCCTAATAATAAAGTGAGTAGTGTGTTATAATATATATTTATCTAGGCTATAGCGTCATGCTTGCAAGATCAACATCATCATAATTCGATCAAAAGACGTACTCTGTGGCATATTTCTCCATCCAACTGATTTCTGCGATCTTCACTGGCACCCGTAACATGAAGAATACAGTACCTATGTCTGTTTTTATGGAAAATTACATTTATTTCCTCCATCTTTGACATGGTGCCACGGAAATCTTTCTACAATTAGTAATGTAATCACTTTGTCTTTCGTATCTTCTTGAGGTTAACTTCAGGAAGGTAAGCAAATTATAACCACCATTTGCTTACCTACCAGTAACGATCTTTGAGATCAAGCTTTGATGGCCCAATAAATAACTATTATTTTTAATATTTTCAGGTCATCGGTCAAAACAACATCTGGTCACTAGTAGCATCGAGTCACAAACACTCTCCGAAGGTCGATCTCGACTGGACGGAGATCGAAGGACTCTTCTGTCAACAGGTTAGTACATAAATAAACTACCTAAAATGGAACAGCTGAAACGATGTACGGGTACCTACGCTGTTGTCTATGGCACATTGAGTTAAAAAAAAGTTCGACTTTGTAGAGTATTTTGAACCATTCGACTCCTATTATTCGATTTACCAAACCGTGATTATTATAATGAACGTCCGAATCGAAAAAATAATAATTATACTATATTGCTGATACTTAATAAAGAGTTCGAACTTCTTTCTTTTTTATTGTTTGTGAAAGCCACACTATTGATAATTTGAAACTCACATTTTAGTAATAAATTGAGAACGTAAGATAATCGGTAGAATACGATATAGACTGATAAGTTATGCTTAGTCAACTGGATTAACTTAAAAAATCTGTCTTAATTCTTTCCAGATACAACCAACAGGATCTGCTGGCTCATCACCTAGGTTAGGTCGTAGTCCTATATGCGACAGCTCAGGAGAGAGGAAGCCGAGGAAGGAATCTTCTGAAATCACACTCCTGGATGGCAAGAGGAGTCTTAATGTTAATATATTCTTGAAGCAGTTCCGGAGGTAAAGCTTTACAATATTTTAATAATTTCTGGTTGCTGGCCCACATTATAAACCAACGCCTACAAATTAGTTTAAAGAGCCTTGGGTTGGCACAAAGGTGCATGTATAGTGTATATGCATACTGCTGTTGATCACTTTACATAATAATTACTCCCACAGTCCCACTATTAGGTAATGGCCTGAAAATTAAATAAGCGTACCTACTGTCGCAGTGAGATGAATAAATAAATAAAAATTGAAGACATACATTCCTGTGTTTAAAATTATCAATGGTGAAAGGTGGCAGGTCAGCTTATCACCATCCACATAATTATTATGTAATCTTATAATTATAATCACTGAATAACTGATTTGAACGAAACCAACTTCCATTTTTCTTATCATTCTGTAACGCATTAAATTTTCTAGTTGCAACGAGGACATAATCCAGCTGATTCGCGAGGGTGCTCATGACGACATCGGTACAGAGAAGTTACGCGGTCTTCTCAAGATATTACCTGAAGTAGACGAGTCTGAGATGCTGAAGTCCTTCACCGGTGACGTCACGAAGCTGGGGACAGCTGAAAAGTTCCTGCTGCAGCTCATACAGCTTCCTAAGTGAGTGGTCTTTTGGGTCTACTTATTGGTCTTTTTGGTCTACTGTATAGACTTTTTGGTTTTAACTTGTGAAACAAACTGTAATTTAAAAATAATTATTATGACAATAAAGTAGCTATCAAGTAGATGACACAGGATTTTCATTCCAATAAATTGTCTGGTGTATAACCATGGTTTTGTTTTGTTCACAGTTACAAACTACGTATTGAATGTATGCTGCTGAAAGAAGAATGGGCGTCAACATCAGGATATTTGGAGAGTGCTATCAATTCTATCCTTGTCGCTGGAGACGACTTGATGTCTTCAAGAGCTCTACAGGTAATATAATTATGTCTCAATACTGTAGAGTATATAAGTTAAAATTATATCATAACACAATCGATATCATTGGACAAGAAGGACAAAGAGTCAACAACTGTCAAAACTTTTTTCCATTTTTTCAGTAGGACACGTTGTTAACTTCAGTATGTATCTTTTTCCAGGAGGTGCTATACATAGCGTTGATCGCCGGTAACTTCCTAAACGCTGGTGGCTACGCCGGAGGAGCGGCGGGAGTCAAGCTGTCATCGCTGCAGAAACTACCCGACATCAGGGCGAACAAACCAGGGATGACACTCATGCACTATGTCGCTATGGTAAGAATAAATTGAATATTTAATTCAGGGAGCCAAAAGTATCTAGTGTACATTGCTCTTTGAATATTCTTTCAAATTCTCCACAATATTGGATGGCATTCACTGATAATATCATACCTACTGATTCGATATAAATATTTAACACTATAAATAAAGCATGAATATGCTGCTAAATAAAGTGTATGATTGCTCTCTTTCGAGATCCACCCGCTGCTAAGAAGCCTCAAAGACTCAGGGATTGATAGACTAATCAGGAAATAACATAGTTTTCTGGAAGATAGGCAACCTATAAAATAACACTTTTCATAAATAAATCTATCTTCACAGCAAGCCGAACGCAAGAACAAAGAACTAATCCACTTCGCTGACGACACCCGCGTTCTAGAGGAAGCAGCTAAAGCCAGCGTAGACCAAGTCCACAACGAGATCAAGACGTTGGCCAACAGGATACAGGGGCTGAAGAAAGAGATACAGATGCCCAGTACGCAGCAGGATATTAAGGAGCAGATGGGGGATTTCTTGCAGGTGAGATAATATATATTTTATCACTTTTTCACAGACTAATAACGTTATATTATAATTAATATACAACTAGATTGCTAATTACTAGCCTTCACAGATGAATGAAAAAATATCGATTAAGCTAATAGCTATTGCAAGATTTTGTCAAATGTCAGAATTAACATAATTAGGTCTAAGTTGATAGCGAAGCACAGTTCCTTAGACATAAGTCTGTTGCTTGCCTGTCATAATAGCTAGGGACTTAAAGGGTGTTTCCTTACTATTAGGAGATGTTTGGGGCTCTAAAAGCCAGCTACATATGACGTATCCTTGAAAATAAGTCGACCTGAGCGGATGTGAAATATGAGAGATCCATTTTCGGATCTTTCGATAGTTTGCAGCTTGGCTAACCTTTACATGAAACTCTTGGAGTGGAAGGATTTGAAATAAAATAAAAAATCGTTTTGTCATCGCAGGTAGCAGAACAAGAGGTTTCAGCTCTCAACAAAGACATGGAAGAGGTAGAGAGCATACGGAAACAACTCGCCGAATTCTTCTGTGAAGACCCTGTATCTTTCAAGCTGGAGGAATGTTTCAAGGTTAGTCTCCTTGTACTTCACATTTCCTAAGGGCTTTTCGCCGCATTTAATTTTGGGCAGAAAAGGCGCCGGCGACGCGTAAGTACACCACGCACGTTACATAGAACGTGCGTATAAAATATACCGTGTGGTCAGTCTTGATAGTGAACTGAAAGATACTAGACATTAGGACCATTTTGTTTAAATTGCTTATTTAATGTCACCAGCCACCAAAATCGGTATTCGATCGCGAGTTTTTACTTTGATACTTCAATTTAAGAGTCTGTTTTCCTTTGCATTCCAGATGTTTGTATGGTTCTGCAGTAAGTTTAGATCAGCAGTCAGTGACAATGAACGGCGGAGAGCTAATGAAGAACAGGCTGCTGCTAGAAGACGGGCAAGAGACCTGGCTGCAGCCAGGGTTAAGACTGGTGAGTTAGAATACATTATTATCACCAGCTCCGTTTGTATACGAATCCTGTCTCATAGGCTCCGAGGACCTCTCCTAGTATTATCCATCACGAGGGCACAGTGCCAGTTGGTTTTCAGAGCGAATGGTAGGAACATCGGAGATCGCATTCCTTACCCCGTGCAGATTTATAGGGACGGCAAGAAGACCAAGCCGTTCATACAGCCACTTTTCACTAGTGTCTGGGCATTTAGATATTAATCCTGCACTCATGTCAAAAAATTTGAACCCACTTCAAAAGACACTGAAGTATAAGATGAAACCATCCAGTGTATGGTAGTCTGCCTCTCACTTACTTAAACTCACACAACACTCTTGCCCACGCAGGTACCAGCAGCGTTTGCAGTACACCTGTATCAGAGTGCGAGTCTCTCATGGAGTCGCTACTTCTGGACATCAGGAATGGACTGGGCAGGAGATCGCTTAGGAAGCCGCATGACCCATCTCCGTCACCTGGTTAGTAGTACTAATGCTTGAAATAAGTGTCCCTGAAACATCTGCATATGTACAAAAATATTAAGTATAGTTTACTTTTCTTTGTGTATTTTCAAATTATCTTAAATTCGTGGAGAATTTCTTTTCATTGCCTTACTACTCACTGTTGATGGCGTGCCTCCGATTCTTTTTAATACTGATGAACTTTGATGTTTTCTTTCCAGATGTAACTCCAACGGGCAGCTTACGTCGCAGAAGCAGGGCTAGTCCTGGTGATGATGAGGAAGGTTTGCTGGAGTTCCTGCGACATTCCTCACCAGCCGCCAACGATCTGAGGGAGAGGAGTGCTTGGGGCAGTCTCGGTATGTAACAGTAGTATTTAGGTAATTTAGTGTTCGACAAAACCCTATAGCCAAGTGATGTGGTGTTGGCGCCGTGAAGTTACAACATTATCAATTCAAAAATCTATACATTAAAGTTGCTTTTCGTCTGCGTGCATGCGTCTATCCTGACGTTCTGAGTGTCTGCATGATTATTAAAAAATTAAATATTGCAAACTTGAGTTTCCTGCAAGTACTTACAGTAAACCCTGGGCACAGTCTTGTATAGGAAACGTATAGTACTAAACTAGTTTTTTTTCTTTGCAGACCGCTCATGGTCCCGGCGCGGCGCACCCCGCGCGCGGCTGGAGCTCCCCGAGAGCAGCCGCGAGCGCGCCCCCTCCCCGCGCGCGCCCCCCTCCCCGCGCGCGCCCCCCGCGCCCGCGCCGCTGTCGCCCGCGCCTGCCTCGCCTGACACCGCGCCCGCCAAGCCCAAGTATGTACACCGAACTTATCCTATTCGTAATAGCAGAATTGAGACTTTTAATGTACTCAATGGTAATCATGAAGTTCGTTTAGTAGTCGCGAGTACAACTGCTGAGCATAGATTCCTGGGAACTACCTATACTCAGGTCAGGTAAGGTGGGATTAGGTTTTGACATATGCAATCTCTTATTAATAGCTGCCCGGCCGTGCCCGTTTGAATGCAATAATTCTTTAGGGTTAAAGCAATTCAGGTTTAGTGTTGCGTTTTATTTTGTGGTGGCATCTACATCGCCACATACGAACAACGCATCATACTGACGTCACACACAATCCTGCACGCGCAAGCAGAGTTGCACATTACAACAGTACTATGCCCTGACATCAATCCTTGGGTCCTCTGGTCGGAGGATCCTCCCTTTGCTATGGAGGTTGAGTGAACTTTACACCCTGTTCCTCATACCTGTATTATTTAATGTGTAAAATATGTATATTTAACAATTTTATATTTGTATTGCAGGGAGTGGCGACAGAAGATCGAGTCGTGGCTGCGCGCGAGCAGCCAGGAGGACGCGCGCCCGCGCCGCACCGCGCACCGCCTCCACTCAGACAAGCGCTCCTTGGAAAACGACTCCGGTACGTATGACCTACCATTACCACAGGTCTGTTGATGACCAACCTACTGATACTTAGATTTATTTTATGCAATATAAATTGGTAAAATACAATTTGAATCTACGATAAATAATGTACCCACCGCACACAACAGAATTTTAACAATAAAAATATGTAAGTAAAGTAGTAAGTACTACATGACGAGCAGCCACCTCTCTCTCACATCTCTGAATAAGAGGGACCGACAATATAAGCAGGTGCTATTTCATTCATTTAATGATGGATCACCAATCAGTCTCCCTCAGAGCTGACTTTAACTTTTTAAGTCCACATAATATACTGAAATCGATCACATTCTGTCTACTATTTGTTTGTAATTATTTTATTTATTCATCTTGGTTATTGCATTGCAGAGAGCGAGCGTAGCGCAACCCTCGAGCCTCTGCCTGAGGGCCGCGCGGACTGGAGGCCGGCCGTGCTGCCCGACAGCGACGTCGTCAAGGCGCTCGAGACTGTCGAAGGTAAGCGTGAATATCTTCTTATGTGGGCTACAGTTTAATATTGCATGTTTAACCACGTCACGTTCAAAATAATTGAAGTCCAAAAATCAAGTAACGTTTTCTCAATGAATGTAATGCTCGTTCCAGATGTACAACCACAGAAGAAGGACAACAGAGTACCTTGGAGGAAAACAGAGGAGAACGAGGAGATGAGAAGGCTCAGGAGACAGCGATCACGGCAGCAGATAGAATCACCGCAACCACTCATATCCATCACCGAGGAACAACGGAAATTGCCAGATATAAAGGTCACCAGCGATATCCCACAGAAGGTCATCAGGCAAGAGAGGATAGAAAAGTCCGATAGGGTAGAAATTGACTCCGATAACATTGAAACCCCACCAGCTCAGAGGAAGTTCACCTCTTCCTTCAACCCCCCACCAGAAAGAGAACCCTGCAGGAAGTTCCAACCCTCCCTACCCACCCGTACCAACCTCGGCGACAAAGCTTCTGCCGAAATGAAGGATCTCTGCCAAGAAATCTTAGGAGATGGCCAATTCGACAGGTTCTCTGCCGCCAGAAGGACACGGAGGTATAAGAGGAACACTGATTCAAACAGTTCCCCTGAAGAAGAAAAGAAACCGGAGCCAGCGCCTGAATTGGTAGCTGAGACTCAAGTCATCAGACCTTCGAAATTAGATGTCCAAGCGTCATACAAAATCGAGACGCCACAATCAGTGGCGAAACCGATCGAACCTGTGAAGGAAGAGAAGGAAACCAGGTTGAAGAGGTGGCAGGATAGACTTAAGAACCAAAGCACAGACAAACCGACCAAAGAAACAAAGCCATACCTTCGAATGAGACGGCAGACTTCTATAAACCAGGAGGACGTGCAGAAAGCGATACGGGAACTGAAATCTCCTGCTGAAACCCCTACCGGAGTCTGGTCGAGGGACGGGTATAGAAAATCTCTCATTACTCGGACAGAAAAGGCCCCAGAAAAGGTTCCAGAAAGAACAACGTCGCCTAGGATGTCGAAAGTCAAAAGCGAACATGAATTAAACGACGAAGGGTTTGAAGAAACTCAGAGTCTGAATTCAGAAAGCGCATCCCAGGGTGCTTCCTCAGGCTGCAATGTTGAATGCGAGTCACCTGTGCCGAAAATCTCCAAGTCCCCGGTCCCCAAAGTGGGACAACCAAAGAAGATTCCTACCAAAGAGACGAGGACGCCCCCTCGGACGCCCATAGACCCCAAACGAGTGATCCCAAAACGGGCTAGTTCTTTAAGAGTGGAGAGGTCTACATCTAGAGCATCGCTAAGGAGTTCTAGGAGTTCTTTGAATAGTTCTACATCAGTGTCGACTGTCAAGCGGTCCCCGCCTGCACCCGTGAAACCAGTGCCCAAACCTGTGCCGAAACCTGTCTCCAGGATGCCCGCTTCAAGGTCATCTTCCAGTGGTAGCTCAGTAGGTACCTCCAGGCCACCGTTGAAAAGTGTCAACAGCAGGACGACGACGTCAGGCTTCATGAGGCCCACTGCGGCCTCGAAAGGAAAGGTAGGCCTCACCCCGCAACAGGTCTTGAGAGCAAGCGTCAAGTAAAGTGCTGTTATTTTCAAACTGTAGAAGAACTGTCAGAACAGGTGTATTTGACAGGTCATCTACGTGTTCTGGTGCTAATTCTAATCAAAGTTTTGAAAGACAAAAAGTCAGGACCAAAATGTTACCGCGGGAAAAACGTAAACCAGTGAAAAAGCGAAAAAAAAATCGTTATAATTGTATTATGTTATCTTTTAACCCTATTTTTACTTTTCACCGCGGTAATTTATTTATAAGTGAGAATCCAGTGCCTTGTTTTCCAACCAGACTTGTTAGTATTAATTTAAATAAAATACAAAAAATATTAATCTTTAAATAAACAGGTAATAATTATTGGAAATTTCAGATTACAATAGGCGCTAGAATCTCAACTGAAACAAAATCTGAAGTTTTCAATGACTGATTATTTTAATATAAGTTTTAATAATAGATCTGTTTACAAAGAAGTTTTCATATACGTAATGAACCCGTACGTAATTTTTATTATTATAATTATATGTTTTATTTAATTTAATAAAAATATAAATTCAATTATTGTGCCACGAGATAGTACGGGTATTTTATTTAAATTACCATTTTTTATTACATACATTTAAGGGCAACACCGAGATAACAATTTTTGGAAATTCGCAATTTAATAGGGAAGAAAGTTGAGAGTTTTCCGGAAACTGTAAAATTGTATTTTCTACGATAAAGCACATTTTTTTATTAATAAAATAATCGCTATCCTTAGCCAACTTACTCAGTCGTAGTAAGTGAAAAAGTGATAGCTTTGTGTTCGGCAGCGCGCTTTATTTTATAAGAAAAATATTCTACAGTTTTCGAAAAATCTGATTACTATTTTCATGTAGGTAGGTAACGGAAAATTGAAAATTACCACAAATTGTGCCGGAAGAATCCCAGTTATCGAAGTCATTAATTTTTTTATTGAATTATATACTAATATAAATATTTTATGAAACTAGATAAGTAATATAGACATTTTTTAATTCAAAGAAGTGCAGAAAATGATCTGATTTTTATAATGATATCCATAGATCTTGATCAAAGGGACACATTGTCACAAAGTATAATAAAAATAATTTTAAGGCTTTAACCCAATATTTTATTGTACGTGTTTATTAACTAAACGATATACAATAAATTGACATACCTACGACATACAATTTGTGTTATTTAATTTACCTTTTTAACAAATCCATCAATAATAAAAAATATTTCACCATGTTGTGTTGATATTTGAAGGCCTGATTTAACTAAAAAAAAAACACAAAAGAATTCATCGGAAACTTTTAACTTAATCACGCTATCAAAATAATTTACAAATAGATACAATAATAGGAACTCTAACGTCCTACGTCCTCAACAATAATCATTTATACATTCTCCGTGCAGTCTTATAAAACCCCGATTACAATCCATTCTGTCTTCAATCCTCCTATATTCCTCCCCATCTACCTACCTCCCGTTTTCTTACCCTTTTTCCTCCCGTATTCTTTCCCCTTTTCCCCCCTCTATTCTTCCACTTTTCCTCCCTTTCTCTCCCCCTTTTTCCTCTTATACTTTTCTTCATCATCACAGGATTCCCGCGTCCACCAGCTCTATAACTAACTCGGTCATCTTCTTGCTGCAAGCTGCACTGCTAGTCTGCACTGGCTGGACCTGCGACGTTGACGATGATTCGCTGTCCTGATTATATAGAAAATGGTCATGTTCAGTTGCAGGTACCAATGAAATACGTAAACCAGTATGGCTTGTAACAAGAGCAGAGGGACCACGAGTCGCGGAATGAAGCGCAATAAAAGACCAACAAAGTAATTACATGAGCCTGTCTGTTATAGAAGGGTCACGTCTATCAGACGTGTCGACGTTTGTCTCTTTAGCTCATGCTACAGCTACAGGAGTTACGAATTGAAAAAAAAGTAGCCCAAGATAAGAATGTATACCTACTCATCATTTTCAATAAGCAAGTTTATGACTAGGTATGAGAGCAAAGTTAACATGATCAGATGACATTGCTATACGACATAGGTACTAGTTGTACTATTCTAGGCTTTGTCTAGTGCTGGGTATATATTGGGCAGTGAGTATTACTGCCCTACTGTAGGATTCAGCACCTCAGTTACCTCATGTTGATACAAGTCGGGTGCCTCGTCGCTTTCGCACATCATGATGGGGTACATGTCAACCGCTATGCCGAGACCGAACTTGCCAGCGCGTTTAAACTCTTCTTGTAATCTGTGGAAACCATAAGAAAAAGTCTATTAGTAATGTTGTCTTCTACTACATTGTCATGTATTAAATTAGCTCTCTGGTGTATTCTTACCATGAACTTTATTAAATCCACGATTCTCAACACTACGCTTTAGAACTATGAATTTTGATTAGTTGAATTGATTGATTGATTTGATTTGATGATTAAATAAATTTTGATTATATTTGGGTATTGCGTACCCAATGGTACGCACCCGTATAACATCCCTCCGCCAAGAATTAGGCCTGAGGAAACATATACGTATGGCCTTCGATCAATAATGCACATTGGAGCGTATGGCAGAATTTTTATACTTTCAGAGAGTTCTTAAAATTGCAGCTTACTGCTTCTACTTCACTTACAATTCAAACAACGAATCCCTATTCAAGCTGGTATTGAACACAGAATCCTCATCGCTCATCTGCACCAGTCTTCGATGCAGCTCATCCGTGTAGTACTCCAGGAGTGAGGACATGTGTTCTGCCCTCTGCTGCCGGTCGAGGCACATGTACATGATGTAGGCCAGGTCGAGAGCTGGCGAGGCATAGCGTACAACCTGGAAGTCTACGATGTACATCTGGAAAAGGAAAAGGAGAATAGACCGGCGGTTCTCAAATATCATATTATGTCAATTAGGTATGAATGATGTTATGATACTTGTGTATTTTTTTGGTTCAGCGGTTGAAAATGTGTAAAGGGAGAACTAAAAGTTGCAATATAATACAGGGCCATGTTGTTATGATTAGGATAATGATTAATGAAGAAAAATACGACACCAACTCACATCAGCAATATCCCCATCCACATACTTAAACAAGAAGTTATTAGTCCAGCAGTCGCCATGTCCAATCACTGCGACGGGTTCCTTAGGAGTGACCAGATCCACCATGGTGTGGAAGAAGGTCTCTTCGCTGCAGAAGCTCCGGAACTTTTCCAGGTAAACATCTTTGTCTTCTGCATCAGCCAGCTCCTGTTCTACCATGGCTATGGCGTTGGCTGTGGCCTCCATGTAGTAGTTTTTATAGTAATCGACGTTTTCTTCAACGTAGAATACTGCAATATTAATTAATGTTAGTATTCTTTGATGCCCTATAATGATTGTTTATTTTTTCATATAATTGTACATATTATTATAGTTTATATTTAATTTATATTATGTAAATATTTAATGTATGACAATAAAAATGTTAGTATTTGAAAAACCTAAAAACCTTAGCAATTTTTTGAAATGGTTTTTTTCTAGGATGGTATCTAATAGGAACTGTTAGCTTCTCTAAGTTTCGTTTGCTAACAAGCATGGTCCCAGTTGTCCATCCCATTCGGAGCTCCTTGCCCCTAATAAATTTG
Source organism: Amphipoea oculea (assembly GCA_945859645.1). Lineage (NCBI taxonomy): Eukaryota > Metazoa > Arthropoda > Insecta > Lepidoptera > Noctuidae > Amphipoea > Amphipoea oculea. Next base: position 1,021,109 of record OX243883.1, on the reverse strand, counting down.
GAAATTGATGAAAGAGATATGGCAAAAAATAGTCTCAATTTTTAACCTCCTTGGTCTCACCTTCAGAAATCCCATCCTTAATATTCAGCAGCTCATAGAACGCCTCAGGGTTATGACATTTCATAGCCAGCGACAGTGCATGAAATTGCGACAAATGCTTCATAACAAAATAGCACTGCTCCACTGTCAGACCCTGGCGCCTTTCCGGCATGACATACCCTTCCCTCTTCAGATCCTTCAGCACCACGCAGTCATTCTGAGCCAGGTAACACTTCGGGATCGACTTGAACGGGTTGTGAACGTTCCATTGCTTCTGGAAGTTGAGTAGAGCAGGCCAGATCTTGTTGTAGAACGCGACCTCGTTACAGAACAACTCGTCACTCTTGAAGGCCTCTCTTCGCAGGATGCTTTCGGGAAGGCACTTGTAGATGATGGAGCTCTCCCAAGGTTCGTCTGTTTCGCTGGAGCCGTCGGGTTCCACGTGTCTTCGGATGCCTTTCAAAGTGATCCGGTATACCATGGACGTGTAGTTGTCGCCTCGTTTGGAGCCCGGTGCCCCCTTAAGACAAAGTTGATGAATTACGATATATACAATTCTATATTTGGATGCATCATGTATCACAGTATAAATCGGATGGATTCGATCTGATTTGATCGAAGCTATTCGATATGATGCTATAGTACGAGTATCGTATTGCATCGTTGTGATTAGATTCTTTATTTTTTTCCTGTTTAAAAGTTTATTCGTTCGCACGGCCGTAAAAATATCGCGGCGGGATTTTATTCGGCACTGGATTTTAAACTCTTGGTGTTGAGCCAAGCGTTGAGAATCCAACAGAGCGCATCCCAGTGCGTCAAAAAATCACACTGTTGGATTTTCAACTCTCAGCGCTACGCAGCGCGTTGAAAATCCCGAGTGCGAAAAAAAATCGCCGCGGGAAAACGCGCCCGTGCTATCTGGGCTAAGATGTCAAGCTCTTAATAGTTGGTTCTAACCACAGATATAGATAGACCTAGATAACGCAAGTATCACGAACTGTATGAAAACCAAACGTGCCATTTTTTGATTACCTACTATGACGTCACAAGCTCGCGCTCGCGGTCACGCTCACCCAGTCAGCAGTACACAGGACTGAGCGTGAACGTGGCGGCTTACGATTTTTTGGAACGTAAGCTGGTGCGATTTTTGGCACGCGAAGTAGTTGCTCTTTATCTAGGTGTATCTATATCTGTGGTTCAAACTTATTATTTTACATGATAGAGTATGTTTATAACTATAATAGTGTCAATTTGCACTTTACACAATTCCTTAGGGTCTGATATTTTACAACAACTTGTTCGTGTGTTACAGGTAGGTACCGATACCGATAGGACAGCATTGTTATCTACTATTATGCATTCACTGTTTATACCTACACTACACCAACTTAAATGGCTTAGTTTTCTTTAGCCTACGCACTATGACCGTGTTGTCTAACAGCTGAATTACCTGCCAGGTGAAGGCTGTGTTCGTGGGTTTCTAAAAACTTTAGATGATAGGTAGTGGTGACGATTTCCATTTTAAGGTCGTCATTTCTAATGTGCCTTGGTGCATTTACAGCATCCCATCTCCATATCCAGTTACTGAGTACCTACTTACTTACTTTATTTTGGAATTGTTGGTTTATTTCATCGTTGCTTTTTAGTACAGCCCCAAAATTGGATGCCATACCATACGTTCAAATTGGTATAGAATATGTTTAATATAATTTTATTATGTAGTATGATTGCGATTTGAATCGATCACAAGTATCGATACAATTAAAAGTATCGTCGATCCCTATTTTGAAACCTCGAGTTTGCTACCGGCTCTGAAATTACCCACCTTATAAGATTACAAACGATTTTTACACTATCCACTAACAAGACACTATAAAACTTCCTGCTTGATTCTACTCGCTAATTAAGTCTAAATTTTAATGACTGCACCTACCTCAAACTGTTGTATACTGACATCAGGATATTCATCTTTAAGCAGACTCTGCAGGAAATCGAGGGTGATTTCCGACATGACACACCGATCAGTCAGGTGGACCTCCTGGCGGGATAGACGACTGAATTCAACTGAAGAGCTGCTTCTATCATTATCTAGTTGTAGGCCTAGGACGACCATCCTTGTAGGAAAGTTCAGGACTAAAATAATTCAATCGTGTTTATTGCGTGCAGTGCAATCCGCCGTTGAAATCCACCGCGCCTACACTGTTCGCAGAAATTATTATCGCGTCGAGCACAGCAAGAGCCCCTGGAAATACTTGTGCCGTACGAAGTCCTGAAGGTGGAGAAACTAGGTGAAGCACGGGTCCGACCCCTGAATATCCTTTAATTTCAGCTGGATGTCAAGGATGAAGTCAGTGTTATTCAGATGTGCACGTCGAACTTTAGCGAGAAGTACTCCTGTACGAGTCGCTAGAAAATGCTGACTGAATGCCATCCCACAGGAGGGATGAGGAGGGAGAGAGAAGTCTCCAAGACATTATTAAAATGTTGGAAGAGACCGACCCGGACGCTGTTCCGGTTTTCACTTGTGCAACCTACCTTCGACCACGTCGACGTCGCCACTGCTGAGAGGCAACACAAGTATGAGATAAAGCCGGGCTGAGGTGCAGGTGAAGTTAGAATCATCTTCAGGACAATCCCGAAACTATGGTCAAGATCCCTACCAGCTTCTTACTGAAATACTTCCTTCCTTTGAACACGCTCTGGTTCCTTACCCTAGACCTGTTTCGGCAAAGTAAACTCTACCGACACAAGCCTAGAGTTCATTGTGTGCATGCACACGCGTACTCCAATGAACTCTAGCTCTCACCACGTCGTCAACGAAGAGTTACGGCGGCGGCGGGGTTATTATTAATATGATACCTAACGAAGTTTGATACCTGGTCAATACGGGTAGGTAGTATTGACCAGGGTCTTCGGATTATGGCTACCTACTCTACTTCGGAACCATGTCGGGCGGTATTTTTACTCAAATGACTTTTTATAGCGATCCCCAATCAATGTGTTAATCGAGGTGAAAACCAACTGAATGGTAGTCGTTCATTTCAGTGTTTAAGATGCATTTTCGATTGACTGTTAAACAATGAACGAATAGCAAGGAATTTTGTTAGGCCTATTTCTCACAGTACCTAAACCTTGAGCCATAATACCTACCTACAAGTCTTGGGTTAGAAAAGATTTATCCGTATCTAAATGAAAAGCTAAAACTATTTGAATATGACATGGTCACTCTAGTGGTGTGGGGCGCATTATTGAATTGTTACAGCGGCTGGGGTCGCCGTGATTGGATAATATCACCGGTTGTTTCAGTGGTTAACGTGCACTCAGCTGTCTATCATCTGCCCTTCCCTCTTGCGCAAGATTGTTCCCGAACCAATTATGTAGATGATAGAAACGTGCTAGTTAGTACGTTTCCTCTAGTGTTAATATAAGAGCTATGAAAGTATTAAATACAGGGAAAATATATTGCAATTAGGTGGCCACATGCCGTGAAAACATTTTTGGGGGTATATTATATTTTCATAGTTTAAATAGTAAAATATTTAAAATGATCCGAGAGTTGCTTAGAACGGAACGACTATGTCAAATTGACATAATGTGACATTCCCGCCAGAATGTGCGTTCAAATTGCTGAAATATTATTCATAACCACTTTATAATGCAAAAGCAAGACGGAAATAACTTAGTATTGAAAAAAGTAGGCTTATGAAACTAATAAAAGTGATAAATTAAAAAAGTACTTAGAAAATATTATTTCTACATAAGGGTTTTTTGAAAATGGTTTTCTTATATGAATGGAATTGACGTGAGAGTTTCACTGCTTCGAACGCAAACGCAAACGTCAACGTCAAGTTGAAATTTGATTTTTCTGCGAATCGTGTGTTAGAAAAATCGCTGCCGAAATATTCTCTAAAAATAGGAAATTTTCGGTTCTCTGTCTATTTAAATTGGATTTCAATTAACCTCGTTCTACTGAGTGAACAGTGCTGATAAACTATTGCTAAACATGCCTGTAGATCAAATTCAATACTCGGAAAGGTACACTGATGACGTCTATGAGTATAGGTGAGTTTCTTCATTTTTCTCATAATTTTACTGTAAGTATAATAATTATTGTTAACGCTTTGTCAGGACCTCGATAATTCATTTATGAGGTGTGTATGTCACATAGATTTATAATAACGTCCAGATTGAGTGTTCCGTACAAAACGCACCGTTCTTATTGAATGCATTTAGTGATACGCGTGTGCGTTGGTACCGCCCACCGCAAGTGTATTATTATCGTTTCTGCAGTTGTGTGCGTGACGTTTTCTAATACCAGCGCAAAATGATTACCCCAAAATGTGGGAAAATTCGTGTAGTTTTCTTATTCATATTCACTTAGGTAATTATATAGTTATTATATGTGTACAAAATGAAACCCGCCTTTTACATTCATACCGATTGACTCTTATGATAGTTTTTGAAGATTGTTATAATTTTATTTTTAACATGGTTTTCGTAAACATGTGTGAATGAACAAAAAACTTTTAATATCATAGGTACTAATATTATAAATCAGAAACTTTGTGAGTGGTACTGGTTTGAGAATTATCGCTAAACATACGTTAATGTGGGAACATTATAGGCTGATGATGATGATGATGATACGTTAATGTAACAAACATACCTAAAATATTGTTTCGCTCCAAATCCGTTTGTTGACTCAATAATATCGTAGTATTAAAAAAGATGGTAAAAGTATTTCATACCCTTGGCAACCATTGATATCATTTTGTTGATAATAATAATGTTGATTTCGTAACATTATACAATATTAAAATATCGCAGCATAAAAAAAGGGTAAAAATATTTCATGCCTTACCTTGGCAATACTCAAATATTATGGCGTCGTTTTGTTTTTATTTTGTTTTCGTAATAATTTCAATGAAATACGTAGAAATTCATCATAAAATTGCAAACTTACCTGTGAAATGTGATGTTCGTATCCTTGTCTTTTTTTGGAGTGTAGTTTTTACACGATTTCACTGCACAAACCGTCATTTTTTCAATTATATTTAACAGCGTTTTCTGACGTACACGCGTTGAACGTCTGTCGCGTAATGGCGGCCTGTGGGCGGGGCTAACGAACGAATACACTATTTTGGTGTCTGTGAATTCGAAGCATTTTGACAGCGCGTACTAGGCATCTGGACGTTATTATAAATCTATGGTATGTCATTTACGTGTGTAATTTGCTTGTTTAAAAGTGTTTCGTTGCACAATATGGTTGCAGTGTTCTTCAGTCATTTTGCGTCATTTTCCTATCCGATTGCGATAAATTCATGCGTATAAAATTGCATGCCGATTCACAATCATGTACTAAATTCATCTGAGATGAAATGGGCGCAAGGTTACAGCTTAAGTGTGACGTAGACTGTCTATTGTTTGTTTCCACTAGCCAGCAGCAGAACAAAAAGAAACAAGAGTTATTGTAGGTGTTGTCGCTCAACTGTTGAAAACTCTAAATTTGATTTATAACAATAGAATTTCAATTGTGTCTCATTAGCCACAGTTGAGCTACTGCATGGCATCTGATTACAGCTGTTTCAATCAATACCTAGCTGTCACATTTAATAATTTTTTTGTCTTCGAGTATTTTAGTATAGGATCAGTGAGTTACACTAATAAGTAGGTATAACAATTATCAAAGAAATAGGTATTCCAGGTTTTCTGCTTACTACAAATACCTTGGTTTATAACTATAATATCCCATTACAGGCATGTCATCCTCCCACCAGACATCGCCCGCCTGGTACCAAAGTCCCACCTCATGACGGAGACAGAATGGCGCAACCTTGGAGTCCAGCAAAGCCCTGGGTGGTTGCATTTCATGGTCCACAACCCTGAACCCCATGTCTTGTTGTTCAGGCGACCACGTACTGACAACCAGGCCCCTGTGAACGGTCTTGACAGTAATACGAACTCAACCGTCAAAGTATGAGGTTGATGCACCTAGGTAATGTAATAATTAATGCAGCTGGTGATAGAACATAGAGGTTTTAATTATAAGTTTTACTTTTATAGTAACTTACTGTACACATGAAATGGTAAAAATATTCATAACACAATCTACCTAAAGAAATTTAGCTCAAATATCAAATTGTCATTGATTTTTCATGGAAAATAGTTCTAGCTGCTGTACAAAGAACAATGCCATTTTAACACGTTGGCGGACACGGACAGTAACATCTCAAACTAACGTCTCTAAGAATGGCATGTATGCCGTTCTTTATGATAGTATGGAAAATCGGTTGTCATGTGGGGTACTGATTTTATGCAAGTAAATACTCAGACGACGAGAGGTGTACTGTCATATGATTTTAGCTACCTAGAAGACTGGAGACGTTACTGTCCACCAACGTGTTAAACATTGAAACATCAAGCATATTCTTTTCCTGCTGGCAATAATATTTTATCAAAGTTTGTGTTAAAATTTTTTTGTTATAAGTAGTGCACAATGTGTGAATTATTGGGGTAGCCTACGTTTGTCATCCGAAGGCCAAAATCTATTATTGATAATAGATTTACAATCTCATTGTCACAATTAACATTGAGATTAGAAATTAGCATATTAGCCTTCAAAATGGGTTTTCCTGAAAATAAGTAAATATTATTGTTGATTGCCTAGCTTAATGACATTATAAAAGCGCATGTTGGGTGCATCTTGCCTTGATATAGTGAAAAACACCCATTGCTAAAAATGTAATACTCATTTGGAACAAAGATTACAAAATATGTGCTTTGAAGTGGAGTTGCAGACACCACAGCTCAAATTATGTATTTATTTCATGCCTTTAAAAAAAATCCTATGTTGTATTACCAGCTATGTATCCTATAAACAAACTATAAAGATATTTAAACAAATTAAAGTAGTTAGAGTTTATGCAATTTATATGATAACATGTACTGTTTTCACTATAAAAGACTAATATAAAATATGTAGGTAGTATTATGACCAAAATACTTGTCCAAAAACTATTTGCTATTTTTAAGAACTGTGTGAAGTAAGGACAAAGATACGACTTGTGATAGACAGTTTTTTTTTATATTGTACCTTTAGGCTGTTTGTCCATCTCACCCTTCACCGCCCGGACGTCACCGGAAACTAAGTGACGGCGTCAAAGTAGCGATCTGTACAATTACGGCCGGCCGCAAACGTCCGGTTTCCTGATTCGGAATTCAGTTTCGGAATTCAGATTCGTAAACCCGAATGCAAGCATTTCATACAAAATGTTCTCTCCAGCGCACACATACTTAAATTTTTCGTCAGGGTTTCAGAACGGAAAATTTAAGAACGTGTGCGCTGGAGAGAACATTTTGTATGAAATGCGTGCATTCGGGGTCTCCGAATCTGAATTCCGAATCAGGAAACCGGACTTATGCGGCCTGCCTACTTTGGCTTCGTGACCAGCGCACGTCCGTCACTCGAGTAACGTCATCTTGGCCGCCGAAGTTTCGAGTAGTTCGGCGCGACCACTAGAACTCGACCCGATATTGTGACGGGCTGATGTGCTGGCAATGCTAAACACGTTTGGCCTTGCCCTCACACTGCCAGCGCACGGCGCCGTTCGCCTGATTTTTGTTTTTTGTTTTGCTTTATCTATCCTGCCGAGTTCAATTGCGATGAACACACGATCACCGTCACCGGGATGTCACGTTCGGAGCGCGTAATATCGTTTCTTGGCGACGTCCCTGTAGCGGCTGCGGTGGTCAAACGCCCTTAGATACAAAACTAACCTAGAGAGATAAAAATGCTTATCAAACACTTGATATTTTATCTAATGGATAATTAGCAGACTGCAAAATCTATTAACTATGTAGTATAATTAATTATACTTTAGTTAGATAGCATGCAGAGATAATATTATACTTACTGTTATTACCCACCATGAGTTAAATTATAGTGATTTTTACCTGCATATTACATGTTATGCAAATATTTAATAATAATAAAATGAAATACAATTTAAATAGTAGGTTGTTCCTATTCATGACTGAAGAATTATTTATGTGAAATTGTTTAATAATAATAGTATAAAATAAATGTGCCTTTAAGCTGTTTTCTTGAAAATTATAATTATTATTTCTGTAATGAAGGATTTGGGCTCTTGAATTCATTAAAAGGAAAAAAATAAATTTATTTCAACCCTATTTCAGCAATGATGGCCTTGAAAAATATCTTATGGATTTTTCAATGCATTCGCTAAACTTAGGGAGCCTTGCCTCTTTTATTTTCGAATCATTATATTGTAGTCTACAGCTAGGCCTCGTAAGGCTGGCACAGACTTGTGTGGGCCGCAACGCATTGCCAAGATCCACTTTCATACATTTTGTATGAACCATCGCAAACTGCGGGCAGGCCGCAGCGCGTTTTGTATTCTAATGCGATGCGGCTGTAATGTGTGCTTAAGCTTTACAATCTGCCTTTAAATGTCTTCTACATTGGGCATAATAATTATTTCAATTGATAATTCCTTTAAACACAAGATGCCTTTGCCTTCTAAAATATATGTATTAGTATGTTAAACAATGTAGTAATAATAATGGCTATGTATATGTAAGTATATTATTGATATTATTATAATGGTGCAAATTTCAATTGACTAATAATGTAAGTTAGTGTATGAAGTTTAATTTAATTATAATGTTTGTTAACTAAATAAAGGTTTATACGGGCAAAACGTCGAAGGTAAGTCTTTTCAATTTTTATCAATTCCTTGAGATCAAGACTGCATCTGCCTAGCCTTTTCCCAACTGGGTTGGGGTCGGCTTCCAGTCTTAACTTAGCTGAATACCACTATTTTACATGGAGCGACTGCCTATTCAGATTGGCAATCGCTCCATGCACCATGTCTACTCCATGTGGCAGTGTGGAGGTAAGCCCTCACAATCCAGTTACTGGGTAAAACGATACCCCTTGGTAAGACTGGTTGTCAGACTTTCGGGCTCCTGACGACACGTAACGACTTTCAAAGATCCATGAATGACAGCCGGGACCAACGGCTTAACTTGCTTTCCGAGGCACGGAGGGGTCTTGGTATGTGAAGATGGTCACCCATCCACGGACCGACCGCGGCAAGCGTAGCTTAACCTGATTGATTGACCCTTGCGGCTGTTACTTAGCTAATTCGCAGGTGTGATTACATGTGATCTTTCGTTGGAACTTGCGAGTCCCCTTTTTCATCACCCCCTTGTAGCCGGGGTTTTTGTCTACAGATAGTTAAAGTTGACCCTGATCTTTGTCAAAAATTTATGGATTTACAGTTCGCGTCACGTATGTTTGCCACTCTGCAACCAGGCTTTCCAACGTAAATACAACAATTTTGAACTAAGGTCAGAGTCAACAAATTATAACCTACTAACTACTTGCATGGTCTAAACAGTGCTTAGATGGTGCATCTTTTATTATTGCTTCAACTTATAGGGCAACATTACGCACTGTGTACATCAGGCTTTACAAGTTGGGCAACATTCCTCTTGTTTTTTATGATACCTACTATTTGTTTTATGTAAAGGACAGGTATGAATCATTTGAAAAGAAACCACATGATACTATGTTGAATGTTTATTTGTGTTTAACTTCTAAAAACATTATAAACACAGTAAAATATACAAATAAATGCGGAAGTAGTACATTTCGTAAGGTTGCCAATATTAAAATAATAAGTAATTAAATTTCGTAAACAGAAAACTACCGTACTACACAATAAACAAAAAATAAAATTATTAACAATATATTAGTGTAAATTTTTATTTTCTATTTTCGTTAAAAATAATAATAAAGATTGTGCTTTTTTTCTTATATACTATATTAGCGAAATTAATAAGAATTTAAGTAACAGTCGCTGATGCGCCGAAATCTCGGAATGTCGCCAACGTTAAAAAGTGCCGGGGATTTCGAAATTTCTGCGCAAGCTTACGACGGAAAAAAATTAAAATAAACAATGATATGATTAGATCCGAAGTTCTTAATTTAAAGTTAGCTTCAACAGGATTATTTAACGATCGTATAAAAGTCTCTCCAATATATCCTTATCTAAAAAAGGTAGGCAGCATCTTACTAGTAGACACACGGTACATATCGAGATACATCGGCATGCGACATAAAAATCGTCGCATCCCAAATTAGCCTAATCGAAAAACGTGTCATCTTGCCCTTTGTAATAGTGAAAAAGTTTTGGATACATGTTATTAGTTCCTAAGAAGAGTCCCTACAGTCCGACAGTACTATCGAGCGCGCACCGCGATCATTGAACGCGACTAATTAATCGCACGAACTTTCGACAAGGTAAAGTTTGTTAGTTCATCTGTTCGATTGCGATTTCTCAATCGCACGACACAATACTCGCGGCTCGCCAAGATCTAAGAGTGAAGGAAAGGAAACTGCCACTACTCTGCATAGAAGCACTTCGATTATTTATTTTTCATCATCTAACGATACATTTTTGATAACTCGATAAATGTTTAACTTACACAAACATGCATATATAAATAACATGCTCGATATCATTTTGGCTACATCTAAATACTACTCGCAAAATTGTTAACGAATCCATTTTAACTACGGCCATACTAGACATATGGCATACATTTTTGAAGATCGGAGAGTTCAATCTATATAACAATACATTTCCACTAAAACTTAGGCCCTTTCAGTGGTTGCGCGGTAAAAACATGGAGGTTGCATCCATTGTGTTGCATTATTTATCAAAATATGTCACAGTTGTGGTTTTAAAGCTAATTGTGATCCTATTAAAGCTTTCAGCTTATAACGTTCAGTGTGACCACATTTCAAAATTCTTACTATTGTAGTAGTTCGTTAAAATTTGCTTTTTGTATAATTATAGAAAAAGATGGATATGGTTTCAGTAGAATATTTCACTCGTTGATATGGTAAAAATGTGGTCAAACCAATCGAGCTGTCTTGTAAATAATATAGACCACCGATTAGTCGGTGACCATGTCGCCTCAGTTTCGTTTCACGTGATATAATACATATGCCTGTATTTTACACAGCAAAATGATATGGAAGTATACAAGAAGTGATATGATATATAATGGAGATTGTACTAACAAGATATGTACTTAAACGATTAAAATATCAAGTATCCACAAATTTGGTACATTTTTTTTTTTTTGTTAAGTAAATATATATGTATAAATGCTCGTTACAGTGTCTTTTTCGTTGGATCGTCTCGTTCTAGCAACACTGTCGGGGTTACGGAGGGGAAAAACAAAAATAGTAGAAATTCTGTCAGGGTTGCCTACAGGAATTCTAAAAAATACGGTAGAAATAAAAGCGACTCAATCACGATACGTACTGCAACAATGGCATGCCCTTATTAATACAATAAGCGTTGCATACGACTATCGTCTTGAAAACGACGCTACAGGGAACTAAATCTAGATAAAAATCATCGTTAGTTCTATATAGCCGGTTCCTTGCAGGCTTCTACTTTTTAGTATCTTTCCCCGTGAAGCCTCGATTAGAAAATGTGTGGAATGTTAGAGCTTATGTATAATAAGGTAGAAACAGCATGTGCAGGGTATTGTTAGTGATGAGTCGAAAATTAGTAGAAACACTGTACAATTTTTATAATACTTCGATGTTTAGCAAGGATAGAAATTTAAAGCGTTCTCTTTGGTATTGCTCGACAGTGTTGCTAGTTCGAAGGTATCATAGAGAAGGTGGCGGTTGCCGAGTGGCTCCGCTGGGTGGCAGCACCATACGCGCGTGTGACGTCACATGAGGGCTACTCTTTGGTGGGGGGTTTCCCGTTGGTGTACTGCGGAGGAGAGTTCGATGTTTGGTTTTGTGTGTCCTCCGTCATTACTGACACTAGTTCTTCGACGGCGCGGCCTAGGTCATCTGGAAATTGATAAAGTTGTTTATAATCATGATCATAATACAAGAAGGATTAGTGTTTTTAGTTGTTATTTGATTACTTTGTTACATTGTTGTGATATAGTTTTCGTTATGCAGTGTCAAATTAAAGTATGGTTGAATAATTATTAATGACTAATAATCCGAAAATACCAGCAAATTCTTAAAGTTAATAATTATGATAGTAAAATCTCGGCGCACATTGTAAAATGTGTCAAAGTTTGAATTCAAACACGTAGATAACAACATCAAATTACCTCAAGGTATACGTCCTGTTAGGTTTGCAGTAAACAGAAAAAAACATATCGTGAATATTAAGTATTATTGCTAAAACGACGACATTTAACATGCATCACTCAAAACCATGCAACAACCTACAAACGACGACGAAAGAAAAAGAAAACAACGAATTACAAAAAAAAAAAAACAACTGAAAACACAATCAAGGAAATCTACGAAAAATATCTGTAAATTGAAGACAAAGTCCTAAAAACTAGCAAAAAGCGTCTTCAGTGCAAGAGGATAGAATCCATTTTGCATTGCTAACGTGATGGCTGCACTAAATTCACGTGAATGTGTAAAAACTAGCAATACAATCAATCAATAGGCTGCTATGAAAGGTCAAATCTGGTGGCAGCAGTGCTACGAAAGTTAAAATCTATTGAAATGTTTCCAATTGACGTTATTTCCTCATAAACATATGTGTTAAATAAGATTGATTATAAAATTAGGTACTGCACAAAATGTTCAAGCTGCAGCGGAAACTGACCTATAAATATTTAAAGTAACTTTTCCGAAATCACATAAATTGGAAACTCATGGCAACGCAAGATACGTTTTTAAAATCGCGGGCACTCGTCTGACCTGCGCAGTGCATGAGTGAGTGCACGGCGTGCGGCGGCGGCGGCGGCCGCTCCAGCACCTCCCGCTCCGCGCCCGCCCAGCGCGTGCCGCCGTCTTATACACACACACCATGTTAGGGACCGGGGATAGGCTATCTGGACCTATGTTGGTACCCTGAGGGACCCCTACTAATAGCGCTTCATCTACGATAGGACTTAGAATGGTTCCTTGAGAGACACCTAAACTTGACGTGTTATTTTTACCATATCTTTATCAAGTCCGCTGCGGAAAAACTATACTCAATATGTCTTAAGAAATTTTAACCTAGAGAATGGGGTTCAGAATGGTACCTTGGGGGACACCACAACTTATTATGTTGTTTTTTTTGTCCTGACTGGTCGATGTCGCATAATAGGGTTGGTCTTGCCATAATTACAAGAATATTGTGATAGGGATCTACTAGGCTATATTATGGACCATTTCTGTATTAATAGGGAATACTATGGATAATACAAAGTCAACTCTGTCAAAGGGCTCAATCTGTCCTAGGGTGGTAGATGTGGATACTCACTAGTTTGCGACTCATGGTATAATCCATTATGCATTTTCGCCGGCGAATCGGTAGCGAGCTGCGAAGCGGTCACAGAGCGAGTCTGGAGTGTGCCAGTGCGAGCTGGTGGAGAACCTTGGGCAGGCTGGAAATGGTGAAGAAAAAGTTTTAGAATAATGAAAGAGAGAAAATCCGTTTATTGGCATAATACCAATAAGACAGATGATGAGTACCTATAGGAGTGAAGTTTAGCGATCTGGCCTTGGATGAAGTTAAATGATGTTTATTTCTGTAAGTTGCACAGTAAAAACATAATTGACAGCCAGGTTCTGTCTCGTTTCATATATTGCATTGTTATCATCAATTTATGAATAGGTTTAAAAAAAAGTTTACTATGGTTGTTACCTCATCAAGCAGTCTCCTCAACCTCTGCAACTGCGCCTCGAGCTGTCGGTTATGTTCCTCGAGGATCTGCATGCGCGCCTCCAGACGACCCTTGTGCTGTCGCAGCAGACGGGCTTCGGCCATCATGTCCTGAAAGCCATTGGTTCTTGATCAAATGTTGTTGTTTTTACCGTGTGTAAATTTTTTAAAGCTGTGTGTGAGATTGCTTAGATGTCTTCTAGTATAATTAGATAGGTAAGCAATTTGGTATCGTTTCTATCTGTGACAGAACTGTGTTTTAGCCACAATAAAGGAAGGTTGATTCGAAGTATATTAAAAGTGCAATAGACATTTTTGATAATAGGAACTAGAATAATTGCAAATATGATCGCCGTTATTGACATGGTTTTAGGTGCTATAAGCATAATTTCGGCTTTTACACGTGTGTTAAAATGTATATCTTTTATGTGGCTATATCTGACTATCTACTTTATGTTGCTAGCTAATGTTTTCTTGGGGCCATTTACTAACACAGAACTTTACTGTCAAAATAGACGATTTCTTCTAAATTCAAAGACTTCTTTTAAAATTCAAGAGGCACATCAGTAGTCGGTTTCGCAATTTTCAACTTCTTCTCCAGTTTCTGCAATACCTTAAACGTCACGATTGTCATTTTATGTTTAATTTCTGCAAATCATTTTAAACTTTAAGTTCCTTTAATAAAACCTGCAGTTAATTGGATATTTACCTGGTCAACAGGAGCGTTCCTGTTATCATTGACACCGTGCTGTTCCTCAGGAGTAGATCCTGGTGTCTGCTTTGCCTTCAGACGTTCGTATTCAGCTTGCAGGCTGGCATTCTCTTCCTCCAGTTCCCTAAAATAGCGAATAGGTTTGGTAAGGTTCGATGTTATGCTTCGGATCTTGCAAGACGTAAGATAACATTTCTTTGTTACTTCGGATTCATTAAACTAGTTATCTATCTGCCGAGGCAGTTTGCTGTACTGATATTGATTGTGTGGTGTGTGTTTGTGGTCACTACTACACTAGTCGTCTTCTTAGTCTTAGCAGTAGTCATGAGTCGTCCGGGCCTCGATTTCTATATTAATAGCAGTTACAGTCTAGGCTTAATAAGCAGCGTGTCAATATCGACGACATACCTGATCATAGCCTCCAGTTCATGTCTCTGCTCACGATGGATAATAGACACAACCTGCACCGGTGAACGTGGTGCGTCATCAGCTTCACCACCGCCGTTCAGTGACGCACAGTATTGGGCAATCAGTTGATGTTCTTCGTCACTGTGGATAGCATACAGAAACTTTTAGTGACTTTTAGTTTTAGAGTTTAAAAAAACAAATAGGGAAAAGACGTAAAAGGATGCCAAAAAGATGACTACATGATTTGAAATAGAAATATCGATATCGGTTACGAAAGCGGGATAGATAGTTTAAAAAAAGGAACATTTATCATGATCATAAGTCGTAGCAAATCGAAAGCTAAAAGAGACAATGAGATTTATAAACAAAATAATGTTACCAAGTTAAGGAACATTTTGCAGACGATTTTACAAACCTGTCAGGGGTATCTCCCGGCTTAGCCCCCAGCTCGACCTGAGCCAGTCTTGTAGCATACAGCTCCAGGCGCGAGTGCATGTCGTCACCTCCCAGGGCTGAACCCGAAGCACTGCCGTGTTGTGGTGACGGTGCTGGAGACTCCAAGGCATCTCCTGGAAATTGTAGGATTATGTTTATTAATTAATCTTTTTTGGGAACTTGAGCAGCTGGTTGCTGTTTTTTTGAACGGTTCAAAACCAATTACAATAAAGACACCGTTTATAAATGATATTCCTAGATAAGTTAATATAATCACGTCTCGGCCAAGCTCGGTCTCATCAATGGACTCGTTTCTTGTGGAAGACTGAGTATACCATTTTGTGATACAGAAGACTATCGGAAAATTCAACCTGCAGACACCAGATCCGCTAATGAGCTCTTAAGAATCTAATTTGAGATAAATTATACCTTCAAGCACGGTCTGCACGGGCAGGTAGCCCACTCGGGGATGTTTCTTGAAGTAGCGAGCTGACTTGAACTTGTTGCGTAACGCGCGGGTGAAGTCGCGCACATCCTCGCCTGATGTTGTCTGTAAACAAAAGTAAGCTCACTGAAATATATTCAAAACTAGACGATACATAGAAACGACAGACGATGATAAATTATATTTTGGGTAGGACTCCAAATAATATCTACTATTTGTCTTGTTGGCCAATAAAACTTTTTAGACGGAGGTTTCCATAATCATCGATCCCAAACGAATAAAGCTAGGTATAATATTTAAAACAAGTAAAGAAGTAAGTAATGTAGAAATATCGGTAACTTACAGCAGTGCAGTACTCCTGCATGGGATGTGTCAACTTGTGGTTCTTGGCTTTGCGGCCGTTGAAGAAGCACTTCTGGCACATGTCGAAGTTGAAGCATTTCAGGCAGCGGTATCTGTATAGGATAAAACAATTCACGTTAAAATCCGCTGTTTAGAATGGACATATACACCAAAACTTAGAACGTAATGAGGATCTAAACTTATTTTCAGGTCAGTAGCCTTGTTCGAACAGGCAGAGGTTCAATTGATTTCAAGATTATAACTAGCCGTAGTACCAAGAAGTGTTAAAACGGCTTTAACGAAGCCATCATTGTTCCGTTGCGAAAAAGAGATAGTCGGTTGTGGTGCTCCACCTCTCGCTCTCACTGGGACAGTCAAGGTTCTAAAACTTCATAATACAGCCTCTTCTCTATAATAATCAAAACATTTCCAAATAAAATTTTCAAACGCTAACCTGAACCCAATAATCGGGTACTCCTTGCAGATATTACACTTGGCCTGATGCTTGGCAGTCTCAGCAGCCGCCAGCCGATGCAGTACGGGCAGCCACACCATGGACTGCGGCTCCTTCTGCAGCCACTGGAGGAAGTGGAACGCTTCTATGAACTGAAGCTGTCCGTCCGCGTCGCGTTCCAGGGTCTTGTCTTTGTTAACTGGTTCTTCTTTTTCCTTTTCTTTTTCTGGAAGGTTCACTGAAGAGGAAGGAAAACGTAAGTTTTCATATTAAGATTTTGTTGTACTGTCAACCGTAAGCCTATGGTAGTAAATTAACAGCGCCCTTATTTCGTAGCAGTAATGACTCATCAAGTTAAAGGTTTTTCTAGCTGTTAGTTTGCTACCCTTGACGTGGTGTTGACCGTACGTCCTCTCATTATGTTCTTAAGATTTTAAGTTGCTTGCTGTTGTTATTACAAGTTAAACATAATAGGTGGCATACCATAAATTAAGCTTAATTATGTCTAAGGTACTTTACGTATTATAATGCTTCAAATGTTACATTATAATATAATACCTAGCATAATCAGCCTATAATATTCCCACTGCTGGGACACAGTCCTCCTCTCTTCGAGAGGGAGTGGGCAATCTACCGCGCGGGCCCAGTGCGGGTTGGTAAATGTCACATGTCTTCGAATTCATGGTTCATAGACATGCCGGTTTCAACATAATACCTAGTTAATCCAAAAATTAGCAATAATACAATTTCCTGGATAAGTGGAAACCAATGTTTAGAAAAAGGTACTAACCAACTTTCCGGTCAAGCGTGCCTCCCTTGTTGCCCTCTTTGGTAGCAGCAGAAGCCTGTTCGAAGCAGCTCCTCACTGAAGGTTCGATGTTAGACCCTCCGAAGGCTGCTACTTCACCCAGTTGTCTTGGTACCTGAACAGAATAACATTATTTTATGAGCATCATAAAGTATTGTAACCGAAGGGATACTTTCAGAAAAAGTAATCCTCGATTGTGGCTGTCTCAAATGTTTAGGCTTTATTAGAACTTGAATCAAAGAGCAAAAATCTAGTTAATCAAAGGTTGTTGGAGCGGATATTTTACCTGTATGCAGTCATGCAGCAAAAGTCCGAGTTTTCTTTGGTCAGCTCTACACGATGGGTCTGCGATCAGTCGGAATAGATACCTGGAATTAACAATATTATTGAAACGGTGTTCCGGCTAATTTTATGATGTTGTGTGCATCTCAATAATGTTGTTTTTTTTTTTTTTAAGATTACTATTAGCTTGCACATTGTATTCCTGTTAATTCTGCTAAGTAAGTGGAAATGGTTCACGCTAGTATTACATCAGATGGGAATTGAAATCACGATCTGATGTTGGTCAGCGCTTTGAATGTTGGACTATTGACGCTTTAGAAATCGAAAAATTCTTTTCCATATCTTTTGACAGGCCGTTAAGAGTAATTTCTCAAATGTTGACATCTTCCACTATTTAGCTTAGGGTTTCCTCGCTTACCGATACTTCTCCTCCAGATGCCCCTTGCACAGCAGCACCAGTCCGACCTTGAAGCTCAGCACGCGGATCTGTCCGGTCCTCTGACTGTCATACACGTTGAGCAGCCAGTTGATGGAGAGGTCCAGGCACAGCGGCACGTTCACTAGGCTGGGGTTTTCGGCCGCTATTACCTGGTGGGGGGGAAGAGGTGTGTTAGTAATGTCTTTAAAAGATGGAAGGGCCATATTTTTGACCAAATTGAAATTAGGTGAAGATCAAAAGATTTATTCCAACTTCATTCTCTGCTATGTCATCTACGATCATTACCTTTTAGGATTAGGTTGCCCGGTTGGGATGTCCGTTGGTCGTCTTGTCTTCCATTTACTGATTCTTCTGGACACTCAAACATACTCTACTAATTTTGTAGGTTTACTAGACTCGTTGATGCTGTTCCGGATATAAGTAAAGGATTTCGGAAGATTCTGGATGATAAACGTAAGATAAGATTCGTCTCTCTTCTTCTTCGAAATCTTAGTGTTTAATTATTACTTTAAGGGGGTTTATAGTAAAATTGGATACATACCTCATATAACGAAGTAAGAACAGTGATCATGTCAGGTATGTCGATGAGGCGGTCGTTCTGCGCGCGCAGGCCGTGCGAGTCGAACGCTTCCAATGCAGCCGGCAGCTGTAGCATGTGCACTGAAAGACAAATTTAAAATGAATATGGTTAAGTGACAGCAGCCACAAAGACTAGTAGATGGCTGTCGGGGAGTCCAGCAGTAGGATAATACAGGTAGAAAAAAACTTCCGGACTGAAATTTTTTTTTATTAAAAAGTGTTTTTATCTGTGTTTTTATGGACACTCGTAGATCCACCAAACAAATAAATCTGATTCCGCAACCGTTCTCCTAAGACCGATTCGACATTGGACTGTTCGTCGACAGGACCATTAATATAAAGGGTCTACTTACTGCACAACGCCTTCTGCACCGTCCTAAGTTTGAGCGCGGTCCTGTACGCGGAGAAGCGCACCTCGTTGAGGTCCGCTAAAGAGTTCATCAGGTCGATCATCTTCGGGTGGTCCCAGTGGGTCGTCTCCAGTTCATGGCTGAATAGAAAACAGAATATGATTCACAATTTTTGCAAGTTAACAGATCCATCCATCCAGTAACACATCCAGAGCCGGGGATCCATGAGGAAAGCTCAGAGAACTTTAAATCTTTTTTACTAATGGATGGATAAAATTGGATACCAAAGGTTTTTATGTTTGAACTAAAGTTGGTGTCCCTCCATTTTCGCTTCAGCAACTTCTTAGTTCCATATCGACAGTCACTGATATTGGTTGAGGTCACTTACTTGATATAATATGGTACATTAGCGGGCGTGACAGCTCTCTCCCAGGGCGGCTCCACAGAGCCGGCCAGGAAGCCCTGCGCTGCGCCCGCGCCGCCGTCTCTCGCGACACCGGCGAGCTGACGCACGCGCTCTTCGCCGCCGGAGACCAGACCTGATACCCTGGAAGATGAAGTGGATGATGATGAGTTAGATTTTGTGAATGTTAATTTATAAGGGATTGTTCTACAGATCCTTCGTAAAAGTTTGAATTGTGAACTTTAGGAATAAGGTTGTTATGAAAAAAAAAAAGAAGCATTGACCATTTCTTGGTTTTTCAAAAAGCTGCTGGATTAAACAATCAGTGCGCTTGTATTACGACCTATGAAAGGAGAGCAGAGCCGCAACAAGGTGTTGAAAAGAGGAGCCCAGGTCATTCTACTTGTATTTACTTAGACCGTTCCATAGATCCATTCCTTCTATAGACAGCATTCTAATCGACGAAAATTTTGAAAGTGAAGGCCAATTTTGCCAGCCTTCCGAACAAAAGTAATATTGCAAGAATACCCATAAGAATGTAGGTTGACAAGTAGACATGCATCTCTCAGAATGAATATAAACAGCTATTTAATTGACTTTCAATCATCGTAGCACTGTTTAACATTCCTCACATGCTAATATTTACGTTAGTTAGTAGGTACTAGGTGGTTGAAAGCGATTCCTGCGTGACTTACCTAGGTTTTCAAAGATTCGTCCAGAGATTTTTATCTGTTGTGACTATGATTTCATCTGCCTGTTATTGATTGGTAAAATAAACTTAACTGTTCCGTTTATTAAATATTGGCAGATGTTTGTCCACTAGCACCACCATGAAGTACCTGGGTACCTATTCAATTAAATCTGCTTTCAAATCTATGTAGCGGTATCTACAACGCCACATGCGAACAACGCGTCATACTGACGTCACGCAAATCCTGCATCTCGCAAGCAGAGTTTACCGCGCAACTAGCATAGATACAACAGCCCGACTTGAATCATCGGGCAGTTGCCCGCCAGACACAACACTCGTCTGGTCGGAGGATCCTCCCTTTTCTATAGAGTATGAGTGAACTTTACACCATGTTCCTCGTACCTCTATATCTACATACTTTGCTGTGATTGGTTGAACTAAATAGGTACTAAGAACCAATTAAAATTCCGAGTCATGTAGAACACATGCATGGGCAGACACAGCTGACAAAATAACTGGGAACTGTGGCAGATTCGAAACACCAGCAAAAAGTTAGAAAATTACCTGGTATTCAAATCATCAAGCCTCGCCAACAAATGGTCAGGCAGCTGGATCTTATCCCTCGCCAACTGCTGTGCTTGCGCGTGCAGTTCATCAGCAAGTCTCCTGAGGGGGGGCAGCTGTGCGCGCGCGCGGGAGACCGCGTCGAGCTGCGCTCGCGCATCGCGTGCGTCGCCGGGCCCGCGCCATGAGGAGCGCGCGGCTTCGGCAGATTGCACGCGACCCGCGAGCTCGTCGAGAGAGGTTGTGAATGTTCGGACGCGCTGGAAGAAGAAAAAATAGAAATTAGACATTGTTTCGCGAAATTTGGGTTTTGCTAAAAAGGAAGATGGCAATGGCTTGACTTGGACTTTCAATGGAAGGTACATAAAGTCCTATCTTTTCCATTGGAATTTCTTTGGTTTTTTTACATAAGTCAGTTTAAAGTTGTGGATTAGCTTAGCTCAGCGTACCACCTAAACGGCCATTCTAATTCCAGTGGGTATTTTAATTTTTGTCTCGGTAGACCATTGTCAATGATGAAAAAAGAGCAATTCTGATTACGTACTTCTCCCGTAAATTAATGCCGAATCTTATCTAGCACTCCACATGCATAGATCCAGGCGCATCTTCAACCTTAGATTGAAAACTGTACGTTGCATAGAACACGTTGTAACAAAATCCTTTTTTCAAAATCATCTCAACAAAGACAGCATCTTTATCTTCCTACCACCGGTGGACCGGTCGCCGGCAGTGACCTTGCTGCAGCCTTGCAACTAGTGTAGGGTTACCTGACCGACGACCGCAACTTCCTAACGTTACCAAGTGGAATGTTTGCTGAGTGAAAATGGGAACTGGTTAGGTACTTGTTTTAGAGTAAAAAAAAACGGTTAAAATAAATCGCGTTTCTTTGTGATAAATTTTCTGAAAGTAGGTTTGTACAAACACTTTTACACGTCAATCATATTTTTTTAAGCTAGATGAGGTCGGCGTTTCCTATCTGACTACTCTGAGAAGAAAGGCCGGAACAAACTTAGAGGTCACAGTCTCTTTTATAGTCCAGACAAAATATTGGTCAGATCATGTGAAGACCATGTAGATTGGTGTCTAAAATGGTCTTTTGAGGAATGAACCACACAGATTGAGCGGACCTGTCCAGTCAGTGCACGTATTTGTCAAAAATCGTGCAGCTCAACTGTGAGATTATGTGAGATAGACTACCTATACATAAATCATCATCTTCTTTATAAACGTTACCTTAAAAGTCCAGTTAGGACTAGCGTATTTTTTTTGACGTTTAAAGTTTGTTAACTTTAAACAACGTTTGTAATTATGGAGCATTATGGTAACGGTTGAGTCTGGACTCCAGGATTTATTCCCTTTTTCATTCAATATATTCTTAAGCTTGACTCATTGAGGATAGAATTCATTTTCATTTACAGCCATTTAAAACGTTCGTAAAGGCAGCAGGGAGGTATGAAAGCCCGGCTTAAAGCTCGTGATGATTCTATTCCTAGGACCAGTAAATTGTACCCGAGGACCAGAATGTTGAAACAAAAACAAAGACACGTGCGCTAAAGAAATAAATTAAGTAATTAAAAACAAAACAAAGCTACTAACTGGTGTCTCTTGTTAACTACCCATTAACTACTTAACTGACATACAGACAGACAGACAATTGAGCTGATAGAATAATTGCACGCAAGATGTTTGTTGAAGGGATGTACATAAACTGTGTGAAGGAGATGGATTAGTTCAAGTTAAAGTAAATTGTAGCCGTGTTGGAGTTCACTAAAATCCGATAAAACTAACTGGACTATTGTCTATTCATCGATTATTCAGGGCCTTTTTAATCTGTTGGCGAAACTACAATCTTTGCCGTCAACGTTGTGTATCGGAATCTAAAAGCAATACGCAAAAATAATATTTTCTGTACCATTGAAGGAAACCAATCCTGCTAATGTATCAGCCGTTTCATATCCGCCCATTATCCATTTCACAAAAAATATTTCCTAACATTCCCTTTCAGCAAAAAACACAATACCTTCATATCATAAATTCTTATCAAAAACTACCGACCATCAAATACAGAGAGGAAAAACGGGAAAAAAATGTAACAACTCAACTACATAGTTCCCTTGTTCGTCGTGTGCACTTTACGAGATTTCCCCCGGATAACCGGGTAGGAACAGTGGTATCGGACGTTATACCCGGGTCGAGATGGCAAGGCGCGATAATCGCCCGCATTTAACCGACTACGTAGAAAGGGTAAGGGTGTATTGTGTTATTATCTTCATGGTAAGTTTGAAAGGGTAGGTCTGGTGGGTCTAGGCAGATAAGTTACTAAGTCAGTGTGTTTCTTTTCCAGTCTATTAAGAAAGTAAAAAGGTTATATAGGGTGTTTGGAAGCTGGATGAAAAGCCTTAAGGGGATGATAGTTGACCATGGGTTCGAACCCAGGCAGGCACTTTATGTTGTGTATTTTCATCACCACTGCTCTCAAGACGGTGAAGAAAAACATCGCGGGGAAACGGGCATGTCCTAGAACCAAAAATTCGAAGATATTATGTGACATCTACCAATCCTCACTGGGCCCGCGTGTCCCGTGTCCCAGAAGTGGAAACAGTGTAAGCTGATTATACAGCATTATAGAGCTCCGATACGGTAAGATGTTCTTGTCTCTAAATAAAGCCAAGAAATAGAATTCGCATCGCTGCTTTGCCTGTATTGACTGCGCTAATTAAATGACTCACAAACGAAAATGACAGCTCAAAAACAACTTAACCCTTCATTGCATCTTGATGGAAATTTCCATCAAACGGTTCACAGGTTAAAAAAACACAAATCAGTTGGCGGGTCACAGGTTAAAATTTTTTTCTACAAGAAGATATTAAATCATGCAGTGAAGGGTTAAATTTCAAGCCATTTTTGGGCCGAACAAAAAAGTTTGAGATTTTAAATAAATCTGAAACTTTTTTGTACAAATACGAAATGCCTAGAATTCTTAATAAGAAAGCGAGTTCTCCACAATTCTGACCACAGCTCCATCGGGACTACTAGAGATTGTAAGGCTGATAACACATGAGGTATGGTTTGTTTTATGTCACCCCTTATCTCGGGAACTTTGCAAAAAAAATGCCGGAATAGGAGTACCGCGTAAAATTTTATGAGAGTGGTGTTCCGTCTTCATTTGTATCTTTTCTTGTGTTCAAACTAAAAATAAACTTCTTGGTGAGAGGAATATTTACAGGTTAGGTTCTTGAATTTTTGAGTTTTATTATCTTAGGAGCTATTTCCCTCTCACAGAGAGGAGGCCTGTGTCCCAGCAGTGGGAACATTATAGGCTGATGATGATGATGATGATGAGGAGCTATTTTGCTACATCTGGCAGTGAATTAGCGCAGTTGGAAAAAAAATTCATAAAATTGAGATGGACTGGATGCAGTCGGTTAAAGAAGAGCCGGATATATTCCGTAAAAACTTAGGTGAAGTAAGCTTGAAGTCAGCTGTCATATTCCACCTGATGGTAGAAATTGACACTGTTGACAGCTAACTTCAAGCTGTAAACTGACTGTCTTAAATAACATGTGGTAGCTTAGAGCTGGAATTGTCACTTATGTAAGTATCAAAAACCATTACAGAAATTTTATTCATTTTTAACTGACTTCAAAAAAGGAGGTTCTGTATTCGATCTGTATGTATATGTGTTTGAATGTCCGCGATTTTCTCAAAAACTAATGAACCAATTTTGATAATTCTTTCATTTGATGTTTTGTTTACGGCAAATCTTCAGGATCTCAACTCTCAACAGTAACTAAGATCTAAGTTCATTCCTCTTTTATTTAATAACCGCTCCATATACGAAGTTCACAATAACTCTAACATGACCATAATAAACTATACACAATCGACTCCTGCGCACGTGTCAGCTGAACCGAGAGTTACAACACTTTACAATGGGTGCGCCTCGATGTAGGGTAATGCGTTCCACAATCATTTATTATGGAACTTTCATTATTTCAGTTGACTTTGCGATGACAAATGGTGCTGCTTTGAGTGTAAAGGTGTGGATCATAGATATAAGAAAGTTATAATTCTGTGAGTTTATCTTTTAGATTCCAAAAGTATGCGCAATTTTTACTTATCTGTTGTCAAATAACTACTATTTGCAGCCTTAGTTTTAAATATACTGCATAATTTATTTCACGAATATCCATATTTCATAATTTTAGAACTGTTGTGTTACTAAAACATTTTATTCTGTGGTTCTAAGCTGGATTGTCTCGCATAAATCTTTGTAGTCATAAGTCAATTAGGAAAATGGACCAAGTAATATTTATAGTCTTTCCTAGTGTTTGCTCTAGCTAGGTACCGTTGGTATTAGGAATGTTTTGTTCACACGGCTCATAAGTTAAACCCATGGTTTTCCTTGTACACCCTGGGACCGGAATAAATCGATAATTTCTACTCAATGTGTTAATTAAGTTTTGTTGGATTTATGTAGGTACATGTACAGTTAACAAAAGAGATACCTAAGTATGCAGAAAAACCGATGGATGTTCTCAAATTAAATTAAATTAATAGAAAATATACAGCTCATTTATCAAATTAAATTTCAGTCGACAACATCCACCGGTTTCTTACTAAACTGCAACTATATCCGACGATCCTGCATACGTATCTGTTTTGTTGGCTGTACATTAAATGTTAGGGTAATTAAGATATCTTCACGCTCATAGTATTTTAATAATTTAAAAGTAACCCCACCCAAAAACGCACATTCCTACAAATTACCAGGCTAAAAAAGTTTCTAAGCCAGAGACAGTTATAGGTACTGCGTTCAAACCGGAAGTTTCCGAGATGTAAACAAACAAACAGTTAAATAGAGCAGCAAGGTCACCGCACAGTGAGTGATTCATGATGGCGCCCGCCATGCGCCTGCGCAGTGTGCGGCGCTCATTATCAGATGCAATGGGCCAATGAACTGGGTGAAGTTTTGATGTGAGAGTGATTTTTGTGTATGTCTGCTGTCAATTTCGTTAATTGATTTCGGGATTAGTTTTTTTTTTTTTTTTGTTAAAGAAGATATAATTTACGGGTATCTACATAAAGTTCATGAAATGTAAAACTTTTGTTTAGAATGCTTTCAGTGCTAATTAATAAATTGATTTAATGTTATTCTTTGTATCCCTAAGACGACACACTGACCGTGTCTAGCGATAGCGACGAGTACCTACTTAGTTTAAATCAATGTTAGCCGGCTGAATGCCGTAATTACAGAAACTATTAAAAAGCCATTGTGTCTCGCGTGGATCCACGTTCCATGTGAAGGGTTTAAATGCTATTTCTGTTTTTAGACTAAGCAGCTTTGAAAGATCCTGTCATTTAAAGACTCAATTATTATGATATCAAATCAATCAATGATCCCCTTTCGTATAAAGTCAATGAAAAGTTCAAAGTTCCCATGCTCATGGGCTTGCAACTTTGTTCAATCAAATCAGCCTATCGCAGTCCACTGCTGGACATAGGCCTCTCCCAGGCTGCGCCACAACACCCTGTCCTGCGTCTTCCCATCCAGTCCGTCCCAGCCACCTTTTTGACGTCGTCGGTCCACCTAGCTGGGGGGCGTCCCACACTACGCTTGCCGATACGTGGTCTCCACTCCAGGAGTAGTCTGCTCCACCGTCCATCGATCCTTCGACAGACATTATCCCTCAATAAATAAATAAATAGACATGGTCAGCCCACTGCCACTTAAGCTTGCTTACTCAGCAAGCATTGTCGGTAACTCTGGTTCATTTCTGGATAACTTCGTTTCTGATTTTATCCTTCAAAGAAACTCCGAGCCACTTTGTAACTAAGTCTTAAATAAAACAAGCTTTTCTTATTACTTTTCCAATTAACCTATATAAGGAAACATAACTCAGTTAATACAAACACAATACACGACACATTCTAAGTTACTAATCTCTAGCCCATTAATAGGAACATGAACGGTAGCCCCCATATAAGTTGTGTACTATTGTGTACCGTGTGTACTGTGTGTTTGTGTACAGATGTACTGCACTGATTGAGGTTATTGCTTCCCGATAACGCTTATCTGCTTGTTACCGCTTCCGTGTCGCAGCTAGGTGGCTTAGATTTGTTATTAACATATACATGCGCGTACAGGACTAAAACCTGATATTAATAGGCATAACAGCCGTTTGATTTCAGGCAAAGAAAATACTATCCTCTGTGTACCTATTCATCATCCAAAAAGGTGACAATAGTTGTCGCATTTCAACATGGCTACAACGGTCATTGTCACCGACCTATATTTTCTAGCATGTTTTATTTAAAAACACTGAAATAAAGTCGGTTACCATCTTGAATCAATATCTATCGTGATCTTCAACATGTTCCAAGAACGAAAAACCTTACATAGTTTATTGTTTGGATTCCTACGGAGAGATTTTAGGGAAAGTTTAATAACCGCTATTGCCATGCTAAAATGCAACAACTATAATTATGATCTCTTTTCAGACACAGAAGGAACAAGCATTGACCACAAGTATACCCATTACCCAAGTTACAATACTTTTGCGCAATTCTTTTTGGCAATTATTACAGACCAACTCCAGATGTCAATATGATGTTTTATATCAGCCAGTGTTGCTAAGAGTTTGTGATGTCCATAAATTATGCGCAAGATGATGTAAAAAAAAAACACAAATGTAAAAAACTCCCGTCTGAGACTTGAATTTTGAGCCCACAACGAAACAAGTTTTAAGTAAAGACAAAAAAAAAACTATACTTAGGTACTCAAGTCTGCATAAATTCTCTTTTACACATAATATGAGCAAGTTACGGCCGCTGCGCGTACGCACCTGACCTTACCGAAGGACATTCACGACGTCCTTCACGACATAACAGTAGTACAAAGTGGGATCAGCATAAAAACAAGTCCAATACACGTCTAGCCGTTATGTGACAACTCGACATGTATGGAAAAGTGGATGAGACTAAATTTGTATGTTAATGGAAGATTAACCTGAATTTGTTGAGTGGTTTGTTGTGTGCTGGTGGCAGTGATACAGTTAAAGCTTTTAAATCTGCAGAGGTCTGAGAAGTCTAAAATTTAAAGTTGACATATTTCGGTCTGATAAAAGTATAAAAATAAATATATATTTATCGGAAATTATATTTTCGAGCCGTTTGGGGTTGAAACCCTCGGGCCGTGGGGTCCGAGTGCTCATAAATAAATAAATGGTCTTTTTAAGGAAATTTCAAAACGGCTGGTTGACGCTTCCTGTGACCCAAGGGCTGGCTTTTACCTTGGCCAAAGGCTAAGCATTGCCATACAACGTGGCAATGCCGCCAGTCTCTTGGTTACATTACCAGTCGACAGCGATGCGGATGAATTTTTCGACGCTATATTTTAGTCTGTGTATAGTTTTAGTTAAGTTAGGTTTTAATTTTGTTATTTTTGTTAATTAGGATATATTATTATAGTATAACATAGTCGTAACGTAGTATACTCGTAACATTGAGCGCAGATTATTCTGTGAAGATAATTGATATATAGCTCTACTTGAAGACATCTGACCAACATGAATGCATAAGTACAAGCATAGCATAATCAGCCTATACCAATCCCA
Source organism: Amphipoea oculea (assembly GCA_945859645.1). NCBI lineage: Eukaryota > Metazoa > Arthropoda > Insecta > Lepidoptera > Noctuidae > Amphipoea > Amphipoea oculea. The sequence goes on along the minus strand of OX243883.1, from coordinate 992,803 downwards.
CTGCTGGGATACAGGCCTCCTCGCTGTGAGAGGGAATGGGCCGTAATCCACATGGCCAGGTTGGTTCACATGTCTTCGCATTTTTGGTCCTAAGACATGCACCGTGAAACGGAAACATGTGAAATGGTGATGAAATAAATTACACAAAGTAAAACGCCTGCCTGGGTTCGAACCCACGACCTACAACTTTTAAGTCGGGACCGTTACCACTGAGCCACTACTGCTCTCCCAAATTCATCTCATCATCCTCCTGCCCTTTGCCCTTCTTCCATACGCTTCTTTAGCCATATCTCCACATCATCTTTCACCCAATCCATCGTTTCATTTGTCATCTTATACAGTTTAATTCCCATGGGTATGGAATTACATAAAACGTTAATCGCCGCCGATACCAAGACAGCTAAATAACCCTACAAATACAATATTTCCTGTATCATTTCCTACGTCTAACTAAGCCAATTTATATTTTCTGCAAATCCACTATCCGTACTTAAGTCAATGACTAAGTATCACATCCAGGAACAAATCGCAGTCCTAAAGTACCATTTAGGTACCTAGCTCTATGTGGTACTGTTAATAAGAGAAACATATCACGACAGGGAATCGAACCCGCGCCAACTGGTTGACTCACTAATTGGCATACGGCCAGTTTTCACTACCACTAGTGATGGGCTATTAGTATCGAAGTGTCGATAACTGTTGTCACTTTAGTGCGAACATAATCATTATTAACATGAGTGGGTAGGTATCCAGCTTTTCATATAGGTACGTATATACGAATTGTACGAGTACCAGACTAACAGTACTGTTATAAAATAAAATCTAGATTTTTTGGACGTTGATATAATTATCCCGAATGCCCCACATCCCAAGTTTTGGCTATTTTTATTTAAAACTAGCTTCTACTGCAACTTGTTTTTTTTTATTTTATGCCTATAACCTTCGCGGAAATGTTAGCAATTAAATAAGTCGACCAAAATTTAATCAGATTAACGATATGTCAACGCAAGCTTTTTTTACCCTACTACGGCGAAGCAAAAAGGAGGGTTATGATTATTATTTATTAGATTTAGAAGCTTGGAACATGAGTGATCAATTTTAGCATTATATAGTTTTGTTTTTAATACAGCCGACTTTCATTCATATTGCTTCATAGCAAGACACAATCATTAATTCTGTACAGATAATAAAATCAATCAATCAACTCGGCTTACTACGGCCATTCACAGACCTCCCAAGTTATCAATAATATTATCGTCTACGTAGACAAAGTGGTACAAATATTATAATAGTATGAGCTTTTGGAATCGTCTACTTTATAATATACTAGGTGTTGCCCGCGACTTCGTCTGCAATTCAGGATGAAAAGTAGCCTATGCCCTTCTCCATATCATGGTCTACTCATGTGCCAAATTTCATTCAAATCAGTTCTGCCGTTTTAGCGTGAAAGCAAAACAAAAAATCTTACAAAACATCAATTGTTTTGTCTTTATTATTATTACAAGCTGACCGGAACTTCTTACCGCCTCAGAATCAATAAATGTTGTGTTAACTTATTTGCTGAATTAAATTCAGTTGAAAATTAATTATCTTCATAATTTTTTTTTGCGAATTTTGCATGTGTTTTAATAGTTTTTCCGCTATTCAGGGCGGAGACAAATCTAACAAATTAAAGATCACAAAAATCGGTCCAGCCGCTCTTGAGTTATAAATGGTGTAACTAACCTAACTATGTTTTATCTAAATAGATTATAGTTTAGATACGTTTTTCAATAGTCACTATAGGAACTGCTCTAGATCTAGCATCACTACGCATGGTGGATGGAACGGTGACTCTAAGTATGTATATTTATATTTCCAAAAAGGTGTCTTGTTAATCAACGTTTCCTTCCCATACAATTTGATCTACACCCATAAAGATGGTAACCTATCATTTGCATATAAAACACAGTACAAACGAATAGGGAATCTTGCAAACTTAATTCCCACAAAATTACCTCCTCCCATTTTGGTCCCGAACACGATTGCGAATCGATTTGCTGGTACCATTTGTGTAGTACCAATTACTGCGAAAATAGGCACGTCACTAGCGAGTGGGTGTTTGGAAGTGGATGTAGCGTGGGTCGGAGACATGCGGGACTTTTACCAGCTAGTTGCTTGGCTATTGTTAGGGGGTAAGCAGGATTGGTGGGCTAGGCGCAACTATACCTTTAAGATAAGAAATTATTGGTCAATGTTATTTAGAACCAACGTTGTCGTTTATTCTACTAATACTGGTTCCATCTCTGATCAGGCTTATCTAGCAGGGGGATAATTTTAATAGGCTGGAACTGTTACTTAATCCCAAAATTTAGGAGTTTTAATTCCTCCAATACTGGCTTCTATGGACAACTTATAGGTAATCTATACTTCTGTTGTACTAATATAATAAAGAGATAAAATGTTGTTTGTTTGTATGTAGATTGTAATCTCTGGAACTACCAGTCGGATTTGAAAAAAATCTATTCGAATTTGATAGCCCAATTCTTGAAGAAGGTTAGGTATAGGCTTTTTAACATCTCGCTATGACACTTAGGATCCGAGCAAAAAAATATTAGAAAGAATGGTAAGCAAAAAGAAGTGATAGCGCGGGCAGGTGATGCGATGGGTCAGGACAACGATAAATTTCACGCGGACGAAGTCGCGGGCAGAAGCTAGCTATGTATAAATATATAGGCAACGCAGTTCATAGTAAATTTTCTATTCATCAAAAAGTCTTTAAGAAAAATTCAACATTACCTCATTAACAAAAATCGGATCAGTCGTTCAGGATGTAGGTACTAAGCAATCCCACCACAAGCATAGTCTGAGAGATCCATTTCCCCTTTTGGGTGTCCCACAGTGGAGAAAAGATTTAACACTATATTTTCAGACAACAATACCCAGACAGAACGCAATATTACCCGTCTCCAGATAATTCCACATTTTCCACGGAGCGGCCAAAGATCCCAGTTTCATTACACGAAGAAATCCGGCTATCGGCCGTTACCCGGTTTTATACCGGCACCGGCAGCCGACGTCCGGTTTATGACGTCAGAAACGGAGGGATTTTCTCGTATATCGGTATATTAGATAAATAATGGATCTGGATTGAGGGATTCTTTTGGTATGATCTCGAGGTGACGGGTAATTTGTATTGATTCATATTTTTGTTTTGGATCTGTCATTGTTATTGTTATACAGGGTGTTACGGAAAGGGTATATCAATACAAACAGGTTGAAGAGTATCTGGTCTAGAATCTCTGTACAAAATTTCAGCTCAAAGCATTAACTTTGAAAATGCTTAATATTTTTTATTTCGACATCACGGCGCTGCACTGGCGCGCGGCGACGTGATGTGCGTGTACTAGGCGCACAGACACACTACAGATAATGGATAATGACCCTCGTAGTGTGGTGACACGTTTGTTATGATTTCAATTTAATAAACTATCGAAGTAAAAAAAAAAATAAGCATTTTCAAAGTTACTGCTTTTGAGCTGATATTTTGTACAGAGATTCTAGACCAGATACACTCTTCAACCCGTTTGTATTGATATACCCTTTCCGTAACACCCTGTATAGGTTGCATCTGGGGCTGTAAGTATTACTTAATTATTATGTTTCTCATCAAGGGCTGACTTTACCAAAGTCAAAGTGACAGTTCTAGTCTGGAAAAATTTCAAATTTTATTCTCAGGATAAGACTTATCTATACATATAAAATTCCAAGTCCTGACTGACTGACTGATATATCAACACACAGCCTAAACCGCTGGACCTAGAGACATGTTTGGAGGGTGTGTTTTGTGTGAAGAGTAGGTAGGTAGGTAAGGGTTTTTCGAAATTTCACCCCTAAAAGGGTGAATGGGGGGGGGGGAGGGTCAAATTTCACGCGGACGAAGTCGCGGGAAGAAGCTAGTTTTAGGTATAAAAGTTTGATGAAAGTGATTTTTATTGTAAACTAGCTGACGCTCGCAGCTTCGCTCCCCTTATCCCGTGGTATATTTAGATTTTCCAAAAAATGTCTATCATACAAAACTTGTCCTGTCAATTACAAACACAACAAAAAAAAAAACAAAACAGCCGAATCGTTCGAGCCGTTCTCAAGTGATGATCTTTCATAACTACATGCAGCAATTTATTGAAGTGAAAACTTCTTTAGGCGCGTTGGCCATTTTTTTAGATGGGGAAAAACCATTGAATTCGCGCCACTGTTACCGTAACCGACACCGCTTCGGATGTGTTCGGCTGTCTTCGAGATGTACTCGGTTTTAGTGTATATCCGATATGTCAGTGAGTGATGGCAAAGTATTCTGTTTGTGTTTTGTTTTCACTTCTGTCGGCACTCCCGGAGAGTTTTTTCTTTATTTATATAGATTTCTTTAATACAGTAGTACAGATTCTTGGAAGCTGACCCACAAAAGCATCTAAAGTTACGCCAAATATGATTGAACAAATGGCCAAAAACCTACCATTATGTTAGTAAAATACAGAAGGTTTGTTCCAAAACACGAAGGTTCCATAAAAAATTCAGGGTCGCTGGTTCGATGTGTAGGTATGTATGCTAAATGCAGATGAACCGGTTTGGTTCCCAGATTTGCGTTCCTTTCATACTTCAAAGACCGCACAAATCTACCTTTTTTACGTAAAAAATAAAACGTCTTGATGAAGACCTAAAAGACGGTTTTAATGAAAGCCGACGATTTGAGGTCAAAATATGTATAAAAAGACCTATAAAATACCATCAGAACAAAAGTGACTCACTGCCACCATATGTTGTGAATGGAAGGACTAGCACACAATAGAAAACACACTATATTCCAAAACTCGTAAAGTCCAAATTCATTTGACACGTTAATAATAGGAATCCTTATAGGGCGCAATTTTCTTAGAAATTCTGGGCTAAAAATAGACTGAGGTACATTGTTTTATTGCAAAACTGGACTTTATTTCGGGTTAGATGAAGTTGCATTTTGAATGAAAGGGTGTGTAGGACAAAAGGACGTTTTTTATGTATGAGTAACAACAGTTTTTTTTTTTATGTTTTTGTTAGAACTTTGTTCTGGCTTAAATGGTGATATACCTAGGTTGTTTTTGCCATATTTTACATTTGTGAGGAAACCCTAGTTTAGCTCTCTACCGTGACTAAGCTCTATATGAATGAAGTGTTCGTGTTTTGTAAGAATTTCATGAAAATAATCGTCCATTGCTGAAAAAGGTTCTTTTCTTACAAACTGATTTTATTAAATAGTGTCTTGCGCCCAAAAATAAAGATTTTTAATTACCAATATTACCTATCAAATTAATAGAAGTTTAAATATTTCTTAGGTAATAAATCCTCATTTGTACAGATATGGAGATACAGCCAAGACTTATTAAAACAATGTCCTTTTCAGTAACAATTATGGTTTTATACCCCATAAACATGATTATTACACAATTTAACGGGACACAAAGACAGACAGGCTTAAAATTACGACGATAACCACAACATTTTTGAAAAGCACCGTATATGGCAACACTGTAGATTGAAATCTTTTATGAAGTGTGGCAACACTGAAGTTATGATGTAACTAAGTGTACTATGAGGGTCAGAGAAATTGGTGTCAAGGAATTGCCAGAATCACAAAAAGAACTAACAAACTCTTAATTAAGTTAAAAAGGTATTATTTTACATAGTTTATTATGTTTATTACACACAAGCAATAACTATTTATTGTAGTCAGTGTTTTGTTTCGGCAGCCATATGTTTCTATTCGCACTTTGGGATTGAAGTTTGAGGAGTGATTAGCGAGCTAGTAATAAATTCTTGCTGTTGATTGGTGTTCGTTTTAACGCTTTCCAATAAACTTACATATAATATTGAGATGTAAGAGCGATTTCATGTTTTCTAAACTAATATTCTATAGAGAAAATATTTGGTTTCTTATATGTTTATTTGCTACGCTTTCACGCTAAAACGGCTGAATGAATTTGGATGAATTGGCACATGCGTAGACCATGACTTGTATTAGGATATAGGGTACTTTTTATCCCGATATTTTCACGGGATCGAGACTTATGTGGGTGAAACCGCGGTCAAGTTATTGAATTTTGCAACCAGGAATTTCTAAGCAAGCCGGAGTCTAGATTTGTGCCCTGTTAGTGGCAATTAGGCTCGCCCCCTATTACATGGGACTTATACATAACGTACGAAATGTGAGTGTACTTGTAGTAGTAGTAGTGTAGTAGTAGAGGTGTACCTATGGTACACATCTGCCTAACCCTTTGCTTTTACAAGCGTGATGTTATGTTATGTTTTAAAAATACAAGAAAGAGAGAGAAGTCGCAGGTAACAGCCTAGTATAGCATAAAGTCGATACACAGCACAGTTTGAGACTGGTCCCGACTGTCGATTGCATACTCCGATTACTGTCACCCCCACAGGCAAGCGCGGTTGCACAGTTGTTAACGACGACGGGTTAAATTAACTACGGTTAAAGTTGCATAGGTGTAAGATACTGACGATGAGGTGAATTTTGTTTGATTAGAGGCTCACACTTCAGAATATTTGGATGCTATTTTTATCAGTGAAAACCTTGTGATTATTTAAATTTTGTTTAAGAAATGTCGAGGACTTGATATTATACTTATCGACTGAAGTGCTTGTTGTTATGCCAATTTATGCATTAGATCGTGCAATAGAGGTCACGGTGAAATGCCAATGAATATTATTATTACTAGTCTACATATTAGACACCAGGTGCTGCATGTCAACAAGGTTTTTTTTTATATCAGTTAGAAAAATTACGACTGATGAATGAAAATAAAAACCAAATGGTCCATGTCGACTACTGTGAACTAATAAAAATAGCATGGCACTTAACAGTCCGTTTAATTAACCAGTAAATCAGACGATACTAAATAAAGTCGTTTAAAAACTATCTATATTTATCGCACCTTAACACCGCAGTTTAAACAATGGTGCAACCGACCTCACGTTGGTTAATCTTGAAACCTGTAAGAGCCAGTCATCCCTGCCTGCTTATCTGCAATCTGCTGATAAGTTTGCACTGCAGACTACAGTACAGACTTGCAGAGTTATTTCTGTATTATCAGAGCATTGTACCTACTGAAATATGTAGTTTGGAGCTTTTTCTGTCTGAAGGGTATTGGTTTGTACGTTCACTATCCTACTGTTACTTTTTATATTTACATAATCAGCCTATAATGTTCCCAATGCTGGGACAGGCGTTCTCTCTTCGAGAGGGAGTGGGCTAATAATCTACCACGCAAGCCCAGTGCGGGTTGGTAGATATCACGTCTTCGAATTTTTGCCGGTTTCCTCACGATGTTTTCTTTCACCGTTTTGTAGCAGTCATGATGAAATTATTTACCCAAAGTAAAGCGCCTGCCTGGGTTCGTACCCACCACCTATAACACGAAGTCGCGGCCGTTACCACTGAGCCACCACTACTTCTTTTTTATGTATTTCCTGATAATAGAATGTCTAGTGTCTTTAATAAACATAAGATGTATAAATTGTTTCACAAGTATGTTAACATCTGACCTTTGCTGATCTTATACCTCGTTAGACGAAATAGTTGAGATTTCACAATTATTACCTGTAACAAGAAAAACATAATTATTAATACTTAAAATAATGGTATGAATAGGCAATTAATCGATATTAGGTAGTAGGTATGACACTAGAATAATATCGTGAAAAAATCTGTAATTTTATACTAAGCTTGAATTATATCGTAAGATTAATCTCAAGAAATATTTTGGCAAACTTAATTCCATGTACCTCCTAGTACGACACTTCGTAGTGATGTGCAAAAAGGAATTCATGTAGAGATTGCAAAAACGTTAAAAGTATTAATAGCAGTGCAAATACAATTGTATTTTTCGCAAGCATTATTCACAGAATTGTCAGCCAAAAATGCGACTGTCATTTGCATTTTCCGTGAGGATATAAATAAAATATTAATACAAAGCTTTTTATTACCGTCTTGTATGGTAATTCGTTTACATTGACCAATATGTTGAACATAGTAGTATTAATGTATTCGGAACACGTTCAGTACCATGAGAACGGGTATCAGCTTTACTTAGTAGCTAGGTATTTAGGCGGTGATGACTTTGAAGAACCAGGCATGATGGTAAATAAAACTATTTTTTAAGAAGAGTTGTCAACATTTTTAACCGACATTGAAAAAAGAAGAAGGTGATATTGTCCAACATCCATCATCGCTATCCCTATTAAAATTATTTAATGGTAAATAATAATCATTAAAACACATCATCAGAAGGTCAATTCCCGTAATTAAAAGGCTTGTTCCCAGGAGCTCCAAATCTATTGTTCTCCAAAAAAGTTATTTCCATACATTGATTACCAAGACCTCCATAATTTTATTAGTTAAAATAATAAAATACTAAAATTGTTTCCAGCGGCTCCAAAACAAATCGCGTAAGGTCAACAAAACACAAATTGCTAACATTAATGTTATAATTTCGTGGTAAATAGTTTCAGTACAAAGGCAGTCATAAATCAATATTATGCTATGTATGTACTTATATACCTATTGTAAAATTGAAAACCATAATCTCACAATGCACTTTCTTTAATCAAAAATTGACTTTATTACACACAATATGAAGTTAAAGAGTTAAAAATTACAGTCTTCTCATTTAAATTGACCTTAATCTATTTTTCAACACACTTCTCGTAAAGTGGCTCATAATGAACCGCTTTTAGGTCCATAATGTAGTGTATTAAAAACGCGTGCTTTTTACTTTATGTTATTGGACTAGTGCGATAACGTCACAGCTATGCGTGCTATTTACTAGTCGGAGATCCCACGCACAACGGACCGAATGAGAGTCTAAGTACGGAAAAGGGAGTCCTACAATCACTAGTCGGAGATGTGCGCTTTTTTTTAATCTCATCATAGGACTTCATGCCAAAAGGAATCCGCGGGCCATATTTCACTATAATAATTTGAATTACCCGTGGTTCCATGGCATTAGGGATTGTTTCCGGGTTTCTGACTATATAGATAAAAAATGAAAACCATCAGTTACATACAATAAAGTTTAGTCATTCAAATAAAATAATTCCATCCATGGGAACAAAATAATAATTCCATCTATGGGAACAAAATAATAATTCCATCCTTGGGAACAAATACATACTCATACCAGAATTATATTGAAAATGATGAATTCATAACCGATACTCTATAAACTATCTTGATTAAAATTTCTAATGCGTATCCAACTGATATTTCGCCAGTAATTAATTCCATTAGTGAATCGGTTATGAATTCATCATATTCAATTGCTATTTTGTTCTGGTTCTAACTTAACTAACCCGACTTTGTTTCATATTATAGATTTTTTCGGTGACAGTGGCGCCACCCCGGTGTAACAATTCGACATAGTACTACATAACCTCTTTACACTTTTTAAATATTTTTTTTTCTTTTCTATTTTTATTATTCTTTTGTTTTTTGCCAAATATTATAATACATTACAATATAATTGAATTTGTAAAAAGCCGCTGGGAATAAAATTATGGAGCGCATGGGAATAAGCCAATTAAAAACTTTCAAAATCTAGTCGCAATATCATCACAGCGACAATCATTGTCAAAAATGTAGGGAAATGTAGGGATTGAAGACTGATATCAGACTGTGAATGTTCTTAAAATTACGAGAATTGCTCCTCAGGTATACACTTCACTTGAACTTTTAATAAAATGCCTGTATCCTATACGTTTGTACCTATAGCATAAAAGCTAACTATAGAACAGCCCAAAAATAACAGTTAATAAATAACAGTTCCGAAAACAGCTAATTAATCACTACCACTAATTAACAGGTTTAAGTAACATAATATCCAGCTTTTCAATCACAGCCGTCTAATATTTTAACTTTATCCTCGAATCAATTTTTCACACCTGTCATCTCGAAAAAGCTTAAAAAACAAGATGGCTGTCTATTTGTCAGTGTCGCGGTACGCGCAGGAAACGTCAAATTTGAATTTCGAATGTGAGAACAATGCAGTGCGGTCGTCGCGTGCTCATGAGTCAGCCGCGGGAATGTTTTGACATTTCACTTATTTTTGTAGCGTCAAGATGTGATGTCATCGTTATTCTGTTGGATTGTTATGATTTTATGATGGGTTATGTGTATATGTGTATACACATAACCCATTATAACTAACTAACTCTTAACTATATTCAGCGATAGTAGGGTAGTTAAATTGTACCTATTGGTTTTCCGTAGGTGTGGGAGGAAATAGATGTGGAAAATTAAGTTTTGTCACTTTAGCAATACGTTTTTACAGATTAACCCGTTGAAAGCGACAGTATCGAAAAACGGGGTTTTATTTTAATAATAAAAAATATATTTTTTTAGTAAGCATCAGGTATACGTATAGCCGACCAAAGTAGTGTGACAACACAGGATGACCAGGTGTATACAAATTCTCTTGATCTTTGCGTACAAGCAAATAATGCATAATGCACAAGCACAACACATGTTTACTTGTTTGTTTTTAAACGTTTCCACACATCCAAGGATACAGGCCTTGCAAAACACTTCAGAGTAAAAATAATTTGAATATTTCTTCACTCACAGCGGAGGACCTACAGTCCTTATTGTTATGCAACTGTTTCGAAAGGATTGTGAAAGACTGACGTTTACGCACGCATAATTATAACTTAAATCTACATTCCTGTTTCGTAACTATGCAGCTCTATTGGAAAATACCTTACAATAAATACTAATCCCAGTCCCCTGGTCGACACTTCACGACCAGAGGGCTGGGTCGTTCTTTGGCCAAAGAATTAGCATTGCCATTCAACGTGGCAATGCTGCAAGTCTTCAGGGCACGTTTCCGGATGACAGCGATGCGGACGAGTACTTCGACGCCTAAGTGTCCTTTGTTTTTCTATTTATTTGTTTAGTAAGTTAGTTAGTCATTTAATTTAGTATCTACGTTACATTCCTAAGCAAAACCCCTAATACGATATACAGGGTGAAATTAAATTCATGGGCATCCTTTTAAGGGGTCATTGTACTCATCGTTATGAACAACTTTTACTATGGGACTAAGCTTAAAATCGCGAAAAAAAAATCAGCTGTTCCTTGCATTTATGTTCACATAACTCGTCAAAATATATGGAAGAGCTGATTTTTTTTTGGCGATTTCAGTCTTGGTCCCACAGTAACAGTTGTTCATAATAATGATTGCAATGACCGCTTAAAAGGATGTCCATGAATTCAACTTCACTTTGTAGATGTTTAGGTATTGTGTTTTTTTTTTTAATATGGATTCTTCCTCCCTTTCTCTTATTACACTATCACGATATAGGGTAAGGCTCCCTGAATATCGCATAGTGTAATAATACTTTTAATTATGTAAGTAATAACACTTTTTTTGATAATCATTAATAGATATTTCATAAGTTTCAAGACTAATCAACCCGTTCTTAGTGCAAGTTATAAACATTTTGTTATAGCTACTATTATTATGTAGTTGACTCTTTCAAATGCAAATTCATATCTACAGATTGATTACGTAAGAAATAAAAACCTTCAGTATATCAACAAGCGATGCATCGGTCACAATCATTAATATCAATAACAATCCCATACATTGTCAAGTTGTAAATATATCAGCTTAATTAATGGAGTGCGACTGCAGTCAGCTGCTCTTTCGAACAAATTTCTTTTGTCAATCGCTGTTGCGAATTAAAAAGCCCATCATGTGAAGATAAAGTTAGTTTCAAGTTACAGCAAAAGAAACATAATATCACGCCTGTATTCTCGAAGGGTTGGGCAGAGGTGGAGGTACCTTTTTATTACATCCACATTTTGCCAGTTAGAGTCAGTTCACACCGCGACGCGACGCGGCGCGCAGTTTTCAAGATAGCAATACAATTATAGACCTTATCTACTACACAAAAAAACCGAGTGTGCTTATGACCACACCACTGAAGTGAAACTACAAACGTATTTGGCTATGAGAGGAAGAGAGAAAGAAAATGTGCGCGCGCACTGCTTTCTCTTGCTTATATCCCCCACTCAACTCCCGATCGCCTCGCCCGTAGCCCTTAGACATGGGTCGTACTTGCAAAATCGAGTACCAGGGCTTCCAAGTACGTCCGCCTTAAGAAACCAGGGCCTAAAACCAGGGCTCGAGATACTTTCAAGTATTTTCTATCTGCATCGAAAACTGATCCATAACTTCATACAAATAAGAAGTACAATCGCGTAATCAAACAAAAGCCCTGTTGGAAGTAAAAAGTACTTGCATAGGAAATTGATCCGTGAATTCCTATAAATAAGGAGCACAATCGCGTTTACAAATAAATACTTTTACAAACCAATAAAGTAAAAATACTTGCATACGAAATTGTTCCGTGGACTCTTACCACACCTCGGACACTCCGTACAACGCTCGCAAAATAATTACCTATTACTACTACATAAACAAATGACGTTTGTATACGTGGAAATGTGTGCGTGAAATCTAGTAGCGTAAAAAAAAATGGCGCGGAAAGCAATTTGTGTCGGGGAACCGAACGACGTCGGCGGCGGCGCTGCCCGAACGTGTGCATTATTATGAAGTGACCATGTAGTTCAATTGTTTATTTATATAGTCGGGTTCGTAATGAAATAAAAACACTAAAATAGTTTAGTTTAAATTACTTATCTGTAAATAATGGGTTATTAAATCGCATGTTATTAAAAATGCGAAATCATACAAACAGTATATGTAAATACGAATTCGGAAAAGCATCACAATATCCAACCATCGTGATTAAAACTCAAATAAAACTTTTAAATCGCATAATTGTGTGTCAGCAATACAGCGCTGCAGTTCGCGAGTGCCGTTGCTAAAGAGTCGGCGACGAATACCTCTAAGTGCGGGGTGAGGTGCGGTATCTGATATGAGGGCGAGGAAGGGAGTGTCCTTTCTGTACGTAGTACTATTAAGTATTCTGTGCTCTTACTGATAAGGAGTATGATCGCATTTGCGAAAACAAACGCGGTTGTTGAACTATTTGAGTACCTACGTACTCGAGCGTCGAGGCACGGCGGAGCGAGATACTTTCAAGTATTTTCTATCTGCATAGAAAACTGATCCATAACTTCAAACAGATAAGAAATACAATCGCGTATTCAAAAGCCCCGTTGGAAGTAAAACTACTTGCATAGGAAATTGATCAATGACTTCGAATAAATAAGGAGCAAAATCGCGTTTACAAATAAATACTTGCAAACCATTAAAGTAAAAAAAACTTTTTAAGAAAAAAAAAAAAACCGACTTCCAAAAAAAACTTTACAAAGTGAAAAATAACTTTAATTTCGGAAGTCGGTGTCTTTGGATCTTTATTTTAGTTTTTTGCCACCGACTTCCGAAATTAAAGATATTTTTCACTTTGTAGTGTTTTTTTGAAAGTCGGTTTTTTTTTTTCTTAAAAAGTTTTTATTTCACGCTTTTTAGTGGGTCTGCTTATAATTTATCTAAGTTACAATAGCCTAGTGATCATCGCCTTTTACAAACAAAATATTGCTTTTCCCGATATAGGGAAGTTAATTGTTGAGGAGTTCTCCAGATCCACCATCAGCTCCGTATCACCATTCACATTGTGACGAGCATAAATTGCTTAGCAACCATATTAAAGTAATCGAATCGCAACCCGTGAAATACTTAGATATTATTGAGTAGTTCCGGTGGCCATCTGTGATCTTCATCATCAGTTCCACATCACCAAATAGTGCTTTCCGAGAGCAAATGCACGAGTTACTATAAAAAATACCCAAATCGCTATAGGTGTGCCTATAATATTTGAAGAGTTCCTACGATATCTCCAGGATCCCATCATCAAATCCTGCCCTAATGTTTTTAGACTAGATGCTGATAATCCTGGCTGCAGCATCAGGCCAGACTTGTCAACATTGCATTGAACTTAAAATTTAGTCCTGTTTAAAATGAGCCCAAACACGACTACGGTGCTGTAATTTCAAGGTTGGTACTTTTTCTAATGCTCCTGGCTTCAGCATCAGGTCTTTATGTACTTCGGTGTTCCTCATTAACACTACGTTTATCCACACATCGAGCCCTTTTCAATGAGCCTTAACACGATATATCTGCTGTTAGTTGTCGAGGAGTTAGGTACTCTGCAGACTATCCTGACTGCAGCATCAGGTCATGACTTGATGATCATGAGACCAAATGTGGCAAATGCTCTATCAAACATCAAAACAATTGACTAAAACAGTCCTTGCCTGTTCGAGTAACTTCTTACTGTTAAGGAGTTGTAACTTCCATCATCAGCCCAGCTACCTGAGATGGTGACAACCATACGCAAATACACAAGATACTTCGTAAAATATGCGAAAAACAATAAGTGAGCCTATAAAATTTAAAGGTTGCCCTCGATTACTCTAAGATCCCATCATCAGATCCTAACTTGGTGACAGTGGGACCACCTCAAAACTATCTACTTTGGAACAAAAAAAGAATTTTGAAAATCCATCGACAATTGGCGGAGTATTCGATGAACAAACATACAAAAAAAAAAAAAAAAAAAAAACACAAACAGCCGAACATAGTACACGCGGTTATAGCAATTAGCTGACCCCCCTAAAAATTACTCGATTTTGCACCCTCCTCTCATAACATTAAAGGTTATTCAATATGTATGAGTTAATCGGACTAACACTACTCGATGAACAGAAACAATAAATAATTTTGATACGCAAATTTGAGCTTTAAGATGTTGGTGTTAGATCATTTACTATGTATGGGTATTTGTTACGCAATTTTCATTTTTAATCAGCAAGACTTAAAGGTTAGGTTAATGTTGTGATAATTTGTGTCATTGCTACTAATACCTTATTTCATCTATCTTACTCAAGTTAATCTGGTGTCGTGGTTCATGCGTAAGGCTGAGACGTGCAAGATGCGAGTTCAAATCTAGTCTCATGTTTAATTTTGTTTTCAATATATAAATTGTTCGTTAAGTATTTCTTGCATTATTGTAAAGAACAAGCATATCAATTAAGTTGATAAACGATAAACGTTTCACCTTTTTCAATAAGTGGGTAGTTCGACTTCAATATGCGTATTCAACAAAAACTGCTATTGAAATGATTTTAGGAATATGGGGTAGAAGAATAAATTGAACAAGACATTCTATGCACAAATAGCAGTGAATACGCACGAACATTTTTATATTGCCTTACTAAGTTGCGAAAATCCACGCCTTTTTATTAATTATTATTATCGGTTTTGATAGTTTAATCGTCATGTCTCAGTTGAGTGATTATTTAAAATACAAAATATTGTATTTGCATAAGGAGAATGTTGGTATTAAAGCGATTGCTAGGAAACTTAATATAGCGGTAAGTGTATTATTTTTTATACTTCCTTAATTCGTTAATTGGCTTAAAAACGTGAGTATAGAATAATAGAAAATTAACTGTTTCATTATGAGATCATTTATAGGTCTAATGTGGTTTATCTAAAGGTATTTTTGCAAACTTATTCGAAAAATTATGATTACCGGGTTATTAAAATTATGCTTATTGTGTTGTTTCAGAGCAATACAGTCAGACTGTGGCTAAGACGTTTTGAAGAGACAGGGAATATTCAAAAGGATCGTCCTGAACCAAAACCTGCAATGTTACTCCTGTGTCAGAACATCATCAAGCAATTGTTAGAAGGCATACTGAACACCCATTTTTGCCTACTCAATGCAGTATAATGTTTCTGTTCAGACGGTCAGAAAACATTTGCATGTTGCTGGACTGAAACAATACAAGCCAGCACGTAAAATTTAACTGACTGCTGCACATCGCCAAGCAAGGGTCCGCTTTGCCCAAGAATATCTCAATTTTAATTGGGAAGATTATGTTGTCATATTTACCGACGAGAAGTCTTTGTCAAAACCTTATTTATAACTAAACATAACTACATACTTACAAAACAAATTGATATATAGTATACCTAGTAGGTAAAACATCAACGTATAATGCTATTTTATTTAGTTCAACGATATTTAATGTGGTGATGTTATTGTTATGAAATAGAAATACATACCTATATATTTCTAAATATTATAACATGTTGATTCACTACATTAAACTCTGTGAAGTATGTGACAACGTTATTAGTAACTGTTATATCATTTACGTTATTCTTATAATAATTTTTTTTATAAAATAAAATCGTTTTTACCATCATTATCGTTTTTTTTTATTTTCGTTCAGCTTTTTTTTTGTTGCTAAAGTTATAATTTATTATTTATAACTTAAAAAAAATACTATAAAACAAAATGCGCAGCAGAAAATATGTTGGTTTCGAACTCACAACCACGCTCTTGTCAGCTCACTGCAGCTACCACTAGACCACACGAACATGGCGATTGCCGTTGAAATTAGCAATAATATATTACAAGTTAGAACAATATTCAAGATCATACCTACCTTAACACTGCGTGTTAAATATCAAATTCGAATAACTGTTTTATTAATCGTAGACGTTGAACTGTTCTAGTTCGATAAGCTTACTGCTAACAAGCAGAAGGTTCAAATTCGTTTAATTTTTAAGGGGTCAGCTAATTGCTATAACAGACTGTACCTCCTCCTTTTTGTGAAGTCGGTAAAAAATACTTGCATACGAAATTATTCCAAAAGGAGCATGATCGCATTTGCGAAAACTAACGCGGTTGACTACCTACGTATTTGAGCGAGTAGCCGTATAAGATACTTAATAGTCTTGCAAGTATTTTGAGTCGGTACCCGGTGTGCGTACTTGGAAGCAAATACCTGGTGTAAAAACCCGGTCGCATATTTATGCGACCGGGACCGGGTTTTTACACCAGGTATTTCCAGCAATTTTTTACGTACCTTCCCTACTCGCGATCACACGTTTTCGTAACGCATTCGCCAGTTTACTCCCCAAGTCAAGCGCGCCTAAAGAAGTTTCACTTCAAAAAGGTACACATCAGTGAGGAGGGCCGCGCGGCGCCGCGCTGCGCCGCGCGACGTAGTAGGCACACAGAATTGTGTACCTTTTTGTGTAGAAGGTAAGGTCTATAATTGTATTGCTATCTTGAAAACTGCGCGCCGCGTCACGTCGCGGTGTGAACTGACCCTTATGTTTAAGCCCCATGTAATAGGGGCGAGCCTATTGCTATCAACCGGATACAAATCAGACTCCGGGCTGCTATTGAGAAATTCCTGATGGAAAAAACTCAATAACACTTGGCCCGTGCTGGGAATCGAACCCAAGACTTTATGTTTAGCAGTAGTGCTTGCGACCACTAGCCCAACGAGACTGTCACAATTACAGAATAAGACATCAGACAGACTCACGCATAGCACAGACACAGACATATAACAGACTCTTCCTTTCCATCTCGGCATTTCGCTCCAAGATACAAAATACAAACAACCCACTGCCCTTTCAAAATCCACACGCGAGACAGCGATTAAAAAAATAAAATCCCGAATCGTGCATCAGAGGTAACATCGCGTGCGCCGAGCCTTTTTGTATCACACGGAGATTTAACCAATCAGTGTGAGATTGTGAACTGTTCCAAATTCATTATTTAAATACCTGGTCGCGTTTACGGGTTGATATAGGAGAGATTTTCAATTTAAAATTCGAATCAACATTGAAATGGAACGAACATATTGAAATATGCACTCTTTTTCGGAGCTTGTTTTTTAATTAAACGTTTTTTTTGTGTCTGTACTCTGTTTGTAGGGATGTGCTTTTTTAGTTCCGATACTTCACTGAAAAAAAGTTTTGCTTGTTCGCTTGTAAATATGGCTTTTTTATTTCGAAAATTGAACAACGCTCATATTCATTTGGTTTTTTTTACTTCTTTGGGACTTTCGACACACTGCAGTCTCTAAAGTTTTATTTCTACCCTGACTTATGTATAATGCTTAATCAGTCTATAATTTTCCCATAGCTGGGATACAGGCCTCCTCTCTATGAGAGTGCGAGTTGGTAGATGTCATATATCTTCTACCCAAACGTTGTTGTGCCATTGCTGGGCACAAAACCCTTTCCTTTTTCCACTCAACTCGATTATGCGCCAAAATGGACCAAACAAAGTTCAGTATTATTTTTTATTTTGAAAGATCTGTTTAAATAATTCGTACCTCGTTAAGTCCCTTATACAGACAAGCATTACCAAACTTTTTGACAAGTTTCGCAAGACACAATTAAGATATTATGTCAGTTGCATGATCAGCACTTTTACATCGATTACATCTTACTTTATCTTTGTTTTAATACAAACTTAATTAAGTCCACTTCCAGCACAATATGTTTATTACAAAATAAAAAGATAATTATCAATACCTGTTCACGATTTTGACTGTTACATGAATTCTCGAAAGAGTATGTTGGATATATTTATTTTTATGCCATTCTCACGATTGAAAGTGAAAACCATTACGATTTGTGATGGAGATATAATTTTATTCGTATTTTGAAACTTGCAAACACTATGGCAATTTACGCTTTATTGTCCGACTTCATAAAAAAGGTGGTTCTGTATTTAACCCAATGCATTTTGTATCAAGATATTGATACAGCATATTGTCTAATAATTAAATTAAAAGTATAAATAAATGAATATCAAGATTATCAAGAGATCGCAGAAAGCGAAAAGGCCGCCCATTGGTATGTTTTGTAGTGTTAAATGTTTTTCTTTGTTATTTATTGTCTGGTAATAAAATATAATAAGGTTTATATAAATGAAGAATTAATTAATATCTATAATAATTGTGATACTTAAAATGGTTTAACTGGGTATATTTTTAATAATATCAATGAAGCTTTACAAAGAGAAAACTTTGATTCATTTTCACAGGATTTATTATTATCAGTAAATCAGCTTATTGGCTTAAAACAAAGCCTTCATTATCGCCGTCACAAGTCTAGATTGCCAAAGAGCTAAGTGAGAGATTAATTGTTTCAGTAATAGTCAATATTTAACTTAATTAATTACTGTATTTAGAAAGCACGATAAGCCGTTGGTCCCAGCTGTCATTCGTAGATCTTCGAAGACAGCCGGGAATCAATCATGGAAGCAAGTTTTTCTAACTGAACAGCTGTGCTGCTGGAGAGTTTGTTGCACCACTTCTTCCCAGCGAAAGCACTAGGAAGTGGTGAAGGGGTTTTGGGGGACTGACTTATATAATACCTACCATACCTACCTGTTTAAATCTTTACGTTAATGAATGTAATTGGTGTTACCGTTTTAATTAACAATAAACAAAAATAACAATAATTTGGACGTTCGAAAACTGCTGATTCAGCCTAATTTGAATAAATGATTTTTGATTTTGAGTCGTTACGGGTAGTCATAAGTCCAAAAGTCTGACAACGAGTCTTACCAAGACTGGTTGTCCAGTATCCTAGCCGTAGTGACATTATAGGCTGATTATGCTTCCCAATATGCAAATTATGTCAGATTCTGCCCGCGACTTCGTTAGCGTGAATGTCGAAAAAAAGCCCAAATACAGACACGGTCCTCATAGATGTGAAAAATGAATATTATTGGTAATAATGATTCCATTTTCTAGATTAAATACTTTGGTTTTATAGAGGTATTATAATTAAGTAAGTAAGTAAGTCTGAGTACTAAAACTTGCACAATATTATAAAGCTGCTGATCTAAAGTATGGTCTATACAACTTCATGATACGTCAACGTTTTTCATGACTATACCTTTAGCAAAAATTATCTGTATAAATGCATTTTCGTCATCAACATAATAAAATATGTCCACAGCTTAAAATTGCCATTCCTTTTTTTTCTGGAAAACTAATATGTACCTACTTACATTAACTGTGTATTTAAATACACCCACTCAACCAACTTACATACTTATTAAGATAAATAACAAATACAGAAGACATCCAAATCAAACAGAGCAACTGTAGACACTTAAACACTATATCGATCATATTTAGACAAGGAATCGAACGCCGAACTAAGCTAAGCAAACATAAAGTTAAGATAAAACTAAATAAATAAACTGTTAACACCACAGAACAAGTAGATACAGAAGTATCACTACGTAAGTAAAATGATAAGAAATGGAATAAAAATCAAAGAAAGTGTTTCGTTGAATAAAATCAAGTTTATATAATATTTTACATTGCAAATTTACTAGAACATTTTGTATTGAATGCCACGCGAGCAACCAGAGTGATAGATTTATTAGACCCTATCTGTCAGATAGATAACAGACACGTCAGTCACGACTTTAGATTGCAACAGCTTTTATGCAGCTGGAAAACATTCTTTGACTTAGGTTTTGCATTGATTAATTCTGTATAGATTATATTCTGTATAGATAATAAATAATAGATTCTTTACTTCACCACAAGCCCTAACAGTATATTTGTAACTAAAACATAGCTTAATACAAAGGTCAATTATTTATACACCCTGAGTCTTAAACTAGGTGTAAGATCCGGTGACTAAGGAGTCAGGAACAAGGTAGATACAGTCCTATATTTTTAAAGGAGTGTATTTAATAAATAATAATAAAAAAAAAAAAATTGGCTAAGTTTACATTCGAGTGGAATTGAATTCTTAGACCTCACACTAGGATTCCCTGTGTTATGAGATCCAGGTATTTAAAAACAACCCTAAATTACAAATTAATAGGTATACAAAATCAGTCAATCATAGCATTACATCTTAAATATGCTCTGATTTGTCATATTTGATTCGATCACTAAGCAAAATTGTTTTGAAATGCTAAAGCTTTAGCTTGGATCTTGATTCCTCACATAAGCTTACAAATTAGGGCTCCAGTCATGATCGAAACTAGTGAAGCATAACTAAAATATGCACATGAGTAAGCCCAAATTCGTCCCCCTCACAATTCCTCCTTCTCTTTGAGTGACGTTAAGTGAAGTCATGGAATTGATTGGGAGTTTGGAACCCATGGTTTAACAATATGTTCGTAACACCATAAAATATTTTTATCAAAACATTAATAGAAAATCGCTTTTGAATCCTGCATAAGTGTAACGAATTTATGCTCGTGATTGTACGTGTACATGCCTCATAGCGTATTGTTAGAAGCAGGACTTCTGTCTGACTCTCTACAGTGGCTAAACCCACAGGCAGATCTTGTTATGTATGCATAATTTTGGTGTGAATGACCTCGATACACTTGCGGAACGAATTCGCGAGGTAACGCCCGACTCACATGGGTGACCACACTGCCACCATACAGAGGTGACCACATTACCACCACACATTTGTGGTCAACAGTATACAGTAGTGAGCAGGTGTTGTTGATGAACAGTAAATCACTGGTGGAGTAGGCGTTTTAAGTAAGCCCTAGTAATTTGCGTTAACCACAAGACGTAAATCACAACACATGACTATGGATCCTTTGTCTGAAAATAAATGTAGTTTGTTCATTCATTCATTCATTCGAAAGGTACCATCTCCAAATTATTAAGATTTAGGTAATAAAAATACCAAAGAGGATTGAAATGAAGGACTAATGCTTAAAAAATAATTACGTATTGCCTATGGTTATAAGCCGATCAGAAAGTTTAGGCCAAAAATTAAAAAAAAAGCTTGAAAAAATTAAAGATCTACTTTATACGTTAATGAAAACTGATGGATGATTACGGACCAGCAATTCACTAACGGATTTTTTTTGGAAATATATCTCAAACATTTTTAAAAAATCACAGGAGAATAATATCCAAGCAAACAAATAAAGGGCAGGCTCTCTCATCTATATATATAAAAATGAAACCCGTTTTCCGTTGTCACGACATAACATGAAAACGGCTAGACCGATTTCGATGAAATTTGGTATAGAGATAGTTTGAGTCCCGGGAAAGGACATAGGATAGTCTTTATCCCGATATTCCCACGGGATCGACATTTACGCGGGTGAAACCGCGGGGCGCAGCTAGTATGCATATAAAATTAATTCCCACTATCAAATAATTAGAATTGAATAAAGCGAATTGATGAATACATTACTAATTACGAGCATGGCACATGTTGTGGTTGTCAATAACAAGATTACAGCGGGCTAGTGTGGTCACATATACGGGGTAATATGGTCACATAGTGATATGAATCATAATGATTGAACTACACGGGAGTATCTAAACAAGATGTATCATCCATCATTCATCACTCATTAATAG
Source organism: Amphipoea oculea (assembly GCA_945859645.1). Classification (NCBI taxonomy): domain Eukaryota; kingdom Metazoa; phylum Arthropoda; class Insecta; order Lepidoptera; family Noctuidae; genus Amphipoea; species Amphipoea oculea. Next base: position 970,566 of record OX243883.1, on the reverse strand, counting down.
TACAAAGTATTACAGAATGTGGTCAATACTCTGGCATTGCTTAGGATTTATATAAACACTATTGCATTGTTTGATAAGAATAGAACTTTGTACGTTTCTATGAAAAAAAGACATTAATAGAATAAAACTAGAGAGCACTAATACCTGCTCTTTATAAAATAACAAAACGAGAAACAGTGATACAACATTATCCTGACCACAAAAATGTACCGCTAAAATAAAAATCACATTTACAATAATCCACAAAAGCTATAACAATAAACCCAACGGTTCACATAACTGCAACAAAAAACGTGACCACATTTTTGTGGTCGTCATCGATTCCGAGACAAAATAAAATTCTTATCAGACTATGTCGAACAACCCAATTATCAACAGGTTTTACATAAATCTTTCGGAGATTTTCTGCAAGATATTAATCCTCTTTTGGACCAAAAAGAAAAAGGACTACATTTAAGACTTAACGGTCTGGTATAAATAAATGGTGACTTTAAAATTTATCACCACGTACGATGTTATACTGATTTATGATATAGACGGATTGAGATAAATTAGCAACACTGATTGAAAAACATCTGTTAATTCTTCATTTAACCTTGGCTTGAGATTTACCAATATATTTTTTGTGAATTGATGTATATCAGAACGTTCGGCCAGTCGAGATAGGGAGCTGGCTGCTACTCCAATTTTTAGTGACGATTATGTGACGCTTAAAGATGCCAGTCAAAGAATTTGTGACGGAACAGTTCGAAAGTTAGAAGCATTTATTTATGGCCGAACGGCCTGATATCAGGTCGTTCGGCCAACCTGAATCTCCATAACTGAGGACCTTAGAGAAACTGTTACTGAATAAAGATTTAGTGACGATTTGGTGACAAACAACCAATGCTTTACTTTTACTCGTAATGCCACCGGTTAAAAGTAAAATGAATTTTGCTTCCTGGAACATCAGGACGTTCGGCCAACGTAATCTCCATAACTGAGGACCTGAGAGAAACCGTTAATGAATAAAGATTTAGTGACGAGACTGAAACGAATTTTTATTGCTTTATTTTTTTTTGTGACGGCCCCTTTAAATAGTAAATTGAAAATTTAACATATATAACCTCAAAACATTGGGATTATCGATTCCTCCACAACGAAGAAGCCCAGAGAAACCGTTAATGAATAAAGATTTAGTGACGGCACTGAAACGAACTTTTAGTGTTTTATTTTTTTTTGTGACGGCCCCTTTATATAGTAAATTGAAAATTTAACATATATAACCTCAAAACATTGGGATTATCGTTTCCTCCACAACGAAGAAGCCCAGAGAAACCGTTAATCAATAAAGATTTAGTGACTGCACTGAAACGAACTTTTAGTGTTTTATTTTTTTTTGTGACGGCCCCTTTATATAGTAAATTGAAAATTTAACATATATAACCTCAAAACATTGGGATTATCGATTTCTCCACAACGACGAAGCCCAGAGAAACCGTTAATGAATAAAGATTTAGTGACGGCACTGAAACGAACTTTTAGTGTTTTATTTTTTTTTTTGTGACGGCCCCTTTATATAGTAAATTGAAAATTTAACATAATATTATATAACCTCAAAACATTGGGATTATCGATTCCTCCAAAACGAATAAGCCTAGAAGACTCGTAAAACCCCTGATGTGTCATAGGTTTTCAGTGCAATGGTGTCAGTATTTTTGTTGATTCACTATTCCGCAATATGGCGGATGGCGACTGAAATAGGATGACCATGTATTCCAACGAAACAAGTATTTATCAAGTACTTAATTACCTACCCTACCTAAATAATGAAGCAACACACGTCGTAATATTAAATTATATAAGTACAAGCAACGTTGAGCTGATGCCTGCATACCAGTGTCCACTTGTGAGGTTTTGTTATATTACTTGAGTCTATTTTGGCTAAAAGCAAACGAAAGTGGAAAGGTGACTGACATTGGAGATTGGGAAATTTGACTAAGTACAAGAATACTTAAATAAATAGGTACACAAATTAAAAAATGCTTTATTTGTAATCAATCATCCAAAAATAGCGGTAGGTTGTTAGGTACATAATAATTTGTACTTTTTAGAATTACAGTTAAATTGGTTCACCACGAGAGAAATTTGACAGCTTCTTGTGTTTACTGCTAGGTGATTGACTTGAAACTTGTCAAATCGGATTTCTTTCGGTGGTGGCCCGACAATCATTTTACAACTAAATAACAGTTCTATAGATAAATCACAGTAAGATAACTACACCGATTCTATTTTTATTCTGCAGAAAAGAGCCATATATATTATAATCTCCGCAGGCGCGATTCTCTAAAGGAACGGTTTAAGGAAATTAATATAGTATTTTTCAGCGCTATTTAAAAGGTTAATGGACCTTTTAAATAGCGCTGAAAAATACTATATTAATTTCCTTAAACCGTAAAATGATTGTCGGGCCACCACCGAAAGAAATCCGATTTGACAAGTTTCAAGTCAATCACCTAGCAGTAAACACAAGAAGCTGTCTTTCTCTCGTGGTGAACCAATTTAACTGTAATTCTAAAAAGTACAAATTATTATGTACCTAACAACCTACCGCTATTTTTGGATGATTGATTACAAATAAAGCATTTTTTAATTTGTGTACAGACGCCAGCACATCAACCTACACCTAACTGTCACATTTTCCCAATCAACTTTGAACCTTATAGTTCAGTGATAAAGTTGAAAATCTATTAAAGAAATTTGACAGATTGTAGTAGGTTGATGTGCTGGCGTCTGTACCTATTTATTTAAGTATTCTTGTACTTAGTCAAATTTCCCAATCTCCAATGTCAGTGAAGGTGACTGACATTGGAGATTGGGAAATTTGACTTTCGTTTGCTTTTAGCCAAAATAGACTCAAGTAATATAACAAAACCTCACAAGTGGACACTGGTATGCAGGCATCAGCTCAACGTTGCTTGTAGGTACTTATATAATTTAATATTACGACGTGTGTTGCTTCATTATTTAGGTAGGGTAGGTAATTAAGTACTTGATAAATACTTGTTTCGTTGGAATACATGGTCACCCTATTTCAGTCGCCATCCGCCATATTGCGGAATAGTGAATCAACAAAAATACTGACACCATTGCACTGAAAACCTATAACACATCAGGGGTTTTACGAGTCTTCTAGGCTTATTCGTTTTGGAGGAATCGATAATCCCAATGTTTTGAGGTTCTATAATATTATATTAAATTTTCAATTTACTATATAAAGGGGCCGTCACAAAAAAAATAAAACACTAAAAGTTCGTTTCAGTGCCGTCACTAAATCTTTATTGATTAACGGTTTCTCTGGGCTTCTTCGTTGTGGAGGAATCGATAATCCCAATGTTTTGAGGTTATATATGTTAAATTTTCAATTTACTATATAAAGGGGCCGTCACAAAAAAAATAAAACACTAAAAGTTCGTTTCAGTGCCGTCACTAAATCTTTATTCATTAACGGTTTCTCTGGGCTTCTTCGTTGTGGAGGAATCGATAATCCCAATGTTTTGAGGTTATATATGTTAAATTTTCAATTTACTATTTAAAGGGGCCGTCACAAAAAAAAATAAAGCAATAAAAATTCGTTTCAGTCTCGTCACTAAATCTTTGTTCATTAACGGTTTCTCTCAGGTCCTCAGTTATGGAGATTACGTTGGCCGAACGTCCTGATGTTCCAGGAAGCAAAATTCATTTTACTTTTAACCGGTGGCATTACGAGTAAAAGTAAAGCATTGGTTGTTTGTCACCAAATCGTCACTAAATCTTTATTCAGTAACAGTTTCTCTAAGGTCCTCAGTTATGGAGATTCAGGTTGGCCGAACGACCTGATATCAGGCCGTTCGGCCATAAATAAATGCTTCTAACTTTCGAACTGTTCCGTCACAAATTCTTTGACTGGCATCTTTAAGCGTCACATAATCGTCACTAAAAACTGGAGTAGCAGCCAGCTCCCTATCTCGACTGGCCGAACGTTCTGATATACATGTGAATTGTGGTCATGTAATTAATCACAATTCTACGTTTGAACCCCATACTAAAAAAAAATATAAGATAAAAAAGCATTACCTGGTAAACATAAATTAAATATCAATTATCTTTATGTCAAGAGAATAAAGTATAAGGAATCATTTGATAAATTCTATATAAATTCATTTAAATCCTGAAGCAGTGGCATTTTCAGATATTGGATTAAGAGTTTGATTTATATAGTTTTACTTTTTATAGGCCCAATCAATTCGACCATGATTCTTTAAAAGTTTGTCAAAGCTTATCTACATTATCCTCACCGTTTCCTCTTCCTCCAGAGCCCTGATGAGCTCATAGTACAGCATCTCCGCCTCCTGCGAGATCTGCACCTTCTCCTCACATCCCTTGTACGGGATCTCACAAGACAGATCCGTTTGCAGATGCATCTTCATTATTTATATCACCAACACTCACAGAAAACACTTCACTATCAATAAATATATCTTCATGTGGTCATTTGTGATCCATTGAAGTCACTCACTGTTTCTTTGGTGGGTTAGGTTTGTTATTTTCTAATAGGTTTTTTCTCTGGTAAATGGAATTGATATGGTTATTAAAAAGCTCGCAACAAAAACAGGTTTAAATTCAATGTCATCTACTAATATGGCTGACCCCAGACGAAATATTGCATTGGTTAGGATTACTCATCTCGTAAATATTAATGAACCCAGATCAAGGACCTACATTAGTTTTGCAAACACGAAAATTTTAACAGTTTTAAGACCAGATGCGAAAACTTTGGTCTTTTAGTAAGATATACAGTAGTGCAATGCACTCCGAAAATTGGCAATAATACTTCACAAGACTATCATCAATCAAATGAAGAAGCATGTACAGTAATAATTAATACTGTCTCGTCTCCATCCTGTGCTTAAGGACCAGGACTTTCAGGGCACTTCATAAATATCATAATTCGTTATGCTTCAGTGAGACGTCGCCGGATCCACTTGGGCTATTCTTAGCCTTCAGTTGGCTGGCTACTGATCCTTAGATTATTGAGGAATGTGGTAATCCTTGAGGATTTTAGAATTAGTTGAAGATATGGTGATGTGTATTTGAATTAGAAGATGGCACCTGTTGATGATTATGTTAGTGAAGAGATTATCAACAGTGCTGACAGAGTTCTATTAGTTTTGATACCGGTTTTTGTTGAGGAAAACGTGTAGAGGTTTAAGGAAAGAAGCATTAAACACCTGTGATATTATATTTTGGAAGCTGGCAAAGATAATGAATAACACTTATCTACCAGAACGTGTATTATTTTTTGGGCTAATAATAATGTGTGTGATTTCAAAAGATTATATTATTATACGAGTATAATACTAGCGAACCGCCTCTGCTTCACGCGTAATTTACGACTTGACAAAGCACGAACTTAAATATGAATGTATTATACACATACCTACCCCTTCCGAAATAAATTCTCTAAATGACGTTGAAAACCGCATCAAAATCTGTTACATTGTTTAGAAGAACAACGCGGTCACCCAGAGGCTCAGACAGACAAGAAATGCGACTTCAATTTATGATATGTGTAGATATAGATAAATCTACATATTAGCAGTGTTTAAAAGCTCACTCCATAAGGCAACAATCACACACATACAGTCAGGGTGCTAAGCCGTGAGCTAAGACACTCCTGTCCTTTTTGCATAGCTCGTTACAGCCCGAGACGGTACTGATTTAGACTCAAGGAATGCCGACATATACCTATGTACATATACATACATAATACATGTTGGAAGGTAAACTTAAGATCTTTTGAAGTATCTTGTAAAAGCATTGCAAGGCAATAAATACGTTGGGCGTGATTTAAGTGATAATAAAGGATTAGACCAACGTTTTGGTGGAGATGTGTTGTGTTGGAAGCGTAACAGCCTAAGAAGGCTGTTACGCTTGAATGCGGGTGTAAGGAGTTAAGGACTTGCATCTAGTGCAAGCTTTATGATTTGTTAACAGACATAGTTGCAAGCCAGGTTTTGATTCGAGTAATTTCCAGATGTATACTATGTTTTTTCCAATGATGGAACTGAAACTGTGACTACCAAGATGATAACTAATAGAGAAGTATTGAAGAAGAAGTAGATGTTGCGCCGACTCCAAATAAATTGGGATAAGGATAAGAGAATGATGATAATGTTTTTTTTTCGATCGGACATTTTTATTTACAACTGCATATTTAACTACTCTATGATCGACAATGCTTTAGATGTCACTAAAAATGGATTGCCAAGACTGACAAGACCAGTAAAATAAATTAGAAATCCAAGCACTACAATCATTTTACATGTAACATTGATAAACAAAACGACATAACAGAATAGTAAAATCGATCACATGAATCGATATAACGAGAACCATTTGTAGCATTTAAAACCATTGATAAAACTGCTGTTGAATCAGGAAACGATTGGTTGCTTCAGTCCTTTATCGAATCAAATCGTGATGAACGTTTGGCAGTTTTCCAATACTTGTGCGAAGTGACAGTTAACTTCGTTACGTATTGACGTTTTAAGCCAGTAAGTTTATTATGGTTTGTGTTCCTAGACTTGGCGTGGTCGATATATTGGTTTTTACGAGATTGAGAGAGCAAACGTATGCTTTTGAAGACCCGTATTTATTGGCATACTCCTGAAATGGCTATAGCCAAACTTACTTGTATCTAATTTACCATTTGAGGTATCAATATTACAATAATGGTTATTATCAATACCTATTGCCTTAAAAGTTTTTTTTAGCAAAAACCTTTGACATTTTTTATTGGTGTTTACATACGTATTTGGCTTTCGTTTTTACTGAAATCCGTTAATAAACTTTAAACTAATAAGCATTAATCTTAAGTCTATCTACATATTGCAGACCAACTTTGAAGGTTATCACACCGATCTCCAATCTGAGATAAATTACAGAAGAGATAAGACATATGCAAGGGAAGATAAGAATAATACGCTGCCTATCGTGTTTCTGACTATCTCTTATGCTTATCTGTGGTAGGGTCACATAAGTCTGATGGTTATTTTAAAGTTCTTTGGTAGTCTACCGTTGGAGTTAACATTTGGACATTGAACGGATGATAATAGAAAATGTGCAGTGATCAAATAGAATCATCAAGAACAAGATACTATAGGAAATTATGTAAAACATTGAATAACAGATTAAATATTATAGTTAAATATTACGGTTATCCGGACGCTGAATTTTACAGAACAATGGATACTACGAGATAATACTAGATAGTTTGCAATACTATCACAGATAAACATATCATATATGGCTTGGCTATTATAAATCGAAAACCATTTTACGGCTACATCCAAGAATTTCCACCAACACAATCAACCTACACAATGTCCTGGAATTAGCTAGAATGTCGCTGAATGGTCTCTAGACACGTTTCCAGGTAGGCTCGCTATTTTCAGATCATGCACTTGACTAAACAATATCGAGCTGGTCGCCTTCCGTTCTAACTTGGTCTAAAATTTGCGGAACTTACCCGGACTTATTAAGTTCTTGTGAAAAGGCAAACACCCGGATGAAGCCACTTTGAGCCTTGGAAATGTATGAGAATTTGGGACTTAGAAACATTTTGTTGTTTTTAGCAAAAAAGGGTGCCACGCAATAACATAACATCACGCCAGACAGACAATGGTGAAGAAAACACCCATATATAGGGTGTTACGGAAAGGATATATCAATACAAACGGGTTGAAGAGTGTATCTGGTCTAGAATCTCTGTACAAAATTTCAGCTCAAAAGCATTAACTTTGAAAATGCTTAAATTTTTTTTATTTCGACATCACGGCGCTGCACTGGCGCGCGGCGGCGTGATGTGCGTGTACTAGGCGCACAGACACACTACAGATAATGACCCTCGTAGTGCGGTGACATGTTTATTATGATTTCAATTTAATAAACTATCGAAATAAAAAAATATTAAGCATTTTCAAAGTTACTGCTTTTGAGCTGAAATTTTGTACAGAGATTCTAGACCAGATACACTCTTCAACACGTTTGTATTGGTATACCCTTTCCGTAACAACCTGTATTGCCAATTTTTTTAAAATATGAAGCCACAAACTCCATAGATGACATTGGTATTATACTATATTTTGGGGTTAGTAATATAGTAACTGTAGATGAGAAGCATCCCAGGGTGAGCTAATAATAATCCAAGATGTTATGATTATGATAGAATCTTAATAGAGGAAGAACTTATTGCTTTCTAAAGCAAGCTTTTAGATCTTGTATTTGATGTTATCTTTTTCGAATATACACAAGATGTTCGAATCAATACTAGCTTTATATATTATAACGATAGTATCAAGTTTGCCAAAGACAACAGTCAGCCCACCCATATCGCAGAAATTGCTCCTACCAGCGACTTAAGTTTAAATACAGTTCAAGCCGTATATCAGACAAATGATAGTTTAAAAGACCACAATTGAACACAAGTAGTTTCAGGTCGTTAGCCCATCGACTGTAAAGACTACATTCCTCCCAGTTAACCCCAACTTGTGTGGGATGAAAAGAACTAGATAGATATCGACGAAGTGCTTGTTGGATGACAAATATGGCTCAGTAGTTAAAGGAACAGAATAATTTAAACCATGAGTAGATGAAATTACGTAGGTATAGAAGCAGATCAGTTAATTTTGGATATTTGTGTCTCATTTAAATTGTCAACGTAGGTAACTAAAAATAAAAACTAGAAATGGTAATACCATTTTATGATTCATATTTTAAGTAAATTGATTCAAAATGGGTTGTGACAAACTAACATACAGTGACATTCTATACGATATAAACAACACTAAAAATTGCGATATCGGTCCCAAAACGTACAAAACCAATATTCTGAATGCTGGAACAGCTCTAGCACACCAAAAGGTGATTCTTTTCATACAAGATGCAAGTTATCCTCACAAAATCTGCTTTTAAAAGATACAACCGAGCCTCTTAACGACTTTTTTTATTAAGGTCGACGATCTCTTACCAGTAAAAAAAAGATACCGTACAATTAAGGGCATGGAGGGTGGTAATTTTAGGATTATTTTTGTTCTGGCAACAATTGTTAAACTTGAAATATTATTCATTATTAAGCTTCGTTCGTGATCTGGGAAATATATTCTGTTGGTGTTTGTTTAAAAAACGAGTTGAACCTAAGACTTGAGTAAAATTGGGTATGTCCCAAAGGATAAATTATTTATAACTGCAATAATAATTAGTCTATCAAGTAAACGATATCTTTTCATTATTAAAATACAGAAACCAGTCAAATTATTTTCGTCCATTGAAAAGCTACTTTCTCACTTAGGCTAAGCAAATTCAATGTCAAAGTCAAATCATTTATTTAAAATCAGGCACAACAAAGGCACTTTTGAACGTCAAAATTTATAAAAAAATAGAATTGATTCTAATCGCCCCTCCCAAAGGGTAGTTTACCGTTACTATTTAAAAATGTGTCACAATATATTTTGTATGACATTAATTATACAGGGTGACTGGAAATTAGTGGCGGAGCCGTTAAGGGGAGGTAGTCTAGGGTTTTTCCGACAGATATCACTATGAGACCTACCGTCCTTACTTAACCCTTTCCAAGATATTCCTACTTAAAGAGATAGTAATAAATCCTAAAAAAAAGTGATTTTGGCCTACTTTTTTTTGTTTTGCAACAAAGATATTCTAAATAAGTAATATTAATTGTAAAATTTCCGCTACTGTCATTATTTTATGCAAAAACTGCTAAACAAAAAGTAGGAATATCTTGGAAAGGGTTAAGTAAGGACGGTAGGTCTCATAGTGATATCTGTCGGAATAACCCTAGACTACCTCCCCTTAACGGCTCCGCCACTAATTTCCAGTCACCCTGTATAATTACAACGTAAAAAATGTGAAGACGAAGCAACAATAGGTACCTAGGTATAAATTTTACTGAAGTCCCTAATCTTTCACTCGCACCTCACTGATCCCTAAAAAATAACGAGCTCCGTTTTCGACTCGAATAACACTTTTTCGGTTAAAGTCTGTTAAACAGGACGAATTCCGGATAAATGGCGCAGAAAGTGAATTTCTCTCGAAACTAGTGAAATTCGCATTCAGTATTGAATTGTACGCGCCCTGAATACAGATGGCGTTAAAGTAGCGAATTTCGTATGCGGGCTGGCAACACTGATTAAATTAAATGTCAAACATCCTTGTCATAAAATAATAAGGCCATAAAATTAATTTGTGGGCTTTTAGGAGTTTTTATTCCCGTTTTTTATTACTTTTTCTGGATCGTTATGGCTTCTTTCTTGTTTCGATGAAATTAAAAAGCTGACATTTTGGCCTAGTGCCTGGTAACGTGGCCTCTTTGCGCTTGAATAATTTCTAACGTGATACGCAATATTATCGTGAACACATCACAGTACGTCAGAATTATCTGACACAGGGAAGTACAATGTACTTGTGCAAATATACAGGTGCAATTAAATTCATGGGCATCCTTTTAAGGGGTCAATGTACTCATCGTTATGAACAACTTTTAATGGGACTAAGCCTAAAATCGCGAAAAAAAATCAGTTGTTCCTTGCATTTATGTTCACATAACTCGTCAAAATGTATGGAACAGCTGATTTTTTTTTTCGCGATTTCAGTCTTGGTCCCATAGTAAAAGTTGTTCATAATGATAATTACAATGACCCCTTAAAGGGATGCCCATGAATTCAATTTCACCCTGTATGAAGACGCTTTTAAATTACCTTCCATGATAACGTTACAACGTGCACGTATTTTCATTCATCTTATGGACGTAGACGTGGATGTCCACTATGATATCGAAACGTTAGAAATTATAAAAACACACATTGTCAGTACAGCCCTAGGTAGGTTCAATTGGAGACAGAGAGAGAAAAATCTTCAATCGCCATTCAACGTGTCCGAACAGCTTATACATAGACGGTTTAAAAAAATATAATAGTAGTAGTAGCTACATATTACACAAAGAATCGCTTTTTTTCTACCATTGTTCTAAACTGAACAAGTACAGTGTTTTAAAATGAACATGTATGTGATGTTCGTATGTATTATCTATTATGTACATATTAACGGAAGTAACTAACTCATGACTCAGCTGGCATAATGTGTTGCTGTGTCGTCATTTTTGCCAACATCGTTACATTTCATAGGTCAGTGTACTATGCTAATACAAAACAGATGATCACATTTTATGTTTGAGTGTTCAAGGATTAGCTTTCGAGTGTTCCGGAAAATGGCACCTATATTTTTAATCACAAGTGGTCGATTTAACCTTATGGCCATCGATAAAGACGCAACCTGACAACCCTTTCCGTCACTATGAAGAATGAGAAAGAGCTGTAAGGGACCTACGCCATAGATCCTTGAAAAAAGAGCTTCCAGGATGCCAGATTATAAGTTCTAAGAATAAAACTACCCGTATCATTAACAGTAAAGTTATAACTTCCGCAGGACGGCAAGTAGTCCATTCACTTCACAAGTTAGCACACATACGTTTAGATACACTACTATTATAATGTGGAAAAGCGTCTATGGTTGTCAAAACGTCTGCAAAGTATTCATAGACAAAGAACAGAATTTGTAACGCAGACTGTACCTTGGTTATTATAATACCGTAGTTCCTTTTATTCACCAAATTACCGTTCTGCCAAAACCATGAAAGATTCTGTACTGTATGAATTATCTTGTAAATCAAAGTCATTAGCAGCTAGCAGGGCCCCCAAGCAGGCACGTACCATTACAATCATAGATAGGACAACACAATGCAGGCTGTTGGCTAAACAATAGTGTCAAATCGTGATAATTAGCGGCACCTGAGTATTTTACACCGCTAGGTACGACTGCGGCTGTTAGTTGGCCATTAATTATTATGAATATTGTGTTTCTATTTTCATAAACGTGTTCAATTTTGATGATAGAGGAGTTTTGTGGTGGTGGGACCGGTTTGATGGATCTTATTTAGATATAGATACCAAATTGGGAAAGGTAAATATAAATTGCTACGGGCTTTGCATCCATATTTTGAACCCAGCAGATATTTTCTGGAAGACGGACTCCTGACTAAGTAATATCAGCCGCACAGGTCAATCGACCAGGTTAAGCTACGCTTGCCTAAGTCTGTCCGTGGATGGATAACCATTTTTACATACCGAGACCCCTCTGTGACTCGGAAAGCACGTTAAGCCGCTGGTCCAGGCTGTCATTCGTGGATCTTTGTCAGATGTTATGAGTCAGAAGCCCGAAAGTCTGACAACCAGTCTTACCAAGGGGTATCATATACTCGTATATTACCAATTTAACTGGGTTGTAGAGGTCAGAAGCTAGGCAGATGATAAGATATTTTCTGGTAGAAATAAAGCACTGAAGTTTCATTATTAGGGTAGCGTGTTAATTAATTTTCTTGAGTCAATTGCTCCTCAAAAACATCCAGCATTGTTTGGATTGATAAATGACTTGGCTCTCTATTACATGGAATTCAAATACATGAGTTTACGCTCAATACGTTACTGGTCCTTACAGTCGCACGCATAATTGCGTACTCATTATTGCCATTACTGGCAAAAAAAAATATCGAACAATTTCAAGACTTGCGTGTGCCAGATATATTATATTATTCATTAAAATAATAATGAGAGCATGGTAAGCACGTTTCATACCTGATCATATTAATAATATTGAACATGCATTATCTAGGATTGGCTTATCGCCTGTCGATCCAGAAATGGGTGTAGTAATAGATAATCAATGTGTTGTGCTTGTTTCTAATTAAGTTTATGATTGAACTAAGGTGGGATCAAAGGTGCAGTTTAAAGATATACACAATGCAATATTTAATATCCTAGCTAGAGAAGAATTGGTAATATGACGGTCTAGTGGTTAGTGACCCTGACTGCTATGCCGGAGGTCGTGGGTTCGATTCCCACCCAGGACAAATGTTTGTGTGATGAGCACGACCATTTGTTCTGTGTCTGGGTGTAATTTATCTATAATGTGTATGTATTTAGAAATATATAAGTATGTTTATCAGTTGTCTAGTACCCATAACACAAGCTCTGCTTAGCTTGGGACTAGATGGCGTTGTGTGATAGTTGTGGAATGTTATTATTATTATTATACTTGAAGTATTTATAGAAACAAATGGTTTTCTAAACAACGTTCTGACTTTAAAAGCAGTGCTCAATCAGATAACACAGATACATTTGCCACAGTTTTAGGAAATCTACTTAGCCATATGAAAGAAAACGAATCATGATTTCTATCAAAAGTTATATTTCTATTATTGCGTCATTTCTAAATTAATGTTCGTCAGTAGTCTTGAATCTTTCAATAAGTTTACAGAAGTAAAGTTATAGTTCACTAAATAACTTCAGACCATACAGACCCTTTTACGAAATAACCTTAAAGCTAACAACTTCACTACATCAAACATGGGACCAAAGAAATATAACATGCTCTCCTTGCATAAGGTTGTTGCGTATACTGCTATATATATAAGTATATGTGCGGGTAGCACATGACGTCACTTCGCAACCGGCCAAGGAAACCAGTCCCGTTACAGAATAGCCTGAATATCAACATGATATGGAGATATTAGAGAAATGTAGATCGCTTTATGACAAATTAAACGGTAATGATTATGGTATATGTAGATGAATTTGTTTTGGGCGAGCGAAATGTAGGCTTTTCAAATGGATGGTTTACCTTGGTGTAGGATCGGATTCAGAAATGAAAGGTGAGTTCCACTGGATTTTGAATGAGTCTTTTAATAATGGTCCATCTTGTATCTTGGACTTTTGTGTAGGATAGATGTGTTTACATTTGTTGGTATTGCTTTGGAAGATTTGACTCATCTTTTCAAGGAGGTCTTGAGGAGGTGGGAAAAAAAAATTAAGAGAGTTGTAGTTCCTGGTCAAAAACCATTTTAAACATACAAGTTATGTACTCGAAAAGACGAAGTTGAAGACTTAAGAAAAGTTTGGGATGTTTTAGTAGTAGTGTGAAAATGGGTTGGGTAGGTATTCCCTACAATATAATTTCTTAGCCTACCTATAGTTTTGCAGTCCACTGTACTATACCGAGTTCATTTTATTGATGAAGTTCCTACATTTTATGAATTTGAAATTCAGGTTGTGTAATTGTCAGCTAAGAATTCTTAATGTAAGCAATACTATTACCGTGACTAACAATATTGTAATGTTATGTTTTGTTTTGTCGCCCCAGTTACTTCAAAGTCATGCAAATCTAAGCATCTTTATTTATTTATACACATTCATTTGTTTGCAAACAGCTTTAAAATTACCAAGCCAATTGCAAAACAACTCAACCACGGCAAGCCAATCTTCTTTTATTAGGTGAAGGTTCATTGTATAAGGGCATTAATTACGAACTCAAAACCAATTCAAGCGAAACCGTCGCATGCACTTAGTCCAGAAACACTAGTATGACATGACACTCGAAACCCATCAGAAGATAACAAAACAGTAACACGATAATCCTATTAGAAAATAAAAACAGCACTACTCACACACACACACACATAAAATAAAATTAAAACAAAAAAAAAACTGCAGAAAAAATATTGCACGGAAAGAAAAAACTTTTAGAATTTCGAACGGTTTACGGCGCAGCGCACGCGTGCGCCTTACAAGCCGGCGCCATGACACTGGGTTGCGTGCGCGCAGCCAGCGTACAATTTACATATTTATTATTATGCTAGGTCCTGCGTTAAAGCTACCGCGCTCGTGATTGGAGGGAATGAGGGAATAATGATCGTGCAATTTATTTTGTTGTGAGAAAGCTTTCAAGGAGTTGTAAAGCTTTTGGAGTTTATGATCTGCGAGCAATTTTGGTTTAATTTGTATCCTTTGTGGCTGCAACTTTAGTTTGAAGTTGGGAAAACTCTTCAATAGTATTCAGTATTGATTTATTGAGTATTGATAAAAGATTGATTCATTAAATATCTATAGAGATTTGACTTAAAGAAGATAAATTCCAGCAAACAGAGAGAAACTACTTTTAATAAAATCGGGATGCCCAAGGAATGTGGAGGTCAGAGAGTATTCGCTTGGCTTCAAACCGCAAAGTAAGGTTTTTTATGCAACCGTTTTATTTTGTGGTTAAACCAAAGAATCTCTATATCTTGTGAAAGCTGGTCAGGAATTTGATAGCTAGAGCATAAGGTAAATCCGGACTACAGGCCGGGAGATTGTTGCCAGCATAAATTAGAAAACTAAGCAAATCTGAAGCTTTATACAAAAAAGTACTGACATTGCTATGTTTAAGATGGGAATCCGTGTTGTCATTTTTCCAAAATCATATACATATTTAATTAATGATTGAGATCAGTTGATCAAAGTCATCAAAATCTCTATTGCTTAGTGGCAGGTGGCCCACATTTTCCAAAGTGGTATAAGGACGTAAAGATTCCCAAAACTTTTCTAACAGTAGGGATAAAGTAAAAAAAAAAGATATTATGTCAAAGACTTCATACAAAGTCTTTGAGAAGAAAATCTAAGTACCCACTGAAACGCCACTTAAGTACCTTTGTACGCTTATTATAACTTTCATCACCAACCCGGAACCGAACGCATTACCCGCGGGAGGCATTGTGAGCTATTTAGCAACATCCTGCCCACACCTCGGTTCACTGACCGACAGTACTTGCGCAATTCATTTATTGTTCATCAAAGAACTTTTCATGCACTGAAAAATTATTGAATGTGTTCTAATTAAAAACAAGCCATCCGTGTCTGGGAAAAGTTTTGAGTATTAATGTGGATGGGTACGTATAACTCATCAATTATATTTTTTCGTGTTACGTTTGCCGTCGACACGTTGGGAAGAAGAATAGAGGAAGGCGAAAGAGACAATGGTTGATGTGAAAGATGATAATTAGGACTGGAAAGAGGATGAATACTGATATTATGACTGTAAGACATGTAACTATGGAAGAAAATTGCACGCTGCCGATGCATTACCGACCTCAAATAAATTGGGATAAAGACAGAAGATGGTGATGATTCCAATTTAAAACGGGAACATCTCTAATGGATAAACAATAATATCAAATTCTTTACTGAGGATAGTGCGATCACCATGCTGTCATACAAGCGCGGTGACTATGGCCATATATTCATTGAAGATAATGGATGGTTTAGCAACAACTGCATTTCTATAGTAATTCCTGCAGGTGTCATTAAAATACGACTAGAAATAGGAGAATATAAACAGCAGCATCCTTGTGAAGGATGATAATCACTTAACGTGCCGATCCAATTTGATTCCCAAGCATGTTGGTAAGTTAAGACTACGATGGTGTTCATTGTGATTGAAATAGTAGGCTTATTAGCTGTAAAAGTGTAGAAGCTAATTTGCAACAGTTGTTAGCTATAAAATCTTTTAGATCCTGGGATGTGGGAGATTCATACAAATATACAACATTATTTTTAGTATATGCGAAACCCGAAACACGTGTCTAGTATTTTTATGTAAAGAATCTATGTACAAAATTTCAAAACTGTATCATGAATAATCACCAAGTTATAAGCTTGTTATGTTACCTGTTTGTCCGTATGAAATCATGGGCACCGCGCGGCGATTGTATTGTAATTTACGGGTGATAACATTTTCCATCACACTTGCAGGCTTTGGACTGTCGTAATGGTCAAGTGTAGGTAGTTATTATAATGTACTTTATTCGTAAATAAATGCAGCCGTAAGCTACGAATAAGTAATTACTTATTCGTAAGCCGTAAGTGATACAATGCGATTTGTTCAAAGTGGATGAAAAGTGTTAAACATCGCATTACTTAACCACAGCAGGCTGTAGGTACAAATAATAACTTTCTACAATTAACCATCTTGGCGTGTTTAAAAATGTTAATCATCACGGCAAAGCATTGTGTTCTGTTCAAAGCACTCTGATTGCTCCTCGTACCACCGCACTGCCACGGATACGTTATCACTGTTATCGTTGTTTCTGTGTACTGGACGTTTGTGTATGAGAAAGTCATGGTTAAACGACACTTTTTACATACGATAGGTAAGTACACGATCAACCGAAACACAACTCGGCGGCCCGCGCGCTCGCGATTATGCAGTTGGACCCACGCGACACGTGCGCGCCAACAAGTGGTTCCCGGGTGACTGAGGTTGCTGCACCCCCGCCCCGCTCGCTGTGCGTCCGCGCCGCGCCATTGTGCGCGTATGGTACCTACTTAGTCGCTCCTCGGGGCACAGTATAATATACTCGGGGTGTCCAACTATTAACCTTTTTTAAATATTTTTGGGCCAAAATATAACATGGGGTAAAAATTATTGGAATCGATTCAGTTACTTATTCTGAACAAACTATATTCAGGTTTCGCATATACTAAAAATAATGTTGTATATGCTCATATAAATACAGGGTGTTACAGAAAGGGTATATCAATACAAATGGGTTGAAGAGTGTATCTGGTCTAGAATCTCTGTACAAAATTTCAGCTCAAAAGCAGTAACTTTGAAAATGCTTAATATTTTTTTATTTCGATAGTTTATTAATTGAAATCATAACAAACGTACGAGGGTCATTATCCATTACCTGTAGTGTATCTGTGCGCCTAGTACCTATACGCACATCACGCCGCCGCGCGCCAGTGCAGCGCCTGATGTCGAAATAAAAAAAATATTAAGCATTTTCAAAGTTAATGCTTTTGAGCTGAAATTTTGTAAAGAGATTCTAGACCAGATATACTCTTCAACCCGTTTGTATTGATATACCCTTTCCGTAACACTCTGTATATATTCTTGGACGCACTCATAAATGGTCGCCTAGAATTTCAGCCAAAGGAAGTTTCTCCTAAAAACTTATATATATTCAGAGACATTCAACTTAATAGTCAGCTCCAAGATTTCATTATTACAGACGACTCCAAATAGTTTGTTGCAGAAAACACTAAAATTAAATTAAACTACTCGTTTTATGAAACCAACTGTGTTGGTATGGTGTTGCTTTTGGCACCGCGTTGAAAGTTGCGGTTGGTTCTTAGAATGGCGCTTTAGGATCGGATTCCCGAATCGGTCAGGCGGAAGATATTCCTTTTCCGCATATATGACTATTTATACTACTTGGCCTTTTAATATAATACTGGAGTATGAATTGGCTTTGTGTATTTAACATAACGTTGGGCATTTCTTGAGATGGGGAAAAAACCATTGAACTCGCGACACTGTTACCGACACCGCGCTACATTCGGATGTGTTCGGCAGTCCTCAGGATACACTCGGTTTAAATATATTTCCGATATGTCAGTGAGTGATGGCAAAGTATTCTGTTTCTTTTGTGCATATGACGATTCAAAAAATACTGTACATGTTACTGTTCAAGTTTTCACTTCTGTCGGCAACCTCGGAGGGCCACTGTTTTTTTCTCATATACTGAATCCACGGTAAAAGGTTGTACGTCGATGTCCCTACCACCCTGTATATTTAGTACCTAGGTACCAAGGTGCAGTAATGTTATAGACAAAGCAAACAGCTTAAGGTGAATGTGATATGGTAGACCGCGAAATTTAAATTTTCTTACGTTTTTTGCAATTTGCAGATCAGTTTCAGGTTGTATCTTGATCCAAATATGATTCGCGACTATAATAGACATGTATTTACAGAATCATAGTCATTAGAATCATTAATATATCTCTTTAAGTTAGATTTCTACCATAAACACTTTTCCACACGAGATTTGTTCTTAACGGTAGAAATCTAACTTAGAAAGATGTATTAATGATTCTAATTATTATAATTCTGTAAATACCTACGTATCGGTTATAGTCACGAATCATATTTTGATCAAGATACAACCTGACACTGACCTGGAAATTGCAAAAAACGTAAGAAAAATTGAATTTCGCGGGCTACAACTGCGCATTCACCTTAATATTGATAGTGATGACAGTAATTCCTTTCACCTTATCATTTGAATAAATATATGATGTTTGTCGCAAGACTATCCTCATGTGACAATTTCAATGTAACTAATGCTTCAAGTAACTCAACAAACGACACTTGATCGACCAACATAGATAGCAATTAGCGGATTACTTTAGTCAACATGCTCCATCAATAAGGAAAGTCAACTGTCTGTGTGTGACTTGATGGTACTTATCATAGTCCTGTGTATGTAGGGTGATAAGCTGTGATTAAAGTGTTCATGGAATTTTGTGAATAAAATGCCTAACTACCTATGTATTAAGTTTTTGATTTCAAATGAGCTTCTAGTGTCGTAAGGTGCCAAGTCACGGTATCATTCTCCTGCTTTTATCCCAAATTTTTTTCTTCCATACTTCTCTATTAGTCGTCATTTCGGTAGTCACCCTCTTTCTAACCATAATATCATCTTTCACACAGTCCATCCATCGTTTCGTTGGTCGTCCCCTACCCTTATAGCCATCGACATTCATACTCAAAACTCTCCTCACGAAATGTTTCTTATTCTTCCGTGTCAAATGCCTATAAGCTACCATGACAACCGATTTCCACAGAACTTTTCAGTTACCAGTGCCACTTTCACTTCTTCCTCTTCCTCTTGTAAAAGGTCTCAGGCCACGATATTGTGTTTAAATTCAAGATTGCTATTTCTTTTCAAAATCAAAATATTTTATTTCACATATATCTATATGGGCACTTATGAAACGTCTGAAGCTACGTGCACGGTTCCAATTGGTCGTTTCCTATGGAGAAGACCGTGAACCTGGCTACCCTGGGCAATTTTAATAGGTAAAGTTCTACTGCAATGCAAATGCATACCTATTGTTTTTTTTACAATTTTAGAAGGCAAGGAAGGCAGGGACTCGTATATTATTAGAACAAAATTACAAGTAATATATAACTACCATTGTATCTACTATCACATAAATAGTCAAAACGCTTAAACTGTTCATATATTAACTACCTGATAGATGTTTAGAGGATTTTCTTCTCTGTTTAGAGGTCTTTTGTTTCTCTTTTACTCGGTACAAAATTTCCACTATGAAATACTGTCAATCATCTTTTTTTGCTGAAATTAAGCCTTCAGCATGTGTGAGAATTAGTTATCAATCAATCAATTAACTCAGCGTTCCGCAGTTCACTGCTGGGCATAGGCATCTCCCACGCTGCACCACAACACCCTGTCCTACGCATTTCTCGGTCTGTCCCAAGTCGTACGGTCCATCTAGCTGGGGGGCGTCTCACACTACGTTTACCGTTACGCGGTCTCCACTCCAGGACTCGTCTGCTCCACCGGCCATCGTTCCTTTGACAAACATGCCAGCTACTGCCACTTCAGCTTGGTCATCAATACCAAGTTGTAAGTAATCAATAGCATCTATTACACAATGATGATTGACTAAGCAACTGCCCGTTGATCCTCTACGTTCGACGGCGCACGAGCAGCCCCTATCAATTATATCATTACTTAATTGTTGAGTAACTGAGTAATGTACTGTTAATTACTGTGAAGTTACGTTTCATGTGTCAAGTGTAAATCTATGTTTCTTATGCAGTCAGCCATTACTAGTTTGTTTTTTAACTAGTAAAAGAACGGGGTTTTAAAACTTTGAAGCCTGTGTGTGCGTCAACCTATATTCGTCAGCCATCGTAGCTACGTCATAGATGAACCGATTTAAATGTAAAGCGCCAGCCTGGGTTCGAACCCACGACCTACCTAAAGTCGGAGCCGTTACCACTGGGTCACGACTGGTCTCAATGAGGTGGTTGTAAATAGGTTGTATAGGGTTTGATCAGGATAGTTCTTACTATGATTTTAATAATACTATAGCACCGGTATATTTTGAATTATGTCAATGAACAGTGTAAAACCTCTATAGTCACTACAAATTCAGAAACGCACGAGTGAATATTTCTGATGAATCCTATTACGATATTCAAATGTGAGGCAAACGCCATAATTAATGCAATACGTTTTCATGCATAACATAATGCCATTGCTGTCAATATATACAACGAACACAAACAGCTAACTATATTAAAAAGAAATGGGTCATACAGGTACTGTAGTGATCCGAACTCCGGAATAGAACCGGCGACCGCACAGACAGCGGATACGTTTCTTTGATATTTGGGTTGTCTGATGCCCAGTTCCTACATCCACTAACCCTCCTTCTGTGAGTCGGGTAAAAACGAATGGTTAACTTTAGCTTTCTTTACTTTTAAAATTTTTAATAATATTTCAGCTCGAAGACGTCTGTAAAGGATGAAGCTTTCTAAGATAGATTAAGGTTTTAATTTCGATACTGTTAAATACATAAATATATGGTAATTATAATAAAATAATCATAAGTTATCATCACAATGTTTTCCTATGTTTTTGAAACCGACATGTCCTAGAACCAAATATTCGATTTATTCGAAGACGTGACATCCGCTACCCCTCACTGGGCCCGCGTGGTGGATTATGGTCCACTCCCTCTCATAGACAGGAGGCCTGTGTGCCAGCAGTGGGAACATTATAGGCTGATTATGTATGCTGTAAGATGCCCATAATAAGTAAATCAAATTTCTGAAACTGAGCTCATGAATAAAGCCCAATTTATACTTCAGGAGTAAAAACTAGCATTTGTATTTACAAGTGGCTCAATACATTTTTACATCAGATCACAAGGAGGAAAATAAAAATATTATTTTATTTTATAACTTTCATGAGACAATGCATCAAGTGTTCAACTTCCCGTTGTTTAATAAAGTGTGTGGAATGAGAGGCGACTGCAGTTTGAGGGAGAAAAATTAAAATATATTCCACAGTAACGAGAGAAGCCGGTAGTTCAGTATTTAATTACGAATTTATGAACAGCGGGCGAAATGTAAACCTGAGTGAGGAGCGGACACACTGAGAGGCGGAGGCGGGAGCGAGTTACATCATACTTTCTAAATATTGTCTTGTTAAATATTTTTTATTTTATTTGATTTCAATGGGTCATATCTATTATTACAGGTCCATATTTTAGAAGAAAAAAAAAACGAAATCAAATCAAATTGCTGCGAAAATATTTCTATTAAATAGGTATTCAGTTTTTTATTTATTTAAGCTCAATTTTATTAAAAGAATGCAGAGAAATGAAGAGATCCGCAGGAGAACCAAGGTAACCGACATAGCCCGAAGAAATGCCAAACTCAAGTGGCAGTGGGCGGGGCACATTGCTCGCAGAACAGATGGCCGATGGGGCCGAAAGGTTCTGGAGTGGCGCCTGCGTACCGAAAGACGTAGCGTTGGAAGGCCTCCCACAAGGTGGACCGACGAACTTGTGAAGACTGCAGAAATCCGATGGATTCGAGAAGCACAGAACCAGTCGAAGTGGAGGTGCTTGGGGGAGGTTCGACTGAAATGATGATGATGATGATGAAGAGAATGCAGTTTCTCAGCGAAAAGTATTTGACTTAAAGCGTTGACGTAATTTTAGCTCGAGTTCAGACGAAGCAAGTTTTGTTCTTGTCCCCTATAACATTAAGTAATAAGTGTGCAAGTAAACCGCTATCGCTTATAACCAAGCGCACACCCGAACCATTGCAGCATCTCTCAGTTTCGGTTAATTAAGACAGTGTTTTGAGTGGCACTTCGAGCGGGCTAAATAAATAACGTTAGAGCTCGCCAGGGTTCGGACTCGATGAATAGAATGTTATGTAAAACATTGTGTGAGAAGCATTCTAAAGTGGATATGTTTTTAAGGATATAGTATTATTTGATTTTAATTAACTGGCCAATGAAAATAAATTGCATAGAGGCCATGGACGACCGACAATATCTTTGCCACGAACCATAAAAACCGACATGATAGCAAGAAACACAGCAAAAGAGATAATCCACAACCGTACAACCATTATCAAACATTTATCATTTTTCGTACGGTGTGGCGCAGAAGTACTAGGAGGACTAACCCCAAATAAATTGGGATATTAGCCAGGCGAAAGAAAAAGAGGACTTAGCTGGCCAGTATAAAGCACATTCTTCTATTTAGAAGTAATCTATAGAATCCGTGGCTAACAATAGATTGTAATCGACCTTTACCCCGTTTTAGAATTGAGAATCTGAAATTGAGAACTTGTCAAGCGTTAACTTAAGGTATAAGCAAAAAAGTAAGAAACTTTGCATTTTACAGGAATTACCTGAAGTAAAGCTAAAGTAGAGTTTGACGAGAGGGGCAATTCTCGTAACTTTAAGAACGTTTACAGTCCAATTTCGGTTTCAAAAATACCTCTAATTTCCCTACATTTTTGATAAGTTTTCTTGTCTTTGATTGTCGCTGACATGAGATAGCGACTAGATTTTGAACGTTTTTTTTTTTAATTACGGGAAGAAAGTAAAAACCCTAAGTTCTCAACTGCAAATTCTGAATTCAGAGACCGGGTACCAAAGTTGCTTATATCTACAACAACTACCATTCGAAGGTAAATACTACTAGTAGTAGGTAACTCAGCACTGCTACCAAACTAGTTGTTTTGTTAATAATTTAATCAAAGCATGAGCAATTATTATTGCCTTGTATTGTGCCAACGATAGCTTAAGGTGCCACTAGTCCATATTTTTTCCATACAAATTTAGGGAGAGTATTACTCCACTGTTTGACATTGTGCATCGAAGTTAGACATGATATCGTTTTGTCTTATTATTAATTTTGTCTGTACGGAAACAGAATAGTAAAATAAAAAGCCATTAAAAAGTTATGAGCCAATAAAGATTCGTTTTTCTAACTATTTTTAACGTACCTTTGGGTGTAAATAAGTAATAAAAGAACTGTAAAATCTTCAAAACAAATTCGGTATTGACAAAGCTCAGTTATCGAAGAGTTCAATATACTTTATTTGTAATTGATTTATGCAGTGGTTTTTTCATAAAACTCAGTTTTACCAAAGCACTTTTCGATTTTTTTTACACGTCTTTCAGTTTGGGACGGTGATTCTGTGCATAAGAACTAGGCGTTATGCGTGTAGACTACCGTCTAACTGCTCATCACTGATACTATCCCTGTCGGACACGAAACCAGGTGAGACAGCGTGCTTTTTGGCCATGACCACCAGTGAGTTCGAGCTCGCGACTAGTTCCACCTTAAGAATCATTGTTAATCAACACGAGGCTAACTAACAGCTTTAGTAAATCCCTGCAATCATCACAGGGAAAATATCAGCCAAATCAGTAATCGCCTCTCTGGCCAATCAGCTTGGTGATTAATCTGCATAACAAATTCGCCTTTATCGTCCAAATTCAATAATTAACCAGTTCAATAATTAAGAGTTGGCGCAGAATTAAGTGAAAATGGCGTGAATATCGTCTCTATTCAATTAATGTATTAATTATATTGGCGATCAGTTTTAATTAGAGGTGTGTGCTCGCGTAGTAATTAATTGTGGCGTTGGGAATGCGCGCGCAGACGGGATAGTGGCTGGAGGACAGTAGCTAATGTTTGTTTTTATTTGTAGATTTAATCATTTAGTTTGCTTGCTTATGGGTCTCCTGGTTGTTTTAATGGGATGCCTTGTATTCCTAAATAACATTTATTCTAAGATGAAGCAATTTTTTTTTTGTTAAATCGTGTGCTTCCGTAATTACACTATTATAGTATGAGCTACTGTACATAGCTCGGAGATATCGTAAAACTTAAACTGCTGTTAAGTTACACTGACTAATTTCTGTATGCAAATGAAATATTATGAGACATTAAGTACGTATTGCCTTACAACGTGGCAATGCCGCCAGTCTCTTGGGTACATTACTGACTGATATCAAAACCAAAATATGGCGTCGAAAAATTCCTCCATATCGCTGTCGACTGACATTTTTCGACGCCATATTTTGGTTTGTTAATAGTTTTAGTTAGGCTAGGACCATATTTTTGTTTGTTAATATTTTAGTTAGGCTAGGATTATCAAAATCGGTTTATTAGCTTTTGAGAAAATCGCGGACATACAAACATACGGGTCGAATACAGAACCTCCTTTTTTAAAGTCGGTTAAAATGTTATTTTCATTTTAACAGTATTTTCGTTTTTATAGTATTAGAAGTTTATCCATTGTATATATTTTTATCCTACTAAATAAATGAGAAAAAAAAACATCAGTAACTGTAAAAATACTACAGCAATTTGTACATGTCCATTTATTTAGGTATCTCTTAGGAAAATCTAAAAGAAAGTGAAAAATATGAAATGAATTATGAATTTCCTGACACTTTCATGTAAACTATAGGTCGATAATTTACAACAAGTTCTCTATAAAGTAACTATCCTCACCACTACCCCCGTCAGGACCCAACTTTATAACGTAATCACTGGTACAGTGCACTCGCTTTGGCAAATAATTATCACCGGGCGAGCTCTGATTGAATGCTAGGCAGCAAATACACGTATCAGAGGTATATTAGTTAGTCAAGTAGCTGGCATCAAGCAATATGTGCTACTAAGTGTAATTGCAGTTAAGTCAAAAGTGAAATGTACCTAAGGGCTTCAAAGTTAAGGTGGAAATCCGGGTGTTGTGGCGCAAATTGGGAGAGGCGTACGTTGAGCTGTAAACTGCGATAGGGTGAGTTGATTGTTCGTCTCCTAATAAATGATAAATCTACTCAAGGAAAGGTATCCCGCGAATTTCAAATTTCCTAACTTTGTTGCAATTTGCAGATCAGTGTCAGGTTGTATAACAAACTCAATCATAATCTAAATCATTTTGACAGATATTGCTAATCCATTGCTCCATATGTTTGAAAAAATTGTCTGCTCAGCAACGTAAATAACGCAATGAATGTTGTTGAACTGTCAAAATTAAAGCCATTGCTGTTAGTGTTTTACGCAATGCCAATGACCCCGCAGGAAGAGGTATTATTAACACTTCTCTTTTTTACAACCAAACCGCTTTGCTTTTCGGTTTTCAATTTTAGACTTTGCTCTGAAACCATTGCAACACGTTTTAATTGATAGTCAGTTTATTTGTCTGCACAACAAACAAATTAATGCAACGGATATGGACATATGAGCCGTGTTGCAATCGCGACATTAACTGCCGCGTTCCGGTCGCGCGTCTGGGTCGCACCGTAGGCGCTGACGTGTTCACGTGTCCACAGTTACACGTCACGGGAAATGTTCAAATAGTATTATTAAGTCACATCATAATTTGCCTAGCCTTTTGCCAACTATATTGGCGACGGCATATAGTTTAATCGGGAAAATAGTATCTAAAAGAAAGCAAAAAAAAATTGCCAATTTAATCTATTTTGAATGAAACGGTTTCGCAACTACAGTCCACCCACCTGTCAGTTTCATGCAAACGAATACGTGTTTTGCAAATTTGATCTTTATTAGCTACGAGAATTGTCACACTGACAGGTGTCAGTAACGTATCCTCTCGACGGCCGGACTTCTAATCTTGAATTAAGCAGTGTGGGTGGTATTGCAGTACAAACTAAGCCATACTGTTGTAAGAGTGGCTTAACTGTTCATGTAAATAATAGAGATGTGGGTGGTGTGGTGGTGGTATAGGGTGGGATTCGAACTGAAATAGAATTCTCACGCTTTTTAGTCTGACACCTTAATCTTAGGTCTTTATGTCAAAATTATTATCACAAAACATTTCCCTCCCAGACCTTTCTGCAGTAGGGTACCTAATACTTGCAACATTGGACACAATCACTAGAGTACCAATCAAATAAGTGTCATCCGGCGTTACGACAAATGGCACTTTATGACACTATTGTTCACTAAACAGTGTGTGACGAATCAGTTTGGAGCAATTAAGTTAAAAATAATGAGGAACCATGCACACTGCACAGTGGTACAGAGGTTGTAAAGATAAGAAAAAAAATGTAGACCAAATAGTCGAGTCACAGAATATATAATAGTACTAGGTCAAGTTATCTGTGCTCCAATTTACTATGACTCTTATGGGAAGCACGCAAGTAAAGTAACCATATTTATAATATCTTTGTAGTTCAGAGGGCTAGACAAGTGACAATCGCTCTCAAAGAGTATGTCTACAGTCCTTGCATAGTTATTTTACCTCTGAGAGCAGCAACCCAACAGTTACCTTATAATAACGAGAATAAAGATCATAATGATTTCCACAGACTTATCAGTGGCAACAATCCAACAGCAACCTTGCAAGGAGTATAAAGATCACTATGATTCAAAATCAGAGGTAAGAAAAATGTACAACGGGTTTAAACAGGATTGACATAAGCTTTTCGGTAGGCTTCCATACATTTTTGACTTTTCCATTATAGTTATCGCTGATAGGATATCATCCTGTCTAGCCCTTCAGGGTGGCATTGCCTGTAAAGATTATTTGCAACCTACAGCAAAAATGAATGGGTTCGTCCCTACTCGCACCGATCCCGGCTCTACACGATTCAAAAAGTCCCAACTTTACACGAAACGATAAAAACGAACAGTCAGAATGAAAAACATTTAGACGAATTAAAAATACTTTTCACACTATCTTATGGCTGCTTGGAAAATAATTTTAAAACAATTGAGGATGCCCAAGATTAGGCAAATAAGAGAAACTTAAAAAGATGATGGCGAGAGCAGAGCCCTGATTCACAACCATACGACAGGCTATCGTATCGAAAACCTGACATTTCGATAACCTGATTTGACAACAGCAAATAGCTGTTGGAAGAATAGCGGGCGTCTATTTGATTTGAACTGACAAAATTTTCGGGTTTTGGACTTGTGAACAGTATCGAGAAGACTCCTACGATAACAATGATTAATGTTCGATACGATACGGAAGCATATCGAGTGTTTGTGAATAAGGGGGGGCAGGTGGTGATAATACCAGGCAGCAGATGACAGGCTATTAGTACTTGCAGGTGGAAGATAGTTAATAGAGTATCAGGGCACGATTTTACTAAAATCAAAGTCATACCAGATTTTGTTAAGAAAAAGCTAGGATGCAATATAACGTAGCATAATCAGGCTATAGTGTCCTCATTGCTGGGACACAAACCTTCTGTCTTTGTGAGGGAGTGGGCCGTAATCCACCACGTGCGGATTGGTAGATGTCACATATTTTTGAATTTTTGGTTCTAGGACATGGCGGTTTCCTCAAAATATTTTACTTCCCCGTTTTGAAGTTACGTCGACTGACGGAAGACAGGATCCAATTCTCAATTTCAGTACCCACAACCCACAAATCGACCACTATTTGACCTTTCTCATTAGAAACCCAACCTAACCTACATAAAGCGATAATTCTCATCAGAATTTATCAAATTAATCAGTATAAAATTACCCAGAGTTGCCTGGGGATGTTAATAATGTACCGGTTGTCATGACAACCGCCGGCCCTCGAGGGCCGCTGCGTCGCGGGTAATATGTAGTCTGATGACATCGCACAGTGGGACAAACAAGGGGGATCGTGGGCGAAATTGGGTTAGGTTTTTGTTATTGTTGCGAATAAACGTTGACTTGTTGGGAGTGATAGGAAAATAATGGGTATTATTTTATCCTGAATGACTTAACTTTTGTGAGCGGCTGGACAGTTTGCCATATTTCAATATCTTATTTTATTTTATTTATTTGGGAAAATAAACGGTTACACATTACAAAATTAGATAAAATATGAGCTACAGAGTGATTAAATGTATAACCCACGACATTTTCCACATATTATAAAGAAAAGTTATAAAACTAATGCGATGTGCGCTTACAGTGTGTGTGTGTGTGTGTTTTTTAATTTAGTCTGCTGCTATTTTTGCTTGTTATTCTCATTTCTAAGTTCTATTACGCACGACGACATATCAATTGACTTCTTATTGCACGAAAAGCCAATGCGGGTCAGCTAAAACTTGAAATGTATAGCTTGATATGTCGTCGTGTGTGCCTATTGTATTTCTGGTAGGTATTTTTTATAATTAGAAAAAAATTTGAAATTAAATGTTGTTCATCTACACTTATAAAACCTACGAAAATACTGTTGGTTTCCACAAGTATCGCCACAGCCGCGACATTTCCTGTGAAACCAATTAACCTGCAGTATTAGATTCATCTCGACGTTTGCTACCGGTTAATTCATTCATACCAGTGGCTACTACAGCTGATATTAGAACCACTAACTAATGCCACTAGCATTCAATTTTCGTCGGCGATCCGTTAAGATAATTAGTAGCAGCCGTAATTTATAGCATGTTGATCAAATAACTTTGTACTCATGTCAGCGGCCGTGTTCGGAGGGCCACGTACGATGGCACTAGTAATTAGGACCGTCTGATAGCACACAGTGGGCTGGCTGTTAACGATGTTAGACAAAAATGTAAAACAAAAAAGTTTTTAAAGATTGAGAAGTTGCTAAGTTAATGTCAAAATACGATTGCTAATATTGCGATATCATGCTTAGTTTTATCTTAAAACGTATAATATTGTACAATTATATGAAAACACTACACTAATAATATAAAATCTAATCAGAAGACTTGTGATGAAATAAAAGGTCAATACTATCATGTTTCATAACGTCATCACAAGCAATTACCTTTTAAACTCGGAAGAATTGTAAACATTTACTTTTTAGCCTTTTTTTCATTTAATTTCAAAGCATTTTACACTTAGCTATTCTAAGAAAACTTCTTTCACTCGCATCGATCACATTGCTTTGAAATATTCAGATGCATTAGTGTATGGTATATTGGACTGGACTACAGTAGTACCATATTATTATTATTTTTTCCTTTTATTATCACAGTACTTTATTCACATTACAATCTAGCTAATAAGTCATTTAAAAATAACTTAAACTGCTGAGTAACTAAAAATACCATATGTCATATAGAAAATAAATTCTTTCAAACGTAAGAACGATATTTTAAACACAATTACTGCCTGTGCGAGTGCGTTCTTGTTTGGGCACCTAGTGATGAAGCGCAAGCAACAGATTTAAAAAAAATGTAATGTGTAAATCTTTTATTTTTCTCAAATCTATATCACTACCCTCCAAATCTCATATCCATTGTAATCCCAAACGCGATCAATTCATACCGGCACAAAAATGTGCAATTTGAATGTTGGCCGTTGTCCAAGTGATGTGCCTGATGGTGCACTGTGCGCCCATTAACATATTAATGCAAAACGTTATTAGGCGCGGTAACTGATGGCTAGCTTAGACGGCCATGTTCCACATTCACGCTGCTTTGATTATTGGGTGAGCAGAGTGCCAGGTATTGATAGTTTAAAGTTTAAGTTTAACTATATTTTTGGCAAGCAATAGTTTTTGTCGAATCGTGGCAGGCCCAGAAGGAGATGGCGGGATGAGATGGACTCCTTCAACAAGAGCTGGTCCTTAGCAGCTTTGAACAGAGAGAGGTGGAAAGAGAGTAGGGAGGCCTTTGCCCTGCAGTGGGACGTCACAGGCTAATAATAATAATAATAGTTTTTGTATCTATGGGAAAAGAATGAATGACCGTTTGTATCATCTCAGGTGTGAATGCAAGAATGTATGTGGATTTAAGAACTGTGTTTTAACTGAAAATATTAAGTAAGTTCCTACTGATAATGGCTTCAGTATGACGTTTCGTTTTATTACTATTCTTACATAAACTTAAATTGAATCTCTCTTTACACTGGTTACATGTCAGATAACAAATTCTTCAGCAATACAGCAATGCACATTAAAACTCTATCTTAAGTAGATAAAAAGCAATACTTTATAAAACATATGACTGAATACTACCAATGTACAGTTCATTGCATGCCCACAAGGCAATAAAGTATAAATCAAACTAACTGAACGCGCAACGGAGTTTTATTATTTACCGACTATTCCCGTTCACCGTAAAAGTGATTACCGGTCTAACCTACAGTACTTACGTGTTTACGATTATATCTTAATCCTAGTGTAGCTTACCTGTAAATAAGAGAAATATTACATTAGGATTGGGTAGTAAATAACTTATAAATACATATAGCACCACTGCTAACACAAGACTGTATAAACTGAAAAAAAAAACAAATTCGAGATAACTCATTCTTCATATGTAAAATGAAATAACTTGATAACCTGCAATCTCTGAAATTACTCATAATTAAAGAAATCCCTTCATTTTATCACTAATTTTAAAACAGTGTTCACTTTTTACAATCGTTAACAGGAAACGAGTACCTAATCAGTTTTCCATCATTTCCGAAAAAAGCTTAATTTTGAGTTGATACAGTCTTGTGTTAGCAGTGCGATATTATTAAATAGGTAGTCGAATATTGTCATTAAAATAGTCGAAACAAAAATGGTGGTGGCCCACAATATTGCAAAATATTAAGCACTAAGTTTACAAGTTGAAACCTGACTTTTTGACCAAAGAGTCACTGAGTTAGGTAATGAAAAACATTGCAAGAAATCTGCAACCTAAACTTCCTAAATAGGATTTTCGACCGATTTTGTTTTAGATTTCTCAAAACCTAGAAAATGAGAATGGCGAATAAAACTACACAGAGACTATGCACCGTTTCCATCTGACGTCAGATGAGATAGACTTGAAGCTGTTTGCACCATAATTGAGAATATTTAATTAAATGGTGATAAAAACTACATCAAAATCCATAGCGTATTTTTGAAGATCGAAGCGCTCACACAGACAGACACGAAAAGCGACTTTGTATTTTTATTTGTATTTTAAGGTATACAGGGTGAAATTAAATTCATGGGCATCCTTTTAAGGGGTCATTGTACTCATCATTATGAACAACTTTTACTATGGGACCAAACCTGACAACGCGAAAAAAATGATCTGTTCCCTACATTTTGACGAATTATGTGAACATAAATGCCGCGATTTTAGGTTAAGTCTCATAAAAAAAGTTGTTCATATTGATGAGTACAATGACCCCTTAAAAGGATGCCCATGAATTCAATTTCACCCTGTAGATTCATCAACTGAAAACATTTTCATTTCAAAATCATCAGCATCAACGTCAAAATAGCCTTTCGTTAGTATACGGCGCATAAAATTATTCCCATATAGTTGTTAGCATTGTATTGCATACAAAGTTGACAAGCTGTAAGTCATAACTACTAATAACTAAGGATGTGTGCACACTGGCGCCTGCTAAAATTATTAATTGGCGACGAGAAGTTTAGGAGTGTTGGTTTGGTAAGTAACTAGCAACTGTTTATTTCGCTCCATTAAAATGTATGTCTTTAGAACGTTTCATTCGGTTTATATCCATCTTAATATTTACTGTATCCAAAAGGCTCATAGATCAATAAATTCTTGTAAATGCGTCAGACTACTCAATAGCTTTTTCGTTAGGATTTTTCAAGTTTGCTTCTATAAATCTCTGATAAATTTCCTATAATAACTGATTCATATTCTTTTATTGTTTGTGTTTTGTGCTAAATTATTATGGTTATTTTATCCGTATTCCAATTTCTTTGGAGTCGGTAAAGACACTCTTTATCTTTTGTACAGACGCCAGCACATCAACCTACTACAATCTGTCAAATTTCTTTAATAGATTTTCAACTTTATTACTAAAGGATAAGGTTCAAACTTGATTGGGAAAATTTGACAGTTTCGGGTAGGTTGATGTGCTGGCGTCTGTACATCTCTGCCAGCATTCATCTCATTGGTCACTATTACTTCCGTGGCAATATCACCTTCCACATAAAGTCAACCATGCATCCTTATTTTCTCTTACCCACCCACTTGCGCTGAATAATGTCAACATTTTCTTTCTTTCTTTGCCCGCCAATATGTCCGCCTCCTAACTCTTGCATGCACGCGAGCAAGCGCCGGCGCCATGGCTCTCGTATATCTGTCACTAAATCGGCGCGCACGCAACGCTGCAGCCTTTATTGAACGCCCATTGAGAACCGACACACATTCACTGCAGGAATTCGCGAACTGTGGATTGTATGTATAGGGAATTTGTGTATGTTTGAGTGTTGAATATAGGGCTAGTTATTTTTAGATCTTTTTAACTGGTACTTAAAAAATGGTGCAGTCAATTGCCTGTGTTGCTAAATGAAATTGAGGGATACACACAAAAGTATATAAATAAAAATGTAGAGTGTGGTTAACTGAATAAAGTTACTCATATTCATTTAAAACTGCCACTATTATTATTATTTTTTTAATTTTACTTAATATTGAGTGAACTATAATTGTGTGAATTTGCAAATTAATTAATTAGATACCTACTCATTTAATATTTCTACAACGGCAAAGGTAGTATATGTGATTCCGTCTAATATTAAGATCTTCATATACCATGTACTCAGAAATAAACGATTCTATTCTATTATATTCTGAAAATAAGATAATGTTACAGTAAGTACAGAATTTAATCCTATATATAAAGGTTCTGTTCAGTCCTACATAGTATAAAATCCTGTTTAATTCTAAAACTCATCAAAGCTCCTGATTTCACAATTATAAATACGAAACTTCTTCATGCTTTTGAGTTACGATCATGTAATTAGAGATAATCATTACTACAGTTAAACATCCATATATATCTATAAAAGGGGTCACGCACATGGATTTTATATCTTTACCTTACCTATGTATGCAATTTCAATCTTTTACTACATACGAAACTTTAATCTCTGCCGTCGCTAAATGGCGGTGCCGTTAAAATATTTTAGAGGCTTTTAAATCGCGTAGGGTTGCAAGTTTATTATAACTTTACATTGTAACCACATTGTGGCTTTATGGAGGATTTACCGTTTATTGGGTTCTGTACCCTACTCGCCATAAAAGATGCATGGACGACAATTTTCTATAATTATTGGCAAAATTAGACACCCACTGTTCTTTGGATGCCCAGTAGTCCTGGGATCCTAGGACAAAGCGATATTCAATAAGGAAAAGGTAAAAATGTATGGGATTGAACTTAAAAGGAGGTCCCTATGTAAGATTTATTGTAAAAGTTGTACAAGTTTCTGCAATAAACTTTTTGTATTTTTTATTGTATTGACATAAGTTAGCGAAAAGTTTATGTCAATCCTTGAAAGTCGTTCTAGAAATATTAAACGCTTTGAAAGCGATTGTCACTTGTCTAGACCCTAGTTCTATTTACATTTAGCTCATATTAGTGTTGTGGTCTTATTTTATGATTCCTGACGGTGATTTGTGCCAGAACGGGTGATAGGATCACCCTATACAGCGGGTATCAAAAAGGTGTGGTCATACTTTAGGGTGTGGTACAGACCATCCAACTAAACAACTTTCTCCATGGAACCAACATCGTAATCGCGAAAAAAAAATTAAATTGTCCCCTCAGAATACAGTATTCTGAGATTGTCCCATACAAAACTTCAATACACGCTGTATGCAGGGTTGATAATCACTTTTATCAAATATTTTGGTGATAACAGGCAGATGATATCAATGCAAAACCCCGGAAAGAAATAAGAATGCTGTTCAGCTAAAAATTCTACCGTGTCAAGACCTGAAATGAAAATTTTTAATTATGTTTATTGATGTTTACTCAACTAATAGCATTATAATAAATATAATACTTTATTATTATATCGTACCGTTATTTATTTAGCGTTTATTAGTCACGCTAGTTTGGTTTACGGCCACAATAAACCGTTGTTTTACGGTATATTGCTATAAGTGTTTATTGAGATTTGCCGCATACGCTATTATCCATTGAAACGAGATATTATTATAAACACACAGCCAGGAACATTAATACACATACATACATAAACTCACACCTTCTTATGAGGGTCCTTACATACACTTTGGCCTCGTTTATGTTCATATATCTGGTCATAAACGTTTGCCGGTTGCGAGTACTACGCACGACCATTCTTAGGACAAAAAAGGAAAGGAAAACAAAAGAAAAACAAAGACAAATTATGAAAGAAAATTAACTGTCGAGCATATTATTGACACCCTAAGGCTCAATTCACACTGGGAAGGCAGCGGCCGGCAGAGGCACGGCGAGCACTTTCAGTGTAAATTCATTTTAAGCTTTATCTTCATCGTTAAAAGGCCAGTATCGCTAGAAAAGCTCGAAAAGGTAGCGCGGCCACGCGCGTCTCTTCATACAGATCGTGATACTTGCGTTATCTAGGTGAGACAGTCACGCAAGAATATTATTTATTTTTAAAGTCCTTATTTGACCTCCAGGTGGTACCCTCAGATGTAGTGCAAAGTACTTAATCGATATACCGACTAGTCGTACTCAGCGCTTCTCCTCCACATTTATTATGCGCACGGCTAAAGTGTGGAACTCGCCGCCAAAGTCTGTGGTCCCTTCCACGTACAACCCGTGAGCCTCAAAGCAAGAGTGAATAGACCTCATCCATCGCTTTCCACCAGGCGAGAGCGAGGTCAAGAGGTGGCAGTTTTACAATAAAAAATAAAAGGTCTATGTATTACACAAACACACCGTAATAGATAGTGCAAAGCGTCATACGTAAATGAAAATAATAAGTGAAAAACAACAAGAAGAAAAAAAAAAACAATATTTTTGCCAAAAACACGCTACAGAAAGCGTAGACCGCAGAACGATTTATTTTAATAACATTTCAACGTGAACCCATTTCGCGAAAAACTGTAACAAGTCCTTCCCAATTCATTTGCTTCCTTAACACTAGGGAATAAGGTTGAAATTGTAAAGGTGTGGAGCCAACAAATAATTAATTTCATTCGCGTTATAAATGCAGTCGGTAAACCACAAATATTGGTTCAAATTCGTTTCTGTGTTTACATAAATTTAGAAATTTGTATTTATTGTTAGGTGCCGTTGAAACTGCAGTAACTTTGTTTGCTTATAAAAACAAGTTACGATGTATTTCCTAATACGATGAGCTGTTGTTTATTTGCCAAAAGTGTTGATTCTTTGGAGTATTCCCGTTAGAGCACCTATTTTCAGAGCACGTTTTTTTAGAGCACCAAAGGTATATCCACCAATAAATAATTTACCGTGGAGTATAGTGACTGTTCTTAATGGGGTCCTAACGATGGGGCCCGCCTTCAGTAAGGTAGCTAAACAGTCCCATCACGATGCCTTCTATATCACATAATGTGTCAATTACCCAGACAAAAAAAACTCAAACCACCTTTGACATTTATTAAACCACACACCATCATCATTCTCCTGCCCTTATACGTTTATTTGTGGTCGGCGCAACATGTATTTTTCTTCCATACTTCTCTATTAAGGCCACTGCACACTTGTAACACCCGACGCCATCCCACGCTTACTTATTGGCCAAATGACGAAAATAGCTCAACGAGACGAAAAATGTGGCCAATGAGTAAGCTTTATTGATGTCGCGTAACGTGGCGTGTTATAAGTCTGTTTCCGCATTAAGTCGTCATTTCGGTAGTCACCCCCCTTTCTAACCATTCACACATTCCATCCATCGTTTCTTTGGTCTTCCCCTACTCATAGAGTCATCGACTTTCATACTCAAAACTTTCCTAACGAAATGGTCTTCATTTTTCCGTATCACAGGCCCATACGGACAACTGATTTCAGACCACACACCATACAACATGTACGAAATAAAACACCTGACTTTTCTTAGGCATCAAGTCAAAGTCTAACACCCAAGCAATTCAGAGGGACAATTCTCTTAATTTTAAGAACGTCCACAGACTGATCTCAGTCTCAATCTGTCAAAAATACCCAATTTCCCAAAATTTTGACAAATTTTTGACATTTGTTTGTCGCCGAGATGACACTGCGACTTCACACACACTTGCTTTTGCAATTCACTTTTGACATTGGCAGAATAGTCGACATCGGCTTTACTTGCCATAGTTAAAAATAGAATAGAATAGACACTGCGACTAGATTTTGAACGTTTTAAATTACGAGAATTGGCCTTCAGATACTTTGCCAAAAAATTCACTACCTTACCTACAAAAAACCTCGAAATTTTCCTTTACAAAAATCCTAAATTCCACTATATGTATATAACCCGGTATCAGCAGACATCCAGGCGTCCAAACAAATCCGTCAGCAACACAGTATGTCAATTAAGAGCAATTTTCACAAACTGTGTGTGTGTCTGTGTGTCCAAAAAATTCCCTTGCGAAGGCACGCCTGGGTTGCTCGGGTTTAGTTAGACACGATGATAGTAGGGTGGGTAGGTTTTCGTAAATTATCGGGATTGTCTTGATTTTTTTGGGTGGATCTCGAATTTACATGAGAGTGAAAAAGAAGATAGAGTATCCTCTGTCTTCTTTTGTATAGAAGAGAGATTTGTAGAATTGTGACGTCTTGACTTATTAGCTGTGATTACTTCCTATACATACTTGATGTTGTTAGTAATCGTCCTGCGAGGTAATTGAGTAAAACATGATCAATAGCAATGGCTTTCATTTTGATAGTTCAACAACATTCATTGCGTTGTTTCCGTTGTTGAGCAGACAAATTTTTCGAACATATTATTATGAAGCAATGGATTAACCATATCCTTCAAAATTATTATGATGATAGTTGGTTCGCAATAAGGGTGCTGTTCTGAAAGTAAATATTATCTTTTTCATTTCGCCATAGATCTATTTCCTATTGCGTTGGACCTTATCCTAATATCCGACATTTGTTAGGCAAAATTCCAAAACTGGGCTCTGAATTTGGCACTGTTTCCGTGGGCATGTCACTACTTGTGCATAATTGATCACTGTTGCGTCACCGTGAGCTGTGTTGACAGGGACATTCGAGACTCTAGAGATTCAAAACTTCTCACCTATGTCAAAGCTAAGACAAACTATTGACAGTTACATTTTCCTTTGATGTCGAGAGGATACCTTTTATTCATTTCAATTGTGTTTCAATATGCCTACTAATATCTTTATTTCAGACATTCAATCATTCCATATTAGCTAATTTTAGGAATAATATAACTATTAATTTCGTACAACACTAAATTACAATAGGTATAATTATGTAGTGAACTATATTCACTACATAATTAGTTACAATATTGCCAAGGAAAAATTGATGTTCATTCTGTAACTGGAGTTCATGCTGCTTTCATCATCAAACAATGGATGAGCCATCATCCATTACAAACCACAGAAATAGCCACATTGCCTTTTCTTTTTGACGACAATGGGTTTTCTAGTGTAATTTTGACCCAAAGATGGGAAATTAGGTATGTTTTTTTAGCTCCTTTAAGTCCATCGTATTTTTCTTATATCCCACATAATTGGCTATTTGACAGTTTTCGAAAAGATATTTTTAAATATACGTAGGTTTATTTTATACCTCTAACAATTATTTTTTTCTTAAAAAAGCGTTGTTTATTCGAAAAAAAAATGTTTTTTTCATTCCGTATTTTGAAATTCGCGCGGAAACAGCCGATCACGTGACATTTATGGCTGTGACGTCACATTTCAATAAACTAAGTAAAGCTAACTACGACGCTTCAACTCTTAAACATATTTTGTGTGGAAAGTTTGCATAAAAAGTTGCATAAAAAGTATATTTTGTGTGGAAAATCAGCAAACTGCCAACGATGATAAAACACTGTAACACACAACGTTTTATTTATTGTGATGTGACGTCATACGATGCTCGATCATGGCCGTTCGCGTTTCAGTTTTTGTAATCCACAGATAAAAAATCTCTAATTTATTTTTCAAAAATAAAATATTTACAATTTATTTTAATGCATAAAACCTATTGTATGATTATTGTGAACCTATATGCTACTATATCTAACATATTATATATTTTATCGTTACAACTGTCAAATAGCCAATTTCTCCCCCCGACGAAAGAAAATCATTCAATTACCAGTCTCTGTTTTAATGCGAGTCGATTTTTTGGCCAAGAATGTGGCCATTTCGATGCTTTTTTCTCCAGGCTCATCAAGTCTTCATTCCTGTCCTTACCTCCCACATCAGCTACGTCAATACCGCTGATCGTAACGTAACAGGACATGTCCAGCTTATGCCTGGCTTATGGTGACAGTGATCCGCGCGGCTGCGTGCATACGAGGCGTGATCTCGCATACATTAGCGTTAGTGCTGATCGTGTAGGTAGGCAGAACTCTAGCTGTATCATGTTTATTAATAATGGTAGTTGTTTAGGTAGGTAATTTTTGAATAAGGGTTGGAAATCTTCAAAATAGAACGTTGGATCACAATCGGGACTCGGACAACTCAGTAAACATAAACCATTCTTGGACTTTGAAATGTGAGTGCAATGTATTTTTTTTTTCGGATATAAAATATGCCGACATAAAGTCTAAGATAAATAGGCTAAGCATTATAATATACTAGCTGCGCCCCGCGGTTTCACCCGCATAAGTGTCGATCCCGTGGGAATATCGGGATAAAAACTATCCTATGTCCTTTCTCAAGTTCCAAAATATGTCTGTACCAAATTTCACACAAATCGGTTCAGTAGTTTAGGCGTGAAGAAAAGACAGACAGACAGAGTTACTTTCGCATTTATAATATTAGTTTGGATTAACTATCAACTCCGAAAGCTTGCTATGACGAATTACTCAATAATTTCAGGAATAGAGTCATATGATAAGTAAGTAGAATCTCGCAATCTAAGAAAAAGTCTATTCTATTCATTCAGTTAGATATAACTTATAACTACCTACTGTAAACAGAACTTGAACCTACCAGATGCCAACATAATCAAAACCACGCAACTCCTACCCTCTTACAAACAATTTTAATCAACAGAAAGCAAGCTACGCTATCATTAAAAAAATGCAATCCAATTTCGCTAAAATAAAAATAAAAAATCTAGGTTAAACCAGCACTATGCTCAAACGACATTTTTATTTTCATGTATTGGCAGAGCACTTAAAACTGCAAATACAACTTTTCACATATCAAAAGTTCGCGTCATATCGCGGTCACACTGTACCGCTAAAATATGGTGGTCGTACTGTAGCGAGCCCGCAAATAGAATGCGATTGAATTTATAATGAAGCCCATTCACAGCCGATATGTTGGATGTAGGAACCCAGAGTTGCCGATATTGTGTTGGTGTGCAGTTATTGGGATGACTTGTTTATTCTAGAATGGAAGGGTTGTAAAGTAATCGAGGTTCCAAATATCAAGTTTTGGTTGTTCATTTAAGGTAACTGGTTTTATTGGATTGGCCAGGTATTATTATGAAGGTATTTTTTTAAATGATATATAATCTTTTGGGAACCATGTCTACATGAACTTATTCGGTGTAGTGTTAGTTATAATTAGCCTATAATATTCCCACTGCTGGGACACAGGCCTCCTCTCTTTTGGAGAGGGAGTGGGCGGATCCACCACGCGTGCCCAGTGCGGATTGGTAGATGTCACATGTCTTCAAACTTTTGGTTCTGGGACATGCCGGTTTCGAGAGCACTGGTGATGAATTAAATTATACAAAGTAACGTGCTTGACTGGGTTCGAACTTACGAACTATAAATCACTGTTATCCCTGGCCCACCACAGTCCTCTCATAAAAACTCATATTAGCATTACTTCATAAATAATAGTCACGTTTACTATCATACTGATGATTATAACAATTTTTCAAAACAAGATCTTTGAAAAATAACCTCTAGTGAAAAGCAATAACCAGTGTTACTACTTCAAATATTATTATAACAAAAGCACACAATGCAAGAAGATCACTTTATATTCTTTTATATACTTTCTACAACAATATTGAATTGCTCTTGCGGCGTCCCATTCATCCGCGGATATGTCGGACGGTGCCAACTCTCAATTTAATATCGTCGGGATGCTGCTATTCTTTTTAATGTCCTGCAGTTAGATTACCATATTGTGAGACGAATAGAATACATAAACTAGAAGATTAAAGATATTAGGAGAGTACACCCACATTTTGCCAAGGCCGCTATTCACTATGACCGCTTAATGATTCCTTACTCCGAAACCACGTCAATTCTTTAGCTAATCACGACATCAGACCCCCAATTCTCGTAATTTTAACAACGTTCACAGTCTGATCTCAGTCTCAATCTGTCAAAAAATACTTCTAATTTCCCTAAATTCTGACATGTTTTTTGTTAAAGCGTCATTTAAATCTTTCAAAATCTAGTCGCAGTCTCATCTCGGCGACAAACAAATGCCAAAAATTTGTCAACATGTAGGGATATCAGAGGTAACTATTTTTGACAGATTGAGACTGAGATCAGACTGTAAACGTTCTTAAAATTACGAGAATTGCCCCTCTGCTAATAACGTATTCTCTATGACAATGAACGAAACCGCGCGAAATGAACGCGAAGTTGGCGTGGTTTGAACTGTCAAAATACCTCGCCTGACAACCGTACGTGGTAAGATTACGCGGGGAGTAATAATTACTTTACAGAATTGGGGCTCAGTTGTGTTTAAGTCATCATGTAACGTATGTCCTATTGCCTAACTTCTGCCGAACCTTTTGAGGAATACAGGCGAAATGTTATTTTAGCGTAATTTTATTGTATGTTATTAAACAATCACACTATTAAACAATCACACTAATATTATAAAGGTGAAAGTTTGTAGGTGTGTGTGTGTGTGTGTTTATATGTTTGTTACTTCTTCACGCTCAAACCGCTAAACCGATTTAGATGAAATTTGGTATAGAGATAGTTTGAGTCCCGGGAAAGGACATAGGCTACTTTCTATCTCGATATTCCCAAGGGATCGACATTTACGCGGGTGAAACCGCGGGGCGCAGCTAGTTTATTATAAAGTCTACACCGGTCTATAGACAATTTAAGGATTGTCTTTGAAAGAACTACAGTTTTCCCCAAATATTCTATAGGCAATATGCTCGCCCCCTCATATAAGATCGGATCTTATAATGTAACTAGCTGCGCTCCGTGGTTTCACCCGCATAAATGTCAATCCCGTGGGAATATCGGGATAAAAAGTAGCCTATATGTTAATCCAGCGTATCAGCTACCTCGATACAAAATTTTATCAAAATTGGTCCAGCCGTTTGAGCGTGAAGAAGTAACAAACACACACACTCACAAACTTTCGCCTTTATAATATTAGTGTGATGTGATGATAACTGGTGAATTGAGGGTGTAGGAATGATACACATCTGTAGATAAGTCTGCCTGCCTCTTCAGAGAATATCAGCACGATGTTACGAATTTTCTGCCCAGATCAAGAAAATTGCAGTTTGTTAATTAAAAAGTATCATAAAGTATCATGCAGTATCACTCCAATCTATTATGGTATATGCCAGGATATCACCATCTCATCTGCCAGTATACAAAGAGAGAAGGATAAAAAATATGACAATTTGTAACGGATTGAACCGATCGCTGCTAACGAGACCCAGCTCTGAATCTTTTATGTAGGGATAGGCTTGTTTCAATTATTAATGTCGATATCGATAGTTAGGAATGCTTGTGAAATAGGTCAGGATTTATCTAGTTTGCAATAGACAGTAGTCGTACAACCCATCTATTCAGAAAAGCAGAAGATGATGACGGTCTTCTTTACGAGAAAATATACATTATTTTTTACCAAATTACTCGATGCTGATAGTCCGAAAAAGTAACGCTTAATCTATATTTTAAGATGTTTTGCAGTGACATGCAAGCATGTTGGTAAGAACACATTTGACTGCACAATACAAAAACTGATTTGGTTCTTAAACATAAACCAAAAATATAACACTTCCACATCCAATCCTTGTCAACACATCCAACAACACCTCTCAAAACCACGTCCTCCCAATTTACCGACAACTCCCCAGCCACAACACTAGCACTCATCGCAAGTGGTCGCATAACGACGTCGATAACGAACCGCGCTGCATTGTTATCGACAAAATGCTAAGCAGCTCGATATACCGGGATTAGTGCTGTACCCTGCTGCAAGCTCTAGTCTCGGTGATTTGAACTCACACTGTAGGATTATCTGTTATTATCTTAGATTTTGGAGGGGTTTGTGTTTTTGCAATATTATTATTACCCGACTGCGGCGAAGCCCAAAAGGAGGGTTATGTGTTTGTTTTGTTTTGATTTTTTCATGAGAAAGTGTATGATGCATTCATCGTGTTGTGCTCTATAGGACGTTATTTGGTTTAATATTTAATTAAAATAGGATTAGTTGATTGATTGAGGCATATGATACCTACTCGTAGGAACGTAATTTGGGAAAAGCCCTATTTCCTGCAGTGGACGTCAACAAACTGTAGTATATCTCCCTTTAATGTCCTAGAACCAAAAATTCATAGACGTGCGACGATATATGGGCCCGCGTGGTAGATTACGGCCCACTCCCTCTCATAGAGAGGAGGCCTGTCTGTGTTCCAGTAGAGGGAACGTTATAAGCTGATTATGCTGATATCTACCCTTCATCCTTGAAGACCCATTTGACATTGTAATTGAAGAAACAGGGATTTTGTAGGTACGTCCGATACAGTTGAGCAAATAATAACAATAATTATTTGTTATTGTTATTCCCTTTATTTCATTATGTACATACTTATAAATTATATTTTTAAATATAAAAACATTTAAAAATATAAAAAATAGTAGACCGCCAGTGTCGGGAGCAGGGTCCAGGATACCGGTGGTTAGGGCTCCAGAGACAGGAACCTCCTCACAATACGAGCCGCATCGAGGAGGCCCTTGATCCAACCGCCTAACGAGAGCCTCGATAGATGTTGATCGAGGCTTTCGGCCATAAGGCCATTGGCCGATACGACAATCGGCACAATGATAGCCGAGCTCACATTCCGCATGTCAACAACCTCGTGTGCTAAGTCAAGATATTTAATTTGTTTCTCTTTCTCAGCTTTTATTATTATAATTAGGTTTGCTTCACTATTGCACTGGGTTGTACCAGTAATAAAAGTTGTGAGTGATTAAATAAATAAATTCGCTACTAGATTTGCTTGCATAATGATTTTTTCTCGAATATCTAGTGCCGATAAGAGAGATGATAATAGCCAATGTTGGATGAGAATTCGATAGTAAAGTTTTGCAGTATTATAATTATAGCAAGATCTTTCAGGCATATCGTACACGTCTTTCAGCATAATCAGCCTATAATGTCCCCACTGCTGGGAAACATGCCTCCTCTCTGTGAGAGGGAGTGGACCATAACCCACCACGCGGGCTAGTCCGGGTTGGTAGATAATAATAATAATTATTTATTTAATCTCATAAAACTTTACATTCTGGTTTCGAGTAACACTGGACCCCACACTAGGATACCGTGTGTCGTGAGGTACAGTCTCTTTCATCACAAGGTTTGTATTCACATGTCTTCGGCGATGAAATTATTAACACAAAGTAAAACGCCTGTCTGGGTTCGAACCCACGACCGGCCGTAAGTCAAGGCTGTTACCACTGGGCCACCACCGCTCTCATTCAGACTAATTTATAATTCAACTGTAAAAATTGAATGAATTGTAGCAAAAGTCAAAAGTACACAATAAA
This sequence comes from Amphipoea oculea, assembly GCA_945859645.1. Taxonomy (NCBI): domain Eukaryota; kingdom Metazoa; phylum Arthropoda; class Insecta; order Lepidoptera; family Noctuidae; genus Amphipoea; species Amphipoea oculea. Next base: position 926,151 of record OX243883.1, on the reverse strand, counting down.
ACTCTGTCTTTACGTATGTACAATGTATGTATGTTTGTATACATCACTCTCGTCTGGAACTTAGTGGCAGTGGACGTCTGCGTAATTAAAATAGTTTCAGTGATTTATCGTCATTAGTCGGCGTCGAACCCGGGACGTCGCAGACACTGATAAGAACACAAGGGAAAAATGTGGGTTTCAATGAACATTCCAGCTTTAGTAAACAAGTATTATTACAACGTCTACAGTAAGGCCTATTATTTTAATGCTCTAGGTTGGAAAATGGGTGCCTCGGAAACCACGTTAAGTCGTTGGTCCCCGAGGCACCCATTTTCCAACCTAGAACCTAAAAGGGCTAAGGTAGGAACACGGATGGGTTTTAGTCAGTAAGAGTCTGACACTCCTTTCCGCTCTACCCAGAGCGGGAGGGGTCATTTGATGATTTCCCATTAATAAAAAAATTAAAAGAAGTCGTTGGTTTTGGCATTCGTGGATCTTTGACAGTCGTTACGGGAAAGCCCGATAGTCTGACACCTAGTCTTACCAAGGGTTATCGTATTACCAGTAACTGGGTTGTGGAGGTCAGATCGGGGTATTATAATGATCATCATCATTTCAGCCGAAAGACGTCCACTGCTGGACATAGGCCTCCCCTAAGCACCTCCACTTCGACCGGTTCTCTATATTAATAAAAGTATGCATTTAACGGAGGAACAGGCCACATTATGCCAGTTATATTTACGTCCCAAGAGAGTCCATGATGATGGCAATCCTATTCAATTAGCATAAATTGCCGTAAGTACTTCTACTTTCGTTTGACTCGAATTTATAACAAAATTTCCTCACATTTCCGTGCATTAATTGAAACGTGCAATGATAGAGTACATCGCAGAACAATACTCAGTAAGTACGCGCTCTACCGATCTGCGCGCTTTTGTGTAAGAGCGCCGACTGTGACGCCCGAGCCGTTGAACCGACTCTACGAGCTCTACGGACTCTAGGTAGAGCTGTAGAGTGTACAGCATTGTAGAGCTGTTGCTAATCTTTGCTGTTCATGCTTATTGTTGGTGGCGTTTTAGTTATGATTAATTATTTTGGTGAAGGTATTCTTGACATTTGTGCTTTTACTGCGATGAGACAGGTAATTAGAACTAACGCTTTCTGACTAATTAGGAGAGACAAGCAGAATCCAATTTATTTGATATGCTAGGGTATTATGACGATTGTCTCGCAGTTTTGTAGCATTCGATTGTTTAAAATAAAGCATTCGAACTATCGGAGGCATAAGGCCTAAAGTAGCGGAGTGAATGATTTGAACCGAGTCAAGAGTTGTCTAAACTAATCTATAGGTACTAATATTATAAATTCGAAAGTAACTCTGTCTGTCTGTATGTTACCTTTTCATGCCTAAACCACTGAACGGATTTCCATAAAATCTGGCAGAGAGATAGATTGCATCACGGGGACGGACATAGGATAGTTTTTATCACGATATTCCCACGGGATCAACACTTCTGCGGGTGAAACTGCGGCGCGCGGCTAGTAAATAATAAAGAAAAAAGATTCGTTTTTATTTTGTATATTTGTTTGTTACGCTTTCGCGCTAATACGGGCGAACGGATTTGGATGAAATTTGGCACATGGGCCATGCCCTGGATTAGGACATAGGATACTCCATTTATTCCGATATTCTCACGGGATCGAGACCTATGCGGATGAAACTACGGGGCGCAGTTAGTCTTTTAAATAATGGCTAACTACCGTTGCCACAATAAAGACGAAATTCATCAGACAAGAATGCTTATCGTCTTTCTATAGAGGGTAAAATTAAATTCATGGGCATCCTTTTAAGGGGTCATTGTACTCATCATTATGAACAACTTTTACTATGGGACTAAACCTAAAATAGCGAAAAAAAATTAGCTGTTCCTTGCATTTATGTTCACATTACGCGTCAAAATGTATGGAAGAGTTGATTTTTTTTCGCGATTTCAGGTTTGCTCCCATAGTAAAAGTTGTTCATAATGATGATTACAATGACACCTTAAAAGGATAACCGTGAATTCAATTTCACCCTGTATAAACTAATAATAAAGCTAAAGAGTTAGTTTGTTTGAGCGCACTAATTACTGGAAATACCAATCGGACTTGAGAAATTATTTTTGAATTTGATAGCATAATTCTTGAGGAAGCTTATAGGCATCACGCTAGGACGTCCTCAGGGTCCTAGTGTGATGTGAAATGAAAAAAAAAGCAAGAAGAAAAAAAGTCAGCGAAAATGAAGTAACAGCGCGGGCGATGCGATACGACGGGGTGGGTTGGGGGAACAAGAAATTTCACGCGGACGTAATCGCGGGCAAAAGCTAGTTACTAATAATTTCGAAACAACACAATTGCTTGCATAACTAATGTATTCAGCATCAATACACCCGAGAAATCATTCGGGAGTGGTCTACAGTGTACATTGAGAACATACTCCACATTCCGATGTTATCAGCTCATTGTGTGCTGTCAGATCATTGTGAGGGCATCCTGACACCATTGATGACAATTAAGGCAGACGCACCTTGTAATGTGTTGGAATTCTGGATGCGCCTGAGTGTAGTTGGAGGAGGTTGTTGAGTGTGGTTTAGTTGCTGGCCGCATGGTTATTATTGTTGATGGTTTTATTACTTTCGTTTTGTTAACTCATTTTTATGACTGAGACGAAAGAAAACTTGGCAAAAAGGTCTCACAGTACAATAAAGAAAAAAGTCTGAAAATCGTTAATTTGTTTTTTTTTTGCCGTGACGTAGGTATATCGATGTATGGCAGAAAAAAATTTCAAGTAAAAAGTCAAATAAGTATTTATATTTGTTCTTGGAATAAATTCATCCTTGCTACGGAACCCTTCATTGTGCATGGTCCGACACGCACTTGGTCGGTTTTTTCATCATTAATTTTGTAGGTACCTTAAATGATTATTTTCTATGTCAAAAATAGCCTACAAAGACTTATTTTCTTTAGAAAAACATGTTTTCATTCCGGCGCGAAATGAAATCATAACACTCCGTACATTGCCTGTACACATACAAACTCTAAATGATCGCCATCTTCCTGTTTTCAAAACACCAGAGAGGCAATTCCCGTATTTTTAAGACCTTTTGCATTCATCACCCTAATTGCGTAACACAATATCAATCGCAATCTGAATCATTTTGAAGCAAATTGCTAGTCCATTGCTTCATAAGTTCCAAAAATTTGTCTGCGCAGCACGTAAAATACCCAATGAATGTTGTTGAACTGTCAAAATGAAACCGATTCCAATGGATAATGAGTTACGCAAACCTTAGTCTCTATTTGTCTTTTTAACAAGTTTTTGACATTAATAAAATTGTTGCTGAGAGGAGATTGTGACTGGATTTTGAACGTTTTAAACGACGGGATTTGGCCAGTTGATCTATTACCTAAGTGACCTAAATTGGAATGTATCCCTATTAACATTTGCCACATCCATCCACACCTACATCACTGCACATGTTAGCTACTTGATTGAGCCGCAACGATGCAGGGCGCGCTGTGCTCCGCGCTCCCCCGCCTGCATTAACGTGCTATTGTGCAGCTTAATGCTTTATTGCAGCTTCCTGCTTTATAGCAGCCGGTTAAGCTACTTTAAGCTGTTATGTGAGATGTTAATGTGAAGGTTTGTGGATCAATCAATCAAGTTAACTTGGTTTTGTGAAGTTTGAATATTTAAATCTGCTGTCAAATCGTGTTTACTGCTAAGATTGTTGTCAGGGACGTCTTTAACCTACACTAGCTTCAGCCCGCGACTTCGTTCGCGTGAAACTTCTTGTTCCCCCCACCCACCCCGTCGCAACGCATCACCTGCCCGCGCTATCACTTAGCGTTCTTTCTGACTTTTTTCTATTTGCTCGGCTCCTAAGGGTCATAGCGTGATGTTAAATATAGCCTATAGCATAGCCTTCCTCACGAATTGGGCTATTAAATGCAAAAAGTATTTTCAAATCCGACTGGTAGTTCCAGAGATTACCCCCCTACATACAAACTTACAAACAAATTTTACCTCTTTATAATATTAGTATAGATGAGGCCCTGGTTATTTTAGGATAATGGGGCTCCAATGCAGAATGCCCGGGATAAGATAGATAGAATATTTTTTATCATGTACGGTCACCAAAGGAGAAGTAACCAGCGTCGCCGGATATAGTTGAAGTTTAGTAAGAAACCGGTGGATGTTTTTGAATAAAATTTTATTTAATGAATAGAAAACAAACAGTTCATCAATCAAATTAAACATTCGAAAACATCCATCGGTTTCTTACTAAACTTCAACTATGTCCGACGACGCTGGTTACTTATCTTTTTTGGTGACTGTACACCATAAAAATTACAGATATTAATGTAGAAATTGTACAAGTCAGGTTTACTTTTGACAGCCTCTAGCTACAACGCTGGCAGGAAGTAGGAGGCCCCATGGATCGCGGAGCCCTGGCCAAGGGCTCAGAGTGGCGAATGGAAAAGACGGCCCTGTTTGTTGTTTTACCGAAAAGCTGTCAGTTGGCTTAATGTTTATCAGGACATTTGAATAATTTGTGTAGATTAAGCTTACCAAAAAAATACTTTGGATTCACTCTGTTAGGACTTAGGATGACGCCTAAATAAAATGAAAGCCGTGTGGCGTGAGGCAATAATCTTTGTCTCTTCTGCTTTTGTGTGTCTTTAGTAAACGCTAAGCGGATTAATGATCACAATAAAACTATGCGATCATAGTTACGTAATCTATACAATCTTTTTCTCATTAGTACCTACTTATTGATACACCCACGGGAAGTTCTTTGTATAAGAAAATAATACCAACCAACTATCAATAAATTAAACTAATGACACCTATAGTATGATCAATGAAATTAATAGCACTTAATTAAAATAAGACAATGGAACAAGTAAGGAAAAGATCTTTTATGTGAACTTGCTTGGGTTGAAAACAATTTTATTAAAAAACACACTTTGATTTGTCCTACGTCCTACGTCAAATAAGTTCTTTGAACTACGTTACGTGATACGGCATTCAATTTTCTACTAAATCCATAGAGATGTGATAGTATTGTGCCTTTCATTTGTACCGGACATCCGGCTTAGCAGCTTTGAATGAGATCATTAAAGCTTCGATTGGTGTCAGGGTATAGTAGCGCCATCTGTGACTCATAGTTTGAGTACAATAAGCTTTCGATCGTCGAGTTACGCGCTTGAAAATGTAGATGGCGTGCTTTAAAGATTTCGATAAAAGCTTCGATTACATATAGCTACTTCAGTTTTTTCAGGACAATGTCTTATGTATTTTCTCATACTTAAAAATACTTAAAAACGAGTTTTATTTTTTTTCTAAGCAAATCATAGAAGCTTCAGTAATTCAGTCAGTACCTAAGTTCGTATCAATGTTGAGTTTGCTTTTTGTTAAGTTACAGTTTATTTCCTGTGACATAGGTACTTTCGATAAGTGCTTACTTAATACTTTTGTATATATAAGAACATGCAGAAGACCCATTGACGTTAATTTTGCTTTGTGAAATAATGTCGTGGTCGACGGGGACCACGACATTATTTCAAAGTAACATGTTACAAACTCAAATCAATAATGAGTAGCCAGGATGTCAGAGCACTAGTATTTAAATCAATTGTGGTCCTCAAACGCGTTAGTAACTAGTTTGTGATTGGTTCCCTCGTGTAGGTACTTAAGGTAATTTAAAATAAACCATAATTTTCACTCAAAATCACATTTATGTCTAAAATAATAGAATCCTACCTGAACAGCATCATCCAGGCACCGTCCCCAGGCGTCGCTACGGTCGACAAGGGTGTTCCACTTGTCTGCAAGCTTGGCCACCTCCCTCCGGATGGATCTGGCCAGCTCTCGGGCCTGCTCCTCAGCAGAACGGTAGCCGCGGGAGTCGCCTTCGTTCTCGCGACTCGCTGGAAGAAGATAAAAGGTAAGTCATTGAAGTATTTGAGAGAGTGAGTTGATTTTCTGAATATTTTGAAGTCTTTTTCTGTATACGATCGATTGTTTTGTTTTTATCACAAGGCAGTATTGATAATCATCTCATTATCAGCAGTAGGCTAAAAGGTTACCTACAAATCCTAAATTGCAGAATAATTTAGAACCTTAGGAATTGAAGAAAGCTCAACAAATAGAAAGAAAAAAATAGGTACATAAAAAAAATCAAAATTATTTGACACGTGAAATGTAATAATGTTTATAAAAGCCAACCCATTTATTACTTAAATACCTACTTTAAGCGTTTATTGAACGTTACTTTACCCTACAAACACAAAAATCCAAGATACTCCAATCCTCATTTGCCACATCAAAAATAAACAAACGGAAAATAAACATGTCACGGCTTTTCAGTGTAAAGTAGCAACTTGGGCCATCATCGCAGAGCGTTGAGCTCTCAATATCTGGAGCGTGAGCCTCCCCCCGCGCCCCGGCATGTGCGGGGGGCAGCGGGGGCGGAGGGAATTTAATAATTACAACGTTACTTCCACGCCGACGTTCTTCTGCGTTCACTTTGGATATTGCACTGGCATAGTTTCCGGAGTTGCCTGAATTTCGGCGGGAGAGGAATTGTTGCTGCTTTTGATGATAGTGTTTGAGAGGTTATGCGGTTTAAAGGTATTGAGGAGAGGAAGCAAGTAAATGACCATAGAAATACTTTTGTTGAATACTAGCAAATGTCTGCCGAAGTATTTTAGCTTCGTCAAATATTTTAAGGCCATGTATCGGGACTATTTATAAATACAGAACCTCCTTTTTTTAATTCGGTTAAAAAACTAGCAGCGCCCCGCGGTTTCACCCGCATAAGTTTCGTTCGATCCCGTGGTAATATCGGGATAAAAACTATCCTATGACCTTTCCCGGGACTCAAACTATCTATATACCAAATTTCATCAAACTCGGTTCAGCGGTTTAAGCGTGAAGAGGTAACAGACAGACAGACAGACACACTTTTGCATTTATAATATTAGTATGGATACATCTGCATAGCTATTCACAACCACTCGATACGCTTCTGTACCGTATCGAACATCAATGAATGTTATCGTAGGAGTCCTCTAGACGCTGTTCACAAGTCAAAAACCCAAAAATGTTGTCAGTTTAAGGGCTGATTTTTCAATCATCTGATAACTTTATTCGAGGAATAACATTGAAATTTTGACAGTTATTTCATACAAAAACTGTCAAACGACAATTTTATTCCTCGAATAAAAATTATCGATCGATTGAAAAATCAGCCCTTCGAATAGACGACTACTATTCTTCCGACAGCTGTTTGCTGTCAGGGGCAAGGCAAATCAGGTTATTGAAATGTGTCATGGATACGATATAGGTAGCCTGTTGGAGGGTTGTGAATAGCTATGTTTATTTATAAAACAACTGTCAGCCAATAAATTATTTCTATTTCAAGATGACATGCATGAATAATTTCAAGAATGAATATTATTTCCAGAGAAGTTCTCAAATGGAAAGATACCCCTTCTCACTTCAACCTAGCTTAGTGTTGAACCTTCAATAGGTAGACAAATACCTACACTTTGTAATACGGAAACAACTGCAGTAGAGTACAGCTTCAAAATACCTACATTGACCTCCTAACCTATAACATTTACCAACATTCCTATAAAATACACCCCACAACAAACTAACAGGGATACTTTTATAAAACCAGTAGATTTTTCAAGTCCACTCGCTTTGTCACTCGCCCACGAATTCAAACGAGGCACTCGTCGGCCTCGGCGCTGTCGACCGAATATTTTTCAAATTTTTTCATCTTGTAACATTTTTCTCTGTAACGGTTCAGTAATTTAGTTAGCGTCGCTTTTGAACATAGTTTTGCATAGTTCTGTCTAATAATGACTGTGTATTTTTTTTCTTTTGAAGTAGTTCGAATTTGGAAAGTACATAAGGTCCCATTAAAATGGATGGACAAACTTTTAGAAATCATTCAGACGACCAAAATAAGGACGATGGTAAAAAAAATATATAATAAAAAACGCATTAGATACAAGAAAAATAATCAGCTAACGAAAATACACTAACGTGCCGGCATTTATTATTTTAGTTCAAAATAAAATCACTTTAATCAGTGTTTTTTTTTTTGCTTGGATATCTTTGGTTAGACGTACTGAGCGCTGTGTTAAAGGGGTTTGAAGGTTTTGGCCCTAAAATCAGCCGCCATTTTGATTTTTTTTTAGAATCGCGGTGCACAACAAAAGTTATATATTTAGATAGAGGACACTTATACAAACAAAAATGTAATATAACATAATATCTTAAAGCGTCAGGTTTCGGAGTTATTCACCAAAATATAAGTCGAAAACAACAAGGATTTTTTTGTTTTTTTTCCCTCTAGGTGAGCATATTGAACTATTTAGGTAATAGAAACGTTATGAAACCTTTATGGAGAAGAAACAAAAGAAGAATAGGCGTATTTTAAATAAATAATTAAACACCGCAATTTACAGTTCGTTTTTTAATCCCAGAGACTAATCTGACAAGTGTTATGTCAAACTTCTATACTAAAAAAAACGAAAACACAAAAGACTTAAATGTCAGATTAGTCTCTGGGATTAAAAAACGAACTATAAATTGCCGTGTTTAATTATTTATTTAAAAAATGTCTATTCTTCATGTTTCTTCTCCATAAAGGTTTCATAACGTTTCTATTACCTAAATAGTTCAATATGCTTACCTAGAGGGAAAAAAAACAAAAAAATCCTTGTTGTTTTCGACTTATATTTTGGTGAATAACTCCGAAACCTGACGCTTTAGGATATTATGTTACATTACATTTTTGTTTGTATAAGTGTCCTCTATCTAAATATATAACTTTTGTTGTGCGCCGCGGTTCTGAAAAAAAATCAAAATGGCGGCCGACCTTAGGGCCACCCTCCATACAAAAATCTTCTAACCCCTTTGTCCATCTATTTTAATGGGACCCTGTATACCTAAAAAATACAGTTTTTACTGACTAGTGCGTTATGGGGGCCAGTTTTGAAGATTAACACGAGTTCTTTACTGTTTGGCAGTAACTGGGGAAACCAACAGATATTAGTAAGAAAACGATACCCTATCATAATTGATACATCCCTTGATGCGAAATAATTTGCAATGGATAGAAATACTTATGTTTTTTTTTAAATTGTAGTGAAACTGATTAACACTGTTCCCACAAATCATTACATTCTGTACATAAAAAAAAAAAAACAAATAAAACATCAACAAGAGATAAACAAGTAACAAGAATAGCTGTCATCTAAACAAGCCTTCGGAATGCCACTCGATATTTTCAGTAGAGTGGCAACACTGGCAACCGCGCCAATCGACTTACGAGTTTAGTCGAGTTTTTTGCTGTCACTAGTTTCGTGAATTTTCGACGAAGCGGCTTTTGCGTGCAATTTTTGTCAGGGGATTTGGGTGAACTTAATCCTGAAATATTGAGTGCAATTCAGAAAGTTTCTGAATATTTAATGTTTTCAGCTGGGAATAGAGATACAGAATTTTCCGAGTTCGTCCTGTTTGTAGACACAACATGGACGGTTTTTCGGTTCAACTAAATATTTGGAGAAATACCTTTTCTGCTACCTACGATCGCAGAAAGCGATAAAAGGCCGCCCATTGTACATTCGACCTATTTTTTTTTATGTATTTTGTAGTGTACAATAAAGTATATCGAGCCATTACCGCCAATTTATCGTAAGCGACAATTTCACGAATGCGATTTTTATAGTAAACGACAAAGTTTTAAATTTATATTTACTTTGAAAAGCGTATTTTCTTAAAAATGTCGCTTACGAGAAATCGGCGGTAATGGCTCGATATAAATAAATAAATAAGGTGTTGATGAGCCAACTTAAACCTAAGCTTCTTCGGCCTGATTCATGTCATATCTGGGTCCTAGAGTTCATGCAAATATAAACAAACAGTATCCTTATTGTGTACTCATCAATAAAACAGTTCAAAATACAATAAATTCACAGAGCAACAGTAACAACAAATAAAACGAGTTCGTATCTCTAATTCTCCGATAAAAGTGACGCCATGTCCGAAGGGTTGCTGACGTATTTCAAATCGTCCCCGGCATTGGTCCGCCGAGCCGGTTCCATTTTCAAATTTACGACTCAACCAATGGCCGTTACAGACGGTTACGTACGCCCCCATACTTTATCGATAAAGCTTTGATTTCTTACTTAGAATTTATGGAATAGTTTCTATTGGAAAATTACTTTTGAAAGATTCACTTGGAAATTGTACTTTCATTCATGTATTAACTTTATCTGAACTCTAAATTTTGTCTAATGTTTCGTTTTCTTCAAACAAAAAACTATCTTAATTATTTTTATCATTCCATTTACAGACAAAGGCACTATCATTAAAATAATTAATCACTTCAGAACTTGACATAATTTGGCAAGAACCCGCCATTTTGAAAGCGACATCTCAGTCGACAGGGGGACTGTCAGGCATCCAGACGTGTAATCCGTTGATCTAAGAGACTGGCAGCCGCCAGTATCGCAGGACTAAGCTCGGTACTTGTCGACTTGCCAATTATTACGCTGGTTGCTTGTAAACTGGCATTTGGATTATGTATTTGAGTGGCAAGGTGTACCGGGTGTACGTATTGAGTTTCGGAGGCATTATGAAAACATAACCCAGAAAGTACGTAGTAACAGCGAATGAGACTTGCTTTTATGTTTAGAATCATACTGATTTTAAATAGAGGTTATAGTAAAACTTAATTCTGAATCTTCAATTCTGTATTATATTTAGAAATAGGTATTTTATAGAATGTGTCTCAAAAGTCTTCCTCCATTATAATCTAAAATCTGTTTCATATGTCTATGTTGTATTGTCACTTGATTGGATATAAATCTTCAGTCCAATTAATATTCAACCTTACCCAAATTAATACATCTTGCCATCCATACAAGCAACCATCACAGACGCCACAAAGGCCCAATAGTCATCAAAACGCACTTAACCCTCAACCGCTGACCGCTTAAAAACATAATCGCCTGGCGCAATCAATCACAGCAGCTGCCAATTGATTGCCGCTAGCCGATTGCTATCACCTTGTGAATGCAAACTATATTGATTGAGCCGGTCCGCACGGAATTTGCAATTAGCGCGGCCGGTACGCTTCTAATTGCGTTCAGTCGTTCATTCATTCACTCGTTCACCGCTTTGTTGCTGCGCTTTTGTGATATAGCGCTTTAGGTTTAGGATTTTCGTTTCGTTGGAAGGCTGTGTCTTTATTATAGGCTGGATTTTGTTTTTTATACAGTTCTGACAGATTTGTGAATTGAATTTCGAATATGAAAAATGTCAAAGATGAAAAGAAAAGTATAGGTACCTACATACCAGTGGCGAAGGTACCATACAACTCGATTCCCACCGGCTTCCCTTCGAAAATTCAGAACATAACCATACTATATAGTCAATTCATAATTGAAATTTTTTTTGGCATATATTTTTGCTCCGGCTTACCTCTGTCATAAATTCACCCTTCGCCACTGCTACATACAAACCATAGCTACAAACATAACCAATGTACCTAGTAGGTATAATGATGGATGAAAACATCTGTAGCTATTTAGAATATCGTATTTTTGGTCCTTGTGGTTATGTCTTGGGAAGCTTATAAGTCCATCGGAAGACATCTTTTGGCTGAGTTGATAATAATGATTTGGCATATTTAAAGATAGAAGAACGAAATTTTAGGGCAATAAGCAAAAGAAATATGCAAGTAAGGATCGCAGTAGGTCGCGTTCTGTAGTTTTTGCCTAGTCCATGGAAAGAAGGCCTAAGTTTAGGTATGTATGTAAAGGGTTGCCGGATGCGATAGGGCCAACGGTATCTCCGTTTAATGACGTCATCTTAGAGCCATGTCACTTGGCACTGTTGTAAACTAAATTCATACTGCTAGGTGAGCTAAGGTCCCGTCTCAATAACAATACGGTGTCAGCATCAAATATGCAAATATCTGGCAAGTCAGGCAACAATCATGGTGTGAATGGCCAGCGGTGCGGAACAATGCGCTTTGATGTACAGACTGACTTTGGGAGCGGAGTGTATATGTTGGCAGAAGGTGCAGTAAGAACCATAACAATAACAAGGATGGGTAGGATCGAATTTGCATGTGAATCACCTACCAAGATTATTTCCGGATTGTTATTTATTTATTTATTTGGATCGCCAACAGAGGCTACACAATCACATACATACCAACATGAAGAGAGACAAATAAAAGTGTGCGCCTCCAATTATAGGCGACCACATCTTTCACTTAACATCTAGGTATAAGTTTGACAAGGACGAACACATTAAAATAAATCACAATACAATACACGAAAATTATAGAAAAAAAAAAAACAAAATTAAAAGCTAAAGCAAAACAGTACAGGTACAAAATAAAATAATACAGACTAATTTTAAACAAGTTCAAATAAAATAAACGAAAATGAAAGAAAAGAGTTAAAAAGTTATACAGGGTGAAATTGATGAATGAATGAAAATACGTCCATAAGATGAATGAAAATATGTGCACGTTGTAACGTTATCATGGAAGGTAATTTAAAAGCGTCTTCATACAGGGTGAAATTGAATTCATGGGCATCTTTTTAAAGGATCATTGTAATCATCATTATGAACCACTTTTACTATGGGACTAAACCTAAAATCGCGAAAAAAAATCAGCTGTTCCATCCATTATGTTTACATAACTCGTCAAAATGTAGGGAAGAGCTGATTTTTTTTCACGATTTCAGGTTTGGTCCCATAGTAAAAGTTGTTCCAAATGATGATTACAATGACCGCTTAAAAGGATGCCCATGAATTCAATTTCACCCTGTATACACATTGACATTACTGATTTTTTTTACTTTGCAAAGTAGATATTATATTATTCTAATTATTGTGAATCTGCAGACTATGTGGACATGATGTGGACCCTTTTTTTTGTTTTTTTTTTTTCTGTTAATTTTAATCTTGGTCTGGGAGTTTGAGTAATTTATGCGGCCTACCCAAATGTCCTTTCTTTGAAATTGGTCCTTGAATCGTTAAGCTCCTTGAGCTCTGAGTTTGGGCTGCATGATTACTCACAAATGCGTGCACTGACTGGACATGTTCACTCAATCTGTGTGGTTCTTTCCTCGAAAGACCATTTCAGACACCAATCCACATGGTCCTCACATGATCTGACTAAGATTATGTCTGGACTTCAAAAGAGACTGTGACCTCTGAGTTTGTTTCGGCCTTTCCTCTCAGAGTAGTCAGGAAACGCCGACCTCATCTAGTTTTTAAAATATAACTGATTTATGTAAAAGTGTTTGTACAAACTTACTTTCAGAAATAAAATCATTTCTCATTTACCTACCTAAATATTTACATGAAGAAAAAAGTCCTAAACTATTTATAATAGGAGATGACCGTAACGTTGTTTTAAGAACCTAATTTGTCAAAAAAAAAAAAACAGAAAATATAATAATTTATGATTTTCTTTACCAGTCTCATGTGGGTTCCACTAAATATTATATTCTATACTCGTACTATTCTGCTACAAGTTATGCTTACACATAAAGAACAAGATAATTATTTTTCCGTTTTAGGGTCCCAAGAAAAAAATCGCAGTCGTTCGTGACCTATTTCTTTAAATATTGTACGAACTAGTCCTTCTGTCCATGTTGTGTTTAATACTTTTGTGAATATTGATGTTTTGGCGGTACAACAGATGGAATTTGTATTTCGTATAAAGCGCAGTGCAGAGTGAAAACCTTTTCCATGTTTTTCATGTCCATTCTGATAGTAAGAGAAACGAGGTTTACGGTATTTTAAACGCGTCCGATGACAAAATATTCTACTGCGAAAACCATTTTAGGATCCTACCTAATAGATAGTGTTTTTATTTATTTACTAGCTGCGCCCCGCGGTTTCACCTGCATAAGTTTCGATCCCGTGGGAATATCGGGATAAAAACTATCCTATGTCCTTTCCCGGGACTCAAACTATCTCTATACCAAATTTCATCTAAATCGGTTCAGCGGTTTAGGCGTGAAAAGGTAACATACAGACAGACAGACACGAGTTACTTTCGAATTTATAATATTAGTATGGATTGGTAACAAATCAATTCGAATCGAGCGACTTCATGTACGAAAAATGCTGTTGGTGAATGCTATACGAAATATTCGATGTAAGGAGTAATTTGTTGTAAGCAATTTAAAATCCAAATAGCATTATCAGCCTATAACGTTCTCAGTGCTGGGACACAGGCCTCATCTTTGTTAGAGGTAGTGAGCCGTAATCCACGCGGGCCCAGTGCGGGTTGATAGATGTCACATATCTTCGAATTTTTGGTTCTAGGACATGCCGGTTTCCTCACGATAATTTCCTTCACCGTTTTGAGAGTAGTGGTCATGAAATAATTTACACAAAGTAAAGCGCTTGTCTGGGTTCGAACGTACGACCTACAACTTGTAAGACGCGGCCGTTACCACTGGGCCACCACTGATAAAATCCAAAATCATTTTGGATTTCCGCCGCTCTGTAATACATTTCTTATGTTTGTCCGATTTAATGATTTTGATTTAAACAAAAATATATACAGGATGTTACGGTAAGGGTATATCAATACAAACGGGTTGAAGAGTGTATCTGGTCTAGAATCTCTGTACAAAATTTCAGCTCAAAAGCATTAACTTTGAAAATGCTTAATATTTTTTTATTTCGACATCACGGCACTGCACTGGCGCGCGGCGGCGTGATGTGCGTGTACTAGGCGCACAGACACACTACAGATAATGGATAATGACCCTCGTAGTGCGGTGACACGTTTGTTATGATTTCAATTTAATAAACTATCGAAATAAAAAAATATTAAGCATTTTCAAAGTTACTGCTTTTGAGCTGAAATTTTGTACAGAGATTCTAGACCAGATACACTCTTCAACCCTTTTGTATTGATATACCCTTTCCGTAACACCCTGTATTACTTTAAGAGAAAAAAAATACGCACTAACACCACACATTTTCATACCCCAACCAACAGATGTCGCCACTTACCCTCAGTGTCGCTAGTGTCGGACAGCGGAGGCTCATTCGCGATGTATTGTCTGCCGCTCAGGAGATTGCTCTCGACGACTGGTCGTTTGTCTTCCAGCTGTCTTCTGAACGCGCGGTGGTCATCCTGGAATGGGAATTTGAGGTTATGATAGTAGTATTTTGAATTTCCTGTGCAATGGGAAGGTTCTAAATAAAATTAGTATCTGGAATAGGTATAAGAGAAAACCCTTATTGCAGATATTTTTTTTAAATAGAGATATACAGGGTCCCATTAAAATAGATGGACAAATTTTAACACAGCGCTCAGTACGTCTAACCAAAGATATCCAAGCAAAAAAAAACACTGATTAAAGTGATTTTATTTTGACCTAAAATAATAAATTGCATGTACATATACATTAGTGTATTTTCGTTAGCTGATTATTTTTCTTGTAGGTATCTAAAGCGTTTTTCTTATATATTTTTTTACCTTTTGGAATGGGCGACTAGAATCAATTCTATTTTAAGATAATTTTTTGACGTTCAAAAGTGCCTTTTATGTGCCTATTTGAAATAAATGCTTTGACTTTGACTTTGACTTTTACCATCGTCCTTATTTTGGTGGTCTGAATGATTTCTAAAAGTTTGTCCATCTATTTTAATGGGACCTTATATATCTGCGCACATAATAATAAAATCAAGCTTCTCCTGGCCAAAGCATTCGTAATAATAGATTGTTATTTGTAGTTTTCTCTAGAGAAAAACCAAGGAGGTCTTCAAGATTTTCCTGGTCTGTCTCAAACTCCCAAGAGTCACAAAAATATAGCGAAGTAATTGTAGTGCCGCTGCCGTCTTCATTTAGATACTTAAATTCAACGAAAATGCTTCAGAAACTTGGCTAACAATAAGAATTCCTGTTACATTGTTAGTTCAATAAAATATCTGCCTAAAGCCCATATTTCCCGAACATTAGCCACATAATTCGACTAGGGCCGATTATCCGTACCCTTAAACGCTTGTTAACATTCCACACATTCCCGCCAATAAGCCCGCGATTTTGTTGTCTATGCCACGAGACAGTAAAGGGCAGAAGCGCCACTTGCGTCAACTCATCACACTCGAGACACCGTGACACGTCTGACATATTGTGTTTCTATATCTAGCTGCCCCGCTGAGCCTCAACTGCAAAACCGGTGTAAACTGTTGAATGTACCTGTCTGATCGAACGAAAATATTCAATGTAACTCCGCCACAAAGACAGAAAATTCTGTTTCCTTCCAGTTAAATACCTTTGGGTACATTGGAAATGTGGAACTTGGTGAACAACGTTCGTCGTATGTGAATACTAAGGATAGAAAGGGTCTCGCTGGACGGAAACTGAAATTAAATGCTATTTCTGCCTTTGTGGCGGAGGTAAATTGAAAGGGGATTGAAAATTTTTATATGGAGCCTGGTATAGGTACCTATTGTCGCGCCATTTTTTTTTTTTTTTTTTTCAAAATGGCGGCCTCATGAAACCTATACCTACATATACTGATAAATCGATAGCTGACATCAATGCAAACGGAAAATATAACAGGACCAAATCCCGTAGTGTCAAGTCGTTTTATATTTTCCGTTGGCATTGATAACCATTTTGAAAAAAAAAAAAAACAAAATGGCGGACCGGTAGGTTACATACCACGGCTGTTCAAAGCTCTTTTTGTTCGATTAAACAAGTACATTCAAAAAGCGAACAATCTTTACCAGTATCGTTGCTGTGGAGGGCCCGCTAGATAGCAACACGCATACATCTGACCCTGATGTACACTGACGCCCATAGATTTAGTATATACTACGTATACTATACGCGTATACTATACGCTATATTAAATCTATGCTGACGTCTGACTTCTTCATTGTAAAGTTTTCTATATTTATGTCTGTAATTTATATGGTGTACATAATAAAGAGTATTCTATTCTATTCTATTCTGTGTCAATCTGTTTGGTCTCTGTACTCAATATGGCTATACTTAGTACGCGGTCGATGCTGCGACCCGCGGATTAGTGCGGCCAAATTGTTTATCGCTGTGCGTACTTTGTTGACTCTTGCGCCGGTTTAGGGTTGAAGGGTTCCAAATCCATTACAATCAGGATTTGTTTCCTGCTGTTGAGTACCTAGCTTTCTAGAGACTCTTTGTTACTATATGAATTAATTCTGTCTAATGATTATTTGAAATCGATACCTAGTCAAGTCGCTTCATGTAAAATAATGGTAGCTAGCTGCGTCCGGTTAGACTGGAAGCCGACCCCAACATAGTTGGGAAATGGATAGGCAGATTGCTTGACCTTGGCAAGTCTTTCTCAATGGGTCAGTGCTCCTGATACTAAGTCTATTAAAACTATGGTTAAGTCCATGAAAAGAACTGAAACTCTTTGGGAAACTAATGCAAATCTACATCCGTTATGAACTAGTCAATATTAGGCAGACGCAGAGACAGTGAAACGTTCTAGATTTTCCAAACATCATGTTTTTCTATGCATAAATCTTCAACTGTCACAATATCAAAGACCAATGGCAATGGCATGTAAAACAATGGCCGCCGAACTGAATCAGCTTGCGTGTCAGCTGAGGGGTGGAGATGCAGTCTGTATTCTACCTAGTTTTACGACCTAGATTCTCGAAGGGTAATAAAAACAAACACATTCAACTGTTTGCTAGGTTTATTACTAGTAGGTAGCTCTTAAAGCAATTTGAAACAAGTTGCCGGCTCCAGACAATTACTCCTGGCCGAATTGCTTGGTCGCCCATTTTGAGGTGGAGCTGTGACCAAAATTGCGTCGTTTAGCCCGGTCAGAACCAGAACTGCCTGTATCTCTTGGTCCTAAAGCTTTAACTGTAGTTCGTAAATGTTACTTTTTGATTATTTTCCAATCGATAGATGTGAGTTTTCTGGCATTTAGTTAAAGTAATATGTTCGGAAAAGTGGCAGCGTTATCAAGGCATAAATCTTCTTACTGTTACACAAACCTCCTGGGCCTGCAGGGCACGGGACATGGCCTGCTTAAAGCACATAGGTACTTACATACATAATCAGCCTATAATGTACCCACTGCTGGGAGACAGGCCTCCTCTCTTCGAGAGGGAGTGGGCCAATAATTTACCACGCGGGCCCATTGCGGGTTGGTAGATGTCGCATGTTTTTGAATTTTTTGGTTTCAGAACATGCCGGTTTCCTCACGATGTATTCCTTCACCGTTTTGAGAGCAGTGGTGATGAAATAATTTACATAAAGTAATGCGCCTGTCTGGGCTTGAACCTACGACCTACCCGGGAATCGAGGCCGTTAGCTCTGGACTACCACTGCTGCTCAAAGCACGCGTGACGTCATTAAAGTAATCTGACATCTTCATACCTGTTGTTTCAAAAGCGCGGGCAGGTCGCCCCTGGGAGGAGCTAGCGCGTTGAGCTCAGTCTCCTTCCGGATCACCCACTCAGTGAGCTCTCGCAGAGACAGCAGTAATGCTGACCAGTGCTCTGCGTTGCTCTCCAGGCGGTTTCTGTGAAGAATTGAGAGAGTATTGTTAGCGAGGGTTTGTAAGAACTGATGAGTCTAGCTGTGGAAAAAGAAATGATTATGTAAAAGACTACAAAGAATTGATGACTTAACATCACGCCTGCATTCCCCGAAGGGTTGGCAGCGGTGTACTTGTAGTACACCCATTTCGCCTGTTAAGTATTTTTAACCTTTTGAACGCCATTGTCACATATATGTGACAAACGAAATCTTACCCTGAACGCCAACGTCACAAATATATGACAAAATACACGTCGCTCGGGTCGCACCATTAAAATAAACAATTTAATCATTACTTTTGTGTGTTTTTATTTATATAATTTAAAAGTTTAAGCTTCCGTCTATATTGTATTGCATGAAACTAATATAAATAAATCACCAATATCGAGAAATTTGTTGTTTTAAGTGTGTGTGTATTGTTTTGTTAAAGTGGCCTGGCGTCAGGGGTACGGCGATACGTTTATACTCTGGCGTTCAAAAGTACTGACGCCAGCACATCAAGTTACTACAATCTGTAAAATTTCTTTAATAGATTATCAACTTTATCGCTAAAGCAGGTATAAGGTTCAAAGTTGATTGGAAAAATTTGACAGTTTCAGGTAGCTTGAAGTGTTGGCGTCTGTACAATGTAATAGGGGGCGAGCCTATTGCCATCAACCAGGCACAAATCAAGACTCCGGGCTGCTTTTTGATAATTTCCAGATTGAAAAACCCAATAACACTTTGCCTGGCCCGGGAATCAAACCCAGGACCTCAAGCTGAGCAGTAGCGCTTACGACGACTACACCAACGGGGCAGTTCAATTGATGATTACATAGGAAATGACAGTTATTACTGACAGATCGTTGATGATCTGGGCAGTTTGGTTTATAGGAGTCATTCCATCCTTTAATGAGTAGAGTTAGTCATTATGTTATCATTTAAGCTCTTCTGGAAAGTTCAGTTATTGAAAGGTAGGCACTAAGCCCCTCCTGAAGAGCACATGAGAAAGTTGTCGATAAAAAATCGTAGTAAAAGTCAACGAATTTTAATTGTTTTTTTTAAGGAACATGAATCCATTTTAGGCCGAAATACAGTAGAAATTTAATAATTCATCATCCGCTTAGTCCTTTCCTAACTATGGGATCGGCTTCTAATCTAACCGAATGCAGCTGAATACCAGTATTTTAAATGGATCGACTGCCTGCATGGTTAGTGGGTATCACGATACCCGTTAGTAAGACAGGTAAATAGGCTAGGGATAAATAAATTCAAATCCTAAATAACTAACAATGACAGCATTCTCAATGAAAATCAAGAACATTAATTACACATTCTGAAACATCTTCAAACACTCAAAGTAATCTTACTTCCCGTTTCTTGCAGCCGCAAGATCGCTATAAAGCTAATCCCCAATAAAATGAAGCCGTATAAAGAACAGCGGGTAAGCAGCGAGCCAGGGCTATAACTCAAAAAGTTGGCCCTCGCACAAAGAGAAGTACAATTGTTGAAATTTGGCTGCGGCGCCCGGATGATACCAGAGATTTTGGATAGCGCGTAGGGATGGTATGTTAGTATCGATGTGTAGGTTGTTTTATTCAATCTGAGTGATGAAAAGTGACTGCTATTGCCCGCAGTAGGTCACCGTAGGACATCAAAATGAATATAGTTTGTTTGAGACCAAACCAAACAGAATGATGAACTGGTTTCCCGATTTAGTCTATTTTCGGTAGGTTTGACTTATGGTAATATACATAACATTTTATTCGTTGTTAGTCCTTTCAATAACAAGCCAGCCCGATATTACCCACACAAATCCCCATATAAATTCCTCTTCTTTATATTCGGCCCCTCAGTGCTAAGGATCGTTACCCATCTTGTTGATATCTTACGCGCTTTACCCCTTATTAATAAAAACGGAGTAACGTTACAACCAGTAAAATATTACTGGTTGTAACTTTCACGGTTAATCTCGAGGATATGACCATACATTTTTCGAGTTTTAATTTGGGCATAACTTTAATCCGCGTGTATTAATAAGGATTAAGCGAATAAGAAATAAACACGATACAAAATATCTTCTTATAGTATTCATCGATATTTAAAGTATCGATAGTCGCGCAACTCTACTCACAACTTCAGATTAAAGCTGTATTCTAGAAATTGCAATGGTTTTACGTTTATTTATTTACTTTGAAGACCGATCTCATAAACTTTGATTATATCTGTCGCCTAACTCGTGAATGGTGTACTTGCTTGTATTAGGAGTGGGTTCGAACTAACGATCTTTTGCTAAGAATATGACACTTCACAAGTTGTGCAGCACTTAAATTAATTTTTAAGCGACTTCTAAAAAAGGAGGAGGTTCTCAATACGAATCTTTGTTTTTTTTTTTTATTTTTATGTTTGTTCTCGCATAACTCCGTTGCTTGTCAACCGATTTGAAAAATTCTTTTTTTGTTGGAAAGGGTATACTTCCTAAATGGTCCCATTAAAATTTTATCGAAATCGGACAAGCGGTTTTTGAAAAATCAACAAAAATCTAAAAATGTATCTACATTGTCTACATTAACGATCTTTTTGTTTACTTTTTTGTAGGGTAGGTACAACTAAAAAGTGAAAAATAAAAACTTTTTTACAAAAAAAAAAAACAACCGACTTCAAAAAAAAAACACTGCAAAGTGATAAATAACTTTAATTTCGGAAGTCGGTGTCAAAAAACGAAAATGCGGAACCAACGACACTGACTTCCGAAATTAAAGTTATTTATCACTTTGCAGTGTTTTTTTTTTGAAGTCGGTTGTTTTTTTTTTCGAACCTTGAAATTAAAAGCCCTGTTTCTGTTTCCAGTAGAAAAAAATAGGTTCCTTCT
The DNA here is from genome assembly GCA_945859645.1 of Amphipoea oculea. NCBI lineage: Eukaryota > Metazoa > Arthropoda > Insecta > Lepidoptera > Noctuidae > Amphipoea > Amphipoea oculea. The sequence goes on along the minus strand of OX243883.1, from coordinate 904,662 downwards.
GACCAACATAATTCAAAAAATGAAATACCAATTTTGTATGAAGTATAAATTGCCAAACAACTGCAACTTATAGGTGGACAAGCAGACCATACGTAGATGGATATAAATAGCATAACTAAACACGTCATAAAAAGGAATTTCAAAGCACTAGTCAACATAGGTTCCTTCATAATCCCTTAAGTTTGACAGCAAAGTAAAACAAACACAGGGGCATACTGCACCACAAAGGGCGCAAAACCGCAGGGACCTGGGGCCCATCTGGGTCCTGACCACAAGACGCAAGTTCAACACAAACCGAGGAGAGGCTTCATCTACCGCAGAGGAGCTTACAGTAAGATGGGTTTACCGGTTAATTTTTGATAAGATTATGGTTACACGTGTATGTGCTAAGCACCTATTCTATTCAGTATCTATTCTATGGTGGCCCAACGGTTAAGGCTTCGCCTCTTATGCACGAGGTTGTGGGTTCAAATCCGGGAAAGTACCAATGATACTTTTCAATTCATATGTACTTTCTGAGTTTATCTTGGACATTATTGACATATTCTGACTCAAATGTCACACTGATGGTGGCGCATGTGTTGGATCATTTAGCTCCCTTCAAAATGGTGGAGCTGAATGGTGCTAATACATGCGTCATGTTCGTGAACGGGCGCCGTCAGTAGGGACTGGTCATCTCTTTGCTGCCATGGCTTATTTTATTTTATTTAGTTTAATATTTGAATTGTTGTTTTTTCTCATCTTTTCATTATGGACGTCATCGTTCTCACATGTATTATTGTTAACATGAATGATGTAACCAAGACTTTGTAACCATATTATTTTGATTTAAAAGAGTGTCCATTGAGTTTCTTTCCCGTTCTTCTCCATAGGTACCTACGGTTTGGAATGGGCAACTAGCTTCATCTTTCTGACTGACCGACCCCTTGACAATTCAAAAGTGCCTGTAATTGGTTTAATTGAAGTAAATGCCTTGAGTTTGAGTTTGATCTGTGAAGTGAAGGAAGGGGATCAGACCGGAATAAATTGGAAAAAAAAAACGTGAGGCAGCCTGGACTAACAGTTAATATACCTAAGTCTGAAATCGCCAACCCGTCTTGAGCAAGCGTGGTGATCGATTTCTCGTTCCTTTTCAGTGTGAGAAGAGGCTTTTGTCCAGCAGTGGGACAGCAAAAGGCTGGTATTATTATTTTATCTATATATATAAAATACAAAGTCCTGACTGACTGACTGATATATCAACGCACAGCCTAAACCGCTGGTCCTAGAGACATGAAATTTGGAGGTGGTGTTCTTAGTGAAGAGTAGGTATCCAATGAGAAAGGGTTTTTCGAAATTCCACCCCTAAGAGGGTGAATGGAGGGAGGGTGAAATTTCACGCGGACGAAGTCGCGGGCAGAAGCTAGTTATTTTATATTTTATAAAACGTTTTGAACACTACACCGCTGTTACTACCAATTAAAAAGATCGTCACAATTCCTCCAGACCGTCGAAACCACCATCCTTCAATTCCACCATGATACCCCATAAAACTGCTGCCATAAAGTGAATGCGCACTACCGCACTACCCTTTATTACCCACTTTACATGTGATAGCGCAGATAAAACTCCATCCAGGGAAGTATAAAAAGCAGGTTCGACTCTCTGTCGATTGGCAGTAAAACAGTCGTTATCTGAGGTTGCAGATCGATAGATTCGAAAATATTCTGACATTTTTCAAATAGATTCTTGGTTCTTAAAGAAACGCTGTGCATAACCGATTAAATAACTACAGTAAAAGGATACAGTTCTGAACAAATAAAAATTTATACCTTTATATTTTGTTTATTTATTTATTTAATATTTCAAGCACATAAATGTACAGAGGCGGACTTAACGCCATAGGCATTTTCTACCAGTCAACCATTGGGTGGTGCAAAGACAAACGGTGGTTTGCAGTGGTGGTGGTGGCAATTTTGTTCTTGCGTAGATTTGAAAAACTTTTTTTTCCCTTCCTTTAAGATATTAACAGTATGACTCTATTTGTTTCTTAGCACAGGTACACACGATGACATATAAAGCTATTTTTAGCATTTCCAGTTTTAGATGACCTCGCATTGTACAAGCTTTTCGTATAGTGAGAAGTCAACTTATACTCGAAACGCATAGCTAGATATGTCGTCGTGCGTACTAGCTGTTACCTAACCTTCAGACATAATAATTATCTAGTCTAGGACAAGTCCCTAGACACCCTTCAGGGCTTCGTTTTTGTGGGATCATTACAGCCGTAAGTTTAGCTCGTGGCTAGACCCTTTCTTTGTAGTAGTCATAAAGATTCCAATATTCATCATTCAGACTTTGCGAAACAAAAAGAAAATAACCGAAGATAAATGTTGGCAAAAACCGGGAAAAATAATAAGAAACAGTTTAGCAAAGGGCAAGAAAAACAGTTTCCTCTATTCGTCTAAAATCCGCTTATCGCCTACAGTCACACCTCACCCTAAACTCAATAAAAGCGATCTGCATGCGTGTGAGCGTGTTATATAAAGCAGTAGCTGTTGAGTGATATAAAACTGTGTAATATATCTCTTTAGATCATTTTATCGGCGCATTTTACGGTTACCGCCAGATTACGACCATGATACAAGTACCACTAGATGAAAGAATTGTTTTTCTGATTTTGAACCCTTCACAAACTCTTCGCCTGTATTCAGAAGTGAATACATATACACCGACTTAATAGCCAGTTCCGCAGTTGCAAGTTATTTGGGGTTAGCCTTTCTGCATACTGCCAACCTAATGGATAAACGTAAGCCCCAGAGATCGAACCTCACCACGCAATGTAGTCTGCTTGTGAACACAAGACCAAAGTGGCAATTTTATTTTTATGATCACAGCAAAAATACCTACTGTTATCAGACTAGCAGCTAAGTTAAGCTTATAAATAACTGCAGTGACCCATATAACACATAACCAGCCTATAATGTTCCCACTGCTGGGACACAGGCCTCCTCTCAGTGAGAGGGAGTGGGCCGTAATCCAGCACGCGGGCCCAGCGCGGGTTGGTAGATAACACATGTCTTCGAATTTTTGGTTCTAGGACATGCCGGTTTCCTCACGATATTCCCCTTCACCGTTTTAAGAGCAGTGGTGATAAAGTAATTTACAAAAAAGTAAAGCGCCTATCTAGGTTCAAACCTACGACTCGTAAGTCCCGGCCAATACCACTGGGCCACCACTGCTCTCAATGTGTATGTATGTGGCCCTTTAGAATGTTTTTGACCTAGTATTCATAGAGCCTTCGATTCATTTGAATAAAGAATGAAGCTCGGATTCCGAATCCTTGTCAGCTAAAAAAGCGAAAATATCCGAACGAAATAACATCAAACAGAGCTAAACAAAAGCAAATATGATTTACATAGATGGCACGTCGTAATTGAGTACGAACGGTCCACGGTTCGATTCCCGTCGAGGGAAACTCCAGATTTATTACACGTCGTTAAGTTTGAATGATTAATTCACTGATCGGTGTGGGGCCAGGGAAATGGCGAGGAGAGAAAAGGAAGTGTATTTTCACAGATAAAAGTTTTCCAAGTTTGAGTTAATGGCTTTACTATTGTTTTACGGTGGTCAAACAGTTTTTATTATACATTTTTATTGCGAGTCTCTGGCATAGGTGGCCAGTACATTCGAAACACCACAGAGTTTAGTAATAGTTTACACATGGAATTATTATGTACTACGTACAACTGGAAGGCTTACTGGTAAAATCCTGTCAAATAAAATTGAACTCTATTTGTAAAAAGATATCGTTGTTTTTAGAATATCCAAATAAACAGTAAAAAACGGGCTCGAGAGAGAACAATTTAAGCTTCGTTGTGTCTCTTTCGCACGATTGCCATGTAAAATATTTAATTCCTTTAGTAGAATAAGATTGTGTAAGAAATGAAAATTAAAACGTATTATTTGCATAATATGATAAACTTATGTGACTACCGCATATGTACTAAAATGAATTACCTAATATCGCTTACAGGTTTACTTATTAAGAGCCTATACTACCTCAAATCCTCCGCTATGTCGAAAATACTGCACCATTAATTTTGAAATAAATATGTGGTAAAGTTGAAGATTAATGCTAAGTCTTATGTTAGACGAAAACACGATTCCATAAAATTTTCTCGATAGAAAATAAATCCAAAATTACCTCTAACCCGAACAATAAACCGCTGGTATTCAAAAAATACTTCAAATTAGATCATGAAACTTTGCATACTAACTGAACTTACTTTAAAGCAGGTCTTATGTTATTTACTTTTTAATAATTACAATTATTTTCACTGTAAAACGCAAATACCTAAACTATTGGCGCTGCCTGCCGCCCAGCACCGCACTCTGTCTCGCTCTCACTCAGTCAGCGAGCAGTATCGTATGAGCGAGATAAAGAGTGAATTTTAGCTGAGGTAGTATAGGCTCTTAAGAACAAAAATATTTCTCACAATAGCACCGTAGGTAATTAGTAAATATTATAAATTTATTACTAGCAATACTAGCAATACCGGTTTTGGTTGTCATGTCAGCTGATGTAATTTAGTGGCGTCTTGTTCGTTGTTGTAAGTGTTTTATTTTTATGCTTTTGATGCGATTTGAGTTGTTGTTTTTTTTAAAATGGTGAATACTTTCTGTGGTGTGAGTGGGTGTCATAAAAAATTTTACCCTGGTTGTGGAATATCCTTTCACAGGTGAGTTGTTTTTGTAATAAATAGGGTGAACATACTAAATGAAAAATCAGAACCTAACAAAACAGTTTTTTTTCTAGATTGCCGTCGAATGCCGAAATAAGAAGAAAATGGTTAGAGCTTATTCCTGGAAAGCTGACTGATAACTCTGTAATATGTAGCTTGCATTTCAAACCCGAAGATTACCTGACAGAAGCTCGGAAAAAATTAAACAAGCTAATTTACTGTTCGCTGCGATATAAATATAAACGTTAGGTCTCTAACATGTGATGGCACTATCACAAATTTGAAGTCCTACGAACTTTTAGGTTGTAATTTTTCATTACAAAACATGAAAACATATATCGAACATCCTCAGAAAAATTATAAAGTATATTGTCTATTAGACCCACCTAAATATATTGTCTATTATTTTATTTGAAAACGTACAAACATCCTTGCAACCTCGCACCGACAACAAAATATGTTCCTAACATCTATCTAACGCAATCAAACCCTCAAAGAGTGATAGACATAGATAGCTGTTTATAACATGTTTTGTTGCCGGCGCGAACCTGGTGTTAGATACTATAGGTAGTTGGGCCCATCGCCTATTGCACTGAGACGATCATCGCGTTCATCGTTATAGGTAGGGGCCTCCGTTAAAAAGAAAAACACTTCACAGCATGAATTATACTTAATAGGGGTAGAGAGAAGCACTTACTAGCATGTTTTGAATTATTTCTCAAATTCCCACCGACAAATCACCCTTGGGATTTAATGATTTTTTTTCCTAAAATCCCCACCACGACTTATATCAAATTTCAAGGGAATTTCAGGAATATAACATGAAAAATCCCCACTGGATAATAATGTTAAATTAAACCCCACCAAGGGTGATTTGTCGGTGGGGATAATTCAAAACATGCTAGTAAGTACTTCTGTCTACCCCTATTAAGTATAATTTATGACGATGAAAGACAAGATGGAAAATGATGACGTGAGTGGTCACTGCAATTTTAAAAATATACCTAGTGCCTACGATTGAAAATGTCATGCTACTAGGTGCTGATGAAAAGGCATGTAACATAAAGAACATCAAGAATCAACGAGCGTGTATAGAGTAATTATAATTATAATGTGGCCTAGTAAAATCCGATGTACTTACCTATTATAAAATATGGTTACCCTACTTTGACAAGGACGGGTGAAGTTTTGAAACCTCTCTTTCGGCTCGCGTTTATAATCTGAGTGAACCTTCCAGTTGTACGTAGTACATAATAATTCCATGAGTTTACATTAGTGTATATTTGGGTATGCTACTCCAACTTTTTCGTACGGTTGTTCTTTTGGATTTATGTTTATCATTCATTTAATTCTATAGCAAACACATAATATGTAATTCCAGCATGGCAGTCTAAGAAGCAATGCCCGTATTGTACGAACGATCGCGGTCTAATCTTAGTCTTGATCTGCCCAAAATATCTCTTTTCAATTTGACAATTTTCTTGTCGCTAGGATGAGATTAAGACTACATTTTGGATGTTTTTAATTACAGGAATTGGCCTCCTTTTACGTGTTGGTTTCAAAAATTTTCAGTTGCTTGAAAAGGCTAGGTATACATATTATAGAAAAAAATCCGTCATTTTCGTAGCCCCAAATACAAAATGGCCGCCTATATTAAGAATGACCGTTACACAGGCGAAAATTTAATTTTTTACCGAAGGATTATTTATGGAACCGGCGATCGGTGCCGCTTGCAAATAAATCTACTTGTTTGCACTTCAGACTTAATTGGAATGTTCCTTTTTGTTAAATATCTGCCTGTGTGGGCGCAGATATTGGTATTTTATACTTCTTGATTGATTGGTTGATGATTCGATTAAACCATCCCATTTTTATGAAAGAGTTTTGTAATTTGTAATAGATGACTCAGGAAAATATTAAATACCAATGGAATATGCATGTTCTATACACCTCTGCCCAATCGTTTGGGAAATGCAGTCGTGATGTTGGGACAAAGGACTTAAATTAACAGAATCAGCAGCATCTTTGTAATCTTTGAACTTTTAACAGTATGAAGCGATAACAGATCGACACATGATAATAATCGATCATCACAAAGTGTAGCTACGAAGGCATACTTTCTTAGTGTTAGGATACTTTTTATAAGCATTATCTATAAATATGTAGTATAGATTGAAGTCGCATGTCTGGCTGTGTCACTGCGTTGTTCTTCTAAGCTTCGCAAAGCATTTTTATGTGGTTTTCATTATCATTTAGATAATTTGTTTCTAAAGGTTTAATTGTATAATACATACCTAAATATTAAACTTGCATATTTATAATAAAGACATCTCCATGTTTTGTCAAGTTTTAAAACCGTGCGAAGCAGGAGCGGGTCGCTACGAAGTAATGTTCCAAGATCCATAGTTTCATATGAGACCCGAGTTCAACCGTAATGGTTAGGCTAATCACGAAAACTTGATACTTTATGAACCTATTGCTTATAATTTCCGATAGAACCCTTTATAAACAAAGGCGCCATAAATCATAACAAAGCACTATAACTACTGCACCCAATATCCTTTCACGATAAATTTCAGTATCGTTACTATCAATTCACCAAACTCAATTACCGTAGCGATAGTATCTTTAACAGAGTCCCCCTTGAAACAATAATACAACTCTCCAGAAAATTCGCCATAGTTTCGCAGAAGAAACGTACCTCTTAAAACAATACTAAAGTAACTTTTCCTCCATAAATTCTTCGACAAAGTGAATATCTAATTTTCTGTTAATTGACAACCCTGAGTCCCGTCAACCCTTTTAGCGCTAGAGTGGGACGGAGTTATACAAAGTTTTAATAGTAGAGAGGGACAGAAATGCATTTTCAGTTTAATAGAAGTGTTCTAAATGTTTTGACTGATGGAATCGAATCATTCGTAGAATTTCGAGGCGAATTAGATTAAATATTTGAATTATCATGGAAATTGATACAGTTCAATTGTTATGGAAATGAGGTGTCAAAGCGCCTAGTAGAAATACTACCTACGAATCAATCATAATGTACGCACGACGACATATCAAGCTATACATTTCCAGGATAAGCTGACTTCTCATATTACGAAAAGCCTATACGAGATATTATGTCGTGTGTACAGTCACGAGTATAAAAAGGTACCTTAGATTTACGTAACATCTAAAAGCGATTTTCTCGATGGTGTTACGAGAATAGTATTTTCGAAACCATACTATTATGAAATATGTGTGGTTCTTTCCTCAAAAGACCATGTCAGACACCAATCTACATGGTCTTCACATTATCCGACCAAGATTTTGTCTGCACTTTAAAAGAGACTGTGACCTCTGAGTTTGTTTCGGCCTTTCTTCTCAAAGTAGTCAGATAGGAAACGCCACCGCATCTAACTTAAAAAAATATGATTGACGTGTAAAAGTGTTTGTACAAACCTACTTACAGAAAATAAATCTTTTATCATTTATGTAGGTGTTTCTCAAAATTCTAATCGTTATTATAACAGAAAATCCATTTTAAATTTTGAGTAAGGTATTTATGCTCGTGAATGCACGTTTACATAAGTACATAAATATACACGAGTATTTTCAATTTAGTTTTGCAATTCACAAATATGTATAATACTATATTTTCAACTTAGTTTTGCAATTCACAAATATGTATATGTCTAATACAAAGTTTTAGACTATTGGAGATTTTCCGATAACATGTCACACATGTACACGAACTTCATCGGAAAATCTTCCCAACACAGGGCACATTTAATAACTAACATCTACACTTAAAACCCCCATCAGTCTCACCTATTAAACGACATATTTCCTTTCCTTTATAATCCCACGTGGTAGTCCCCATGTTTTTCTCCCTCATAAATAACAGTTAATGGGCTGTTTTTGTTCAGCGTCTGTAAATACGCTCAACTTTTTTAAAGTCCCATGTGCGGCGGTATTTGAGGGTTAATTTAAGCTCGCGTTTTTATAAGGTTTTCACGCAGTACCTATATTATATTAGTGATATGTGTTTTATATGATGTGTGTTCCAATATGGGTAAAGTTTTGTGCATGTAAGTTATTTTATTAAGTCCAAAACTTAGGGGTAATTATCGTAATTTTAAGAACGTTCACAATCAGCGGGGTAATTGCGTAACACACTAACTAATACTAACTAATAAAATTTTATTTACTAATTAAAAGTAACTAATTGATAGTGAGTTACGCAATTAGGGTGCTGATCTCAGTCTCAATCTGTCATAAATACCTCTAATTTCTCTACATTTTTGACAAATTTTGACATTAATAGTCGCTGAGATGAAATTGCGACTAGATTTTGGACGTTTTTAATTTCGAGAATGGTGTTAAAAAGGTTGAATAAACTTTTAAGTTTTCATATTTCGTCTTTTGCCAACCCTAAAAACCAATTTACAAAATAAGTAAGGACATAATTGCTTAATACCCCAGCCACAAAGCTTATCCGAAGATCGATCTATCCCAAATAGAATTAGCTCTTCAATTTATTTCCTATCAAAAACCTTCAGTAGTAAGTTGTGTATACAATTTGTGGGGGGTAGTTTACAACTCTTGCCCCCTCGTGCCATAGACGGAGTGCGATGTTGTGACACTTTGCAAATTAATTCCTGGTCCAGCGAAATGAGTTTCATTTTCTACTTTTAGTTCGGAAGGTTGCGGGTAGTTTGAAAAGTTTCTATAGGGAATGGTTCGCACCTAAATATGCATTTTCTGTTTGTGTAAGTTTCTGGAGGTGGCTTCGTCATAGTTTTAAGGTCTGTTGAGTTTTCCCCTGCGGTTAGTTTATTACAAAATTTATAATGGAGAAGGTGGGACCTCAATCATGATAAAAGATTCAGGTTTGAAACATAAAGTTTGTATTAATTAGTTTTTTAACCACTGAATTTCTGAACGATTTTATCCATTAATATTTAAAAGTTCTTATAATTACTTCACCTAACACAGTCGGGAAATGTTGACCCGTCTAACTTTTTGATTTAATACATGTGTATTCTATTGATTTATTTTGAATAACTTCTGTCCGCAACATCGTTCGGGTAGAAGTCCTAAGACACCACAACATACTAAAAAAAATACAGCATATGTTACTCGCTGATAATGTACCTAGCTTTCTATGGGTCAAAGAATTAAAAAAATCGGTTAAGTATTTTTTTTTTTCAAAATCAAAATCAAAAGTCATTTATTCAAACTAGGCTGAGAATCAGCATTTTTCGAACGCTCCCCCAAAACGCCCGCCCTTCGCCACTTCCTAGTGCTTTCGCCGGGGAGAAGAAGTGGCGGAACAAACTCCCCAGTTAATTAATTTATCCATTTAATTTCTTTGATTTATCCATTACAAAAAAACATACAAAAATTCAAATCTTTTCTCTTTATAACATAAGTTTAGATAGTTCAGATGTTTCCCGACCACTTATCTTGAACCATTTTTGAACAACCAATTAAGTATCAAGATCATAATTCCAACTACACTTCCCCATAGCTGTCACTACACCCATCTATCCGCAATTCGGTACATTAATAGCAATTAAGCGAGCAGCCAGTGACGTAATTGCTTTAGCAACCAGTCGCCGCAACGGGTTGCAGTAGCCATCGCCGCCGGTAACGTGCCTGTTATTGAGTTACAGGACATATTGATTGTTTTAGACGGATCGGGATGGCATAGCGTGTGTCCAATAATGGTAAAATATAATTTGGTATGTGCTGAAATGCTATATAAGTATTCTGTGAAAATCTTACTGTGAAAACTTAGGTGAAGTCAGCTGTCAATAGTGTCACTCCACAAGCCCGGTTTCCACCGCGAAAGAGTAATGAGCCGGAAATGGCTAAGCGGAGCGGACTTCGTTTTTATGAAATAGGTTTGCGTTTCCACCAAGAAAGAGTTTAGTCGTTTGATTCTCTCTAGAAATGTGCGAGCTCGTTTTTACTCTTTTTGTCCGCTGGGTCATTTCCGCTAGACTCTTTGTTGGTGGAAACACATGTAAGCAGTTTTCTCTTGAGAGGTAAAAGATGGGTCCGCTCCGCTCGCGGTGGAAACCGGGCTATAGCATCAGGTTGAACGACAGCTCTCTTCAGGCTCACTTCACGTAAGTTATCACGGTTAGATTTTTACAGCATAGATCGATTGTTTTGAATTTGACAATTTGTTCAGTTCTTTTTGACAGCTACGTCTCTATACCAATGTCATGATGTAGGTACTTTTTGGACACGTCTGCAAATTAAGGGTTGAATAATTATAATGTATTACATACTAATTATGCGTGTAAATAATAACGATTGGGTAATTAGGAGCTCACGATTATTTGTGTTATAATGACCATTGTCTTATTCAAAAGCCAAAACTTTTCAAATCGCGATCATCGATTGAGACTTGATCTACTACTATTATTTAAAATAGAAGTTTTGTATGCAGGAGGTACTTATTCTCAAAAACTAATCATCCGATTTCACAAATTCTTTCACTTGTAGAAACGTACACCATTGCTGACTGCCATAGGATATCTTTTGTGGTATAGACATATAGCTGGATTCCACGCGAAGCGAGCGTAGTACCTAATGAATAAATGCGTTACTTTATGCAACATTTTTAACTTAAACGTTTTCACAGCAAAAAAAAAATACACTATGACATAAATACTACGTAAAAATAAAAACAAATAAAACCTCCGTGTTTCATTACATCGGAACGTATCCGGACGCACATTTTTAAACGTCATACATGAATGACAGATTGGCGTTTGGCGGGAATACAACAAGCGAATGTTTGACACGAGTTTTTATAAATGAAAAATAAACGAGAGTTTTTTGTTTTTACTGCTTACATATTTTCACGTTATCACAAGTAGGCGTTAGGGCGCGAAATACTTGGATTTTTTAAGCGCTAAACTTAAACCTAATGCTTTAGGTAAATTGGGGCCCTTTTCTTGAGACAAACTCAAAATATTTATTACAATAAAACCAAAAAAAAAATAGGAAATAAGCAGTACCTTTGTAGATACTCAAATTATAATTATGTCATATCTCTTTGTATTTTACTATGTGTACATACATATATAATAAAATAAATAAATAAAACCAATTAAGTACAGGCACTTTTGAATTTGTCCTATGGAGAAGAACGAACTAGTTTTTATAAGTTTCTTATCAAAATGTACTAACCTGATCGCCATACTCTTGGACTTGAGATGGTGCCACCGCTGGTTCATCTCGTCCAGCCTCCTCTGCAGCATGACGGCGTCCTCCTGCGAGGACAGGGAGCCGAGCAGGCGGCGCCCTGTGCCTGTGAGGGAGGCGTACACATCGCGGTGGGTCTCGATCTCGGATTGAAGGTCCTGGAACAATGAGGAGGAGGAATTAGTACAAAGAACAGGTGGAAGTATCATGGTATCTTCATTTTGGTTGAAGGGCAAGACACATAACAACATCATACAACATAATCAGCCTACAATGTTCCCTCTCTGTGAGGGAAGACATATGTAGATACTTAATCATCTCAAATTTTCCCTGAAGATTTTTGGGCTGATTTTCAACACACCGGAGGCGGCAGATATGAGACCAGCGCAATCTTATAATTGAGATACAAAAAGAAATCAATATCAATGAGAACTCAGGGTCAAACTCTTGGTTTCCGACTACAGTAATTAAAGCAACCGTCATATATCCTCCTAGGCTTAGGAAGGGTGCTCTCCAAATATGGAGGTCCATCCATCGATTGACACATTCTAATTGCGTAACACACTAGCAATCAAAATCTGAATCCATTGCTTCATAATTATGATCAAAAAAGTTGTTTGCTCCACAATGTAAATAACGCAATGAATATTGTTAAACTGTCAAAATGAAGCCATTCTTATGTTTAGTGAGTTACGAAATTACCCCGCTGATCAAACGATAAATCCGTGTGGTCAGTACAATCAAATGCCATTCAATGTTGAGGAAATCTATAGCAAAAACGTAAAATCAATCCGCAACAATACAATATCTAAACTAAAAGACTGATATAAAATCCATATCCATAATGAGCTCGTAAAAGAGAACATACCGTTCATATTTTCTTTTCATCCACAGACTAACAAAACGAACAAGTACATTCTATTACCGCTGGACCTACTGCGACAGCCACAGCAATTTTATACGATGTATTATTCAAGCTTTGATTTCATAAAAACGGAGATTTATATGTCATAGAATAGGGGAGAGCGTCCTTTGCGGGCGCTAAAGCGATACTAAGCGAGGCGATATGAAATTTCGTTGTAGTATTTGCAATTAAAACGCATTTAATACATTTAGTAGGCTAACCTACTTTCATTAATCACCTAATCCTAATAAACGACTCTCCACTCAAAAACCCGGAGTTTTCTTAATTAGGTTAAACTGCATTTGTTAAGCAAGTTACAATTTGCGAGTCATAAAATATCAAGTGTCTTGAAGGATTAAAGGAGGCTATTTGAACTTTAAATAAATTCCACAAGTGAAAGATTTAATGTGATGGAAAAATGCTGTGTTGCGTTGCATCTTATTTTGCTACAGGATTTAAGTCGCGGCTATTAGCATAATTAGCCTACATGTTCCCACTGCTAGGACACAGGGCTCCTCTCATCGAGAGGGAGTGGGCTGTATCCACCCAGCGGACTCAGCGCGGGTTGCTGGATGTCATATGTCTTCGAATTTTCGGTTCTAGGACAAGCCGGTGTCCTCACGATGTCTTCCTTCACCGTTTTAAGAGCAGTGCTGATGAAATAAATTACACAAAGTAAAGCGTCTGACTGGGTTCGAACCCACGACTCTACTCGTGAGTCGGGCCTGATACCACTAAGCTACCACTTCTCTTTACAATTTGCAAGTCATGAAACGAAGTGGCTATAGCGTTGTATGTATAGCTCACGTTGGACCTAGTTCAGTGAAAATACTCGTTCACAGTTAAAATAAGTGGCCCATTTGTAGGACTTTACCATCGCTCCCGTTTACTGGCAGTGCGACGAAATTGTCGGGACTTACAGCAGGAGGTTTTGCGACTAGTCGCTCGTTTGTTTCGGGGACTTAGTTTTTGAATAAGTAGTTTAGTTTGGCGATTTGTTGCAAGAGCTTAGTTACACGAAAGCTATTATTTAAACTATTAAAGTTCACAAATATAACATTGGTAAAAGGAGAGAACAGACAAGGCAAAAAAAAAACACATTTGTATAGATTTGTCGAACCTATCATTGACAAAACACAAATATTAAGCATCCACTTTAAAACTTCAATATAATCCTAAACAATGTTAGTTAGTAACCACAAAGCTGTGTTTACACCGACCGGATCAAACAACAAGTTGAATTATTGACCGAAAGTTAGTTAACTCATGAATAACCGATAGCCGTGTAACTCGCTACACAAACACCTCGGACACTGTTTACTCATTGTGGAATAAACGGATTAAAGGATTTAGGAGAATCGGTAAACGGACGATGAATGAGTTGACTCTTATGATCCTGTCACTAAGCAAAGCAGACAAAATCACAAATCACGAATAACCGTCGGGCTAAAACACAATTTGAATTAATTAGAATTGAGTAGAATTTCTTATGCAAGTAAAAATAATTGTTTTATACTTCTTTCATTTTTTTATGCATGACTTATTTAATTAATAATTTAAAATTTATTTATAAACCTTGCTTAAACTGAAAAGACGTTCAAACGTCAAAAATATATGGTTAAACAGTAGCTAATCATTATTTAGCTTTAAGCAACGTTTATAAATGAACCCCTTAATGTTACGTTTTTACGGTGGAACCGAACGCACACCCAAAATGAAGTTGAATTAAATTTGCAAGAAGTGTCTTATGTTAGTATTTTTAATCATGCATATTCCCTAAACTGCCCCTCATTTATAGCAGTACATTCGACCAAAATCCTTATTACCTCACACTGTTTTACCCATCGTCCAGTGATGAAGCATTAAGGTTTTTTCATATTGTATGGCAGTAATTTTTGTGTGCTATTAAAATGTTTTCTCTGTTTATCTAATGCTTATAATTAGCTTATATGTATGTGTGTACGAAACGGTGCTCAGGGTATACTAATAAGCGATGTGGAGGAGTATGCACACAGCTTACCTAGTGGTCGGCGCGCGAATCAGTACCTACCTAGCTAGTGCTGTTGGCTGTAGTGGTTGAAAGTGTCGATAGTTTCATGACGAAGAATACACACAATACGGGAAACACATGAATGAGGTTTAAGGAATATTTGGTACTTAGCAGTGGCGAAGATACCATACAACTCGATTCCCACCGGCTTCCCTTCGAAAATTTAGAACATAACCACACTATAGTCAATTCGTAATTGAATTTTTTTTGGCGTTTTTTTTTTGCTCCGGCTTACCTCTGTCATAAATTCACCCTTCGCCACTGGTACTTAGTAATGTCAAAAGTGTTTAAAATTATCAGTATTGTTAAATGTAGTGTTATTGCGTGTGAGCCAATCACAGTAATTTCAGGTTATCATATTAGCTCTTGTATTTTACTTTATTAAGCTAATGTCAGCGTTTAAAGTATCAAATACATTATTTTTTAAAACTTTCACTCGACTAGTGTTTAAAAATACTGAGAAAAGCTTAGGCTTACTTTGTAGTAAGAAAGTGTATTATGCTGCATTTATCCAGTTGTAGAATAATTGTAACTAAGTAGGAATAATATTTTTACAAATATCGATAGAAACACCGACCACACATCCCACCCCTAGTGACGACAACCCCAGGCTATATTGATGTTGTTTACTCTCGCTATCGGCGCCTCACGCGCAGCCCTTAATAATACCAAGGGTTTATTATAAATAAAGGTGCCGTAATACTATTATTTTCCTTTGTTACCCTGGAAGGTGCAGGGGATAATCGATGAGGGTCCAAATCAGCTGGTTTAGGGGTCGAAGGTACCTTTTCGTTGTTGTCATGCAAATACAGGTGGGGTATTTTAGGTTCTGAGTTGCGTGTGGACAATACTTACTATATAGAATAGATTGATGAAGAAAACCATTATAAATAAATGATGGAAGAGAACGCAAAATTGGGGTTGTTTTTAACCGACTTTTTTTATGCTCCCACGATGATTCTAAAAATACTTTTTCACAAAGACAACAATTACAATTTACAAGCTAACACTAAAATATATGTAAGTATTATTATATACAACAATTTAATAAAAAATTAAAGAAAAAGGCAGGAGCTGATTGGGCATCAAAAAAATTATTTCATCCTATTTTTAGCCCAAAGAATAAGCATTACCATTCAACGTGGTAATGCTGCCAGCCTTTTGGGCTCTTATCCAATGAGCTGCTGCTTTTTTCTTTAATTTTTTATTACCTATATACTTGTATACAGGATGAAATTGAACATATGCGACAAATCGAAATGGGAGACTGTACTCGTCATTATGAACAACTTTTACTATGGGACCAAACCTGAAATCGCGAAAAAAAAATCAGCTGTTCCCTACATTTTGGCGAGTTATGCGAACGTAAATGTAGGGAACAGCTGATTTTTTTTTCGCGATTTCAGGTTTGGTCCCATAGTAAAAGTTGTTCATAATGATGAGTATAATCTCCCATTTCGATTTGTCGCATGTGTTCAATTTCACCCTGTATAATAGAACGATGATTCTTAAATTTAATTGGCATTCATTAAATTGGATTTACATTTCAAAGTTTTGTGGACAGTCAAATATTTTAAATAGGGTGAAACTTTAAGTTTGATTTTTAACACCTAACATAACGTGATGTTATGTTACGAGTTAAAAAAACTTAAATTTTGTAATTTCCTGGAAGCGCTAGGTAGAGATGTAGGTACCTTAATATGTACACCTACATTTCGCCAATTATATTTAAGTCCCATCGGGATGATGTAAGGCGAGCCTATTGCCATCAGTCTGGTACAACTCCAGGCTGCCAATAACACTGCCGAAGTACAAAAGCCACACACAATCAATTCGTCTCTTCGCATTAAGAGTGTACAATCTCGAAAAAAAAATGAAATTGAGTTAATGTATATATAAATTTTTAGTATCGCAAATATTTTCTCGAGTGGAAAAAGAACGTAGTTTGGCAAATCCCCGCTAGATGGCGCATTGGTTAGTTTTAAATTGGTGGAAGTTTATTAATCGTTAAACCTTTAAAACGTTCTCCTGTAAAATACACTTTTAATGCGAGAAGACGAATTGTGATTTAGTTGTGTCATTCTTTTAGATTTCAGATAGATCGCATCATTACGTAAAAACCTGAAACAGTATACGTTAATCAGTCTAGAACGAATATATTCCCTAAGTACCTACTTATTCCAGACCATTTTCAGTATTTTTTTGTCTCTATAAGTTAGGTTGCGAAATTACAGGCTATTAGCAACCTTGTGACTGATTGTCGGTCGTTTGGGTCTATATTTAGGTCTAGACCGTAGCCTCTTAGACTGATCAAGGTAACAACATTTTTTCTGAATAAAACTTATAGGTTTTTCTTCTGGTATACCTAATGTTTTGGAATCTATTTAGCAAGGTATATTAATCAGAAAGACTTGACATTAGGGATTATTAGACCTTGGTCTTTGTGACAAAATAAAGGACTTTAAAAATTATTCTACCTTTTGTTAGATCTTTTGACATACATTCCAAACAGTATAATTAATTTTTTTTTGTCGATTTTATTTATAATCTTAGTCACAGAACAATAAATATTGATGTACACTTTCTGAACAGTAATTCTTACACATTTTGAATTAATAATTTCTAGTAAATTATAATGGAAGAAGAATCGTCAAAATTCGCATTGAAATGCCGGAGATGCAGTACATTTATGCATATAACTTCGTACATAAGAATAACTACCTCATGTATTATATAATAAAACCTTTCTGAAAGTATTTAGATTAAATCAATGAAAGAATTATCAAAATTGCTTCATTAGTTTTTGAGTAAAATCGTGGACATACAAACATACATAAATACGGGTCGAATACAGAACCTCCTTTTTTGAAGTCGGTTAAAAATACCCTTCATACTTAAAAAAAATCGTATCGGGTGAAATAAAAAGGGCGTTTCACAAAATTCAACACCATCGCAACATCTCGCCCATGGGTTTTATGAAACAATCCCATGGGAAGCGAGCAAGCCGTCGCCGTCGGACCCTGCGGGAGTTTTCAACAACAAACTTAATCGTAACTTCTAAACCCTAAGTTACGACCCCTCACACAATAAATGACGCTTTATTTTATTACTCGGAAACGCGTTAAACAATTATAATTTAGTACACTTGGATTCAAGTTCAAGTTGGACTTGAACTTTTAATTAAAAATCTATAATTATAAGAATTACAGTTCGAAGAGTGTACTTTATTATTATTATTAAATAATTTTCTGTGTCTGAGATTATAAAAAAAACAGTATTTTTTTTTTTAAAACCTCGGTCGTGCCTAAGAAATACCAGCCGCACGGGTCAATCGAAGGTGGAGCTACGCTTGCCGAGGTCAGTCCGTGGATGGGTCAACATCTACCACATACCGAGACGTTTCCGTGCCTCGGACAGCACGTTAAGCCGTTGCTTGGGTCCCGGCTGTCATTCATAGATCTTTGACATTCCTTAGAGGTAGTCGGAAGCCTAAAAGTCTGACATTTATTCTTCCCAAAGGGTATGTCGTTATCCAATAACTAGGTAGTGGAGGTCAGATATTATGCAGTTGTGCCAGGTAAAATACTAACGCCGACCTCAACTATGTTGATGACAGGAAATATCAAAACTTCTAACAAGGTAAAATAATTTAAAGCCCGTTATTTTGTTGTAGGACAACCAGCCGGCCAACAAAATTGACCACTTTTTTCAATCATCACAAACAAGCAAAGAAATAAAACCATACAGCCACGGAAACCGGATTAAACGTCAATAATACCATTTATAACGAGATTTCCCAGTTTCCCAGTAACCCATCGTTTAAACTCGTGAAAGTTCAATATCAGTCGGTTTAAATCATTCACATTCGCGAAACGTAGCAAAATTCAATAAAATTCAATCGAGAATTAATTAAAAATTCGTTATGTACAAATGTTTGTATTGTCCAACTGTTCGTTGATTACAGTGGCGGTTAAAAAAACTTCGCCATTTTAAACATTTTTAACCGGATTTCGGGTATTCAATTCGGTTTACTGTGACTGTTACTGTTTGTTAGTTTAACCGGGTAGTGATACGGCTATCGGGTTTTGCATTTCGCAGCGATTTGTAAAGATTTATTTTATGATTCGGGTGTAAAGTAAATAAACAAGAGCGTTACAGCCACCGCCACATGACATGCTACATTCTTTGTAACCTACATTGAATTTCAGAATCCTATAACCGTCTAAAAAAGCATGTAAAGTTAGGAATGTTAAGCAAAATTGACTGACAACTTTAACTGTCCGTATATCCAAATCATAACTGTCAATCTTTGAGAGTTGTATGAAAAATCTGAAACGTGTAATAACATATTGACGTGGAGTGTCAATTTCCTTAACAATTAATTTCCTTGACTGTACACACAAGTGTGACACATGACATACTTTTGAGTCGGGAATAAATTAACTTTCATTCAAATGGAGTCAAGCGTTTACATAAAATTGGGCGTAAAATCTAACGGGAATCAATAAGACTCACAGACAGCGTTTAGGGTTTTTAATCTTTATTTATTTGAAAGGATTTTATCACTTAGTGATAAAGTCACCACCGTAACAGAAAACATTCAACAACTTAAAACTAAACAATGGATAATGAGCAGTTATTATTATAATTATGACCTATTTAATAGTGTTGTCCCTATTCGTTTTGGCAGCGAACAACAGTCGACACAACATCCTAGCCTCCTCCGACAAAGGGGACGCTACGATGCTGTTACATACCCTCACTTCAAATCCCACACCAAGCGAATATTGTCTATTGTGTTTTACTCTAGTAAAAGTAATCTAGACACATAATATGTAGGCCTGAAAAACGTGAAGGAGAAGAAGGCTCAGTCTTTTGTAGCAAAGCCTATAGGTATAAATACCGACACAAGTTGAAAGGAAATAACTTCTATTGTGCTCTTTGTAATAATTATGGGAATTTATTTAATAAATGTTTGGACGTCCCGAGAGCATTCCCTTTGCGATATAAAACGTTCTCATTAAAATTTTGTTCGGAATTCTTCAGAATCTTTTTTGAAATATTACGAAATATCTTAGCGAATAACTTGATATGTTGCAGTTTCGGAAGTTTCTCGTCGTTTTTACTGTATAGTTTTATAAAACTAGACTTTTTAAGCTATTGCATAGCTTTTATCGCGGGCTTTGAGCGCGGCGACCGAATCAAAAAATTCCGTAACGAAAATAAACCTAACACCCCCCCACTCCGACCGGCACAGCGGTGCGGCGTTGAAAGCCCTGCATCGTCTACGGTCTAACGTCGTTTCAGTTCGGCAGACTTCGGCACGGTTTTTTGTGTGCGTGCGACCAGACGTATGCGTGTAGACTGTATGAAGCTCGCACGGATCGAGACGAGCTGCTTACTGTAACTTGAATTAATATCAAAGAAAAAAAAAATATTGCATAAATAAAAAATATAAAATTAATAAATATAAAATTCCTAATTCCCTTAAGGAAATGAATATCAATTCATTCAAGAGAGAGCTAAAAAAATTGCTAATTAATAAGGGATACTATAATGTTACGGAGTTTTTAAATGACAAATTTTGAATGAATTAATATGTAGGTATTGAGTTTTATTAATTTTATTGTTTTAATTATTATATTATTATTAATTACTTTTTGACTATATTTTTGTGACTATATTTTGACTATAATTTGATTGTTTCGTTTTATAACTCCAACTAATTAATACTAATACTATTTTGTACGCCAAATATGGCAAAACATGATGAACCAGAAATATTTTTCCATCCATATGTGCATATCAGCTATGTATCATGTTACACATGTTTAAACAAATAAATACATCTTTATCTTTAATATTATAATTGCATAAGTTGATAAAAAATGCTATGCAAAGCTTTACCGCGGCAGTCCCCGAGTGCCACACATATTTTTTTTAAGTTTTTAAGCCAGGCAAAGAAATCAGTACCTATTTTAAAATTGTAGACTTTATAATACATATGTACCAAAGTATGTAAGGGAATATGTAACCTATATAGAAAATTCACTTTGAAAAAAAGCTGTACTGTTAGGTTATTATTTATTTGGGCCCAGTGCTCCAAAATCTGGCCTCCCGGGGGAAATTTGGCAACTTATTTCTCAATAACAAGCTTTTAGTCGAGACAATTATATTAAAACCCAAAAAAAAAAACAGAGAAAGTAAACATAGTAGAGAAAATAAAATGAAAAATCGCCCTCCGAAAGGAAATAATTCAAACTAAATTATAAATGCGAAAGTATCTGTCTGTCTGTTATCTTTTCACGCCTTCATGGCTGACCGGGTTTTGATGAAATTTAGCACTAACGGTAGTTCGTTGGCACACACCTTTATTCAAAACGTTGCTAAGAGTTAAGTAGTATTAGCGACTGTTTAACCATCAGTTTTGACGTTTGAACATCACTTCTCTTTAATCATCGTTAATAAATAAACCTCATAATTTCCGACCTCATCATCATTTATCATTCTCCTGCCCTTAGCTCAATATACAGGGATATTTTTTTATGACCATCCAAATTTTTACAGGGTGTTCTACCCATGAATATGAACAACTTTCACTATGGGACCAATTCTGAAATCACGAAAAAAAAAAGTCAGCTGTTTCATACATTTTGGTCAAGTAGGTATTGAACTTTTGTATGAAACAGCTGACTTTTTTTTCGTGATTTCAGAGTTGGTCCCATAGTGAAAGTTGTTCATATTCATGGGTAGAACACCCTGTAAAAATTTGGATGGTGATAAAAAATATCCCTGTACTTGTGGTCGGCGCAACATGTCTTTTTCTTCCATACTTCTCTATTAGTCGTCATCTCGGTAGTTAACCCCTTCTAACTATACTCGTATTGTCATTCACACAATCCATCCATCGTGCATCGTTTCTTTGGTTAAATAAGTAGGAAGTTAAAAAAATATTCCTCCACTGGCCGCGGCATTTAATTCGAGCAACACTTCATTACAGCCAGGGGTGAGGGGGGGGGAGGCGATCCATCTTTCCCTGTCTAACCAGGTCCTTCGAGATTTATTACCTGCCAGATTTACTTAAGTACTTTTATTCTGCTTGTTATGAGCAAAGATTATTATGTAAACGGTGAAGTTTTTTGCCTACACGAAGTTAGGTTTTATTTACTAGAATTAAAACTTCCAACTTTCGCCTCATTTTTCGTGGTTATTTTTGTCCTTATGGAACTTTTTTTTATGTATGTCCGGCACATATAATTATAGTGACCTTATTGGTGGTTAACTTCAGAAAGGTCTCTAGTACTAGCAACCGGCGGCGTGCGTGTATGACCTATTCCTATGACTACGTAGGATCATAGCAGAAAAAAAAAAAGGTGGTGTTCTGTAGTTTCTGCCTACCCTCATGAGAAGAAAGCGTGAGTATGTATTTTTTTAAATATTTTGAGTAAGTAATATTATTTGCCTACAAGTATTTACTAACTGAATATAACGTAATGCCCGCACTGGGCCCGCGTGGTGGATTACAACTCACTTCCCACTCACTGAGAGGAAGCCCATGTCCCAGCAGTCGGAACATTATAGGCTAGTTACTGGAATATAACTTAAAACCCCTTTTAATCCTTTTGACAAGATTACAAATAATTATGAATGATAATTTATACCTAGTGCTTATTTGTCTATTTGAATTAAGTTAAGCTCCTAAATCACGTAAATATTCACAGAATTATTAAACTATAAAATAAACCCCTTAAAACTTCAAATCCTTGCAGTTAGGCAAAAACCCCGCTCCATCCTTCTCTTAGTCTATGGAAGTCACAGGTGCGCCATAACCTGGCGAGTCGTATCGTTAAATTGATACAGTCTCCCGGCCTACTTGCAGCTTATACCTTAATACTAGCTCTTAGACTACTTGCACTAACTTTAATGCTGCATCTATTTAGTGTTTACAGAAGTTTATATGGGAAAAACATGCTTAGTTGAGCATCCAGACTGTGTGGCTGAGTCAACTCTTAGTTTGGAAAAGGACTCCTTGTGAAACTTAAAAAAGAAATCGATATTGTTGTATTCTGTACTGAGACTTTGTAAGGCAAAGAATGAGCTCACTTTATCCTTTCGTTCCTTGGTATCACACTAATATAATAGGGCGAAAGTTTGTAAGTATGTTTGTTACTTTTTCACGTACAAACGGCTAGACCAATTTTGATAAAATTTGGTATGGAGGTAGCTGACACCCTGGATTAATATAGAACATATACAACACATAGATACTTTTTATTTCGATATTCCCACGGGATCGGCACTTATGCGGGTGAAACCGCGGTGCGCAGCTAGCAGTAAATATACCTAGGTACTGTTACTGTTAGCCTACATCATTCCACTGCTGTGCAAAAGCCTCTCCCCAGGATTTCCAGCTAATTCGATCCAGGGCTAAAGTAGACCACTGGACGTTTGTTTTCTCAGGTCGTCCCGCTATCTTCTACGTGGTCTGCCGCGACGCCTTTTGGCTGCGTCAGGGCTCCACGTAGTGGTTATTTTGGCCCCCAGCTCATTGGACATACGGCACACGTGGCCAGTCCAGATACCTACATCCTGTTCAAAACGGTAGGCGTTACTCGGAAAATTGGTCGCCTTGTACGGACTTTTACCTTATAATCTACCTAAGTAATTTTATTTTACGTGTTTTTTATGCAGGAGCGTCTACTCAAATGTAGTCAGAATCTTCAACATTTACTTATTTGGTCTAAATAATAAAATAAAAAAGCTTTATTGACACAAAAATATTTTACAAATCGATTTTGGTAAACAATAGGTACAATTCTGCAAATTGAACACAATTCGTATGACCACTAACACCTAAACTAGGCCGAGCCTGTACCTTAGGCGTTAGTCCTTTCCCGGGTAACTATCTACAGACGTGTACATTAAGATCCAATTGTAAACAACATTTGCATATTAAACCAATACAATAAATAATACTAACTAATATAATAATATACAGATTAAACTGCGGGTACTCTTACTGCTGGTATAATGTAATAGAAATATTATAACTAATTTGTTGACATATTCATTGTATAATTTTTCCAAATACCGTCAACTTAAAAAAACAAATAGTTTGACCACTGAATGTATGAACTTGCGACTTTTTACATTTTTTGTTTTTCTATTCTGATTATGTTATTTTACTTAAATTGATTTCATTGTTTTAGGGACATTACTGTTTTAATTATTATTTTTATATTGTTTTTTTTTTTTTTTTTTTATTTACTCAAAGGTTCCTATTGTGGGTTAATATGTAAATTTTCAATTTCTAGATATGTTTTCGATTTTAGCCAGGTTAATAAAAGTTTTTTGCAAGAGTGTTTATTTAGCTGGTAGAAGTTGATAATTTTATTCAATTTGTTGTATAGCATTGGCCCTAAATAACACTGGAACTTGTTTATAAAGGATGTGTTATACGGAATTGTAGAACAAACTCTCCCTAAACGTCTACTATTCATTATTTCTTTATTATAATTAAGCTTACTATGTTGGGCCATTATAATTTCTTTAATGAATAGCTGCCGAACTGTCAACACATCACATTCTGAGTACAAGTTAGTAGTGGGATATTTAAAAGGCTTGAACATCATAACCTTAAGCAACGCTCGCTGTGCTCGCTCCAGTTTCATAATATGCGTTTTACGCGCTCCCCCCCATGCCGTAATACAATAAGATATTATTGATTGAGCCAGCGCGAAATAAACGGTCTTGAGTAGTAGTTTATCCGCTACATGTCTTAATTTTTTTGAAATAAAAATAAGTTTACGTAGTCTACCTGACAACAGATCTATGTAAGGGCACCAAGTCAACCTTTCGTCAAGCAGAATACCAAGGTACTTTATTGTTTTAAGTCTTTCCAGAGGGTAACAATTACAGGAGTTAGATGTTATATCTTGGCAAGAATGCATCTGTACTTTAAGGTTTTGTTCATAGAAAATTAGTGCAGTGTCATCGGCGAATGAGAAGATACTGCAACTTTTTAGGTTTAGCTTACATAGATTATTAATATATATAAGGAAAAGTGTCGGCCCAAGGACACTTCCCTGAGGCGCGCCAAATGAAACTGGAGCATCATTACTATACATCCCGTCAATTGTTACTCTTTGTTTTCTGTTTTTTAAATAATTACTAAACAAATCCAGTGTTTTACCTCTTATGCCAACATTTTCCAAGTTCTTTATTAGGATAGGAATAGAGACTGTATCAAACGCTTTTGCTAAATCAATAAATATTCCAATACA
The DNA here is from genome assembly GCA_945859645.1 of Amphipoea oculea. Lineage (NCBI taxonomy): Eukaryota > Metazoa > Arthropoda > Insecta > Lepidoptera > Noctuidae > Amphipoea > Amphipoea oculea. The sequence continues at coordinate 879,495 of OX243883.1, read as the reverse complement.
TTTATTTTTATTGTCAATGTGGGTAGCAACTGAATTCGTTAGGTCAGAAACTGCCTGTGCTGTTGATCTATTTGCTCTAAACCCATATTGGTTGTTAGCTAAAAAGTTGTGTTTTTCAAGATATGAAATCAATCGTTTGTTCATTATTTTGTCTAGGACCTTAGACAGGACGGGCAGTACCGAAATAGGGCGGTAGTTGTTAGTACAGTCTCTATTCCCCGCTTTATGGATAGGATGAATAACGGAAATCTTAAAATAATTTGGGAATAGACCTGTTTTTATTGATAGATTTGTAATACGTGTAAGAAGTGGTACGATAATATGCTTAGCCATTTTTACTAGTTTTGTAGGTATACCGTCCCAACCTATTGCACTATCAGTTTTTAAAGCCATTATGATAGATTCGATTTCAGGCTCCGTTGTTTCCAACAAAACCATGGAGTTAATTGGTGGAACCGAAGATTGTATAATTTGATCCGCATAAGGTGTAATCTTGCTTGCTAGCTCATTAGCAATGCTAGTAAAGTAGTTGTTGATTTTCTCTAAAGATTGTTCGGGTGTATCTTCTATTTTTAGCAGTTCTGATGGATTGGTTTTACTTGTGTTTCTGTTTGTTATTGATAATAACCCCAAAACTCAAATCAGAAACCAGCTGTTATGAATGAGAAATCAAAACAACAACACCCATCCAAATACAGGATGAAATTGAACACATGCGACAAATCGAAATGGGAGATTGTACTCATTATTATGAACAACTTTTACTATGGGACCAAACCTGAAATCGCGAAAAAAAAATCTGTTGTTCCCTACATTTTGATGAGTTATGCAAACATAAATGTAGGGAACAGCTGGTTTTTTTTTCGCGATTTCAGGTTCGATCCCATAGTAAAAGTTGTTCATAATAATGTGTACAATCTCCCATTTCGATTTGTCGCATGTGTTCAATTTCACCCTGAATTATGAAACAAATCAAATGGATTAAACTTTACCGACGGTTTAAAATAAAACCATCACTTTAAAATTCAGCATGTTGAATATAAATTAGAATTGGACCGTGGCAGTTAGCAAGAACTTATTATAGACGACAGAATATTCAAAACACGATACGAATGTCACGTTCCAACATGTCCCGGAACAAATTATAACGTCCAACAAAGCCTTAATACCGGGCAAAGTGGGCATGCCCGGGCATAACCGGCATACCCGGGCGTCAAATGTAAGAAGTTGCAAATTGAGTGGACACGTTAGCCGGGTTTGATTGGGATCAAAACGTGGTTTGAATCGTAAATTGTAATGTTATTTTAAGTTGTCCGATTAGTTATAAAGGTTTTATTGTCCAACTATCAGGTTCTATTCTTCTCTATCGAGGTCTACGTTTTGGAATGGGCAACTTCACTAACTTTCTGACTAATTGATCGACTCCTTGACAATTCAAAAATGATGGTAAATGGTTTAATTGAAATAAATGCTTTGAGTTTGAGTTGAGTTTGATTGGTCAAAATGAAAAAAAAAAAAAACAAATTATTACATTACTAGCTGCGCCACGCGGTTTCACCCGCGTAAATGTCGATCCCGTGGGAATATCGGGATAAAAAGTAGTCTATGTGTTAATCCAGGGTGTCAGCTACCTAAATACAAAATTTTGTCAAAATTGGTCTAGTCGTTTGAGCGTGAAGAAGTAACAAACATATAAACACACCCACACACACACACACACACACTCACTACAAACTTTCGCCTTTATAATATAAGTGTGATTTACTCCGGTTTTTTCGTAGGCTCAAATTGGCTGTCAAATCTTGGCTGTGAAGATTGATGGGACTTTTTAAATTAATTAAGGTTTCAGAAACCGCCAGCTAAAAAGAGGTAAACAAGCAATTAATATTCAAAGCGGAAAGGAAATAATTATAATTGAAATTGGGGTCTAAGGCGGAAATTCAGATGTTGTGGTACAATTTCGAAAAGCGATGTCCAGATTTTACTATAAACCAATGTAAGTAATTAATTGATGGTATTAAATGACACTGCTCTTATAAAAGCGAAACAGAAAAAGGGGTATGAATAAATAACAACGAAAGATAGAATGCTTACTGAAAAACTTTCTAAATTAAGTAGGTATTAAGTTACAATAATATGTTGTGTCAGTACCAATTTTCATGATGAAGGTCCTAGATTAAACCGGACATATTCAGCTTGCGGGTTCACAAAATGGCGGTCAGTTTTTGCTTTGAGTTACCATAATTTATGTTCGTAATAATCATATTTGTTACACCAATGGACTTCATTTGGAATGTAATTTAGAAATTATTATGGTGTGAAGGTTCGTTACGAGTTAATGGGACCATTTTATATGAGAGGTAAATTAAACTATGTGAAACGGGATACGAATATGTAGGTATACGCATTGTTCAGAAATGTCTAATTTAAAGAGTACTCATTAATAATAATAATTCTGCTTACAGATTATCTTTATTTTGTAATAATTAGCCAGATTAACTGTACATTTTTGACGTTAATTAATTTGCATAGTTAATGGCAGCAACACAATTACAATACATGCGTCGAAAAGAGTACCTACATTAAAATTTAACACAATGTTGACTTACGCCCAAAATTTGATTTACGGACCCCAAAAACCAGTTAGACAAAGCATCATTAAGCCGAACCCAATCTAAAATGATTTAAACCCTGTCAAGCCCCGCTGGAATCTCGGAACCCATCAGAAAACATTGTACATACCTACATCAAGCATAATCCGAAATCGGAAAAAAGGGGAAATACATAAGTAAAAAACTTGGTACAGCCAAGTGAATAAATCAAGTTGCAAACGACTGTGGAACCGAGAACCGGATCAAGCGAGTAATCCTCGGCTGGTAAACGGGTTGTAACCGGATTTAGGCGGATATAACCGGGCCGGCCACCTGCGATAACGACCCGTCGCGGTTGCGCTCCAATGGAGCTCAGTTAAGGTGTCCCCACACTCGGTTGAGCTGGATTTGGGCTGCACTGGGAAGTTGTGCAAGATTCTGTTTGGGGACCCATTTGCTTCTTATTTTAGTAGAATTTCTCATGTTGACGTTACTCCGCCATGCTATGATAACCTCAGACGCTAGTCTACGTGATCCTCATATGACCTGACTAAGATTAAGTCTGAACTTTAACAGTGACTGTGGCCTCTGTGTTTCTTCTCAGAGTAGTCGGATAGGACACATCAACCGCAACCTCATCAGGTTCTAACGTGTATTTTTTGACGTGTAAAAGAGTTTGTCTAAAGAAAACTAAAAATATCAGTCATCTTCATTTACATTACGAGGTGCCGTCACGCTTGGAGGTGTATTTCCTTGTCAATCTAGTTCTGTCAACTATAGCAGGTTTACCATTACAAGGCTATGCAGCAATGGTCTCATTTATCAAGATTTATCATCTTAAATGATATTTTTTAACAGATTGAATTACTTTTTGTGTATCTTTAAAACCTAGTTTGCTAGCTTCACAACTATTCAAATAACCCAGCTTCGCTCAAGTCATTCTTATCCGGACCGTTCACCCGGATAACTCGACCAAAAAAAAAACGCTATTCTCTGCAATGTGGTAGCACCCTAACTCGCTTTGCTCGCTCACTCGTTACATAGCTTCTCTTTTGTTAGTTTTACAACTTTCTTAGTGCCCACCTATTGCATCGAATTTAAATTTCTTTTGAAACATCTCGTAGTTAAACTTTGTGGTGTGTTTGAACGGAAAATATTTCAAGGAATTCTGTTAGTGAGGGTTTGTTTAAAATAAAACAATTAGAGGAAGTTAGGGTTGGCGATGTGGAAGGGTGAGACTGTGCTTTGGACTGACTTTGAGGTGAGACGATTTGATTGGTCAATTTTAAAGGTTTACAGTGAACAGTCAGTGACCAGCAACTATAATGTAAGAGTTTTCTTTAATGGTATACTCATTCCTTCAATCAAGGGAATACAGTACCTATCTTGCTGTTAATAGGACACATCATGGAACAAAAGGGAGGAGGCCTATCCTCGGCAGTGGATGCCAATGATGATGATGATGAATAGAGCACATCAACACGACGAAGAGACGAAGAGACGCATGACAGAGGCGACGCTCTTGGCAGCCAATCTTTTTCTCAAGACCTGCACCATTATTTCGTAATACATTATCAACCATAATCTGAATTTTGAAGCATATTGCTAATCCATTGCTAATCCATTGCTAATCCATGTTCGAAAATTTTGTCTGCCCAAAACCGTAAATAACGCAATGAATATTGTTGAACTGTCAAAATGAGGGCCATTGCTGATCGTGTGTTAATTACCCGGCAGTTTAAGCTAGCCCCTTTTTCTATTGCAACTCCGTACACTACGCCAGCTAAAGGTCAAAGTGTTACCAGTGTCGTTCGGCCTACTGTACCGACCGCAACAAAAAAAAAAGGAAAATAATATGTTTATAACCTCCTTCTAACATATAAAAAACCTACATTTATTATCGTTGTACCTATTAAATGTAACAATATTATAACGTCACTAACACCGCCATACACATGACAACCATCTCCCCAACTCGGCACAAATTCCAGACATAACTAAAAATTAATTTAATATACAGCCTTATACAAAGTGGGGCAGATACACCTGAAACTTGTGCTTCAGCCCGACGTCTTCGTTAGATAACGGATAACTTATCTGTTGCTATCCGAGGGTGGGCAGAACTCCAAGCGTCTGGAGGGAGTCAGGTTTCTTCTATTGTATATTGCTTAGAACTGGTTTTGTTTCGGATTTGTGTGATGGGATCTTGTTTGCCACTTTTTGTAAATTAATGACGAACTTAAGGAATATTTATTTATTTATGAAAACTTTATGCGTACTTAATTAAAAAAATAACTGTACAAAGGCCTATAGAACAATAGCTCTCTTCTGCAACAAAGAAAAAACGAATATGAAAGGCTAACTGCGAGGTGGCGAAATCAGACTAAAAGTCCAGCCAGTCCATTCTGTAAAAATCTCACCGTGGAAATGTAAGTGTAGTAAAGTGTCATCCACCTGTCGCCAGGGACTGACAGCTCACATCAAACTCACTTGACACCTAAGTTTTCACGGTGATACATAGAATAGCACCGCTGGATCATTTTACAATACGTTCCTTCACCGTGTGAAAATTTTATTCCACATTTGCAAGTACTTGCAGATGTGGAATATAAGTACATAATAAAGATGTACAGGAACTTTTCAAGCTCTTGCGGGTTGAAACATTATCAGGAAACGAAAAAAAAGTTAAGAGCATTGAAAATGTTCTTTAATAAATTTTTAGACCTTTGTATCCTGCTTATGCGTACGAAGTTTCATTAAAATCGGTCCATTCATTTCGAAAAACAAGGGCTTGAAAGGTTGTATGAAAATGCCGTACGTCGTAATCGCTCTTAACCAGATATAACCTTTCACTATTCGTATACTTTTCATCCATTCATCCTTCCATAAATAATCCCCACGTTTTCTTACTTCACACGGAGACTAGATAATAAGCTACTCAGATAAACTGTTACTACATTGCGAGACTAATACTTCAGCTGTCTTTTTACCCGGTTTAATCCAGATCGCACCGGTTGGCGGCAGTTAGGACCAGAAAATGGATACAGAAGATCCACTTCTTACGTTTACATTCAGAAATTGAGTTGTTTATATGACCTTTCTATACAATGGCCTGGATTCTGTGTAATTAATTTTACTCTAGGTAAAAACCAGATAGAATAGAACAATGGTTCTGAACAGGATTAGATCTAGAAGACGTATTAGAATTGAATGTCGCCTTAAATATAACTAAAGTTTGATATTTATCAAAAGTTTCGTATAAGTATTATTATTTTTTGTCTTTCTTGATACTAAAAATAGCTTGCTGCGTTCAATATCTTTGACATAGGTATGTCTAAAGTAAATTGGCATCAATAATCCTTTTGCTACCTACTTTGTATTGCTGTAACCGGATAAAACCGGTCACGTCTCTCACAGGTTGCACGTTGCATTACAATTGCATACCGACACTAGGTACTGATACTTCAGACACCACCGACACTTCAGACACCAGACAGTTGAATATAAATTGTATTTACTGGAAATTATTGCCGCCATTCTTCAAGACGGTGCCTGTTGAAGAACGCATTACGACCGGTTCTTATTTGATATACGGATTAATTTGCGTATCAATCCTAACAATTTTCCTATAGTTACGATTGGTAAGCAGACTTTCAAGACGTCTCGAAGGAACAGTATTAAGGTGGAACTAGTCGCGAGCTCGAACTGACTGGTGGTCATGGCCAAAAATCACGCTGTCTCACCTGCCTTTGTGTCCGACAGAGATAGTATCAGTGATGAGAAGGTAGACGCTAGTCTACACGCACAACGTCTAGTTCTCACGCACAGAAACACCGTTCTCAACTGAAAGGCGAGTAAAAAAAATCGAAAAAAGCTTTGGAAAATCGCGTTTTATGAAAAAAACATTAATTAATTACAAATGAAGTATATTGAACTCTTCGATAACTGAGCTTTATCGGTACCGACTTTGTTTTGAAGATTTTACCGTTCTTTTATTACTTATTTACGCCCACCTGTTACGTTAAAAAAAAATAGCAAGAAAAACTAATCTTTGTTGGCTCATAACTTTTTAATGGCTTTTTATTTTACTATTCTGTTTCCGTACAGACAAAATTAATAATAATATAAAACGATATCATGTTTATCTTTGGATGCACAATGTTAAACAGCGGAGTAATACTCTCCCGGGAAAAAATTTCGACTAGTGTCACCTTAAGGGTACTTATACGTATAATGGTGCAAACTCTTCTGAAGGATGAAAGATCTTATAATGCATCAAACCGTGCGCCCGATGGGGTTTCCCATCGACGAAAATGGCGAACTTCCATAAAAACTTTCATCCCCTATTCTACCCCTAGTAGAGAAACTAAGAAAACTATACGCTTCGATATTGTTAAAAAAAAATACAACCATTAAGAATTATTTATAAAATTTTTACAGCGATAAATTACACCTTTTTGGAAATCAACTTTTACTTATTTTTAAACCCTACCTTCTAACTTTTTCATAATTCTAACCTTTTCTAAAATTCTCAGTGACTTCCCACATTATTAGAGTACCTCCCTCACTCTCATATCTTACGTAATATACAGGGTGTAACTTATAATACTATAAGTACTTATACATTGTGACGTCATGACTGCGTGGGCCCATGTACTGAGAATATTAAATAGGGTTTGTGACGTGATTAATGGAGTAAAAGTACGTCGAATCTACGGTGTTTTGCATGTACCTACGCCTATGGTGGCTAAGTAAGTAAGGATTATGGAGATTAGTATGTCAAAAAACATAAGAAACCACCTTGAGTGGAATTTAAACGGATAATCATTTCACCCCCTTTCACAGTTGTGTAGGGGTGAAATGATTAGCTGAACTTTTTATATACATTAGTGATCATAGCGAATTTTCGTGAGTGAAACGATACCAAATCAAATTTCCTATTCATCTGTAAGTAATGTCGGTAATAAAACACAGACTAATATTTTGGGTATGTAGACTAAAGCAAAAACTGAACTAAAATAGACGATGTCTCTAAATAGTAAGCTAGCTTTATCAATGTTATGGAGGAATTTTTTGAAGTGAAAACTTCTTTAGCGGCGTTGCATTATTTTTGTAATGGGTAAAAAATGTTAAACTCGCGTCAGGACATCGCGTCAGGACACGTGACCGTCAGGAGAGATTCCCCCCCCCCCCTCTCTTTCTACGGCGGCGCCAACCGAAGTGAACCAAGTGACACACGACAATGGAAATTGAACAAAGTGCATCTATTAATGAAAAAAGTGACGCATAAATAGTGAAAAAAATGGGTTATATTAATTCAATTAATAATTGATTTATTTCAACGTTAATATTCAAGTTTTCACTTCTGCCGGCACTCCCGGAGTGCAACCCGTCTTTTTTATCAAAATAATGGTATAATCTGTATCTATAAATATTATAAATTAAACTAGCGTTTCGTATACTGTCTGTGTGACCGTGTTATTCTTTTAAACTACGCAAAGGATTTTGATGTCGTTTTCATCATTATTTAAAGAATTTATTCCGGAAGGTTTATGTGTAATAAACTTCAGGTTATAATAGGCACAGTAAACTCGATCTTTTGTCGAAAAAAATACGAATGAACATCCCACTTGTAGATCTACTAAGAACGAATCACCTACTAAATATAACTAAAGAGAAAAAAATCTGTACTGTCGTGTCTTGTCCACACGACGCTACGCCACGCAACAAATTACTCAGTCGCAGTCGCAGCGAACCGCGGCGACTAATCGCGTTATCTCAATCAAGTGGCGACTGCCGCAGGCTCCTCGCTGCGTTTACTAGATTAAGAACTGCTCTGCCCTGCTCAGGCTGCGGTGTGCGAACCTGGCCTTAACTCGATCATGTTTTGAAATTGGTTCATTAGTGATATTTTGATTTATTTTGAGTAAATATGTTTTTCGTTTGCAGATTAAGCACGATCGGATTAACTGAAAGTTAGTTTATTTAACGTACCGCGCACACACGCGGAAAGCATAGACAAGTCTGATATTTTCGTTAAACATTTAGGAGTCCATTCATGCTCAACACACTGGTGATTTGTGGGATTTGAAGGGGTGAAATGTTTTTTTTTTTTGAAGTGAAAACTTCTTTAGCGGCGCTGCACACTTTTTGTAATGGGTAAAAAATGTTAAACTCGCGTCAGGACACGTGACCGTCAGGAGAGATTCCCCCCCCCCTCTCTCTTTCTACGGCGGCGCACGGTGGGCTGAAAATCGGCTTTCATAGACTTAGGCATTTTATTTTGCAAGTGCCAGTTTTTATGCCAGATATCACTTCTATTAGTTATAACAATATACAAAAATGACACCAGAATGGATTCTGCACAAAAACGAAGGAATTATAATTTTTTTACGAAAATTTTGTATGGAGCTAGTATGAAAAATCGAAATATCTCTAAAACGGCAGGGATAACCGTAATATCCTTATAGGAGGTTATAGTACTAATTATTTATGATTTTTTGACATACGTTACATAATGGTTGTAGATGCCGTTTTTTTTTTAAAAATCGACAAAATATTTTTATTTATTTTAACATTATGAAACGTTCTTTTTAGTGTTGAATTCAGAGCTTTAACAACTCTTAACATAAAATAGCATCACCCCTATAGACCTGAAGGACTAGACAGAGGTGTGTAGTATCTTGTTGATCTTGTAAGATTTCCAACAATACCAAATAGTTGAATATCAGTGTCAAAGTGCCTATGCTGTCGCTTCTTTTTGAAAGATAGGGGAATAAAATTGTTTGTGGTTGAATGTGAAATGCGTACGGAGAGTGGCTGCAAGCAAATATTGATTGGCCAAGTTGCGTGCAAACTTTAATAAATCAAGAACCAACTATTGATGAGATACCAAGAGCACGCTCAGTCTCTCCAGAACCTTCGACATCATCGACTGTTGGAACAATGACAAAAAGGTCCCGAAAACCATTCAAAGATCTGGGAAGCAAACAGAAAAAGAGAAGATCTAGTGAGCACATAGGCGAGGATTCCTTTGAATTGGCATATGCAGCTGCGGCACGTTTAAAAGATGAAGGGTATGAAGATATCGCATCTGTAATCGAATGTATGATCAAAAATCCAGAAGCTGCCGTTAAAATCTATGAAAGCATTAAGAAACCAGTGAAAACAGTAATATTTACACCAGAGAAAGCACTTGGATTGCTTCTATCACTTAAGCTTTCAAAGTGGCAAAATATTACGTTGCGAGAGACTGCCATTCGGGAAGGTGCTAAGGATATTTACCCATCCTACTATCAACTGCAACAAACTAAGCTTGCATGCTACCCTCCTAATCAATCAGTGTCAGTTACGGATTCATCAGCTAGAATTACACTTCAAGCTTTACTTGACATCACGGTGAAGCGGATTCTTCAAAGTCTTTCTGATAATGTGGAAAATAAGCAGTTAAAGCTGATATCGAAGTGGGGATTTAATGGTGCTGGTGGTGGTGGAGTTCTCCTGGTCCACCATCAGCTCCATATTACCATTCACATCGTGGCGAGCATAAATTGCTTAGCAATCATATTAAAGTAATCGAATCGCAACCCGTGAAATACTTAAATATTATTGAGTAGTTCCGGTGTCCATCTGTGGTCTTCATCATCAGTTCCACTTCACCAAATGGTACTTTCCGAGAGCAAATGCACGAATTACTATAAAAAATACCCAAATCGCTGTAGGTGTGCCTATAATATTTGAAGAGTTCCATCGATTTCTCCAGGATCCAATCATCAGATCCTGGCTTGGTGACTATGGGACTACTTCAGAAGTATCTCCTTTCGAACAAAAAAATAATTTTGAAAATCGGTCCACAATTGACGGAGTAATCGCGTAACAAACATACAATAAAAATAATAAACATACCGTCGAATTGAGAACCTCCTCCTTTTTTTGAAGTCGGTTAAAAAGGAAGACAACCTTTTTTGCTGAAACTCTCGACCTAATACAGTTTCCGGAAACTGAGTTCGAGTTTGTAGGTATATCCAATCTGGATTCTGACTTGGAATTGGAGTCCGACAACGAAAGTTGTAAAGAAAATTTGTAAAATTTAATTATTTGTTATGTTAGTTTATTGTACCAATATGTTTAGTTAATAATTTCATAGATTATTGTTTCAAATATTTTGTATAATTGAATTTATAGCACTTAGATATTATTTTTGTTACTTTTGTTTTATTTAAATTACCTATCAATAAAAGTATACATTTACAGTCTATTTTTATCACATATTCTTAATATTTGGGGAAAAAACATGCTTCCTAACGATGTTCTTAACTTTGACACAGTTCACGGATCGTTTTGAACAGTTTCATATGTAAAAATAAATAAAAATATTTTGACGATTTTTTAAAAAAAAACGGCATCTACAACCATTATGTAACGTATGTCAAAAAATCATAAATAATTAGTACTATAACCTCCTATAAGGATATTACGGTTATCCCTGCCGTTTTAGAGATATTTCGATTTTTCATACTAGCTCCATACAAAATTTTCGTAAAAAAATTATAATTCCATCGTTTTTGTGCAGAATCAATTCTGGTGTCATTTTTGTATATTGTTATAACTAATAGAAGTGATATCCGGCATAAAAACTGGCACTTGCAAAATAAAATGCCTAAGTCTATGAAAGCCGATTTTCAGCCCACCGTGCGGCGCCAACCGAAGTGAAAAAAGCGACACACGACAATGGATGGATGGATCGATGGATGGATCGATGGATCGATGGATGGATCGATGGATGGATGGATCGATGGATGGATCGATGGATGGACGGATGGATCGATGGACGGATGAATCGATGGATGGATGGATGGATCGATGGATGGATGGATGGATCGATGGATGGATGGATGGATCGATGGATAGATGGATGGATCGATGGATGGATCGATGGATGGATCGATGGATGGATCGATGGATGGATCGATGGATGGATCGATGGATGGCTCGATGGATCGATGGATGGATCGATGGATGGATCGATGGATCGATGGATGGATCGACGGATCGATGGATCGATGCATCGATGATTCGATGCATCGATGGATGGATCGATGGATCGATGGATGGATCGATGGATGGATTGATGGATGGATCGATGGATCGATGGATGGATGGATGGACGTGGACGTGGACGTGGATGGATGGATGGATGGATGGATGGACAGCTGATGGCTCGACCGTCTGTGTAGTAGCCACACTGCTGTGTATTCGTAAAATTCGTGTATATAAAATGTTTAAAATATGGAAATTGAACAAAGTGCATCAGCTATTAATGAAAAAAGTGACGCAGAAATAGTGAAAAAAAATGAGTTATATTAATTCAATTAATAATTGATTTATTTCAACGTTAATATTCAAGTTTTCACTTCTGCCGCCACTCCCGGAGTGCAACCCGTCTTTTTTTGCTTCAAAAAATTGCTATAAAAAACAAGCTATTCTCAAAAATCATCAAGACCTATACAACTAAAATTTATGGACATGCGATTTTTGTACCAAAAATTGATAATACACATAAGTAATTTCAACCCCTAAAATGAATGTCAAAGTCACCGTCTCTCCTCACTACGATAAGAAAAAGTATGTAAATTCAGTGATAAGGGAGGAGCACCCGTGTGTTATCGTATTCAATGTTACAGGTCGCCAGTGATACGATGAGATTAGCTGGGTTGCGTACTGAATAATATTATTGAATTCATCTCTCTACAACTCGGCATTACCATGAGAAGACTACTCTAGCATAACGTTCCCACTGCTGGGACACAGGCCTCCCCTCAGTTAGAGGGAATGGGCCGTAATCCACCACGCGGGCTCAGTGCGGGTTGGTAGATGTCACATGTCTTGGATTTTTTGGTTACAGGTCATGCGGGTTTCTTGTTTTCCTTCACCGTTTTGAGAGCAGCGGTGATGAAATAAAATGCACAAATTAAAGCGCATTTCTGGGTTCAAACCCACGACGTACAACTCGTAAATCGGGGCCATTACCTCTGCCATCGCTGCTCTACTAGTTTACACTGACATATTATTCAGATTTTTTTCTACGTTGGAAATGTCCAATCACATACAAACACAATCCAAAAACACAACAACACCAACATCCCACACGCCAGCTACAAAATCACCAAACATCTCGCCTAGCCTCTTAGGTACAAAGTTAATTAATACCTTCAATTCAACCCACCTGCATTCACCCCTAACTGTGTCGCGCTTTGAACCTACCTCACATCTAATTACCAACACCCTGTATACAGACCAATTTCACCCGTACGTCATCATTTTAGGGTTGAATTCGGGTTCAGTTAAACGAATTAGGGTGCGACATAAGTGAATATTTAAGGGATGAAATTAATGTTTGATTACGTTATTGTAATTTTCATGATGTGTTTGCCTTGTTGTTGTGCAAATGATTAATTTAGGTGTAATTAGTGTTAACTGAATCTGAATGTAGGTATCCATATTATTATTTGATATTAACATTACATACATTTATGTTTTATCAAAAACCGTAACCATAAATTACTCAAATAAAAACTCACCTTTTCAAAATGCTTCACCTCCGCCAGTAAAACGAAGTTGATATGTATAAACCTCGCATCCTCACAGGACCTGGCCCTCTGCCGATACCCCGGCTTACTATAACAATACCTATAACCCGTATACTCCGAACTGTCAATGTCCACTTTCAACCCCCCATTGTACCCCCAGTCACCTCCACAGCCCCAACATACACCTTTGGTAACAAATTTCTCCCAAACATCTGAAAGGCCATGCTTTTTCGCCCCCGCACGGCCAATGCGGGGGCGTCCAGGCCATGTTCCGGCGTTGGCCTGTGGCCTGAGGCCTTTTTGAGTCCTTTGCAGTTTCCACTCTCCGTAAGTCCCAGTATCAGCTGGCTTTTTCCATTTCCATTTGGATATCACTCGTGATTTTTATTTTGCAAAGTTTTATTTGGCACTCACTTTGACTGTTTTTTTGTTTGCTCCCGAATTTTGGGTTCTATTAAGTATTTGGTGTCCTCGGTTCGCATTGGAGGGTTAAGTTTTCGCTTTTTGGCTTCTACCTCTTCGCTAATGTTAGCCTTCTTCAGTGAAGATACTCCGATTTCTATTTAATAATTACTGAGTGCTTAAACGTAATTAGCTTTTAACATAATTGGAGTTCGGGACTGGTTTATTCAAAAGCGAAGAGGTAAAGCCGAATTTACTTTCGGTTTTTTTACCGAAAGAATTATTCGGAGTTTGACGTCAGGAATAGAGATGTGTCAATGGTAACGAAAATGTATACATACTAATATTATAAATTCGAAAGTACTTCTGTCTGTATGTTACCTTTTCTCGCCTAAATCACTGAACGGATTTCGATAAAACTTGGCAAGGAGATAGATGGCATCCTAGGACATAAGCTACTTTTCGTTCCCACGTTAGCCCGCTAGCCACGGGTTGAAGCTCGTATAAAATTTTCCTAAAACATGAGCAAAAGTAAGCGGAAAACTTTGTCTAGAATAAAAGTACTAGCCTTAACTTTTTCAAGAACCACTTTCTTCAAGTTTTTAATGCTGCACAGAAATAATTGACGGGCGCTCGAAAACCTCTCTTGTTTAAAAAAAAAAATATTTTTTCATAAAAAAATTCGCAAGTTGCCAACGTTAAAACTTGACACTTTCTTACTTATTAATTAGTAGCTGAAAATCTAACTCAAGTGGCGTCCTTTGAGTAAAATCGCTACATCACGGCCTTACCCCCCTGCATTTCTGCTTATCCCCCCGGCTCGCAGCGTTGGGATCGGAGGCCTATTAATCAAATAACTCTCTTGTGATTAATTAGGAAATCAGCAATTAGTAAGAAATCGTTGAAATTAAGGAGAACGGATGGAAGGGTGTGCGGGGGAAGTGTGCTCAGTAGAATGTGGAGAAGGCATTTTATTAGAGGTATTTATAGTTACTGATGTTTCTGTGTTTATCTTGGTCTTTACTATTCTAAAGCCCGCTTGCTCCACAAATTACATTTAACACTAATTAAAACATATTTCTGTCTCTCTCATCTTTAAACGGTTTACAGAAATCGAACAACGTTATTCGTTTAGCGCTAAATAGATATACTATACTTATTGAATTTTGATGCAAGCCTAAGCGTAAGATGTATAATATTATACTAAGGATTTTTGAAGCATTTTTGAAGTTATTTTTTTGTAGGTTACAGTCCATTTTTGTTGAGTAATGATTTAGTAGAACCTAGATCTTCAAAGGTAATCCGACTCCCTAAATCTGATGATCTGATCTTACGTAATTAGCGGTGAACCAGACGGTCTTCTCTCTAATTGCGTCATTGTAGATACGGGCCCAGTCGAAAGTAATTGTAACGACAATACGAGTGTGAAATTTTTCGTACGGGCACGGGAGTGGGAACAAAATCGTGTTCTCATTAATTCTTAGTTGAGGCCCCGAACTAATCATATTTCCGTAAGTAATACGAAGAAACTACGCGTTTCGTGCTTACGGAGTAGACACCTTGTTTCGGTGATCAGACTGTAATAACTCAATTTCATCCGCTGAAAATGATTGCACTGTTGACAACATCTTTACAAATTGTAAGAATTTTGAAAACACACTACATGGAAGCGCACATTACAGTCGCAATGGTCCTCAGCGCAACGCATTTTCTTACGAAAAATTGTGGTTGCGTTAGTTCATAGAAAATATACAAAAGTGATGAAGGATGATTTATGCAAAGTGTTGCGTTGCGGGCCGCACCAAACTGCTTTCAACCGAATCTATCACTACATAGCTTCATCAATAATGAATGACTTTCCAACAAAATCCTTAAGGATTTATTTTCATTAAGACGCTGAAAGCCGCTATCGAGCTCCGATGTTTCGGTATTTTTAGCCACGCCCACAATTTCTCCGATATCCTAGCGCCATTCTTAAAGGGCGGTGATACAGCGAACTACCAAGTAAGGAACAGTGTGACGCGGTCAATAATAATTAAAAACGAACCAATAGATGGCGCTCTTGTATATTTATTGTTCTGTGTGAAGAGCTAGCAACAAATAAGACAAGGCGATTATAAAAAACCAATGTATATTTTTGTTTTTATTTTTAATTATTTTAAGACACTTTATTTACACTGAATTGAAAAACAATATAAATGTATGGAAAATAAAATCTCAAACTATATTAACAAATCATTATTGTAATAATTAGGTATATTTTTTTATTTGCTTTTTTAACCGACTTAAAAAAAAAACCGGCCAAGTGCGAGTCGGACTCGCCCATGAAGGGTTCCGTAGCAGCAAGTAACATAATATCGTCTAAATAATAACAGCCGCACAGGTTCAATCCATCAGGTTCAGCTACGCTTGCCGCGGTTGGTCTGTGGATGGGTGACCATCTTTACATACCGAGACCCCTCCATGCCTCGGAAAGCACGTTACGCCGTTGGTCCCGGCTGTCATTCCTGGATCTTTGACAGTCGTTACGGGTAGTCAGAAGCTCGAAGGTCTGACAACCAGTCTTACCAAGGGGTAGGGGTATCGTATTACCCAGTAACTGGGTTGTGGAGGTCAGATAGGCAGTCGCTCCATGTAAAATACTGGTATTCAGCTGCATCCGGTTAGACTGGAAGCCGACCCCAACATAGTTGGGAAAATGCTAGGCAGATGATGATGAGGTAGGTAACATAAGAAAAAAACCGGCCAAGTGCGAGTCGGACTCGCCCATGAAGGGTTCCGTAGCAGCAAGTAACATAATATAAAAGTTCTTGTAGTTCGTTGTAACTTTGTGAAAGGTAAATTGCGGTTTTCGATTTATGACGTATTAAAAAAAAACTACTTACTAGATCTCGTTCAAACCAATTTTCGGTGGAAGTTTACATGGTAATGTACATTATATATATTTTTTAATTTTATCATTCTCTTATTTTAGAAGTTAGAGGGGGGGGGACACACATTTTACCACTTTGGAAGTGTCTCTCGCGCAAACTATTCAGTTCAGAAAAAAATGATATTAGAAACCTCAATATCATTTTTGAAGACCTATCCATAGATACCCCACACGTACAGGTTTGATGAAAAAAAATTTTTGGAGTTTCAGTTGTAAGTATGGGGAACCCCAAAATTTATTGTTTTTTTTCTATTTTTGTGTGAAAATCTTACTGCGGTTCACAGAATACATCTACTTACCAAGTTTCAACAGTATAGTTCTTATAGTTTCGAAAAAAAGTGGCTGTGACATACGGACGGACGGACAGACAGACAGACAGACAGACATGACGAATCCATAAGGGTTCCGTTTTTTGCCATTTGGCTACGGAACCCTAAAAAGGTGGAGGTTCTCAGTTCGTCGGTTTTTTTTTTAATGTATCATGTTCCCCGATTACTCGAAGACGGCTGGACCGATTTCAAAAATTATTTTTTTGTTTGAAAGGGTATACTTTCCAGGTGGTTCCATCGTCATCAAGTCAGGATCTGATGATGGGGTTCTGCAGAAATCGAAGGAACTCTTCAAATATTATAGGCCGAAATACCCAAGTCGCTATAGGTGTCTATAGCGACTTGGGTATTTTATATAGTAACTCGTGCATTTGCTTTCGGAAAGCACCATTTGGTAATGTGGAACTAATATGATGAAGACCACAGATGGCTATTGGAACTACTCAATAAAAAGTATTTCACGGGTTGCGATTCGATTACTTTAATATGGTTGCTAAGCAATTTATGCTCGTCACAATGCAAATGGTGAAATGGAACTGATGGTGGAATACCAGGAGAATTCCTCAAAAATGAACGTCCCTGCATCGGGAAAAGTAATATTTTGTATAAGGCGATAAGCAAGTTGACATTATGCTATTGTAACTTAGATACATTATAAACAGACCCACTACTATTATTCCCGATACTTTTTAGACTGGATGTACATAGGTTTTTTTACTGAGGTATCTGGAACATGTGGGTTGATCGATTGGTGACTGAAGGACTATTTCATGCACTTTAATGTTGTCTCATATAAGCAGTTCCGTGTGAATCTCGGGTCTACTATTTCAGGGAGTAGGTGTTTTAAGTAAAATGATTTTAATTTTTGTTTCATTTTCTGTTCCCAAAAAAGGTCATCTTTTTCTATTAATTTTATCTTTAATTTAACTTCTTCTCCAGCCGGACCATACTGCAAACAAGCATTTCTTACGTCTTGTAATAATTATGGAGCTGGCTCTGAACTTGATTATACCAGTTGTGATTTGTGTTTTTTTAGGCACCCTTCTTTATCTTTTACCCAAAAATTTACTTTTTTTTTGTTGATAGCCTCATTCAAGCCCAACTTGTATGCATTGATTTGGCATTTAATTTCAATTATGGCATCTTCGCCACAAATACCATCAAGTAATTAAAAAAACTAAAAAACCCGACTACGGTAAAAAAAGCTTAAGTTAAAAAAAAACTGAAAAGCTATAAACAAGCTTATTTTTAATTAAATAAAAGTTGGAAGCAGGTGAGACCCATTTGAGTTTGAAAATATAAAAATGGTATGGGTCCCGCCTGCTTCCAAATTTTATTTAATTTAAAATGGGTTTGTTTATAGCTTTTCAGTTTTTTTTACCGCAGTCGGGTTTAATTACTTTTTTTTATTTCTAGATTTTTAGTTTACAAATGTGAAAGAAGTTAATTTTTTTATTTCGTTTTTTACATATTGTCACTTCGAATTACTTTTAACCATATAAGTTGTATATAATTTTGAAATCATCTTTTAAATACCCTTTATTTTTATATCCCACTCGATGGTATTAGAAGAAAGAAAAATTTCGAACTCCACAATATGGCACCCCAAATCCGCCATTTTACTTTGTTTTTTATTTTCATGTAGTCAGTGACACTCGTGCCACAAAGACAAATCTAAAGACAGATAATTTATCCAAATCCGTTCATTCGTATAAGAGTTACGAGGTAACAAAGAAACGGACATACATACATACATACAGGTCAAACGCATAACCCTCCTTCGCCGCAGTCGGGTAAAAACTAAAAATGATTTTTATTTAATATCTATTCAACAACGATATTGACATAGTTTGTGGACTTTCATTTTTATCATTTTCACAATATGGCGTCCAGTAGTCGCCATATTGAATGTTTACTAACGTCATGTCTTTATTGACACTCGCCGGATTAAGAGGAATCGATTGACGTGTGAATCATAAAAATCGGCCCAGGCGTTTGGTCTGTATAGTGCTTCAAAGGAACATACATACATAGGCTGATAAACACATTACCACTCCTTTGCGTCGCGCAGTCGGGTAAAAAATAAAACATTCAAACTTGCAAGAACTTTCTTCAGCACTAAACTTACCAATTACGTCTTTAAAAAAATACCAAGTCTCACACGATGATTTATATAGAGTGGGCAAGAAACAATGGACAAAGCTACGAATATTTTCCTATAAGTCCAGTTCTAAGATAGTCATAGGTCTATGTAAATTCGATAGTGTTTATCACTGGACTTATTGTGACTTTCTTTCTATGATCTAAGTAATAAAATTGTTATCTATATTTAGTTAGTATGCGCGTATTACAAACTTACTGGTGAAAAACAATTTTCGAAGCTTCACCTACTTCTGAATTGTTCGCCAAACGTTTATTTTAACTGTAAATATTTTTTTTTTGTAGTCAATTATTACTTTCCAGTAAAGAAAATTAATAATTATTCTAAAAATATGCAAAATAAATAAAAAAAAAAACAATGAAAATTTGCTAAAATTAATTAAAAAAAAAAAAAAAATTCCTAATAAGAATCAACTTGGTTTCGAACTCAAAACTCGCTATTCAGAATCTATGCGAAAACGAAGCTTCGCCTGCTTAGTTCTGAACTTTCCGCCAAACATCTTTTTTTTGTAAAGAAAATTAATAATTATTCTAAAAATATACAAAATAAATGAATAAAAAACAATGAAAATTTCCAAAACTATATAGTTATATAAATTAAAAGAATAAAAATCAACTTGGTTTCGAACTCGAATCTTGCTATTTCAGAAATTACGTAAATACCACTAGACCAATTGAGCATTTTTATCGCAGCCGAATTTACGCTACGCATTGTACAAAGCCTATAAGTACTTTTATTTATAATTTCATTTCTGTTCGTGTACGTGTTTTGTCAATATTACAATATAAAAAAATACTTTACTACTTCCATTAGATGTTTTTGTTAGTATAGAATAATAATACATTTTTGCTGGCCTCCGACATTTTTGTTTGTTTCCCATTTTGCACAGCAAATATTTTCATAACTTAGAACTATATTTACTAATGTCTTTACGTGTTAATATTTTTACAACTTATTGTAGTTTTAGGGAAAAAATAAAATATGTACATATAAGTATGTTTGAAGTTGTCAATCAACAAAAAATAAAATGAACGGATAGCGGTTAGCGGGGCAAAGCGACATACGTCCGTCTAGCAGCGCGCCTAAGCGATCACTGTCGGATTGCATACATAAGAAAGAGAAGCGCGATGACGCGACACTCGTAAGTTGTTACAAACCATAAAATAATTAATTTCTTAAAAATAAGTTGAGTAATCAAAAATAAAAAACAACCAAATTTTGTATTTAAATATGATACGTTATTGTTATAAATTTTACCAACGTACGTTGATCAGTAATACAGATATTTTTGTTGGAAGGTCATTTTAAGAGGTTAGTTTACATTTTTTTTGTATCGAGAAAACTTTTCAAAAACGTGTTTTGAATACAACAGGGTTCTCAGAAATATGTTCAAGATTAACATATATTTTTTCCGCCGTGTCAAACTGTATAGATTTGGCTAAAAAATTGTTCGAAACAAGCCTATTTGGCTCTTGTCAGCGTCTTAAAATGCCGCATCTATTTCCCTTAAACTTCGTTAGTCTGCAATACCACTCTATAAGAAAATAAATTCGCGAGTGTAATCCCCACGGCAGATTAATTTCTTATTGTGGGGCTTCTGTGGGATAAAGACTGGGACGAACAAATATATAGACGTATTGTCTCTATGATAAACTTGGGGAGGCTGTGACTAATAGTATGGCTGTGTTTTAGTTATGTGAAAGATGATTTTAAATCTTGGGAGCGTTTCAATTGTGATACGTGCAAGTTTTTGTTGCTTTTTTGAGTAAATAGGGAAAGCCCTAGCATCTTCTTTAAAACAGTGCAGGAAAACATCGTGAGGAAACCGGCATGTACTAGAACCAAAAAAAACGGAGGCACTCATACATCTACCAACCCACACTGGGCCCGCGTGGTGAATTACGGCCCTCTTCCTCTTTCCGAGAGGAGGCCTGTGTCCCAGCGGTAGGAACATTATAGGCTGATTAGGCTTATCTACTTTAAGTTGAGATGTATCATACAAAGGCACGTTATCTGTTCTTTAGTCAAATGGCGTGCGATTGGTGAGGCTTGTGGCCAACTGTGGACTGCCATAGGGGAATGATGAGTATTCTAATGCTTCTATTGCATTAAGGTTCACGTTTGATTTTATCACTTTTCACTGTAGGATTTCTAAATTCATCCCCTAGTTAATCTCAGTAGCATTTACACTCAATGCAGGGGTTGAAAACTTCCACCCACAGATACCACATAACCAATAAACTTAAAGAAAATTGGCATAATTTCTTCCCAAAACTAATTACACCATATTCAGCCACTAACTACCCATTACAGTAGTATGAAAAGCCTACAATAAATTGTGAACTAAGACATAGTTGAACCGTCTGTCTGTACGTCTTGGCGACGTTCCAGTGGCAATTACCCTGCTACTCTGCTTGCCCCTTTGTTACGTAAGCGTTATGTATTTCTTCCTTTGGGGATTTGTTCCGCGTCAGTTTTTAATTGCCTACGTATTTTGTCTTAATGTTGTTTTCTGGGAGTTTAATTGGTATAAGAATAAGTCTCGTTTTGGGCTTCCGGAGCTGTCATTTGAAGTCATAAAATCGGAGTTGATGGGAAGTTAATTAATTATGATCTTAAATATTTAGGCTTAATTGCACTAGCCTAGTAGAAACAAAAAAAATGCACTGATAATATTATATTTCCCGTAAATATTCTTTATAGTAAGATAAAATAAGCAAGATTTTGAAGACCTGACAGGACACATACCAAAGGCTTTTGTCTTATAAGACCCCATAAGCCAGCCTGGACATTTTCGGAGGGCAACTATAAACAAAAACAGTTAAGTCTAATATACTCATATTGTTTTTAACAAACTTAACTAGTAGTTTATGAACACTACAATGAAGCGAGCTACAGAAGTGGAAGAAGCAAGCGAAGTGTATTAAGATCATAGTCGTTAGCGGTAGTTACTTGTTTTCTATCTTTTTTACTATTCCACCAAGGATTTGTAAGGATAGCTGCAAGAAAATATTTTGTAGAGCTTGGGAAAATATGAAATGGTTGTTATTTGAATAGCTAAGTATCTTAGTTGAGTTATTTAAAAAGAGCAAAGTAAGACTTGGATTTACTTATATAGAAACCCACAAGGAGGTAATTTAGATCGTCGGATTTAATCGGGATGAATCTAGCTTATTAGTTCAGTAATTAACAAACTTCTTATACTTATCTACATGAAAGTACAGTACAGGTATACATGTTAGCTATGAATTCATCGGCAATTTTTCAGGAAAGAAAGTACTTACCCACTTAAGTATATAAACTAAACTACACATAAACGACTTTATAAAATCTAGGTATATCCAACTTTATCTCTCTCCAAACAAAAGACAAACCAACATTTCCATACAAACGTCTTAAACTAAATTCAAACCAGTCCAAACCAGTTCAAACCGGAACAAACCAGTCTCGGGCTGATTTTTACCCGGCTCACTCCTTTATCTGGTTGTAGCAATTTCCTGAATCATGGAGACTTATTATTGGTAGCGAAGAAGGGTTTGAAAGGGGGGGAATTTTTTTAGAGAACAGTTTAAGGTTTGAGTTCGTTTGCGAGTTAGGGACTTTTTGATTCGGTTAAGAATAATGTAATGGGATTTTTATTTAGAGTGATTTTATAAGAATGTATTGAGTAAGGGCGTTAAATTGTTAACTTAGTTTGAAGAAGCGAAGTAAAGAGTCGTTTCGTCAAGTACGCAGACGACGATGTCATCTGCGTAGTCTTTTCCCATCCCATCAATGTTGTGGTCAGCTTCCAGTTTAACCGGATGCAGCTGAATACAAATATTTTACATGGAGCGACTACCTATCGGGGCTCCACAACCCAGTAACCGGGTAACACGATACCCCTTGGTAAGACTGGAGGTCAGACTCTCGGGCTTCTGACTGCCCGTAACGACCTGACTGTCAAAGATCTACAAATGTCAGCCGAGGCCAATGGATTAAAATGCTTTCCAAGACACGGAGGGGTCTCGGTATGTAATGGATGGTCACCCATCCACCGACCGAACTCGGCAAGCGTTACTTAACCTTAAAGATCAGCCACGAGCCCCGTTTCCTTAAGTATTTCCTAAAACATAATAGTTAAAATCATTTTCAATCGTATTTATACAAAAAAATGTTAAGTATGGACATCTCACTGAAATCATAAATTTTCACTCAAATTCAAATCCAGTTTCGTATAACCAATTTTTATCTCCTTCGTCCTACTACCCGCGGTAAATATCTGAGTGGGGGTGTTTTCTACCCCAAGAGGCGTTTAGGAAATGAAGAAATCCGGTCCTTGGGGGAGGCATGACATTAATAGAATTCTGTTTCATCCCCCCTTCATCCGCCTTGGGACATTATTTGGAAGAAAATTTCGCCAAAAATAACTTACAATTTAGATAGGTACGTTAATTTAGTATAGATGCTTCTTTGGGGGGTATTCCATCATTAGTCTATAGCAAATCTGAATTGATGATTACAAGTTCGAAGTTCTTTAGGGATGTTCTGAACTGGGATTTTTGTATTGTGAGTTAATTTTGAAGGAAAGTTATATTACTTGAAAGAGGGGTTTTTCGAGAGCAGTGTTACTTTGTAAACTATTATTTACAAGTTTACTTTTGCTTTTTCAGCGAAAACTGAAGTTCAGGGGAACCTACTTTCTAAATCCGTCAACGAAGATACAAGCCCGTCCGGAAATAGTTCGTTACTTCGGAATTAACCCTACTCCCGAGTTCCCGACGAATTAACTTGTTCGCACGGGCAAAAGCACATTAGGAGTAAGGACAACTATCAAATCGTGTCATCATTTATTCTTAAATCGGGCCCCGAATTAATCTTATGTCCGTAGGTGATACATGATACTTCGGCCGAAAATGCGGATGTCGTGCTAAGAGAGTGGACCCCAAGCTTAGACTTCAATAAATTGGAGTGAGTACAGAGTACAGAGACACGAGTAGCACAAGATAATTATATGTATATCGAGCTTTTCCATAACAGATCATCATTTCATGCTTTGAAAGTTGTTTTGTTAGGCTTGGTTTGATTTTGATACCTATTCTTATGATATTGTAAAAAAGGTTTCCTATCCATCTGTACTTTGAATCCTATAGGTACCTACCCACAACCAAACTCATACGTAAACATAGGGTGGCTACACTGGCTGTTACATACAAAGATTGCTCATCTCCCAGAAAATTGTAGTTTTCCATACAAATAGTTGCAATATCGAACCCGCGAAGAGAACATCATAAGATCAATAGAGGGCTGTTCAATAATGCAGGCTATCTTCAATAACTATTGTTCTACAGGCTGTCAGGTGGGTAGAAAGAGAATTAAGGTTAATTTTGACAGGGGGGGGGGGGTGAAATGTCGGTCAAGGGGTTGAATTTGGTCTTAGGTGTTCTTCTCTTGGGGAAGGCGAGTAATGTGGAATGACTTCGTTCATGTTTATCGAACTTAGTTACGAAATTGACATAGCCTCTTCGGTATTTTTGTGGACTTGAATTTCTAATCTAATCTCTAAAAATAGTGGGCAGAATTGAATTATAAGTCAGGAGTACCGTACAGGAGGACTGTAGGTATCTGATTTCTCGAAGAATCGAAACTTTACCTCTGTCGTTATTAATTTACTAAAATTGGACCGTGTTTTGTGTCCATGGGGAAGAAAATAAACTGAATTTACTGCCCATGCTTCCGCGTCTTCCCTGTACAAATGTTAGTTAACCGAATAGAATCGTGATGATTCTAAAAATAATGCATTAGACAGTAATAATTATTATCTGGTAAAATTAAGATTCTCTTGTTTCAGTAGTTAAGTTAGAGTTCGTTAACAAAGTATAAACCTAAGAGCCGCTTACAATCTATCCGAGTTGAAAACTTTACGATTTATTAACAGTTGCTACTTAATTAATGTCGCGGATACTTTGTGACTGGATGCGGTGAGCGCAGAGAGAAGTGCGGCGAGTAAGAGGAGTGGTGGTGCGGAGGTGAGGTGGTGAGTAACTGGGCGTAGCAGAGTTTTGCAAAGTTCTTGCTTTTAGTTGTTAGGTTTTGAGTGAATATATGTAGTAATGCCGATCATAATTTGGGATGATGAAGAGTAGGTTGAGAGACTTTTATTGCTCCAGTATTATAAATGTTGTACTACCGACGTCTACGGGTCTCGGAGGAGAGCGCTAATAGCTGCAACACAGGTTTAAAATTATTGTAGCTGTTAACGAGCACTAAAAAATTGTGACCTGTTTTTTGTTCCAGTAAAATATATTGATTTGATTTGAGACTTGGCTTAGGTGGTTGACGTTCATGATGTTAATATTCGACTTTGAGTTAAAAATGGTGAAGCTATATACAGTTAAATGGTGTAGCTATTCCACACCATTTGCCTGCCAGAAAGTTTCTAGAAAATTAATGAAGGCAAAGTTACAATTATTGTTTTTCGTCTGTAAGATCGAATCATTCCTTCGTAGGGCATCAGCTTAGCTATATACATAAACGGAAAAGCGTACTAGGTGAGGTTCTATTCTAGTAAGTCCCTACATCCGTGCCTTCCTCTAAAGTTTCCCGTTTAAGTTTCAGTTAAGTGCGACTGATGGCTAGCAAATGGCGGCCACAATCAACTGATGCGTTTAAACTCCAATCTAACTCATTTGGTTAAGTCTAACCTCTGGTGAAGCGATCGTTAGGTTTAGTGAGCATTTTGGTTAATGCTCCGGTGAAGTGCAGCTGATTAGAGTGAAGTATTATGTTACTGAAGGAAAATAGGAAAAATAAGAAAATAGGGGCTTGCTGAAAGTCCTAAGGCCGGTTCTAGGCCGTTATAAGGACCGGTTTTACTCTAAAACATTGGTGTCATAATCACGCTTAACATTTTGTGATTCTAGTTAATTAATTATCTTTAGTACTTAGGGATTCGATTTCTGTCTAGTGGTGCCTGAATGGTGGTTTCAAGATACCTAATCTCGGTCTAAATCTTCTGAGAGATCTAAATCAATAAATCATTATCAGAAATCTTGTTCCAAAACTTCAGTCTTACGGCTTGCTAGTATTATTTGTGTAGGCGCTAAGGTTTATAGAAATATTAATAACATTTATTTTTTTATCCTAGGATAAAAATATTTACTTCTAGCTTTTTTAGGTAACATAACATACGTCGATATTATTAAATAAAAAAATTCTAAAAATTTCTAGTTCTACAAATCCTGTACAACCGAATCACAAACGTTAACCCCATTCAACTGGTCCCAAAGCCCCGAAGTCGGGAATCCCTAGAAGCGAAACAGACAGGTAACCCTTTTTATACCGACTTCAACATCGACGAAGTTTGAAGTCGGTCCGAGATAATCTTGCCGCAGACAGACAGACAGATAAACAGTTTGTATCTTTGGTTCTTGTTCAGGTATTGGTAAGAGATGGTAAAGTATATACATATCTAGGTAGGTAGGGACGAGTAGGGTCCTCATTTATTTATAAGTTAATGAATTGTTACAAAGTGATAAAAATGTATCATGCCATTAATATGATCGTACCAATATGCATGATGTAAGAGGTATTTAATGATTTTGTATGGGAATAGAGTCCAGCGAGAATGCACGCAGTCCTATGGAAAACTAGTTTTATCAGAAGTAATAAAACTTGACTATTGGGGCCTATAAAAAGGTAATATTTATATGAATACCATTGAGTTAATAAACCTTGCTTAATTTGATTACAATCTGCACTTTATTATCAAAAGACAGACAGACAGACAATGAAAACCAAGTGCAAGTGTCGAAATAATTTCTAAAGGGCAAGCGAAGTGAGCTCAGAATTATGTTGGGGCGGGTCGGAATGAAATGATTTAGGATCAAAGACAATGGGGGGAGGAACGGTATGCCCTGAGGATTACGTTGAAATTAGAAAAAGTAAAGAGCTCCTTTTTTTCTCGAATGATAATTATTACCTACGGGTATCTTGACATAATCTTTGTGTCAATCATAAAAGATAGATAGATGGAGGTATGTATACAGGGTTAAATTGAATTCATGGGCATCCTTTTAAGGGGTCATTGTAATCATCATTATGAACAACTTTTACTATGGGCCCAAGACCGAAATCGCGAAAAAAAATCAGCTCTTCCATACATTTTGACGAGTTATGTGAACATAAATTTTAATGCAAGGAACATCTGATTTTTTTTCGCGATTTTAGTCTTAGTCCCATAGTAAAAGTTGTTCATAACGATGAGTACAATGACCCCTTAAAAGGATGCCCATGAATTTAATTTCACCCTGTATAACCGCCAATCTATTTAGAAAAATCTCACCGTGTAACTTTAGATGAATTAACTTGAAGTGAGCTCTCAATAGTATGAAGTCGTAGCATCACGCGGAATTTCGGCTCTTTTCAAGTTCACTTCACCTAAGTATTCGCAGTGAGATTTTATCAAAATAGGCAGATCCTATTGTATATGTAAAAAATTAAATTCTATTTTTTTGTGACCTTTTTCACCGCTTAGGTGCTTGAAATTCTGTCCTTTCTTGGCCAGTTACCTCCCTATTGATAAGTAACATATACCTAACTAATTTACAGATAAGTTACATTTAATCAACTTACAGTTAGTAAACTTATCTGTTATTAATTTGAACAAATTCTGTTCCGTTATTGAATTTCTCACGTCTGGCAATCCGAAGTAAATCAGAGCCTTATTCTATTACCAAATCAATATTTCCAAGTTGAAATCACTATCAAAGGTCAACATTTCAGCCTACTCACTGCCTACTCTACTAAATTAATATCTAAAAGCCTGTACTAATAACAATAGCTACACGAATAACGAGCATGTAATGTAGGAAACAATTCAATCAGCCGCGCGATCATACCCAAGGGACAACTTCGATCGATCGTCATAACCTGCCCGAGATGCCGCCGGTGCTAATAAACGCAGCTATGTACCTGGAACAATGAAAAACAGTTTATTAGGATGATTCAAAGAGAAGAAATAAATAGGTACAGTTAAGTGATAACACGTAGTAAGCAGAATGAGCGGCCAGCTGATACTGGTTTCGTTACAATCGACGTAGGTAATGAAATTGATCATTTTCCGCCTCATTTTAAGTGGTGTTGGAATAGGAAAAGATTTGGGTGGTTTACATTTTAATGAACGAAATGTAAAACAAGTTTTTAATTATGAAATGTAACAAAATCTTGATTAAAGAAATCGATGCTCTGATCAATTAGTGAATTCATTTCCGAGAAGTAGTTAATTACTAAAAGAAGATTTACTCTTAATTTGATTCGATTAGCAAACCTAATAAATCAAAGTAGCCGAAAATTGTGTCCAATTCTCAAATTCAACGTAAACGAATGAAAGTTGATTCCGAGGGAAATCATCCCAAATTGTTATGAAAGTACCTTTTAATTTAGAGGTCCCTAGGGCCCGGTCTCGGTCGGAGCGAAAAAGCTTGATTTTTATTTTACGTATCAGAGGATAATAAAGCAAAATATTTTCACAATTTCGAATTTACGGAGCCCCAAGACGTTTATGATTTTTTAAGCATCTAAAGTGAGAAATTAGGAAACGTTTTTCAAAAATTACATTCCTTTACTTATAAAAATAATCTTTCTTAGTTTCTCAAAACCTAGAGCAAATATTTTGTTAACTAATGCATTCAATTAGCAATTAACATTATAAATTCATTAGTTTTGTCATATTGTCGTACGCTAAAAGAAGCATTACCGCAAGCGCCTACTGTAAAAGCAGGAGCAAGTTCCTAGCGCAGCATTTTGTTATAATTTTAACATCAGGCGCTTATACAAAGCGATGGATAATAAAATCTGATGTAGGGAAAACGTCTAACACTTGTGTAATTTTGTCTTGTACTTATATTATAACGTTAATTAGGTAATTTCGTATAATATGATTATAACTTAATGACATTTTAGTTGAAAAACCCGCATGTTTCCGTGATAAATACCAACATGGCGCTTTCACCACAGACATTAAATACCTACCCAAAATAAGTGGAACATTTTTACGATACCGACAAAAACTGTATAAAATCGAGCGAACACATGTCCTGCCGCAGTATATAAACATAATAGAGTAGAACGCGAATTTACTCTAAAATCAACCGCACTCGTAAAATTCTTGATCACTTACTGCTTTAGGGGCAGTACACGAGAATGTGGGTGTGACCACGAGTTGTTGGATGAAGCGAATATGCAGTTTGAATAATCTGCATATTATTTAAATTTTGGAAATATTAGTTTATAGAAATAAATTTATTTTAAATAATGTATTCGTAAAATACTTTCATTGATCCATATCGGATGGTTTTCCTAACATGGAAGATAATGCATTTGTCGATACATTTTGCTATTCTTTAAGACATATTCTAGTTCAGCGTAGAAGCAATCTCTTGTTTTCTAGCTGATCCGAAGAATCTTATATTTTATTTTGTAAAGACATTTCAAGCAGGTACCTGGTTTCAGTCTTATTTTGTCTGACTTTATTTCGCAAGGGTAAAAATGTATCTCAAAGAGCTTATAGACGTGAGTGCCTTTACCCGACTTCCACAGAAGGAAGGTAATGTTTTCCAATTGAATTACATTGGTGAATTATTTTTATAAAATAATTCTAACTAATAATACTACAACCATCTGCACAATAAGATCAGCAAACCGTTCGTCATTAGATATCCCATTACATAAACCAGTTTATCACGACTAGAAGAAAACGATCCAGTCGCCGGTTAACATCTAAAACACAATTTTAATTAAATCCATTGATTAAATAAATTTAAATTCGAACCCAATAGTGGCTATAAACTTTCAATTTAACAGCCCATTTGTTTGGCAAGAAAATTAAAGTCCGCTGGCCCGATAATAGGTGTTCTCACCCTATAAATAATTTGCACAACTTGATAGGTGTTTTGCTCAGGCCAGCCAGGATGCGGTTGAAAGTCGTAAAGTTTCGGATATAGAGGCCCCAAGTTTAGTAAAACTGCTGAGGAAGATATTATTGGTGTTCATTAATTTTCATGGAACAAATTTTAAACGGGTCAATGATTTTTGTGTGCTTATAATAGCCATAACCTTAATATTGCGATCCTTCACGAAAATTAACACGAAAAACCTTTTAATTTTAAGCAGAGCGACTGGCTTTTCAGCAATCTACGTTTCTTCAGAATAATTATAGGTACAAACCTACTGCCTTTAAATAAAGTGACTTACTTATCTTATTTTATCACCAAAAACCACAGAGTTTCAATAAAGATGATAATATTGTTACGCGCCACACTTGATGGCGACATTAGCTACTATTAGCGCCATCTAGTATCGAGTAGCAGAACTAATAATTATTCGGGTCCCTTCTAGAAACTTCGATGCTAGAACTTTCCAGAACTATCGATGTCTGGTCGGACGGGACCGATATGTACTCGAACATTCTAGATGTTTCTACGGTAGAAGGTTCTGGAACTATCCGAGGCCTATATAAGGCCGGTGTGCCTGCGAGCCGGGAACAGTGTTGGATAAGCGATACAAGCGATAACATCGAAGCGATCTTCAAGTGCGACTCTCAAGTGATCTTGTAGTGCGATTGTGTTTTATTTTTAGTGTGTTAAAGTTGTAATTGCTGTTTTTATTTTTGGTTATCAAATCGGCAGTTTTTATTGTCACGAACCCCAAGCTCGTAACAATTGGTGTCAGAAGCAAGGATTAAAATCATGCCGATTCTACCGAAGGACGACACGGAGGGTATCCGTACCCGGAGTCAACGCCAGCAAGAGACGGACCAGAGGCGATTCGGTGGAGCAACGCCACAGACGTCGGAGGGCCAACTACCGATCACGGAAGCCGGACCGTCCACAGCTGCTCCAGCATCATTAGCACCAGATTTTGCTGCTCTAATGATGATGCTGCAGGAGCAGGCTCGCCGACAGGAGGAACAGGCTCGTCGGTTGGAAGAACAGCTCCAGCGAGATAAGGAGGAGCAGGTGCGCCGCCAGGAAGAGCAGATGCTCCTTATGAAGGACCTTCACGCTGCCTTCGGGAAAGACATGAAGGAGGTGAAGGATAAGGTTGCCCAACATGAAAACCGCCTGTTGGAAGTTGAAACCCGAATCGACCAAGTGAAGGAAACCGTGATGGCTGACGTGAAGAAAACCGTAATGGCTGACGTAAAGAAAACGCTGGATTACCTTAAACTTGAGGATGGAATCGCAGCCTCCGTAGCTACAACACCTTCGCTACGTGGATTTAAAGTGCCACCGTTCGACGGAACTTCTTCCTGGTCGGCCTACAAGATCCAGTTTGAGGCTGTCATGAAGGCGAACGGGTGGAATAAAAATCAGGCCATGACTGCCCTCACCCTAGGCCTGCGCGACCAGGCCTTAACTGTGCTGGAAGCTCTTGGAAAAGAAGTGACTTACGAGCAGCTCCTTGAGGCATTGGAGGCTCGGTATGGTGACGCTCACCTGGAACACGTGTATCGTGCGCAGCTCAAGGATCGTGTGCAACGCAGTAACGAAACCCTGCAGCAGTGGGCCCTTGAAGTGGAGAAGCTGGTTCGTAAAGCTTACCAGTCCTTGCCTGCGCTTATTGATGGGAACCTGGTGCAGGTATTTATCGACGGCATCCGTGACCTTGAAGTTAGAGCTGCTGTGAGGCTCGGTCACCACGGGACGCTTAAGGACGCCTTGGCCCATGCACTGGAGGTGGAAGCTGTGCGGCAGGATCATCGTTCCCATCGCGTCAGAGAGTTTGCAGTGGCTACAGTTCGCGACCGCAATAGAAGATACAGCCCTAGGTGCTACGGCTGTGGGGAAAGGGGCCACCTTCGATCCAGTTGCCCGAAGCGAACTGCAGAAAGGGAAGTTGGCTGGTCTCCAGAGGGTAGTGCGGCTAACAGCACCGCCCAGCAGCAGCAGGGAAAACGAGCAATAGCCAGGACTGCGGGGCGGGTGCTGTCTGATGTTCAAAGAGCCCCGACGATTTCGATCACACAAAACTATGACGGGAAATCTCATGGCAACGCAGATGCATTGTCTAGAAGACCTTGTCCTGAAGACTGCAAGTATGGTACTAGGCAAGAGGGTAAGGAAGTGGTACCTGTGAGGATGCTCAGGACAGACCTCAGCAACGAGTGGAAGGAAAGCCTACAGCGTGCACAGCAGGAAGATTCGGACATCAAGCCGATTCTGGAGTGGATAAAGGCCAGAGAACCTAAGCCCAAGTGGAGCGACGTCTCAGCGATGAGTTCGATCACAAAAAGCTATTGGGCCCAATGGGACAGCTTGATGATTCAGGATGGAGTCCTGTGCCGTAAATGGGAAAATGCTCGGGGGGACAGCTGTCATTTGCAAATTGTTGTCCCTAAAGCTCAAGTACCGGATGTTCTACAGCTTTACCATAATGGTTGTTCAGGAGGTCATCTGGGAGTAAAACGGACTCTACTGAAGATACGAGAACGGTTTTACTGGGTCCACTGTCGGGACGATGTCGAGGACTGGTGCCGCAAATGTACGAGTTGTGCAGCTGTAAAGGGACCTCAGACTCGTAGTAGAGGTGCATTGAAATTGTACAATGTTGGTGCACCATGGGAGAGGATAGCCCTAGATGTTGCGGGACCGTTTCCGGAAAGTGAAAGTGGTAACAAGTATTTCATGGTTGTAATGGATTACTTCACTAAGTGGCCGGAAGTCTTCGCCATACCAAATCAAGAAGCTTCGACAGTTGCAGATAAATTAGTCCATGAAGTCTTCTGTCGTTTTGGAGTACCTTTAGAGATTCACAGTGATCAAGGAAGGAATTTTGAGTCCCAAATATTCCAGGAAACTTGTCGAGTTATGGGTACTCATAAAACGAGAACAACTTCTTACCACCCACAATCGGATGGAATGGTGGAACGATTTAATCAGACATTGGAGAGATACCTGGCGAAAGTTGTGGAAAATCGGCAACGAGATTGGGACAAGCACATACAACCGTTTTTGTTGTCATATCGAAGTGCTGTTCACGAAAGTACATCGGTGACACCAGCTTTCGCAAACTTTGGAAGAGAATTACGGTTGCCTGCAGACCTGATCACTGGAATACCACCTGATGCCCCACGCAGTATAACCGATTATGCGAATGACTTGCGGAACAAAATGAATGACATCTATGAGCACGTCAGACAATCGGGCCAGCAAATGTCTGAGAAGATGAAAACCCGTTATGACCGCAAAATGAACAATAAAGGGTTCGACCAAGGTTCACTAGTATGGTTGCACAATCCAGTCCGCAGCAAAGGGAAATCTCCTAAGCTTCAAGCTAAATGGGACGGACCGTACCGGATTGTGACAAAGATCAATGACGTAACCTACCGGATACAGAAAGGTGCAAGAGGTACTCCTAAGATCGTCCATGTGGATCGACTGGCGCGTTATTATGGGGCCAATAATGCTCGGGACGAGCATGTCTTAGGAGGGGGCAGTGTTACGCGCCACACTTGATGGCGACATTAGCTACTATTAGCGCCATCTAGTATCGAGTAGCAGAACTAATAATTATTCGGGTCCCTTCTAGAAACTTCGATGCTAGAACTTTCCAGAACTATCGATGTCTGGTCGGACGGGACCGATATGTACTCGAACATTCTAGATGTTTCTACGGTAGAAGGTTCTGGAACTATCCGAGGCCTATATAAGGCCGGTGTGCCTGCGAGCCGGGAACAGTGTTGGATAAGCGATACAAGCGATAACATCGAAGCGATCTTCAAGTGCGACTCTCAAGTGATCTTGTAGTGCGATTGTGTTTTATTTTTAGTGTGTTAAAGTTGTAATTGCTGTTTTTATTTTTGGTTATCAAATCGGCAGTTTTTATTGTCACGAACCCCAAGCTCGTAACAATATCATCTAGATACCACAAACGGCATATAAATCCGAATAAGGATATCCGCAATAACCGCATACTTTATGTTTGTTCGGCGCTCCGAGCGGATATAAGCTCTAGTTCGCGGATTAGTTTCGGTTTGACCTTTAGTCAACCGCTAGATATAAACAGATATTTCTATTTGACTTTACCCTTTAAATAGATCTCCTCGTATGAATTTACACATTTTCTACAAAAAGCGAAATTACAACCCCGAATCGCAACAATATAATTATGATTAATTTTATCTTACTAGATGCTTGGTAAATTTGAATTAAAAATAAGGTTTTGAATTGGTTAAGCGAATTGCAAGCCAAAACGAATGACCATAGTTTTGTTTATGTTAGTAAAAACTTTGATCATTTAAAAGTTTCTAGTGCAGAGCTATAAAACTGAATAAATCTTAGTTTAAAAGTTATTTAAGCGAAGCAAGCATGCATGATCGTAACATTTTTCTTACATCTACAAGCGAACGTTTGAATTTATTAAACATTCCATGAAATCTTAACCCCGGCGAACCGACATAAAATCAAATATCTTCAAAACTTTAAACAGCAAAACGGAGAAGTAAAAATATAAAATGTAGCCGCAATTTCAAGCAGAGATAGTCTAACCTCGTCTGGCTACGAATTGTGAATAAAACAAATCTGTCTTCTTGGCGTTTAGCTCTTATTTCCATCCACTTCCCAGCTATTTCCCACTTATGGTGCGGTCCAAGGCACGGGGTAATGGCGCTCCTGTTTAAAGTAGTGTAGTGCCGTCTCGTGGGAGAAAAAGATTAATCGCGTTTCAGAGAGATGTGACGACGTAGTGGGAATATACTTTGATTTAGCTAAACCGACTGCTGGGATGGTTCTTGATTTAACTGATGGGTTTGCTGTATTTGTACTGGGTGGTTAAATGTGAGATTTCTCGTTTTCTGCATTGAATGGACGGTTATATGTAATATTATTTGATGGGTCACTTCTTCCCAGCACTAGGAAATGGTGAAAGGCGGTTTTGTGGGACTATTGTATGTAGTGTGCAGATTTTCAACTTAGTTTAATTATATGACTTGATTGTTATGTGCCATCCTACGTATAATATATATGGCCCAGGGAAATGAGGATATCAGGGATTTCACGAAACACTTTGGGTTATCACGAAATCCCGGTAGATGTCGAATATTCTTGTTTATTACGTATTCTTACTAAAAGTATCTAGTGATATGACAAAATACTAATTTATCGTCAGTGATATGTCGTTTCATTTCCCTGCGACATATATAATTATCATTTAGGATATTCATTTAGATACGATTGTTGTTTTCTTTCATCCCTACAACGTCAATTTAATCACAAACATATTTTTTTTATCCATAAGCTTATAGAATTTCATCGGTTATATGGTTTCGTGACTTTATAAAACTGCCGTCAAATCGCTAGGCTAACAGTTTGCGTCAAGCGCGGACCATTTCCCGTGTTCCGCTGTGTCATTGCGCGAACACGCCACATCGTCAACTATTCAGCCACTATTCGCATTCTTCTCATGTGTACGTACCTATCATAGGATTTATCGCTGACTTCGTTCGCTACTTGTTCAATGAGTAGAAAATAGATTTCTATGGATTGGTTTCAGAAGATATCATGATGACTTGGAGAAATTGCAGTTTCAATTTTATTTTTTCGTCACAACGTAGTTAAATATTGCCAGAAAGCGAGTCCTTGAATGTCACTGTTCTCAAGTTTAGCCAAGAAACAACACTACAAGTTTTATTGAACGATGACATGAAATCACTGCAATTTTTCAATGCGATGTTGCTATTCGTATAAGTGACACTCACATAGATCATAAACAATCTTCAGACATCATAAATGTTTGAACCATTAATATGGTTCAGCTGACTTTATGAAATAAGCTGTGCATGTCAGGAATACGTGAACTCCATCCGGCAATGCTAGAAGCTGAATGTAATGGAAATAATTGCACTGAATAATTATGATATTAACATGAGCATATATTGTTTTAGCTATTACAGCAGCGTGTTGGGCTTTTATTTAGATTTCCATTTATAGAACTTACTTCTTACTTGATATCTCCAATGAGGATCTGGATTTGGAGTAAGTTTTAAAGCCTCTAGTCTACATTTGAGTATAATGTTGATGGTGATAAGAGTTTTGTATAAGAATAATAATATATACTTTACTAAAGTAAAGTAAGCCGAGAAATAGCTTAACTTAAACTAAACCGCTAAAGTACAGTTCAGGATATTCTCAAAAGAACGAAGACGAAAGCAAAGTGAGAATCTTCTCACATTATAAAAAAAAACTATGCTAAAGTAATTTGCATCGGAAAACCATTCAGACAGAAACCTAACGAACTTTAGAAACACGAAAACCTCGTAAAAATAAAGAAGTCACAATCTCTAGCTAATAAGAGCGGTGCGGCGTTAGCGGCGTCTGCGTCTGCGGGGGCAAATCACTCGTGAATCGCTTACCGTACTTATTTCCATTCCGGGCTATTTCACACGTAGCCTCAGAGCGGCGACATTATCTGACACACTGGCTGGAAGAGCAGGAGTTTTTTTAGGAGACGTTGAATAGAATTCTTAGATATTCACAGGCAGATGGAAATTATGATTTTAATATCGAATATGAAATTGCATTGGAAATATTAATTTCCGGATGACAACACATCAGTCTTTTATCTTTTACTGGAAGGTATAGATTTTTTCTTTATACAGTTGTTAATTAGAGAAAGCAAACTTGATAAACTTTTGATAGTAACCACCACAAATGATTCAAAAAAATGTATAGTTATGAGAGCATTATTTTAGACTATTGTAGTTTTCAGATTTATTTGTAGGCATAGTTTTGTCTCAAATTAAAATTATAAAGATAAATGAATCTTCTTAACCAAAAACAAAAAAAAGTTATTAGTCAATTCCCCAGCCCGTGTGTTCGGCTTACAAATGGTTGAATCTGAGAAAACATCGCGTCTGAAGCGATCGAGCGTGAATTATATTCATATGATATCCTCTGAACGGATTACTGCCGAGCCGATTGTATTGATGCCTCTGTTTGCAGTCTGAGTGTGCCATAATCTAGTGATTTAATGTTATTCTATAGCGGAGTTCGGTTGAAGATAATGTTTTGGGTGGAGGAAATACTCGTACGTAAAAGCTTAGGGTCTTACATGTTTAGTTTTGTAGTACTTTAAAGAGAGTCTTTGGTTAACTGAAATGAATTCAGTTTTAACAGTATTCAAACATTAAGAATTATTAACACAACAAACACAATATAACCAGATGGTTACAACAATATATCGTCCAAATAAACCACAACAACAATCATTCACAGTCCCATTCGAGGGGTTGCAAAAAACAGTCGAAAGTACCCAGAGCTCCCTACGACCCCAGCCAAGACGCCAAACAAATCGTTTGTGTTGCTCTAAGATATTGAGGAAGTCAGGAACGATTGTTGCGACGGAGACTTAATGGTGCCGTGAGGTGAACAATCGACAAACGATACCGAATTCATTTAGTTTAGAAGAATTGGGGTTCAATATTAGATTGTGTGTTGAAATTGGTCCGGATAGTTTTCTGTTTTTGGAAGCCATTCGATAGTCTTCATTATCAAGTACCAATGTTACAACAGAAAATAAAAGTTTTCGTGCTAGCTTTGCAATCTTCATACTCCGTAAATTTTATTATGTAGCCTTTCGTTTTCTTACCCATATCTTCCTGACCCCATAAAATCACAACCACTTAATTTATTTCAAAGCAGACATGTGGAAAGGCGGTCAGAGAAAAAAATTACCCAATCATGTACCAAAACGTTTTCAAGATTAGTTTTCTTTATGGAGACAGAGGGGGGGGGGGTGGACGAGGGTCGTGGACATCAATCAGCCTGTCCCCCACCCCCCTGACACGGTTGTGATTTGTCAGGTTACACGCTTATTTAATAGTATAGTTGGCAAGTGTGGATGGGTCTTGTTTTTTGTTTCAGAAAGATGCCGTATTTCATACTTGCTGTCTAAGCAAGTATGAAATATCTTTCTGTTATCAGTAATGTGAAACCTGTTTGTTCTAGAAGCGTTTCTATGTTCTAGACTTTCAGTTGCCAAGCCAGCTTAGGATAAGTTCAGTCGTAATCTTACAAAGGCTTTATTGGCCGTTTTCGTCTGTCTCAGCAATTAGTTGTCTCTAGAGGTCCAACTTTTGGGTCTGAAGAACTTAAAGTTAGAATTAGACTATCCTTTATTATATTTCTTGTTATTATCTCTAGTAACAGAAAATATTTTGTCTAACGCAGCTGTATTTTTAATGTCTTTCTCATCGTTCGTATTTTCCGTCGTGCCTGTGTTTTTCATTGTACAAAAGCTATTAATATATTACCAACAACTTTAGACTTCTCATCTCCACTTAAAATATCCATTATATCTTCAGTCCTTGATCCTGGTTCAGGAGCAACATAACGCCACATCACGCCGTCAATATCATTCATCAAGCTGAACTAATTTCCGCCTGTTGCTATTCGCTTCCCCTCTCATACAGTTGATGTATCACCTTTTTATTTCACATGCTTCAGGATTATTACTGAGATATTCTTTGGATTTGCCTCGATTATTATTGATGATGTTCTAACGGTGCTTGAGGTGGGTGTTCTTATTTTGTAGTTAACTTTGCGGGTTTGATTCTGTAGGTAGTATCGTATTACAACTTGTCTATTTCATTTTTCATTTCATTATTATGGTGTAAGGAATGTAATTCAATCCAGATCATTATAGAAACGGTGAAATTTGATCAGCACGCTAGAAATAACAAGCTATCTTTTACCTTACGAAACTTATGAAAAACATATAGCAGCATTTTTCACAAAAATGTTTACTCTAAAAGCCTCTACCACAGCCTGCAGCCCAAAATACAACCCATAAACCTCATGGCATAAACAACCCATGTCCAAGCTGATTAACTGGTCATCGGATACAGGGGTGTAATGAACCTGACCCAAGTAATGGGGAGACTTACCCCCGATGGTAAAAAATGGGCCGAATATGTTGTTTATGGTTTTCCGGTAGCTTAGTGACAGATTTTGAGAGTGATGACATGGGAAATGTGACGGCGGGTTCACGTCGTCAAAACCTTTCGCATTTTCGGAATGAGGGTTATTTATTTTGGATCCATTAAAGATGGATGTAGTTTGTAATACAATAAGTAGTCTAGCATAAAATACGTTGTTATATGGTTATTGTTTTCTTTTTACTGGGAACAACGCGGAATAAATGCAATAGATATACTGCTTTTCTCTTACACTTGGAAAATTACAACTAAACATTCACGCTAAAATAAACTAACTTAAAAAAACAGTACAATATATCTAATTTAAATCATGCAACAGATTTACGAGCAATATATTCTGCGGACGAGGTCCATCGGTGACATAGTACCGGCGAAATTGGCACATAAGTTAGCGCCCGCGCCAATGGACAGCAAACGATAGCAATTCAACATGGATTCCGGTGACGATATCGATTTCCCCTTCTGAAACGATTCTGTCTGTGGAAAATGATATAGACGCTTTTGTTTCGATGACAATTTTTGTGTTGGATGTCCGATTTGATATGATTCTGATTGCGTTTTGCGAAATAGATGTGTGATGTGTTGAAATCTTTTGTTATTGGTAACGGGAAGATTGGGGTGCGAATGTCGTCCAAAGCATTTTTGCTACCAATTTCTGTAAGTGTGATTCACATACTTATATAAATAAAAGCTATCATAACAAAAACATTAATCTCAAACTCAATCATAATGTATTACGTGGAAGACCTGGATGAGACTCGCACAGACAGGGAAAGCATGGCACAAAAGGGAGGAGGTGTATACAAAATAATCGGTGAAATAAGGCTGGCAATGATTATGAGGATGATAATGTATCTTAGACATTACAGCCGGGTACATATTTGAATTTCGAAAATTTAAATATCTACGGTAAAAATGTCAATGTTCAAAACATCGAAAATTTAAATATCGAACGACCATAAAACCGAAAATTAAAATAACGTAAGTTTATATTGTCGAATGGTTAGATAACCTACGTCCAATATATCTAAAATCTAATTATCGACAAACATGACATCGAAAGGCTTAAATATCGAAGTACAGATTATCTAATGACGTAAATATCGAAGTACAGAGTATCGAATGTCCTAAATATCGATATTTATTTATATGTTGTGCTACAAAAATTAGTGACAGAAACAAATCGCTGCAAAACCGACTCCACGTGGTCTTGTCTGCCCTACCCCTAGAGTGTAATTTAAGCCCGCGTAGGCGCAGAGGGGCGAGGCGGCCCGCGAGCTGAGGCGGAGGTGGCTTTAACGCCCGCCGCCGCGGCTGAGGCTGTTAAAACCATCGACGACGATAAGCTCGCGTGGGACCGCCGGAGCCCCGCAGCGCCGGAGCCGTGACAGAAACCATGCCTGCTGCATGATGCATGCTCGCTTGCACTCTGCATGCTTAAGTAATATTATTTTCACATAATAAATAACTTAAAAAAAACACATTTGTAGGCCGCGCCCGCTCTTACATCTTATGTCGACGGAGCCCCGCTACGCGGGGCCCCTATTTCTGTGTAAAGGGTTTAAAGTAACCTAACCTAACCTAACACCGGGGTGCCCTTCGCTCTCTCTTGCATCCTGCAACCATGCTTACCTGCAAGTTCGATATTTTAACTAGTAGGTATTTTTAACGTAAATATAATGAACTAAAGTGTATTGAATGTTGACATTTTGAACTTAGGTATAATGACTATCGATGTTTTTAATCATTAGATATTTTTATAACTCGGCATTTCAATTTTAGACATTTTATGCTTAGGTATAACAATTTTCGACATTACGATATAACCGATATTTAAATTTTCGATGTTTTGAACGTTGACATTTTACACGTAGGTATTTTAATGTTCGACATTCAAATATGTACCCATTACAGCCACATCTTTCAATTTACCTATCATTCTCTCACGTTAAAAGCTGTTAGTATCCATCCATCGACCTATACATATAGTTAGTTACTTTTTCATCATCAAGGGAAACGACTATTTCCTCCTTCTGCCAGATAGCTGACTTCTGTTTGCGCCGCACAAACTTCGACACTACTTGTTTTCGTAAATGACGTCCGATTACATCCGAATAGGTTTCCGATTGTAGAACCGATGTATCGAATAGGATTTTGTGGGTGTTTGAAACGATGTCCATACGTCTGTCCGTCTTGTTTAATGCTGATGTATTGTTTGTTCAAAGCGCGAGTGTTTGATGGATGGGGAAACGAATCGAAAACGATTGTTTTACCGAAATATTTCGAGTGTGGGGTATGTCTTGTGAGCGATTCGTTTTTCATCAAATGGTTTTGGATAGTTTTTTTATGTTTCAAATTGATGTATTAAAGATTTTCACGTTTATTGATGATAATATAACAAAGTCCGAGATCTATAAACATTACTCAGCTCGTGCTTTAACTTAGATATGTTTCTGTCTCTACCTTGCATTTATGTAGTTTGACAGTTGTGCGACCGTGCCAGGAATAACGCTTAGCTAATGCTAAGTAATGTTTATACGAGTAAATCACAGCCATAGATCTCTACAGTTTTGGACAAGAGAGGAAATTTCCAGTAACAAAATTCAGAAGCTGCACCAAAGGATGCAAAGACTGCAGATTCCGTAGAACTTCCATTTCTGCAAGAAATATTCCACCAATTTACTATATTTGTAACTATACTTGTAACTATTCCAGCATCTTTAAACTAAGTATTTGTATCGACGAAGCTGCGTTCGAAGCGAAGCACTACAAATTGTTAACCAACAAATATAGTTGAAGTTTAACAAATATTTCGTAAGCTGGTCAAGTTTAAATTATATTTGGTTAGAGTTTGGTGTAAAGGACCTCTGGGGTATTGATGTGTACTCGGGTTTAGAGGTTGTGGCTTGAGGTTTAGAAGTAATGGAGTGTGAGATTGCTGGACTTAAAGTGGCGATGGATACTTCAGTAAGCTTGAACCTAGTTTGAGTTGTAGACAGATAAAAGCTTTTAAAAATATGGGAAGAAAAATAGGCTCTATTGTCAAAATACTTTTGACTAAGCATACCTAACCTATAACGTTCCCATTGCTGGGACACAAGGCTCGTCTCTATGAAAGGGTAAGCGGGCCCAGTGCGGGTTGGTGGATGACGTGGATGTCACAAGACTTAAAATTTTCGGTTCTAGTACATGCCGGTTTCCTCACGATGTTTTTCTTCATCATTATGAGAGTAGCGGTAATGAAATAAATTACACAAAGTAATGCGCCTGCCTGGGTGCGAACCCACGACGACATGTGACATCCTCAACCCGCACTGGGCCCGCATGGTGGATTACGGTCCCTCTCATAGAGAGGAGGCCTGTGTCCCAGCAGTGGGAACATTATAGGCTGATTATGATGAGTTGGTATAGAACAGCTCGTCGCAAATCTGAGGTTACAATTTAACAATGAAAGTGTCTTTACGTCTCGGTGATTTCGATTTATTTATGCAGTAAGGGTGATTTTATTTTATTTAGTTCCAAGTGTTACCAATGTTGTGCGGTACATTGTGCCTATTCGATTACGAGTGTTTAAGAGGAAATACGGGTGGTCTTTTCTCCATATTATAAACATTCTCGCCTGTTTTCTTTCTGGTTAATGA
Organism: Amphipoea oculea; assembly: GCA_945859645.1. Taxonomy (NCBI): domain Eukaryota; kingdom Metazoa; phylum Arthropoda; class Insecta; order Lepidoptera; family Noctuidae; genus Amphipoea; species Amphipoea oculea. The sequence goes on along the minus strand of OX243883.1, from coordinate 836,878 downwards.
TCATAAAGCAATGATTGTAACAGAATAATAAATATTAACTACTTGTATGTCCCTATGTTTTCCTTTTTGATGATACATTATTTTTATTATAAGCAGTAAAACCCTCAAAAATGCTCAAAATTGCCAATTTAAACCGCTGTCAACAGAGGCCTAGTGTACAAAGACAACTATTAATGAAAAAAGAAAAACATAGGGACACAGTATATATCATTCTTATTTAGTTTGTGAAATATCTTTTAAATTGGTTCAATATTGGAGGACGAAATAGGCGAGAGCCAAACCTCGAATTATGACTTTTTACTTAGGCTTTTTCAATAGTCTCTCCGACCGCATTTCCTCTTAAGGATTTTGCCTTTAAATTCTTGTAAAATCACGACGAAACTAAACAAAATAGTAAAATCAGTTTACTGCAACAATAATATTGTAAAAATTTAGAGAGTAGTATAGAAACCTTTGATCTTGCAAACTATGTATCGTGTGGGGGCTGGGGATGGGGCGGATTGAAACAGATTTGAATAAAGGAATCGTGCAAACATTGAGAAGCGAAGATTTTCACTCGACTTTATAGCGAAAAGGATACAGATTTTATATTTTTTATTACGTTTAAGAGGAAAACTTGTACGATATGTTGTCGTCGTTTCAAAATATCAAAAGATGTGTTTACAAAAATTCACGTACTTAAAATTCTATTCACATTTATGCTGAACTGGGCCTATTTTGCGCAGCCGTGAGGCACACAATACCTGTTTTTTTTAGGATTCCGTACCTCAAAAGGAAAAACGGAACCCTTATAAGAACACTTCGTTGTCCGTTCGGTCAAGAACCTTTTTCTCAGGAACCCGCAGAGTTATCGAGTTGAAATAAATATCAAATATTCAGGGCTGCAATTCCTTGAAGCAGTGAAAAAATCAAACTTCTAAGTCAACGCAATCAAAAGCTACGGGCGTTTATGTTCCGGAATCAAAACCTATAGGGCACTTCCCGTTGACCTAGAATCATGAAATTTGGCAAGAAGCAATGTCATGTAGCACAAGTAAAGGAAAAAATCCGAAAACCGTAAAAATGTAATTACATTAGAAAAAAAAAATCAAAAGTATTTACATGCCTACTTTGTACGGAGCCTTCGGTGCGCGAGTCCGACTCGAACTTGACCGGTTTTTCTTTGTGTGAATATTGTGTGCCTTACTTAACCTGGGTCAAGTAGGCTTATTTTCTTTCTTCTGACAAAAACTGTGTGGCTTACAGATAGTTATTATTGAATAAATTGAAACTTAAAACTCTCTACCTGCGTCTGTTTTTCCGAGCGCATACAACCCGAATCTCTTCAAAGTGAGAGTGAACAGGCTTCTTCTGGGTAAGCTCGCTCCATCGTCGACTTTGTCTCTGTCACCTTTGACCTAGACTAGAGTCAAGAGCAAGCCCATTAAAAAAAAAATAGTCCCTCTGGGCTTAACTAAATACTATTTAAACTTGAGACTAATTTTATTATTAGAAATTGTTCAATTGAGTTCAAATTGAAGTAAGATCAAAGGAAATTATTTAACGTAGAAAATGTACTATTTCTAAAACAAACGGAGGACTTTGATCAAGACTATAAATCCGGGAACATTCACAATAATTTCCACTTCAGTTATTTCTTCCTTCCATTCAATACAATCCCATGAATTAAACATATTTATCACAAGAGAAAACCCATTTAATATTTGTTCAGTTCAGCATAGTATTCCCAACCTCAGTCCGACTAGTGATTTATATTGCTCGATAACTGTTCTTATCGATAGTACATTCGTATGCGAGCAAACAGTGCAGACCACCCGTTTCACATTATCTGGCCACAACACTAAGCACGCTGTAGCCTTGGAGCTGATATCTTAATAATAGGGTTGTGGGTATACTATCGATATGTGTGACGATGTGATAATACTTGCGGTTTTTTTTTTAATGGTGGCCAATAAGGAGACTAAATGTTAAATTATTTTGAATTATAGCCGCTGAACTTTCTCTACGAACACTATTTTTATAAATGCTTTGTAAAAAATTTTCGTTCAAATAATGTGTTTTCTCTATGTTTATTATCAAGTGATAATTTTAATTATACCTATACTAGTTACTTGGTATTTTTTTGTTTTAACATGAAATTACCTGAGGAATAAGTTTTTCAAATCTGATTATGAGTATTTACTTACAATTCAAAACAGTCGAATTATTTCATGTTGATGTAATATAAGCAAACAAAAAACATCAACAATATTCTATACGGATACAAGAGTCTATTTAATTTCATATAAAATAATAACATAATATCGATAGTCGAGCAAGCGCAGCCCTATACCACGCAGGTGCGCCTTCGGTCGTTGCGATCAATTAGTCGATAAGCGTTGTGTGCTTACGGCTCTACGGTCTACGGCCATGAACCACAGATGAACCACAGTGTACCATGAACAGTAGGTGCACTCTAATCTAACCGTAATGTTTTACGTTGATAAGACACTTTATTTGCGTGAGAAATAAATTGTGTGGAATATTTTAGGTGTGAGTGTTTGGGTACAGTTCACAGTGAGTCTGGAAGTATTTGGAGTTTATTTATTTGAATGTCTAAGACAAATTGTTTCGCTAAAGTATAAGAGGTAATACATTCCAGTCTCGACCAACATTTGTTTAACTGCGATTAGAAATAACTAATAAACTATAAAGAAAGAAAGAAAATACGTTTATTTGCGGTAAAAATGACGCAAAAAAGAACATAAACACAAAAAATAAAATAAAAAGGTAGGGGGAAACATATATACGTCACATCCACGCAAAACGGCTATCGCTCAGCATTATGCTGCGACCCTATGGAAGACAGAGCCCCAGCGCTGGTAACAACATTTATACAGGTTGAAATTGAAAACATGCGACAAATCGAAATGGGAGATTGTACTCATCATTATGAACAACTTTTACTATGGGACCAAACCTGAAATCGCGAAAAAAATCAGCTGTTCCCTACATTTATGTTCGCATAACTCGTCAAAATGTAGGAAACACCTGATTTTTTTTCAATCCATCCATCAATCCACCTTGTCCCACCGCAGTTCTTGCCCTGTGGTTAAACCTCAAACATTGTGTTCTAAGATCGTATTCATGGCGAGTGGCTATTGGCTTATTGTCTTAGCATTCATGTAAGATGCGATCCTATTGGAAATTCTCCGCCGAGTGAGATCCCAGTTGTATGGTCGGTGTCAATATGACAGAGATTTATCGTATTCTGGGAATGTTGAAGTAATCTTAGTAAATAAAATATAGCTTTTATCGGTTTTGTATTCTTCTACAAACAAAACTATCAAGTACATAGGAAGAAAGAAAGACGTTTATTTGCGGTAAAACATGACACAAAGAAAAAACACAATCAGAAAAAGGAACAAGTTGGAGAAAAATATTTGTCACATCCTCTCAAAACGGCCATCGCTAAGCATAATGTTAAGACACTATACGAGAGTACCACAGTACTGGTTTTCTTTATTTCTATGATCATGAAAAAAATAATCAGCTCTCCACAAAAAGTATAATTTCTCATGCAAAGTAAACTGCTGCATTAAGCTAACATAATACAAAAATTAAAACAATAACAAGCTATCCCATTCATACTACCCTCTTTAACAAAAAAATATAATCACAATTAAAAGTAAGAACACACAGAAATTCTTTTTTCATAAATGTCGCATCGTCCCCGGAAGCGAGTGTGGCCGGAAATAAAAGTTGGATGTAGGGGGAGGGGGTGCTAATCCCCAAGTAATCCACAGACTCAACCAAACAGCTTAGCTGGTAACTTAGACACTCTATAATAATATAAATAAAAGCTTTTTAACCAACTACGGTAAAGCCCAAAAGGAGGGTAAGTCAAAGGAAGAGAGAGTGCAAACTTATTTATCAGATAACAAACCGTATGCCCCATAGGATTTCCCATCGGTAAAGAACTACGAGCTTTAATACAAAATGTCACCCAGTATAACCCCTTTTGGAACCCCTACCTAGTGCTCATTTTCCTTATATAAGGAAGACTTGTGCAAAATTTTTAACCCAACGGTTTAGACCTGTGCGTTGTCTGTCACTGTGTGTGAATGAATGAATTTAAGATTTCCATTAATTCGATTATTATTTTACTGATTAAGTACTAAAAACTGGATTAAAAAACACCAAGTAGAAATATAAATCAGTATTGTTTAGAAACGCATACGGTTTGGAATTTTCCACTTGAGTTACCAAATAGTATATTTATGAGTTCAGTCGTTTCTACGTGACTCTAGAAATAACACAGGTTACCCATTAGGCAAAACATAAGCGTTATGTGGGTCAGTATATTCTGATAATACTATTCCTGGAGAACATACTAATGACAAAATAAATCGTACTGGATTTTGCTTACATTCAGTTGCAAGGAAAAACTCAGTATGTCGATAGATTTATTTTTAAACCTCTTCTTACCTGTTTGTAATTTCTTTAGCTAGAATTAAACATTTTGTAATCTGTAGATTTGTGTAGCGGACTAGAAACATTTGGACCGTCTTTCCTGTTTAGACCCACAGACTTCAAAGGAGAGAAGTAAAGGAATCTTTCACTTTATGGAAGCTATAATGATCAAGCCTTTATAATGATCAACCTTTCTTGTCATCCTGGTAGGGGTTTCTTTTTTCCTGAACTATCCCACTCAAACTCAAAGCATTTATTTCATTTTTATATACTTGTACATATTATTATTTTAAGATTGTTAGTGTTTCGTCTCGAAACAGTTTTATGTTTATTTTTTTGTTTAAGTATTTTTTTATATTCGTGTTAGGATAAGATGACACAATTTGGTTCATAGCATGGTTCTTTTTCATTTTTTATTGGTATATTGGGTCGGCGATAAACTGCGTCGACTGGAACGCACCCTTTCCTTGAGGAATGGTGGTTAGGTGTGAAGTTGGTACCCCCGCGCACCGCCATGAAGTTAGTCAAAAAGCAGCATTCAACGCGTACGCACGTTACCGCGCCGCGTCGCCGCCGATTTGCAGTGCCGTGTTTTCCGTTTGATTCAATTCCCTAGGATTAAAGTTCCCCTTTCATCTTCCTGGAAGACAGTGTTTTTTACGTGACCTATGGACCTATATGTGTGGGATTATTGACTGGAGATTCTCTGTGTTGTGCTCTGCCGGCAAGCCCCTCGATTCTACCAAGCCAGGACCCTCGGACTGTGGCTGCGGGAAGGTTGAAGCGGGTAAGTCGCTGGACCCAGTAAATTCCCTACATAACTGTTTGTTCCTACGAACCGGATAATATCTTCCAAATTGTGTCGTCTTGTACCGCGTGGGTAGTTCTGTACGGTGTGTAAAATTCGCCATCTTTGTTTAACAAAATGCCGGATGACGAAGCATCTTCTTGCCAACAAGACATCTTCGAAAGGGATTTAATTTTGGACGAACTCAAGCGAATTCTTTTACTTGCAAATTCAAATGAGCAACAATTTCGGTCGCGAACATCAGATTTATTGGCTCACCAAAGAAAGTTCACTAAGGTTCAGGCTAAGATTGAAAAGACGCTAATTCAATCCAAATCTTTTTGCAAAGATGAGAACATTAAAATTCGTAATGATTTTAATGACTTGTACTACGAAATAGTCGGTCAATTGAACTCGTTAAAAGCAGACGAGTCCGAGCGAAAAAGGCGTCTAAATCGTTCGAGTAATTTTTCTTTTGAGGCTATAGGTAACGATAGGCGAAACCTACCTACTTTACCTTTACCAGAATTCAAAGGCGATCCTACAGATTGGCCATCATTCTACGATTTATTCAAATCACTCGTGCATAGCAACAGTGCCTACTCGAATACGGAAAAACTTAGATACCTACTTCTTACAGTTAAAAACGAGCCGTTTAACCTAATTAAGTCGATACCTATAACGGAAGATAACTATTCCATCGCATTGGACATTTTGTTAACCCGCTATGAAAACAAACGGGTTATTGCATCAAAACATTTAGATCGTATTTTAGACATAGAACAGTGCTCCGAAAAATCTTCGTTTGGTGTACGAAAATTACTAAATACCTACCAGGAAAACATTAAGGCATTAGAAGTCATGGGCTTTCCGACTGAGCAGTGGAATTTCGTTCTGTTGCACATTTTACTACGTAAAATACCTAACAGTCTGAGAAAGGGGTTCGAGCGTTCGTTAGCCAGTCCGTCTGATATTCCCGATGTGAACACGCTGATTTCATACTTGCAACGTGAAATAACCGCGGACGAGATTGCATCATCTAGTTCCGTAAGTACCTCCGCGCCGCAAAATAATAAGCAATCTACATTTCGGGTAGGTAACAAAGACGCCAATGCGAACGGCAAAACGCGCGCGTTTCCCGCGAATGTTCAAGTGTCAGACCAAACTCGACCTACGGCTGATGGTAATAAGGCGCGATCTTGCGTGCAGTGCAACGGTTCGCACTTGTTGACAAAATGTTCAGAGTTTTTAAATTTGTCACCACATGATAGGTACGCTTTCGTGCAAAACAAAAATGTGTGTTTTAATTGCTTGAACGTCGGGCACGACGTAAAAAACTGCAAATCAAATTTTGTGTGTAGAACGTGTCATAAACGACATCATAGTTTAATTCATTTTTCAACTCAAGCATTACCGATCATAAACGAAGTCGCGCAACCTGCAGTCGTCCCGCTCCCACCTGCGGAGGAAATACCCGTTTCCGTCGCGATTCATGGAAATTGTGCATCTAACTTACCTCTCGCTCGCACACAGACTGTTTTATTGTCAACCGCGTTAATTGATGTGTGCGTGGATCACAATAAAGTATCCACGGTGCGTTGCCTAATTGATACAGGTAGCCAGGCATGTTTTATTACGGAAGCATGTGTACAACGACTCGGTTTAGCGCGTAGGTATAGCAATGTGCCGGTGTTCGGTATTGGTGACACCAAGCCCGTCCATTCAAAGGGTTTAGTCTCGTGTTCAATTACGCCGATAGGTAAACAACAACCCGTCATTCCGGTTAATGCATTAATTTTGCCCGAATTAATTTCGAAAATGCCAAGTATACCATTGCCTTATTCGGGGTGGTCACACATAAAAAATTTAAACTTAGCCGATCCGGACTTTCATACACCGCAGCCCGTGGAGATGTTACTAGGAGCGGATATACTATCCCACGTGTTACTAGGCAACATTGTATCGGGCCCGCCGGGTACGCCGATCGCAATGAATAGTGTGTTAGGTTATTTACTTTTAGGTAAATTAAATTTCGATAATGTTGTTCCGACTCCACTCCAAGTGTGTTTTAGCTCGTTTGACAACGACAATCTTCAGAAGTTTTGGGAGCTGGAGTCAATACCAGAGAAGCGGAGTTACACTCCCGAAGAAACGATGTGTGAATCATTTTATCAAAATACCCACACTCGTGATACGAACGGGCGATACGTGGTCGCCCTCCCGTTCAAGCCCGACGCACCGCCCCTCGGCGAGTCGCGGCCTACTGCGCTAGCACGGTTCCGTAAGCTCGAGTATCGGCTAGAACGTAACCCTAAGCTGAAGGACGAATATCACGCGTGCCTCCAGGAGTACGTGGACCTCAACCACATGGAGCCCGTCGATGCTCAACCTCCAGCTGACAAATGTTATTACATTCCACACCACTGCGTGGTCAAAGAGTCTAGCACGACGCCCACTCGTGTTGTATACGATGCTGGGTGTCGCTCGACGAGTGGTTATTCTCTAAATGACGTTCTACTAACGGGTCCTAAGCTTCACCGGGACATAGTAGACGTACTTCTTAAATTTCGTGTCCATTCCGTCGCGCTTACGGCCGACATAAAACAAATGTATCGTAACATACTAGTTCGTGAAAGTGATAGGGACTTTCAGCGTATCGTGTGGCGTAAATCACCAGATGATCCCATACGGGACTACCGCTTGCGTACAGTCACATTCGGCGTCAACTCGTCACCTTATCTCGCTTTGCGGACCATTCAACAGCTCGCTTGCGATGAAGCCGACCGGTATAAACTAGCCTCACCCATTTTACTCAATGACGTCTTCGTGGACGACGTCGTCTCTGGCGAAGACTCAGTAGCCAGAGCACTCGCTCTGCAGCAAGAATTAATCGGTATATGTAGGACGGCAGGATTTGAACTGCGTAAGTGGCATAGCAATGCGCCCGCGTTACTCGCTGCGGCGCTACCGCCAGAGTCTCATGGTGAGCGGCCAGAGAACGTTCCGTTCGCTGAAATGGAAAATGATAAAAAGGTCAAGGTCCTTGGTCTACAGTGGAACCCTAAGTCAGATTCATTTAATTTTAAAGTGCAAGTTTCATCTCAAAAATGTACAAAACGTGTCATTCTTTCTGAGATAGCAAAAATTTACGATCCTCTCGGATTATTGTCACCGGTAACACTGTTTGCCAAACATTTGATCCAACTTTTGTGGATAGCCAACGTGGACTGGGACGACGCGCCGCCCGTTGACATAACCAATTCGTGGACCTCTTTCATTTCTGAGCTACCCCTCATATCACTAATTTCGTTCCCGCGTCACATATTTAAAAATGATAAGTCAACGCCAATTCAAATTCACGGTTTTGCTGACGCTTCCAGTAAGGCGTTTGGAGCGTGTGTATATATACGCTATCAGAACAATGATGGTCTTATTCAAACTCATCTAATTATTGCAAAAACCCGCGTTGCACCGCTGCGTGTGTGCCTTACCATTCCGCGTCTCGAGCTAATGGCCGCTGTCCTTTTATCTAAATTACTCGAAAAGGTAATACTTACCTACAGTAATCAAGTAAGCCTCGACCAGGTCTACGCTTGGTCCGATGCCTCCATCGTGCTAGCATGGCTACGCTCATCGCCGCACGAGTGGAAAACGTTCGTCTCGAATCGTGTCAGCGAGGTCGTATCTCGCGTGCCCGCGGATTTCTGGCGCCACGTCCCGTCGGCTGACAACCCCGCCGACGCCGCGTCACGTGGCCTGCTGCCCGCCGCGCTGGTACACCACCACTTGTGGTACCATGGACCCCCATGGCTCCGTCTAAGTCCCGACTCCTGGCCAGTTCAAACCCCGATAACGGACACGTGCGAGGAAAAACGTAACGTAACGATGTGTTCGAGCGCGTCTACGGCACCGCCTATACAGGATGTTGATTTTATCTCGCGATTTTCATCGCTCGGCAAACTTGTTCGCGTTACAGCAGTAATATTTCGTTTCTTTAATAAATGTAAAAGAGCAAAGCAAGTCTTTCCGACGTACATTACTGTGCCCGAATATAATTTCGCTTTAAAGCGACTTATCAAAGTTACACAACAGTCCATTTTTTACGAAGACCTGTCAAAGATAGCGCAGAGTAAATTACCGTCTACGCGTTTACGACGCTTAACTCCTTTCTTGGATAATACGGACGAGTTACTTAAGGTTGGTGGTCGAATCCACAAATCGCTTTTACCATTTGAATCCAAGCACCAACTGATTTTACCTAAGAAACACCCTTTGACTGATCTTATTATTGATGACGCACATTCGTGTAATTTACATGCGGGGCCGCAGTCCGTGCGACATGCACTTTTGCAACGGTATTGGATTTTATCGAGTCGTGACATCGTTCGTCAACGCATTCATCGATGCGTCCCGTGCTTTCGCGCGCGACCCGCTCGCAACCAACCGCGCATGGGACCGCTCCCTGCCGTCCGCGTCCGCCCCGCGCGACCGTTTATAAAGACCGCGGTAGATTTTGCCGGACCATTTTACGTTCGCGCCAATAAAGTGCGCAACGCGAAAATAATAAAATGTTATGTGTCAGTTTTCGTATGTATGAGCGTTAAGGCGATACATCTCGAGTTAGTTTCCGAGCTTTCGACAGAAGCTTTTTTAGCAACCCTGCGTCGGTTTACGTCCCGACGTGGCTTATGCACTGATATATATTCAGATTGTGGAAAGAATTTTATAGGAAGTGACAATTATTTAAAAGAACTTTATGCGTTTTTACGCAACGACTCGGTACAAAGTGTGCTTAATCAACAAACCCTTCAGCAAGGTATCACGTGGCACTTTCAACCCCCTTACGCGAGCCATTTTGGGGGTCTTCATGAATCCGGAGTTCGAACTTTTAAACACCATCTTCATCGTGTAGTGGGCACACGCACTCAAACATATGACGAGATGCATACCCTTCTATGTCAGGTCGAGGCAGTCTTAAATTCGCGTCCACTCTGCGTTTTAAGTGCGGATTCTTCGGATCCCTTACCATTAACACCGTCTCACTTCTTGATCGGAGAACCCATGACGGCTTTGCCTGATGTTTCCTTAATTGATGAGACGCCGAACCGTCTCACTCGTTGGCGCTGGATTCAACAATCAGTCCAACACTTTTGGAAAAGGTGGAGCAAAGAATATCTCCATGAGTTACAGCAGAGTAGCAAGTGGCTTCAAGACAGAGGCACTGCCCTTCGTGAAGGCACTGTTGTGGTGGTATGCGACGACCATTTGCCCCCGTTGCAATGGAAGTTGGCGCGCATCCACGCTTTACATCCCGGCTCTGACAATGTCACTCGCGTAGTGACTCTAAAAATGGGAAACTCCCTTTATAAACGACCCGTCGTTAAAATATGTCCTCTTCCTATAGAGTAATTAGAATAATTACGAATCCTTAGCTTTAAGTTACACTTTACGGTCTTTTCAATATTAGTTTCAACTTTAGTGGCTTTAAAAGCAACTACGTGCTTTTAAGGTGAGCGGCATGTTTCGTCTCGAAACAGTTTTATGTTTATTTTTTTGTTTAAGTATTTTTTTATATTCGTGTTAGGATAAGATGACACAATTTGGTTCATAGCATGGTTCTTTTTCATTTTTTATTGGTATATTGGGTCGGCGATAAACTGCGTCGACTGGAACGCACCCTTTCCTTGAGGAATGGTGGTTAGGTGTGAAGTTGGTACCCCCGCGCACCGCCATGAAGTTAGTCAAAAAGCAGCATTCAACGCGTACGCACGTTACCGCGCCGCGTCGCCGCCGATTTGCAGTGCCGTGTTTTCCGTTTGATTCAATTCCCTAGGATTAAAGTTCCCCTTTCATCTTCCTGGAAGACAGTGTTTTTTACGTGACCTATGGACCTATATGTGTGGGATTATTGACTGGAGATTCTCTGTGTTGTGCTCTGCCGGCAAGCCCCTCGATTCTACCAAGCCAGGACCCTCGGACTGTGGCTGCGGGAAGGTTGAAGCGGGTAAGTCGCTGGACCCAGTAAATTCCCTACAGTTAGCATATTATTAACTGAATAATTTATTTCAAATAAATCAATTACAGGCACTTCTGAACTGTCAAGGGGTCGGTCAGTTAGAAAGATGAAGCTAGTTGCCCATTCCAAAGCGATTGCCGCTCTTAGGCAAAGGCCGATAGGGGTTGATTTTCTATATGATTATGAATCATTAATACCTATGGCATTCAGTCCGCCTTTGAACATTTGTGTGCTTAAACCATTTTGACGCAGGCAGATCTAAGACTAACTGCTAAGCATAGCTTACACAGCACATTCAGCTCCAAATAACAACCGTGCACCTACCTACCGTCTTCCCAAACATTATCCGAACTACCCTCTAGATAAGCGTACAATTCTAATCCTACCCACCATGTATCTTCCGGAGCGAGTCGAACAGCGGGTAGGAGGACCCGAGAGCGAGCCTTAAGTAACAATTGAATTTAGTGCCGGTTTAGCAAGGCTAGGTTTAGCATAGATTAGTGTTTAGTCTGTCGGTAGGTGGTGCAGACATGGGGGTAGTGATTGGTTGGATCATTAGTGGGATCTTTAGAGCCAGCGCGCACTAGCGACTTTTTGTTGACCGATCGTTTGATCGTTCATTAGTATGGAGCTATTAGTGAAGACCCGATTTTTAATCGCCAAATGCGTGCACTTCAATATAGCTCCATACTGTTTTCCTGAACGATCAAACTATCGGTCAACAAAAAGTCGCTAGTGCGCGCTAGCTGTCAGAGGTTCCAGTAGTGAAACGTTATCCTAGAAATTCTTCAATGAATTCTACTTCATTTGTCAAGGGGTCTCCGCTGATAGAAATATTAAGAAGAGGTGAGAGTAAAAATTGTAGTAAGTTCAACCGCACAGTGGAATCACGCAAATAAGAAAAACACTATAAAAAAGGTGCTGTCAAACAAAAATTTAGAAAATTACGCACGGGTGATGACGGATGCAATGGTGATATGTCAAAATATCGAGATTTGAAGATTTAAGCCTGAATATTCCGGAATAAATACTCTAAACGATGATGGAAACCGCATGAAAATCCACTGTGTAGTTCAAAAGAAATAAGCAGTTACCTCTGGGAGAGAGCAGTGGTGGCCCAGTGGTAAAGGCTCGGACTTGCTCTCAAAACGGCAAAGAACATCGTGAGGAAAAAGCATGTCTCAGAACCAAAAATTCGAAGACATGTGACATCTACTAACTGGGCCCGCGCGGTAGATTACAGCCAACTCCCTCTCATGGAGAGAAGGCATGTGTCCCAGCAGTGGGAACATAACAGGCTGTTTATGCTAAGCAAGCACACAGCCAGACACGAAAAGTAATTTCGATTATAGATTATAGTAATAGGTATATAGTTCAAAACCCGAACAACCTTCAACCCAGAAAAATACCCTTATAAAAATACTACACGTCTCTAGCGGAACATTCATACAGATCAACGTCTTAGTTTACCAATATAATACTCAATATGTTTTGTCGTCTAAACCTTTCAGCGGATCAAGCGGCTTATCCGGTGGTAGTTTATCTGCCCTTAAAATATAACCCTGTGGAGGCGGCCTTGTTGCTGATGACAAACTTTGTCCTGTATCGAACCTCAGACGGGGATTAGGACGAGGGTGTAAGGCATGAGCGGTAGCGGGGAACTGGGTTACATCTCAACAATCCGGCTCGAAGGACCATTAAGATGAATCGTTGAGACCGCACAACGATTATTATTGATTGATATTTAATGATAAAAATATGAGTACATGGTAAATGAGTGCACGCGGTAAGAACGCTATTAGTTATTTTATTCTATTCGTGCGTATATTTTAGTGCTGACTTTTAGCAGATGCTGAATTGCTGACATTTTGATATGAAAACTGTGCTGTGCTTGCACTGCACAATGGAGTGATAATGTATTGTCTCCAAAAAATGTCTATGAAAATCCTATGAAACATACAAAAATCATAGCTTTTACAAGTAAAACCGGATTATTGTGACGTCAATTGAAAGTGAACATAATATACCCGACTGCCCAGCACTGTTTAAAAAATATATCTCTATAAGCTTCTCTAAAATAAGGACCTGATTCTTCAATGTGAACTTTATCAATGTTTAGTACACAAATTACTTATCATTTAGATCATTGTGTACTTTCAATGTCCAAAAATAAAATGGCTACCGCTCCTGAACTGCCCCTCACAAACCAACCAATAGCGTTTGAGCGAAAGATTAAGAAGTCACCCGACGAACATGTTTCCTTACTTTGTTGGTCGCGCTAAGTCAGGGCTGTCACACGGCTTAGCGTTTTATATTGCAACTTTCACTCTTTCTTTTTTTACTTTTTATTGCGAAGTTGTGTGGAGTTTGTCGTATAGTTTCTGGTGATTGGAAAAGGAAATGCAATCGTTTGCGTGTAAGGAAATAGGGAAGTTTGTTAGTTTGGGTTAATGGTGTTACATTAGTTTCAGCATGGGTTTTTTGTATTTGTGAAATTCGGATAGGTAGTGCAATGATTAATGTTTACTAGTCTGAGCAATATCGTAACACCTTTAATTTTCTAAATTCACAAAGCTTCCTCGTAACTTCTTACAGGAAGCCATTCAGTTATGAAATCAGGAAAAACATATTATTACAATCCTAGTAAAGAAACAACTTACATAACTCCCCCAAATCTAGATCTACAAAAATATCTCCAAATAATACTATTTCTCCATTCACCGCGACAAAACTTATCTCGGAAATGTCAGACCATTTATTTACGAAATAAATAAAATCATCTCACGTACGACCGCTCGCGTCAACCCTACACACACGCGCGTGAGGGGCGATAATCAATCACAGGCGTCGGTTTACGCGTCCAAACGCACACACGCCCGGGTTACGCTAACCCTGTGGCCACGAGCCACATGCTCAAGCGACACGTGAAAACAAATGAAAGAAGTTGTTTGGAGCATGTCACGAGTTACCGCGATGACTTGCGAAGCGGCGGACGGCAACGAGTGACGCGCTATTCCCTTGAAGGCTTGAAGACAGACGCGATGCGACGGTGTGCCGCGATTCTGTTAGAACAATTTCCAAAACGATTTCATAAAAATTGTCGTACTAGAGTCGCGTCGTGGTGTCGCGTCGCGCTTGTCTGCGAGCCTTGACGCAAGTCGCATCGCTTGAGTCCGTGACCTGGGTCTAATACAACATCAGTGTGCGTAATAAAAGAATAAGTAAGGGTTACCATATGGAATGTGTGTTTCTTGTAACTAGGATCTATTTTATTATCGTTATGATGTGATGTGATTTTTCGTCTCAGAAATACCCTTTTTGCATTTCTTTGTGTCGGTTTAAGACCTGTTTATGTATGCAGACACTGACATTCTATGGCTTAACACGATATGACTTTCAACGTTATTTTAATATAGTGATACTATTTTTCAGGTTTATAAAAGGTCACCATATTTCTTCAAGGCATGTCGTTAGTTTCTTAGTCCAGCTGGAAGTCGGAAGACCAACGATAATGTCCTGGGATTAAGCTATTAACACTTGAATGACCCAGTTTAGATTAACGGCGTGGAATGTGGAGTTACATAACTGAAAATGGTCCTAGGTACTGTAAATGAGTACTCAAATAATCTTTAAAGAAATAATGGTTTTCAAAAAGATTTCCTTTAAAATCGAGTACTTCCAGATGACTGTAGGTAGTCAATCTGAAGAGTTTGTTTGTTTAAACGCGCTAATCTTTGGAACTACCAGTTCAACTAGTTGGATTTGAAAAATTATTTTTGCATTTACTAGCCCCATTCTCGAGGAAGGCTATAGGCTACTTAAACTCAAACTCAAACTCAAAGCATTTATTTCAATTAAACCATTACAGGCACTTTTGAATTGTCAAAATTAAGTAGTCGGTCAGTTGGTCAGAAAGTTGAAGCTAGGTGCCCATTCCAAAGCGTAGATCTCTATGGAGAAGAACGGGCAAGAAACTCCATGGACACTCTTTTTAAATCAAGATATTACAAAATCCTGGGTACATTATTCTTGTTGCTTCTATATGTGAGAACAATGTAAAAAAAACACACAAATGAAGAAACAATACAAGAAATAAGATTAAAAATAAGCCTTGGCAGTTAAGAGATGACCAGGCTCAACCGACGGCGTCCGTTCACGAACATGACGCATGGATCAGCACCATCCAGCTCAACCATTTTGTAGGGAACCGAATGATCCATAAAATTAAGTTAGGACCCTTAGGAACCGAGCAAAAATAAAAAAAAACTGAAAGAACGCTAAACGGAAACGAAGTAATAGCTTGGGCTGGCGATGCGTTGCAACGGAGTGGGTCCGGGGAACGAGGAACTTCACGCAGACAAAGTCACGGGAAGAAGCTAGCGTTAAATAAAACTCTAATTTCAATGACAGTTTGAATAGCTTTAGATGTTTATTCAAAATGTCATTGAAATTATAACTTCTACATTTATTATTTCAATTAAGTTTTCAGCTCGTTAAATTAACTCTTCCAAAGAAAACTTTCAGGAGTTTAGCTTTTAATTATTAAAATCGAACTATTATATTATAATGCCTACCTACAATGAAAAATAATTATAACAAACTTCAAAATCTATTAACTCTAAACTCAAACTAACTAACAGCGAAATCTAGCTGCAGTAGTATAATTTTCAAACCGAGGTGTTAAAAGTGAAAAATCAAGAGAAACCTCGCCGCAAACTAAATTGAACAGCATCAGGCTGAAAGTTGAGACTCGGCTAAATAAACTAACAATTTGTTTTAAATTGAAGTTGTGACTTTTGCTCGCCTTTGACAACCCTGCGAGGTGCGACTGAGAACGGGGAAAGTTTAAGAGTTTTTTATAACTATTTTTTAAACACTAAAATGAATATTGAATATAATAGAATACTCTTTATTATGTACACCATACAAATTACAGAGATAAATATAGAAACTTTACAATGAGTGACACAATGGGCGGTATTATCGCTAAGAGCGATTGATGTAAATTTTAACACTTTTTAGTTATTGGATCGCGATATTTGGTCGCACGATGTCTATGTTGAGGGTTTGATTTCCGCGCGTAGTCCTTCAGGTGAACCATTGTGCGTGGGCCATGGCGGCCGTCGGGGGCTATTCTAATCAGCCCACTTTCCCATCTCCTGGTCTGCTGTGTAAGATTGGCCGCACGATTAACAGCGAGACATACAAAAAGGCTGACTTTTGTCTAAATTACGTTTAGATGTTATCGAAATGTCCAAAACTCTTCAGTAATTGAGTATTCGTTATTAAAACATTATCCTTCTTTTGGCTTTCGCTGCAGTCAAGTAAAAAACAGTGAGTGGCAATTTGACTAAAAATGAGGCATTAATACAAATTAAAAGTTTATCTTTTAACCAATTCTCTTTCCTAGGGATGCTGATGAAATCGCTATTCTTTCTCGCTACTCGCTCTCACTATGACCTAAGCTCCCTCACAGAATGACTAGGGAACGTCGCCTCACAATTTATCCTAACGCAGCAGCGAATGCATTAAACATGTTTAGAACAGAAATATGTAGGCTGAAGTATGGCGAACGGGAGACGGGTGGTAAGCAGAGATTCAAAGCCTCTCGCTTTGAATATTAAATTGAGTGGATGAAAGTTGCATTGTCGTGTTCTTTAAAAGGAGGTGTAAGGAGGTTGGAAGTAAATTATCGCAGTAATCGCTTAAGGCCAGGTATTCCCAATTTTACATCACTTTGATTTAACAATAAACAAAGAAATCGTGATTTTTTAAATCGAAAAAAAAAACTTGTTCTAGTTTACTTTATGTATTTTGACAATTTGTGGTTCAAAACACGATATCGAAAACTTCACTCGATCAAAAAAAAATCCGAAAAACAGGCTTAATCGATATTTTTTTTATGTTTTTCTTGTTTTACTCATAGTTTATAAATGTTTTACTACTAAAAAATCATATCTAAAAAAAGGCAATAACGTAGAGAAAAGTAATTTGTGGTTGCATTTTACAAAATAGCTTAATTCTTTTAATAATAAATTATTATATAACACAGCGGCTCGCGTTCGTCAATATCCAGCTTTATACTTGAACCGCTCTGCCGCCCGGCCCCCGACAGGACCCCGATTCAGTATTTGTCAGTACCTACCGCTTCGGCTATCAGACGGGGAACCCGTGTCACTTTGCTTGCGCTCAAAAGACCCGATTGACAACGTTTTATGTTCTGAAGAAATTATGTAATAAAGTAAAATGAAATATAGATGTAAAATATAAGGCCTCGTATTTTTATTTTTTCCAAATTTTGTAGTTTTCATTCATAAAATAATTTTTGAAATGGTTTAAAATCGTAATCTCATGTCAATGTCAAAACATTGTCAGAAATTTAGGGAGGTAAACGTACCTATTTTAGACAGTTCTCAATGTGTAATGGTGTTCTCAATATATTCAGCAAAACTATTTTTATAAATATTTTATCTATTTATTGATACAGGGTGTAAAAAGACTTATAGCCGTCGTACATCAAACTAAGTAACATTGCACAAAAGATCTGTGACAAAAGTAATTGCTGGAAATCGACTTTAATTTTTGGTGTGAAATTTTGCTGTATGCGCACTACCACAAACAGCAAATTTTGCACCCGCATGTAACTGTACAGGGGTCCTGGAGGTATTTAAAGTTGTGTTATAATATCAAAACTTGTTTTCGTAAAAAATATCGTTTATGCTCACTAGTTCCTTCGCGTAGTTCCTTTGAAGGAACTACTGAGAATTTTTGGATCAGTAGTTCCTTTGCAAAAGCTGAAGGAACTACTGAGACTAGATATTTCCTTTAGCAGTTCCTTTGAAGGAACTACTGAGAACTTTTTGATCAGTAGTCCCTTTGCAAAAGCTGAAGGAACTACTGAGACTAAATAGTTCCTTTGAAGGAAATAAACATATATAATGCTGCCCGCTGCTGCCGCATGCAGGACCGTAGGTTCGGTAGGAAAAGAAAGAGAAGCGCGATGACACAACGGTGGTAATTTATTGCGAATATGAAGCTATTATCTATTTACAAAAACTATTTAATAAAAAATAATCCATCACTGAATGCATTTTGGCATCAGAAATTTAATGGTATATTTTTAATTATAATTAAAAATAAAATACTTTTACAAAGCATTAAAGTAAAAATACTTGCATACGAAATTGTTCCATAGACTCTTACCACACCTCGGACACTCCATACAACGCTCGCAAAATAATTACCTATTACTACTACATAAACAAATGAAAATGCGAAATCTTACAAACAGTTTATGTAAATACGAATTCGGGAAAGCATCACAATATCAAACCATCGTGATTAAAACTCAAATAAAACTTTTAAATCGCATAATTGTGTGTTCGTATCAGCAATACAGCGCTGCGGTTCGCGAGCGCCCTTGCTAAAGAGTCGGCGACGAATACCTCGAAGTGCGGGGTGAGGTGCGGTATAATACCCGGCACGTAAGTTGGCAAGATATTTTGTAGTGGGGGAAGTTCGCGCATGCACAATTTCATACATTTTTACATGCGCGAACTTCCCCCACTACGAAAAATCTTGCCAACTTACGTGCCGGTAACTGTATCTGATATGAGGTCGAGGAAGGGAGTGTCCTTTCTGTACGTAGTACTATTAAGTATTCTGTGCTCTTACTGATAAGGAGCATGATTGCATTTGCGAAAACAAACGCGGTTGTTGAACTATTTGAGTACCTACGTACTTGTGTCCGTACTTGGAAGCAAATACCTGGTGTAAAAACCCGGTCGCATAAATACGTACCTTCCCTACTCGCCCGATCACACGTTTCCGTAACGCGTTCGCCAGTTTACTCCCCAAGTCAAGCGCGCCTAAAGATGTTTCACTTCGAAAAATTTTTGACAAAAAATACCGACTCCCAAAAATACTACAAAGTGAAAAATAACATTAATGTCGGATGTCGGTGTCTTTGGATTTGTATATTACTTTTTTGCCACCGACTTCCGAAATTAAAGTTATTTTTAGTTAAAAATCTTATATATCCAAAAAATGTATGTAATGTGCCGTCCATAAAACATGGAATAGAAAGTGAAACAACTACCATGGAACAACTAGCATCACAATTTAATATTAAAAAAATAGAGCCTTGTGGTCTTTTTATTGATAAAGAGTTACCTTTTCTAGGTGCAACTCCGGACGGAGTTGTGCAGGGAGAAGACACAATAGTAGAAATAAAGTGTCCAATTTCTGCATTCAGGACTTCGTTGGACGATGCAATAGATTAAAAAAATAAGGTTTTGGAGGAAAACGAAAGATGGACTTTCCATAAATTTGAAACATCTTTGGTACATTCAGGTGCAGGGACAACTACACATAACTGGTAGAAAAACATGTATTTTTGGCGTATGATCGGGATGTAAAAATCATATCAAAACTGAAATTATACAGAAAGACGATCATTATTGGGCAAAATTCATGAGACCTAAATTAACAAATTTTTACTCATCCATCATACCTACATGTTGCCAGAGTTATGTGATACCAGACATACACGGAATGTGGAAATTAGGGATTTAAGGGAATTCACATAAATGTTCTTGCTTTCGTCATTCTCCTCCTCTTGATTCTTTTTTTTTTAATTTAAATGTTTTCATTAAAATTTAAAAATTTAAAAAACCCCCGACTCAAACAAAAACCTCTAAAAAGTAAAATAATAATATATATTAGCCCTTTAAGTTTAATATAGGTTGCACGAAATATTTTGATCCAAGCGTCCTCACGTCGGGGGACGGCTAATGAAAATTGGAAGTTAACAGCAGTTATGTTTCTACTAGATGTAGGCGCCGCCTTAAAAATTCTCGGCGGCGGCGCGCTGACCAATTTCAATCGGCGGCGGCGTAGCGCCGGCGGCGTAGTTTTCTACTACCTCACAACTAAAACTCGCAATCTACTCCCTATGTTCTTTAAGCCGGCCGTATCGTTTTAGGCGGACGACAGGAAAATGTCAGTCCTATACAGTACAGTAAATACCTTGTCCAGATCAGGTCATCAGGTGCAAAAAAAAAAACAGTTTTCTAAAGGGACACTTTAATAGCCTAGTAAACAATTTTTTAATATAAACACAGATAATAATAATTATAAATTATGTAAGATTGATAATCAATCTTACATCTTACATATTTTATAATTATCATGAATAAATATGATTTTAATACCCCGAATCGAGCTCAAGCGAGATCTTTTGGCCGTAACTGTTAGCCCAGCTACCGAGAATACCCTCTTACTCGGAGTGCTAGTGGCAGGTATACAGAGTAAAGCTCTAGCAAGAGCAGCAAGATGACTTGCTGCTTTTGCTAGAGCCTTACTCTATAAAAAAGAAGCATTTCCTGATGGAAATGCTTCTTTTTTATTATTCCAATAGGATAGTAAATCACCATTTTATGGTTCTGTAGGATCAGCACCAGCAATGTAACGCCAACATTCTTGCTCTATTGGATCACCTTGAATGCCTTGGTATGAACTCTTACTATGTTTCCTTGACAGTTTGTGCAATAATGATGTGTCAATTACATTGCTGGTGCTTGTACTTGCTGCGTTTTCGGCTAAAGCTTCTGGCTCGTTATTAATATTAATGATTTCCCTGAACGAGGAAAGGAATGACGTTCTGGTCATATTCCGGTTTTCAAGATATAAATCTATTTCTGATAGACTCATGACACACACACACACACACACACAGATACGTCAAACTTATAACACCCCGTCGTTTTTGCGTCGGGGGTTAAAAACAACTTATTTTAAAATTCGTTCTATTCCAAACCTCCGTTAAAGCCAAAATGTATGAAACTTTATAATTGACATCAGTCATTCCGATGACGTATTATTATGCGTTATAACCATTGCGTGCTCTTGACAGTGCTGGGTTGCCAGCTGTTTTAGAACCCAATGGCTCGCGACGATTGGAAAAGACCAGACAGATTGACCATAATGCCTTAGAAGTTAGGTCGGCCTTTGGTGTGTGATGCAACATGTATCGACTACCTTGCGCCACCCCATCTTCCTATTACGGTTGGCTGTGCTAGTGCGATTACTGCGGGTGCAGAAAACCTCAAACAGCGCAAATAGATACTCTAATCTTATTCCGACTTATATGTACCAGCCGTTTGGGGCTGATACACTAGGGCCATAAGGTCCGAGTGCCTACTTAATTTTTCGAGAAATCGCCAAGCGATTGGTCGACTCTTCACGTGACCAGAGGACTAGCCTATTTTTTGGCCAAAGATTCAGCAAAAAGAAAGTAATTTTAAGGCTTTGTCATGGCAAAGGATTTTATTACTAATCAAGTTATTTTGAATCTTATTTCAATGAGTTTAGAATTCATGTTACTTTATTTCGATACCACGATGCCGGGAAATGACGCGACGTGCCGCGGGACGCTGCGGCATGACGCAACGCGCCAGGGATGCTGCGGCATGACGTGTCATGCCGTTTCATTCCACGTAATGCTGCGGCGCGCCATTGCATCCCGCGGGACGTGTGGGTCACGTTGTGTCGAGGAATTATGATTGCTAAGCTAGTTGAAATAAGATTGAAACTTGTGCTGCGGTCATTTCGGTAAGTGGGACGCAGTCCGGTCTGTGCGGGCTTTTAGCAGGATGCCACGGAACGCCGCGGGATGCCGCAGCACAACCTGCCGTGGCACGCTGTCAGTGAGCTGAGCGCCGGCTCTATTTGGCTGTCGATGTCTTATGGTGACAAATAATATGGCGATAGAGCAATGGTCTTTGGTCGGTCATAGAACACTAATGAAGTAGGTACTTATATTGCGGATTTCGATGTAAACTGTATTTGCTATGCGAATGATGAGTGTCTCATGTTTGTTTTGTTATACCTACTTATTATTTACCTGCCCATTTAAAAGAATTTTATATACAACATTATTTTTAGTATATGCGAAACCTGAATATAGTTTGTTCAGAATAAGTAACTGAATCGATTCCAATAATTTTTACCCCATGTTATATTTTGGCCTAAAAATATTTAAAAAAGGTTAATAGTTGGACACCCCGAGTATATTATACTGTGCCCCGAGGAGCGACTAAGTAGGTAGTTATCTACCATACGCGCACAATGGCGCGGCGCGGACGCACAGCGAGCGGGGCGACCGGGGCGGGGATGCAGCAACCTCAGTCACCCGGGTACCACTGGTAGGCGCGCACGTGTCGCGTGGGTCCAACTGCATAATCGCGAGCGCGCGGCCTCCCGCCGAGTTGTGTTTCGGTTGATCGTGTACTTACCTATCGTATGTAAAAAGTGTCGTGTAACCATGACTTTCTCATACACAAACGTCCAGTACACAGAAACAACGATAACAGTGATAACGTATCCGTGGCAGTGCGGCGGTACGAGGAGCAATCAGAGTATCGTGGAACACAATGCTTTGCCGTGATGATTAACATTTTTAAACACGCCAAGATGGTTAATTGTAGAAAGTTATTATTTGTACCTACAGCCTGCTGTGGTTAAGTAATGCGATGTTTAACACTTTTCATCCACTTTGAACAAATCGCATTGACTACATTGTATCACTTACGGCTTACGAATAAGTAATTACTTATTCGTAGCTTACGGCTGCATTTATTTACGAATAAAGTACATTATAATAACTACCTACACTTGACCATTACGACAGTCCAAAGCCTGCAAGTGTGATGGAAAATGTTATCACCCGTTAATTACAATACAATCGCCGCGCGGTACGTTTAGGCACGCGGTGCCCATGATTTCATACGGACAAACAGGTAACATAACAAGCTTATAACTTGGTGATTATTCATGATACAGTTTTGAAATTTTGTACATAGATTCTTTACATAAAAATTCTAGACACGTGTTTCGGGTTTCGCATATACTAAAAATAATGTTGTATACTGTACATAAAATGTGAATGTAATAAATTAATGTTAAGTTTAATCATTTTATTTCTTGACATCCTTCCAACAATAGTTCAGTTCACCCTAACTGAATCAGTATGTCAGTGCGAGTGGGATAGAATGATACATAGCGCGGGGAAGTGGGGACAAAATCTGAATTTTAGCTGAACTATTACCAGCCCTTAACATCGAATGGCGTAGTGTACCAACGCGATAATACAAAATAAAAGGGAGACCGACCTCATCTAGTTATAAAATATTATGATTACTTTTGGCGTGTAAACGTGTTTGTTTGTAACAATTGTTATCCAATTTACTCAAATAAAATAAGATTTATTTATAAGCCTTACCAACTAAATAGATATAAAGCAATAACTCACTGACATGTATCATTATTGGAAAGCTCAGCACTATTAATTAGCTAAATAAATCAAAAGTAAGTTGGACTATGTAACAAGGCTTTATGCTTCTCTATAGTTAAACAAAAAAAAAACTAATTATTTTTTTTGTCTATAATCGATAAAGAGCAACCTTGCTGCGTGATCGTCTCATGAATCTCGAATCAGGGATCGAGTCCTGATTTCAGTCCGAAATTGCCGGGCGATAACGATTGAAATTTTTTTACTTGCAAAAAAACTTCAAGGCAATTTTGTCTTTCCTTAGGAACTTCAATCTCCCAGAATTCCCTTCGTTAATCAACTCCGGACCTTAAACGTCTTACATATTCCAAGGACGGCCATAATATTATAATTAGGTGGCTACAACAAGGGGATCGTGGCCTATCTACCATCTTTATCCTCAAGGTAGCTCAAATATATTTATTTTACTTACCTAACCTACCCTCTTTTAAAAACACGAAGTAACGTTTTAAAATTCGCGGGCGGCGAAATTAAGTTCACTTGGAGTGGCTGGAGGGAATTTTTAAATTTTAAATGCTGTTTTATTAAGGAAGTGTTGAAAGTTTTTATTTTGACAATATTACTTCCGGGGTTATTGTGGGAGATTAAGAATTTATGTTGTTTTAGTGAAAATGTTATGCAACGAACTTTACGAATGAACTTGTGAAATGAACCCAGACCTCTGGACACTAAAATAAAAAAAAAAGTTTAAAAAGGGGGGTTTTATGCCTTTTTAATGTTTTTGTGTCAATTAATGTATGTGTGTGTCGGTGGGGGTGTGTTTGTTTGTGCATGTGCGTGGGGGTGTGTTTGTTTGTGTATGTATTTGTGTTTTAAGTGTTGTAGTACGCAAAATACGCGCATTGACGTGGAGTTGCGGACACCAGCCCGTATTACCTATTTAAATGTTGTAAATAAATGCATTAATCGGCCTTAAAGACGGTTCCGTAAAACGAGCAATTTAAAACATTTGTGATTGGTGGATCAAAAAACCATGTACCATTCAAATACCGCAGGTTAATCACAACAGCATTAGATAAACAAACTGTTAAAAGCTCTTAATGATCTCAATGAAAATGAAGCAGCAGTCGGTAAGCATTTCTACTAAGGTTATCAGTTACTCTCATCAAGCGGATGGGCATTGGGCCGGCCACTGGCAATAAAGTGCGGAACGCAATAACCCTGCCTACCGCTCCGTCACGGCTGTCACTGGGAAGTTATACCTCCTGCAGCTAAGTTACGAGGCCCACAGCTACACGGTACGATTGCGAGACATTCCATAAGTTTATAGTTTCTTTTGTCTAGCACTGTGTGTCCTAAGGGGTAGTTGCGTTACACTAGCAGTAGCAATGGCTATCAGTTTGACAGTTCATCAACATGCATTGCGTTATGTATAGTCAACAAAAGAGATAAGTATGCAGGATCATCGGATATAGTTGAAGTTTAATAAGAAGATGGATGTTCTCGAATAAAATTTAATTTTATTAATAAAAAACAAACAGCTCATTTATTAGTTAAATTTCAATCGACAACATCCATCGGTTTTACACTAAGCTTCAACTATATCCGACGATCCTACATACTTATCTCTTTTGTTGACTGTACGTTGTTAGGCAGACAAATTTTTCGAACATATGAGGCAATGGATTAGCAATGTACTTCAAAATGATTCAGGTTCTAATTGAAAGTGCTGAAGGGTTATCATGATTATGCACTACATTTGAAAGCAGGTCTTTTGACAAAAAGAAAAGTATCTTGCGAAGTGTTTCTTAACTCCTTGACAACACTGAACTAGTGCGAACACTTCTGAAAAGGGTAAACCCTTTTGAGTTAGTTTAGTGCAGTCTGAGTGATCGTACACTGCAGTGCAAGTGCTAACTTTAATAAAGAACACGGAAACAAGACGTCATTGTACGATTCCTTAATTTTAAAGTTACTTAGCAGTTCAGGTTATATTTAAATTACTAATTAGCTACAATCTATATAGTATGAATAAAGTATTACCAACTGTGATACTTACTTTATTTTAAAAAAGTGCAGCTTTAGTACACCAAGTGTCACTGGCGTGGCGGTGCAACTTTTATAAACAACTTGCCCTGCCCTGCACTACAATTGTCCGGCAAATGATTATGGTAAAAGCTCTGAGGCCTTATCATGAGATTTGGCAATAGATTTACTGGTTAAATACTGGATAAAGTGTCCGGAAACACCCTGGGCAATCAGCCTCGCTTCCAAACAAGCTAACTAGCTACTTTTATCAAGATTCTCCCTCGTATAACTTAAGAAAATAATGTCACATTCCTTTGGATGACAAAATTAACACGATACTAAATGGTTGCTTGGCAAAAAGAAATAAAATTTTCATTAAACTACACGTTGTACTCAACCCCATCAAACCGGGTAATCCGGCGGCGGACAGGTTAATCCCGTTGTTGTCCGGAAAATATCCGGACAACAACCGGACAACTATTCTGTAAACCCTTGTCCATTGTGGGATGTTCATTTTATCCGTTCGTAACCTGTAATGTTCGCGGATGATCGCGTCAGGGTTAGCATAAGTATTATTGTGAATGCTTTCGGACATAAAAGGTTTTATTTTTTGTGAGTGAAGTGGGGATTTTATTCATGTTTGTAGGTCAGCTTCCGTAGTTTTTCCGGGAACGGTAAAGTTTCGGATTAAATTATGAATAGTAGGGAGCAAAAGGTTTTATTTTGTAAGCGCGAGTGAGTGAGATTTAGGAGTTTTTGTATTTTTCTCCGTTTTGTTAAGAGCATACATAAATTCTTGGATTATTTGGAAATGTATATGTCGTGGCTATATTGTAGATTTGCTCACTTCATGGAATGGTCGCATTTCATTAAAAGTTTCACTGTCTATTGGCCACATCATGATGTTGTCTGGCCAGATCAATGATTACTCAACGTTTGACGATATGAACAGTTAAACGCACAACTACTTCATGATGTGGCCAAACATTAGTGATCATATCGTAAAATAATAAAATTAGAATATCAAAATAAAACCGAAGAGTTTGTTTGAACGCGCTAATCTCTAAAATTTCTAGTCGGATTTAAAAAAAATCATTTTGAGAACTTAACATCACGTTAGGATCCTTAGGACCCGAGCAAAAACAAAAAAAAAACAGAACGAACGCTAAGCGAAAATTACATAATAGCGCGGGCGATGCGATACGACTTGGGACAAGAAGTTCAAGCGGACAAAGTCGCGGACAGAAGCTAGTAACCTAAAAACTAAACTCGTTTTATACAGGCTTTTTTTTATCATCATCCAAATTTTTAGAGGGTGTTCTACCCATGAATATGAACAACTGTCACTATGGGAACAACTCTGAAATCACGAAAAAAAAAATCTGCTGTTTCATACAAAAGTTCAATACCTACTTGACCAAAATGTATGAAACAGCTGATTTTTTTTTCGTGATTTCAGAGTTGCTCCCATAGTGAAAGTTGTTCATATTCATGGGTAGAAAATTCTGTAAAAATTTGAATGGTGATAAAAAAATAAGCCTGTATTACTATCGGTACGTACCTATTGTGCAATCAGTTGTCTCTAGGCGGACATCGAATCCACGTGTCAGAAAAACTGAGAAGCGAGAGGTAATCATTACGTATCTATAGGTTGCTCTGTACAAAAAACTCGAAGAAGGTCCCTTCGAGTTTTCCACAAAATAATGAGGTACGTATAAAATTGCCCACAAAAAACACAAATGAACTAAATTACATCGAAATCATATCCGTGTCAGTGTAGCACGCATTTGGTCATTTAATTCAATCGTTATCGCGGGACCGTGTCACATTAGTGATCTGCTGACGCGCGGGATTTTACGGGATTTGTAATTTTAACAACGGACAGATTATGGTTTTATAGTGGTTTAACAGTTAAATGTGGTGACTTTAATATAATGCTCAAAAGCCGACTGGTTTATTTCGTGTTTGTATTTTACAATTGTTATAAATGGATGTAGATCTGATTTGTAAAGCGGCCAAGTGCGAGTCGGACACTATGGATTTCGTACAAAAAGGCAAAAAACGCTCAAAAATACATGTTTCTATGTTTAATTTTTAACTCAATTTTTTTTTTTTTTGTTATAGCTGCAATAGAAATACACACTGAAAATTTAACTGTCTACCTATTACAGTTCATATAGGGATACATCCCGCTGACAGACCGACGGACGGACGGACAGCGAAGGCTTAGTAATAGGGTCCCGTTGGAACCCCTTGGGTACCGAACTCTAAAAAAGCATTACCTCAATTTATTAAAAATACTAGCAGCGCCCCGCGGTTTCACCCGCATAAGTGTCGATCCCGTGGGAATATCGGGATAAAAGTATCTTATGTATAAGCTATATTACTGTAAAGTTTCATCAAAATCTGTTCAATAGTTTCTGCGTGAAAGAGTAACAAACATCCATCTATCTATCCATCCTTACAAACTTTCGCGTTTATAATGTTAGTAGGACTTACGTATACCTCCACGAACTTTGATTCTGCAAAAATATGCGCCCAGGCAGACCTTTGTATGATTCTACATACATCTCAATAATTACACGTAAACTAATCCATAAACAAACCCAGTTCATCTATGTTTCCATACTCTACTAAATCTTTCAAAAAGCCAAATGGTCCTATTTACAAAATGGAGGCTTGCATACGTTTGAGCAGTCAAAAGAGCTACAAAGGCTTGTAACCTTGCAGCCTTGTTCCCCGGGACAGGTATTGTGCGGCGCTTGTGATTTGTGCTGTCACCGTTCCCGGGATTTAAAGTCCAGGATAAAAGAATTAAATGGCTTGCATGTAAACTGATGTGGGGCGGATGTGAATTGCGTTTGAGAGTTTAACGTTACATTTAAGCTTCGAAATAAATTCTGGAAATATATTGAAATGTTGACAATTGACGTCTGTTATGTAAACGCCATGTTCTGCAAGTTAAATCTAGAGAAATGAAACATTTTTAACAGGTTTATTTTACATTTTCTTCTTGACTTATTATACAGCGTCCTCCAGAAAAGTGTGGTCAAATTTAAGGGTGTGGTACAGACCATCAAGCTGAACAATATTCTCCACGGAACCAACATCGTAATCGAGAAAAAATATTCAACCGTCCCATATATTTGGGTCGAGTAGGTATTGAAGTTTTGTATGGAATAGTAATTTTTTTGCGCGATTGCGATGTTGGACTCATGGAGAAATTTGTTCAGTTTTATAATCTGTACTACACCTTTCTGATAAATGCCGTGTAATCCTTTATTATCATACTACTATAAAGTTGTTCCATTCCTTGTGGATCGTAATGGCGTTATGTGTACTGCATGGTTGCATATCCGACATATTATCTGCAAATTCAGATACCTGAATTATACATTCTATTACTGGATAGGTACTACAAAATTTAATGGAAAACTTGTTTTTTTTTCAGTTTTTCTGAGTAAAAAGCTGGCAATTTTCAAATGCATTTCAGAGCAATCAAGGAAATTCCATATTCTCTAACTTCTCTGTTATGCGAGAAGATACCTGAAGGCCAAATTCCCGTAGATTATTAAAACATTCCAAATCTTGTCGTAATCTCATCTTAGCGACAATGTATGTCAAAAATGTAGGTAATTTAGAGATAACTTTGACAGATTAAGATTATAATACGAACTTTCTTAAAAATACGGCAATTGCCCCCCCCCCCCAGCCCCCCGTCTGGACATAATTTCAACAAAGAGCCCCTAAAAGAAGGTAAATATAATCAAGAAATACATTAGGGTCAACAAACACAACCCCTGTTTCCTAAGACATGGCGGTTGTGACAGATAAGCGTAATATCGATAAAATATCGTCGATAACCGGCACGTGTAGCGGTCCGTAATATTTATTGAACGTGCCTTTACTTGGAAGGTGTGAACGTGTAATTAGGGGCGAGGAGGTAAAAATAGAAGCTTGAAGAAGTTATTAATCGAGGGTCAATTTTCTGACGTTAGCTGTGGAACAAGTTTTTTTGCAACTGCAAGGAAACTTTTAAAAAGTACCAGGAAAGTCACCCAGACGCAACTTTGTTATAGAAAATCGGCTAGTTCAATATAGGCTTAAAATACGGCATAAAGAAAAAAAAACCTTGTCAGTTGATCAATGTAAGGAATAAATATAGAGTTACTATTGTAAATTGTATTAAAATATAAAGACACTTTAGGGAAATAGAAGTAAACCTCAGGAAGCGTCTCCAGTATTGAAAAAACTGAATTAAGGTTCTATTTCAGCAAAAAAGCGCACAAATCTTCAAGTCATTAAAGCCCTTTCCAAACCCCAATTTAACCCTAAAATTAGAATATGTGGAGAGACGCAAATTAGTCTGTATTTATGTAATATATTAGGTGGAAAGAGCCGACAAATATTTGTTCATAAAGTTAGCTCTGCAAGGTTATAAGCGTGTAAACATGCAAACACACATTCACAGCCGTTTTTTATAAATGGGGGATTAGTTGGGCTCCCTGCGGGTGATGGAAGGTGTAAGAAACTAGCGGGATTACCTTCGTCTGTCGTCTTAATTGATTCATAAGCGTCTGCTAATTAACTAGGTATTTTGATTTTGACAAATGAGAGTACCTCGATGTGTATTTTAGTATCTGAGAAAAAGAGTACCTCCACCGAAGTGTATTTTAGTCGAATTCATCAACAAACTGAAGAAACAGTTTGTGTACACTAATTGATGATACTACGCGTATTGAGTAATTGAGTTGTGTTCTCGTGTGATTTACAAAGAGTACCGCGGTACTGCTCGGCGGCAATAAGGCTGCTTTTCCACTAGAGATGTGCCATTCCAATGAATTAAGTACCATGAGGATTTGGATTCTTAAGGTGCCACTATTCGATGTTTTTTCCATACAAATTTCGGGAGAGTATTACTCCACTGTTTGACATTGTACATCCAAAGTTAAACATTGTATCGTTTTGTCTAATTATTAATTGTGTCTGTACGGAAGCAGAATTGTAAAATAACAAGCCATTAAAAAGTTATGAGCCAACAAAGATTCGTTTTTCTTGCTATTTTTAACGTAACTTTGGGTGTAAATAAGTAATAAAAGATCTGAAAAATATTAAAAATTAAATCCGTACCGACAAAGCTCAGTTATCGAAGAGTTAAAAAACTTTATTTGTGATTGATTTATGGAGTGGATTTTTCATAGAACTCGATTTTCCAAAGCACTTTTCAAATATTTTTATGCGCCTATCAGTTCGCAACGGTGTTTCTGTGCGTGAGAACTAGATGTTGTGCGTGTAGATTAGCGTCTAACTGCTCATCACTGATACTAGCTCCGTCAGACAAGAAGCCAAGTTAGACAGCGTGATTTTGGCCATGACCACCAGTGAGTACGAGCTCGCGACTAGTTTACTCTTAAGAGTTCAATAAAAGTTCATTTATTTTCGGTTCTAAAAGCTAAAATGGAGGTTATCCTTCTGGAAATAAAATCTCCGATGGCCGATAGAATATTCACTTAAGATTCCAATTGGATTTATTGGACGACTGGAGACGGATACCCTTCATCGAGAGGGTTAGTGAGTGTAGGACTTCATACATTTATTTAATTTACATAAATAACATCACGCCTATAATCCTTGAAGGGTTAGGCAGAGGTGTACCTTAGTACTCCCACATTTCTCCAGCTATATTTAAGTCCCATGTGATAGGGAGGGAGCCCATTGCCATCATACAACATCATAATCAGCCTACAACGTTCCCACTGCTGGGACACAGGCCTCCTCTCGGTGAGAGGGAGTGGGCCGTAATCCATCAAGTGGGCCCAGTGCGGGTTGGCAGATGTCACATGTCTTCGAATTTTTGGTTCTAGGACATGCCGGTTTCCTCACGATGTTTTCTTTCACCGTTTTGAGAGCAGTGGTGATGAAATAATTTATACAAAGTAAAGCGCCTGTCTGGGTTCGAACCTAAGACCTACACCTCGTAAGTCGCGGCCGTTACCACCATTGCCATCAACCGTGCACAATTCTATAGTCCGAAATTTACAAGACTTGTAATTGTAGGACTTTCACAAAACCCGTGACTGCTAACGCTTTCGCTCATCCCTTGTACCACATGACACCTTAACCTCAGCGGTGTAAACGCTTTTGCTAATGAATTTAATTAAATCGAGTGGTGTGCGGGATTTATCGAGCCCGATGTGTTTGGTCCGAAATGTTTGGCCCGCGATGTGTTTGGCCAACGATGCGTTTGCTCGCACAAACAAACCAGCTGGATCAAATCAACTGGATTTTAAGGCAGATTATTAGCGTTTTTCGGGTATAATTATTAAAAGGAATGGGGTTTTGGTAATAGAAATTAACAGTAAGTTATTTACTTAACTTTTCTTGAAAGGAAAGTGTATAAAATATCAAAATGTTTCCTAATTATGGATCTTTTTAACTAAGTTATGAAGACTTCGCCGTTCGCGTAACTATGTATTTTCTATATATTTTAAAATAAACTATAATTATTGTAAAATGAGCCTTAATTGCCCTGTTAATTAGCTTAAAACTTTATAATTACACTTACAAAGTAACTCCCAAACGACAGTAAAAAAACTTCATTTACCTGTAACAAAAAACAGCATTTATTAACAACAAAATCACAAACACAACACAATTACATAACTATTCA
Source organism: Amphipoea oculea (assembly GCA_945859645.1). NCBI lineage: Eukaryota > Metazoa > Arthropoda > Insecta > Lepidoptera > Noctuidae > Amphipoea > Amphipoea oculea. The sequence continues at coordinate 804,636 of OX243883.1, read as the reverse complement.
TCACAAATTCATCCCAAATATCAACAGCCATATTACCTAGATCTAGGCTACAGAACACAGAGCCTAACCTAGGTAAGGCTACATCTAGGCACCGTCGGCCGCCTGTCTGTCGACCGTCGAATTAACTTGAACAACGAAACAGCTGCACTTAAATACACTTTCCTGTTTTATTTTTAGTTTAAACAGGGTTTTTTTTTTTCAGTTTGACAGTTGAGGTTTTATTTATAGGAGGCAGAGATGTTCCCGATACATGGGTAGTTTTTCAGATAACTGAATTGAAAAATGTCCTAGCCGATGCCTTCAGCTGTAGTAAGCTCTGGTATTGTTCTGTGTCTGTCTGGCTCCTGTAACACAGGTATTGTTACTTAGCGCAGGAGTCAGGGCTTCATTTTGTTTGTACATATTTTTTATGAGAAATGATTTTATATGTGTAAGAAGGTTTGCACAAACACTTTTACACGTCAATCATATTTTTAAAAAAAACTTTTTAACAAAAAAAAAAACCGACTTCCAAAAAAACACTAGAAAGTGAAAAATAACTTTAATTTCGGAAGTCGGTGTCTTTGGATCTGTATTTTAGTTTTTTGCCACCGACTTCCGAAATTAAAGTTATTTTTCACTTTCTAGTGTTTTTTTGGAAGTCGGTTTTTTTTTTTGTTAAAAAGTTTTTATTTCACGCTTTTTAGTGGGTCTGCTTATAATTTATCTCAGTTACAATAGCCTAGTGTCAACTTTCTCATCGCCATTTACAAAATATTGCTTTTACCGATGCAGGGAAGTTCCATCAGCTCCATATCACCATTCACATTGTGACGAGCATAAATTGCTTAGCAACCATGTTAAAGTATCGAATCGCAACCCGTGAAATAGTACGGAGATATTATTGAGTAGTTCCGGTGGCCATCTGTGGGCTTCATCATCAGTTCCACTTCACCAAATGGTGCTTTCCGAGAGCAAATGCACGAGTGTTACTATAAATAATTTTGAAAGAATTTTCTTTTAACTCCAAGCCGTTGAGGAGTTGTACCTTCCATCATCAGCTCATCCACCTGAGATGATGATTATCAGATGCAAATACTTAAACAGCTTTAGAAAATATATGAAAATGGTACTATGTGCCTATAAAATTTGAAGGTTGCCCTCGATTTCCCTGAGATCCCATCATCAGATCCTGACCTGATGACCATGCAACCACTTGGGAAGTATACCCTTTCAAACAAAAGAAAAATTTTCCAAATCGGTCCAGGCCTCTTCGAGAAATCGGGGAACATACATAAAAAAAAAAAAAAAAAAAAAAAGATTCCGACGAATTGAGAACCTCCTCCTTTTTTTGAAGTCGGTTAAAAAAAGATTCCGACGAATTGAGAACCTCCTCCTTTTTTTGAAGTCGGTTAAAAACTAGATGAGGTCGGCGATTTCTATCTGATTAGTCTGAGAAGAAAGGCCGAAACAAACTCGAAGGTCACAGTCCCTTTTAAAGTCCAGACATAATCTTGGTGCTTATGCCAATAAATTATTTATTTATTGCAGAACACTGCAATATGTCTGCTATTTTTTATGCGTTATAACTTTATTTACCCGGATCCTCTCGATCTGAATACAGTAATACCGTTTGTCGGATGAAATAGATGGTAGTAGTGCTTCCCCATGCGAATTTTTCTGGTTGCATGTACCGACTACTATGTTTGGAAGAATATTAAGTATTACTTATAACATTACATCACCCCTAATACATCCAAACATAGGCCTCGTAAAGTAAAGCCACGACAATAGTCAAAATCGGCAAGATTAATGGTGATTGCAGTTTATTGTTATTAACAGACAGGGAGATGTCATCTTGACGTAATCCTGACAGAGTAGGTAGGCTATTATTTAACAAGATGTCACAGACTAGAAAATTCTTAACCCAAAGAGAGAGTGTGAAAATTCCCAGCAAGGAAAATGTAAAACCCGACAGCCTATGTAGATTATGTACAGTAGGCTGCAAAAGTGCATGGGTAGTACAGAAACAAAATCGTATGAAGCAAGAAATGACGCCATCTAGCGTTAAACCAGTTAACGACTAACAAAATTGAATTATGCTGTTATTAGATGGCGTTGCTTTGCTTTATATGATAAAATATTTTTGCAGTTTCTTTTTGTCTCTTCAAACATTCAAACAATTTATAAGTAATAGTTTCTTTTACAGAAAATTGATCCTAATTATTAACATACTATGTTAAAATTGAATATCAATTTATAAGTAGGTAGGTATCTGATTTTCTAAGTTTTAGTTTTCGAACTTGAGAGGGTAGGTTAAATATGGATTTATAAATAATTGGTAGGTGGTATGAATAATACTTAGATCGAAGATTTATGACAGCTCAGTTGATCGTTTGCTAAGTTCATTTCGATTACCTCGTTCGAGTGCCTTTTGTTCAGTTTTTATTTATGATCAGGCGGATTACTTATTTTACCAAAACGAGCACGAGTTATAATATTGATTTCGTTACAAGAGCTCAAATAATTGCTTTGAATAATCAAGCCAAAAACTTGTCAGAAATAGCCAGAGACCGGTGTAAACGTAAGTAGTTTTATTTTTACACTTTTATATTAAAAACTGCATTATTTTTTTGTTACTATACTACATAATAATCATTTTTGGGTATTATATATTTCTGTTTTATTGTTGCAGAGAAAAACAGTTGTTCTTTGAGTACGACGATTTGAAGAGGAGGGTTCTTTGAAACACCATCAAAGAACTGGTAGACCACGACTTATAAAACACATTGCAGCATCAAACCATGATAAGGCAGTATGAAGAAAATGGATTTCTGCCGCCGAACCACTATGGTGGTTTATTTGACACAAGTTTTGACACGGAGCCGCGTCAAAACTTGTGCCGCGGAGGCATGCTGTGAAACCCTTGCTCACGGAAAACCATAAAAGGGCAAGATTACACTTCGCTTTGGATCACATAAACTTCGATTGGAGTAATGTCATCTTTACAGATGAAAAAACTTTCAAGTCCAGTGAACACGGACGCTTATGTTTGTGGCGTCGAAATAATACGCGATACACAAGTGGTTACGTAGCTACGAGCTAAATAATTATACTTAGATAATTTCTATTATTTATATTGACTGGAGACCTGGTTATATGTGTATAAACTATAACTTACGTATTTTTAATAATTTAAAAAGTTATGAACACTTTAAGTTTAAACAACATAGTTTTTAGTTTTTTATGTTGCCTACTAACCATTTGATATGTTTTTGTGCAATTTTGTAGTTTTTAGCCTACTTATTTAGTATCCATTTAATCCGTTTGACCTTTGTAATAAAATAACCTGGTCTCCTGTTTGTTTTTATTGAGGTTACATAAGCTTCAATCCTCTTTCCGATTTTGGAAACGAATACTTAAGCTATCGCCTCAATAACTTCATAATATTATAATGTTATACCTATCATATTTAATAAACTGACTATTAAATTTGAATAATAAACTGTAAGAAATAAACCTCTATAATTTTTTATAGTGCCTTTTTTTGCGAGCCCACAAGGCGAGCCGTTTACCTGCGATGAAACTGCTCTTTTTTCCTGTTGCTAAGTAACTACCTACAAATTCGAATATTAAATTAATTATTAAAATACCCACTCGTTAGCTTAATAAATATATTCCTATCAATTTCTTTTATTATTTTTATCATTTAAGCTACGTATGCTGGTATTATTGTAATGTAATAATTAGATAAATGTATTAGCCTTGTAATTCCTTCGTTTCTTCCTAACTCCTTACTTACGTTTCGTAAATTAGTCATAGTTGTGAAGAAACCAACGCCATCTAGTTTATTTTCGAAAACTTGAATTCAAATGTTCACGGGAAAATAGACACTAAGGTACCCATGCAATTTTGCTGGCGACTGTACATAGATCTAAATATAAATGTGTAAAGAGAAAGTGCGCGAAACAATCGGATAGTAAATATCACCAGCTGTTGCCAGAATACACTAAGAAGTTAGAACAAAAGGTCTATAAAATACATTGTACCATTCTGCCGCTAAGATGAAAAGGCTGTCGTGTAACATGAGTAGGAGGTGACGTTACATAAAAAGCATTTTAATGCATCCCAATGTATTAAAGGTGTTAATTATTATTTTTATTGGATACCGTGTCGTTATTTACGTAGGTATAGAAGAAGACCAAAGAATCGATGGATGGATTTGAATCATGACATAGTTAGAAAGGGAGTGACTACCGAGATGACTAATAGAGAAGTATGGAAGAAGAAAAAGACATGTTGCGCTTGGGCAGAAGAATGATTATGTTTGGATACTGTGTTGTTTTCGACTTAAGTTTCTTCAGATGTGGCGATTATGGCAATAGCTATTAGTGAAACATCATTATTAACAGAAGTGGATATTGGCTTGTTCCCAGGCGTTCGTTTTACTCATACTTTCCGTAATATCTATTATAAACTACATGTACAACTTATTTTAGTTTGTCTCAGTTAGTTATAATGTTATATAGGTCTGAAATCGAAAATCTGTTTTGAGCACGCGTGGTTTAGAATTTTCGTGCCTTCTCTCTACAGATGAGGCCTTTACCCTCCAGTGGGGCAATAATAGATTGGTCTTATCCAGTTGCTTTTTAGCCAAATGGGTCTTCTGCTTACCCTTGTAACGGCAATAAAGCTTAGACCAGAGCCAACAGCGGGATTTGTTTAATGAGACCCGACACGCAAGTTTAAAGGGCGCCTAATGGTTTGGTCAAATTAGAAGAAATAGCCTGATTACTGAACGATTTAAAATTAATCTAAAGTGCCGTGGAATATAACGACGTTATTAATTACGAAATATAAATTCATTAAGGATTATGGAAGGCTTCACAGAGAGTTCCTTTGGCTAAAATTGTGAATATAAACAATATTGGGAGTTCGTAACTTCTGCGGCGAGATCAGCAAGTTAAATTTAAAGTTTATAAGAGATAGTAAATAAATGGAGTATCTTGAAAACGACCGAAGAACCATAATTTTTAAGAACGATAAAGTATAGAATTTTTTTATAAACTATCACTTCTTTTCGTTTTCATGGTTAATACAATAGGTATTTATAGGCATTACAATTAATGAGGCCCAAAATAACAAACCGAAAGTCGTAACCACGGATCTGTGGTCGTAACATACAAATTCCCACAAAACACTTTACCAGCAGCTATCACACTGACTGTAGACCGACCAATGTCACAAAAAAGGTCGAGAAACAACTAGAAACCATAAAATAGAAGACAGGGATGCCCGTGTGTCGCATCATACAATTTCTGCGACACATGTGCTACCAAAACCAATGAACCAGCTTATAAATCGATCAGCCACATAAAAAATGGCCGAAAACCTTCGCCCAAAAACAAGGTAACCAAAGAAATTTATGTGGGTAAATTAAGAGTAATGTCCAGCAATATTGGGTAACTCCCTAGTCCCGGGATCCCGGGATCCCTAAGAGTTGCGGCTTGTTCAAAATGTGGGAGTTCGGTCAACACCAAAATAACTTGAAAGATTAAAGAAATCGGTGAAGTTGGGTAGGCCGCGCATGTAGGAGAAGGTACAAATTTTCAAGATAAAAGGAATTTTCGCGAGGCTTATAATGTTTTTGAGGTTTATATTTTAATAAGGAGGTGGGTATCGTAAAAAATTGTGGGGCTTTTAGTAGCGATTTTCTTTATGGAGCTGTTTAAAAGAATGCTTTTTGTGATGGCCATTATTGTAACTTACACGATCACGATAACAATGATTTTCAAGACTTTCACATATTAACTACCTACCTTAGCTTTCCGCTGGTCGCTGGTCTGTCGGTATCCTGTGTTCTGACCGAAATTACGTAAATAGTATTTCATTCAATACGAGTATCTAACTTTAGGACGCACCTTTTGCAATGGCACATCGCATGATCCCCTGATTAATTCAACAAAAAAACCAGTACAAATATGACTCACAAAGATTCAAGCATTGTTCCCATATTTCCTTATTCATACACATCTCCCATGACATACCCCTTACATATTAATTAAATGCAAGCTCAAGGAAAAATCTTATATGAAAATAACCGAAAGATATAAGATCCCCCTCCCCCTTCGAGACGTAATCCAATATAGGCTGGAGCAATTACAAAAATTAACACTTAGTCCAGAATCTCGCAATCTCGCAAATGATATCGCGGGAACTGTTTATTGGATCCCCCCGGGATCCCGGGGGATGTGTCCGGGACTGTTAATCACGCCGGGATTACGGGATCTGTTGTGGTCATTCATCGGTCAGTTTTCGATTATGTGCTTGTTATTCTGGCCTGTTTTCGGTATCTAAGATATATATTATGCTTCTCCAGATTTGGAATTTGGATGCGCTGTATCTTACGACCATTACGGGTTGCGGTAATCATTCGCTAAGTGTGATGATATATCCTTCCTTATAGACTATTCGTTGCATTGGTTTCTCTCAATGTAGGCAACTTGTTTAAAAACGACCTTATCCATATTCTTTAACTTGATCTAACGCCTTTCTGCGTGCAGGTGAGGCATGTTTCCCAATTTGTTTTATATTTTTCTTTTACTACCTACTTAATTAAATTTACTGTTTGCATCATTTTATGCGCTATTAATTAACATTTTTTTCGTTCTTTCATTCATTAAGAGATATTAACAGACAACATAACATTTCCCTCAAACCTTTAGTCGCTTTTACAAAACCCAGAACCCAACTAATCTACAATTTCCCAGTAAAATGGCTTCTTTACAAAATAAAACTACCCACAAACCTCAATCCCAGCACACTATCATCTACATTTCTCCCTTCACGTCACAAGGGACTGAAACAAAACAACGTCACATCGAGACACTTTGCTATCCGAACCGAGAAAAAAAAGCCAAAATCAATAAATACAACGTTGACTGTACCGTAAAATATCGGGAAAAAACTTTCACAACCCCACTGGAATTTCAACCGTGTCAATTTACAGGTAAGGTTGGTTTTTCAGTGGGATGGTAAAGGGAGGGTTTGGGTATATACTCAATGGATTTTTATGCAGATTTCATATTCAATCTGCGATAGTAGAATTTATTGTCGCTCTGATGCGGAGTCGCGGTACATTTTGTTTGATTTTGTATTTGTTGCTATAAATGGTAAATGTGTTGGGATTATAGTATAGTTGTACGTATTTTTAAGGAGAATTGGATATTGTCTATGATGTTACAGCTATGAGTGAAAGGAATAAATCATTGTATTATTTAACTCTTAGAAATAGTTTAAACCTTTCGAATTACTCACATTATACCACAAAAAAAAATTGATTAACAAAGAAAATTGGTAGAGTTACTATTTTTAGTTGTTTTTCTAACAACCACATGAAACATCAATTTATTAATACGTGTGCATTATATTTAGACAGTTACAAATAAACAAACAAACGTAATATTTTATCAGTAGCTGTTACACAGAAATGGGTACAGCTTCGGGAATAAAACTGTAGATAATAACCGACAATAACGTTTATTTAGATTGGACCACCCAGAAGTATCTACGATTTCCGTTGGCATATTATTTTAACAGAGACGCCATGTTCTTATATGATTTATCTTAGAGTTAAATAACTTTAGTCAACTCATTTAAACGGCCATCTTCGTAAATCTTCTTCTAAATTATTGCTAAGAAAATGCTACGCACCACTAGTATAGTCGACTCGAAATTGCTTATCACTTTTGACCACAAACGAGTAAGTTGAAACTTCAATAAGGTTAAAACTACTGTCACATAGATTAATAGACCTTGTCGTTTTATGACGTGTGGTAAAGTAATTAAAAGGTTGTCTATACCTAAGTTATCATCTGCCTGCCTTTTCCCAACTATGTTGGGGTCGGCTTCCAGTCTCACCGAAGGCCTATACTTAATTATGGTTTAAATAAAAATGCAAATATTTAATTTCATATGTTAACTTTTTTCTCTGTCTAACTTGTTTTTGCCCTAATCCTACTACTACAACTATTTTATTTCACCTTTGTACCCTATAAAAACCCTTGACCAATATAAAAAGACACCTAACGGTCAGATCAATGGGCCCATCGGTTGACATCAATACCCTGCCCATACAGGGCCAGCACCGGCCAGAAGTGAGATGAATGGCCACTGTACGTGCGCACACGCACCCGCCATGTTTGGTAAGTAGAACTACATCCTGGACGTCTTCGCCCACTGAGTGTTTATTATACTGTGGTCAGTGGTGAACTGATTTTGAGGTCATGGGATATAATGCATTACTGTAAAGAAGTCGCAGATAAATCAATACGGTCTGAGAACTAGAAACAGTGATGCGGTCATGTTTTTAGACTGGACTGGGTTACCGCCGCGTCGGTCTGGTGATCGCAAGCGCTACTGCTGAGCATGAGGTCTTAGATTCGATTCCTGGGTCGGGCAATGTGTCAAACTCAAACTCAAACTCAAAGCATTTATTTCAATTAAACCATTACAGGCACTTTTGAATTGTCAAAATTAAGTAGTCGGTCAGTTGGTCAGAAAGTTGAAGCTAGGTGCCCATTCCAAAGCGTAGATCTCTATGGAGAAGAACGGGCAAGAAACTCCATGGACACTCTTTTTAAATCAAGATATTACAAAATCCTGGGTACATTATTCTTGTTGCTTCTATATGTGAGAACAATGTAAAAAAACACACAAATGAAGAAACAATACAAGAAATAAGATTAAAAATAAGCCTTGGCAGTTAAGAGATGACCAGTCTCAACCGACGGCGTCCGTTCACGAACATGACGCATGGATCAGCACCATCCAGCTCAACCATTTTGTAGGGAACCGAATGATCCAACACACGCGCCACCATCAGAGAGACATTTAAGTGAGCATGACACATTCTCAACTGCCATGCTCTTTCAAGTCAACATCAAAAAATCATAATAAACGGATCCATTGTTCTTACATTTACAAAATTGAAAAATGCTTCTAAATGATACAAAACTATAGATTGCAATTTATTTAAGAGATGAATAAAATTTTTAAAACCAAACAGGAAAAGGTGTTTAGTATTGCAGCATTAACAATTAAAACATGATTGAATAAAATAAAAATAAATATTAAGATCGTAATGTCAGAAACATTAAAAAAAGAAAAAGGGAAGCACCTCTTCCAAATATTGAAATTTTAACTAGTGAGCTCAAGTGCCTGTGGAGCAGGACCAGCATTTAGCCAAGCATTTTTATCTGCAATATAATCATCCAACTTATAATATGCTTGTCTACATAGTGTGCGTTTAATGCATGTTTTAAATTTCTTCTCATTTAGTTGAAGAATATCGAGTGGTATTTTATTATAACATTTTACACAGTAACCCATAAAAGAAGTTTTTACTTTAGACAATCTGAAACGCGGTTGATCTAATTTGTTCCTATTTCTTGTGTTAAAATTATACCTGTCACTTATCTTACTAAAAAGATGTAGATTTTTTCGAACGTACATAATGTTTTCATATATATATTGACATGGAACCGTCATGATGTTAATTTTTTTAAACAGTTCCCTTAGAGAATCACGCCTGCTGAGCTTGTATATGGCTCTGACAGCCCTCTTCTGCAGGATGAAGATAGAATCAATAACTGCAGCCCGTCCCCACAACAAAATACCGTAAGACATGATGCTATGAAAGTAACTAAAATAGACCAGTCTCGCGGTATCCACGTCTGTTAATTGGCGAATTTTCCAAACAGCGTAAGCGGCTGAACTTAGCCGCCCTGCAAGAGCGTAATCCCCAGGAAAACCGTATTTTCGACGAATTCAAGTATTTCCTTATTCAGTACAACGTGACATTTACTACTTCTAACATTTGGTAAAGCGAATCTAATTGGGTGTTATCAACTGGAAGTTCTCAGTAGCAGCTCGGAGTCTGGATTTGTGCCCAGTTGATGGCAATCCTACCTTGCCTATCCTATTATACTATAGGTGCACCTCTGCTTATCCCTTTGGGGAATACAGGCGTGGTGTTATGAGTGACATTTGTGGCCACGTGAGTGGTTCAGAAAGTATTTTCATTATTGATACGAGTCAGAAGTCCAAAAACGGTCAGATACATATAAATAATAGTGTCTATTTTCGTATCAACCTCATTTTGGTATAGTGTGAACCTGATGATATCTATTCACAAAACTACATAAAATCGAAAATATCTTAAATCAAGGATATAAAGAAAACACGTGATGTGTGGGGATTGGTTCAACCCTCGGTTGCGCAATCACAGCTACTTATTTGTATGTCTTACAATATTTATTCCAAGCGGGAATAGAAACAGCAACCCATAGCACAGAAGCATATCGTACAAATACTGAGCCTATCATTCCAGCTCGATAGTGGTTCCGCATAAGACATCTGTCCGACCGCCGTCGATGAAGCTATCAGCGATTTCCTTGTTCAAGAAACGTATAACAGTTTGTAAGCCTTGTAAGTAAAAAAGATACATTTATATTGTAGCGGTATCTACAAAGCCACATGCGAACAACGCGTCATACTGATGTCACGCAAATCCTGCATCTCGCAAGCAGAGTTTACCGCGCAACTAGCATATATACAACAGCCCGACATGAACCATCGGACAGTTGCTCGCCAGACACAACACCCGTCTGGTTGGAGGATCCTCCCTTTTCTATAGAGCATGAGTGAACTTTACACCCTGTTCCTCATACCTCTATAATATCAATAGTTGATCGCTGACTGTTCACACCGTCGTCGGGGAGTACTGGTTCTCGACGAGAGCTATCAAATCGAGCACTCGCTCGAGTACACCGCCGCGTCGCGTCGCGCCGGCGAGTACACGTTTATCGCAGTGACAAGATTTACCAAAGAGAGTACTCGCTCAGAGTTATGGTCGCCCTCACCGGGGCTCGGCCAGGTGCCTGAAGCATCTACTGATTTTCAGTGGTTCCACAATAAATGCTAGATTTTTTTTTGGGAAATCTTGAAACCCTTGATTAAAAGGAGGTACGTTTCACTGATTAAATTGACAGTACTAAACTAAAACTTATCTTCTGTCCTTTTCTTAATGAAATAGAAAGAAAAAGATGCACTGAACTTAATTTAGTTTAGTTTGTGAACAACAGAATCGGCAACATTGTTAATTTAGTTAAGTTTCTCTTTAAGTGAACTGTAATTTGTTCTTTTGAGAAATAAATGTCTTTAAACCGAAAGTTGGTAATTATAGTTGATTGGAGGCTACCAGGCAGACAAAAGGTAGAAAAAGGTAGTGTTTAATAGTTCTTTTAAAGTTTATAGCAAAGGAAAAGTTTTGTTTTAATTGTACATTTATTTTTCCATGATAACATTTTTCTTCAAAATGATTACTACCTGTACCTTGAAATACGTTAGTCTTTCTTGTAATATTTAGACTTAAATAAGCTTTTTTATCTACCTCCCCTCACTGGGCCCGCGTGGTAGATTACAGCCCTCTCCCTCTCGAAGAGAGGAGGCCTGTGTCCCAACACTGGGAACATTATAGGCTGATTATGATACATGAAGCTTTTTTCACAATTCTAGGCCGTCAGAATGTTGTGAAGAACAAAACCTTGACAGGGCTTTTAGACTGTTTCAATAATAGGACCATCCAGCTTTTAGAAATGGTGCAGCAATATTATGAATTCTCACTTGATAATGTGCGGGAACCAGACAAAACCACAACATGTATTAGGATCATTGAATCTACGTCCCTACACATATAATTCAAAGTCATCTGCCTACCGCCACATGAAAAGCCGGCGTGACTTCCCACACAATAACAATACTTCCACCCATTAACATTAACACCCTCTATAATAATTAATAACCGTTACAATAATATACTAAGACGCTATTGATATGGTTATAACAATACACTAAGTCGGTACGGTGATATATTTGGTTATAACAATATATACCACGGCGATATATATTTGAGTGACGGCAACATTAATTTCACAAATAACTGTCCTGACATACAGACGTATGCCAATTCTACGGAACATGTATGATTTAAAGTTTTAGTACGTTGATTGACTTTGTTTTGAAGGGAACACGTGTACCGGTTTGGCTTTTAGAGAAGTGTTAGGTGAGAAATGTTATTTGAAATTATTGCATTGATTTTACCAGCAATTAAGATTTTGATTTGACTTTTGATTTATAAAAGTGGAAGCTTATTGCGTACAGTATCATTATCAAATCATTACATAAGTACATCAAGAAATCAACCATATGAGAATATAGATGTTGCAGCTTTTGCAAATCGCACTGATCGTTGAACATCTCTTTCCATTCAGTATTGACCGTCAGCTTCTAAGCCTTTTCAAGGCCCTTTTGAATGAGAATCCTCTTTAACAAGTGTATTATTATCTTTCTTTCCTGTTTTAGACCAAACGCCTTTAAATATTCCATTTCTTTTCAGTATCATGACAATATTTTCATTTATTTCCTTCTATAACGCTAATATTTTTCGTATTACCACGAAGCAAACTAATTGTGCTTATCCCAAGCATAAACACTGGCAATAAATTAGAGCAACGCGCACATTAATCAAGTTTACTTCAATAACCCACATTGTATATTCATAAGCGGATTCCACGAGACTAATCATTCATCTTGAGACAATGATAAATATATGAGGTTCGAGGGAAATGGGGTAGAAGGTTCACTGAATATACGATCCCTTTTACTACACTAAGAACACTTTTGACTAATGCTCGAGAGGTCTTGAGTTGGAAACAAGAACGTTGTTTGTGATGACAAAATAAATATAAATGAGAAATACAATAACATCATCTGCCTAGTCTTTTTCTAACTATGTTAAGGTCGGCTTCCAGTCTAACCGGGTGCAGCTGAGTATACAGTTACAGTATTTTACATGGACCGACTGATATGAATATGAATCTAATTTTGGCAGTCATCTTTGAGGGATAGAAGAAAACAGCAATATTATTTTCCAACTGCACAAAACTTCTATGTACAGACTCACATCAAGCTACTACAATCTGTCAAATCTCTTTAAGAGATTTTAAACTTTATCGCTAAAGCATTACGTTTGATTGGGAAAATTTGACAGTTTCGGGTAGCTTGGTGTACAAACGGCCGATCTTTTTAAATGTTAATATTTCTGTGGCAACAAAAAAATCTATCTAATAATCTACATGATGAGATTCATTCACAAAATCACTGACAGACAACGCACAACCTAAACCGTTGGGTCTAGAAGCACGAAATGCAAAAGAGCTCGGATTATATTTTTGCGGCGAGTGGATTAAAAAAAATTATTTCCAGTAAGGGTAAAATAGTGGATTAAAGTTTGTATGGAAGCTCGACCTTTTGCCGATGGGATATCCCATCAGTCTAGGTAATTATAATAGTATTAGCCACCCTTGTATTATTATAATTACCTTTTATTACATTAATAATCACTTCGCGCCCAATTAAGCCGCAGCAAGGATAACCTCCACAAGTGGGGGTTCATGGAAGGCTCTGACCTCCGGTGTGTATGCGGTGTCTCCCCACAGACAATGGCTCACCTCCCATCTTGCACCGCAAGCCCTGTCACCTACACACGTGAGGACCTAATATCTGCGTCAGCGAACGCTATCCGCGTTGCTGAATTTTGGGCCGAACAAGAAAAAAACTCTATTTTTGCCATCGATACGCTAAGAGGACGAAGTAATCCTAACTTTGGTCAAGCTTCATCAGCTGCATGATCTAACCTTACATATCACGATTTACGTAGATAACAATAGAAAATACTTTAGATAGATATAAGGTAAGTTATACATTGATATACAGGCTGTCCCTGGAAATATGGATCAAATCGGATAGGGGCGTGGGCAAGGTCAATTCCGAACGTCTTAGCAAAAAAAAAAAAAAAAACTAAAAAAATGTGAAGAGAAATCGAATCGTTTTAAAAAAATCTTTAAAAAAAACTATCAGGGCTATCAATTTTTTTTTTTTTTAGATAGCCCTGATAGTATTTTTGAATGATTATTTTCTTTGAGCACTATGCGAAGTGATTGAAAAAAAAAAATCGGTCATAACTTTTGATCCGGAAAAAAAATTCACTGACATTCTCAGGGTTAAAAACTTTGGAAATGACCTTGCCCACGCCCCTATTCGATTTGATCCATACTTCCAGGGACACCCTGCATAATTGGAGCTACATCCTACACGATTTTTTATGCATCACTAAATTAACTAGGTGTAAGTGATTTATATTGTACCCTGAATCAAATAGACCTTCTGTCCTCTCCTTATCACTTGCCGCGGACCCTAAAGTGACAGATAACGTCAAGGTGAGTCAACAGACAGTGTAGGGTCGACCTCACTAGTTACGAGTTGAAGCAAACGTGTCAGCTTGAGTGAAATGATTGAAGAATATGGGGCAATGATGTATGGTTCCTGAAGGTTGACTATTATGCTTGTGTGGTGGGTAGTGAATTCCACGTTAGTATAAATAAGGAATATGTTAGAAACTAAGATCTAGATTCTAGATAATTGAAGGCTACGATTTTCCAAAACTTAATGATGATGCTAATGAAGATGCCAAAGACCTTTAAAGGTAGAAATCATGTAAATTATGTATCCCCAAACGTCACGGAACAAGAAATACACTGCCTTCCTATTTCATGGTAGAAATTAAACAAAACGAGACCTTACGAAAACTAAATTTTCCCTTATGTGTTTGAAATCCCTTTTCTTTTGTAGGTGCTCCATACTACCTACTTACACCCTTCGGGCTATTGCTTTCAATTAAACAGCTAAGTTATATCCCCGCTAATAGTATTAATTGCGAATCCTACCTCAATACAGCACCAAACATACGTACACTACAAACAAAGCCCACATAAATACTCTCTGCCGAACCGCTCCAGAAATATCCCACCACTAGTTCATCGATCGCTCCACAAATAGCCGAAACCCGATCGTCTCGCATTACCCGGGAATCGAACCCACACCACAGCGGATCGAGTGCCCTTCCGTCGTGAAGTCGCCTGTGAAAAGTGGTGACAGATCCCCATGTCACGGGTTGTGTCACTTTGAGAGCTTGATAGAGGTAGGTAGTCTGATTTTGAATCAAAGTTGGTAGGTAAGTTTGAATTCAGGGCTAATTGGCTTTTGGGGTTGTTTTATCGAAGTTCGTACATAAGTAGCGGACTGATGTTGATCGAGAACTAATTTTCAGAGACTAGTAAAGGGCTAACTTATTTAGGCAGGTAATAAGTTTAAAAAATTAAACGAGGACCTATTTCATTATTCTACTACCATTTAGACTAGAACCCATGATTCCACATAAAAAAATGAATTGTTTATCAAACGAAATTGTGCGTATATTCGAATAACAACTGACTGTATGAAATGGCTATAGGTAATATGGAGACTTGAGGTAGTGTGTCAATTTGATAAACAATTAATTTCCCTGATTGTACCTAGTATTTACCGTAAGTCAGACTGTCTTCGCTAACTTGGTCCTCTCGTTTCAAATGAAACCTAGTAGGTACACTATTTATTGTTTTGCCCAAAAATCAAGCCAATCAAGGCAATTGCCCCCTCTTGTTCCACTTTAAACATTCAAAATAAAATGAAATAGAATTGTTTATTCTGTAAATGTGTTATCAGAATCACAATTACACGTCATATTCAAAAATAATATCTATTAAAAAATTTAAAATAATAACAATATTATTAAATTTGGGAGAGGCCTATGTCCAGCAGTGGACGTTTTTCGGCTGAAATGATGATGATGATGATTAAAAAATAAGCTAGATGGAGTCAATATTTCCTATCTGAATACACCTGAGAAGAAAAGGGGATACAAATTCAAGGGTCAAAGTCTTTTTAAAAGTTCAGACGATTCGATATCCCTACCTAATATAATATGAGTTATTCAGGTCTGATCCCCTAAACCCCCTCCACCCCCCCTCGATCCCTTGCTAGTTCTTCTTCTGTTTCAATCTCTGTCTTATCAACTAACTAAAGCAACCTGATCCGGCCAACCTATCGAATCCTTCCAAAAACCTACTCTCATAATATGAAGATCTCCACAAACATGTCCCCGCTCTAGTATCCTAGTACACAACCTGCCTAGTACACGGTTCACAAGTTCGTCTAGTACACACACATGTTATACACAAGTTCCGGCCATATCGGAAGCAATAAGGCGGGGTGCACACATCGCGCCGTGTGCTTGATTTGTCCGCCGACACTTTAGTGAAGCGGAAGTGTTGAGACTTTCTAGTGGCGTATCTATTACTGTTATTGTGGACGAACGAATAATGACTTTTTTTGTTATTTAATATTGCTGACTTTAGACGTATCTACAGATATTGAAAATGTGTGACAAGCCACATATACACAATAATATCAAATATCCCTCTATAACCTCGGAGAGAGTCATTATGAAGTCTAGGGGATTCCCAGTCATGAATAAACTAAACAAGTCGACCCTGAGTAATTTGCTTTATTTATTTTTTTATTTTTATTTATCTATTATTCCCAACACAAGTATCATTACAGGTTACCCCAAATCGGTAGCGTGGTCTTAAACAATATTTTTTCTCATCACATGTAAAGTAATTTTTGTGAACTCATTCAGAGAACAAGTAAATAAATCCACCTTTTCCGCGATTTTGTTAAGTGTATGCAAGGCGCGCGTCAAGGCCGCGAGGCACCGCCAGTAACCGCAGCCGCAGTCAGTTTAGTTAAATATTATTTGAATACCTTATGGGAACTTTTCTACTCATAGCGTTGAGCCATTGCACCAATCGAACTGTCGAGGTAGACCACTTAGGTATACACCGTGTTCCGGACGATATACATAAACTTCGACCAGATGTTCAGACCATGGAAATAAGCATTTTTCATTATGGACACACTAATGAATTAATATTTAAGAAACTACTAGCTGCTAGCTACTATTTCTTTTTTTATGAATTTTAATTTTTTGGTAATTTTCATATAAACCAAATACCTTGACGTAAATTGCCCGTTATGCATGCTTCTAAAGATCCGAATTGGCAACGATGACGTATTTTCATTCACAAGATTTGGCGGGCTGCAACTTGTCAAAATTGAGTTAAGACCCTTTCTTACTGCATAGCTCAATTAAATTTCAGTAAATGAAATTACAAATGTCTTTGTAACGAAGCCTTTTTATGTACTACTTCCTTTGTTAGATTTAATTTGTAAAAACTATAGAAGCGTTTGACAAAGTTTATGGATAACGTGGAGAACACGGTGTATACGTTCCGCTGTCAAAGTACACAAGGATTACAGCAGATTACTCAAAAACGCAAAAAACTTCACCCGCCCTACTACCACAGTAGATATAATATACAGTAGAACATCTTCATACAAACGTGCCGCTCTCGGTTTGAATGTGTGCGTGCGCGCCGCGCGCCGTGTCGGCACGCGATTTCACGCACACGCTAGCATAATATATGAGGGAATAAGGTGGCGGCAGTGCGGGCTGTGCAGCGCGACTGTGAGCACGCGCGTACGCTACATGACCGCTTGCGTTCGTCAACTCTCGCCGGCGGCGGCCACTTAAATTACGAGTATCATGACTTCAAAAAGGGGAAAAAAATATTGTAGTGTTTTCGGGTGCCTCAATAATGATTTCGCAAACCCGGACTTATCATTCTTCATAGTTCCTACTCAACCAGAAATGTAAGTACCTACTTATACTAAATATTATTAGAAAATGTGGTATTGTATTGTTTATTTCACAGTTTATTTGCTTTATTAAGAGCGTAGCCGAGTCGCATTTTTCCATATAAATGTATTCCCAAATTTACTTTCTGAATACTATGTTTAGAGCTAAAGTTTATTTTAAGAAGTCTAGTTTTTAGTGTCCTTCACCACACAATCCTCACTTTTGAAAACTTCTTATAAATCAATTTTGAGAACGCCAAAAAATAGTCAAGAAATAGTCGTCTCCAACCATGATAATTTCGACCTGGTTTACTATATGGAAGTATGTTAAATATCCACGTGAACTTCTACATACATTTTCGAGTCAAGTACAGTCGAGCACAAAATTATTAAGTACTTTTTATGGTCATCTTATTTTTTGGTTGTATTAAAAACGGTATAATTGTTGGTTATGTAGCTATTTTGGGTAGTTATTTTATTTATTTATTTTATTTATTTATTCTTTACTAATAAATAAGGGCAACAAAGGAGCTAAATCAATAATAAATACAAACTGATGAGTTACTTGCTTGATATTATTTTGAGAGCTTGTCACATCACATCACTCAGAACTACTTACTACTGAAGTCTCTTGTGCGAGATCTAAGCCGAAACTGATTAAATACACAAGCAAACTATCAAAGACATATTTTTATCAAAGGGTGCCGACAATTTGGTTTACAATACCAGAAATAAAAAATGTTGAGAATAATAAAACAACACAATGAATTTTAGTATTGGGAAAACCAATAATTACCCTGTGTCGCCCCAGCACCGTGGGAATTCTGCGTGATCATTATTTCAAAATTGCATAAAATTGGGTTTCCCAACCACCGAAAGTAAAATTAATGAAACTAATAGGTCGATCGTCCTGCACACTAGGTATTTTATTTAGTCAATTCACGATCAACTGAATGATATAGAATTTAAGATGCCCTGTCCATGCTTTCCCAAAAGCTTTTTACAAAAACTTTACATAAGAATGAGAATTTACTTTACATTAACAAATAATAATAAAGCGTTCCGGACGTGCAGAAACAGGAGAAAAATTTTCTCGGTATCAAATTTGTAACTTAGTATTATAAATGTTATGTGAATAAAGGCTTTTTATTTTTAATAAATT
Source organism: Amphipoea oculea (assembly GCA_945859645.1). NCBI lineage: Eukaryota > Metazoa > Arthropoda > Insecta > Lepidoptera > Noctuidae > Amphipoea > Amphipoea oculea. Next base: position 785,798 of record OX243883.1, on the reverse strand, counting down.
TATAAATTGGTAAAATATTCGATCATAATATGCTTTTTATTTCATAAATTTAGATCAAGTGCTGCTTGTTCGAAAATATTAACTAAAAGTAAAAGTGACAACCCTGGGGATCAACGCAAGAGTAGGCTAATAACTCGGCGGGCGGCCTTAGATAACTTACTGTATATTTATTATACTGTGCTACTACGCCCGTATCTTTCTCACATGACAGTAGGGCGTCCATTATTCACGCGTCACTCAGGACCGTCCTGTTTCTAGTGGGTGACAACAAATATCGTGAGTAGGGTAGCCGCGCTGAGGTCTAGCAGTGAGACCTTGTAGATAAAGTTCCGACTTCGTTTCCGACACTGTTCATATTGAAAGGTGAGATGTTATTTTTTTTTTTTTAAGTGTAGACATGTTTTCTCTATTCTTGACTGTTGAAGTTTTTACACAATTTTTGTAGGAATCGAAATACTTAGGAAATTTCCCTAATCTATAGGTACTAGTTATTTCAGGCTGTGCAAAATTAATACGACTTGCACGACAACGGCTGCTAAAACAAATTATGTGTCTGTCAATTGCAAAATATTATTATAATCATATTCTCTTGTCCAAACGAGCTTAGGTATGTAGAAGACTAAATAAGTGAAATCAAAAGTCATTTATTCAAATTAGGCTGAGAATCAGTATTTTTCGAATGTTAAATTACATTTAAGACAGTTCCTCAAAACGCCCGCCATTAACCACTTCCTAGTACTTTCGCTGGGAAGAAGAAATGCCACAAAAAACTCCCCAGCAACACACCTACTTTATTTACCTACTTCAGCAAAATTTTGCAAACCCTAATACGGTTTGATACCTAATTGAAATTTTTAACGCAGACAACAAATTACCAAAACAAACAATAATTCATAATCATAGGTCTATACCCACATCACGCCAACCTTTCTAAGGCCATCGACATTGTATAACTAGTTGTTGTTTAATCACGAAGACAATAGAAAATGATTGCATTATTAATAAGTTTGCAAGATCAAGGGGGCTCGTTACGAGAGCATTATACGCTAATGTGACGTTCTTTGTGAGATAAATTAGATTTCAGAGGCAGTCATTTAGAAAATGGACCCGCGGCCATTTTAATGTATGTAAAGACTAATATGTTTTTCTTCACAGGTCGTGTTTGGAGTGGGTGTATTTTTTCTGTCTAGAGACAACTGAGGGATGTAATCGTTATTTTAATTTTGTTTTTTCCAGACTGTATTTTTAGAGTTTGTGGGTTGATGAGTTTCAGTTTTACAAAATAAATGCTTAATTTTATTAACCTAAGTACCTATGGCTAGGTTCTCAAAAGTACCAACTTACCGTTTCTTCTCCAAAATTTACAATAAAACGTGTCCCGTCATTTCATAACGTGTGGTCACTTACTAATGTGAATGAAGAACTTACCTGCAACAAAAGGAAATAAAATTATAAATATAAAGTTCTAACAGAAATAACGTTTTATTTAAGGGAACGATAGGCTCGCCCCCTATTACATGGGACTTAAACATAATTGGCGAAATATTAGGTCCTTACATATGAAATTGGCGTTTTGTATGGAAGGAACAAAAAGTCGAATATTTTTTAATGTAATATATTTAATTAATCAAAGTATGAACCATTGTTTTCAATGCACTTTTGCCATCTTATAGGTAGTTCATTGATCCCTTTACTAAAAAAACCTGTCGGACGGGAATCAATAAAATCTTTGAAGGCGATTTGGACTGCCCCATCGGAGTTGAATTTTTTCCCTTGCAAAAAGTTATCCAAATTGCGAAAAAAATGGTAATCTGTTGGAGCAAGGTCCGGGGAGTACGGAGGATGTCTAAGACATTCCAATTCAAGCTCTTCTAATTTGGTAGCCGTCTGTTGCGCAGTGTGTGGTCTGGCGTTGTCGTGAAGCAGCAGTGGCGTGGAGCGATTGACCAGCCTTGGTTGTTTAGCCGCTAGCTTTTCCATCATGGTTTGTAATTGCTGACAATAGACATCAGCTGTAATAGTCTGGCCAGATTTGAGAAAACTGTAATGAACAATACCGGCACTAGTCCACCAAACGCTTACAAGTAACTTTTTTGGGGTTAATTTTCGCTTGGGGCAGGATTTGGCTGGCTGGCCAGGATCCAACCATTGCGCTGAGCGCTTCCGATTATCGTAAAGAATCCATTTTTCATCACAGGTAATGATTCGGTTTAAAATACCTTCATTGTTGTGCCGGTTCAGTAATGTAACGCAGCAGTCGACGCGCGTTTGCCGGTTTGCTTCAGTCAATTCGTGAGGTACCCACCTTTCAAGCTTTTTAATCTTCCCAATTTGCTTCAAGTGAATTAAAACAGTTTTATCACTAACATCGAAGCCTGCAGCTAACTCGGACGTGGTTTGCGATGGGTCCGCTTCCACAATAGCCTTCAATTCTCCATTATCAACTTGGGTCTCAGGCCGTCCACGGGGCTTGTTCTGCAGGTCGAAATTTCCAGAACGAAAACGTTGGAACCAAAAACGAACTGTGTTTTCTTTTGCAACATGACCGCCATACACATCATTCACCCTTCGAGTCGTTTCCGCAGCACTAGTGCCACGGCGGAACTCGTACTCGTAAATAATGCGATATTTTAAATTTTCCATTTTGTAAAATGAGTGACGCAAACAGAAAAAACAGAAGAAAAAAAACAAATGAATGACGGTCATCGAAGCACAAATACATGAGTAAATAGCTGTACAAATTTGAATTTGGAATTCCTTACCAAAGAGGAGAAATTCGTGATTAAAGTGGCCAGTACGAAAAACGCCAATTTCATATGTAAGGACCTAATATGTGTGTACATGAACCCTTCAGTGACTTACAAACGTGAAGTTATGTTAACGGATCGAGCATAAACCTAATAAAAAAAAATCACACAAGAAATAATCAAAATTTTTTGCAATCTTCACTGTCAGAAACTCAATTTAAAACTAGGTTCGCCCCCGGCATGGCTTGGCATTCGGCCTCTGAAATATTATGGCGTTTGTAAATAAAAACTTTGTCATTCCACGGCCGGACGGACGTTTTACAAAAAAGTTTCATCACAATTCGGCCGGTGTGTTTGAGTTGTCAAGAGACAAACAAATATGTGTAACGTAAAAATCATCAGATGACCACTTTTTGGAGCGGGATATTCCCGATTATGTTCTAGAAACTAGGGCAGAGAATATCCACTCCTACTATATCCTACTAGGGCCTGGTAGGACATACAGTGACCTTATTGGTGAGGATCTTCAGAAAAGTCAGCTGGTCTGGTCATACTCGCAACCGGCGTGTGTGTATGACCAGATGTATGAACATAAACGAGGCAAAAGATGTATATGTAAGGATCGCAGCAGGTGGCGTTCTGTAGTTTCTGCCTACCTCCATGAATTGAAAGCATGACTTTATGTATGTATGTATATATATATATGTAGTGGTATCTACAACGCCATATGCGAACAACGCGTCATACTGACGTCACGCAAATTCTGCATCTCGCAAGCAGAGTTTACCGCGCAACTAGCATAGATACAACAGCCCGACATGAATCATCGGGCAGTTGCCCGCCAGGCATAACACCCGTCTGGTCGGAGGATCCTCCCTTTTCTATGGATGTTGAGTGAACTTTATACCCCGTTCCTCATACTTCTATATATATTCTTGATTTCAACTGTGTGTAAATCTCTCAACTCGTTGCTATGTGTCTGTAGGTTTAAAAACAAAACCTTTTGTCTAGACCGAACAGTTACAAACGCATCTAAATCCAAAATTCATAGAAACATAAATGAAAGAATCCATTTAATATGAGCCCATACATTTAAATGTACCCACAATTACACATCGGGCCATTGTGACGGTAATAAAATAAAGTTTTACGAGCTAAGGTCACAATGGGACTGCACTATTAATAAATAATAGCAGCATTATTAGCTTGGTCACCGTTATATTTGTACGGAACCATCAGTTTTATGGGCTCGCTGTATTGGCATTAATATTACATGAGAACTGTGGGGGGATGGATTGTGTGTTTGTATTTTATGGCGTTTGTACTGTATAGTAGAGTAATATGGAATAGTTGGAAGGAAGTCCTTAATAAATTGTTTTACTTGTGTTTATGTACAAAAACAAGATTAAATTAACCGGTCAAGCGGCGAGGTTCGCCGATCGGCGACGAAACTATAGAAAATCAATTGTGTCTCATTAGCGGAGCTTGACAATAGGAAGTTTATATAACTTATAACAATGGTTATAAGTTAACACTACATTTCGTCTGTCCATTAAATCTGTAAAGGCTTGTGTCAAAAATTGTATACATTCTTCAAACAAACAATATTCAATAGGCACTTTCATTTGCAAATACCTTTACCTGCCCCTAAAATCGCTTTACCTATAAAGAAAGCTTCAAATACCCCAGCACTTTCCGCAACCCACAAGTGGCTTGAAGCAAATAATCACAGCTACGGAGAAAGCTCCTCAAAGTCACTGATACTACCATAAAAGCTTTAATGTGACTGATGGTGTCCATTCGCCATCAGTCTTGAACGGGGAACAATAGCGTACTTAACATAATTACTTCCCTTAAGAAGAAACCACTAACAACGGAAAACCTACCTTAAAATTTTCGAAATAGAGTTGAGCTTAAGTTGTAAGTGACAAAATGGAAAATGTCTCTAAATTCCCTACCAAAATTATGGACAGTGGACCACACGTGTGCCCCAATTTTTCTCTTTATAATATGGTTCTTTATTTGGGAACGTAATGCAACGGAGTTTCGTGTTTGTGCATTGAATAGTTTGTGGTACAAGATAAGAGGGTGTTCCCTTTATTTTGTTCTTACAGATGTTTACTGCGCAGAAAAGTCGAAAGGGCCACATTTTGTTAAGAGATTCGAGTTTTTGTTATTAAAATGATTACGCAAAAGAAAAAATACTGTGCACAGGCTGATTTAAAGACTTTCTAGCAGTCACCCAGGGAAACCAAGAGGTTTAATATGTATTTGGACTTTGGTTATTGTCGCAAAAAGTAGGTAAATAATTATCATTTGGCTGGGCTGGGAGGTTACGTGGTGGCAAACGAAAATTCTCAGTGACGTTAAAATTCAGTGTGTCCCTAATATCTGCAATTTAGGACACCTGCATTTTGACGACCAGTCAGGTACTTAATGCTACTAAATGACGTTGACCATTATGCAACACTGGTTGCGGAACTTTGGCAATCAGTGTATCAGGTATTAGAAACCCCTAATTATACTAAGGTGCATTAAGTAGCTTTGTTAATAAGTCAAAAAAAAAGATTAAGAATCACTAGGTAAGGGCTGATCTTAACAAAGTCAGATATCTTTTATTCGTGGAAAAAAAAATACGTCTGACAGTTCTAGTATGGAAAAACTGTCAAAAATTCAAAATTTGTTCTCCTATGACGTATTCTAGATATAAAAGTTTGGTGGAATGTTACCTAAGTCAACCATATTGACGAAAACCACCTTCTTTACAATCATATTATATTTTGCTTAGCTGGATGAGTAAGCAGTGTCCGTAAAATTAAATAAAACAGAAGCAAATGTTCGTCTATCGATTCGATCGTTCCGTAGTTTGTACGTACAAGATTTCATTTCCAATTATAATAAAATAACATCGGTAATACTTGTAAACACATGCAATAACACGAATGTGAACACCGTAAAAACTTTTACAACCATGTTTTTGAGATAAGCAGGCATCTGAGGTTAAAACTTCCTCCATTTAAAGCCATTTATGACAACTTTACTCCTTTCGAAGTCATGAAAAATCTTCAAAAAACAAATATCAGTTTACATTGCATCGTCTACTTAACCAATAAAACTCTTTACTGTAGTCGATACTATACTATGAGACTGTAAAGTTTACGTATAGTGTTTAGAAGAACGATAAAAGTACCATGCCAACATTTTTATGACACTGGCACGTCAGTTTTACGATAGCTCCAAGCCTCCAAGTAATAAAAAATGACGGAAATAGTTTCCAATATTAGATAAGAGATGGCGCTGCAATTAAAATGGCGGGAAAGATAATAGTCAATTCGATTTTATGCAAAGGAAATTGAGTACTTTTTTATTATAGACAGAATGTTAGCTCATTACTTTAAACTGAAATCTATTTGCGGATGAATGGAGTAAAAATTAAGCGTATAAATTCGGTGTTCTGTGAGAGACAGTATGCAAGGGAGTCCACTGTTCCGTGTTAGTTTTAAATTAAATTATATACAACATAATTATTGTTAATTATAGTATGTTTGCATAATTATTGTCAACGTAAAAATGGATAATATGTTAATTAATGTAATTGGTGTCATATCGTTTTAATAAAGTATAAATAATTATATAAATTAATCAACTAAGTTTTACGATTTTAACGGAAAGCTGATTGTAAATATGCTAAGATTATGGTTAGTTAAAAGCAGTAAGTACCTATTATATTGTTCATAGTGTTTAGTTTGGTGGTGCGCTGAATATAAAAATAACAACTTTCTAATTGTACACTGTGTTTAAATTTATTATGGCCTATAACATAATTATAGCAGTCTTCAATAAGACAATATTTACACATGCTTGTCAATATTTGACACATTCCAATATTCACTACGTATACCATTCCCATCGCTCAAGTTGCACTTAAATAATTATGATTAACCTCTTCAGCACCTCATCACTTAACCCTTTACTACTATCACTAACGTAAGTGACGTCACTACTTGACCTACATGCGCGTGCGCAATGTTTGTGTTTGTACATGTGCAGGAGGAAGCGTAGTATGTGCCTCCGTAGTGGGACGCGTTTTGTTAACCGACGAAAAAACGGAGGAGGTTATCAATTCGACGCGTATATTTTTTTTTTTTTTTTTTTTTTTTTTTATGTATGATCACGCATAACTTTTTACAGAGCAGTCCGATTTTAATAATTCTTTTTTGATTAGAAAGGATATACCCCGAAGGTGGTCCCATATAAATTTGGAAAAAAAAATCCAACCCTAAGGGTAGGAAAACAGGGGATGATTGATAGTTCACTCACTGATTGTAATGTATGACCACGCATAACTTTTTACAGATTAGTCCGATTTTGATAATTCTTTTTTTATTGGATAGAACATACCTCGAAGTTGGTCCCATGTAAATTTGGAAAAAAAGTTCCTACCCTAAGCGTGGGAAAATAGGGGTGATTTGTTGTTCATTCACAGATTTTAATGCTGAGCTGTGTATTACAATTAAAATTAAAGGCCTGTCTATGTTGGTATATAAAGCCTGCTTTTTTAAGTATATTACTATACAAAAAATAATAGTTAAAGTATAGAATAGAAGAATAGAAAAGAATCGTTTATTTCTGAGTACATGGTATATGAAGATCTTAATATTAGACGGAATCATATATACTACCTTTGCCGGTGTAGAAATATTAAATGAGTATCTAATTAATTAATTTGCAAATTCACACAATTATAGTTCACGCAATATTAAGTAAAATTAAAAAAAAAAAAAAAAAAAATAGTGGCAGTTTTAAATGAATATGAGTAACTTTATGGACCACGTATATTAGTAGGATTATATAACAGTTAATATCTAAAGTAAGGTAGGTAGCCATTTTAAAAGTACCTAATCAAAAATTAAGCATGCAGTAATAAGTAAATTATAGCCTCAAAAAATTATAAAATAAAAACTTTTTAACAAAAAAATTAAACCTCCGAAAAAACTGAAAAGCAAAAAATAAAAACCTTTTTTATTTTACCTTAATAAATAAGTTCTTAAACTAATGCAAGTATACCTAAAAAATTTTGAGTCGGCGCCAAACAATCAATGAACAAATATCACGAAATTACCTTAAATTTATAGAAATAGCCAAATCAAATTAATAATGCAACGTGAAATCTCCAGCGCTAAATATTAACATTCCAAACAAAAAATGCGCTCTCCGCACAACCACTCGCAACGATTTGGCACCGACTCAAAATTAGTTAGGTATACTTGCATTAGTTTAAGAACTTATTTATTAAGGTAAAATAAAAAAGGTTTTTATTTTTTGCTTTTCAGTTTTTTCGGAGGTTTAATTTTTTTGTTAAAAAGTTTTTCTATAAGTAGGTTATGTTTTGTGTCACCTGAATGGCATTGTTTACATTGTAATTTTGTTTTCAGGTGTTCATTATACTTAAAGATTTGATAGACTACCAAAATGTCCTTCAATACTTTTATCAATAACATCGTTATATCAAAACAGCCCTTCAATATCCATCACTTCGTTGTCAGGCAAAACGCTCATCACTTCACCCACCAAACCGTCAATGAACTTCAAAATTTGCAAAAATGTGGATTACCCATAGTTAGAACACACACAATTAGTTTTGTTTACTTTATCAAGCTAAGTCTAGAGACCCACCCTTGCTTTGCATGGATGCAATCTACTAATATGGCGACATATTAAAACATTGAAATTTCTGAGCTATATCTTGGTTAAATTACGCATTTCAAACTTTCCGGAAAAAATTGCCTACATAAATGATGGTGAAGACCGCATCAAAATCCATTGCGTAGTTTCAAAGAACTACGCGGTCATACCTACGTCACAAAAAGCGCATTTGTTTTAAACTATTGTTGTATACTCGTTAATGCATTCGGCAAAACTCGGCTATGACGAAGTTAACCGATGCAACCTCAGACTAGTGTTGTACTGTTGTTTAAGCTATAGCTTTTCCGTGCCGCACAACTTATGCTCGCATTAGCTTGGCGAGCGCCCAACACTAATCGTTAACAGCTTATGTTTTAATGGGCAACACTAATGCGTTTCTGAAGCTTTTTCTAATAATGAGGAAATAACAGGTGTGGACAATACAGGGTTACCTTCATACATGGTTGTTTTTTTTTTCATTCTCTTTGGCAATTTGAATATTACTTAGTATGGATATGAGAAGATAACGGTTTGTGGTAAAAGAAAAACAAAAATGGTTAAGCCAAGTAGTGTTCGTTATTTTTTCGTCTTTTGCTACCTTTTTCGGTTTCGAAAGTCTAACTTAAATTATTATCGACAATTTAACCTTTATATATAACATTGTCTTGTGTTACTATATTGAGAGCAACACAAGACAATATTAGACGTTATCTTGACGATGTTCGGGTTCCCTTTATGCTTTCACAAGACAAAACAGATCACCTATTTAATACCAAACAAAACATTATGACCCAAATCAAACTATTCACCACCTTATCACCCAATCAGCGGCCGCCATAAGAACCACAACATTAACACCTATAGTTAATGGCTCATAAACTCCGCGGTACACCGTAAATAATGACCGCTATAAGCTGACGATTGATATGATTCGTCATTGTATCGTCGTAGCGATGACTACATGTTTACGATCGCTTTATGATTCGTTTACGGTTGTAGTGATACTTGTGTAAAGATGAAGAATTAGTAAGTGCTGTAATTAAGCAGGGTGTCGATGAAGGGGCGGTGGTTCATTGGTTGTGCAATTGGAAGTACTTTGATAAGGATTGTCATTGGATTCTGGGTGTAACTGATATTTCATCAGCATTATCAGTTACGTTTTCCATGCTACAGTGAAAACCTAGTGATTAAACTTTTCTTAGGTTGTTAATAATAATTATCATAAATTATTAAATACAAGCCGTGCCGCCCGATGGACTCCCATCGCCAAAAATGATGGAATTCTATAGAAGCTTTCATACCCAAAAGGGGTTTAACCGGTCAAGCGTCGCGGTCCGCCGATCGGCGACGAAACAATGGAAAATAAATTGTGTCTCATTAGCGGCGCTTGACAGATTAAATAATAATAGTAATTGTAAGTTTAAGTAGTAACCCTTTCAGGGGATGAATTATCAAAAATTTCTCCTCGTTAGGTATTTATATGAGGAACTTTTGTGCAAAAAATCATGTTACTTGTCCCAGCGGTTTAGTCTGTGCGTAAGTAAATGAATATTACGTGGATAATAATTATAATCTAAAACATGAAAATAACACAATATGTTTAGTAGGTAACTACTAAAAATGTTACTAGCTTTGCACCATTTAACTTTAAGATAAGCACAACCTTGTTCACAAAGGCTTCGTAGCCAGAAGTTCAATCAAAAACCCCACTAATTACATCATACATTACCCCTTATTCCAACAACAAAACAATCCGCATCCATACAGAACCAGTAATGTAGTGCAAATTCACACAAATCTCAGTCATGAGCCGTATTTTGTAAGTGCAGCGCCAATTAGCCAGGAATGCTCGCTCTTGGCTCATTGGCTCACTGGCTTTCTGGCTGCAACGAGCATAAATCTTAGCTGTATGCAGACTATAAGCTAATTTAGCTAATTTGTGGACTTGGGCTCTTGGGAGTGTTTCTGTTAAGTAAATCATTATGGTAGGTAGGTTGAGATATTATTATGTGAGAGGGAAAAGGGCAGGTTCGATGTTGTAGTAGCCAAATTCACCCTTATTGGTTAGTGTTTAGATTAAGTTATTTAGAATTAAGTAAAGTCGGTGGAAGATAATAAAAAGAGACGTGTTTAACGATTGAATGAATTATTGGATCAAAGAGTTTGTTTGTTTCCATACTAAAATAATGAGTAGTCCAGCATCTGTGACCGCAGTGACAGATGCCTGAGCCTAGTTTTCTATCATAACTAACTGTTATAAGCGTGTTTATGGTAACATTGACAGTGAACATTCTTCCCAGTTATGAAACTAACCATAAATTATCAATAAATACATAAAATTCCAAAAATGACGAACACAGACATTTTATTACATAACCTTCACATACAGTTCCGTTTTAAAATGAACCCATAAAGATCATTGGTAGATAAAAAACATACCAAACTTAACTTGAAAAGTGCCGAAAAATATAAAAATGCCATAAAAATCAAACCAAATGAGCGGTTAGTGTGACCGCATACCATGGTCTAGTAGGGATGTCAAATTTTTTCTGCGTGTCGTAAGATTTTTTTAATCGCTCATGATTCACATTTAAAAATTTAATGACATGGATAAATGGAGTACTATACCTACCCATCTATGTCAGAGGCAAGTTAGATTAAGAAAGAAAATAAGTTTATTTGACTGAATTTAATAGAATAACCAAATTAAAATTCGATATTTTTAAAAGAACCGCTTTATTAGTTAGATATAATACGTAATGTTGTAATTCTAGGCTTGCAATGAACTGGCTGGTAGAATTTAAGGAAATGTAAAGTACTGTTTTTGGCAAATAAACATTATCTATGAATGGAAACTACATATAATATGGAAAAGATAAGGAAAAAATAGCGATTTCATACCTACTAAAATAAAGAAAATGTCCAGAATTTGCGTCCCGTCCAAGCTATGGGCTTGTACGGGTTACGCGTGCCATAGGTTCGCCATCCCTGATCTATGGTGTAATGGCGGGCCGATGGCAACTTTATTACATCTGCCACTTTTAATGTATTCCAAAATATATAGTGTGAAGCTGTAAGAGCCCATCGGTTTATGGCTTCTTATGGTCTAGTTTGGGTATGTATGGGTTCCTTATCTTGTTTATAGCATCTTTGGGTGACGGTCGTGATTTTAATGTTATGGTAATAAATATTAACACATTATTAAAATGGAAACTGTATAGCAATTTAGAGCATCGTCCACGCATTTTTACTATGCCATACAAAAACATAGATCATTATTTATGGAAATTGAACCCGCGACTCTTTGTATTGGGGGTCAATCAAATACAAACACCCGTATTCTGAATTAAGAATTTGAAGTTGAAAACTGTAAAACTCTGTTTTAGAATTTGGGTTAAATTGGCCTCTTTTACGGACTACTTTCTTAGGTACTTAAAAGTTCAAATAATCTTTTTCAGATCTTTACCTCATTCAAGGTTAATCCAACATTAAAATACTCCGTAGTCATTCCATTCATTAAACTGTTGTGCCGTCCACAAAACGTTAATGTTTCCTTATCCTAAGTTATTCCAAATAATTGAGATAAATGTCCCACAATTAGTCTGCAGTGAATTTATTACTTGATTTATAAATTGCGCTGATATTACCTTGTTTATTCGTTTATTTATTCTTAATTTACTTATACGTACAAACGTTTTAGACAAATGGTTTTCGCCACAGATAACTCAGCTCAGCACCCTAATTGCGTAACACACTATCAATCGGAATCAGAATCATTTCGAAGTCAATTGCTAATCCATTGCTTCATAAGTTCGAAAAATTTGTCTGCTCAACACGTAAATAACACAATGAATGTTGTTGAACTGTCAAAATGAAACCGATTCCGATTATTTCCGATTGATAAAGTGTTACGCAATTGCCCCGCAGGATGACAAGCGCTCACAAGCGCAAAGGCCGCCATTCCTGTCACTGTCATACAATACAACTGTCAAACTACACGTACGCACGACGACATAATTTATTTATTTATTTATTAAACATTTTGTAGACTAACAGGCAACCCAAGGCGTCTACAAACAAGTGACTTTGGCAGTAATATACGCTTACAGTTATTTGTTGTTAACATAGGTAATATATATTATTAGATACTAATGTTTAAGTACTAACTTATAGTAAAATACAGCTTAGGCTAGATTACGTGAGGTTAAATTTAAAAATCCTTATAGTCTGCTTTCGCCGACTTAACTTATAATAGTATGACAATGTGCGAGGTGAACATTTGCCGCGGATATAATTTTGTTCAACTTGTCAGTGAATAGGTCCACATCTTGAGTTAATAAGATCGAATTGAGGAGCGCAAGAGTACGTCGTGTGGTTGCATTTCTTGTGGCACGGGTGCGGGAACCAGCCGCAGCCAGCAGGGGCCGCCGCCGACGTAAACCGCGCTCCCCCGCACCCCGCATGGCACCCATAGGGACGTTTAGGTTCACATGTATCAGTGCTGAGGGATTGTCGATTTTATTGGTGAGTAAATGGTAAAAGTGTATAATTGCCTGCAAGCTCCTTCTCAACTCCAGAGTGTCGAGTCCGAGCATACCCGTTACAAAAAGCGAGGGATAAAGAAATGGGTAGTACCCATATTTCTTCTTGTATATGTATCGGCAGAATTTTTTATGTATCTTTTCTATCAAAAGTTTGTACTTGGCCTCGTACGGGTCCCAGATGAGAGCATTATACTCTAGCCGGCTGCGAACATACGCGTTGTATAGCATGATTGCCGGTCTAGAATCCTGAAACGTGTACGTTTGACGCATGATAATATCAAGCTATATCAAGCAAGCATGTCCAGTATAAGGCGACTTCTCGCTTTACGAAAAACCTATGCAAAGCGAAGTCAGGTAAAACTGGAAATGTATAGCTTGATATGTTGTTGTTGAAGACGGTAATATGTCTAAGTCAAAGCACGTACTAAGTAACGTTTGTAGATCTCGGCCTAAGAGTCTAAGCTAAAAATCTAAAATAATATAATTATTAAAATCAACCTGTCCTACTCCAATGCTGAATAAAGAATGATCCTCCAGTCCTCCTTTCAATGATGTCTCAACCATCTGGTAGACCAGAGACCCGAAGAAGGCATCAAGGGCAGACTAGATACAGGCAAAACAGGGAAGGCAGACCGGATGTGGCAGTGCAACTTGGGAAGCGCATATGACTGTGACAGAAGTGGATTGGTTGACTACACCTAATGGATGATCATCACCTGCCTAGTCTTTTTCCAACTATGTTGGGGTCGGCTTCCAGTCTAACCGGATGCAGCTGAATACCAGTATTTTATATGGAGCGACTTCTTATCTGACCTCCACAACCCATTTACTGGATAATACGATACCCCTTTGTAAGACTTCTTGTCAGACTTTCGAGCTTCTGACTGGGTCGTCAGAAGCCCGAAAGTCTGACAAGAAGTCTTATGGCTATAACTGTCAAAGATCCATGAATGATAGTCGGGACCAACGGCTTAACGTGCTTTAGAGGCACGGACGGGTCTTGTATGTAAAGATGGTGATAGAAGACCCAACCAAGGGCGAACCGAGGCAAGCGTATCTTAACCTGATCGATCGACCCGTACGGCTGTTATTACTTAGCCATAAGCCCTTCATGATGAATGATCATAGGTGGGTAAATCATGCCACCATTTTGGTAATCGCGTCTTGATGATTAAGAAGCGGGTCATTCCTCTAATTTCCCTATAGAACCGGTAGAAGATATAAAATTATTACTACAGCGTGAATCTTTCCTAGAATAAGAAGACAGTTTGAACAATTCCAAGTATCTCCGTTACTTGTAAACGGAAATATTCAAAATATTCCTATTAAATACCGGAACATCGCTATATTTCTCGGTAACTATTTAGCATAATGAGTTTCGAGGTACTATCATAATTATCAGATACGTAAATCTATGATTCATGTATGTACCGACCTACTTAAAAAACCATGGGTTATAATAGTGAGTCAATGATATAATGACTAATGATAAAAAAAAGTTCTAATGAAAATGTTTTTGAAAGGCAACAAAGTTCACTAGGATGATTATTCACGTTAGTATACTAGCTGCGCCCCGCGGTTTCACCCGCATAAGTGTCGATCCCGTGGGAATATCGGGATAAAAACTATCCTATGTCCTTCCCCGGGACTCAAACTATCTCTATACCAAATTTCATCTAAATCGGTTCAGTGGTTTAGGCGTGAAAAGGTAACATACAGACAGACAGACAGAGATACTTTCGAATTTATAAAATTAGTATGGAAGTATGGATTAGTATGGATTGTCGTATGTATTAGTATCAAACCACAAAATTAGTCATATCCGAATTCTCGAAAAGAATATTCTATTCTGCTATATATAACAAATAACATAATCACTCAATCAATCACCCAGCACACCTACAGTCGATTGATAGCGCTGCTACCTGTGTAGACCCACCATTAAGTCATTCATAACATAATAACAGCTTATAGCCGTTGCCCATAGCTAGATAATAGCCGTTGTGTGCATAGCCTATATTCTATGGCCTTGATATACTTCGGAGCATGGTTTATGGTTTGTTGTTGCTCGTAATACGGTTGGGTCATAGTACCATACAGACGATTTTCTGTCAGAAGGCACGCGATTGCTCAGATTCAAAAACAAATGAACAGCGAATTTTGAGATTAAAAGTATTGAAGATGAAAGACCAGAGAGATGACGAGAGGGCCCAGACAAAGTGACATTCTATCAGCGATAACAATGATGGAAAAAGTCAAAAATGTGTAGGACTAACATAAGCTACAGAAAGCCTTATGTCAATTCCGTTGAAAGTCGTTGTAGAAATACGTTTTGAAAGCGATTGTCACTTATTTAGATCTTTATTGCGTCATGTTTACCGCAATTAAACGTATTTTCTTTCTTTCTTTCTTTCAGATAATCTAGATCAAGTTAAAGAATGCCGACATAATTGTTAAGTTGACGCCAACGATACAACATAACGAGATAAGATCAACATAAGGAAGAAACACATTGAAAGCCACCGGGTTGTTTCCAATGGTTTGTAATTAAATTAGAACATTATTTGTGCAGAATAAACGATTTTTTTTCTTTCTTAATATATCAGATCGCCTGTCTCGCCAGGAAATAGGTACTAGGAACAAATCATCAATTAAAAAAAAAACAAAAAAAATGGATCACTCAAAATCAAAAAACTTGCATAGAAAACAATATCCACAGTTCATACATAACTATTTTTTGATCACCCGAACTCCGAAACCAAAAGTCGAAACTCCGAAATCGTTTCGTCAAAAACCTTTGATTGGCTCCACTACGCGATTCACACGGACGAACAATTAAATACAGTCGAACAAAAAGTTTGATATACAGGCAAAAATTTTATCTTTCCACTACATGATATTATTTGTGCCTTTACACTGCCAATATTAATTTTTATTTACGAAATAACTTTTTCCGCGTGAGATACTCTTAGAGTGATATAGGTAAACGCTCTGACTCAGCACACTGACTGCCTCATAGGTCTAGTGGTCGCAAGCGCTACTGCTGATCATGAAGACTTGAGTTCGATTCCCAGGTCGGACAAAGTGTGTTTGGGTTTTTCCAACAGAAAATTTTCAGTAGCAGCGCATAGTCTGGATTCACGACCGATTGTGGACTCACCTTCATTACATCGGACTTAAATATAACTGGCGGAAAGAGGGTGAACTATAAGTACACCTCTTACTAAGCTTTCGGGAATTATAGGCGTAATGTTATGTTTAATCAGGAAATTCATCAAATTGTTTAAAAGTTACAAGTCAGCTGGCTGTATACCAATCTCTTTGTTTGACTGTAGGTAGTGGGTGTTAGTAATAGTCCCAACTCCCAGCTGTGGGCTGTGGGCTCGGGAGTGGGCGTCCGAGCGTCAATCAACAGTTTTTGTGGACCGCTTTGTTTCAATAACTATTGATTTCTTTTGTTTCGTTAGGCAAGTACGTAAAGGCATTGTTGTTGAGATATTGTGGAATGAATTTTATTGTAGGTATGTGGGTTTTGTAAAGATAATGGGACATGATATTGTGAATCTATTATACTGTGAATGTAGCTCTATGATATAACTTGGGATGTTATTAATTTAACGAGGCAAGAAGTTATTTTGTCTGAGATAAATTAATTTGATTACCTTTGCATAACAATGAAAGAATTATTTCCGATATTGTAAGTTTTAAGTCTCCTTTTCAGATTGCTTAGTTTCACAAATAAATGGCAAAATTGATAACCAATAATTTCACAGCCTCATCATTTCAGCTGAAAGACTTACATTGCTGGATATAGGCACCCCCAAGCGCCGCCACTTCGACCGGTTGACCGGTTCTGTGCTTCTCGCATCCAACGGATTTCTGCGGCCTTCACCAGATCATCGGTCCACCTAGTAGGAGGCCTTCCAACGCTAAGCGCTACACGGTCGCCACTCCAGAACCTTTCAGCCCCATCGGCCATCTGTTCTGCGAGCAATGTGCCCTGCCCACTGCCACAATTCTTCGGGCTATGCCAGTTACCTTTTCAATTTCACACCAATCAAACAAATTGTTTTTCTATAATGAATCCCCATTACCAATCACCAATAAAACCAATAACATTATTGCTCCATGACCAAATAAACCCATTAACCAGTTATTCAATTAATTGATTGATATCATAGCCCCCACATCAATCTAGACCGTGAGAGCAATAAACTATACCAATTGGGCGTGTCTGTCTGTCAACAGCTTCACAGCATAATATCAACATCCTGTATCAACTCAAGTGGGGAACATCCTGTATTGTGTGAGAGATTTGGAGCTGTTCCGCTTTTTAGTTTAGGGGTGATAAATTGACATGGATACGTCTGTGGGGTAATTTTGTAACGCACTTACGATGACAATGCCTTTCATTTTGGCAGTTCAACAACATGCATTGCGTTATCTACGTTGTTGAGCAGACAATCTTTTTAATGATATTGCTATAAAGTAAAAGCAATGGATTAACGATTTCCTTTAACATTTCGGATTGTGATTGAAGGTAACTTACCTACGCAATTAGGGCTGGCACAGGAGTAATAGTTCTTAGTATCTAGTTTTACAAACGTAAATGTTGAAAAAGTTCTAACAAGTAAGTGGTAAAAAAACTAGAAGTTGGTTCTTATTATTTTATGTCTCAAAAATAATGTCTATAAATAAAAATTTCCGATTGACTGCACCATTGGATAATTCTTCTTTTGTTATGTTCGGTATTGCCAGGACAAGGTTTGTATGAAAGAAAATTTCGGAAATTCGAAAAATATTGCAGCTATAAAGCTGGGGCAAGTCGCTAGTCGATTGATAAAATTCAATTCTTCAGAAAGATATTATTTTCACAAAACAGTAACCGGAATTACAACATATCATCCCAAAAAATACCGTTAAAACAAAATGAATTTTTCACTTTTTGCCGATACGGATAATTTTGACAGCGAAACGAAAAAATACTTTAAAAATACAGTCGGAAATACAAAAAATCTGCTTCTCTCTCAATGAAAGGCGAACCCGGTTCAAAGGTAATGCAAAATGAAGGCCCAAAACTAATGATCACGTGCGTCCATCTCCGGAACGAAATTTTAAAAACCTTTTAAATTATAACTCTCCTCATTTTACACCTTATTCCTCAAGAAATAAGATTCAATAAACTATCAAGAAAAATGCAACCTCCCCAAATGTTCCTTTGACAGTTAGGTACCTACTCTCTGTTTGAAATGAAACGTTCAATTTTCACGCTAAAATGAACTCTATTTTCAATACGAAAAGAAGGAAATTGCTAGTCAAAGCTCCCGGGACAGCGTTATTCAAAACGTTGCTAGTCCTGTGCAAATAAGATAATAGAATTTTGAAAATTTATTGCGAATGAATTTAGACTCTATGTTAACGAAAATAGGGTTAAATTCAATTTACCTCTTAGTTAAATTGGTTCTCCGTTACAGACAGAATATTTGATTTATTATATTTTTGTGCAATTAAACGAAAATGGTTTATTAATTATTTTACAGAAATGTGGTTAAAATAGCCTGGCTGATCAAATTAATTAGTTTTATGAGTGTGATAAAGGCGAGATAGTATTCATACCTTTAATAATTTTACTGGAATTGATAATATTTTCACTGTTTTCATTTACGATGAAAAGTAATGAAGAAAAATGAATGAAGTAAAAATATGAAAAATTTATACATCGTTCATCTGTCATGAAAAAATATGCATGGGACTTAGAATGTCCCGATAACTATTTGAAGGCCATACAAATATCAATTTGTGCCATTCATATGCACCCAGAAACCCACTGCATACATTAAAAAACTTCTACCTACTCTTATAAACATCACAGCACGGCACCTGGATATACCAACCTCATAAATTATGGAACCACATCGAAACACAAGTACGAACATATCCCACCCTATCCATATAAGCCAATGGTTTTAATCTCATAATTCTTAACAGGCGGAGCGGTGTATCGATACGCCGAGCCGGTAGGTACGCCGATACGCCACGATACGCCGGTACGCTGCATATTTGATTACGTCGTTACGCGATCGAGTTAGGTTCTGCCGCTGATCCGATAAAGCTCTAACTCTATTTATTTCTATTACCTTAATTAACTGCGCTTTTAATTCGCTAATAGGACGGATATAATAGGGTTTATAGTCGTAAACAATTAGGTGTCTGATTTGTGAGGTTAAGCTGTGATTAACGCGGTCAGGTTGTAGATGGGTGAACGTTTTAACAGGATATTAGTTTTTTTGTCTTTCAGAGCAGGTCAACTCGTCGGCTCAGATTTTCATATGGCTACTCGGAACTTTTGATTTTCTTAGTAAATAAATGGGTTTGCAATATCGAAAGGCAGATGCTCTTTGTAAAAAAATGGTGACTGAAAGGTAGACGATGATAGAAAACAGCTATTAAGTATCAGAACACTGGCCTTAGTACGAGGGTGCGTTTTTATGTTCGCGGAACGGCGGGGTTGGAAAGGGGTTAGGGGTCTCATTAGTACCTCAACGTGTTGAGTGATTCACTATTAGTATAAATACAAAGTTTTATTATAATCGGCTCATTAGTCTCTGAACTATCATCAACTAAGCAACTTAATCGAGAAGACAGCGTTCACAATGGAGAAAATCGAGCAACGCGCCTTTATAAAGTTCCTTACCAAGCAAGGAAAAAACGTCCAAACCATTACGGAAGAGATGTCCTCCGTGTACGGAGACTCTTGTCCTTGTAAAACCATGGTTTACAAGTGGCATCGTCTATTCAAGCAAGGACGAGAATCACTTGAAGACGATCCCTAGCCTGAATTCATGGCGACCGTTTTCTGGGAAATTGAAGGAATCCTGCTGATCGATTATAAGGACAAGGGCGTTAATATAACCGGAGAACACTACGCGTCAATTCTGGAGCGTTTGAGGGGAAGCAATCAAAAAGAAAAGACGAGGAAAATTGACGAAAGGCGTCTTCCTCTTGCACGACAATGCGCCCGTCCACAAGAGCCGCGTTGCGTTGGCTGCCCTGCATAAAGTGGGCTTCGATATTTTGAATCACCCACCCTACAGCCCAGACCTGGCCCCGAGTGATTATTAGCTGTTTCCAAAAATGAAAAAAGAGCTGCGGGGTAAAAAATTTACCACCGATGATGAAGTCAAGGAGGCAGTTTCGGCGTATTTTGAAGACAAAGAGAAAACTTTTTAAATGAGGGTATAAATAAACTAATTGAAAGATCTGAAAAATGTATCCGTCTTGCAGGTGAATATATTGAAAAGGAAAAATAATTTGGTTTTTTTATTTCCACCCCTTGTCCCCCATTCCGCGAACATAAAAACGCTCCCTCGTATGTAGATTAGTATTCAAATTAAATATTTACACAGGTGAGTGCAAGTGGTACATGAGAACACTGATGCCATGTAGGTCATCGCCGTGTCTGCTTAGGATCATTGTCACTATGGGTCCAATAATGACTGTACCATAATTAGGTTTTATATAGTAGGTATTCGATGTACAAATCTCAATACCTCTTAAACTATTCGCATAACTTTTCTTAGACAAAGAAAATTTTCCTTTCCGAAGACCACACTGTGAACAAAATCGGAGAACAGCATTATCGTCAAGTATCTACATGCTTATTAAACTGACAACTTAATTATTGTTAATTATACCTTCTCGACAGTTCAACTGACAATCTAAAAGCAGGCTGGTTCTCTTCCCATTAAAAAAAAACAAACGCATGTTATCAAGGCAATATTTATGAGAGAAACCCGTGGCTCGCATGCCAACTACAAAGTATCTACAATGGGTTAATTTCGAGCAATTAATAGCTTGGTGCGTGCGTGCATAATTACGTAATTGGTTCCCTTGCGGTTCATAATTATTGTGCTTGATTTCGCCCAGCGATGGGCATTCCGGGATAAGGATCGCAAGGTATCCGGACTTGTGGGGATTTGTCCTAATTTCGGACGTGTCTTGGGACGTTTGTTTTCGGGAAAGGTAGAATAACGTTACCTTGTTATAGGTAAATGTTTTCTTTTTGTTAACGTCTTTACAACACAAACGTGTTAAAGGGTCTGCTGCTCCATCAGACCGGTACCTAGTCAAAATCCCTAAGCTATATAGTTTGCAATTACCATCTTTGTCAGGCGGCAGCTCAGTCCTTTACTTCATGTTTGACTTATAACTTTTTCATCTTACTTTAACACCATAATCAATAGCTTGGTGACTATATGATAAAGCCCTAGCCTATGCTTTATCCCTTGCTATCCATAATCAAGGTCCTCAAAAATCATCGAGTCTTTGGTTCAGAAATCTGTATTTTTAGTTAAAATCTTTCACATTGAACAATATTCATGGTAATCCTCAAATTAACATAATTAATGAAGCATAATACGATGTAAGTGGATGTATCCGTGGCTTACACCGGAAGCCGATGTACGATGGGCGATGGGCGATGTACGGACATCGATTGGGGCATCATCGGATACAAGTTGAAGATCAGTGATTATCGACCGCGAACTAAAATTGTAATAGGTACGCTTGTTTACATGATTGCAGCTGAGATTAAATCGCAGTTTTTTTTTTGTTTTAAACTAGGTCCTTACGGCATGTTTTTTTTGCTACTAAATTGATATCGCTGAGTAGTTTCAACAAAAGATGAATGAAGATTACCTGTTACGTTATTGCGTGTTGGTTTAATGAAAAGTGACTTTTAGGTATTAGGAAAACGGATACAAAAATATTCGTCTTTTGCGATAGTAAAAAGATAAAGGCAATATTATTTCAGTAAGCTAGGTGATAGCAGCCTTATAAGAAAGGGATGGTTCAACAAGTGCCAGTGACTTTTTTCGTGTTTTATTTGATACAATAGCATTTATAGGGACCAGAGCCCTGATTCACTATCGATTGACTATTGATTGGCTATCGTATCGAAAACCTGACATTTCGATAACCTGATTTGACTTCCCCTCAACAGCAAATAGCTTTTGGAAGAATAGCGGGCGTCTATTTGATTTAAACTGACAAAATTTTCGGGTTTTGGACTTGTGAACAGCGTTGAGAAGACTCCTACGATAACAATGGTTAATGTTCGATACGATACGGAAGCATATCGAGTGTTTGTGAATAAGGGGGCAGTTAAAAAATTAAAAGTGAAGCGTTTGCAAAAACATTTTGGTTTGGTTTAGGTATACCAGTCTCGTTTTAACTTAACTATCAAGAAACTAAACGTGAACGCGTACCTACGTAAACATGTTTTAGTACCTATTTGAACATTAAGAACAAAGAGAACCATTAAATGTAGGTACATAGATACTAAATGATACATCTTCCGAGTACTAAAGACAGTGGGGTTGTGATGAATTAACTCTTATGAATGAGTAATTGGAAAAATAACTTTTTTGTAGTTTTCTTTGAGAATTTTCTTGGGAAGTGAGGTAAAGTGGTTTGAAATAATCAGAAATAATAATAATTTGAAATCTTAATGCAAACTGTTGGTTAAAAACTGATTCAATATTCAAAAGTGTTGTTTGATTTCAATAATTACTTACATTACATTACAAATACTAGCTACTGCCCGCGTGTTCGTTCGCGTGAAAGTCGTAAGACACAAACGTATAATAAATGGAAAGGAATTCGAAGCATTAAATATAGTAGACAAAGGTACCTTGTACATGATATTGAGTATCTACAAAGTAATACTATTTCTATTTTCAGTTAGATGAAACGCCAGGGATTTACATTATTAACAAGCTAACCAAAATCCAAACACCAACACAAATAAAATAACTAGCAGTAGTAGTAACGTGATTTTTATTCCGTCAAACAAACCTCAATTGGACGCGTAACATGTTATTTTTGTCACACCGATGACGATTTTCCCGAAAATCGGCCATGATTGCACATTCACCAAATAAAATAAAAACAAATATGTACAGTACAACCATGGTGTTGGTTTGTGCAAGTTTTTTCAGTGGACAGTTTATCTGAATTAACAAACAGTTGAAATTTGTGCGCGTCTGCGCGGTGCAACGACCTTCGTGCGCGGTTTTTGCGCGAAATACAAGTGTTAGGGTTGGCACTTGACAGAATGCAGTTTTATTTAAGAAGAGTTTGAATTTTTAGGTACCTTATTATTAGAAAAAAATATTATTGTTATATTAGATATGGATTGAAAATAATTGTTCGCATGCTCACGAACCAAAATACAATAAAACTGTTTACTTTTCTGTTAACTTGGTATCGATCGAGCGTGATATTGACTATGTACTCACGTAGTAAGTACATACGCTTTATGTACTCAACGCTATACCAAATATGAACAAGCGAATTCTTTGTCATCGAAGTGTTTGGTCAGGCTATTGTCATGAGGCGATTTGATTAAGGCATAGTTTGTGCCGAAGAAACTTATAAAGGAACCATGAGCGTGTAAACTAAAAGTTATGCAATTTTTGTTAATTTTTATACAATGGCCGTCAAATGTAGCGAATCAGACATTTTTTTAATAATACCAGCCTGTTATTGTCCCACTGCAGGGCAAAGGACTATTCTTATATAGAGAAGGCACGAGTACCTATTGATCACCACGCTTTCTCGACACGGGTTGGTAATTTCAGACTTATTCTACATTTCATACAATGTTTTAATGAATGTAATATTATCTGTGTTCTATTTTACCAGGGTCTCTCAGTAAAAAATCTTCTCTATCTTTGAGTTCACATACTAACGTGTAATAAATGATATTTCAGTAAATAAATGACAAATTATGTGTAGTAAGATATTTTCCAAGATTACGCGTGAAGGCGATGTTTATAACATCTATAATTAGCACATACATATTAATGTGTAAAATAATACGTTGCTGTAATGTTTCTAATGAGCTCAAGGCTTCAAATAGTTAACTTTATTTATTAACGCTACTGGATAGCTCAGTTTAGTAATCCTAGACAAAAACAATTATGAAAAAATAACAATTAAAACCCGACTATAAAAACTAACGCATGAAAATGTTGAAAACCATGAATCTAAAAGAGGAAAATATTTTTTGTCGAAAACCTATTTATCAGAAAAAACTATGGTTAACGTCTAAATAAGAATTTTAATTATTATGTTAGTAAACACAGATGGTATGAAGCGGAAACCTAAATATTGAAATGCGAAGAAAAAGATAAATAAACGTGCCTCATGAATATTGTAGGTAGGTACTTGTATTTAGTCATATTTTTACGCACAATAAAATACCACTTTTAAATACTTTACTCTTTATCATATTGTTCAGCGGTTTTTCTATCACATTCTAAAACAAAAGAAACTTAATTCACAGACCAGGCGTTATAAAAACTAAACAAAAAAAAAGAATAACACGTTTTTCGAATAGGCTTTGTCAACGGCTTTAAAAAAACGTTTCACTGAGAACACGCCTCTCGATTTACTGACGACAAAAAATACAAAAGGTTACTCTTAACACGACTTAACAAAAACTATCAATAGATTTTTTTTTCTATTTTTTTGTTTTTTTTTTTTCTGTTTTGTTGTGCGTTACCAGTGGCCGGATTAACAGATTACATTTTTGTGTCCCGACTTGTTTGGCAATAAATTTTAGTTACTGACATAATAACGTTGTATTTCCTTCACAAAAAAAATTTTTTGGTATTACTTAACGTGTCAAAGAGTCCATCAATCATTACTTAATGTAATCAAAATATGTATTTTTCCTTGAAGCCTTTGCATAAAGACCTTTTAAATAATGCAAATAGATTTTTTTTTGTGATATCTACTAGTAATTATATCACAGTTTGATGAAACTGTTTTGCATATTTTTTACTAACAGCTATATTAAGAGGCAATTTGTTTTCTGTCAATATATATTTAATTTCAGTTTAGTATGTGTAAAATTCTTAAATCATATTTTATTTATC
Source organism: Amphipoea oculea (assembly GCA_945859645.1). Classification (NCBI taxonomy): domain Eukaryota; kingdom Metazoa; phylum Arthropoda; class Insecta; order Lepidoptera; family Noctuidae; genus Amphipoea; species Amphipoea oculea. The sequence goes on along the minus strand of OX243883.1, from coordinate 760,880 downwards.
TGAAATATTTTATATTTAAATTTAAAAAAAAACGATTTGTCAACACAACGTCTGACTCTGTGAACGTCTCTATAAAATCTTACGCACTAACGAAACTACAGTTTTAGTACGTACAGTTCAAATATTATTAAATATAATAAAAAAAAGCAAAAGGAGTATTGAATAAATGAACACAGCAACAATCCTTGCGTGCCAGCCCTACGTACAAGACATTGAAATGCCACACAGGACCGCGGGCCCGCTCGTCCCGTTTGTATCTGGTAATTTTAATCACCCACCTCGCGTGGTGATGAACTGGATACCATAGACAATATTACATATAATATAATATGGTGGTGACATGGTGTAAGAATACGGGTGGCAACTGTGGGCCTAGCAAGAACGCGAGGAGTATATTACAAACGATTTTGAAATTGAAAATGCTCGGTTCACACTCAACATTATTTTCTTAGTTTTAGGACTGTTAATATCTATCCAGTGATAGTAATTGTGCTTGTCGCAAAAATTTAAACCGAAAAGCTATAGGAAAGTTCAATTTCTATTAAAAAAATCGTTTGAATTTACGTTACGTTTACTTAGCGCGTTCGCACAACGTTCGGGCCTCTGGTAACGTCAACTAAGATATGTAGTTAAACAGCTGGTAATAATGTGCTCCAATGTCACACAAATGTGACGGCTAGATTTATTTACATACCTTACTTTGAAAGACCTTATGTCATGCTATTTCTGGATATACAATAGTTTAGTGAATCAATCAACTCAGCCTATCGCAGTCCGCAGCTAAACAAATGCCACTTCCATATTTGTCAATAGCCATAAATTCTTGCGGACCACCTCAATGTATGGCAAAAAATGTCCCAGAATTTGTCACACATCACATATAGTCACTCAAACCCCGACACTAGTCTTATCATCTCACGTTTAAAGTAAATGCGTCTACATCGCATCTCGGTGCAACCCGTGCGGGCTCTAATCGTAGTATCGATCGCATTGAATATGTTAAGCACCTTGTCAATTGCTTGCCAATTAGTACGACACCGCTCTCAAGGATAGTGATCCTTTGCTGGGTCACGGAAGTAGGAAACTAGAATAGAGAAGTTTCTTGGAAAGTAAGATTGTTTATTTGTTTAATTTTCTTGTAAGTTTCTTACAAATTGCCATTTGATGTGAAAGTAAAAGCAGTAGGATGTTGATTCTTTAAGCACTGGTAGGTACTTTTCATGTCCCGAGATTTAGAGTACTTAAGTGGGATAGAATCCAACAAGATTTTAAAGTAGTGGAATCTGCCCCACTATTTCGATTTAGTGATGCAGATTCCACCGCAAAATTTTAGGCATTCCACTTTGCCCCACCAGTGGGGCGGCTGGTGGGGCAAAGTGGAATAATGAATAATTTTGTGTCTTTGACGTATCAAAAACACAATTTTTATTCACTTTACACATACCTGACATTATATTCTGAATGATCCCACCATCAGGACCCAAAATAACCCATGGTGGTCCAAGCTTAGATATCATTAACATCAAATCCTCGTCAGCTAACCAAAGAGTTAATTCTCTCGTTATCTCTTATCAGATGCTGTACTTGTGCCAGTCAGCGGTAGGTACAGGTACCGAGTACCTACTGTTAGTGATAATATCTCAGAATGCAACTGAAGGCCGGGCGAGAGGGCCGGAAGGCGAAAGTTCCGACTTTCATTTTGGGTGAAATACTGTCGGGAATTTCGTGAATTTATTTCCTGTTGACCAAGCATAACCATTTTAAATATTAAAATTGCTGGCGTTGTTCATTTAGGATATAAGTATTTGAATGTATACAGCAATCTGAAAATATGTTTTATATGATACTAGCTGCGCCCCGCGGTTACACCCGCATAAGTGTCGATCCCGTGGGAATATCGGGATAAAAAATATCCTATGTCCTTTCCTTGGACTCAAGCTATTTCTATACCAAATTTCATCTAAATCGGTTCAGCGGTTTAGGCGTGAAAAGGTAACATACAGACAGACAGTTCCTTTCGAATTTATAATATTAGTAAGTATCAGTATGGATAAAGATAACTTTTACGCGCGCAAAAATACAAGAATAACCCATCCCGTTTTAATAAGACAACAAGGGTGGTTGGTTGTTAGTGATTCCCGTTTTTATTTAAGACGTTTTCTTTCTAATATCATTCCGAATCTATCAAATAAACCTCTAATTTACCTACATTTTGACAAGTTTTTGACAATGGTTGTCAAATTCAATTCTTATTTCGCCATTTGCAGAGAAATCCATCCCAGAATTTCAAAAAAGACTACAACAAACAAATATCTTCCACGACTACATTACTTTTATTAAATTTTCCTTGAAAACTAAAATAATGTGAGACAGAAAACATATTAATATTGCTTAGAACATTCCTCAGTCCACTGTTTGGTCTAGCTTATAGCTTGCGGGGCTTCATACGGACATGTAGGGGAACTATTACATGTATATGAGCTTCAGAGTCGCATGGAGAATTTTATAAACCCCTATGCGTTATTTGTTTATTTTTCATGATGGTATTTTATAAGGAAAATGAATACGTACTATAATAACTTCAGTTGTTCAGCGCGATATGTACTTTCTAAGTTAAACTAACATCATTATCATCTGCCTAGCCTTTTCCCAACTATGTTGGGGTCGGCTTCCAGTCCAGCTAGCCGGATGCAGCTGAATACCAGTACTTTACATGGAGCAACTGCCTATCTGACCTCCAGAACTAGTTACTGATGAGAACGATAAATGGTGTTATCAGTAAATATATAGTTACTATCCCTTAATTCTTACCTACTCGGTTTTGCCTCTTTGAGCTCAACAAGGCAGGAGCTTGTTGAGCTTATGTTGTTTAACGTATTTAATTTCGTTTATTACCGTTGGATCCCGTTTTTTGATCCCGTTTTTTAGGTATTACCGATGGATCCCGTTTGCTATTTCCGTTGAATCCCATATTATAACAACATGTGTACATTTCAGAAGAAAAGTGATTTACCTTTATCAAACACTAAAAAGAGATTATTTTTAGTGGGTTACCCGGAACCGAACTAGTTAGATTAGGTTAATTATTAAAAAAAAAACAATGTTAGGTTCGGTTAGGTTAAAACTGTGACCCCTACGCACGAGCCGAGCGAGCGAAGCGAGCGGTGCCGCGGCAGCGACCGGCGAGTGCCAGAAACGACTAGATTATATAGAAAATGAGTTGTTTGTGAAATAAATAGTATACGAAACGTTGGTTGTAAACTAAAAATTTGTCAATGGAGTTTTGGTGAAACATTAGTGAACCCCTCATTTTATTATAAACAATTTTGTTGTTGAAAGTACCCGCATTCATATTTTTTTAAGCATTCGGGATCCAACGGAAATACTTTTCGGGATTCAACGACAATAAAACGTAATTATCTTGCATTTTTTAAATTCGGGATCCAACGGAAATACATAATAATGTTTTGCGGGATCCAACGCCAAAAATATTAAAATGGGATTCAAAAACGGGATCCAACGGGATTTTTCAAACGACAGATAAGTTTTATTCGTGGAATAAAATTGTCATTTGACAGATTTTGTATGGAAGAACTGTCAAAAATTTTTAATTATTCCTCGGATTAAATTATCTGGTGTTGGAAAAATCTGCTCTTAATCGGACAAACATAAATGTTTCAAAATCACCTGAACCCTATCTACATATTATTATAATCTATTCAATTCCATAATCTCTTTCAATTCTAAAATCAATAGTAATAATATTCCTGGCAGCCGCAGGTTGCGGTTCATAAATTGTAATAGTGTCAATTTGTTACTCGATAAGGAACATTACAGTCACCACCGTTTAGCTCGTTAACGGTTAATAAACTTACGTAAAATTATATTCTATAATCTTTACTCGGGACCTAGCTTGCAATCTGTCGCCGTGATCAGTATCTTTGGATAAATTATACGAGAATAAATACGTATAGCAGTACGTACGAGTATAGCTATGTATAAGATGCAGTAATAGTATAAAATAATGCTTTAGAAACTATAGCGCAACTAGCGAGTAATGGGAGTAACCACTATCCAAATAGTCTCCAGGGGCCGTATTCTCCTGCCGGGGGTGCGCGATTGTCCGAAAGGGTTACCGCTACCCCGGAACATAAAGGGCTAAGGAAGGAACACGGATGGTTTTTAGTCAGTAAGAGTCTGACACTTCCTTCCGCTCCACCCAGAGCGGGAGGAGTCATTTGATGATTTCCCATCCATAAAAAAAGGGGCCGTATACTATACGACACAACGAACGAAACCGCGCGAAATGAACGCGAGACTGGCGGGATTAGCTGAGGAATTGACGTGGTTTCGAAGTAAGGAATCATTGAATGGTCATAGTGAATTAGGGCACAGTGTATAGGTAGGTACAGTCGCGGAATAAATGGTTAAGTACCTTAACGTAAGGCATCATTGCCACCATTCACACGCAGTTCGAAAAGGTGACATGCGCTCTCTATGTGGAAAAGGAATTTGTTTGTAAATTGTTTAACATTATCGCTCCTTGAACCGATTGTCCGGCGCACCCTGGGTAAGCAGCCCCACTACCACCATGTTATAGAGGTGATATATGTATAGATGTGAGAAATGAGAGGAGAAGAAAGTGTCTGTAGTTTGAACCCACTGCAATCACTCTCTTAGCTTTACTGGAAGCTATGAAACGCAGCGTGTTTATGTCCGTAGATAATAGTAACGAGCGAATTTACGAAAATAGCCGGGCATTAAAACGCACTACTATTAGTAAGTTAAACCATAACTATTTTGTTTTTGTATTGGGTTTAGGTAGGTAAGTAGGTTTATACTAAAAAGTAGGTATGTAGGTCTTTGTATATTCGACGACATATCAAGCTATACATTTACAGTATAACCTGGTCTATCCTTAAAAAGCGTCATCATCTGTCTAGCCTTTTCCAACTGTGTTGGGGTCGGCTTCAAGTCTAACCGGACGCAGCTGAATACCAGTATTTTACTTGGAGTGACTGCCTATCTGACCTCCACAACCCAGTTACTGGGTAATACCCCTTGGTAAGTCTGGTTGTCAGACTTTCGGATCCTTAATAAACCTGTAGATACAATTATAGGGTTTCTGTGCAATGAGAAATCAGCGTATGCTGAAAATAAATCTATAGCTTGATTACGTCATCATTGAATGAGCATTTAGTGACGATTTCTAAAATCCCATTCTAAAAATGACATACATAATTATTACATCTGCCGGAAGATGGATCTCTTTAGTAATTACATGAAGAAGGCTTTACAAAAGGTAAATTCCCTCCACAATTACGAACAGTTTAATTCAAAAGCAAGAGACGCATGTATGTATAAGCGATTCCATTGTTTCGAATGCTTTAGAAAAAGCCGCCATGGGAAAGACGGACAAATATAGCTTGACATTCCGGAGTGGCGCTCTGCTGGCCAAGAGAAACGTCAACGCTATGTCAAATTCAGTACATTTTGTTTTTTCAATTCTGCCACATGTCAGGATATACCTACTGGTTTCTTTGTATTCTTACATTTAGTACAGTTACGACATAATTCGGGTCACGATTTGGTAAAGCAGTGAAAATAGCTTTTGAATGTAAACATAGTTTCGGTCTTAATGACTCATTTCCATTTAATATTGCATTGATGAATAAAGCAGAACATTTTTTTAATTAAGTTTTCCTAACCCATTCATCTATAGAAAATAAACTTCATTCATTAATTTACTTCGAAGATACCAGTTCCTTTATACCACTGAAATGTGAACTAACAAATACTTTCCTAATTAGAAGTAGGATGAAGTATTTAACCCTTTCGTCGAAGAGGGATCGAATTCACCCCACCCGGAAAGTTTGAAACCGAGCAATTTAATCACGCCAAATAATTTTAAAAGGACAAACTCTAATTTCCGTGAAATTTATTTGAAATAATTAAATCTTCATTTTGATATAATTTTATGAAGCTGAATTGAGTCGTTAATTATGTTTATTAATTACTGATGATTTAATTATTTTTAAAACCGTAATGTATCCATAATTTAACATAATCCTTACATACAGTTTAGTATAAAACATAGTCGCCGAAATATCTGTACGCGCATAACTTCCGAATGCCTGCATCAAATTGTATAATTCTTTTTTTTGTTGTGTTCGGTATTGCCAGGACAAGGTTTGTATGAAAAAAAAATTACGGAAATTCGAAAAAAGAAATTGCATCCATCATCACCCGTGCGAAGCTGGGGCGGGCCGCTAGTTTAAAATAAAAACCTTTCTAAATAACATGAATCAAAACAGAATGATTTAATATCATCAAGAAGACATGGATTCCCATTACACATTGGTCAATGACACCACGAATACACACCACCCCTCTAACCTATGGGTTCACCACAATAACAACGTCCGGATTACAACCCACGACCTTCCGGTCAATACGACCCAACCCATACAAAACTACCTAGATATATTAAAATTCAAAATCTATTTTAAACAGTCCACTTAGAACTCTACTTATGACAAAAGGCATACATAAGTACCTTAAATAAACGATGAGAAATGGTCGAGGATAGCTAAAAGCTTCGGAGTGCTCTGCTGATTGTATTTAGAGGTTAGTATAGGGTGAAGATATTTTTAGTAAATATTGCTTTTAGAAGAAGACTTTGAAAGATAGATGAAAAGGAAAATTTTATTTTTAAGGTTTGATAAACTTGCGCATTTTGTAGTCAGTTAGAAAAAAGTATAAAATAGTGCATGTAATTAGTGAGCAAAAATTATTACTGCCGCAGTTATTTAGTTTTAATGTTTCTTATTTGGATTCCAAAAAGGATAATGAAATAATTATGATAATAACGAGGAAATAATTACACTCGTAAATTATTTAAAAACGATAACCGACTGTCTTCAAAACAATAATTAAAAGTAACTATCCCATTACGGAATGTTAGCTTCCAACCCCAAAACAGTAATTAAATAAATCAAGAATGTTAATATTAACCCTTACTGATGGGTCGGTTCGACCACACCAATTGTCCGCAAACACGCAAGGGGTCGAAATTACCCCGGCAATCATACGGTTATTATGACCATGTGGGCTTTAATTAAATACTTAAAAGATATTGACGTTGTAGGGTTAGTTCATTGAATCATTTATTTTGTTTTAATTATAGATGGAAATGGTAGTTTGAGTAAAAGTAAATGAATATCACCGTATGGTATGATTTTGACTGTTTTACCTATATGAAATCGCAATTGCCATTCTGTTTCAAAAGTTTGGCTATCTTTTTTCTCGTAGCGACAGTAGACAGAACAGGTAAACAAGAAAAACTTATAGCATGGTCAAGAAATTAGAGATTCAACAATGTTAATAGTAAAACTGACTGCCCAAAGTTAACTAGACGTACTCCAAACATCGTCACTCGAAGAGGCTCTTTTTTAATTATTTTTATTATTTACTAGCTGCGCCCCGCGGTTTCACCCGCATAAGTGTCGATCCCGTGGGAATATCGGGATAAAAAGTAGCCTATATTTTAATCCAGGGTGTCATTTACCTCCATTCAAAATTTTATCAAAATTGGTTCAGCCGTTTGAGCGTGAAGAAGTAACAAACATATAAACACACGCCTTTATAATATTAGTGTGATTTGATTACGGACTTTTATGACCGCAATGCGTATGACTGTCCCATCGTACCCTTAACACACACTGCTACTGATTACATCTGGGCCATGCACCTGAACAGACTCTTCGCATCACCACCATTTGGTTGAGACAGAATTTGATGGAATATGTCCATATCCAGTCGGTTCAACCTCAAGGCACCAAACAGATCACTTCTGTGAGACTCATATCGAACACAGTCCATCGATAAGTCAAGTAAATCTTCTACAACTCCACAATCCAGAGGCTCTTTTATTGCATGACCTACACAGTGCTCTCTTATAAAATATTTATACTATCTTCAAAACGACCAAAACATTAACTACCGATATCCCGAATACGGAAACCGTACCATCCACAGACATTAGATAAACAAGTCACACCACATCAGATGGCAGCGTGCATCACGTTGAAGCAATAGATCATATCTAACGCGATGCGGCGATATGTAATGCGCTGTGGCGATAACTAGCGCGATACTTAACGCGTTACACGCTGGGAATCTTTATAACCATGTGAACTGATAAATACTGAAGTTGGTCAAAGGTCAAAAGAGGTGTGAAATGGAAGACTGAGTCGTTGCTATTTATTTCAATAACACAGGTTTATGGGATGTTTCAAAATATTGGCTCATAGATTTAATGAATCAATTTTAGAATAGGTTTTTGGTTAAAAACACATACTAATGGCACGTTATCAAAATCGAAACCACAGATTTTTGCGAAAGATGGTATCACCGGAAGACTTGAAATGAAGAATCTGAAATCATCAACATGCAAAAAGCAAAGTTTGTAAGAAAAAAGGCCCCTACAAACTGTTATTATAATTCATTATCTAACATTAATATAATGTACAAGATGAACATAGCCGCGGGGTGTAACAACCTATTATGAATTCAAATAAAACTCCCAGCATCCGTACCTACAAATAATTGCATTAGCTCGCATTTCGTAATGCCACCTCGTTATTCTTTTATTACAAAAATATGTAAATCTACTGGAAGCTACGGAAACATACCTACCCACTTTATTTCGTCAGTAGCCTTTGATAATTATACGGAATTACAAATGAGGCTGACTTTGATATGATTTCTACTAATGCAACATCCAGTCACTGGTCTACTGGTCGCAAGCGCAATTGCTGAATCGTGGAGTAGGTTCGATCCTTGGCTCTGGTAAAGCAATATTGGGTTTGCAAATACAGTAGCAGCCAGAAGATCAAAGTGCCTAGTTAATGGCATTAGACTCGCTCCTCATTAAATAAGACTTGCCAAATACTGGCGAATTGTGTACCTTAGTATCTACAACTCTGCCCACCGCTTTGAGGAATTATAGTCCTGATGGTATATTCTATACAAATATTTTGCCCTATTTTAATGTTTCACTCTGAAATTTAAGTAAATAAAGCAATCACTAAGCTACCCCAAACGACAAAATTGTGCACCAAATAAAAGACAACTTGAATAAAATTTGTCGACAGTGCACCACAAACATTGACAACATAGCCACTATTTAATATGCAATATCCTGGCTTCCAATGCGTCTGGCTTACCTAGTACGTTAGTACACACAGCTAGCATGTCAGGACCTGCATAACTAGCGGCTTTTCATAGATGCACCGGCTTTACATACATATGGCGGCTTTGAAGCAGCGCCTTCGGATGTGAACAGAATTCATTATTCGGAATATGGCATTTTAGTATCGGAGATAGGGGATCTATGAATAACACGGTACAGGTGTTTTTAGGATTAACATAACATCAGTCACGCCTGGATTCCTTGGCAGAGGTGTATTATAGGTATTTGCAGGCACATTTCGCCAGTTTTGCATATCCCATGTAGTAGAGGGCGAGTCTTTGGTCAATGCTATTGTGAATATCCAAATAGGCAAATACAACAACACTTCGCCTGTCCCTGGGAACGGAACCACAACCCCAGTTTTAGCAGTCATGCTTGCAACCACTGGACCAACAAGACAGATAAACAGTCTTCAGTGATATGCTATGGACTAGCTGTTGCAAGCAACTTCGTCTGTGTTGTTTGTATTTCATCATTTTTTATACAAATATCCAGGATGAGAATGCCTATGTCCTTCTCTAGGTACTAAACTACCTATCTGTCTTCCATAACGATCGGTGCTATGGTTTTTTATATGCTTGAGTACGAGGCCTTTTACTACTTTATATGTGTATACTTATATATATATTTTTTTGTAATGTGCTTGTGTTTGTGCAGAATAAATAATTTTTCTGTTTCTTTTGGCGTGAGAAGGTAACAGAAAAAAACAGAGTTACTTTTGCATTTGTTATATCAATGTGGCAGTATGGATTAGATTTTACCGTACCATACAACCTTATAAGAAAACATGAAAATAAGACACAATGGCATAACAATTCCACCGAATGAAAACAGTTGATTTATTTCCTTATCAGTAGCCGTGTTACTTCTATATCAGTTGCGCACCAATATTCATTTATTCACAAACCAATATGGAATGTAAACGCAAGTAAAAAATAAGGAAACATGTATTAATTGAATGTCGTAACTAGTCTTTGTTCGGGCGAAGTGGAGTGGAACAATCATGCGAAAGGGTTCCGTACGAGACGAACACGCGTTTGATAATAATACCCGTCTGTTTGTCATAGTGTGGGGAAGGCCTCTTCTTGTACTTACAGAGAACGAGTAGCCTGGAAGAATATACCAGATAGTGTGTCCGAAATTTAGCATATTCCTTGACAAAGACTTTCTCGTTATTTAAGAATTTTGGTAAAATGTGGTGACGATATTATCATTTACAACAAACCTGCTCAAAATGGTTTAGATGTCACCAACACTATGGTGACTAATACTCGTTCTTTTTAAATAAGAAAAATCCTTTTCTCTTTAAAAGGACGATAAAAGTTGCTCTTATATTTGCTTTTATTAGTCTAAAATTAAATTCGTCAGTTTTGTACGTAGCAATCTTAGTTTTTCTCGTTTGCTAACATCTTTGGCTACAAAGGTAGCTTTGGTACAGTCTAAAAAACTAATTATACAAAAAAAAATACCACTAAAACAATGACATTGGAGGAGTTTCCCATGTTTTTTTTTAACGTTTAAACTAAAAACTAACAAGCTAGTTAAAAGCAAGCGGTGAAGATTGGCGACTGCCGCATGCCGCAGTCACCAGACTGAACAGCCAAGGTCAGAGGTAATCGATGATGGTCAAATGACACATCTACTGGTCAAAAAATTATGATGTGGTTGTCAAATATATGGGAAATTACGTCATTGTGAATTACACATTAGCTTATTGAAAAAAAAAATATTTAGTTACACTTACTTGTTTTTTGAGCAAGCGTAGTGAGCAATACTCGTACCTTCTGTTTATGAGAAGAGGCCTTTGCCCAGCAGTGGGACAGTAACAGACTGGTATTATTATTAATATTTATTTCGCGGTTTAAGTCCTGTAGCTTTTCGTTACCTTCATGGATGTCCATGCCTTAAGAAAATGTGGAAACAAAACAACACATTCATGTTCAACACATTTTTTTTATCATTCTTTTGTTTCTAGGAATAACTTGGATAGCCGTATTAACTACGAGCTCTGAGTTTTATAAAAAATAAGATTCCGATGTCCTACAGTTCTGTAATGGTGAATGCCCTAAGCAGTCACATTGCTAGTAGTCGTGCTGGTTCCTCCCCGTGTTTATTATCAACTTGTGAATTTTCTCACGTTTCTTTACAAGCTAAACATCTAATAATTTTGAAAAACAACTTCAAACAAACATCGATCGAACTATCGATAGTGTATTTTCGATACTTTAACATCATTAAATCATCAATGATATCATTTTTGTGAATTTTACTTCCGTGTAACAACCAGCTGATTCGTCATGACAACAAAAAACATACGTACCTAACAACGCGCGGTTGAATGGCCCATGCGCGTACGCATACCCATTGACACATCTCTATGAATGACGCCTTTATATGCAACGTAAATCACTGCATTCGCTCACACGCACACTTACGAAAATACAGATTTTTCACAAAACACAAAAAACAATCACTGAATCCACCCACAGAAAATGAACACGCCCGAAAAAAAAACAATTGAAAAATTCGATTTATGAATTTTGACAAGTGTCAAACGCAGTACAGTCGCGTGCTAAAGTGATTTGATGATTTTTATTGTGCGTTTTAACATGCGGTGCTCACTCGTGCGGCCACAACTGACTGACTAACGGTCCGTCCGTCCGTCCGTCCCGCTCTACAGTTGCGCAACTAACGGGGCATAGAGTAAGCACATTTTTGTGTACAGAGCGGCAGTATATATAGTAAATAAGTTGATGTTTTGAAGAAAGTTTTGTCATTAAAACTTAATTGATTGGCTTTTGTTTAAGTTTTCCTTGGCTTGAGAGGGTGATATTTCAGTCGAAAAGTGAAAAGCCAACGTTTCTAAATAATTATTATTAGGTACCTACTGTTAATAAACTTGGAAATAAATCTCAGTTTATTTTGCATAAATTCAAAACACAAAGACTACATCACTAATGGTCGATCGATATTCACAACAGCAAAACTATAAAAAGTCCTTTACTCTCGGATGCCATTACAAGAAATATTGATGCATCACATAATCCAGCGATTTATATTATCGTCTGATCTGAATTTTTCAGCTTCGAATCGCATCAAAATTATTCATACTTTACACTTTTTGTTCGTCTGTTGGTAACAGTATTTGCGATATTTTAGTTTATTTATCCTACAATTTTATAGCGTATAATTAAACAATGTTTTATTTCTTGTTAAGATGAGGCTGATGAATTTCTGAACGATAGATTGGCAGCAATCAATTTATGTCAAGTATTTAGTGTTTTTTTTAATGTCAGTCGGGTAGTGTTGCCTTTTTTTATTTCAAAAATACTTTTAATTTGGAATATAATTATATTTAGCCAAATTTGGTTCGCAAGTTTAAAGTCATCTATCCTTTTGCTGAATTAACACTAAGTTGGTGAAATAAAAAGAAATAAATATAAACAAAAAGTTCCATTCAAATAACTGAAACACCAACTTTTTATATGAACATACAAAATAATCTTTGTTTTACAATTACGGACGCGCCCACGTGAACTGTTTGTACGTAAACTACACAATAGCGCTTTAAATCACTTGGTTTACTGGCTATAAACGGAAAGAAGTCCAAGACTCATAGTTTGTCTGTGGTGCCCAGTGTAGGTGTTTCGGATGTATCAGATAGGTGAATAATTGCTATGTATAGCCATAAATTACGCATTTTATTGGTAATATTAATTTAATGATATGTTACTATGCACTGTCTATTAAAATTTACATTAATTATAGTTATTTTATATCTAAATGTTATGTGAAATGATGTGTGATCATGATATGAGAAAGAATTTGAATATTAAAGTCATTATTATCAAATAAATAAAAATGTGTCTCATTTTGATTTAAGACTCTTTGAAAATATTTATTAAAGAACTCGTCTTTGGTTACTTTTGTACTGTTTATTGATTCACTACTACCAATTGAGTGATATAAAACACGGGCTGATCTACTAAAACGAACTGGAATGTTATTCTTCGAGGCCACCACTCCACGAGGCCGCTGAAGGCCTTGACATCAAAGGTCACGGTTTTGGCCAACGGCTTACCGCGGCCTTAAGACAGGCCTAATAATTATTACCACAGACTACAGTATGTTGCAGACAGTTTACTTCCTTCATTGTTCAGCGCATACGCATGAGCAATACAGCTACCAGGAATTCAAGAGGGAAGTAAAGGGAGCTCACTCGCGTACTGAGAATTTGATGTTAATTGAAATAATAGGAAAAGTACATCCGTTGGGCGATGAATTTATAAGCCAGGTGTTCGTATAAATAGATTAATTAGAAGTGCAAGATTGAGGTTACACTTCCTTAAGGAAGAAACTCTCGCAAAATAGTGAAAAGCAAATTGACGATAATTTTAACTTTTCCCAGTATTGAATATGCCTTTACATACAATCTTGACTCCGGCTGCTATGACATCCCAAAGTCTAAACAGTTGCCATTCCCAAGTTTACTATCAAAGATTTGCAATGAAAATAGTAAAACTAAATTATGGACACAATGGCCCATAATTTAGTTGAAACGTGAGTACAAATAACTAAATATTCAAACGAGAAAAACATTCAAAAGGCCACACAGTAACAACTGTACGGATGCTCAAAAACAATTGTTTTTATGTGTTGGTATTAGTGTACAGTGACTAGCAAAAGCTGTATACTCACATAATTGCGGAGAAAGGAAATTTTATTGTAAGTACCTGAAACAAACATTGTAATACATTAGTGTTTGGCTTATTAATAACTTTACTTGTTGATTTTCTTTGGTTAAATGCATATAATTTTAACCACATAGTATTAAACAATAATAACATACAATAATACAGGCCTACAGACCTGGGTAGCGTAGAAATCAATCGTTGGTTATCAGAACAAAAAAAATCATCCGTTTCATAGAAAAGTGCAATACCTACGTGGTCAAAATGTATGGAACAGGTTAATTATTTTTAATAACCAACGAAACATTTTAACGCAGGGAGTTCAGGTTCATGTAAGTACTGAACCCTGGGTCGATGTCCTTGCCACCGTGTATAACAACAGTGTTTCGGCTCATATTATAGTGATTGTTAGTTTCTATGTTACTTAAATACATGACATTTCGATTTTCACGATGTATTCTTTTCTGACTGTCATCTAATACTCATGAGCAACCTACATACTTGTCAAGAAAGTAAATTCCAATAATAACTACTACAAAGCATAAGCTCCGAAAACCGCAACAAAGTAAGAACTGTAGTAAAAAATAATGCTATAATCATAATGCTAAACAATCGGATTGTTGACCGCAAAGCTACGTTAACCATAATAGACCAGTTGAAAAGTAAAAGTGCTTCCAATTTTCACATTTTATTTTCCTTGTGACACTATTGACATGATACAAAAAAGCTGCTGCATCGAGGTATAAAGCGGCGGGATTCTTCATGTTTACCTTCGCACCATTGTGACATTATACTGAGCTGCCGCATATTTACAAGTACAACACCTCAATACCTCAAAAATTGCATGTGAAAAGCGCACGTATCCGCAGGGGGACAAACAAATGACAACACATAGAGAAAAGCAGAAGGCTAGCTTGTAAAGAACGTAAGTAGGTAAACAGCCTCTATACTTTAAGGAATGTAAACTGGAATAGTTATTAACGGATTTGCCAAATGTTACGTTTTCAAATGTGACTCTCAGCAAGGAAAATGTCTATTTCGTCGCGAGACATCGCGACATTGATTTCTGCCCCCTTATTCACAAACACTCGATATGCTTCCGTATCGTATCGAAAATTAATCATTGTTATCGCTGTTCACAAGTCCAAAACCCGAAAATTTTGTCAGTTTAAATCAAATAAACGCCCGCTATTCTTCCAACAGCTATTTGCTGTTGAGGGGAAGTCAAATCAGGTTATCGAAATGACAGGTTTTCGATACGATAGCCTGTCGTATGGTTGTGAATCAGGGCTCTGGCTACATTCTAAAGTAAACAAACGACTTGATATGATTTATTACGGTTGTTAAAAATATGCGACATTACAAAAAATAAAAACCGTAGCACAACCCTGTTTTTTTTGTCCAGCTTCTTTCCTCTCTATAACTTATGCATTTGTATGTAGTTGACCTACTGTGTTAACTTTTTCATGAAAACGGCTCGACACACAGGCTTTCACGTGGAATAGTGTCAAGAGCGATCGATGGAGTCACTCCCAATATCGTAGGTGTCGATACTGTATCGTATCGTAGGTGATGTGGAGCCTGCAACCCCTTGCACGAAGAGCGTAGTTTGTTCTAAAGAAATGTAGCTTTCCGGATAAACTTAACGCTCAATGGGTAACTTTTAATTTTAATATGTGCAAAAATTAAAGCATATTGAAAAATTTGTCATAAAAAAATTATGACATTAAATTGCAGTTGCAAAACACTGTTTAAGAGTTTTGTTGACGACTGTATTTTAAATGCAATACTCAATGTTGTTCTTCAAAATTTTGCAGTCCTTTTGTTTGATTCGCATGAAGTGTAATCAGTGTTTTTTTTTTCAGATTTGATTTTAAATATAGAACCGACTATAACATTTGAATTATGCCTGTCATCAACGCATAGGTGTTGAGTAATAATAATTATAGACATCTACTTAATCTTTTCAAGATAACCTTTTTATTTTACACCGACTTTATCTTCGAAACCATCATAGATGCAGTCGTGACGGTACATTAGTAGGTACATTACAAGTAGGTAGTGCAGCACATTCCCAGATCATGGTCGTGGGCGCCGGCCATCGTGGGACAGGTTACGTGCGTGCTTGACCGAATTTGGGCCTACTTTTACTTTTCTATTGATGCTTAAGTTCGTGTAGTATTGTTGGTTAAATATTATTAGTGCTGCTCTGAAGTGGTTAATGTTTTGGGTGAGTTCACTTCTGAAGTAAGTGTTTAGAGAGATTTGAGAGTGAGTTGGTAGTAATTTAGGAAAGTAGGGTAAGGGCTAACTGTGAACTAGCACTAAAAGAAAATCCATACTAATAAATATATATTTGAAAGTAATTCTGTCTGTATGTTACCTTTTCACACCTAAACCACGGAACGGATTTTGATAAAATTTAGCACGGAGATAGACGGCATCCAAGGGAAGCACCCGGTAATACTTTTCCGTGGGATAATTTTTGACATCCACCCAGGCGAGGCCACGGGCAGAAGCTAGTAAGAAATAACTCAGCTGCTTGTCATCTTGTTGTGAAGTGTTAGTTAACCTCTGTTGGAGTACATAGGTATTCAGCGTGACAGTACGAACTTTTAAATAATATCTTCAAAAATTTTAATTGTTTTTATTAAAATTAAACAGGTTTCGACTGTCGAGGGACACCATTTCACCAGTAATAATAAGAAAACTCGTGAAAATTACTCAATATATTAAAACTGTCACAATCCATAAGCAACCCAAGTTACATAATCACAAAACATCAATTTCAATTAAGTTTCAGTGAAAACATCTAAACAAAGCGACAACAGTCATTTTGACAGAAAAGAAATACAAAATTAAAACTATAAATCACGATTATTACGTGGCAGCCGTGGCGGAAAGTTGAAAGCGTTGATAATCTGAAACCATATTGAAGAGAATGAGAGATTTAGAGCGGACAGGGCAGTCGCCTGGTCGTTGGAGCCATTACTGTACAAACTTTACAGACTTGTGCCTATTATTTTATGTAGTTAGAACTAAAATAATACAATTATGTTGCTTTTTTATTTTTACTGTTTTAATACAGAATGATAACATTAAATTGAATTAAAAATTAAATCGCGACTAAATTGAAAAAAAAACGACAAAAATAAGGCAAAACATAAATAAGGAAAACAGTTTTGTGTGCGAGTGTACTATGTGTACATATAATATTGTTATAAAGAGGCAAAACTTGTGAGTTTATACGTAGAGGGTAATCTTCGGAACTACTGATCTCATTCCGAAAACTCACTAATGGGCAGAGTGAAAAATGAAATTTACGAAGTCGCGGAAAGAAGCTAGTGTGAAATAAAACTGTGGAAATAAACAATTAGTGCATTCAGTGCCGTGTAGATGTACTTACAGGAACTGTTTGCTATTATTAAAGACTGTATATAAAAATGGTATTATTGAAGTTAATTAGTACAGCTATCACGAGTGAAAACGCAAATATGAAGAAATAAAGAAAAACCACGTCAATAAAACAATAACTACAGGTGAAAGTCATTTTCATTGCAATGCACATTCCGATAATTATTTGTTTCACGTAAATAATTACCAGCCGGACGATTATGTAAAAACCTCAACGTGAAAACTTGGGTACATATTTGAATGTCGAACATTAAAATACCTACGTGTAAAATGTCAACGTTCAAAACATCGAAAATTTAAATATCGGTTATATCATAATATCGAAAATTGTTATACCTAAGCACAAAATGTCTAACATTGAAATGCCGAGTTATAAAAATATCGAATGATTAAAAACATCGATAATCATTATACCTAAGTTCAAAATGTCAACATTCAATACACTTTAGTTCATTATATTTACGTTAAAAATACCTACTAGTTAAAATATCGAACTTGCAGGCAGGCATGGTTGCAGGATGCAAGAGAGAGCGAAGGGCACCCCGGTGTTAGGTTAGGTTAGGTTACTTTAAACCCTTTACACAGAAATAGGGGCCCCGCGTAGCGGGGCTCCGTCGACATAAGATGCAAGAGCGGGCGCGGCCTACAAATGTGTTTTTTTTTAAGTTATTTATTATGTGAAAATAATATTACTTAAGCATGCAGAGTGCAAGCGAGCATGCATCATGCAGCAGGCATGGTTTCTGTCACGGCTCCGGCGCTGCGGGGCTCCGGCGGTCCCACGCGAGCTTATCGTCGTCGATGGTTTTAACGCTCACCACCGCAGCTTCGGCTTGCTGGCCGGCTTTGCCGGCCAGCCTCAGCCGCGGCGGCGGGCTTTAAAGCCACCTCCGCCTCAGCTCGCGGGCCGCCTCGCCCCTCTGCGCCTACGCGGGCTTAAATTACACTCTAGGGGTAGGGCAGACAAGACCACGTGGAGTCGGTTTTGCAGCGATTTGTTTCTGTCACTAATTTTTGTAGCACAACATATAAATAAATATAGATATTTAGGACATTCGATACCCTGTACTTCGATATTTACATCATTAGATAATCTGTACTTCGATATTTAAGCCTTTCGATGTTATGTTTGTCGATAATTAGATTTTAGATATATTGGACGTAGATTATCTAACCATTCGACAATATAAACTTACGTTATTTTAATTTTCGGTTTTATGGTCGTTCGATATTTAAATTTTCGATGTTTTGAACATTGACATTTTAACCGTAGATATTTAAATTTTCGAAATTCAAATATGTACCCGAAAACTTAAATGACGTGAGTTTGAAATGAGCTGTCACTCCATCTGATGGCAGGGATCGACACCATTGACAGCTCTCTTCAAGCTTACTTCATCTAATTTTTTATTGCAAAATTTTCCGCAGTTTTTATATCCGCAGGTATTTAATACGTAATCAAATAAGTATATGGAAGTCATAAAAATAATCATAAATTAATGCATTTGATTAGGCCCTAACATAATGCCCATCTAACACCATGCACGGATCTATGGGCCCTCGTAACAAGATACCGCAAGGCCTTATTAGGAAAATTCTTTGACACATCATAGACGTGGGCTGTCCCAAAAGAGGCCCATGGTGAAATCTTCGAGATCAGGTTTGGATCAGTTCCTCATCGCCCACATGGGGTCAGTGTAGCTGCATAGCTTGATGTACCTGATTCTGGTTTGACGGGAATGTTATATTTTGAAGTGTATGTTATTATGAAAGTTTTGAAAGATGGCCTTAGGTGTGAATCGAGGAATTTATAAAGTTGTTGGCTACTCTCATAAGAAAGTGGCCAAGAATTGCGATCAGTAGCATGCAATTGAAAAGAAGCTTATGGCAGCAGCAGAGTGGTTATATGCAAGGATAACAATTAAATAGTGATGAAGCACGCACGCTCGTTCCATCATAGACCTCATCTATCGCTTTCCATCAGGCGTGATCGGGGTCAAGAGTGCGCCCATTTAGCAATAAAAAAAAAAAGAACTGTCTTGAGAACTTGTTTTGTTTCAGGGTGTTGAGTGCAATGTAACGACAAGGAGAATTGAATGACGTGGAATGCAGATGTTATCAAATCAAAAACATCCGATATTCAATTACTGCTCATCGTAAAATCATGGTATTCAAATATCTTCTAAAAACGTAAACAAAATACCTTCGGATGAACAGGTTGACGGCAACCTAACGTGAAGTGCCGCCATTTTAATACATGATCAGAACTAGTTTACGTTAACGGTCAGACACCTACGCGATGGATTCATGAATGAAGAGGAACTACTCATTACTAAGGGAGAAGTAAATATTGAATGAGTTCTAGAAGCATATGAAATGAGTTTGGGTCGAGATTGCAATGCTGTTAAATTAAAAATATTATTATAAAATAAAACTATTATGACCACAATGAATGAGAAAGAAGAAAAAGAAATTGTAAGAACCCTAGCATGTGGAAAAATATAAAAGAAAAACATAATATTATCCGAGCTGTCAACATATTCTTACAAAAATTTCCATTCTAAGGATAAGGCTAATGTTTGGAACCATAACCTTAGTCTTGAATTTGCAAGGAATACTATATTAAATCAATCAAAACGATTTATAACCCACAGGGTTAGTTTCACCCCCCCGCCGCTGTTTGTCAACAATCTGTTTGTTTCAGACGAGCAGTCATTGATGGAGGGTCCGCCTTCCGGTCGGGACATAATGATAAATATTTGGACGGAAACAAAAACACATGTCATACCTACACTGTATATTTCCAATGTATAGTCTACTTGCTCTCTAATTTATGAATGAGAATCAGAATCTATATATAAATAAAAACAAAAGGCCTGACTGACTGACTGACTGACTGACTCATCAACGCCCAGCCCAAACCCTTGGACCTAGAAAGCTGAAATTTTACACGATGGTTCCTTTTATGATGTAGACCAGGAATAAGGAAGGATTTTTTGAAATTCAACCCCTAAGGGAGTTAAATAGGGGATGAAAGTTTGTATGAAAGTCCGTCAGTTTTAAAGTTAGGATCTTCAAATTTTGTGTTTCGGCTGACGATTGAAAATTAATTTATACGTGTCTCAGCGTTTTTGATAATTCTACCCCCAAAGGGTTAAAAAAGGGGATTAAGTTGTGTATCAAAGTCTGTCAGTTTAAAAGTTAGGATCTTCAAATTTTGTAATTAGGCTAACGATTGAAAATTAATTTATACGTGTTTCAGCGTTTTTGATAATTTCACCCCTAACGGGGGATGAACGACCTGACTGACTCATCAACGCCCAGCCCAAACCCTTAGACCTAGAAAGCTGAAATTTTACACGATGGTTCCTTTTATGATTTAGACCAGGAAAAAGGAAGGATTTTTTGAAATTCAACCCCTAAGGGAGTTAAATAGGGGATGAAAGTTTGTATGAAAGTCCGTCAGTTTTAAAGTTAGGATCTTTAAATTTTGTGTTTCGGCTGACGATTGAAAATGAATTTATACGTGTTTCAGCGATTTTGATAATTTCACCCTTAACGGGGGATGAACGACCTGACTGAGATATCAACGCACAGCCTAAACCGCTGGTGACAGGGACTTGAATTTTGGAGGGTGTATTCTTTGTAAAGTATAAGTATCCAATAAAAAGGGGTTTTTGGAAATTCAACCTTAAAGGAGGTGAAAAGGGGGGATTTTGTTTGTATGAAAAATCTTATTCCTTGAGTTAAAAACCTTGAACCTTGGCACGAATACTTATCTAAGTAAATTATGAAGTTTGGCATTTTTCGTTTTTCTAAACTCATTTCAACCCTAAAGAGGTATTGGGGGGTGTCAAAATTTCTTTGGAAGAATTTCAACGCGCTGTCCGATTAACTCGAAACTCATTCAGTATTAATACGAGTACTAAGGACTAAAAATAAAGAATAACCTGTATCAGGGTTTTTCGAAAATCTACCCCTAACTGTGTGAAAAGGGGTAGTTAATTTTGCAAGGGCATATTTTACTGTGTGGCTTGATTAGCTGGAAAATTTTTCATAATTCGACCCATGTAAGGGTGAAAAGCGGGAATTCATACGGTTTATATGAAAAATCTTATTCATTTGGTTAACAAACTTGAAACTTGGTACGAATATTTATCTAAATAAATTATAAAGTTTGGCATTTTTTGTTTTTATAAACTAGCCCTTAAAGGAGGATTGGGGTGGGGGGTGTCAAAATTTTAACGCGTGGTCCGATTACCTCGAAACTCGGTAAGTATTTATACTTAAGACCACAAATAAAGAATAACGTGTATCAGGGTTTTCCGAAAATCTACGCCTAATGGGGTGAAAAGGGGCAGTTAATTATACAGGGAAAGATTTTAATGCGTGGCTTGATTAACTTAAGAATTCGTATAAATAATCTTTAAGTCAAGTAATGAACACACCCCAAACAATTTTTCGAAATTCTACCCCTATAGGGTGAAAAGCGGGAATACAGTGTATATGAAAAATCTTACGGTACAAATACTTATACAAGTAAATGATGAAGTTTGGCATTTTTTGTTTTTCTAAACTACCCCTAACGGGGGATTGGGGGCGTCGGAATTTCTATGGAAGAATTTTAACGCGCGGTCCGATAACTCGAAACTCTGTATTTATACTTAAGACAAAAAATAAAGAATAACGTGCATCAGGGTTTTTCGAAAATCTACCCTTAACGGGGTGAAAAGGGGTATTTAGTTAATTATACAGGGGAGGATTTTACTGCGTGGTTTGATTAACTCAAAAATTGGTGTAAATAATCTTTGAGTCAAGTAATGAACACATCCCAAACGATTTTTGAAAATTCCACCCCTGTGGGGGTGAAAAGCGGGGATACAGTTTATTTGAAAAATCTGATTCCTTTGATCTATACACTTAAAAATTCGCCCGAATACTTAGTTGTCTAAATAAATGATTAGTTGTCTAAATGAATGATCATACCTACATACATTTTCGAAATTTTTAGAGGAAAGTACGAATTTCACGCGGACGAAGTCGCGGGCAGAAGCTAGTTTATATATATTTTGTGAGAATGTACATTTTCATGTTAATAAATTAATAAGTTCTGTACATTCTAACGCAGATATGGTTTAGAAAAATTGCTTAAATGACTTTCTTAACTAAATACAATGAATTCAAGATTCAAGATTTTTTAGATTTTACATTTTTTTTTCAAGATTTTATTTTAATAAGCAACAACGTGCCAATTCTAGCTAGGTATATTTTTTTTTAGCTAAAAACATGAAAAATGGGATTTATAATGTTAACATTTCGGCTAACTTGGCGAGGATTAGGTTATATTTGGAGTTGTTAATAGAAAACTTTCAAGAACCCATCATTATTAAACGAAAAGTATCTACGTAAAAACATAAGACTCCGAGATAAACTCGAGACGAAGTCACTTGAAATAGCCGATGGTAAAGAAAAACGCTAACTAAACAAAGTATCGTTCATTGATGAGGTAAAGTTTCGTAACTCCATACATATTGATGGCTGCGTAGGAGACGAGTTTGATGTTGATACTACTCGAGATGATAAACTTGTATATCAATTATGGAGATAAGGACGGTAGAGAATTTTAGTAGCTTATTTTAAATGGATGAGATTGAAAATTATAGATGCTCAGATTTGGTTAAAGAATTTTAAGAATGATTGATACTAGTAGAGTGACGGACGAAGGTAAGTAGCAATGGCAAATTCTACGGTAAGGGATCTTACAAATATAATAATGTAGGCAATATTTTAGAAGTTGAAGGCGGGGAGAAGGTAACTGCGTTTAATTAGGAGCAAAAAGGGTTTCAAAATCAGTTGGAACTGTATGTAACAGAGTTCGTGGTCTATAGGTACACAAAAAGTATGTAGCATGCAGAAACTAAGTTTTACTAATTTGACGAGCAAGAAAAACACAGGTGTACCGTAATGCAACTTATGAAAGGCGTACATTTTTAACAAACAACTCAAATCTCCCACGCCACGCCTCCAAAAAAACTAATCACATCTATCATTAACCGAACTTACAAGATCAACAACATTCCACTTGCCCAAACACTGGCCCCGCTACTGGCGCAAGTAACTAGCGTAATTGATTGTCAGCGGCGTGACAACTTTCGCAAGATGATTGATGGCGAGCGAGTGTTAATCACGTGTCACGCTTGACGTGTATGGTGGCGCCCTCTGGTTGCTTGTTTATTAGATGTTCTGCACACCTGGGTTTTGGGTTAGAGGCAGATTATTCGTGGGGAGAGATATGACATTTTGGGTTGTTATGAGATTTTGTCCGGGATTTTCTAATGACCTACCTACGGAGTAGGAGATATTAGATGTTGTATTGAAACTATGCCGTTGTTTTATTACTATAGAGAGTGAAATTGAATTCATGGGCATCCTTTTAAGGGGTCATTATAATCATCATTATGAACAACTTTTACTATGGGACCAAACCTGAAATCGCGAAAAAAAACTCAGCTCTTCCCAACATTTTGTCGAGTTATGTGAACATAAATGCAAGGAACAACTGTTTTCGCGATTTTATGTTTAGTCCCATAGTAAAAGTTGTTCATAATGATGAGTACAATGACCCCTTAAAAGGATGCCCATGAATTCAATTTCACCCTGTATATACATTTGTCCAAAAATCAGTGAAAGGTATTTAAAATACTGTGTGTGATATTAAATTGCCTCTTTGTGACAAATACTGATAGGTACTCAGCTGTAATCGATTAGATTAGAGGTCGACTCCATCATAGTTGAGGAAAGAGCTAGGCCGATTATGATGATGGTCATGTTGCCTCTTGGGCTGAAAGATGCCAACGTATGCTAGCATAATCAGTCTGTAATGTTCCCACTGCTAGGACACAGGCCTCCTCTCTGCAAGAGGGACTGGGTCATAATACAGTGCGGGTTGTTGAATGTCACATGTCTTCGAACTTTTGGTTCTAGGACATGCCGGTTTCTCACGATGTTTTCTTTCACCGTTTTAAGAGCAGTGGTGGTGAAATATTTTACACCAAGTACCTGCTGGAGAACCCACGACCCCTAACACGTAAGTCGCAGCCGTTACCACTGCGCTACCACTGCGCCACCACTGCTCTCAACGTATGCTAGAGTCATAGTAAATTGATATTGAATAAATTCAATTACTTGAACTTATTCAATTACAAAAGTATGACAACACAGAGATTGTATTATTGTGTGATTTAAATTCAAGCTTTCACAATCAAACACGATACTGCCAACCCTTACAGCCTCACTACTCACCTCAAATGACACTTTAGACATAAAGAGCATGTCTCAATCAGTAGCCTGTCACTACGTACAGAAGTAATGAGTATTAATGCCAGGTAGCGGCCCACAGCCCACGTTATAATGTTATAACAAATTGACGACATACATCTTGAATTAGCAGGTGTCTACACAGTAGCTAAACTTTCTTTATTTTTAACGAAACCGACGTGACTTGGTCCACGAAAACCGCGATGTTTGGAAAAATATAACGAAAAAGGAAAGAAAGTTATTAGGCTACCAGCAATTTTCTTATACAGGGTGTCCCTGAAAGTATGGATGAAATCGAATAGGGACGTGGGCAAGGTCATTTCCAAACGTTTTAGCAAAAAAAAATACTTAAAAAAAATACAAAAAAAAAATACTAAAAAAAAGAGAAGAAAGATCGAATTCGTGAAAACTATCAGGGCTATCAATTTTTTTTTTTTTAGATAGCCCTGATAGTATTTTTTTTTATTAATTTCTAAACACTAAGCGAAGTGATTGAAAAAAAAAATTAAAATCAGTCATAACTTTTGAACCTTAAAAAAATTCACTGACATTCTCAGGGTTAATAAAAAGTTTGTAAATGACCTTGCCCACGCCCCTATTCGATTTGATCCATACTTCCAGGGACGCCCTGTATATCGCCTCAGGTTTCGAAATATGCTTTATCGATGTCCAAAAAGGAGGGTCGGGGATTGAGGAGGGGGGGGGGGGGCGGAGGGAGGGGGGCTCAGGGGATTAGACCGGAATAAATCCTTAAATCGCCTGTAATATTCTAAAATTGCATTAACAACCAAACTCTTCATTCATCAGCGGCAACACATTGACAATGGCTTTACAAAAGAAATTAATTAATAATTATTTACTTTTATATACATATTTCAATGAAAAACATCAAGTAAAAAAAAATATATAAGAAAACTCTAACAGTAAAGTTGTAACAAGGTTGAAAGCCAAGAAGCTACTTCTATTCCCAGAGGCCGGTATATCAAAAGGCTAGGCTAGTACGGTGCTGGTACTTGTACTGGCGCTAGTGTCGATGCTAGTCGAGTGGCGAATCTTTCACATAACGGTGGCACGGGGTTATTGGATGGGAGCCATCGTTCGTGGGAAAAATGGAGACTGCCTGACAGTGTCATGGTTTTTTATCATAACGTTTTCTTAATTTGTTTCCTTTACTTAAGTTTATCTATGGAACTTGGAAAGATGGCTGGGACAGACTGGATGCAGAAGGTGGAGGACAGGTAGTTGTGGCGCAGCCTGGGAGAGGCCTATGTCCAGTAATGGACAGTTGATTGATTGTTCTATCGAACTAAATGGTATTTTTTTAGTTTAGGCTTAAGTCAAGCATTGGTATGCGATGGGCGGGTGTAAAAAATATGTTTCAAATGTTGTGCAAAGAATAACAAAGTCTACGTAATTCACGCAACAACATTTGAACTGCTTACAGAAAATAAAAATAGACTTGATCGTTTTACATCGCTGTCCTTTCGAAGCCATCTTGTACATACACGATTTATACGCCCCACACAGCACAATAATGAAGCGGAGCTTTTGGAGCTGTGCAATAAAAATTACAAAAAGTTTTTACTATCACTAAAATCATCTACCCATACCAAACAGGACTGTCCACAATCCGTCCGACATGGAGTGCACACGAGCTAGCTGAAGCATACTCGAGAGCTCTCCACCGATAGAGCACTGACGTAAAGATATGTGGCCATCTAGCGGCTAATTTCAGCGCTATGACGTCACGAATTACGGTTTGGATGTTAGGTAATGTGATATGGTTGAGATGTCAGGTGTCAAAGGATGTTTGTGGAAAATGATTGGACATGGTTTGGCAGCCAGGATATCATGACTGAATCGATTCACCCTATTGTAATCTGTGGTGAATGCTTATCTATATTAAATACATACAATATGTATCTCACTTTTTTTAAATAAATATACATAAATGATTTTCATGTTACGTTTCACATAATAAATGTCTACGCCCAACATTGGGGGACATTTTGACAACAATCTAAAGACCGTTTCCTTCCACTTATTCATTTACGGTCATTACAAGTAAACTATTTACACCACAAAAGACTGAAAAAAATATCTCAAAAAATCAAACTGAAGCGAACAAGCCCAACAATAAACAGAAAAAAAGAAAAACACTTCCATTTTCTAAAGCTACGGTAACCACAATTTAAGCGTCGCGCAGGACACAGACCGCGTCCTCGAAGGCGTTACAAAGAATCATTTTTATCAGAACATCAGCCCGACAATAAATAAACTGGAAACCTTTCAACGGATATGGGGAAAAAATATTTTTTCGGCCAAACAAAAGCCTGACAAGTCCTCCGGAGGACTCGAGGCCTCGGAAAGGCCTCGCCCTACGAAGTTATGACAGTGAATGTTACTGATATTGAATTCTAAGTAATGTCTGCGAAATGTATTGGAAATTGCGTTTCGTTATTTACATTTTTTTTTTCTAATAAAAGTGGAGAAAACATTTTGATTAGAAAGTGGGGTTTTGTTCGAGTGGTGTGTTTTTATCAAGATTAGAAAGTAATGCCTAGCACCTATTCTGTAAACCTAAGTATCCAAGTTAATAATCCAGAAGGTTATTATAATTAATGGCGGAATAATATCGTGTTATCCAGTAACTGGGTTGTGGAGGACAGATAAATAGTCGCTCCATACTGGTATCTAGCTGCATCCAGTTTCACTGGAAGCCGATCCCAACGTGGTAAGAAAAGACTCGGCACATTGACCGAATGTTTCCAAATCGCTAACACCCAATAATCCAGCGTGATGAGCAATACTCATCCCTATTCAGAATAAGAAGCGGCTATTGCCCAGCTGTGCAAAATTATCCCCAAAAAAATCCCATATTATATAGGTAGATGAAAACAGCAAAACAAAAATACTACCCACTCATAATTTTTCTCCATTCCCCATAAATTCCCCTTTATAATATACAGCATGTTCTTACATAAAGGTATGCTTTCAAACTCTCTTGCAGCAACTAAAACAGTAGTATCTTGCAGAGGAATTTGCAATTCAAGCAAAGTTGCTCTGCAATGGACCGCACTAGTTAGCCACGAGCCACGGCCGGCACTAAGTGGGGAATAAAATGGCAGTTGAAACTTTTACAAAGCGTACATTGCGTGTACGTGGAGTTTCAGTTTTATTTTATGAGACAATTGTATTAGAATCGGAATTGAGATGTAAGTGGGAGTCCTGGAGTTTATACGGCAGTATAATTGACATTAGAAAACTATATAACTATTTTAGGATGCTGTTACAACTGTCTCGTTTTTGCAGTGCCATTGAAATGTTCGCGGTAACCCATACCGATGGATTTCATGCCATCATTAGCAACAAACGGCCTCACAGGAATGAGGTCGTTTTTTGCTCAGGAGAGCAGAATAAGAGCAAGTCAGAATAGCATCCTGAAAGCTGTAGCGGCAAATACTGCCTCCGCTATAATAAGGCAAGACTGAATTGCTGTGTCAGTTGTTGGGTGGTCTTTCCATTAATTCGTCTTTACGCGTAGTTTAAGTTATTACTAGCAATAGTAAGTGCAAACTTTTTACTAACAATTTATGGATCTCTTAGTTGTCGGAGATAAAATTATCTTATTTATTTATACTAAACATTTACCTATGTAACTCTAAAATAATAACAATTTAACCGGTCAAGCCCCGCGCGTTACAGATCGGTGACGAAACAATAGAAAATCAATTGTGTCTCATTAGCGGAGTCTAACACATCCTGTGATATTGACAGTTTTCGAATCGAAATTGTTCCTGAACTGTTTTATCACAATAAGTTGATAGACTATGTCTATATATTTTCCGATAACAATTACGCACAAGGAACACTACTACTGAACTATTTAAAACGCCAAATACGTAAAGAGAAACCTAAGCCCTCCTATAAGTAGCTATACCTAACTCTGCCAGCCAACTCTATTGCATTAGTTGTGACCAGGTATTTAAAACAAAATACGGTCTGGCGAGTCATATTAGGGCAGAACGCACACGCTAGAAAATAATTAAATAACATTTCAAAGGGGTGACCCGTTATCGAAATCAATAAGGAGGACTGTACAGACTAACCTATGTGAAAAACCTATGCTCCCTTAACTAATTAAAATCAATGGCAGGACTTTATACCCTACTTTACATTTGCAAGAAGACTCCTGAATGATATTCAATTCAAAACTCAATAATTTCGCTGAGACCAATTAATAAGATCATAAAAGCCGATCGAGTTAATAAAAATTCCTCTCCTTTACAGAATCTACGCCATTCAAAAACGGATAAAAAGCCGGACACAACTGCTGATTCTCTCCGCTTTATAATCCGTTTAAACGAAAATCGAACCTAGTACTAACTCCTATAAAATAGGAAGCACTCACCTGATTGGTCGGCTTGAGAGATGGCGGTACGGTTAGCCCTAAACTCCTAATATAACGCCACTAACTTTTATTTGGTTATTTATTTTGCTGAACATACGTTTTGTTTGTTTTTCTTCGGAATTCTTATTGGGTTTGGGCGGTTATTTGTTTGGAAGGTTTGGTGTAAGAAATCAATGGCGTTGTGTGGTTTGCGGCGGTACCGCAAATGTATACAATTATACATCTGCGGAAACACTAACAGTAGGAATGGCTTTTATTTTGGACATTTCAACAACATTCATTGCGTTACTTACGTTATTGAGCAGACAAATTTGAACATATAAAGCAATGGATTAGCAATATCTCTCAAAATCAATCAGATGTACCTACGTGTAGATGTGATAATTGTTGTTTTCAATAAGTTGCAATACTCTGAAACTCTATGCCGGAAGCCTTTGCATAGAACAATAGCATCTTCCTAACTTGAAATTATGTGATGAATAGGTTTAAATACGAGAATGAGCGCATGCTTTCTTAACGTGTTTCTAAGATTGACTCTTTAAAACCATTAAAAGTTTCTAAGAAGGCTCAACGCCATAAAAAACGGTACCACAAGGCCGAAGAAAACACGTTTCTTGTATGTTAGCTGTATCCCCTTTATTTTTTACTTTATTTTTATTTATATTATTTGTTGTTATAGCGGCAATAGTAACTCTCACTCTTTGTGAAAATTTCAACTGTCGACCTGTTACGGTTCATGATACAGCCCGCTAATAGACACACAGACGGACGGACGGGACGAACGGACGGATAGAAGGACGGACGGTCAGCGGAGGCTTAGTAATAGGGTCCCCTTTGGGTACGGAACCCTAAAACCAAAATTATTTGCAAGCCAATGACAATGCTAATGAGACAAAAGTTATAAAGCTTTATAAATCCCACAATTTTACCATTACAATATTCTATTTATCCAAAACAATAATCCCATTTCCACACAAACAGAAAGTTTGGAACAAAGTTAGTTGGCGGCGCACCTGCGCGACAAACACGACAACTGCGACCGACGCGACGCGACAGGAGCGACAGACGAGCGACCTCGAGTTTCAAACACATCACGTCACTATTAATATAAAATGTATCTATTTTGTTGTTTATTATTTCGATTTCGCTTCGTGTAAATAGCTATGTACAGAACATACCTACTCTGTTGTATAATTTGATGAGAAAATATTGATATATTTAATCTAAATATATGAAAGAAGAAACTGACCTACTGGCGTATCAACGCACAGCCCAAACCGCTGGGTCTAGAGATTCCAAATTTGGCACGTAGGTTCCTTATGAGGTCTAGGGATGCATTAAGAAAGAGTTTTTCGAAATTCCACCCCTAAGAGGGTGAATGGGGGGAGGGTGAAATTTCACGCGGACGAAATCGCGGGTAGAAGCTAGTTAATAATAACAGCAGACTAAATTACATACGATTATTGACAAATTATAGAAAAATATTAATTTTTTAATAGAGAGGTTGATCATCAATTAGTTCAACTCTTTGAACTTAGTGGAATAGGGGTCCAAAACATCTGTGTTGACTGTACATTTTAATCCAAAATAGGGCTGGTAGTGCCGTTAATTGTAAACGACACTATTGGTATTGCGGTTGGTAGTGTCATTGCCAAAACATGATACAATCTCGACTAAAATTGGTACTTCAGCGTACACCTTTAATTTTAAATCATAAAAAGTTAACACTGCCATCCATTGTGGATAATAATAACAACTTTTCCTATCTCAGCATTTTATACAGTTTCATATATTTCAGCACGGTACAATAATGTTAAAACACTACATTTTTAATATCGCTGTTAGCACAGCGAGCATGTTTCATAACACGCCCCACTATCAAGAAAATTAAACTTAGTTATTGATAGCAAGCAATCTCAGTGTTAAAACAAGAGAAAAACCTGCCTGCAACCTAAGGACTTGTTCTGACGGAACTTTTTACGCGCGACTGTGAGTGAACCCTTATCCCGCGTCCTAACTAAAGCGATCGGTCGGGATCGGAGAGCGGATTGGTTCCGGTTTTCCGTACAAATGAGTGACATATGAACACGACAATCGCTTCATCGCGCGACCGATCGCTTTAATTAAGACGCAGGTTACACACCGTAAGTAAATACAAAGGTACGTGAGTAACTGTCCAACGGAACCCGGAAGAAACAAACACGTTCAGATCGGTAATAATAAGGCATTTGCTTGCCAACTGACTAATAACAAAATTGACACAATTTTGAGACCAAACATACACCATGCACCTCATATATGCTCAAAAGAATATCTCACTACTGAAAACGCGCGTAAATCGCTTCATCTAGACAATCTCTTAGTGCAAAAGCAATCCCTGAAATATTTCAGCTTCAGGAAGTTTCTCTAGCTTCCTTCCTGAAACTAGCGCCCTCTGCCGCCGCCTTATTAAAACTTGTGAAAGTTTCAGTAATTCTACCCACTGTACATTATTAAGGCGGTGCACTTTAATTTCTCGGCTTTTCTTTAATTAAAACTGTATTGGATATCTTTTAGAAGTGTCTTCGTGGTCTTTGTTGGTTGGGAGATTGTTTTTTTCTTTTGGCTAGTTGCTTCCTTTTAAGTTGTAGATGCTCGTTTAGACAACGTAGCTGTTTTTGACACTTTAAGTAAAGTGAATGTGTCTTTATGGTTACATACATACTTGTAGATTAGCGTGAACAGCTAGTTGCGAAGGGTTTAGACATGTGGTTGTTTACATGCTGCTAGTCACTTACCATTAATAGATAATTGCCAATAGGCACTAGAGGTTAAGCTGCTTACCCATCTGAGCACTGTCTGCGATCATCTGGGGCCTAAGTTTACTAATTTAACATTGTGAGTTTTTGGCGGATAATGTACTATGTCAAATCTGCCAAAAACTCACAATAGAGAGACCATTGCAACGTTTACAAGTAAACTAGGCCTCCTGGACGTACGTCATGATCGTGAACGGGCGCCGTCAGTTGAGACTGATCGATCATCCTTAACTGCCAAGGCTAATTTTTAATCTTGAATTGTTTCTTTACTTAATTTTTTTTACTTCGTTCTCACATATAAAAGCAACAAGCATAATATACCCAGGATTTTATAATATCTTGATTTAAAAGAGTATCCTTACAGTTTCTTGTCCGTTCTTGTCCAAAGAGATCTCCGTTTTGGAATAGGCAACTAGCTTGAACATACACTGACCGACTTTTTGACAGTTCAAAAGTGCCTGTAAATGTTTTAAATGAAATAAATGCTTTGAGTTTACTCTCCCGAACTAATCGACAATTTTAACGACGACGACAAGACACAATCCTGTCTACTACTAGAACAGCTGACTACACTACAGTTTTAAAGTCTTAAACTAAAAAGATGCTCACTCATGCAAATGCCTGACAGGAGGTTCCATAACTTTGTTCCTGTAAGCACATCGTAAAGTTTTGTGACACAGTCGTTATGTGGTGTTTCTCCTTATGTGGCGCTTTCAGCTTCACGAAATAATAATAAGCTAGGTAGAGGAAGTCACTGAAAAGAGGTTGTAAACTAAAATGGTTTAAACATCAACTGGGCTACAAATGCGAGGATTTTTCATAAATAAGAGGACGCGAATTCCAGGTTATTCCAGTTATTAATTAAATGTGACCATAACATCGGATTATACGAAATGAACTTGTGAAATAGTTTACTCTGTAAATATTCTGACGTCATATTAAGAAAAAAGCTAGATGGCGTCGACATTTCCTATTTGACTATACCCCTTGACAAAAAATGGCGAAACAAACTCAAAGGTCAAAGTCACTCTTAAAATCCAGACATAATCTTGATTAGATCATGTGATAGGTATTCTGAACTACAAGATTTCAGTAAAATATTCATTATTATATTTACGACAGTGTGTAACATGGAGTGCTGGGATGTAGATTCCTAGGTCGATTATTACGTTAGATCGCAGTAACAGCCCCTTGTCTGGATTTGGGCCTGGTTGGTGGCAGTAGGCAAATCCCCTTTTTACATCCGTATACAAACGCTTACAAACGTATGTTGTTTAGATATTAATGTTTTACAACCTTGATTTTATATAAACAAACTTCATTAAAATTCTCTCGTCTATCTGGCCGAGTTTTCCATTTGACAATAAGGTTAAACATGATAATAGGACATCCAAACATTGGGTGCCGATGAATTGAACAGGCCCTTCCGTGGCGGAAGCTGGCCTAATGAGGGTCAGCAGCGTTGGAGGTGCTCCGCTGATTGTGATAAATAGCATTGTCAGGGTTTGTGTGAATAATATGGAGGGAGGTATTTTTAAAATATGTCCTGATATATGTAACTACAGTTTTTATTGAGATCAGTGACATTTAAAATGCCAGATAACATAACTTTCAATAACATAAGTTTCATTGCAACAAGATGATTGACAAACGTGTGACATCCACCAAACCCACACTGGGCCCGCGTGGTGGATTGCGGCCCACTCCTTCCCAGAGGTACGTGGCGTGTGTCCCAGCAGTAAGAACATCATATTTAAAACTCAGTTTTAAATAATCCATTTGGATGATCCAACTAACTAGTGAAATGTGACTGACAGCTAATTTCATTTCCGCTTTTATGCTTTCCCAGATTCCAAATCTAAACTCGATTTGCCATGATTATAAAACACAATTTTACCAAAAAGTACCCGAAGCCGTATTCATTTGACAAAGCAGCTGAACGTATAAAGGATTCCTTCTGACTTTTCTCGAATAAAAGAGATGTAAACATGCCAAAATACACTTAAAAAATAAGCAAATATTAGAAACCTTATAAAATACGGTAGGTAACAACGTAAGAACGTAAATTGCGTCTTAAGATCCTTCAGATTGTGGAACATGACTCGCAACGTTGAGCAATCTAAAGAGAGGTACAATTGTGACACTTCGGAGTACTCCAGATTACGCAGATGCTATTTTTAATTACAGTAAGTACTCCGTTTTGTGTAAAACGGTTCAAGATTTTTCGGAAAAGACTTTTAATTTATTGTTCACGGTACATTTAATTTCGTTTAGAAGTCAGGAAGGTCGTTTAGGTACTTGGTAACGCTTTATAATCTTGAAAAGTCATGTATGTTTGTAAATTCTGAAAAACAATTTCAGTCTTGCACTGTGTAAAAAGTTACAGAAAGTCAAATTTTCTTTAGATTTAGTAGTTATAATGTTCCTTTTTGTGAGTCTTTTTACGTCAAAATCTGTAACTTACTCTGCAAACTTGTTTTTTATGACACATTTAATAAAAATATCAACAACAGCAAAACATCCACCCACATAAGTAACAAAACTAAGCGTTCTAACACCATAAAATATAATAATCCACTCAAAACTGCAAACAAAAACGCCCCTTCATCTCTCAGCCTTACATTCCATATTCCAACGGAGCAAGATAATTTAGCAAGCACCCCTGTACAATAACAATTCCTCATTAAGGCATTTCCGGGCGCCTCAAAGACTCCCTTTGCTAAAAGCGCAGGTAGGTAGGTACCTGCGAGTGCGGATAGCAACAGAATTTCCCGCGGTAAGGAACAGAGGTGTCGCACACACAGTTTCAAGTAATACTCAAGTTATATAGGGGTGGCTAGACATAGATTTAGTGTACAGTCGAGTACCTAAATGTATTTATTGTATAGCAGATTGACACACTTCATGAAGCTGTGTATTGGTATTTCATTACACTTGCACTGGTAAGGAATGATGAACAAAATCAGCTGATAGTCATTCTGCTAAGCAATCCGTTCCCCCGACTGTACATCTACATTATGATGGATAATCCCTGCTCAAAATTGACCACCGATTGTTTCCTTGTTGTACTGTGTGTTTCCTGACGGCGCCCATGTCCAGGCATTGACGCCTATTACCGAGAATATGATTATAATGATTTTTTTGTTTAGCCTATACGTGATAATAATAAAATACAATAGAATACTCTTTATTATGTTATACCGTACGAATTATAGACATACCTAAATGTATAAATTTTACAAGTGGTGATACAAAGATCGCTTTAAGCGATTAGACCGCCTATCGTTAAAAGCGATCTTTTAAAGACAACCTTTTGATGAATCTCTTCTACAAAACGTATAAGAACCTCTTTAGAAACATAATAACTCAGTAGAATCGTTAAAGAAAATGATATGACGATGGCAGCCCTACAGTGTTGCGTGTTCCAAGCGACATAGCAACAAATGACGCGCCGCATCCGCGCGACGTTTACACATAAAGTTCTCATACTCCAGGAATTATGAACATTTTGTTGTTACTCACAGTTTCGCTTCTGATACTAAAGGATATTAGTTTATATGTGTGGGGTAAAATGGTTGATGGAAGGTAGTAAAAATGCCACACTAACACGGGTTCATGGTGATGAAGTTGAATCTTAACAGCAGTCTTTTATATTACAATTTTGGGATACACAAATTAAAGTTGGGTTCATAGTTAATGAAGTCAAGTTCAGTTGGTGAATCTTCAACAAAGACGATTATTTAAAAAAGTCATGTGCCCTGAGACCAACCATGAAAGTTTATGTTAAACAACAGCGCGGTATGTATTCTTTTTTCCACCCTGTCAGGAAGAGTGTAAATTATTACAACCAATGACCATTTTGCATTTCCATTCTGCACTTTTGCACTCAAGCAGCTACATTATTTACAAGCCAAAAGTGTTTTTAGGAGCTGCTGCACTTAGTACAATAATTGTTAAAATATGAAACATTTACTGTAAAATACTGCATTACCTAATTTCTTGAAAAATATAATAACATCAAGAATGATCGTAGCATAAACTTTTCCATATATATATCTAACCTTCTCTAAGGGGAGAATAACTAGATGAGTTTGTATATGTTTGCACTTTAGAACAATGTGGTGTACAAAGGGCAACCTGCTGCATTCCCATGGGTGTCTCCAGGCGATTACAGTTTCATGTTAAAAGACGGTACAACGGTCATTAACCTTGTAATTAAAGGGGTAATTATGGGAAATCTTCCACAACCTACGGGGGTGAGATTGAAGAGTTAGCCTATTTAAAAAGTCATGAAGTACTGATCTACATCGGACACCTTCATTGAAGATTTATCGAACTGATTTTATACAATTAATGATTAGGTATGTAGGTACCGCATAACATTTTAACTGTTTTATCATTTTTACTGTTATGAGAGGTGCCGAGAATCGAGCTGAATGACATGCAATTGGAAAGGCCTATGTCCAACAGTGAACTGAGGTAGACTGATGATGACTGTTATGCAGCTGTCGGATTTGAACTTGCGTGTCTTTTGC
Organism: Amphipoea oculea; assembly: GCA_945859645.1. Taxonomy (NCBI): domain Eukaryota; kingdom Metazoa; phylum Arthropoda; class Insecta; order Lepidoptera; family Noctuidae; genus Amphipoea; species Amphipoea oculea. Next base: position 724,461 of record OX243883.1, on the reverse strand, counting down.
TGGGGTACCTACCTAGTTGATGAAGCCGTATGTATATTAAGTACTAGCATCCAAGCGAAACTATGCTTGCTGTAGAAAAATGTGTATGGTCCCCAATCACTACTCCGAGATCTTAGCCGCTGGAACTATGATTTTTTAAGTAAGATTTATCGAACATTACTCAAAATACCGAATGAGAATCTCAACATGAACAAACCACCAACCGAATGAATCAAGAAGCTCCTATAGAATTGCGTTTCATGAAAATCCCCATCATGTATTCGTGCTAACTCTGGCAGTTTCCATTATGGCGGCAGCAGATGGCGCCACTGATGTATAGTTCGGTATTTTAAACCGAAACTTTTCGTTCATCGTGCACAGTTGGGGAGCGCTCAAAAGCCGGTATTTGGGAATGTTTCATGATATTGATAGAGCTTTTGGAATTGAAATAAGTACAGCAGTGATTTATGTAAAGTTGGTTGGCCGTTAGGATATTATGATAAATATTACATACATATTCGAGTAAGTAATAAAAACATATTTTCCTATATATGTTTATGTGTGACTACGTATAATATACAAGTCTGCTGCTGAGTATCCTCAACCATTATGATAGGAATATAATTATAATGTCCCGTAGGTATTCATTTGTTCAATGGATGTATTACTTTCACAGTTCCGCTCAGTTTTCAATGAGAGTGTAAAGGTGAAACCTTAATGATTAATTAAATTCTAAATTACTATCTATTTATGTAAAACTTTTTCGCCATAATTACCTGATTCGCCATAATTGCTTGACGCGGTTTCACTCGCATAAGTCTCGATCCCGTAGGAATATCGTGCTGAAAAGTATCCTATTTCCTAATCCAGGTCTTCCCGTACCCTTAGTGTGAAAGCGTAACAAACAAACATACAAAAAATCATCGGTAAAAAAAAAATCTCGGTATTCAGCTACATCCGGTTAGACTGCAAGCCGACCCCAAACATAGTTGGGAAAAGACTAGACAGATTATGATGATGATTGCAACGACAAACTTTGTCATCGAAACTTAATTCTACTAAACACCACCATTAGTTACTAAAATAAACTAAACATAAAGCCAACACTAACAACTTTCCACACACAAATGATTTACTAGCAACTAGTACTGGAAAACAACTTGACCTCGCAAAGAGCAAAGTTTAAATTGCATACACCTACGTATGTAGATTTGATCAGGACACCTGCAGTGACCCTGGGGACTACTGCGGTGGTGACGCTGTGCAGTTTACTGACTAAAGAGGGTCACGGGATGGAGAGAGAAGACCCTGGTACATGTGGTGCGCGTTAGTAGTAGTGTATTAACATAACATAAAACCACGTCTTTATTCCCCGCAGGATTAGGCAGAGGTGGACATTTGCCATCAACCGGGCATAAGGCTGCCTGTCCACCGGAGCGGAGCGAGGCAGCGGAGCGGAGAAACGGAGAAATATTAACCAATAGGATTGCACAAAGTCTCCGCTCCTCTTCTGTCCAATTTTTGTATTGGTTAATATTTCTCCGTTTCTCCGCTCCGCAGTCTCGCTCCGCTCCGGTGGACAGGCAGCCTAAATCCAGACTCCGGGCTGATACTGAGAAATTATTGATGGAAAAACCCAGTAACACTTTTTGAAGTGAAACTTCTTTACGCACGCTTGACTTGGGGAGTAAGCTGGCGAACGCGTGACGTAAGCGTTACGAAAAGTGTGATCGGGCGAGGCGAACGGGAGTTGAGTGGGGCATATAAGTAAGAGAAAGTAGTGCGCGCGCACATTTTCTTTCTCTCTTCCTCTCATAGCCAAATACGTTTAAAGTTTCACTTCAGTCGTGTGGTCATAAGCACACTCGGTTTTTTTTTTGTAATATTATCTTGATTTAAAAGAGTGTCCTTGGAGCTTCTTGCCCGTTCTTCTCCATAGAGATCTACGTTTTGGAATGGGCAACTAACTTCAACTTTTGACTAACTGACCGACTATTTAATTCGGACAATTCAAAAATGCCTGTAAATGGTTTTATTGAAATAAATGCTTTGAGTTTGAGTTTCGACTTGGGAATCGAACCGAGGACCTCCTTCTCAGCAGTAGCGCTTGCGACTACTAGACCAACGAGGCAGCCATGTATAGTAGTGCATTAACATAATAGAAAAGCCTGGAAATGAAAATGAAAGTGGGTAATGAAGCATGTTGTGCTACAAGAGAAGACAAGCAAAATATATAGTACCTACCCGAGTATATCGGTAATGCTAATGGTGACAGGGGTGAATGGATTCTCAGGCCAACGAGAGGTCTATCGGTTTAGGGTCTATTGGGTAAACAGTAAAATGTTACCCTAAACCCAACCTAACAATCTAACCAATATCCTAACATATTTTTAATTTCTCTGTGAAATAACAGCTAGAAAAGGAACCTGGAAAGTCTCCCGCAGACAGCGCGACACGACTAGTAAAACAATGACTATAAAAACTTAATGGAAATTATTCTACCAGAATCGCGTCGCGTCGCGCCTGTCTGCGGGAGCCTTTACACTACTTCATTTAGCGTGTACTTACATGATACTCATTATTTCAAAAATTCCCATTTATATCAATAATGGTGTCTTTGAGATATATTTTACCTTTTCGTCGCATAATGATGTGAATATTATGTTTCATGTCGTACCTGTAACAATAAAGAAAAACAAACATAAATAATTTGGTATTTGATAAACCACTAGATATTCAATAGAATCGTCTTTAATAACAATACTTAAGTATAAGAGGGACAGGGCGAATAAAAAATCATTTAAACCTGTGTTTAAACGAAACTACATACAAAATGTAACCAGTATCACTTACTAAGTTATTTTTTGTTAGAAATCAGTCTTTTTTTTCTATAAGTACCTAAAAAAACATTTTCCTCTATTCAAGAGATTTCTTCGTTCAGTAAAAATCTTTATGGTTGTATTCAGAATCAGAATTCCTTTTATCCGTACCCAAAAGGAATGTATGTAGCCAGTTAGTAACTAGTTAGAGAAAACTTCGGCAAAGGAAAAACTCGTGTAATGAAATGTAAGTATCCTGTTCAAATAGTTTTTCTAGGTATATCTAATCTTTTTAGAGGAAAAAGAACATTTTTGATTATTTTCCAAGCAGTAGCACCATATTTAAAAGTTCACCGCTTTATAATTTAATCATAATGAAAACGAATATTATGTAATTATCAAGAATTTGTGTAATGTCGGGTTTTTCAAGAAGCAATGCTTAAATTGTTTAAAATTCTTTAATGGTTAAAGTTCGCGAGCACATTCGCAAGAAGCTGGCAGTATCATCACAACAGTAATGTTTTCTCATTGTTTGTCTTATTTATTTTTAGTATATTCATGTATTTAAGTATAAATCATTTATTTGTACCCATTTATACGTAATTAGGTATAGGTATATTATATTTATAGTTTTAATAGGTTTATGTGTATCTTTAGTTTTAAAATATTATTCCTCAATTTTCATGATTGTACATACCACTATTTGTGTTTGCATAACCCAAAGGTTGACTGGTAGAAAATGCCTATGGCATTAAGTCCACCTCTGTACATTTATGTGCTTGAAGTATTAAATAAATAAATGAATGAATGATCGAACAATTTACTTATTCGCCAAAATATGCCGGAGGTCGTGGGTTCGATTCTGTGTCTGGGTGTAATTTATCTATAATATGTATGTATTTAGAAATATATAAGTAGGTTTATCAGTTGTCTAGTACCCATAACACAAGCTCTACTTAGCTTGGGACTAGATGGCGTTGTGTGATAGTTGTGGAATATTATATTATTATTTATTATTAATATACCTACATTATGTGTGTGTGCGTTACATTTTTAGAACTCTCGCATGCACGGATACTCGTAAAAGTTCAAGTAAGTAAAATAATACCATATTGTTTTCTCAAAAACTATCAGATGAACGCAGCAATGTCAGCTGTCAATAACAATGGCGGCCATCTTGGTTTTAATCAATCATGTTCCCGCCAAATGGGACTGATTCGTTTTCAAATAGATTTTTCTGTATTTATTGTTCGAATCCGATTGGATTTCGGACTGTCGCATGTCGGATGAAATTATTATTACAATAGATGTTTTTCTGATAATTGAATCTGTTATTTGTGTGACCACAAACATTATACCATGATTGCCCATGGGATTTTTGCGTTGCTAGTGGTTTTGTTCAATTTATATTTAATGTAGGTAATTATTTATTTACACAAAAATACAAAAAGAAAATAATTGGCTAATATTTATTGATTTTACTTCACCAGAAATCATCTGTCTAATCATTTACAAATTCAGTGTTTCTTTGACCACAATTCGACAAAATGTATACTTATTATGTCGTTTATTTATTTATTTATACTTATTATTATTATTTCATTAAAATTTCACACAACACATTTGGAGAATTTCATTTCAACAACAATGGTGAGGTTCAAGCAGGCTTGCACGTAGATGGCGCCACGAAGCGTCATTAGTGGGTCGCACTTCCGGTTCCGCTGGCTCCCGCCCCACTTCCGGCCGCCCGCCCCATTGTGGCGGTGCCCCCCGATTGTTGCTCTTGTTTTTCAGACATTTTAAATGTAATTTTATGTCATTGTGGTTTTAAATACTCTGGGGAATTATGGAATTAAAAGTTATTCAATTTTTGATTTAAATTCAAAACCAAAGTTCAAAAGATTCAAGTTCAAAGGTTGAATTTGCATGTACTTAGAGAAACGAAGATGTAACATTCAATATGGTTTCGGAACTTGAAAAAGCAATTTGTTTTTATTGTAGTAGTTTAAAATGCGACTATAATTGTTTCAGATTTATTTAATAGTTGAATAATAAACTGGGTAGGCCACTTCTGCCGCATGTCGCATCAGAATTGGTTGAAAGTAGCCACAGACTGAGTTCCGAACAACAGGAACCGGCGCCGGCGACGCGGTAAGCCCAGAATGAGATTTTTTTTTTTTTTATTCTAATTTTGTTTAGGGGCTTTTATCACAGATATGTCAGCCCCATCGTACCCTTTTAATGAATGAGACGACGTGACGAGTTACTCCTACCTAAAGGACTGGGCTCTAATTGCAAAAATAAGCTCATAATATTGATAACGTCTTAAGCAGTGCGGGGTCTAATATACATGAAATATTTAAACAAATAACATTCCTGAGCAAGGCAAATACTGCAGAAATACGAGGTGTATTGGAAAAGGGAAATATGACTGCTATTGCGTTCAAAGGCGACAGGCGGCAACCCGGTGCAAGTGACATATTGACCCGTTTCCTGGAATGTCACCCACAATCCTCTCCGAACCGTAAAGAAGATATCTTTTCACTTCACAACAACTACAGGTCACATAACCACTTAATTAATTCCGATAGATATTTACGCTTCGTTTAAATATATTAAAAACAAGATTAAAACTATATATTATTGTGAATTTAATAAGTGAATCGATTGGGCATGCGTTTCAATGCGTTAAGAACAAAAGGTTTAAATAGTGGAAGTGTTGACGGAGATGGTATCTTCGGTGAGTTGGGCGCAACTCACTGTTGGGTCCATAGTTTCGGGTCCAAGAAAATGTTGAAGATCAAGGGGAGCCTATGGCTTCTCTTCCTGTTGGCTGTGGGGGTCACAGCCCGACCTGAAAGCGGTAAGTTATCCTTGTCTATCTCCCATACCAAGCGTCTTTTTTTTCGTCTTATTTTATCTGTCTTTCCGTTAAAGCGCATATAACTACATTACTACTTGGACAAGTGATGGAGTTATATACGTGATTAAGATAGAGGCACCTACATTTTTTTTTAAATTTATATATATCTGTGGCAGAACTTTTTATCTAAAATGTTTTTCCAAGTATTTTAATCAGTTTTTTTTTTTTTGTTTTACTAAAAGACATTTCTTATTTTACATAAGAATCAACAGACGTCGGCTAAATACTCAAGGATTTTTTTTAATAATTATGTTTTTTTTCCATTTTTTTTTGTGTTACGGTACGTCAGATGAGCTCTTAGATTCTGCACCAGTGAGCGCCGAGCTCCGATCAGGAAATATACTAGTATCAGCGTCACAAGAATCATCAGGTATTTGTCATCATTTGAGGATTTTTTTTTACAACATCACCATTTTAGGCTTCTACAAAACCGGGATCAACATAAAGAAGATGCAATAAGTTATCATAATATAGTAACATTTTGTCTGTATGCCCCAATAAAATAACCAGTGGTGTATTATTAGGACACCCACATTTCGCCAGGGTAAGTCACAAATAATAGTCGCCCTGTAGGGGGACACATCCAGACACTTTCGACCATAAGAAAATCATAACAGCATCAGAAGGACTGTCAGCCAACAACTTAACAACTTATAGTCCGACAAAAATTGTCATCAGCATTTCAGCATACCGAACAAAACTATAACGAGAATTCTCGTCGGATGATCAAACAATCAAAACCAAATTTGCATAATGAAAATGGCATGATTTACAGATGAAACAGCTGATTCCAGTCCGGAGGACTCCGAATCTGACGAAAGTCGTATGTTCAACCCTGAAGAACTAATCAGCTACGGTATGTATTTTGTAATTTAGTACCTAGACCTAAAGAAATTAAGACAAAGTTTTGGTTTATATAGAAATAATTAATGTAAAAGAAAAGTATCCATGACTAGCGGCTGCTGAAAAAAAACGGCTTTGAGGTGGCTTCGACCTCAGGCAGGCATATAACTGCACTGAAAACGGCGATGAAAAACATCGTAAGGAAACCAGCATATTCAAAGACCCTTCCCCTGGTCTCAAATATCGTGGGCTGATTATGTTATATTCTGTAAAAATACCAACCTATCCATATATATTTTTTCTTCGTAAAACGTTTAGAAAGAATATCCTCAAAATATTTAATCACTAATTTGATTTTTTCTATTCACAGAGCCGATACACAAATGTAACGCGGAAGGTGACATGTACTATGAGAAGAGGAACAACATCTGCTATGTCTGCGCCTGTTTCACATCTTCAGGACTCCTGTACTCCAAGTGCGCAGCCTGCAACCTGTGCATCCGTAAGCAACCAAAACTTTGTTATACAACTCCTCCGCTTTTGTAACCAGGCTCAAAGGTTGGTATGTAACCTTTATTGATTTTTCACAGTGGAACAGCTTCCTGTACCTTTGCCACCTCGGCCACGTAAGTTATATTGTCAATATTAAACTGTCTTGTCGTTCTTTTGTCTTGGGTCTTTGGTTTCTCTTTAGATTGGTCTTCAAATGATTTTGTCAGCGAGTTTGCATCAATGGTTGTGCAAGTAGCATCGGCGTGAGCTCTATTTGAGGTCATTGAGTTATTTGTGATTCTAGAATTGGGTAGACGTTGTTTTTATGGGCAGGTTTGTGATATGATGTCTAGTTACTTGTATTGAGTGGTGAGAATGAATAGTTTAATTCTTAAATCGCAAACAAGTTAAATTATCTTTTTACAAATCTGTTTCGTTTTTAATTTATTTCTTTTTTCTCAAAGCAGCACCATTGATTAGTCAGTGGTTTTATAAAAATACTAATATATTTTTTTATCCGAATATAGTTCCACCATTCCTACCGAGTCCTATACCAGGTAAATTAGACTCAGAACAAATGACTTAAATAGCCTATTTTTTTATCTTTTACTTCCTGGAAGAGATGTTTATACATGGATATAGAACCACGATTATAATTTCAGCACCTCTTCCGTCGCCACCATTATCCCCACAACCACCACCACTTTCTCCTCCTCCACCAGGTATACCACTTTACGTTACTCTTTGAAAAAAAAAACTGGTGAAATAATGAACAAAGTAATTACATATTTACACGTTAATTTTCTGCAGCACCTCTACCACAACCGCTTTCACCACAAGGTATAATGTTATTATGTAAATAATTATCAAGTCAAGTATGTGAACCACCTACAAGTTAAATATATGACATTTTGATTGGATTTTACAGAACCTCTTCCATATCCCCCACCTCCGGCTGCTCAAGCAGGTGAATTTACTGTACAATGTAAAGACTGACATATTAGTTAAAACCACTCATACAATAGCCAATAACATATTTTTTCTTCAACTTTAATTACAGAAGTTATTGATATAATCACACCGCCAATTTCTCCTCCAGGTAATTTTGAGTCCATATTTGTCAAAGATTGGTTCGACATTCCCGTTCATCGCTGTTGTTCAATTCCTTATTTATTTTAAGTTTATATTCTCTCTATTATTATATTTGCAGTACCTCTGCTACAACCACTTTCACCACCAGGTACCTACACATAATATAAATAGTATTATCATGTATTGCGACATGTCCTAAAAGTAAAGCTTTTCACTCCACCTTCCTTATTCAATTTTACAAGAGTACCTTCCTTTTTGTTAAATAATGCTCTTTAATTAAAAGTGCAATTTTTTGCCCCAACAAATTCCACCATCAGGTAAAATAATTATAAAATCACTTATGCATTATAGTAAAAAAATCCTATAAGGTGCTGAAAACATTAAACTCTCTTGATGGAATGGAGCACAAACCGCGGTTTAGCTTACATACTTTTGTTCTATTCGGTTTAATCAATGATTTTACGATGAAGTTTAAGTTTAGCCTACTGGTAGATTGTCAAAGATGAAGGCAATTTTTTGGTTAATTTTTCGCAGCACCTCTTCCGTTGTCTCCACCTCCTCTTCAGCCAGGTACATTTTAAGACTGCATAATGATTATTTTCTAGCCAGGTACTCATTGGCAAATTAATATGTGTTCCATTAATGACACCGCCTTTCGTACAAAAGTACTATAATTTGGTTTACATAATATTTTTTCACAGAACTTCCATTACCCCCACCTCCACCACCTCTTCAACCAGGTAAATTTTTAAGACTCCACGTTATTTTGAATAGAAATTCAAATTAGTCCTGATACGGTACTCCAATAATTTGTTCTGCATTAGTTCCAGAAATAATAGAAATAATTCTACCACAAAATCCACCTCCAGGTAATTAAGAGTCCTTTTTTATTAATTTGGTTTGATTTGTACTTTTACCTGAAAAGGTTCAACCTTGTTGGTCACCCGCAGTTTATTCCGTACTGTATTTATTTATTGACACACCAACGACTTATTCACTAAAACATTACAATAAATATATTCTAAATCAACAGCTGTATGCAACAAACTAAATGTCTCAGCGATATTTTACACGTTATTCTTTTGCAGTACCACTGCCACAACCGCTTCCACCACCAGGTATAATAATTTACGATCACTTATCAACATAATACATATTATTATTTTTTCCCTACTGTGAACCATATTAGTTGGCATACAATATAAGTTGCCAGTCAAAAGCAAAGGTATATACATATTTGTTGACGTTCCCACAGCACCATTGTCACCATACTCGCCGACAATGTCTTCTATATCAGGTATATTTATGACTGTATAATGGAAGTAATAATTATTCATCAAACTACTTACAACTTACACAGTAGCCTAATTCTTTCGTTCTCCATTAGTTCCAGAAATAATAGAAATTATAACACCGCCACTACCACCTCCAGGTAAACCCGTATTTTAATTAGCTGATTCGACGCCTTCTACTATTGATTGAAACCAATCTGTTGTGTTGGTTCCTCCAATTGTATCCTTATTGAATACTTCAATTTCTTGCAGTATTACCTCAACCACCACCGCCAGGTATAGTAGTTATATATTCTCTTAATATGACAATATATTTTACTTTTGTTTGTCTAACGCGGAGGCATATATTATTTGGTAACTTTTTCACAGGACCTCTTCCATTATCCCCACCTCCATTACCTCTCCAACCAGGAGTCCCTCCTCTAGGTAATTAACAGTAATCATTTGCCTTGTTGGCTACTCTATCATATTTCGTGTTTAATTGTACAAGCTTATATTGTCCGTTAATCATATTTACATATTCAATTTCTGCAGAACAACTGCCACAACCGCTTCCACCACCAGGTATAACCACATTTATATACGAGTTTTATTACACACTAATGTTATTTCAAAGGTTTAACCTTCTTTGTCACTTCAACTTAATCTTTCCTAGCTGCGCCCCGCGGTTTTACCCGCATAAGTTTCGATCCCGTGGGAATATCGGGTTAAAAAGTATCCTATGTGTTCATCCAGGGTTTCAGCTACATGCATACAAAATTTTATCAAAATTGGACTAGCCGTTTGTACGTGAAGAAGTAACAAACATAAAAACACACTCACAAACTTTCGCCTTTATAATATTAGCGTGATAGTGTGATTGAATGAATTACAATTTAATCTCCATTTTTGCAGTAATTCCGCCTCAACCACTGTCACCGCCATGTATAAATAATTATGTAATCACATAACATAAAACCATAATAGGTTATGATTCAAATATATATATATTTTTATTTTTGTTCGTTGGTTTAAAAGGGAATTGGGAGTTATGTTTTGGATTACGTTTTCACAGAACTACTTCCATTGCCTCCATCTCCATTACCTCTTCAACCAGGTATATTTTTAGGCTGTATTATTATGATTTTGGATTTCAACTCATTTTCCAATGTAGCTTAATTTCTTTGTTCTGCATTAGTTCCAGAAATACCCCCACCGATACCACCTCCAGGTAATTTACAGCCCATTTTTGAATTATAAGGTTCACTTCCCCAACTCTTGTCTAAGATACTTCAACCTTATTGGTTACTGCAACTTAATCCATAAAATTGAATACTTCATGTTTACCTTTCTGATTATTAGCCACAAATATAATTATTTTATTACACAATATTTTTGCAGCAATTCAACCGCAACCACTTCCATCACCAGGTATTATAATTTTATAGTAATTTACAAGACAACGTTTTCTGACTTTGGGTGGTTGTCTAAGGCGAACTTACAATTTTTATTGATGTGTTCACAGCACCACTTCCATTGCCCCCATCTCCATTGCCTCTCCAACCAGGTACATGTTTAGGCTGTATTATTATGATATTGGATTTGAACTCATTATCCGATGTGGCTTAATTTTTTTGCGCTGCGTTAGTTCCAGAAATACCCCCACCGATATCACCTCCAGGTAATTTAGTCTATTTTTGAATAATAAGGTTCACTTTCCCCTCTCTTGTCCAATATACTCGTATTGGTCACTTTAATTATTAATATATTTTTATATATTAATTCAGCCGCAACCACTTCCATCATATTATTTTTATTATAATTTTGTAGTAATTTACAAAACAATGTGTTCTGACTTTGGGTGGTTGTCTAAGGCAAACTTACATTTTCATTGATGTGTTTACAGCACCACTTCCATTGCCACCATCTCCATTGCCTCTCCAACCAGGTACATTTTTAGGCTGTATTACTATGATATTGGACTTGAACTCATTTTCCAATGTAGCTTAATTTCTTTGTTCTGCGTTAGTTCCACAAATACCCCCGCCGGTACCACCTCCAAGTAATTTAGAGTCTATTTTTGAATAATAAGGTTCACTTTCCCCTCTCTTGTCCAAGATACTCGTATTGGTCACTTCAACTTATGCGATATTCAGTACTTCAAGTTTATGTTCCTGATTATTAGCCGTAACTATATTTTACAAAATATTTTTGCAGTAATCCAACCGCAACCACTCTCACCGCCAGGTATTATAATTTTATAGTAATTTACAAGACAATGTGTTCTTACTTTGGGTGGTTGTCTAAGACAAACTTATATTTTCGTTGACGTGTTCACAGCACCACTCCCATTGCCCCCATCTCCATCGCCTCTTCAACCAGGTACCTTCGTGGCTGCATTATTATAACATTGAATTTCAACTCGTTATCCAATGTAGATTAATTTCTTTGTTCTGCATTAGTTCCAGAAATACCACCGCCGATACCACCTCCAGGTACTTAGAGGTCATGTTTTAATCTGTCAGGTTTGTTGGTCACTCCAACTTTATTCCTATCTAAAAATTTCAGGCGGTTAATTTATATTGATGGGCTAGTAGATATACGAATATTTTATCATATTGCAGTACCTCTTCTTTAGTCACTTTCCCCACCAGGTGGACTACTTATAATGTATTGAAACTTAATATAGCATAAGGAGTTTGAATTTAAAGTACATTCTTTGGACTTTGGGTGCTTGTCTTAGGCAAAGTTATAATTTGGTTGTCCCTTTTACAGAAACACATCCATTGCCCCCACCTCCATTGCCTCTTCAACCAGGTACATTTTAAGTCTGAACATTATGTTGAATTTAAAATCAAATAACTCAAGAAAATAGAGACTTATTTTCTTTTCTTTTGCATTAGTTCCAGAAATACCTGGAATTCCACCTCCAGGTAAATTGATAACACATATTCTTTGAGTCTGTGTAAATCTTCAGTTGATCCTTAATGGATGTTTCAGTCCATAAAATGATTATATTTATAAATTTTACAGCACCTCTCCCAGAACACCTACCTGAACCAGGTATAATATAAAATCATCCTGAATTGAACAATTTAAGCACTTCCGTACTTATATTCTTATTTGAAATAGTAGAAAGGTTAGCATTTTATTTTCTTGCAGCCAGTTCTTTCTTCTGGATTGTTTAATTACATTCTGAAGGCCTAATGCTGCCACTTCTTCAATGTCGAATTCCACTAGATGGGTTTTATGTCTTCAGGTATAACTTTCTTACATGTAGTTTTGTGTTAAGATTTTGAGTTGTGTGTCAAAAGCCAAAACATTTCGGTTTACATAACTTTTTTCAACAGCACCACTGCCATTGTCTCCACCTCCGTTGACTCCTCAACCAGGTATATTTTGTGGCTATATAAATATTCTAATATTGAATTTATATTGATTCCTAGTGTTTTATCAATATACTACATATTTTTAATTGGCAGCTCCTGCACCACAACCAGGTAGTACTTTAGAGTTTTACTTTTCTTGTGAACGTACAATCTTCGGTTTTGTTACATTTTTTAGAGTTGTTCTATTTTGGAATTATGTACTGGAGTTATTGACTTCTCAATGGCTATATAGGTGCTATCGTGCCGAGTACTATGTAGTTGGCGGTTTTTCAGTTTCATTATTCTTCTTTTACTTTAGATTATGAAGTAAGTATTTCTGAACAAATGAAGGTTGAAGTGAACTTATACATATAATATGGTTTACATACTTTTTCACAGACCTACTTCCTGTACCTCCACCACCGTTGCCTCCGCAACCAGGTATTTACAAAAGCGAATTATTTCTTTTAATTCTTCTACTACTTTAAATGAGTTTTCTCTTGATTACTTTGTTTTGCATTAATTCCAGAAATTATAGAAATAATTATACCAGAAACTACACCCCCACTATTGATTTAGCTTCGTCTTCTTCCACTATTGTGACAAATAATTCAATGTCGTCTGCTTCATTCTTCATATTGATTTACAAATTGATTGACAATTTTAAACTTTTCACAGCGCCGCAACCACCACCAGGTATAATAAAATATCACTTAATATTACTCCATCAGTCTTAAGAGCCGTAGTTAGTGTTGTAAATGGGTCTTTTTATCTAATCACATAAACTTCCTGTGTACTGAAGGTAAGAACATGTGCAATTTGTAGAATTATTTTGATTTTGTTTTTAATATTGTTTGTTTATTTAAATTTATGTCATAGTCTGGTTTAATTCTTTTTGCAGAACCTCTTCCATCACCATTGCCTCCTCCACCAGGTATATATTCGAACTGAACATTATTTTGAATTTAATTTCTAATTGCCAATGATACCTAATTTATATGGTCTGCATTAATTCCAGTGATTGAAATAATCATACCACCTCCTCCATCTCCAGGTAACTTCTCGATTATTTAAATCTATTTTTGTCACTTTCTATATTTGGCCTTAGGTTATGATTAAAATATTTTGTTGCCAGAACCTCTTCCGAACACTTATTACCCGGAACCAGGTATACATATTCTGTATTTATATTTAGTATAAACGTAGAGGGTCCTGTGATCATAGAGTTTGACTTTTTAGGACATTCAGAATTTACGAATATCCATAGCCGAAATTGAAAAGATATGAATGATTAGCTTATTAGTGCTCATGGTCTTTTCAAGGTAATTTCAAAACGGCTAGTTGACACTTCCCGTGACCCACGGGCTGGCTTTTACCTTGGCCAAAGGCTAAGCATTGCCATACAACGTGGTAATGCCGCCAGTCTCTTGGTTACATTACCAGTCGACAGCGATGCGGATGAATTTTTCGACGCTATATTTTAGTCTGTGTATAGTTTTAGTTAAGTTAGGTTTTAATTTTGTTATTTTTGATAGGATTGTGAACTTAATGATTAGCTTGTGTTTGTTATCTACTTACTGACTACAGAATTATGCTTGCGTTTTAGTATAGCTCCAAGTTTTCCAAATACTAAAATGATGACTGGCGAAAGCTATAGATAGGCAATTAAATAATGATTTCGTATGTCTTGATTTTGATGATATTGTTATCTTACAGTGTAGATAAATAACCGACATCATGACTGTTGCTTAACATGAATTTTAAGCTTATTTTTCTGTAGTGGGTTTTAATTTTAGAATTTAGGGGTGGGTAATAAAGGCTAAGCTCATGTTTTTTTTTTTACTTTTTTTTGCAGAGCCCCTTCCACCTCTACCTCCACCACCAGGTATATTATTTACTCTATAGAATCCTTCATAAACACCCATATAAATATTATAAACCGGAAATATTAACAGAAACAATTCTTTTTAGTAATTCCAGAAATAGACATAATTTTACCGCCGCTACCGCCTCCAGGTAATATTTTTATCGTTTTTTTTATAATGAAATCTTACGCGTCATCTACTTCCTCTTGCATTATTATACATATATGAATTATTATTCTTCACTATTTTTAAGTGTTCATTGGAGGCAAGGAACATATTGATGTTTACTTATTCTGTTAGTCTTACAAAAATTATTTACTGTAGCTTCGGTACGGTCTTCTCTTTCATTTAAGCACACTTTTAATTTCATAGTGTCTAAATTTACTGTAATACAAGGGTTCTTTAGATTCTCCTCCCTTCTGATAGATTTCTTCACATTATTGTTTCAAAGGTATGATTTATTGCAACATCAATTTCTGTGAGGTCAACTGTGATGTTGTATCTGTGTCATTTAGTCATCTGCAAGCTCAAACAGCTGAGAGATTTTCTTTTGATAGAAAGGTAGAGCTGTTTAGATTCTCAAGAGATGAAGCTTTTTTTATGTTGCATTTTTACAGAGCCTCTTCCTCCAGTACCTCAGCCGCCACCAGGTATTGTATGAAATATGTGAATGTGACCTCTTAAGGGCCTTACTGCCTTATGAGTTTTCTTCCAGAAATGAAATATTTCAGACATTGTCGTTTTATTGAGATTGGTCATTTTCCTGCCGTGTGTTAGTTAAAAAAAAATATTATTATTTCCTAAAATATTACTCCATTGAAATCTCTATCGTTATCGCTCACATTTAGAACTTTTTATCTAGCAAATGTTTTAAGTAATAAGTACTACGATCGATATAAATGTATTCATGTTTCTTTTCAGAGATCGGACCTCTTCCGTTACCTCCAGCACCAGGTATGTGTGTTTTTATTTCTTCTAGTTTAACTTTGAAATCAAATTGTATACTAAAATAATCTTGAAAGATTAAATAGTAAAGAGCAACTTTAATTAAAAAATCATAAATGTTTCCTTTTTTGTCGCATATTTCTGTTCCTATGATAGGATTTTCATTCTTGTATTTTGTTTTATAATGGATTAGGTATTCGTGATGCTTAATACTTTTTTTTCTTTTTTTTTCGACGTAGTGATTGAAATAATCGAATACCCAACACCGCCGCCACCAGGTATAAACTCATTAAACATTATATAAATACTTTAATTACAATCACTGCAAACAAATACGAAACTAATTTATTGCAATGTTTATTAACAGAGCCAGAACCAGCGCCAGGTAATGATTTCATTTAAATGAAGCTGAATACGTTATTTATGAATTGCATAGATATTAAATAATATTAATTAATATGTGTTCATGATAACAGAATCAATTGGATTATTCTCAGGAACAGCAATTGTTTTTTTTTTAACAATACTTTCTTGAGCGTTGTATGGTTTTCTCTGGCTCCGTTCTACTTTATAAGAAGTTCAACAAAACTGATGTTAAAATCATGAATGATCATCAAACTTTGTAATGAACTAACCAAACTAAATGTTTCGGTTGCTCATAAAGATGTTTTGTTTCTTTTATTGCAGCACCGGCGCCGCTGCCTCAGCCGCTGCCGATACCGCTGCCACCCATAATCCCGTTGCCTCCTCTTCCTGAACCTCTTCCGATCCCTCAACCACCACCCCCACCACCGCAACCTCAACCCAAACCCAAGGATCAATTCCTGTATTGTAAGTATTCATTCGTTCAATGTAACTATAATAAATCAGAACAAGTGTAATGAATACACTGAGTAAAGAACCACTAACGCGCTTAACACTTTAGATAGGCAGACGAACGTCCCAGGTAGGTAGTATTTTCTCCAAAAAAACGACCTACTTCAAAAAAGTAAAATATAAATGAACAATATCATCGCTTATCTTTAGATGACATGTTTTGTCAAACGAGTTAATTATGAGAAAAATGCACAATCTCATAAGCATTATCATACGGATGGATATAATGAATTATCGTCACAATAATCTTATTCACCACTTCAGGTCCGCCTCCCATGTTCATACCAGGACCACCGCGTCCATACCCGGTACCAGTACCGATACCAGGTAAACACATCTTGGTACCAGTACCCGTACCAGTACCGGTACCAGCTGAAAAGATCTACATCCGCGGACCATCTGTACCAGTTCCAGTAACGGTTGAGAAGAAAATACCTGTACCGTACCCCGTTGACAGGTAAGAATTGGTTTACAGCGTTATATCATCCTCTTGCCCTTACTCCCCAATTTATTTGGGGTCAGCGCAGCGCATCTTTTCTTCCAAACATCTTCATTAGATTCACTTCTTTCCTAGCCATAATTATCTTTCTTACAATGCATCCAACTTTTCTTTTTCTTTTCAGTTCAGCCACGTAAGTCTTAGCAATATAATTTTTATTTAAGCAAAACTACAAATTTTCATGCCAAATAATTTTTGAATAAATATATTATTAATTATTATTTTGACAACAACGATTAATTTTTAGAAAAAGTAATTATTCAAAAAATCATTAAAAACGTGTAAACACCTTATTCATCAAATATACTGGCTGTTTTTCTAAATAGACCGTATCCAGTACAGCAACCGCCTAAGTTAGTGCCAGTACCCATCAAGATCATCGAGCAAGTACCTGGACCTGAGGTGAAGGTACCAGTTCCAGTTCCATCAGCACCGATAGCAGTTCCTTACCCAGTGAACCACTACATCACTGTTCCTGGCAAAGACAGGATTGTCCCAGTGCCTGTACCTGTTAAAGTACCTGGAGGTAAGAGTAATACTAATAGATACAAGTATTATTTTGGTGGTAATTAAATGTTACTTAAAATTATGATTATTACAAATACTGATCCCAAAAAGTAAGTTAAAAAAGGTTTCATCAAAATATAATTTCTTTTGCAGAAACCAAGTACTACCCCGTGCCAGTCATCCTATACGTTGGTAAGAATGATTTGATTATTGATACGTTCTGTGTTTTAAATTTTGGAGTTACTTTAGAGGTATAACTTCCCTAGCATTTTTAAATTGAATAAGATAATTATAAATGTGTAATGTTTCTAGCTCCTGAATGCAGAAACCACCAACCATTGGTACCTTTCCGCGTACCTTCGGAACCTTGCCAGGTCCACGTCTGCAAAGTTGTTTACAACTACGTCTACATCGAAACTCACCCTGATTCCACTTGCTTAGGTAAGTAAATAATCATAATTTTTGACTAATACACGACCCAATGCCAAGTAGAATGATGACGTTGTCAACATAGACTAGTCTGCATTTGTGGAGTTTGAAAATGAGACGATTCATTAAGGATTTTTAGAAATCATACCAATTATTTCTTTAAGGATTAACCAGATAATGTTATTTATTTAATATGTAAAGATTTATTCAATAGCACTGTGTTAGCGCAAAACTATTTATAAAAAAGGATGATTTGAATTTTAAATGATTTATAAAAAACTATTTATAGAAAATGGACAGATCTAAATTGGATGACTTAGCTGTAGCCTGTTTTAAATATTGTTTCCATTATTATATTACAGTACATCAACAAGAGCCCTTAATATCAGGTGAGTAGTACAGCATATGCAAAGTAATTTTCACTTATAGTGGAATAAATTTCTAAATCTTCATCGAAATCGTACTTAAGAAGGTGCCTCTATCTTAATTCCTGACCACTCATAGCTTGGAACATACTTCCAATGCTACCTACACCGGCCGAACTTGTTAAAACGCGGTTTTGTGTTACTAATCGCTTTATTTGTTTTTCAGTCGGCCCAGGTAGTGGATCTAGCTGGGGCTCAGCAAGTGCTTCAACTAATGCTCACGCAGGCTCCAACGGGTATGGTTCTGCTGAAGCAAATGCAGCGGCCAACGCCAATACCGGTGGTTACAGCGGTTATTTCGGACCCTACAGCTACGGAGGTTTCCCTGGCGGTTCTAGTGCATCAGCAGATGCGTCAGCGAATGCTGCAAGTGGAGCTTACGGAAATATTTTCGGTGGATTGGATTGGGCTAATGCGAATGCTAATGCAGCAGCCAATTCTGCTGGAAATGCTGCAGCCAACGCAAACGCTATCGCAAATTCATTGAATGGTTATGGTGGAGATTATTCCAGTGCTAATGCCGCTGCCAACGCTGCAGCTAACTATGGTGGATACGGAGGAGGTAGTGCTCAAGCAGCAGCTAATGCCGCAGGGTATGGTGGTGGATACAGTCTCGCAGATGCTCAAGCAGCAGCCAATGCCGGCTCCAACTATGGCGGATATAGCATCGCAGACGCCCAAGCAGCCGCCAACGCCGCAACTGGTTTAGGATATACCCTCGCTGATGCCCAAGCAGCCGCTAACGCCGCGAATGGCTATGGAGGATACGGCGGATCCAATGCTGCCGCACAAGCAGCCGCGAATGCAGTGACTGGTTCTGGTTACGGCGGTGGATACAGCCTTGCCGAAGCACAAGCAGCCGCTAACGCCGCAAGTGGTTTAGGATATACCCTCGCTGATGCCCAAGCAGCCGCTAACGCCGCGAATGGCTATGGAGGATACGGCGGATCCAATGCTGCCGCACAAGCAGCGACTGGTTCTGGTTATGGCGGTGGATATAACCTCGCCGAAGCCCAAGCAGCCGCTAACGCTGCCAATGGCTATGGAGGATACGGCGGATCGAATGCTGCCGCACAAGCAGCCGCGAATGCAGCGTCTGGTTCTGGTTATGGCAGTGGATATAACCTTGCCGAAGCCCAAGCAGCCGCTAACGCTGTGAATGGCTATGGAGGATACGGCGGATCGAATGCTGCCGCCGCACAAGCAGCCGCGAATGCAGCGTCTGGTTCTGGTTATGGGGGTGGATACAGCCTCGCCGAAGCCCAAGCAGCTGCTAACGCCGCGAATAGCTATGGAGGATACGGCGGATCCAATGCAGCCGCACAAGCAGCCGCAAATGCAGCGACTGGTTCTGGTTATGGCGGTGGATACAGCCTCGCCGAAGCCCAAGCAGCTGCTAACGCCGCGAACAGCTATGGAGGATACGGCGGATCCAATGCTGCCGCACAAGCAGCCGCGAATGCAGCAACTGGTTCTGGTTATGGCGGTGGGTACAGCCTCGCCGAAGCCCAAGCAGCTGCTAACGCCGCAAACAGCTATGGAGGATACGGCGGATCCAATGCTGCCGCACAAGCAGCCGCGAATGCAGTGACTGGTTCTGGTTATGGCGGTGGATATAGCCTTGCCGAAGCTCAAGCAGCTGCTAACGCCGCGAATGGCTATGGAGGATATGGTGGATCCAACGCAGCCGCACAAGCAGCAGCGAATGCAGCAACTGGTTCTGGTTATGGCGGTGGATATAGCCTCGCCGATGCCCAAGCAGCCGCTAACGCCGCGAATGGCTATGGAGGATATGGCGGATCCAACGCAGCCGCACAAGCAGCCGCTAATGCAGCAACTGGTTCTGGTTATGGCGGTGGATATAGCCTCGCCGAAGCCCAAGCAGCCGCTAACGCCGCGAATGGCTATGGAGGATATGGCGGATCCAACGCAGCCGCACAAGCAGCCGCTAATGCTGTTACCGGCTATGGTGGACTAGGTGGCTACGGAGATGCCAATGCAGCTGCTCAAGCTGCGGCTAATGCAGCTTCAGGCTTTGGCGGATACGGTGGATATGGTGATGCGAATGCAGCCGCCCAAGCTGCCGCTAACGCAGCTTCAGGCTATGGCGGTTTCGGAGGATACGATGATGCGAATGCAGCTGCCCAAGCAGCCGCTAATGCAGCTTCTGGCTACGGCGGATTCGGCGGATATGGTGATGCCAATGCAGCTGCCCAAGTTGCCGCTAACGCAGCTTCAGGCTATGGCGGTTTCGGAGGATACGGTGATGCGAACGCAGCTGCCCAAGCAGCCGCTAATGCAGCTTCTGGCTACGGCGGATTCGGCGGATATGGTGATGCCAATGCAGCTGCCCAAGCTGCGGCGAATGCAGGTTCTGGCGGATATGGCGGCTATGGAGATGCCAGTAGTGCCGCCGCCGCAGCCAACGCCGGCGGTTATGGCAGTTTTGGAGACGCTAGTGCAGCTGCCGCAGCAGCAGCAGCCAGCACCGGTGGTGGTTATGGCGGCTACGGAGGATCAAGCGCTATTTCCCAAGCATTGGCCAACGCTGGCTTTGGTATACGAAGTGGAGAACCCGAGAGCGATGTAGATCTCGCCAGATCCGGTCAGTCAGATGAATTAGCCGACGATGTTCCAGTTACCTCGCAAGAATCGAGAAAGAAACGCAACGCTGAGCAACGCAAGCACAGGCTAAGAATGAGAGCGTAATCACGTATCACGGAATTCTAAGAATCTGTAAGTACTTACATTGAATATTTTGACTCGCTCACTTTTTTACACAAGTTAACAAAGGTAGGTTCAAATTAAAAAAAAAAGCTTTACGGTAATTTTATTCATCCCTACCACCTATAACGTTACCTGAACATAAGAGCAATCATCTATCTAACATTTCGCAATTTACTGCTAAACAAAAAAATATTAGGACAAGATGTCTTCTGAAGATGGTAAATCCTGTTTTAATAAAGACAAATTGTTTTTGTTACAGACCGAAACTTATCACAATGATCTCTCTACAAAACATGGCAAGAATATGGATTCGATTTTGTTTATATTTAATTGAAGCATCTAGAAAATGACGAGCAAACTTCATACTTATATCTATATATAATAAAGCATTTAGTGGGATATAACATAATTATGCATTTTTATTTTATCATAACACAAACATTAAAGCTTTATTATACCTAAGAATAATTATGTACAAACACGAGAAAAACTTTTTGATCTACATTTTCACTGGACACATCACGCATTACTTTAGCATTTTTTAAAAGCGTGTCATTTTTATTATTTTCTCAGTTGACATCTTCGTCACTGGTCTCGACTTATAATATAGAAATAAAAAGTTTATTACCTTTAAAATCAGTTTTACTTAAATACTATGTCCGCTAACATAAACGACTATAACGAATGAGAGGTTTTAAGAAGTAATCAAGTTTAAGGCGCGGGCACATAGAAGGCGAATAAAATATTATTTTTAGAATCAATGATAAAATACATGAATACTTGATTATTTTCTCCGAAGGCTAGTCTCCCACACAGTATGCTAATACATTTTAAAGTACACACACAACAACAATTAAACTTTCTTATTACTTATTTATTTAGTTCTTTGTTCCTCTATCTAAACATATATATAAGTACTTCCTAAGTTATAAATCAATTACACACACGTCCTTCTGACGTCTAGACAATAAATTATTCTGAAACAAATCGAATCACACGCACTTACATGTGGTAATTACATCATAAATCAAACTGTATCAATATTAAAACGCCAAATGGTTATCACACAGATTTATAGTCTTTCTTATAAATACGTCTGTATAATTCTTTGGAGCACATTGATGGATATTATCGTTGATGGTAACTGCAGAACCATAAGATCAGGGGTAAAGTGCAATAAGCCGGGATGCAGGTTGGGGTCATTGGGGGTATTTACCTCCTTGCCTTCCTGTTATCTGAAGGCAGAGCTGAAGAATTGGATAGTTTAAAAGAATCAAAAGACGTAGACAACGTAAAGGAAGCAGTAGGTTTAAGAAAAAGTAGTGAAACGCCCGGTGATCTCAAAAGTGGTAAGAACCCAAATCAACATGGTGGTACATATCACAAATCAACAACATTTGCCCATGTAAAAATCGCATAAAAGAAGAAAAGAAGGCGGTTAATCCATACTAATGATTAAAATTTATATGTATAACTTGTCATTCTTTTTAAACATTCCTTTAGTACCAAGCTTGCAATAAGACGTTTTCAAGATTTAGACTTTATTTCAGAAATAAGTTTAGATATAACTCAATCAAACTCTCGAGCCAATGAAGGGAGATCGGGCGATGTCTCACAAAGTGATGCTCGTAGCTTTGAAGGTATTTTATTAACCTTATATAAGTTTAGACGATATGATAGTAAGATAATTATTATTCACATTAATTTATATTTCCCAGACTCAGCTGTGAGCAATGCTGTCGCTCAATCAAGTGGTGATGGATCTGCTTTGGCTTATGCTGACAGCATTGGAGGTTCTTCTCAGTCTAGAGCAACAGCTGTGGCTGGAGGAGCACCGGCCTCGCCATTTAACCCTTTCAACGAAGATTTGAGACCTTACATACCACCTGGATCAAGTTTTTCGCAAGCCGAGGCTCAAGCAATGAATAGTGACTCATCAGGGCTAAAGTCCTATCCTTACCCTGCGTCCTACCCTTATAGTTCTGGAAAAGCTGATAGTGGATTTTATCAACTTTCACCTAATTCGAACCCACAAACAGACAGTGGACTTTATCAACGAGATCCTGGTTACAATCCCTATGGCCAAGGATCGAGCCCTGGTCAGGCGCAAAACCAAGCTGATAATGGATTATATCAACCAGGGTATAATGGTCCACCTAATGTGAACCTGTATAGCCAAGGATCGAGCTTCCCTCCAGGCCAAGCCGACAGTGAGTCAAACCAACCCATAATTGAGCCTAATTCTGTACTACCAAAACCTGTTCCTAGACTTAACTCAGTTTCGGATTCGTTCTCTGCTTCTCCTTCATCTTACCCTTATAGTCCGGGGTCTAGTTCAAGCTTTACCCACACACAAGATAGAAGTGGGACATACCAAGCTGTTCCAATTCCAGATCCTAATTACTCACCATATGAACGTTTTTTAGTTCCATATAAAGGACCTAGTTCTACTCAGACACAAGACAATAGTGACGCATATCAATCTGTGCCAATAATAAACCCTAAAGAAGGCCGATATGAATCTAATTCAAGACCATACAATCAAGGACAAAATCAATATGATTTTGCTTCATCTCACTCATATGGTCAAAATGAACCTTATCAGCCCATGCCCCTTCCTGATCCTAATCCTTCCCCATATGATTCGTTTCTAGTTCCTTATAGAGATCCAAATCCTCCCCAGGCGCAAATTGATAATGAACCGTATCAACCTGTACCAATCCCAAAACCCAGTCCTAAACAACAAGAGGCTTTGTCTAGATTATACAGCGAGAGATCGTATTCTGTTGCTGATTACCCTTCATCGCACTCTAGTGGTTTTATACACAATTCTGCTCAACCACCATCGCCAGCTGACAGAGGCTCATATCAGGCTATTCCTATACCCATTCCCGGATCATATATTGAATCGAGTTTTTCTCAGAAACAAATCAATAATGGAGCATATCAGCCTATTCCAATTCCAAATAATTCACTTAGAATGAAACCCACTCAAGATGAAATCGAGCCATATCAATCCATTCCAGTACCAGATTCTGACTTTTCACGTTATGAATCTTCTATGGTACAATACAAAGAACAAAATTCCGAAAAACTCAAAGTTCGAGGCGAAAGCAATGCATATGAATATCAACCCATTTCAAATACAAACAACCCAAAATCTGATGCTTCTTTGTCTTCAGCCTCAACTAATAATGTAGGCAGATCACGTGAATATGCTCCGGTAATAGACGATATTGTTTCAAATGCAGATCTATCGAAGAGTGGCTGGGATCCATACGAATATAACCCTTATGCACCCAGTGGTCCATATCCTCAATTATATCCTTCAGGGGCAGAGGCTGCACAAGCATATCCTGATTTCAAACCAGCTGCCAGTGGTGTTCCTAATCCATATAGCCAGGGAATAAGTCCATATGCAACCGATTACCCATCAGAATCACCTTTACGACCAGGAGGTTATAGTCCGGCGGAGAAGGAATCACAAGGGCCACCTAATGTCTTTGCCAGTAAGTGAACATTTCCACAAATAATCTTCTTCAGAAATCATCGATAGCCTATTTAAATACCAACTACATCATCATGGTTTAAACAATATGCTTAAAACATATGAAAACAGATAAAATATCATCGAAATGTAAAGCAATTAATAACGTCGGTAATAAAACTTTCCATTTGTTTACTGAAATATTTCGTTTTTCAGGCGGGCAAAGTTCGCCGATCGCATTCGAGGGTAATAATTTCATTTATAATAATTAATAACGACATCAGAGTATGGAATAAAAGTATTTAATCATTATGGATTGTTTCAGATGCGAAGTCCAGAGCCATTTTGCCTCATGAATATGTATTTCCTAATAAAATGCCTGGTAAGTCTAATAAATATGAATTGCCAAGTTTATGAAAACATACTTTACTTTAATATAGGTACAGTGCTCAGTATTCGGACCAAAAATATGAGAGTTAAGTGAACTTTCTAAAGGGATTTACTCAAACCCAAAGCATTTATTTCAATTAAGCCATTTACTTTTTTTTTTTGTCAAGAAGTCGGTCAGTCAGAAAATATGAAGCTAGTTGCCCATTCCAAAGCGTAGTAGGTTCCTATGGAGAAGAACTATAATGTGTCTTGACCATAACAACTTATGATTTTAACAATTAATCGTTAATATTCTATTGATGTCGTTTTCGATACTTATTTGAATCTTACGCAAGCCGTTTATTGCATAACTTATCACAATTATCCTTTTTAGGAGGAGAAAACGCAGTACAATGTACAAAAGAAAACGAATTCCATCACTTTTGGTCTCAAGAACTCGACTGTCTGGTCTGCATATGTCTCAACGAGTATGGGCTCCTACAGCCCGTGTGTGCGAGCTGTGGTGGATGTCACAACCCACCACCGAAGCTTCCAGAAATAGTCCCACGACTACCTGAATCCATTCCTGTTCAGCCAGCAACTCCTGGGCCCACTGAACCTATCCCGATAATGCCTGAGCCATATCCACCTGTGCCTCAGCCCGAGCCGAACCCGGAGCAGCCTGTTCCGGAGCCCTATCTTCCTGTCGCCACTCCAGAGCCCTATCCTGTGTATCCAGAACCTGCCCCGCCTCCTTCACCTGTCTCGGTAACTTTTCCAGAGCCTATCGCAACGCTGCCACCACCACCGGACCAAGGTAATCATCGCTACATAATATTTAAAAAATGTGCGTCGTCTTGTGAGGTCACATAATTATGTTTTGGATATATATTTTAGGTTGTTAACTCTATTCAGATTTGTAAGACGAAGTCAAAAATATTAGATATGATCATAGTATTTATTGAGTTGCTACATTATTATCTAAGAGATCTTTGAAGTAAACACATGATACTTCGTAACAAATAAGTGTAATCATGTATAGTCGCTATTTTACTAAGATTCTACATATTAATAAGATCTAGACCCTTGGACTTTTTAATTCACCAAAGGCAGGTCTCATAGGAATCCAATCAAGATCTAGAAATCATATTTCACTGAGAAAGATTAACGATCTTTCTTAAACTGCTAGCTTAGTCTGCCGTTTTGATTAATAACTTCACGTTAAGAAAATGCTACGAGTTTTCAACTGAAACCACGATTTTAGTTGAGTTTGCTCATATTAGTGGCTACTGACATTTGGACATAATTTGATGTTCTGAGTGAATTGCAGTGGAAAATAATAAATCTTTATGATTAAAGTTAATAAGAAATCAAATATTTATCAGGTGTTAGCTGCACAGATGAATCTGATCTCATTACTTGACGTAAAGTGATTTTTTTTTAATTTATTGATCACATATAACATCTGACAACTGGTTTATATTTGTAGCCCATTGTAACCCTCTGCCAACCGGAGTTCCGTTCACAAACCCGCTGCACCCTTGCCAAGTATGCATCTGCAGGGAATCCTTCGTGACTGGCAAAACTGATGTTCAGATCGAATGCAAGGAGAACCCCCAGTGCAGTGAGTAGCTTTCGGAATTTCTTTATACGAAACATCAAGAGACACACCATGCGAAGAGCTGCATTACAATCAATATCTCTAATTTTTCAGTTGCGCCTGCCGATGTGACTGCTATACGTAAGTGTTTCAGGCAGAACATAATTTAACTTCAAAACATTTTTATTAACTAAAAATGTCGCCTTTGTAACTATACCAAGTGTCATAATTTTTTTTTTATATTTCAGCTCCGATACCTGATGTTCCCATGCCAATACCGCGTAAGTTCTAATAAATATTATAAACATGTGACATTTCCTTAAAATGCCCGGAAGGGGAAGTAAATTAAACAATTTTTGTAACTTTCATGTCGGATGTGAACTACCAATGCATAGAAGATGCATTATGTGACGTTAAGTGTTCACGAAGAACGTTACTCAGTTGAGTATCCCTAATTCCTTCACGAGATGTACCGGTGGATCTGAGCCATCAATTAGGGGCAACAGTTCCCCTACTAAAAGACCCTTATTGAACGTTGCATTTGCAAGAAGAGAAATAATGTAGTTTGATCATACCATGCAATTTTATTGCTAGTAATAACCTTATCTGAAGTTCCAGGTTTTAATTAGCAAGTACTATACGTTCAAACTTATAAAGTAGTAAATATGAAATCAGTTTGTTACTGACCTGGATTCTTAAAAAAGTTCATATTAAATAATGTATCCACGAGAAAATGTGTCCTAAAATCTCACTTTGTCATCATGCAACTTTGAAAGATATTCAGCAACAATTTATTCATCGTTGCAGTGCCGATATGTGAGAAATTCCCCGAAGACGTGCTGTTCCCTCACCCGACTGACGCTTGCAAACTTTGCAAGTGCTCTAAGAGTTTGTCAGAAGACGGAGAGTATGAGCAGCAGATAACTTGCTATCCTCATCCCGACTGTGGTAAGGTCCCTTTTCTATTACTTCTTTTTACTGATGTCATCATCAACATCTTCCTGCCAATTTATTAGTGGTCGGCTTGTCTTCGTCCGTACTTCTATTTCAGCCGTCATATCAGTAGGTACTCACCCCCTATCATCTTTCACACAATCCGTCTATTGTTTCATTTCTATTAATGTATTTGCAAATACAACATAATAATGAATGTTATATTTTTCCACAGTCCCAAAACTGGAAGCAGTGACAGAGCCGGTACCTCCGCTGCCCCTCCCAGTAGATCCGTACCTGGTGAAGCCATACCCTGAACCTGAACATGGGCCTACAGAACCTCTGAGAGAACCCTTCAAGCTAATAGAGCCTGTACCATTGCCAGAGGTCGTGACGGTGGAGCCTTGTGAGTAATGTTTTACAAATATTTCTTCATAAAATGTTGGAAAATCATAAATTTTGAACGCCATTTTTTCCCCTTCTGCTTTTTATAACAAACAGTCAGTCTTTTTAATGAATGGTTTACAACTACTATACTATTGCATTGACCAACACAATCGAATGTAGGATTGACCCTAAGCAAGAAATATCTGGATGAAAGAAGCCGACGATTGATTTAAGTAGCGTGCGATGGAGTGGCCCATGTCCAACAATGAACTTCTATAAGCTGATATTGATGAAGTCTGTATTACTTATACATATTTTATATTTTCCTAGTACCGTGGCCTCCCATAACGACCATTGCACCAGTCCCTGCACTTCCCGTGACTCCTCGACCTGGACCACTACCAGGACCATCACCACGTGAGTTTTGTGAATCTAGTCTAGAAGAATGGAAGAAATATCGAAAACATTGCTAAATCTTGCCTCATTACATTATATGTACATAAAATTACCATACTTTTATGAATTAAAAATTTGATAATTATAGAAAAAAAAATAGATAAAAATAACTAAATAATAATAATGTTAACATAGCAAATAAAATGCAACGAATTTTAAGAAACAATAAAGTTTTTAACAAGACAAAAATTAAACCATTATCTGTTCCACCATAAAGTACATTATTACTTTTACTATGTATTCTAAATGCATCCTATACTTCGCCCATATTTACTGTCATCTCTTGTAATAAGATTTTCATAAGTATTGTTTCCCAAGATGAGTCCTGCCGGCCGTATCCCCCCAACCAGACGTTCCAACACCCCTGGGATGAGTGCCAGGTCTGTATATGCACCGAAGCCACCGCCGTCGGAATGATCACCGTCGAAGTCAACTGCTATACCAAGCCATCCTGCTGTTAGTATCCTTTCATCTTTTTTTGAAATTTTTAAGTGTTTATTCAGCTTAATATTTTTTGGCATTTTTTTCAGGCATAGATCCACCAGATTCAGTTAAAACAGGTGAGATTAGAAATTCAATGATTTGTTGGAGGTTTATAAACTAAAAGCTTTAAAATGCTAATCCTAAAATTACTATCTTTGTTCCAGCACTTCCAGGTAAACTACCATGATTTATAGGTAAGCTTTATGTCAAAGTAACTTTACATAGATTTGTTCCTGCGAGAGAGAACCCTCGAAAATGATCCAACATTTTCATTTCAGATTAAATTCGCCAGTTCAAGATCCCCATTCAAAGTTCTGCCGTCAGTAGCCAGTTGAAAAGTTTCGCAAATGCGTGATAACTGTCGATTTTATGCCACCGTTTGCGCTCGTTTGCACCCCAACATGCGGGCGGTCGACAGGGGGTGACAGAGGGTGAAATAAAAAACTCGTATCAACTGGAACATTAAAAGCAAACAAATAAAGTAAAAATTTACGAGCGACTGCGACACGCCGTCAAAATTGCAGATACAGGTGACGTAAAAAAAGATAGAGCGGGACTCACTGCCATCGGCCGGTAAGGTGAAATATTGAAATATCAAATGCAAGCGTTTCATAAATTCAAGTTTCATTATTGCAGTAAAATGCGCTCAAGTATTTGAGTCACGAGAAAAATATTTCATACATAGAACACGGATACCGTTTCCACGAAAAACAACACAAAATCTGCTCCATCTGTTGTTAAATTAAATGTTTCCCCCAAAAACATTTATTAGAGAGTATACAAAGCTTTACCCAAAAATTACGTAAAGCGTCCTTTGCGTAGCACTTTGATAGCAGATAACAGAACAAACAATGGTACATAAATCAATCCTCCTCCGAGATAGCGGTCCCTAATTAGTGGGAGAGCATTGAGGAAAACCAATACGGGGAATCGTTTTGGAAACGCAATAAGGGTGGTTCGAAATGGGCGATGAGCGCCATCGAGCAATCTGACGCGCTATAGATAGCCCCTGAAGTGTATTGACACCTCGATGTCCATTTACCGGAGCCACTCACCCCTGAACGTGATAGCGTGAGAGTAATTGTGTTTTCCATTCAGGTGCCACTCCTGTTATCACTGTTTTATTGGTCATCGTTAAATTTCGTTTTATTGTTGATGATTTTTCGGACAGAGACGTTAAATGTTTAATTCTGGCTGGAAACCGTTTCAATTATGTTCGAAAGTAGTAGTGAGTAATATAATTTTCAAAGTTTACTAGAAAATATTACATTTCTGTCTAAATAATGACCTGTATTAAACATGTTTCAGGTTTCAATATGCCATATGTAGGATTTGGAAATGCGGTGAATAGTCCTGAAGTACAAGCTTTAACTAGCGGGTCCCAGCCAATTACCAGCACTTACAGACCTCCACCAGCATACCCTTCGTACAGTCCAAGATCCGTTAACATATATCCTGGGAGTAACCCAGCTAGTGCGGATACTTTGAACCCGCCTCCTCCTTACTCCGGCTATGTGGACCCATCTTCCAGTTACCCATACCAACCGAACTACGCACCCCCATACGTGAACCCACAATATCCTGAATACCCACCCAGATTACCAGTCCTTCCTGGAACTGGAAATACGATTGGACAGTACAAACCCAATAATTTTGGATATCCTGCGAACTATCAATACGCTCAAGGAGATGCAGTAGGGAATAACTACCTGCCGCAAGGACAATATCAGCCATTTGATCCGAGGTTCCAGACGGTACCAGCACCATCGTATCCTGGAATGTACCAGAGAGCTTATGAGAGGCCTCCTATGTACGCTCCTCAAATAAGAGACGGTTATGTGAAACCTCCGGTACCTGCGTTAGGTGGGCCAAGTGAGTTTTAGAATATGTCTCCTATATCGTTAAACTTTAGGGGGCATCCAATCTAACATCAATCCTGAATTTCAGATGTTCAGAATTTGGCGCCAAGCTACGCAGCACCTATAGGATATTCGAAGTCTGGTAAAGGTATCACATCTTATACTAACTCTTAACCAAATTATCTATACCTTAATCAATAACAACTTCCCCCTTGAGTGAAAAGACTTTCGCCATCATTCCAACTTCTAAATATGCAAAAAAAACATGTTGGTAACAATTTACCAACATTTGTGTTGTTTTGTTGGCTAATATTCTCTAAGCCCTGCAAGTCAAATAGCTATTGATCTAAATATAAATAATCTTTAGGTTAGCATACACCCACAGATGTTTACGAAGGAAGCCTCCAACTTTTGTATAATTTTTAACAAGCGCATCCTGTAATACCGTGCGGATCCTTCAACTTTTTGGACATAAATTAAAAATATATTAGGAGAGCAAATGGTGGGACGCCCGCCATGCAAATTATATTTAATCAAACTTTGGGCCTTCACTAGTTATTGAACTTCTCTTGTACTTTCTTTGAACCTTCTGCCCTGTACAAATTCCTCTTTTAATTTGAAATAGTTGATAAACAAGTTATTTTTATAAAATTTTCAGATGGAAAAGATGACGACTCGCGGTAATATGTTATAAATAATGTGTAAGTAATACAATAATTAATTTTAAAAAAAACTTATACTGTAGCAGTTGTTGCAACACAAAAAGAATGACAAAAGCACGAGTATTTTGTCAACCAAATGATCACTAAACTATAGAGGCATGAATGAACATAATGAATATGAACCAGCTAGAACATTGTTCTCATTAGAATGTTTGCCGTTTAATTTGAAATCACGTACAGAAACGTATTGGGTTTAACGATCGGTATTACTACCTTCAGGAATACTGAAATAAGACTTCGTATAATTTTACAGTTAAGTTCCTTATGAGTTAAATAGAACTACCAATAGTTAATTTATATGATATGTACCAATTTTTAATTTTTCACCACATGTGCCTGAATTTGCTCCACAGCACATTAAAGTTGGAACATCTAGGTACTTTCAGTACTAAAACATTCTCTGAAGAAACATCGTTTAAGAAGATATCATTAAGTTGCAACTAATAAAAGCCGCTTTGTTTCAGGATATAATATTTTTTAAGAAACAGACGACAAGGCTTGTTATGGACAACGAGTAGTTATAAGAAGTGTGCACAGCAAAAGATGTTTTAAATTATATTGATAATAAAGGTAAAGCATCGTAATTTGTTTGTTTTATTTCAATCATTATAGACCATCATCATAATATGATGATGACGTTGGATGATGATAGTATTACTATCATTTCCATAGCAATCGATGATGGATATTAGGCATACCTGCGGGGTTCTTCAGGGAAGAATTCTGAGCCCCATACTATGAACTTTGCGATGCTTGCTAAATCATTAGGCAGAGTTGTAAATTGAGTGAGTGCATTACCAAAAAGACTTCTCAAAAACATTTGCAAAGTATTCGGTTGCAAAACCCGTTACTGTTTGACCAACAAACAATATTTTTGTACACTAAAAATTAAAGTACAAGTAATAAAATATACAAGATTTATGTTGAAGTATAAATCCCAGTGTAAAGGCAGTTCGATAACACGAATAATGTGAATTTTATTTTAGTTAAATTTAAGTATGTTATAATAATGTTGCTCTGGTTTTTGGCGATTCTACTTATAAGGGGTAAGAGATACATTTTTGTATTATTCATTATGAAGCAGTGTTGAGCCTGTGGTAGCGGCCGCGACTTACGAGTTGTAGGTCGTAGGTTCGAACCCAGTCTGGTTCTTTACTCCGTGTAAATTATTTAATCACCACTGCTCTCAAAACGGTGAAGGAAAAGATTGTGAGGAAACCGGCATTTCGATATGTGGCCGCACTAGGCCCGCGTGGTGGATCCACCCCTCTCACAGAGAGGAGGCCTGTGTCCCAGCAGTGGGCCCGTTATAGGCTGATTATATTCTGGAATCTATTGAACTTTTTTCGATACCTGGAAAAGAACTTCGGTTTTTTTACGATAAATTGCCATTTATTCTACCTACAAACGTTATTAAAAGTTACTTAATTCTCTAACGAATTATTATTTCTAAATATAGTTTCGCTCAAATACACTCAAGAACTAGCATTTCCGCCATCTAATATTCATTCCACTCCAAATTTGCTAAGTGAGAGCAGACAAAATTAAAGGAAGAGACTTAAAATTGCCCGTAGCGTGCAAAACGACAGATTTTCCACATCTTATTAAGTTTCAGCCATTATCTTCCAAGTGAAAACAGTGCCAACTTCACAATATCACTCAAAATATAATTTGAAACTTAGTATTGAAGTGAAAACGTCTGACAGGTTCGCGTTTTAATGGAAAGTTCCTTTTTAAGTATGATATTTCTTGTGATTTTCCAATCTTGGTAATGAGGTGAATATAGTTGCGGATCATGCATTTGGTAACAGCGAGTTTTAGGGAATTATTTCTTTCATCATCATCTTTTCAGCCCGGAATCACCCACTGCTGGGCCTCCCCTTTGTTTCTTTACTGATTAACAAATTATAAGGCTTTCGCTCAAAGGCTTTAGCTTAACTTATAGCTGAGCTATATCCGAAATAAATTAAATGCTCGTAATGCATTTTTGCACTTACATAGGTAGTGGCGACCTCGTAATTTCTTGACTAAAGATGTCACTTGTACGTCTAAAAACGACAATGCTTATTTGTTGTCATTTGTACTTAAAAAAAAACGGCAAAGTACATTTTGTCTATGTGACAGTTAGTTTCAACCCCAGTGAAGATTCAATTTAGGTACTGGGATTTGTTGTCAAAAGCTTTTAATAGAATGTGAGCTTTACTTGTTTTTATGCTGTCTTGGTTGTATACCTATAGATTGCGAGATACCTACCTTAAGTCAGGCTAGCCCACAAAACAACAGATTATGTGACTACTTCCACTCCGTTTTGGGAAATAAATGCTTATTCCCACACATGCATCGTACGAACACTTAATTGCATGCGCATTTTGATCATACATAACCTTACTGGGTACTAATGAATTTTGTATGAATCTCTACACAAGAGCGCAGAATGAATCTATGATCTGGATTTAAATAATATTATTAGCTAAAATATGTTGCTATTTCCCTAGCAGGAAAATGCAGCTTTAGTTTAGTAGTTAAATGAAAAGGAGAAATAAATGGAAAAGCAGTGCTACCCGCCTGTAGTGTGCGTTGTTTCATAGAAAATGTACGAATGTGATGAAGGAAGATTTTCACAATGCGTCACGTTGCGGCGCGACCCGCCCCAACCTGCGCTTTAAAATATATGAAAACACTTTTAGTGTCAAAATGCCAGACACCGTACCAACTGCTGCGTCTGGAAGAGATGGAGAACCTGGCCCAGTTCGATGATGCACAGCATCGGGGCCCGAATTTCTACGACTACACCGGAGACTCATTATTGGAGGCGGCCAGCACTCTGGAGAAGGATGATGACACATCGCTGTAAGTCTTGAAGCAACATCATCATCACCTTACTGCCCTTATCACAATGTATTTAGGGTCGGGCAATATGTCTTATCCTTAATCATCTCTCACACTTTCATCGTTTCTTTGGTCTTCCTCTACTCTTATCATCATCCACGTTCACGTAAATATGCAAAAGTATTTCGTGAAAGATATTGCGATTATTATAATGTGGTAGTACAGTCAATAACACATCAGTGGTAACACTTGCAATACGAAAATCGCCATTATTGCTACGACAAAAATGCAGTAAAGCCAGCGGACCTGACGGAATACCCGCAAGAGTACTGAAAAACTGTGCTCCAGAGTTGTCTCCTGTCTTGACGCGTTTGTTTCGCCTCTCTCTAAAAACCGGAGTGGTGCCGGAGTCCTGGAAGCTTGCTAATGTGCAGCCGGTGCCCAAAAAGGGTAACCGTGCCGATCCTGTCAATTATAGACCAATCGCCATAACCTCCATACTGTGCAAAGTGATGGAAAGGGTACTTAACAAAAAGCTGCTGGCATACCTCGAAGACAATGAGCTCCTCAGTGACCACCAGTATGGCTTCCGTCATGGTCGTTCAACTGGGGATCTTCTTGTGTATGTTACGCATTGCTGGGGCGAGGCCATTGAGAGACACGGCGAAGCCCTTGCTGTGTCGCTTGATATCTCAAAGGCCTTTGACAGGGTCTGGCACGCCAGTCTGCTGGGCAAGCTTCCCGCTTTTGGCCTCTCTGCTGACTTTTGCAACTGGATTTCAGACTTCCTGAGTGATCGATCGATCAGAGTGGTCATTGATGGCTGCTCATCGAAACATATGGGCATTGATGCCGGTGTTCCTCAGGGGTCTGTTCTTTCTGCAACTTTATTTCTGCTGCACATCAACGACCTGCTTCAGCTTGGTGCAATCGGGTACGCAGATGACAGCACAGTCGCAGAAAGATACCTGTCCAGTGCAAAAGCCAGCAGAGAGGAAACGGCTACTCTTAGAGAGGCCATGGTGGAACGAATGAATTTGTCCTTAAATCTCGTTTCCCAGTGGGGTGACGACAATCTGGTCAAATTCAACGCCTTAAAAACACAGGCGTGTCTTTTCACTGCGAAAAGGAGCCAGTTCCAGTTATTCCGCTGCTTTCCGCATGCTTTCCGAGGTGCATCTGTACCGGTTACCAACCGCCTTCAGCTTTTGGGCATGGAGTTGACATCAGATCTCAACTTCGGCTCAACCATCGAGTCAAAAGCTCAGACCGCAGCCAAGAAGCTGGGCATCCTAAATAAGGTGAGGCGATACTTCACACCAGGACAGCTTTTAAGTTTGTACAAAGCTCAGGTCCGTTCCTGTATGGAGTATTGCAGCCACTTGTGGGATGGCTCAGCAAAATACCAGCTTGCTGCACTTGACTCGGTGGAACGCAGAGCTAGAAAGCTTATAGGCTTTTTTTTATATTTCAGCTCCGATACCTGATGTTCCCATGCCAATACCGCGTAAGTTCTAATAAATATTATAAACATGTGACATTTCCTTAAAATGCCCGGAAGGGGAAGTAAATTAAACAATTTTTGTAACTTTCATGTCGGATGTGAACTACCAATGCATAGAAGATGCATTATGTGACGTTAAGTGTTCACGAAGAACGTTACTCAGTTGAGTATCCCTAATTCCTTCACGAGATGTACCGGTGGATCTGAGCCATCAATTAGGGGCAACAGTTCCCCTACTAAAATACCCTTATTGAACGTTGCATTTGCAAGAAGAGAAATAATGTAGTTTGATCATACCATGCAATTTTATTGCTAGTAATAACCTTATCTGAAGTTCCAGGTTTTAATTAGCAAGTACTATACGTTCAAACTTATAAAGTAGTAAATATGAAATCAGTTTGTTACTGACCTGGATTCTTAAAAAAGTTCATATTAAATAATGTATCCATGTGCAGAGAAAATGTGTCCTAAAATCTCACTTTGTCATCATGCAACTTTGAAAGATATTCAGCAACAATTTATTCATCGTTGCAGTGCCGATATGTGAGAAATTCCCCGAAGACGTGCTGTTCCCTCACCCGACTGACGCTTGCAAACTTTGCAAGTGCTCTAAGAGTTTGTCAGAAGACGGAGAGTATGAGCAGCAGATAACTTGCTATCCTCATCCCGATTGTGGTAAGGTCCCTTTTCTATTACTTCTTTTTACTGATGTCATCATCAACATCTTCCTGCCAATTTATTAGTGGTCGGCTTGTCTTCGTCCGTACTTCTATTTCAGCCGTCATATCAGTAGGTACTCACCCTCTATCATCTTTCACACAATCCGTCTATTGTTTCATTTCTATTAATGTATTTGCAAATACAACATAATAATGAATGTTATATTTTTCCACAGTCCCAAAACTGGAAGCAGTGACAGAGCCGGTACCTCCGCTGCCCCTCCCAGTAGATCCGTACCTGGTGAAGCCATACCCTGAACCTGAACATGGGCCTACAGAACCTCTGAGAGAACCCTTCAAGCTAATAGAGCCTGTACCATTGCCAGAGGTCGTGACGGTGGAGCCTTGTGAGTAATGTTTTACAAATATTTCTTCATAAAATGTTGGAAAATCATAAATTTTGAACGCCATTTTTTCCCCTTCTGCTTTTTATAACAAACAGTCTTTTTAATGAATGGTTTACAACTACTATACTATTGCATTGACCAACACAATCGAATGTAGGATTGACCCTAAGCAAGACATATCTGGATGAAAGAAGCCGACGATTGATTTAAGTAGCGTGCGATGGTGTGGCCCATGTCCAACAATGAACTTCTATAAGCTGATATTGATGAAGTCTGTATTACTTATACATATTTTATATTTTCCTAGTACCGTGGCCTCCCATAACGACCATTGCACCAGTCCCTGCACTTCCCGTGACTCCTCGACCTGGACCACTACCAGGACCATCACCACGTGAGTTTTGTGAATCTAGTCTAGAAGAATGGAAGAAATATCGAAAACATTGCTAAATCTTGCCTCATTACATTATATGTACATAAAATTACCATACTTCTATGAATTAAAAATTTGATAAGTATAGAAAAAAAATAGATAAAAATAACTAAATAATAATAATGTTAACATAGCAAATAAAATGCAACGAATTTTAAGAAACAATAAAGTTTTTAACAAGACAAAAATTAAACCATTATCTGTTCCACCATAAAGTACATTATTACTTTTACTATGTATTCTAAATGCATCCTATACTTCGCCCATATTTACTGTCATCTCTTGTAATAAGATTTTCAAAAGTATTGTTTCCCAAGATGAGTCCTGCCGGCCGTATCCCCCCAACCAGACGTTCCAACACCCCTGGGATGAGTGCCAGGTCTGTATATGCACCGAAGCCACCGCCGCGCGCCGTCGGAATGATCACCGTCGAAGTCAACTGCTATACCAAGCCATCCTGCTGTTAGTATCCTTTCATCTTTTTTTGAAATATTTAAGTGTTTATTCAGCTTAATATTTTTTGGCATTTTTTTCAGGCATAGATCCACCAGATTCAGTTAAAACAGGTGAGATTAGAAATTCAATGATTTGTTGGAGGTTTATAAACTAAAAGCTTTAAAATGCTAATCCTAAAATTACTATCTTTGTTCCAGCACTTCCAGGTAAACTACCATGATTTATAGGTAAGCTTTATGTCAAAGTAACTTTACATAGATTTGTTCCTGCGAGAGAGAACCCTCGAAAATGATCCAACATTTTCATTTCAGATTAAATTCGCCAGTTCAAGATCCCCATTCAAAGTTCTGCCGTCAGTAGCCAGTTGAAAAGTTTCGCAAATGCGTGATAACTGTCGATTTTATGCCACCGTTTGCGTTCGTTTGCACCCCAACATGCGGGCGGTCGACAGGGGGTGACAGAGGGTGAAATAAAAAACTCGTATCAACTGGAACATTAAAAGCAAACAAATAAAGTAAAAATTTACGAGCGACTGCGACACGCCGTCAAAATTGCAGATACAGGTGACGTAAAAAAAGATAGAGCGGGACTCACTGCCATCGGCCGGTAAGGTGAAATATTGAAATATCAAATGCAAGCGTTTCATAAATTCAAGTTTCATTATTGCAGTAAAATGCGCTCAAGTATTTGAGTCACGAGAAAAATATTTCATACATAGAACACGGATACCGTTTCCACGAAAAACAACACAAAATCTGCTCCATCTGTTGTTAAATTAAACGTTTCCCCCAAAAACATTTATTAGAGAGAAAACAAAGCTTTACCCAAAAATTACGTAAAGCGTCCTTTGCGTAGCACTTTGATAGCAGATAACAGAACAAACAATGGTACATAAATCAATCCTCCTCCGAGATAGCGGTCCCTAATTAGTGGGAGAGCATTGAGGAAAACCAATACGGGGAATCGTTTTGGAAACGCAATAAGGGTGGTTCGAAATGGGCGATGAGCGCCATCGAGCAATCTGACGCGCTATAGATAGCCCCTGAAGTGTATTGACACCTCGATGTCCATTTACCGGAGCCACTCACCCCTGAACGTGATAGCGTGAGAGTAATTGTGTTTTCCATTCAGGTGCCACTCCTGTTATCACTGTTTTATTGGTCATCGTTAAATTTCGTTTTATTGTTGATGATTTTTCGGACAGAGACCTTAAATGTTTAATTCTGGCTGGAAACCGTTTCAATTATGTTCGAAAGTAGTAGTGAGTAATCCAGGGTGAAATTGAACACATGCGACAAATCGAAATGGGAGATAATACTCATCATTATGAACAACTTTTACTATGGGACCGAACCTGAAATCGCGAAAAAAAAATCAGCTGTTCCCTACATTTATGTTCGCATAACTCGTCAAAATGTAGGGAGCAGCTGATTTTTTTTTCGCGATTTCAGGTTTGGTTCCATAGTAAAAGTTGTTCATAATGATGAGTACAATCTCCCATTTCGATTTGTCGCATGTGTTCAATTTCATCCTGTATAATTTTCAAAGTTTACTAGAAAATATTACATTTCTGTCTAAATAATGACCTGTATTAAACATGTTTCAGGTTTCAATATGCCATATGTAGGATTTGGAAATGCGGTGAATAGTCCTGAAGTACAAGCTTTAACTAGCGGGTCCCAGCCAATTACCAGCACTTACAGACCTCCACCAGCATACCCTTCGTACAGTCCAAGATCCGTTAACATATATCCTGGGAGTAACCCAGCTAGTGCGGATACTTTGAACCCGCCTCCTCCTTACTCCGGCTATGTGGACCCATCTTCCAGTTACCCATACCAACCGAACTACGCACCCCCATACGTGAACCCACAATATCCTGAATACCCACCCAGATTACCAGTCCTTCCTGGAACTGGAAATACGATTGGACAGTACAAACCCAATAATTTTGGATATCCTGCGAACTATCAATACGCTCAAGGAGATGCAGTAGGGAATAACTACCTGCCGCAAGGACAATATCAGCCATTTGATCCGAGGTTCCAGACGGTACCAGCACCATCGTATCCTGGAATGTACCAGAGAGCTTATGAGAGGCCTCCTATGTACGCTCCTCAAATCAGAGACGGTTATGTGAAACCTCCGGTACCTGCGTTAGGTGGGCCAAGTGAGTTTTAGAATATGTCTCCTATATCGTTAAACTTTAGGGGGCATCCAATCTAACATCAATCCTGAATTTCAGATGTTCAGAATTTGGCGCCAAGCTACGCAGCACCTATAGGATATTCGAAGTCTGGTAAAGGTATCACATCTTATACTAACTCTTAACCAAATTATCTGTACCTTAATCAATAACAACTTCCCCCTTGAGTGAAAAGACTTTCGCCATCATTCCAACTTCTAAATATGCAAAAAAAACATGTTGGTAACAATTTACCAACATTTGTGTTGTTTTGTTGGCTAATATTCTCTAAGCCCTGCAAGTCAAATAGCTATTGATCTAAATATAAATAATCTTTAGGTTAGCATACACCCACAGATGTTTACGAAGGAAGCCTCCAACTTTTGTATAATTTTTAACAAGCGCATCCTGTAATACCGTGCGGATCCTTCAACTTTTTGGACATAAATTAAAAATATATTAGGAGAGCAGATGGTGGGACGCCCGCCATGCAAATTATATTTAATCAAACTTTGGGCCTTCACTAGTTATTGAACTTCTCTTGTACTTTCTTTGAACCTTCTGCCCTGTACAAATTCCTCTTTTAATTTGAAATAGTTGATAAACAAGTTATTTTTATAAAATTTTCAGATGGAAAAGATGACGACTCGCGGTAATATGTTATAAATAATGTGTAAGTAATACAATAATTAATAAAAAAAAAACTTATACTGTAGCAGTTGTTGCAACACAAAAAGAATGACAAAAGCACGAGTATTTTGTCAACCAAATGATCACTAAACTATAGAGGCATGAATGAACATAATGAATATGAACCAGCTAGAACATTGTTCTCATTAGAATGTTTGCCGTTTAATTTGAAATCACGTACAGAAACGTATTGGGTTTAACGATCGGTATTACTACCTTCAGGAATACTGAAATAAGACTTCGTATAATTTTACAGTCCTTATGAGTTAAATAGAACTACCAATAGTTAATTTATATGATATGTACCAATTTTTAATTTTTCACCACATGTGCCTGAATTTGCTCCACAGCACATTAAAGTTGGAACATCTAGGTACTTTCAGTACTAAAACATTCTCTGAAGAAACATCGTTTAAGAAGATATCATTAAGTTGCAACTAATAAAAGCCGCTTTGTTTCAGGATATAATATTTTTTAAGAAACAGACGACAAGGCTTGTTATGGACAACGAGTAGTTATAAGAAGTGTGCACAGCAAAAGATGTTTTAAATTATATTGATAATAAAGGTAAAGCATCGTAATTTGTTTGTTTTATTTCAATCATTATAGACCATCATCATAATATGATGATGACGTTGGATGATGATAGTATTACTATCATTTCCATAGCAATCGATGATGGATATTAGGCATACCTGCGGGGTTCTTCAGGGAAGAATTCTGAGCCCCATACTATGAACTTTGCGATGCTTGCTAAATCATTAGGCAGAGTTGTAAATTGAGTGAGTGCATTACCAAAAAGACTTCTCAAAAACATTTGCAAAGTATTCGGTTGCAAAACCCGTTACTGTTTGACCAACAAACAATATTTTTGTACACTAAAAATTAAAGTACAAGTAATAAAATATACAAGATTTATGTTGAAGTATAAATCCCAGTGTAAAGGCAGTTCGATAACACGAATAATGTGAATTTTATTTTAGTTAAATTTAAGTATGTTATAATAATGTTGCTCTGGTTTTTGGCGATTTTACTTATAAGGGGTAAGAGATACATTTTTGTATTATTTATTATGAAGCTGTGTTGGCCCTGTGGTAGCGGCCGCGACTTACGAGTTGTAGGTCGTAGGTTCGAACCCTGTCTGGTTCTTTACTCCGTGTAAATTATTTAATCACCACTGCTCTCAAAACGGTGAAGGAAAAGATTGTGAGGAAACCGGCATTTCGATATGTGGCCGCACTAGGCCCGCGTGGTGGATCCACCCCTCTCACAGAGAGGAGGCCTGTGTCCCAGCAGTGGGCCCGTTATAGGCTGATTATATTCTGGAATCTATTGAACTTTTTTCGATACCTGGAAAAGAACTTCGGTTTTTTTACGATAAATTGCCATTTATTCTACCTACAAACGTTATTAAAAGTTACTTAATTCTCTAACGAATTATTATTTCTAAATATAGTTTCGCTCAAATACACTCAAGAACTAGCATTTCCGCCATCTAATATTCATTCCACTCCAAATTTGCTAAGTGAGAGCAGACAAAATTAAAGGAAGAGACTTAAAATTGCCCGTAGCGTGCAAAACGACAGATTTTCCACATCTTATTAAGTTTCAGCCATTATCTTCCAAGTGAAAACAGTGCCAACTTCACAATATCACTCAAAATATAATTTGAAACTTAGTATTGAAGTGAAAACGTCTGACAGGTTCGCGTTTTAATGGAAAGTTACTTTTTAAGTATGATATTTCTTGTGATTTTCCAATCTTGGTAATGAGGTGAATATAGTTGCGGATCATGCATTTGGTAACAGCGAGTTTTAGGGAATTATTTCTTTCATCATCATCTTTTCAGCCCGGAATCACCCACTGCTGGGCCTCCCCTTTGTTTCTTTACTGATTAACAAATTATAAGGCTTTCGCTCAAAGGCTTTAGCTTAACTTATAGCTGAGCTATATCAGAAATAAATTAAATGCTCGTAATGCATTTTTGCACTTACACAGGTAGTGGCGACCTCGTAATTTCTTGACTAAAGATGTCACTTGTACGTCTAAAAACGACAATGCTTATTTGTTGTCATTTGTACGTAAAAAAAAACGGCAAAGTACATTTTGTCTATGTGACAGTTAGTTTCAACCCCAGTGAAGATTAAATTTAGGTACTGGGATTTGTTGTCAAAAGCTTTTAATAGAATGTGAGCTTTACTTGTTTTTATGCTGTGTTGGTTGTATACCTATAGATTGCGAGATACCTACCTTAAGTCAGGCTAGCCCACAAAACAACAGATTATGTGACTACTTCCACTCCGTTTTGGGAAATAAATGCTTATTCCCACACATGCATCGTACGAACACTTAATTGCATGCGCATTTTGATCATACATAACCTTACTGGGTACTAATGAATTTTGTATGAATCTCTACACAAGAGCGCAGAATGAATCTATGATCTGGATTTAAATAATATGTATTATTAGCTAAAATATATTGCTATTTCCCTAGCAGGAAAATGCAGCTTTAGTTTAGTAGTTAAATGAAAAGGAGAAATAAATGGAAAAGCAGTGCTACCCGCCTGTAGTGTGCGTTGTTTCATAGAAAATGTACGAATGTGATGAAGGAAGATTTTCACAATGCGTCACGTTGCGGCGCGACCCGCCCCAACCTGCGCTTTAAAATATATGAAAACACTTTTAGTGTCAAAATGCCAGACACCGTACCAACTGCTGCGTCTGGAAGAGATGGAGAACCTGGCCCAGTTCGATGATGCACAGCATCGGGGCCCGAATTTCTACGACTACACCGGAGACTCATTATTGGAGGCGGCCAGCACTCTGGAGAAGGATGATGACACGTCGCTGTAAGTCTTGAAGCAACATCATCATCACCTTACTGCCCTTATCACAATGTATTTAGGGTCGGGCAATATGTCTTATCCTTAATCATCTCTCACACTTTCATCGTTTCTTTGGTCTTCCTCTACTCTTATCATCATCCACGTTCACGTAAATATGCAAAAGTATTTCGTGAAAGATATTGCGATTATTATAATGTGGTAGTACAGTCAATAACACATCAGTGGTAACACTTGCAATACGAAAATCGCCATTATTGCTACGACAAAAATGCGCTGTCAATAATATCAAATTGTTATTATCACTGATATCGGTTGACTGTACCTCAGGACAAAGTATCAGTCCAATGACAAAGGCATTCAGTTGAAAAAACAAAGATTGGATTTAAACCAAGCCAATGAGACTGATTAATAGTTTCATATTCAAACCCAAGATATCCTAAAACAAGATGATTTCGTTATTTCAAATCGCGATTTCCCACTAAAATCTGCGACGTAGAACCTTATTGAAACCCCAAACACCCATTTCGTTAATTTAGCCGAAGGAAAATGTACCAGTTCAGCGAAAA
This sequence comes from Amphipoea oculea, assembly GCA_945859645.1. Taxonomy (NCBI): domain Eukaryota; kingdom Metazoa; phylum Arthropoda; class Insecta; order Lepidoptera; family Noctuidae; genus Amphipoea; species Amphipoea oculea. The sequence goes on along the minus strand of OX243883.1, from coordinate 680,528 downwards.
GACCCCGCCTTATTTATGAGATAATTTATTTACTTGCGCTATGAGATAAATCAGGGGAACGACGCCATTTTACACGGTCAGCCCTTCTTTGAGCGGCTTCAGCAATAACCGGACATTATCGAAAAATTTAGCAGTGGAGTTAAGTTCACAAGTCTTGCTTGGGGAGATTAAACATACTGCGATCACAAAACAATGCCTTGATTTGTAGGTGATTATTTCCAGTGTGGCATTGTTATATTTTTATTACTGGAGCATACTTCTTCTGTGCTTTAAAGGAATGAGGAAAATGTTGTCAGGAAAGTTTTGAGTATGAATATAGGTAGGGGAAGACCAAAGAAACGATGGATGGTCCGTGTGAAAGATGATATTGATAGAAAAAAATGGGGTAAGGGTAAGAGAATGCTGATAACTACTTCTGAGCTTGTATACTCGACATATTAGTCGCTTGTGGCGACACTCATCGTATACTTGACATGTTAGTCGCTTGTGGCGACACTCATCCTATTCCAAACATTTCCTTTTACCATTATCAACATTAAACTTGTATTGTTGGTCTTTACATCACCTAAATGTAGGTGCCTCAAGAAATAATTCCGCCTCTAAACTAAACCTATTGTTATAAAAACTACGTTAAAATTGCTTCATAATCACACAAACCAGGAATTGCTCCATTATTTAATGTTTTACTATTTTCAGTGAAATATCAAGTTATTCTGAAACACGTTCAGACACATCCACTGGCTCCTCAAAAGAAACAAGCGAGAGGAGGCGAGCGTAAGAATTTACCTTTTTTTATAATTTTTAATAGAACATATTTTCACATTCATCATCACCTACGAGTATATCTTCTACTCGTACATTATTCAAATTATTGAAATCTTTCTTACTAAAGCTATATAAAAATGAACTTTATCCTCTCAGCAATAACGTTGTTTACTTGTTTCTCCAGTACAGCGTTGTATCGAGCGTGCACTCCATGTGTCCATGACATGCTGAAGAAGTACACCAACATTGGCATCAAGTGGATATGTGCCAGCTACCAGCGTGCCAGACGGACCTTCAAGAGTGAATGCATGATGAGGTATAGGAACTGCCAGGATGGGACCAGTTAGTATTACAGTAATCTTACAGTTACCCACATAGTCAGAGTTAGAAGGCTGAAGTGGCAGTGACCGTTGAAGGATATATATTTAATGTAAATGGAGCAGACCCCAGCCGGATAGACCTAACAGGCCACTGGGACAGATTGGATTCGTTCTATTGGATTGGATTCATACGGATTCTGCCAAATTGTACGCCTTTTATTTTTAAGATCTTGATTTTCCTGTACACATGTTAATCATATAATATAATAATAAATGACAATGATGAGGTAGGCGGCGAACCGGTCCCTTTGGCGCAATTTGGAGGAGGCATAATAATATCCAGCAGTGGACTGATATATGCTTTAATTAAAGTATACGAAAGACAATTTTGCTCTGCACGCAATTGACTTCAAAGTTTGTTTTAACCTTTTCAGTGTTCGTGAAGTTACATGACCATAAATGCAAGGATGACATTTACCATGGCAAGACTTGGTTCTACAACTACAGAGTATGATATATAAATGGATAGTAAAATAAGTTAATGGAATAGAGCCTTTTATTTTAACACTTTGCGGGAAAGCTCAGTGTCGTTCAATGTGTTAATAACCGCGTCCTTCGAAATTCTTTTAAAATAGGTAGACACAGTTGCAAGCATAAAGATCGCTTAATATAAATTCATGTTTGTGTGCCTATAGTTTTAAAGGCCGGTTTATTGGATACACTTTTAATAAAACCAACCTAAAATTATCGAAACGACATCCATGATGATACATTTGTATATTTAGACCTAGGTACCATCTTGAATTTAGCTTTCGACTTCATCTTCGGCATTAGCATTCTCAAAAACGATGAGCAAGACCAAACAATTTGGTTGTTGGGGGAAATATGCACATTTGCTGCTTTATGTTGTGATTTGAAATTATCCATATGATATGACATACCTAGATATCGATGTTTTATTTAATATTTTAAAAGTAGTTTCCTGTGCTATGTGATTTTAGAGTGCGAAATAATAAAAATAACACAACATAACGTAATAAAAATATAATAAAAAAAGTAAAATTACACGAATCGTAAAATCAAATCGAATAAATATAAATCTGGCTTGACATGGATTTATGGGTTTCTGCGCATGTTTTGTAAAGGGGTATAAAATGATTGACGTGGAGCCATGGTGCGACGGGTGGCTCACATTGTACTTGTATTGATTTTAGGTAAGTTTTTCTTACTTCTAAGAAGTTTTACCTATTCTACATATATACAGGGTGCTGGAAGTATGGATCAAATCGAACAGGGACGTGGGCAAGGTCATTATCAATCTTTTTAACCATGAGAATGTCGGTGAACTTTTTTACGGTTCAAAAGTTATGACCAATTTTTGTTTTTTCAATCAGTTCGCATAGTGCTCAAAGAAAAAAAAATATAAAAAAGAACTATCAGGGCTATCTATCAAGTATCCGAAAAACAAAAAAATTTACAGCCCTGATAGTTTTTTTTTTAATGATTTTTTTTCTTTGAGCTCTATGTGAAGTGATTGAAAAAAACGAAAATTGGTAATAACTTTGTACCGTACAAAAATTCGTCGATATTCTCAGGTTTAAAAAATTTGGAAATGACCTTACCCACGCCCTTATTCGATTTGTTCCACACTTCCAGGGACACCCTGTATACCTGATTGAAAAATGCTCATTCCTATTCTTATTTTTAAATAAGAATATTAGGAATGGGCATTTTGCAGTTTAAATAAAGTACTAATAGTAATAACGGCTAGAATCTTCTACTCGACAGTAGATGTAGGAAAACATTGCCTTGCAATGGGACAGTTAACTTTTAAGAAAACAAAGCCAGCATATGAACTACATAATGAACCACTTTCTCTTATAGCACAAATCGCGACAGCCTTTGTATTCAATAATACTTTACCAGAAGAGCAGGATATTAATTTAAATGAAATCAAAACAAGAAGACGGGACAAAGAAAAGTCCACGTCATCCGATGCCGGTTTTGGTAAGTATCATCGTCATCCACTATCCGACTTCACCCTTCGCTGTGCATAAGCCTCTCTTCTCATGTGTCGAGTATGTGCCATTGGAAAGTATACCTACAGGATATTACAGCAGGTCTTGGAATAGTAATACGTAAGGTTAGCGCACACGCAGAAACCAAACTGTAAGGGCGAATCTGATCAGACAGTTTGGTTTGTGGCAGTGGGGGTATGAAAATAACATTAGAAGTACAGCTTCCCGTGAAAGTGCTCGTTCGTGGAAGGTACTACCACGATACCTATGTTGCCAACCTGTGCTGCTCCCAGTTTGGAAGATATGTATACAGGGTGTTTCGGAAAGGGTATATCAATACAAACGGGTTGAATAATGTATCAGGTCTAGAATCTCTGTACAAAATTTCAGCTCAAAAGCAGTAACTTTGAAAATGCTTAATATTTTTTTATTTCTATAGTTTATTAAATTGAAATCATAACAAACGTGTCACCGCACTACGAGGGTCGTAATCCATTACCTGTAGTGTGTCTGTGTGCCTAGTACACGCACATCACGCCGCCGCGCGCCAGTGCAGCGCCGTGATGTCGAAATAAAAAAATATTAAGCATTTTCAAAGTTAATGCTTTTGAGCTGAAATTTTGTACAGAGATTCTAGACCAGATACACTCTTCAACCCGTTTGTATTGATATAGCCTTTCCGTAACACCCTGTATATGGATCCTGGTGTAATTACAGGTAAGTAAATGAGACATTTCAGTTTCCTCTCTGGGCTCTAGAGGCATCGCAGATCCGTTGTCAACCCATCAGGCATCCCCATTCAGGTCCTAAATACCGTTTATCCAGATGTACTCCTGGCTTTTTCACAAGTTAAAATTGTAACTGCTCTTATTTTGTTGACAGGTGGAAAAGATGGAGATTCGTCCGAATCTTTAAATGTGGAGTTTACGGATCCCTCTTCAAAAGATACTGCAGAAACGAAAAATAAAAGGAAGAAAAAAAAGGACCGATCGCCTAAGTCAACTGTAGAGCGCAAAGGATGGTACGAAGATATATTTAAGATAGAAACAGGATTTTATAGTCTCGAGTCAGATTTAAAAATAAAGAGAGTTTTTGATAATGTTTCTACGTCGTCTATCATAGTGTTTACTCAAAAGAGAGATCTAAGTCTCTTACTTTCAAATATAATTACTGTCTAATTTTAGGCGAAAATGGCATCGTAAGTGCACAAAATGCCCGGAGGACATGCTGACGAAATGGCGAAATCCTTCCATCAGCTGGATCTGCGGTGCTTATCAGCGAGCCAGAAGGACGTTCAAGAGCCTCTGCATGATGCACTACAGGAACTGCCAGGACGGCACAAGTGGGTATCACGTCTTTTTGAAGAATGTGATAAGCTTGCTAGCTTGGCTTCTATTTAGCTTGATGAAACAAGAAATCCAGCGTACCAACAGTTTCCAAGTATTAAGAAGAGGCCTTCGTTACAATAAGGATTGGTCCACATGAGGGAACTCATCAAAGATGACTTATAAAGATGACTTACTTACTTATATTTAAGCTCAGCAGTGTAAAACCTTGTCGATATTGTTTCATTTACGGTTTGATTCGTGATCTATCTCTATTTTTTGGCAGTGTTCACCAAGATAGCAGATCATCGATGTCCCAACGGTACGAAGGACGGCGTACATCCATATAATTTGCATTTCTTCTACGACTACAAGGTAATATTGACGAGTGAAGAATCCGAAACCCAAAGTCATACACAAAGTGAATCGGACTCACAGTCTGCAGACATCAGTGACACCGAAATAGAAAAGAATCTACCAAAATTCTATTTCCATCAAGGACGTAATCATTAGGATGTGTACAAATTGATTCCTTTCTCCATTATATGTATTCTTTATTTAGAAATTATTATTGGTTTGGTTGAAATATAGACAACGATCGAAGTGTTGTTGTGTTTATTGCTACACTATAATAAGAGCTCACTAACTAGAGTTAGGTAAACGTAATAACTTAATAAGAGACGACACAATCGAACATTATAATTATAATACTTATTATTGATGATTAAACGAACTTACCTGTAAGTGAAGTTCTATCCCAATTATATGAGTACGTTTCATTCGAAGATAAATAATAGACACATGTAGTACCTTCATTGTACTGGCAACTTCGCACTTATTAATATTAGGGTAGATTGAAAAAACTTCTCTGCTTGCGCTCCGTCCAGCCAGCCGCAACGCGGCAACGCTCCTCATTCTTTAGAGTCCTATTACAAAATTTTTAGGTTAAGGGCTCTGGGAAGGGAGGGACCTTTATCTTCGAATGAAACGTACTCATATAATTGGGATAGAACTTCACTTACAGGTAAGTTCGTTTAATCATCAATTATATTACGTACGTTTCATTCTTCAGATAAATAATAGACACATGTAGATGTTTAGAGATTAAAAATTTTGTAACTAGATAGTATTAAATGAACAAGATGAAAACTAGTGTTTTACTACAAGAAATCATTTAATTACTCAACACAACTCTTAACATTCTTAAATTTGTACAAAACAAAAAAAAAAAGAAAAGGTTTTTTATTTTACAACATTAATTTAGACATCTGTTAAGAAAATCAGGAACAATCAGATAAATTAATACTGTAATCGCAGTTAATAAAGTCCCGGTTGTTAACTAGGGAGAAAAACTGATCTTGCGAAACAAGCATCATCGCTCACTGGACGATTATAGAATTTTGCAAACGTCTGCGACGATTGCGACCAACCAACAGTCTTCCTGATGACGTCAAGCGAGACGCCTTGCGTGCGCGCCGTGGATGTGGCAGCGTGTCGGGTGCTGTGTGCACCGAACGCCGACACATCCACGCCGCTCTCCGCAAGCACCTGCTTTATCCATCGGCTGATGGTTTGTGTGCAGGTGGCCTTATAAGGTCGCTTGTATGTCATCAGAAGGTTTTCAACTGTATTTGGCCTTAAATCTTTTGTAACCGACAAATAATCTTTCAAAGTTGTTGCTGGACAAATATTTATATTTTCATTGAAGTAAGGCAGGAATAAAATTGGTTGGTCACGACCGGCAGCAGATGTTTTAATAATATCGGTAATTATAATGTTGACTCCGTTAGGACAAATATGAATGTTATTAATTTTAATAGATGTAATTGTTTGCGCCCTGTGAGCTGTGCATAAGGCTAATAAGATTACAAGCTTCTGGGAAATCTTTTTTAAAGGTAATTCTATATTAGGACCCCATTGAGCGATGTGTTGTAAAACTATTTGAGGGTTCCATGTAGATGCGTATTTTGGGATGTTTGGCCTTAATTTATAGATTCCTTTTAATAACCTTTTGATTTGTTCATGAGATCCTAAATCATCACCAAATAGTAAACTTAAAGCCGAACGGTAACTATTAAGAGAGCCGTAAGCTGCACCTTTATCAAACTGTTCCGTTAAGAATGATAACACTGACGGTATACAAGTTTTATATGGATCTATTTCCTTGTTAAGGCAATACTGCCACCAATTTTTTAAGGCCACACTATATTGTTTCAATGTGTTCTTAGCTAAAGATGCCATCATTAAATCCAAAGAGGCCACTGGGACACCTCGATTTATGAACGCCTTCCTGAGAGCTTCGCTACACCCAGGGTAACTCCTTTGATTTGTGGGTTCCTAGAGGAAGACCATATATTGTTATTTTTGGAATTTATAAGTAAAGTATCTGATGTGAGCAACTTTTGTAATAGAGGGAACCAGGGTTGCGAAGGCCAATAGGGAAAGACAAGTATGCCTTCAGCCTTATCTATTATGATTTTTTCTAAACATTTTAATATAAGGGAAAACGGTGGAAAGGCATAAAAGAACATATTATCCCATGGAATTGTGAACGCGTCTATGGCTACAGCATCTGGGTCTGGTTTCCATGATACGTATTGATGACATTTGGCATTGGTGCGAGAAGCGAATAAATCGATATCTGGTTTGCCTAATCTAGTCATAATTTTATCAAATACTTGATCCGACAATGTTAGTTCTATGTCTTTGTTAATCTTGCGAGATTCTTCATCAGCTTCTTTATTATCTTTACTCTTAATATATGAGGCAGTTAAAAATAAATTTCGCTCTTCGCACCAACGCCAGATTTCTCGTGTCAAGTCGTTTAAATGGGGGTATTGGATACCACCCATGCGATTAATGTAGCTTAATGCTGTGGTATTATCGATACGTAATAGAATGGAACAGTTACGTATGTCGCGTGCAAAACATTTGAGGCCAAAAAACACTGCCAGGAGCTCTAAATAGTTGATGTGGAATTCTAACTCAGTTGACTTCCATTTACCGTTAACTCTTTCGTTATTGCAAAATGCGCCCCAGCCAGACCTGGAGGCGTCTGTAAAAATTTCTAGTTGAAACTTATCAGGCCTTAAGGAAGTAGATGTCGAAAAAATGTTCTCAGACCACCATTCTAGATCCGGCAGTATTACAGGCGAAAGACAAAATTTGGATTCGTATGTTTTATAAGTATTTAATGCTAAGTACTTTTGTCTCTCGAGACGTTTAGTATACACCCAACCGTATTTAACTGCCGGACAGGCGGATGTTAAAACACCTATTAAACTGGCAAAGTCTTTAATAGTGCAACGTGGTAAGGGAATAAATTTTTTAACTAATTTTGAAATATGTAATCGTTTATCATTCGGTAAGGATAATGACATGTTATTAGTGTTATAATTAAAACCTAGGAATTTAGTCTTTTGTGATGGCTGTAAAGAGCTTTTGTCGAAATTTATCACGAATCCTAAACATTGTAACAGTTTAACAGTCTCGTTTACGTTATTTAAACATTCAGTATATGTATGGCCAATACATAACAAATCGTCGAGGTATATAACAGATGAATAGCCGCGATATCTGAGGTGAGCCACAACCTCTCTCATAATTTTCGTAAATGTTCTTGGTGCCGACGATAAGCCGTAAGGCATAGCTTTGAATTCATAAGTTAAATTTTCACCGACTTCATTATGAAATTGAAATCTTAAATATTTTCTGTGTGATGGATTAATTGGTACCAATAAATATGATTCCTTTAAATCGATGGTGGCCATAAAGCCGTTATGAGGAATTAATTTGCAAGCTGTTCTATAGTCCTCCATTTTAAAATGATTTTGAGTTACGAATTTATTTAACAATTTTAAGTTTAAAATAAATCGTTTTCCGCCATTTGATTTTGAAGTTAAAAATATTTTAGATATAAATTGATCTGATTCTGGCTCACATTCATGTATCGCGCCTAATTGTAACAAGTTGTCGATCGCTATAGACATATCTCTATGTTCTTCATTCGTTAACGTGTTAGAGGGTACAACATGTTGAGACACTTTTTTAGAAAATGGTATCGTGTAGCCATTTTTAATCCAATCCAAGATTGTACTATTACTAGTAATGCTCATCCAACATTTGTAAAAATATTGTAAACGGCCTGCGTGTACCTGTATCGCTAGCGTCGAGTTTGGGCACGGTGCTTGCCCTGGCTGGGGGAAGCTCGAGGTCGCGTCGTCGTCGGCTGCCGCCGGTATGTTGTCGCTGCTCGTGGATATCCTCCTCGCCCCCCCCTGCTCGCCGAGGCATAACGAGGGGGGCCAGTCCCGTTTCCCGAAAACCGAGTCCTTGCTGTCGATGGTCCAGCTGTGGGTGCGGGTAAAGACGTCGCTCTTTGAGCGGATTTTTTAATCAGCGATCCTTGTCGCTCAATAGCTTTAGAAGCTTTTATGGTTTCTGAGAGCTTTTCTCCAAAAAGCGTCTCGTCTCTTTCGTGGTCTTTTATAAGTGGCGTAAAAGACTTGTCCAGACAGGGAGTTATGAGTTTTGTTCTCACCTGAGTTTCGGTATAATGTAGGTCGGTCAGGATCCTACAGCTATCAGAAAGAATCTTAATAGCCTGAATTTTATCATCTCCCAGAAGAAGCTGGGTAATAGCTTTATTAAGCGCGCTTATACCGAGGCCTAGTTGATCTTGTTTCAACTGTATATTTTTATCCCGGTTAACAATAATTTCTGAGACCGCAGCCTTAATTTCCGGATTCAAAGTAGGTGCCCTAAGGAGTTTGCAGTTCTCCGGTATCTGATACTCTTTAAGTATTTTTTCCTTGAGATCCTTGGCAAGTCCTTTTTTTAATAAAGGAATCCAACGTTGTGCCAAAGTGTGGTGTATGTTTTCGCCGTAAATCGGCTGTTCATCCGTGGTATCGCCCAGCGCTGATAGTAATTCCGGATCGAGCTGCGGAGAATCATCCTGCGCTAGTTGAATCGGCGCCTCTGGGGTAATTTCAAAGTTTTCTTGAACGTCATGAGACTCAACTGGTACGTTTAGCTGCATCGCCGTGATATCATCTTGCATGGTTCCGTCGTCTGAAACGATCAACGTTTCAAATGTAAACAAACAGGCAAAGTTTTTTTTTTTTTTTTTTTTTTTTTTTTTTTTTTTTTTTTTTTTTTTTTTTTAACCCTCGTGTTGACCCGCAGTCAACCTCCAGGCATATTTTACGCATCGTGCTATACCTTCGTGATACCCTCAATGTGATATCCTCCAGGCTAGCTTAGAGATGCTAAATTATTATTAATTATTTTGAACCACATGAAAAGAGTGTAAAAGGTATCACGTTTACCCAGTTTTGTGGTTGTAACTCGTAGGTACACAAAATCACTTAATAAAAAATACATCATAACTAACCTTCATTTTTCTCGGAATCCGACGAAGATGAATACACAATCACACGACTTCGTTTTTTGTTTGCACGTTCTTTAAGTCTTTTAATTTTATTTTCATAGTAACTAATTTTATTGTCAGCGCTACGCTTAGACATAATGAAAAAGCAATTTGAAGATAACTTTAACGAAGTATCACTGAATATATAAAAGTATTGAAGAGTGAGTGCTTGTTGCCGCGCACAATAAAAGAATGAGGAGCGTTGCCGCGTTGCGGCTGGCTGGACGGAGCGCAAGCAGAGAAGTTTTTTCAATCTACCCTAATATTAATAAGTGCGAAGTTGCCAGTACAATGAAGGTACTACATGTGTCTATTATTTATCTGAAGAATGAAACGTACGTAATATAATCTATTATGATTACCTATCCTGTTTATTCCTAACTACGGCGTTCATATTTGGGCAAATCTAGACTCCGAGTTATTACTACACATTTTCCAATTGAAAAACCTAATAACATTGTCTAAAGATCGAACCCAGGACCCTTCGCTTACCGATGGAGCTCGCAACCACTACGCTAGCGAAGTAGTCACTGTAACATACATACGCTCAAAACGCCATACATCATTTTCTATTATCTTACATCAGATCATAAATCTACAAAGCATCATAATACCATTAATCGTTCCCTGGTAACAATTTGTCACGCAGACAGACAGACAGACAACTATGTGATGAGACACCGAATTTACTGCGCTGCAACATCACACGTTATCCCCTTAACTTTAACAAAATAAAATGCAATTTCGTGTAAACCAACTGTAAAAGTAACTTTGCCAGCAGTACGAGATAGAAATGTAATGAATGAAGGTTGTAGTGAACTTTACGTCGATTGTTTTAAAGGCGTTTTTTGTATAGTTTACAGTAGAGTGCAAATGCATTTGTAATGGACCAGTTTGGAGTGTCGCGAGTGTTGAAACGTCATCGCTTTGGCATTGACTTTTTCTTATTTTTGAAAGTCAGGGGTTCTTATGGTGAAGTCAGTCGAAATGAAAAATTTGCGTTGTTCAAAGTTTCCGAAACTACTTGAACTGCTAGGAGAGCAAATTATATTTATCAGAAACGTAGAATTAAATACAAAGCAACCGTAGGAAAATCTGATTCATTAACAAGATAACTTTGAACTGTCGCGTGAGGGTTTTCTGCAGAACAATAACAAAACCAAGAGTGTAAACAAAAAAACTTTGGATTCAATCTCTCTGTTAACAAGAATTTCACCCCTAAAAACCCTCAGACACAAATGTTTCACCCCCTCGACAATCTGGTTCACCTCACATTCATAGGGTGTTGTCAAACTTCTACGCATAAATGTGCAGCTTATTGCTTGTAATGGACAATTTACATAATGCCCGCATACAAAGGACGGTTAGCAAAAAAATGCGAGCAGTAAAAAAGTGAAATAGGTGTTAAAAATGTAATCAGTTTCACGTATGCATAGCAGATGATGGTAACCTGAGTGGAATAGAAAACAAGAAGAAAAAAATAATTGAAAGCATTTTTTCGTTGTTGCGTGTGTAAGGTAAAGTAAAAATGTAAAGTGTTATCAACTCGGCTTATTACACTGAAATTGAACGTTGTGCTTTTTCAGGCAGGTTTTTGCTGTATTCATCCCGGTAGTTGTAATATTGTTTTAATAGCTTTTCTTCGGATGGGATCAGCGATATGAAAACTGGCATATTTTGATGCTCTTTTTAACTTGAAACTTCTAACACATTCTGTAGCTACGAGTGCACTACCTACCAAAAAGGTATATTGTGTTGTATTTTTGCTACGATAAGTATACATTATTAAAAAGCTATAAATCTATTCCAGCTTCTAACTTATTGACACTAAAAGAGCTCCGAAAATAGCTTCAACAAGGCGAAGATAAATGACAAAAAAAACTTTGTGGAACTTTTCCGCTGTCGCTACATATTTCTACCTTTACGTATCACAGGTGACAACTCTCATTTGCGGGATGCTCAGAGTAGGGTCTGCACAAAAATATATTTTCGATTGATAAAATGTATAAAAATCTTAAGTTTCAAGACATAGGGGTGAAAATACTTTGAAAGAAAAAGTGAGGCTGACAGGGAAGTTTGTTTTTATGCTACAATGATAAGTATGAATAAATGCTGTATAATTTTTTTGGCTCATATTTCATAGAAGAAAACATTTTAAAATATTTGGCTGTCTTAAATATATCGTAGGCGGGCCACATTTACCTTTTTCAATTTACCTAACATAAAGGTGATGATTTTTGATGGTATTGACTACTTTTTGACGTGACTTCATTCAGGTATTAACTAAAGTTTGACTTTGAAACATACTCTTACCCCCTTACTAATAAACGTTGTATAGCGTCTGTATAGTTACACAACGACAACAACGCTTTGTCTTCTTTCGAAAGTCAAATTACTGACGACCGAAAGAGAGAAATCGGTGTATAACTATTCATCTGATATAATACATTTATTACTGAGGGGGTTAAAGTCTAACCAGTTTAGACAGAACTGCACTTGTTTCTATCTTTACTGGTCTAAAAAGATATGTCATATTGTAACCACTTCTTTTACTTATAAACTATTTCACTTGAAAGATACTCAAGCGCACCAGCAGCCTAATTTCGTAACACACATTTAATCACAATCTGAGATTTCGAACGATATTGCTAATCCATTGCTTCGTATGATTGAAAAATGTGTCTGCTCAACTACGTAAAAAACGCAATGAATGTTGTTGAACTGTCAAAATGAAAGCTATTACTACTGTTAGCGTGTTACAAAATTACCCCGCTATACCCACTTAGGATAGATTATCCGCTTCTATCTTCAGTGGTCTGGACAGTGTTGATTGACAATCAGTCACTACCCAGGCGAAAATATGGCTCATAGAGTTTTATATAAAGTTTATCTTTGTAGATTGTTCTCTCTCTCACTCACACCCGTGCACTGTATAATAGTTTCATTCTAAACCTCGATGTGTTATATTTACGCCGAGGTCCTGTCCTTATCAATTCAACTTTAAATCCTCTACCCCATCCACCACGTTTAATTTAGCCGCACGCGTCACAGCGGGGACACCGCCGAGGCGCATGACGTCATCCAGCAGCCAATCAGCGGTCCCCAGTGAGTACATGTACTGCTCGATTGCATCGGACCGAAGTGTCGTGTACGTGGGCCTTAATAACTGGGTGTACGGGGATATGCACTACGATTATTTGAGTTTGGCAGAAATAAAGTTGTAAGTTTTTGGCAGTCTAGGTGGTAGATCAAGATTCTGACTGCCAAAAACGCAAAGGTATTGCTATGTGAAAAATAGCTATCAAAGATGACGTCTTATGACGTAAGTGTAAGAATAAGTTGAAGAAAAAATTATTATCAGTGAGTTGTATAGATCGTGAATCATAGCTTACTGAGGAAATATTCATAAATTAATAGGCATAAACTATATTGGGTCCGTGATGGGAATCATTGCCATGACATTCCTATGGAACGCTGTCAAGATGACCGACTTAGATGTGTTTATAACAATTAGCGGGGAAAGCTGCAAGCTTCTGGGTTGAAAAAGACCTTTGTCCAGTTGTAAAGGACGGGAAAATACAACATTATTTCAAAGCCCATACTTAAGAAGACCCTTTCTCAAATTCTTTGAAAAATGTAAGCTAAGCTTGTATCCCTAAGTCTTCGTCAACGGGTAAGCCCGAGTGACACCGAGCATGGCCGAGCTTGCCCGAGTGGCTTAATGAAGTCATGTCGGCTGCCGACTGATGACTACACGATATTGTGAGCGTACCCTCCTCGTACCCTCCTAGGCATGTTTAGAATGACGAGAAACAGTACAACGTTTTTCGTGATAAAGCTGTTGTATTTTGTACTTCGGCCATTGATATTTCTCTGGACCATTTAGTACTTCGATAATTTTTGAAGACGAAAATGATATGATACCTATTAATTATTATTGATAAAATTATTATTTATTTAAGTTTATTCGGTTTAGGTTGAGTTACATATCTCAAGGTAAAACAATATTGTTATACCAGGTATTTCTAACAATATTATGTTTGCGGTTTAGTTTGGCAGATATCTTAGAATTTCATGCGACGTGCTTGCAAAGGCAAGCCTCATTCGTATTCGATACATTTCTGGCGAACCAAAGGTTAGTTTTAAGTCAGGTGTGCACTTACATGGTCTGATATTTTTCTCAACAAACTACTGTTGATAAACACTATGCCTTACCTGAAACAAACAATAAAAAACATTAGAAGTGGTATTATAAATTATCATGAAAACTTAAGACAGTAAAAGAGACAATTACTTTGTCAGTTCCTAGTGAATTTAACCAGAGTTTTTCTAATCTACTGGGAGTAGATATAAGGCATATAATAATTTCCCGAAAAAAATTGTTAGGTACTTGTATAAACCTCCTATAACCATGTGATCCCTCCTTCATTTTCTACATAATGCGTCACAATAATAGCACACCCAATAACGCGGGAACTGCTCCGAAAAACAACATACCGCGTAAAATAACTGTTCCAGAGAACAGTTATTTTTTATCGGCACAACGCAGGCTTGTAACAACCAGTAACCGAGGACATCTGGACGTAAAATACGAGGTGCCTATATATGGCCGCGGTTACATGGATGTGTAACTTGTGCGTCAGTGTTTTGTCGGTAATGGATAGCCTGTGGTTCAATTGCGTCGCTGAATTTTGTACGCTTGTGGTAACGGATTTTTCTGACTGAGTGGAGGTAGTGAGTCGTGGGTTGTTATTTAATGAGATTGTTTCGCATTCAGAAGCTTTTAAAGAGTCTACACAAAACAGATGAAGAAAAGAAAAGTAGACGATGATTTTATACACCAAGGAGCATACTGAAAAACGGTTAAGGAGTAAGACTAAATGAAACATTAAAAAACTGTGAACCAGCTTTTCAATAATATTAAAAAATCTGTCTACTTCTCCGATCATATAGCATAAAAATAATCAAAACAATGTATAAAACAATATTTTCCTCGTGCCACTCACACCTGTGCTACACAACGGTGTGAATGCAGCTCCAAACCGTTATATTAATACGGCAGCGGACCCTTCCTTTTATTTTGTAGACCTTACTTTGTTAATTTTTTGCGTGTCCACCCCTATTCGTCAAGTTGACGTCGTGAAGGTGTGTTGTGCAAAGGGGGATTATTATGTGTTATTTGTTTTATGAAAGTTGTAGAGTTATGGGGGCTTTTTACAGGGTTCTTGTGCCTTATTTTGGATAGAAAGCTTAATGTTTTTGCTTTATTATACGGAAGACAATTAAGTCCTCATTGTTGTAAGAAATATTAATCCTAACCAAAAGTTATTATTGCGACCCTAATAGCATTACTGTCATAGAACCACAATCCATTTTTTTCTGCCATTAGATTTTGATAGGTCCGTAACAGTTCATCAGTAGGTACATCTGGAGCATAATCAGCCTATAACGTTCCCACTGTTGGGACACAGGCCTCTCGGTGAGAGGGAGTGGGTCTCGGTGAGATGGCGGATCTACAACGCAGACCCAGTGCGGGATGGTACGAGTAGTTGTCACATGTCTTCGAATTTTTGTTTCTAGGCATGCCGGTTTCCTCACGATGTTTTCCTTTATCATTTTGAGAGCAGTGATGAAGAAAAAGTTTCCACAAGTAAATCGCCTGTCTGGGTTCGAACCTACGACCTACAACTCGAAAGCCGCGGCCATTTCTACTGGGCCACCACTGCTCACATTAGGAAACAATTTCTTAATTAGTTAGTAACTACCATTTGTCTAGCCTTAAAATTTTAGTAAGTCTATCTCATTCGTCCAAAACTAAAATAAAGCCAAATCTAAAACTTAATTAAATTAAAAAATCTTACTAAGTTATCTCAAATAATAATCCAGCTTGATGTAATAAACAGACAGTTTTCAGTCAACTTGGTAGGTTTAGTTGTGGATCATGATTCCCGAGACGGATCGTGTCCGACCCAACTTTAATCCGAGACCACTTCAACTGAGGGGTCCAAGTTGGAGGGATATGGCGGAAATAAGTAGGACACTGATGGTGGGTAGGATGACCGTTGGGGTAGACGTGTTCTTGAGTGGAGACCGCGTAGCGGTACCTAAACGTAAGGTAGGACGCCCTCAGGCTAGGGGGAGCGACGATCTTCGCAGGATTGCTGGTAGCAGCTGGATGAGAGTTGCCGAAAATCGAGTTGAATGGCGTGCAATAAGAGAAGCCATGTAAAAGCAGCAGTATGGTACCAAAATTCGGTTATATTTCAGTTGAGTTCAGTTTATAGGTACATACACTCATACACATTAGACTCGACTATAGCAGATTTGCTATTGTAGGTACCACCAATTCAAATAATCCACTAAGCCGCACTGGGTCCGCGTGGTTGATTACGGCCCACTCCCTATCACAAAGAAGTGCATAATTAGTCTATTAAGTGAGAGCTTAATAGACTAATTATGCTAAATCAAACAACGAACTCCATAGTTTCATCCACAGTTGAAAAGGTGCCAATAAGAACATTTCAGCGTTTTAAATAAAACAGTACAGTGTCCTATATCGCGTTCCGCTTATGCCATGTACCACATCTCATCTCGCTGGCAGAATATCTCATAAATATTGTATGCGTATCCGCGGCGTGGCGGGGGCAGTTTTTTCGTTTAATAGATTGTCGGCACACGCCGGACTGACGTATGCTAATACGACGTTATGACGCGACGTTACAACACTCAAATTAATCATATTGTGTGTTGCGTCTGTGAGTTATTTCATTTGTGCGTATGGGGGGAAATTCTATGGGTACAAGGGAAATTGATGGGAGAGAGATGTGGATGAATTCCGTCGCAAATGTAATGTGAGTGAAAAGGTTATTCGTATTTTTCAAAGCTTTTAAAACATTGTTGTTTCAGTAGATGGAATTTGTTAATATTATAAAATCCTCCATGCAAAAGCTTACGAGAAGTTCATCCGTTTCCTGGTGAAAGCAGAGTAGTAAACGAGACGCTATGTTGCAAATATGCAAAACTGTTTCATAACTTTAACACCACACAAAACTTGACCCCTTTCACCCCCAACACTACATTTCACCCCCACATTAAAAAAAAGCAGCAACAAAATAATTAAAATCAACATTCTCCTTTAAACCTCGGGGCGTGCGTTGCCTGCGCCCGGCATCCCTCGTAAATATTTAATGGCGCTGCCCGGACTAGTTTCAACCCCTAAATAGGTTACACGGTTGACAGACAAGCAGCACACGCCAGCTTATGATTTTAGCTTTCACTTGTACCTTGTTCTGTCATGTCTGGTTGGATGATGGATAGGATCTTTTAGTTCAGGAGTTTTGAAATTCTCTAGACAGTTGGTTTAGTTGTTCTTCAACTTTAAACTTATTTTGGCAGCCTCCTCTCTCGGGATATTGGTATCGAATATCGAATCTAGCCTATTGTTACATATTACCTATATTTGGATGACCTTGAGCCATAAATGGATTTCTACTTTAAATTGACTGTTACTTTGTATAGTAGAAGTCCATTGTATAAATCAATTTTTTGTTTTATTTAGAAATTGACAAAAGAAACGGAAAACGTATAATCATGTATGGAGCTGACAAACTGGTAAAAAAAATATTTCTACAAGATGTGGGAGCGAGTCCGATGCCAAAAACATCGTTTTTAGAATTTTTGTTTTCCGTTAGTCTGAATGTATGTTCCGGATTACCGTAAAAACGGTTTAGCGGAATTGAATGATTTGGCACACAGATAGTTTATGACCTGGATTAACACAAAGGGTACTTTTAATCTATGTAGTACGTTCTCGTGGGATATTTTCTGACATCCCAAAAGCTTAATAACTGAAAATTACATAACCTGTGTCTGTGCTTTTGTTATTGAATTGTTCTTGTTGTTTTCCCGCACATTTATTCACTCATGTCATAGTTTTACCTATTGAGAATCTATTTGACCCATACATATTGTTTGGTCCTCAAACGAAGCGCTCTGTCCATATGTCGGACCAGTTTTTCCTAGTTTGCACTAGTTCCTTGAACTTACTGCCTCGCATTTACAGGTTTTATTTGACATCATGTTTTTTTTCTGTTACTCCTCCTTGTATCATTGTTAGACAATCGCATTGTGTAACTGTTACAGCACAGCTGGATAAAAAAGCATTGCCAAAAACCATTTTGATTTACAGTTGGCCAATTCCCGTAATTAAAAATGTTCAAAATCTAGTCGCCATCTCGTCTCAGAGACAATCAATGTCAAAAACTTGTATTTGAACTTTATATAGTTGCTATAAAGAACACATTTATTTGCTTGAATTTGTGGGATGAAATGTTTTTGCAAGTAGATTGGATTATCTATCTAGAAGTGTGAGACAGGGACTAAAATGAGAATTTCTGAAAAAAAAAAAAAAAAACGAAAGACAACCCTCAGGTCTTAAAATAAATGTCATTGCCAAATCCGTCCTGATTAACTTAAAGGGCTAACCTACATGAATTGTAGGTTGGTCCTTTAAGTTAATATTAAGCACTACAAAACCACAAGTTTCTATTTGAACAATTTCTGCCTCAGACATTTAACCTTTTCGCACTGTGAAAGTATTAGTCCTAAGTTTATCATGACTACCCACTTCAGTAGATACAACTTGACGGATAGCTCGCCCTAAGTACAGCTGCTTAGTATTCCGGCCAAGTTACAGAAATAAAAGAGAAAGTGGATTACTTTATAAGGGTGGTCAACGCCATCAAAAATGTTTATTGCCTGTCATGAAATTCAGAAAGTTGTGTATAAAATATTATTGGCCTGTATCTGAGCCGCTGTAGAATTAAAAGGAAAGTTCCCATACTGTGAAGGAAGAAGCATGGAAGGTTACCTAAACCAACTAGTGACCAAGATGCTGTCATATATTAAAATGACTTACTAGGTTGTGAATCTATAACTTGGTATTTGAGAAGTTGATTAAAAACCCCGGACCAGGACCAACCTTAGGACCTAACTCGTCATAGAAGATCAAAGATTCACCAATGACAAAGAAATCCTTGTCACGGTGAATCTTTGAAGCTTAACCATTATGCTGTAACCACGTAAGTCTGTGCTCTGCATAACCCGACCCCTCTTATATTCTTCTTCTATGTAAGATGAATCGGGTAATGCAGAGCTTTGACCAGTGACCCGCCATTTTGAAGCGTATTTTATAAGCATGATTTTTTCAATTTTCTATTTTACCCACTGTAGCGGTATCTACAACGCCACATGGAAACAACGCGTCATACTGACGTCACGCAAAATCCTGCATCTCGCAAGCAGAGTTTACCGCGCAACTAGCATAGATACAACGACCCGATATGAATTATCTGGCAGTTGCCCGCCAGACACAATATCTGTCTGGTCGGAGGATCCTCAGTTTTCTATAGAGTATGAGTGAGCTTTATACCCTGTTCCTCATACTTTTATACCACTACGAACAAAGAGTTTTTAGGGGATAAGTAGAGACCTAATAACCGCTCCTCCCAAAACACCCAACAAAATTCAGTACCTCCACTACTCCCAACTTTTCCATTATGCTAATCCGAAGTTACCGATACCTGGTAGTTTGGAAAGGAATTGGATTCGCCCCCTAGTGCCTTATTTACTGACAGTAGATGAGCCTCGATGTCGAGCAAATCTAATAAGTGATGGTGTCGGTCGGAAAACTGATTCTATCGCACTTTATTTACTTTTGAGAGCTTTTATTGGTACTCTTGTGAAGGATACGGGGTAAGCAGACGTGTAGGTAGGTAATGAAGTTTCAGCTTGGGTTCTTATAGTAAGAGGGATAGAAAATGAAGCTTGGTTATGTTTTTTCATCAAAATGGAACGAGTATATAAAGTTTCAACTAGATTTGCCAGAAGAAAGTTGTCTAAAATTATCTTGTAAGGTTTGACCTCCACAAACTTACAAACAGATAAGTGAAACTTGATAAAAGTTTCTAGGTAATAAAGTAGTTTCAGCTTAAAACATCAGGAAAACTTTGAACCCTTGAATTTTACCACGCCTTACAGTGGTCCTGCACTACATCCGATCCGAATCCAAGAAGTACCGGTCCGAAGTGACCATTGTCCTATTTGTATGAGGGGTTGCGCACTAGAGTCGAACTCTATACGTCCGAATGTAGAACATTCCCAATTAGGATTGAAGTCGGATCTTTAATTCGGATTGGGATCGGACGTAGTGCGAAACCGCTCTTAATCAAAGTAAAACTTCACGTAAACAAGCAATTTCCTAGACCTATAGGTCAATTGTTAAGGAGGTAGTTGTCTATTTTAATAGCAATCCACATCCAAAATCACGACATCAAAGAGACAATGAAGGGAGAAGTATCACAAAATTACAAACATTATTTTAATCAGTCTGTACAAAAATGTTCAATATCGCGGCGTTGGCTCTTTGACAGCGCTTACACATAGCTGGGTTTGTTTATACCACTGGGTTAAGTTTTGAGAGGTAGCGGCTGACGTAACTATAGCAGGTGCCAAGAAACCGACGAGAAATTAAAAAGGAGGGCTAAATTTATTGAAATTGCAACATATATTACCATTGGGCCATTAAATACTACCATTATAGTTATTGCAAACTTAAATAACGATCCGAACGTCACGTCAGTTAAAATATTTGAAGCTTAAAATAACCTAAATTCATGCAAAAACTTTTGGATTTGATAAGAGATTGCAGTATCGCTTTAACAATATCGGAAATAAATATCTAAACCATCAAGTAGAATCTTATGTGAAATCTATAATTTTATGATACGGACAACAAAGTTCGGGATTATAAGTAAAGTGGTACAAATATAAGCATAAACCTATAATAACCATAATCAGCCTATAATGTTCCCACTGCTGGAACACAGGCCTCCTCTCAGTGAGAGGGAGTGGGCCGTAATCCACCACGCGGGCCCAGTGCGGGTTGGCAGATGTCACATGTCTTCGAATTTTTGGTTCTAGGACATGCCGGTTTCCTCACGATGTTTTCCTTCACCGTTTTTGAGAGCAGTGGTGGTGAAATAATTTACACAAAGTAAAGCCCGGTCTGGATTCGATCCTACGACCTACAACTCGTAAGTCACAGCCATTACCACTTGGCCACCACTGCTCTCCTATAATACTCTGGGTCAAATGCGACAAGACCAAATAAAATTGGTCTTCGTTCCGCTCTCAGCCCCTAACTTAACACTACTAACCGCTACACGTTTACGCGTTTAAACCGCTTTTAAATCTGAGTTATTTTTTAATAAATACCCCCTCTCCTCCCCCCTCCGCTTACTGTTGCTTTAATCATTGGCAATATTAAAAAAAATCTGCTCCGCCAGCGAAATGCGCCGAAAAAACACGGCTCATGTTTGATTATGAGAGATTATTCATGCTCCTTGTGATGAGACAGGTCCCCGGCTGAGAAGACTTTTTGTATGTGAAAAAATGTCAAGTGGTTGATACCCTCTGGTAGTAATCGGTCAAGAAGATGACGTAATGTCTCAATGTGTAGGTATTAGCCCAGCCATGCTCACTTAAATGTCTCACTGATGGTGGCGCGTGTGTCGGATTGGATCATTCGGTTCCCTACAAAATGGTTGAGCTGGATGGTGCTGATTCACGCGTCATGTTTGTGAACGGGCGCCGTCGGTTGAGACTGGTCATCTCTTAACTGCCAAGACTTATTTTTAATCTTATTTCTTGTATTGTTTCTTCATTTGTGTTTTTTTACATTGTTCTCACATAATTATATAAGCAACAAGAATTGTACCCAGGATTTTGTAATATCTTGATTTAAAAGAGTGTCCATGGAGTTTCTTGCCCGTTCTTCTCCATAGATCTACGCTTTGGAATGGGCAACTAGCTTCAACTTTTGACTAACTGACCGACTACTAATTAATTTTGACAATTCAAAAGTGCCTGTAATGGTTTAATTGAAATAAATGCTTTGAGTTTGAGTTTGAGCCGCATCTGTCTGTGTAGTCAAATGTGGCTTCAAAACTACTCAATGTAACTTGATGCGGTTTTAATCATTATTCAGATATTTTTTGAGGAAGATAATTGTCTATTGAGTAAGATTTTGCAGGCAATTGTCACTCTACTGACCAGCTAGAATGCTGGTTTATAGGCTGCCACTGCAAATCCGGATCTCTATCAAACCTACTCTAAATACGGTTTAGTAAGATGTCTTGCATAGGGGGCTACCCCTGGGAACCTGGTACCCTTTAAAGGACAACCAGAAAAGGCTGTCGACCCGTTGAACTTTATGTCAAATAAGCAGTATATAATAAATCACAATTTTGAAATGGCTGGAGACTTATTTATTATTACGTTAACTTCTTATTCTTAGTGAAATTCGCAAAGAATTTATAATAATATCACTCATAGTCATAAGAAAGCAAACATTTCGTAAAAGTTACGAAATGTTCGAACTGTAGATAGAAAGACGAAAGAAAGAAAGAATCATTATTTATTCTGCACAAATATAACGCACATTACAAATAAAAAAAGACATGAAATCTCAGATCTTTCATAGGTCGGAAATCCTAAACTCATTACCAATATTTATTCTAACAAATACAGAGGTCGTTCATTCATTCACTACATAACCATTGCATTTACATAAATATTGTTTTACACGCTTTAAGCAAATAGCATTTAGAACAGCGGAATTTTCTATATTTATATTTAAAGTTTAATAAAAGCGTGTAAAGGATCACGTGGGTTTCGCTCCGCGTTCATATATATCAGAGGACGCGCTAGTACACAAAACGATGGCAATTTGATATTTTATTTAATAACGCCTGGCTTGTGGTGTCAGGATATACATCACGCAATTTACAATTTAATTTTGCTGAAAGTCTAGATTAAAATTCAGGAATACAAGCTTTAGAATGGCTATGTTGATGATTACAGCTTGATGCATCTAATACGAAATTGAAGGCCTACTTTTCCAATCAGCTCTAAGAAGACAGATCAACAGAAGGTTGCTGAAATCACTACGATTTGCAGACAAATTGGTGATCGATGAATGTTTAGTAGACAGCTTGTGAGCACACAGCTGCCTATTCTTTTGATGTGTCAAAACCGCATGTTCATCAGCAATAATTGGACTTTTTTTTTTTTCTCGCGGTGGAAATCCTCATGGACTTCCTCTATCGTGGGGGTGACAGAGGGGCATGCCGGACTCTTACCGGTGTTCCACCTCTACCTATAGCCGGGGGTGCGGGATTCGCAACAGCATTCTGGACTGGGTGATTTTGGTCACCACTCATGCTGCTCATCACATTTTTGCACCAAACTTGAAGTTGGAGACTCTGACAACATGGTGACTTTATTACGAAATCTCTCCAGAGCTTTCTTGGCGTAGCGTATCTGTAACTTGTAACCACTACCTCTCACAGAGAGAAGGCATGTGTAGAATATTATAATCTGATTATTATATCTATTACCTAAGCTTTATGAAGGTTTGATTAGGCGTGTCAAAAAAAATATTTTGCTTCCATAATTTTATAACTAAATTTAGAAATGATCAATACTACACTCACATGTAACGTTTGCCTACAAATAGAATCTCACAGTAAACGAAATCCCCAACATGCTTGCGACGCAACCTTCCAAGAAAATAGTCACCAATTTATTCCATAACAATACCAATTTCAGTCCCCTTATCCACCATCCTTCCAATTTTTAAAGCCATATACAATTTGGGAAACACTTCCGACGAACTATCGGAACGCGTACGATACTTTATCGCGTTATAATAGGGGTGTTCTTAGAGTCGGCGGTGCCGTTATAGGAGGCAAATTGCTCGAGCGATACTTTGAGATTGTCTCAAGGTGACTTTGGCTCTTTATGGCGAATTTTGGGCTGTTTCTGGAGGATCTGGTGGAGGTGATCTGGCTGGATGATAGTGTGAGGAAATAAAAAGGGTAATGGGGTAGATAAAGATTAGAATGTTGTAAACATAGTTGGGTAAAGGCTAGGCAAATGATAATGATGGTGTTTGGAAAACGAAGTTGAAAAAATGGGTCAAATCTACCTATATCAAATCACACGTCGCTAAGTTCTCATACAAACTACATTACCTAGAAATAAAATTGTCAGCCACCATTTTTATTTCTCGCAGCCATCCAAATAAACACA
This sequence comes from Amphipoea oculea, assembly GCA_945859645.1. NCBI lineage: Eukaryota > Metazoa > Arthropoda > Insecta > Lepidoptera > Noctuidae > Amphipoea > Amphipoea oculea. The sequence continues at coordinate 656,518 of OX243883.1, read as the reverse complement.
TGACTCAAACCCTCTTTCAACGGTAACATCCGTCGATCGCATTGTAAACACTTCCCTCCCTCAGCTTAAAAATATTCAATAATCCACGAATCCCAAGATGCAAAGGCATCGCGTCATTTAGCAGCGCCATCCACCGCGATCCCCGATCCCGTACGATCATCCCCTTTCCCTCCCGATCTCCTGCGATCCCGTGCGAATCCCCACGGACTCACTGCTAAGCCCGCATTTGCATTTATGAATAATGTCCCACAAATACACGTATGTGTTGATTTTTTAAGATACATTTCTTGGTTTATATTTTTGTCGTATGCTCAGACCGGGAATGTTTTCTACTTTTCTATTTTTGTACGGGTTCGATGAATGTTTCAGTTTTAGTTGTTTATTTTTAATGGAGTTTGTTTCTGAGACAGTGTGTCTGATATTCATGAGTATGACTGTGCCTATGTCAAAAGAAGTCTCTTCAAGCTCCAGATTGTTGCAATAGGACCGAAATTACGTAGTATGTATGAACTTCCTAGTAAAGTATTCCATCAATCCAATCTTCCCGTCTTTTCACCTTCTGTGTAACGGGGTTTAAAATAATCCTAAGAAAACCCTAAGATCATTAAACAAAATTCCAAAAATGTATATCCATATAGCAACATTAACAAGATCCAATAGAACAAATGTTGCCAGTAAAGCATGGCCGAAGCGTCGAAGATAGCGACAAGGTGACAGGGCGACGTCGCCGTACTCGTACAAAGCGACACGAACGTTTGCGATTCGTCGCGTCGCCTTTTGTCTTCGTCGCTTTGTACTAAGGATTCGTAGGTAGTTGCCACTTGCGAGTTTTTAGGGCTTACTACAGTGCTGGCAAAGATATAGAGTAACTTAGTTATTGTCTTTAAATTAAAAAATAATCATGCACTAATACTAGCAAAATAATTTGACGTCACGGTAAAAATAATGCTCGAGCAGTCTGAGCGTGTGTAAAAAGAGTTTCTTGTCCTTTCTTCTCCATAGGAACCTACTAAGCTTTGGTATGAGCAACAAGCTTCATCTTTCTGACTGACCGACTTCTTGACAATTCAAAATCGCCTGTAATTGGTACCTATAATAGAAATAAATGCTTGAATATCTGCTGGCGACTGTCGCGAGTTTGATTCACTCGGAAAGAAATGTTGTAAGGCCTATATAAATTTAGTTTTTGTTTAGGATATCTTTCCAGAAACGATTCCTAGTGCTAAATAGGACCAACACCCGCTGACTGGTCAACATTTTGCCTACTGCATGGGTATATTATTACAGCGTATTTCGTTTCTAAAACGTATCTCTCATTACAACTTTCGTTAAAGCTGCCACAAGTATACTTAGGTATATCAAATAATACAACCACCAAAAATATTTTATAGCATCGTATATCTTTAGCTACAGCCTTTGTTAGAAACTGTCACAAGTGTGATTGTAAGTTCAACACGATCTGCAGATCCTAGTGTCGCCGCCATCTTTGAGTCTAACCCAACACAGCTCACCTGGCTTAGGTGAGGAAACTTCTGTTTTGTGCTCGGAGTTCAAGTTTTGTATGTTTTGGGTCCGTTTAGTTGTTCTAACTGATAGTTTGAAATAGACATTTGTACTGTTGTGTAGATGGAAAGTGTATTGAATTTTGTTCTTATTATTTTTACCCTTAAGGTGGAACTGGTCGCGAGCACGAACTCACTGGTGGGCACAATCAATAATAAAAAAACAATACCTACCATGTTTAACTTTGGATCTACAATGTCAAACAGTGGAGTAATACCCTCCCGAAATTTGTAAGGAAAAAATATCGCCTAGTTGGACCATAAATGATGTCACTAAAATCATACCCATAATGCAAAAAAATATCCCTTATGCTATAAATCAACCCATCTGGAAACTACGTGGCAAAAATTGTTTATTTTTTATCTGAAAAGACGGATCCATTTCCTCGCAATAACATTTTTCTCTGTGAATTCAGCATTGACAAAAAGATCCCATCTTTCGCTGTATACTTTCAAAATGAAAAAGATCTTCAGTTCTTAGTTACAAAGACCTCGTGTCAAGGTCACTATTTAAAAGTACCCGTGAACGCACAAGAGGCGCCCTTTGTGTCGAGTATCATTCAAAGACGACCACTTTGCTAACCACAAGCAAAAACACAAAGCCACTGGACTTTCAACCTTATGATGAAGGACTAAGGGTCGATTAGAGTTTAGTGAACCGTAAACCACGCTGGTTTTGGTCACTCTGAAAGTAGGTGAGTACGAGTAAGGGATTAAGTCTTGAATTTTTTTGTATTACCTGTGTTTGGGGCGTGCAAGTTTGGCTTTTCACCGTTCAAATATGTACCTACTTTGCCCTGTTTCTATTTTAATAAGAAATAAAATTATAAACGAAAAACTACATAGAATTGTTGGTGGCAAACCCATTAATAGGAAAAAAAGACGGGTTGCACTCCGGGAGTGCCGGCAGAAGTGAAAACTTGAATATTAACGTTGAAATAAATCAATTAGTAATTGAATTAATATTAACTCATTTTTTTTTCACTATTTCTGCGTCACTTTTTTCATTAATAGATGCACTTTGTTCAATTTCCATATTTTAAACACTATACGAGTATACACGAATTTTAAGAATACACAGCAGTGTGGCTACTACACAGACGGTCGAGCCATCAGCTGTCCATCCATCCATCCACATCCACGTCCACCATCACCGTCACCGTCACCGTCACCGTCACCGACACCGTCACCGTCACCGACACCGACACCGTCACCGTCACCGTCAACGTCACCGTCACCGACACCGTCACCGTCACCGTCACCGTCACCGACACCGTCACCGTCCGTCCGTCCGTCCGTCCATCCATTATCGTGTCTCACTTGGTTCATTTCGGTTGGCGCCGCCGCCGTAGAAAGAGGGGGGGGGGGGGGGAATCTCTCCTGACGGTCACGTGTCCTGACGCGAGTTTAACATTTTTTCCCCATACAAAAAGTGTGCAACGCCGCTAAAGAAGTTTTCACTTCAAAAATACTTTTAAAGCATTTATCTGTAGTTTGCTTCGTAATCCCTTGTCATAAACATTACGAAAATGTTGTTGATTAAAGGAAAATTAAACACAAAACTAAACACACTAATATCACATAAGTTTCTACAACTCGAACATAAAATCCTAAATTCCACACTCATAAACAACAACTTTTAATGAATACCACATAATCACCGCACCTCTGACATACCAACACAACCCTCTACTATCATCCCGAGACGTAACTTCGGGTGTTTCCGCCAAACTTCGTAAACGTCACGTAATAATCGTAACGACATTCCCACATAAAGTGGTACAATAAAAAAATAACTGATATAAATTCAAAGGGGGTGAAAAAAGTCGTACCTACGTATTTAAAAGGGTTAAAACCCCAAGTTGGGTCATTACAAAGGGCGGATTAGGCTTGTTCTCTTTAAATTGGTCGGGGTCGGTCGTACCAACACGGCGGATTAGCGATGGCAAATAAATACGTCGCGGTCGCAGGGTCAGCTTTGACGGGCCTTCGCTATTGGCTATTGTTATTTGAGATTGCGTTCATGTTTACAATGTAACGTTTGTTCTGAGGGACGAGTTCGTTATGGAATAATTAAATGGACATTTTTAATTCAGTTAATATTTTGATGAATGAAAAATATGACGTTACACAAAACATTAAATTTATTTTTCGCTTTTTTATACATAAATGTTTATTTTATTTCAATATTGAAACAGCTCTCTCTTTACCATTATGATAAAAATAAGACTTCCACTATAATAGGTAGGTACAGCAATACCTAAGTATCTACTTAACAATATTAATATTGTAACACTGGCCCGTGCGTAGTTTACAGAAAATTAATTGGAAACAAGCTGATGATGGTTTCTATTTGAACTATACTACTCACCACCGTGCTAAAGTAAATTTATAGGGTATATTCTGCTAGGGAAAGATTCAATTAAACAAGTACCTTCTTACACAATACAAGTTTATTGGAATTAATACATAATTAAGGCACACATACAAACAAAGTGGCGAGCCACTAAAATAATGCCTCTTTCCCTGCTACTATGGCATTCACCCACACAACTAGTCTCCGTACCTAGTGGTATGGGTGAAAACCTGCATGAGACAAATAGCAGTTTCTCAGAGTCGCTATGCGAGTCCGCGAGGGAATAGATCAATAACCTTACTAGCTCACGTACATGTGTCGACCTATTTGGACTGTGCTCATATGGGGAAAATAACTAATATGCTAAGCAAACCCGAGACACAATATCTTACCACAACTGGTCTTAACACCTAGCCTTTTTACAAAAGGCCTAACTCTCTCATAGGTTAAATTATTATCTTACACGGATAACCTCTCAGTTTTGAACTCAGTTAATACCAATCAGTTAAAAGTCTCTCAGTTGACCACATTCAGTTCATACCAATCAGTTAGTTCTGACCTCAGTCAGTTGACGGATCGTCGGTCCTTGGCTTCGCTCACAGGAGGTTCCTGTGAGCACACGCGAACGCGGCCTACGGACGAGATGGTGACGCTTTCGTTACCTGGAGCGGCGTACTTCCCTCATAACCGGGAACCGGCTAAGTAAGGCCTTCCTGAACGTCGGATGACCACACCGCAAGGGATAACCTTAAAGCCGCCTGCGCTCTGATGAATTCCAAATCATCACATAACGGCGCAACATCCAGGCATCAATTTAGCTGCGCATAGCACCAATTAAAAGAAGGCTAGCATAACAAGCCAGACAGGATTCTGCTCTTACTGGATTATATTAAAACCCCATCGGGTTATTTGGGCACATCCCGTTCCTCTCAGGATATAAAGTCCCTCTCAAACAGCCCCCAGGCTCGTGTTCTTGGTCGTAAAAGACCGGACACGGAACACCGTTTTTTTCCAAACCAATCTGACAGTTTCTCGAATAATCTTCCACAGACTATATAAGATTATTATCGATTTTTATCCTTAATACAATCGTCTATGTTTTTAATTAAAAATATGGTGAATTATGTATGTTTGTTTATTTGTTTTAATTAACTGTTAAACTGCAATTAATTTACTAAACACAAAAAACCGTCTTTGCGTAACGTAAACCACCATGTCAACCGCTATTCCACGACAGGTGTCGCTAGTATTAGTTTTGCAACGTCACAATATCACAAATAAAACGGAAAACCACAAGTTTCATAAAGTTTAATTAACTCGTTATAATTTCACACTCGCTCACTTCAAAAGGGAACATTGTGTGGTTAAACGTGTTTTAATAATTATAAACGGACCAAACGCCTGCCGGTTTTATTATAGCAACGTCACACAGAGAAGCTTGTTGCAACAGAATGCGTTTGTGCCAAAAATATGCAGGCGCATGTAGAATGCTTTGAGAGCGATGTTTCTTTATTATCAGATAAAATTACTACGTGAAGTAAAAAAACTACCTTTCCACGAGCCAGAGTCGACCCGTAATCTAGATACGAATTGGTCGAAAATGCTTTTAGCACTAATCGAAAGCCAAACATCGAAAGGTGAACAGTAGTAACATTATTACCCCAACAAGCAAGGTACTCATTAAGCGTAAAGTAAAACAAGAGTACAAAATGTAAAACTAAGCACTAAAACGTAATTTAATTAATATTATAATAAGTACCCACTAGTGTTGTAACCATTCGGGACATTACGGGCTTTCAGTGCGAACACAAAAGGATAAAGGGATTTATTGTTTGACACGGACCTTTACATTTCCATTTATAATTAGAATACAAAATAATGAACAGGTTGTTGTAATCGTTTGTAATGAAATGTAATTCAACACATCGAGCTTTAGAAAGAGACAATCACACACATGAATGACTGAGGCGACACTCTGCAAAGTAGATTCTTTGCTAAAATCTATACTTAAGTCTTATTAAAGGTCGGGTTCTGTAAGTACTTACGCACCTATTAAACCTAACAAACAATAATAGTAAATTGATGTTTTAGACAACAAGATAGGTACGTGATAGCTTTCGGTATGGTAAATTAAAGAATTCAAAAGCTTCACATTATTATAACTTTTCTTTGAACCAAACAACAAGTAGTCGCCTACTTGTTGTTTGGTTTAAAGAAAAAAAGTAAAAGTATCGCTACTTTGACAGATGCTCAAGGAAATATCGTGACCTAAAAAGTAATAAACCTACGCTGTATACATATTATAAAAGAAAACGTATAACATTCCCCGGCACACATGATGAAAATAAGGCTTCGCATATGGATTAATGAATAACAAAGCCAACGGATCAAAAACACAAAATATAAAGCAAGGAACGGTGACATTTAGAAAACGGAATATTTGAGCGTCCCAAACGAGACGTCATGGCGGAATTAAAGTCCCGGAAAATCGGGACACGTGTGACGGGACTGGAGTCATTACACATCACTAGTTCCGACCTTTTACTTTAATATTCATATTATTACGGAGAGGGCAATGAAAATTTAACGTGGAGAAGTAATTATGAAGCCGACTGAGATGAGGGTTCCACTGTCCGACCTATTTCGTGTACGTCCGTTACGCACTGCCACACTGTCTGAATCGATAATTAGAATATTCTGCTTAATCTATGTTGACATCAGTATCTACATAACTGAGCTTATGCCTATTATTAACTTTGACAACATTTTCGGAGTTTCCGAAAATAAATTCGTTTTGTTTAGAGGGCTGAACAGAGTTTGGAGCTTTTGTTTGTTCCTACGTAAGTCGGAAGATAAAGAAAGAAAATTATCCAAAAATATATCTTTACACCGTAGGCATACATGATTGTCCTTTCATTGAAATGTAATTACACAGGTTGAGTATATTTATAAAAATATTTTTGAATGTATTTGTCAGTCATAATAATCACTAAATAATTATTAATAAAAAAATGTACACAAAAACTAGTAGTTACTAAAAGGAAAAGAATAGATTACCTAGCACCATCTGGTATACAGTTAAATATAGTCGTATATTACATATAGAAAAACTGTTTCCGACCCGATCGGCGACCCTATTGTCCTGAAATAACAACAACCATTTATCCCATAAAATACTTTTAAAATTCAGAAATATTAGGCCAGAATAAAATGAGCGCCTGAAAAATTATACTTGCAATAACAATACTGACATTCGTTGCTATAAGAAAATTATCAGGCGCTCGGGAAAATTGTTCACTGGTTTGTAGCTACGTTTTTATTACTATTACATCAAGATTACCTTGTAGCTTCCGAAACGGCTATTAGGTGCAATTAATGATTCACCTTTATCGTCATGTTGCATTGAGTGTGAAAGGAAGCAAGATATAATTTTCATCAATATGTGCAGTAAAAACTGTGTAGAATTGCTAGGAACTTTTTGTCCATGAAAACCACGTAGGTAACGAAGCTCATTTCTCTTAATCAAGAAGCTACCTAATAAAAACTTGTCTAAAATTCTCTGCATACGGCCTATATTTTACAATCACTATTTTTAAACAGTTCCCTTTTAAAAGGACATCTAAATTGTCATGGCTTCAGCAAATCAAGGAACAAACTGGCAGGAGCAAACACCAAGTGGTATAGACTTCAGCACCAGACATACCTCGACAAAGGACCACCGTAATGCGATTTGCGACTAACTTTGAGTCTGGACGCGCCTCAAAGGAGAATTAAAAAGCTGAAATGCCAGCCACCACCTTTTTACATTTGAGTACATTTTCAGTTTCACTCGCTTTATTTTATTATAGCACTTGGGATTGTTCTAGTGGAAGGTCTTGATTTTAAGATAGGTATAAAATATGCTGAAATAGGTTATGATTTTAGATTTTTGTATTAGAAATCATAACATTTTACGTGATAGAGCTAAAAATGTAGTCTTATATTAATTATTAAATCCTTCCATCACTACAAACATGTTTATTTCGGCAACAATTTAATTAGTTCTATTTTATGTTATAACACAGCTTTTAACCGGTTGAATGCCGTAATTACAGACACAATTAAAGTCATTGTGTCCACGTTTAAGCATACGAAGAGTTAAATAAGCATTTGGCATCATATCAATTAATGCTCTTTTCATGCACCACACGTTTGTTGGGAGTACCCCAGTGCGTGATGAGTTGCCGTAGTTTTGCTCATTTCATAGTCATGGCACACAGCAATTAATTTCGAGTTTTAGTGACATAAGGGTACCTTTAGGGGTCCCATGTCATTAAACTCCCTATAATCTCAGTATAATTACGAACATCCCAATCAAACAGATATGAAAATAATACTCATTTGAAGAGACCTTATTGATGTCGTCGTTAATTTTAAAATGGCGCGTGCACATTAATTTTATTTATTCGCTCCGATAAGGTGGTCAGCGGTAAATAATGGCTACAGATACGGGAAGCACATTCGTTGAAAGCTTAATAAAAATTGCTTCATGTGTTTTACATTTTAAACTCTTTAAACAGTAAAAATTAACAGGCATATTCAGGTTACATGAAAATTGTTCCACGTTTCAATATTTGTTTATTGATAAGTAATTTTTCCTACAAGAAAAGCCGAAGACACAGCTGAAAATTCTTGTTACTTTTCACAAGGTTTCAGAAAACTATTTATTCAAATCTGACATGAAATCTTATTTAAGCCATTGTAATTGTTTAGCCAAAATACTGAGACACAATCCTGTGATTTGACAGTTACAAATGTAAAAGCTCTATGAAAGTAGGGGTAAGTCAGCAATACACGCTTACTTATAGACAATTTGACGATGCTAGAACGAGAGTGATCTAAGTGACATTTTTGGCAAAAATGTAAAATGTCACTTAGATCACTCTAGTTCTAGCATCGTCATTTTACCTCCATAACATACTACCCATTGTAAACAAAACACCACCTACCCACAAACATAGGTACTTATATGAAAATCAGAGCGGAATACCGCAGCATACCTTCGCACCGCATGCCGCGGAGTAATGACATCGACGTTCATTAAAATTCCCAGTTCAAAGCCTGCCATTGTGGGCCAGCGTGTAGACACCTTCTACACCACTCATTATACACTGGTGCCGCCTGGATCCGCTTATGAGCTTTTAAGGGATAGTGCTCAATTGAGGTTGAGGTGGCAAAGTGAGGAGTTGTGGCGTGTGTTTAGTGAGCTTTGTCTTTTATTTAGTAGTTACATGTTTCACTATTTCCGAAGAGAAAGAATTTTTTACGTTTATGGGGGGTGGAGGGGGGGTTCAGAGGATCAGACTGGAATAACTCCATTGATTAATTGTTGGCCGGAAAACATAGTACGGTAATATCCGAACACCTAATGAAAACATATCAATAAAACTCTACCGTAGTGTTAATTTAATTTAATCTAAGCAACAACTCAACACGTAAGACAATAACAATTCAATCCGCACTCCCATCAAGCAGATGAACGCAAAGCGCCCCCAGACGTGTCCCGACTTCCAATCGAGCTACATTAGCGACTTCAACTCGAGCAACAGCGACTTCAAATCGAGCTACATTGCTCGAGAATTCGATAAACGCTCCACAAAAACAATGACCAATTAAAATAAACACGAAGCACATTCGTTGCGTCAGCACTCCACTGCGTGCAAATTTTGTTTGTCAACCCTATCTAGGACCAAACTAAATTCAAACCTAACACCCAGTGAAACGGTCCATTTTACCTCAACAGCAGTTAAACGCTCGAGATAACTTGAAAACCTCCTAAACTTGTCGAACTAATACTCTCTTCTTACCTCAAAATGGCTAAAGTTTGGCTCAATTCCCTAAAGACGTAAACAGCTTACAGTTGCGCAGTCAAATTCAGACTTTATTGTTGAGTAAGCAAGGTTTAATACCGTGTGGTTGCTTAAATATACAGGTTGTTACTAAATAATGGAGTAAGTTTGCGAGAGGGTGTTTTTGAAGTGCCCAGAGACCTGTTGAGAGGTTTGGTAAATTATTTTTTTTTATGTTGAGTAAATCGTAGAAGACGTCTGTTTTAATGTTCCGCCAAATTAGGTGGGTGTTGAGCTCAATATTTGAGTAATATAGACCGAGAATTATGATTTGTATTAGAATATGAATAATGCCAACTCAGCACTCGGAAAGTTTACTTAAAGTTTCTTAATTTAATTATAGTCACAACTTATAGTACGTAATACAACAAGAAAAATAATGAAATCACTGTTTAATCAACTTTTTTTATTTTTATTAAATATTCAAATATATACATAATTTAAAAAGCTAACAGGCTTAAAATAATAATATGTACAAGTATGTATAAAAAAAGGGAGGGTAAATAATCAATAAATAATCTAATCAATTCTTCTAATTGAATCTATATACGCTAAACATGTTCGTTGCTAAACAAACTACATAATAAAAAATGTACTTAGTTGAAATAATTCTAAAGATAGTAGGTACGGCACAATACGGTACGGAATAATTTAACACAAACTTCCGCCAGCCAAATCCAGAACATACTTCTACAAAATAAGAACATTGATTCTCCGGAAAACTATCAAATCGACACATTTCGTACAAACTGCCGCTGCCGAATGTATCTCAGTAAAAAAAACGAAGACGGTTAAGTAAGCACGCCATTTGTCTAACAGCAGACAATCTCCCCTACCGCGCGACGCGGCGCGTTTTTGTGCGATTTCACGCGACATTGTGCGTTTTAGCGAATATATTATTTTTTGTAACGTCCTGTATATGTGATAGGTGGTAATTTTTAGGGCTGTACGAATACGAATTGTTTTTATAATACACAAGATGTTATTTTATTATATGTTGGGAACTTGCTGATTCAGGAATATGAGAAAATATTGAGTGTATCTGTAAGCAGCTTACGATTCCGGAATAGGTAGGGGATTTACTTTCTACAAATAATGGTATTGACGTAGGATATTTGTCTATGATTGCCTTTTGTGAACTTTCATCGTCTACGTAGGCGAAAGTTTATAAAGAAGAAATAGGTTATCTGAAATGTTTCCACTGCTATTTTCAGAGAAACAATTCATCACAGAGTGGTTACAGGATTGTATAGAGGTTTTATTAACCTCTATACAATATTATAACCACGTTTCAAGTTATGACTGAGATCTGTCTCCAGCGTCAATCAGAAAAGTGTGATAACATTTAAGGATGTGGTACAGTACATCAAACTGAACAACTTCTCCACGGGACCAACATCGTAATAAAAATAATTAGCTGTCCCATACATTTGGGTCGAGTAGGTATTGAAGTTTTGTATGGGACTGTTGATAATTTTGCCACACCCTTAAATTTTACATCTCACTGATACATGCTGTAAAAGGCAAATAGCAGGAATTGTGATTGAACTAACCTATCGCTTTTAACCTAAACTACGTATTCCTAGAAGATCGTTTCCGTCATTTATTAATAACGAACGTTATGAAAATCTGTCATTTTCACCAGTATTTGACATTAATGTGTTAAAAAATGCTTTGTATTTAATATGACGGCCACCGCACATCTAGGAAACCGTAGCTTAAGTGACGCTATAAAAAATAGCTTTTTAGTTTGACAGCTCGGTGTTGCAAACACAAAAACATACCCTAATGTTGTCAGTTTGAAACAATTCTAATTTGCGCATTATTTATCGCTCTCTCTCCTATGTCGAATTACATCCACCTAAATACATAATATCTACTCTAATACTCATGTAACTAAAATCAGGGGAAGTAGGAACAATAATTCAACTTCGCTTCAGATGCATATCTGTGTGACAGCTCGTTAGAGGGGAGGCACGCCAGATACGGAGCACCTTGCCAAACGTCTATGAAATTACAAGAATTGAGAGAAAGAAACGAATTTTTTATCTTTTGAAGTTTTTTTTCAGCTGTTTTCAGTTCGAAGTTTCAGGTGTTTTTTTCTCCTCAGTTCTCAAAGTTCGATGTCAGTCTAAAATGAAAGTATTTAGAAGATAAATATTGCTATTATATTTTAGTAAATTACTCCAGAATATTATATATTATTTAGATTGGCTTGTCATAAAGTTCACTATTCATTTTATCTGTATATATAGTCACCAATGAGACCATTTTTATAACTATGGGGTAATTACGTAACACACAAACAGCAGGAATGGCTTTAATTTTGACAGTTCAACAACATTCATTGCGTTATTTACATTGCTGAGCAGACAAATTTTACCAACATGTTAAGCAATTGTTTAGTTATATCCTTCAAAATGGTTCAGATTATGATTACTAATTCAACTTCTTACGCTTTTAGGGAGCTGATCCAAAAAAAAAATCCCGTAACTGTAAGTACCTAGATATTATATAAATTTTGCTGCTTCCTTCTTCAGTAGCACGTATTCCGCTACCCCTATTGTCTTCTTTGATAAAAGAACAATACGTATATACCTAATATGGCCGACCTTCCAACATCTAAGTTACGTTACGTTTAGTACATAGAATTTTGTGAGCAGAGTGAGTGTTTGACCTCTAACCTCTCCGTGTACGTAAAAAAAAAGAACAATACTCATCGTGTACTCATGATATCCCATTACTTTTGTTAGACAGATGTGTAAAGAAACAATGGTTATGTAACTAACACGCGAGTTTAGAAGAAATTAGCTTTGTCGGAATGATTATAATTGTTCAATGTGAACCAGTTTCCAGTCTAGCCTTTTCCAAAAAGATAAACCAACTTCCGGACTAATTTACACACTTTTTGACAATTTGAAAGTATCTTTGTTGTCATTGAATTGAATGCTTACTTTGACCAGCAGTACTTTATATCACAACCCGAAGGATTTTGAAGGAAATTCCTATTACATTGAATCATATGTTTGAAAAATACGTCTGCTCGACAACGTTAATGACGCAATGAATTTTGTCGAATTGTCAAAATGAAAGGCATTGCAATTGGAAGTGTGTAACGAAATTACCCCGCAGGCACGGCTGAATCAGTAATTTTCATGAAGCATCAGTCAGACCTGAGACTGCATCTGACCGTCGCGCGTCGCTACAGATGAAAATCAACGACCTAAAGTTAAGTACATTTTCAGGATCTATAGTCTTTTGTATATTTCTCTCTAAATCTAACCTTTTCTCTCAATGAAAACCGTATTGTATTTAAGAAGCCATTTCTAGCCGTTGTTCGGTGACTTTTTATGGGAATCAATAGCAATAAAACGGGACGCTTGTGTAATGTTATGTAGATTCGAATTATTTGAGAGAATGCGTGTGAGAGATTTTAATCGAGCGGTAAGAGGGATGATTTGTTGCTTCTCCATACAAAATTACATTAATAATATGACGTAGCTTTTATATTACAAGAGATTTTATTATTGTACTAAAAAGCATTTACTGGAAAAATCCGAATAATACAGAACTCACCTACCTATGTATAGTCAACCGCAAGTCAGTGCTAACACTTGAACTACGAAAACCGCCCTTGCTGATCTTCGGAATAAAGACGCTGTCAATGGCACATTGACCAACACGATATTTTACAATAAATTCATAAACAATTTGTTTTAAAAAGCGTTTATTTTCACTCAATATATTACAACGAATACGAACATTAATTTACATAATTTTTCAAAATACTACTTTGCATTGAGCAGATACGAAACGCATCACGTACAGAATCTTATGATGCGTTTTATTCTGTTTAGCATACGTCAGAGCATTCCTTTACTCGAACGGTTGAGTTATATCTTTATTTGATATTCAAAGAGAATGATACATGAACATAATTTGATGAATGTGTTTAAATTGTTTGAGAGGATAGGTATTTTTTATTTTTGTTACAAAAAGATTCTTTATTTGAGGGCTGTAGGTAATAATTGGTTTTATTACTTAGTGGGTGGATAGAAAATGACTTTAGAACTTATATTTCAAGGCCTTTGAAACCAGAATACTGATATAAAATACGTAATAAACCTTAATTAAAAGCAAATCCTAAACAAACCAAGCTAAAGAAATTGTGTTAATAACAGCAGAGCCAACACAACTTTATTTCGCTAAGAAAAAACATCTCCGTATTTTTTCGAAACAAATTCATAAAAAATGTTACGTTTAACATTTTATAGCACTAAGTTTCGCAGCCTCCTTTAATTAGTTCATTTTGAAACCGTCAGGTGTCGCCAGCGGCGCTACGAGTAAACAAGTTTCATTACAAATTCTCCAGGGGGCGCCTGTCGAATCTTCACCCTCGTGCTTAGCCCAGATGATTTGCAAAAAAGTGCCAAATTACTTCGTCGTGTCGAAAACAAGAAATGTCCGAAACACTGGCGAAAAAATTCGGTGAACAAGCACTTTTAGTCCCCAAGTATTTAGATGAAAACATTTGTGTTCGTAACGACGGAAGTTGCAGGAATTAAGTCGAAGGAAACAGCGCTCATGAGGAAAGTTTTGTATGAACACACAAACGTACAACTACTATAGAATTAACACAAATATGAAAATACTGTAAAGCTATGAACTGAAAACGGAACTTTCTAATTCATTTTTTTAAACACAGCTAAACTATTAAATTTACTGGCAAACAATTTGTTGAAACAGTTGCAATTTTCGACCAAAAAACAGTTTCCTATATTTATCGATCTACCTATATCATTTGCTATGTGTACCTTAAAAATCTATTCGTATGTCATATTATCCATTTTAAACATCTAACAAAATAGGAATACTATCTCAAAGATCCAACTACATAACAAAGCCACGAAATCCAATAACAAATCCTATTTCGAAAGCGACTAGCATTTGTTTCAAAATAAAGCTTAATTTTAAACGCAGCATACTCGAGTAAAGATTGTGGAATCCTGTTAACCGGCTGACGACATAATTTCCAGGGTAGAAGGGGGGCAAAGGGGGGTACCAGGTGGGATTCAACCCCCTATACACTCTATTGTTAATGCGTTCGTTTATTAGGTAACCTCTGGTTTGTGCATTCTGACCTAATTTTAGAGGGAGTTTCGGTTTTTCGTGCCGTATTACTGGGAAAAAAAAGTGCAGGTGAACACTTGTTTTGTTTTTTTTTTCGCATTTCCGTGTGTAATTTTTAACCGTGTCTTTGTTCTTTAAATTCAATTATTTCCTATTTCCACTTATCATATTATGTGAGTTGATGTGAGTAATAATAAAGATATGAACATAAAATATCTCAATGACATTTAAGTCTGTGTGAAAACATTGATTATCCATAAGAAATTCTGCTAATTCATATTAAAAGAAACATTTAGTAAGATTCTATTACGTACTATTGGTATTTTAACCATAATGGGCCTCGCCAAGCGGTTGGTCGACTCTTCACGTGACCAAAGGGCTGGCCTATTTTTTGGCCAAAGAATCAGCATTGCCTTACAATATGGCAATGTTGCCAGCCTTTTGGGCACTTTTCCAGCGACTGCATTTTTTTTTTGGTGACAGCGATGCGGACGAATTTTATGATGCCCTATGATTCTTATACATCCCTCCTTTTTATATGCATTTAGATATTATTATTATTACAAGACTGTTAGATTATTATATTATGTAAATATTATTGTTTGAAATCAAACCAAATGGGCCTTTCTAATCTCCTAAGTGTAATATAAAGAGCTTGCTTTATTAGTAACTCACACAGTTCAGTCCGCCCAGAAATTAGTTCTAGTTAGTTTCATACGAGAATCACAGAATTATAATAATATGTAATTAACTAAAAGCTAATACGAGTGAAGGTAGTAAGTTATTCAATTATGTAGAATTACGGCTTCTATTCAAGTTTACATGTTAATTACGTTCCATTTGACGCTGGAACTTCTAGTAATGTTAGGAGGAAAATGTTTGTGTTGAGGAAAATTGGAACGTTTCAATCTTTGTGGAGATGAAAACAATTAAAACATAATCTGATTACACAAGATTAACCAAGTCATTGATATAGTTGTCATTGTCACTACAGTTACAGTTTTACAGATAGGTAAAAATATACGATTGCCTCATAATTACAAAAAAAAAATTGAAGTACCCTGGGTAATGACCATGATATACCACTAGTCCGCCTAACGTCTGTGCCTACAGTGCTAGTAGTCTATGTAGAAGTTAAACAAGAGACTATGTGATATGTTAGCACAACATTTCATTTCTTGTTAGTCTAGTACTTACAAAAACTCTCAATTCAGACCGGTTGGCCGTCTGAAAAACTGAGCCCAAAACACAGACATCGCAACCCGCGGCGATACAGGCAACAAATCGGTTTGCTTAATGTGGGCGTAATTCAGAAGGACACATAAAACGGCGTACAATAAGGCCGCATAAGCCGACGGCCGATTGCGCCGCTCATTGTCACGTAATGTGCGCACAATATTGGCCTCTAAGCAGGCCTTTTTGTGCAGACAGAGATAGAGTAAGTTGCTTGATTAAATGGAGGTGTACCTAGTTTTAATTTTTTGAGTATGAATAAGATATTATAATGCTTACTTATTTCGTTACAACAAACAGTTGAAATAAATAATGTCTTCAACGCTGAACTTTTCCTCAATACCTAAAGCCAACTTTCTGGTAATTTTGACTAGGTTTGAAATGAGTTACGAAGACAGAGTCTAGGTCCTTTTTACATGAGACAAAAGTATCATAAATCAGTCATAAAAACACTGATGAATCATGTGAAAACACACCTAACACTCAAATTGTAAACCCACCTGGCATACTTTGAAGTATGACATTATCTAAGGGTTCTTCATAACACCGGTCTATACCGATCTCAGCTTCAAAAGGGCTGTTTACGATGTAAATTATCGTCTCGCATTCCGATGTCACCCGAGTTCACCCGACCAACCACAATAAAACCGCTACAAAATTCGTCCTCTCGCCAACACAGACATAAAGCCTCACAAAATCAGAGGCCTCAACGCATCGCATTACAAGATACGGCCACTAAAATAAATACATACGGAATGGTACCGCGACACGCTTTTAAATTCATGAAAGCAACGCACTCGAGGTGTCATTACAGGATACTGTACGTTTTTATTGAACAATAACCGTTCGTAGGTACCTGCAACAGGTGACTTCTAGCTGTAAAAACTTCCATCGACCCCTTTTGACCTAACCCTCACTAAACAATACAATTTCAACTTTATGTTTGAGACACTAAGGTTAGCATTCCACTGTGTTCACAAGTTGATTAAATAGAGGAAATGAAATCTGTTGTCCCGTATTTTGTTGGTTTTTGTTCAGTAAACGCCATCTTAATGGAATGAAAATATCTTCAGTTTAGAGCTTGCATTGCTTTTAAAATAATGAAGTAGTCAAGGAGATTAACTATGTTGATACACCTCCTAACCATAACAATACCTATTATGAAATGGAAAAAGAATATAATCAGTAACTTATTGGCCCTATTGCTACGAGTATATAATGAGTATGACACTTTAGAGAAACGCGATCAACTGTTTAATTTTTGTATTTCAGGTTGGCGCTAACTGGCAAGAGGACATTCTTGACCATAATTTGTTGAATTAGATTTATTGCTAACTACATACTTAAGATAGGTACATGGGATTATAAGATGACTTCAATGATGAACGTTACCCATTTCAGACGTAATATACTTATCAAAAGCGACGCCGATGTCCGAAATACACGACATGCGTCAAACTTTGATGCCCAAAACTTCGAATACCTACTACAATCTGCAATATTAGGTATAGCTTTAGTAAAGTTGTAACACATATCACAATAAGTTGTTCAAAACTCAAAAGTTTCTCATAAAATCGGAAGTTGTTCCCTTGCAAAGTTCGGTTATAATCTGCGAAGGCCTACATTCTTACAAAGTAATAACACATGAAATCGTTAGGTAACACGTCGCCTAAACTTGGCACAGTAACACAGTTACTGAAGGCTTCAGGTTTCAGACAGTAATTAGAGCAAACCCAGTTACCAGCCCACTCAAATAATAATTTTAAAAATTCACACCGGCTCGACCCTGTGTTGAGTACCCCTGGTTATATACACCAAGAAAATTTCAACTTTAGCCCACAAGTTATATGGTTGAAATTCCGGTGTTTTATTTTTATTTTAAAGCAAACATACGTACCTCGATTAAATGGGGTGGCTAATAAAAAAATTGTTTTATTAATATTGTTAACTTTTGATAATCTCTAAAGCAGAATCAGGGAGGGAATCGTGTTACGGGTTTTGTGAACTTTTAAGAAAATAGAAGGAAACATGATCTTTTTCCGGGAAGACCAACTTCAGGGCTAATATAAATTTTGGAAATAATCTTTTAAGTACCTACTCTTATTTCCTCTTTCTCGATTTAAAATAATTATTATGAACGTTTTCTATCAAGGTTTTCAACGGGTAAGTAGGTAGGTAGACACAGAAAAAATGTAAGCTCCCTGTCCCACTAAAGAAAAAAGCTGAATAGGAAAATAATAACAAGAATAACACTTTCTACTAATCCGTATCAAACTCCCACTTGTCCGGTAATTGGAAAGATTTCCGGATATAACCAGATTGTAGCGGTAACAGCCAGTTATAACCAGTTATAACCGCATTTCCTATTTTGTTTTAGAGGCGGAAATTGCGTGTTTTTCTCGTAAGAGCGCTATTATATTTTGATAGTAATTCCTTCGCGACGCGGGAATGAAAGAAATAAATAACTTGTATTGTATACTTATCTTTTGTGTGGTGCATGAATCGACGTGAAGAATGGGTAATTGTTTTGTGTAAATATTGGCTGGTTCCCTATTGTTGAGTTTAAGTGGTATCTTTTTGGTGGAAATTACTACACACTACATATGTAGGTAGGTACACAAAATGATTCAGCGCCTGAACTTTGTTTATAGTCACGGGTAAGTACTTTTTCGGTATGAAACCAATACTTTCAGGCCTACAAGATCATGTTCAAGGTCTTGTGTACGAAGATTTTCAAAAGATTTGGCGAAAATTCGTAATGTACAGGATAAAAATATGAACTGCAAACTTACATACACATTTATGCCTTAAAAACACGTTTATCACAAACCCCAATATTGAGGCTAAAAAAAACTAAAAAGCTTCACTTACGTACTACGTATCACAGCCTTTATCTTCTTAATAAGCACGACTTACCTGAAAAGAACAAACACAAAATTAATGAGTATAATCAAGACTAAATACTTTAATGATTAAGCAATGTATCATGAATACAAGAGCCTACGAAATAAATTCTCACAGGTGTGAATAATTAATTATCCAGTTGCCATGGCAACGGATAGTATTGCCAGCATTGCCACTTAATCTGGCTGGCTGCTATTAATCAAGAGTATTTGGTGGAAAATAGCTTATTTAATAAAATATAGTCGTTTCATAATTCAGCCGTAAAGTTTCTAAGTAGATATTCTTGAGATCTTTGAGTTAAAAAATTATAATAACTAATTATTTTGTTTTTAATTCAAGTTCTGAAATGTTAAATGTTTTTTTTTTATCTTTCGAATCATGTTTCTAAAAATATTTGCATTAATCACGAATTCACTGAATTCATTAACAGCAAGTTTATTTAAACTTCATTTGGCTACCTAATAAAATAATATTTTTTTCCAAGGCAAACTTCTTTTTTATAAAGTTTTTCACAGCTGCATAGTATATATAGGTGTAGGTATCTCACGCATAATAATGTTAACTATCCAATTAATTAAGACCATCTGAAAAAAACGAATGAATCTCCTTAAAGACATCAAAATAATAACTATTTCGTTTATCTCTGAAAATAACAATTTCCATTTCCTGAGCGTTTTCAATCGACTTCACTGGGATCCGGCTCCGCTACGGCATTATCTTTAAAAACCTTAATAGCCAGAGATTACGCATATTATCCGGACTTTACCCGAAGTTAAAACATTGTAATACCGTTTACCTTGACTGGATACAAAAATAAAACTGTTTTATTTTCAATTTGATGTGGAAAATATGGTAAGTAAATGTTTTGAGTTTACATTTTTTATTTTAGAATAAGGTTTGTTTAAGCCTGTATTCTTACATTGTTATATTAATAAAATACTGAATACTTTCACAGGGCGCAATTAAGTGGAAATGCCGTGGTTTACGTAGCGCTATAAAGTTGTTTAGACGCGTGGCTAAAATCGGAACCCACGGCGCCATCTTGGTTTTTAATACATTTACAAAACAACTGCACAGATGTTTACCAACACGGGGGGCTCCCCGTCAACGTCGATCGAGCGACAAGAGTTGTTTGCAGCAGTGTAACAGCGGTACCGATAATTGTACCTTATAGATCCAGTTTGTGTTACAAATTCAATTAAGACCCTCTTTATGTTAAGGGTATTGTCTTCAAAGCCAATCATCTGATGCTGCTAGTCGGCAAGACAGTTAGCAAAATTGACTGCCCAAAAAAATATTAAGATATATTTTCTAACGTCTAAACGATCTACGTTTCAAGTTCTACCCGAAAAAATTGGAAAGGACCTACTAATAACAGATAACGCAGCTAAAAAAAAACCAATGGCGAGGCATAAACATCTTAGCGACGAATTACCCGGGTGTTACGGGTATTAGCCGCCGGTTTACCCGGGCGAGCCAGGTTTAGTATGCATTATACCCGGCTTTTAAAATTAACCGCAGGCTTGCAGCTGTAATCACTTTACGTTGCATTGTAGTTACTGTATTGTAGATTACAGTTCACGTTACTTTCAAGTTATTGATGATATGGTCACAATGACAGCTAAAGAATTAGATTTTATACATGGGTCAAGAGATCAATAGAATTCCTGAATCTATGAAATAAAGGTATAGGGATTCTTGCTGGAGGAGGCCTGTGTTTAAAAGTGGGCGTTCGTGTTGCGATACAGTAATAGCTTGAGATTTGCATGCCTCAAGGCGTAATATGGTTGATCTATGCTCTATTTTTTTTTTAACAACTTTATGTAATTACCCATATTAGCAAATAAATTATTTTGAATTTGAATTTTCAGTGGCTATTATGACGATGGCCTAAAGCCTTACCTTTGAATGTATGATTTATCTCAGTAAACACACGAGCAGTCTTCAAGAGCCTACGTTAAATAAAATGAAGGTAAACAAACGCAAGAATTCACACATAAAACATCTCTTCACATAATTAGCCTATAATGTTCCCACTGCTGGGACACAGGCCTCCTCTCAGTGAGAGGGAGTGGGCCGTAATCCAACACGCGGGCCCAGTGCGGGGTCACCATCTCTTAGTCGTTTATTTTTCTCTTTTGCCCTGAAGTTTGCCAAAAGTCACAAAAAACATTTAATCCCTATACCATCTACAATATAACAATGCGACACATCACAGAATACAGAGAGTGTTAATAAGATGGTGGCAGACGGATCGATAGCGAACTAAAATTGTAACCGCTCGGCTCTGGAGTACCTACTCGACCACTGGACATGTACGCTGATTGAGATGAGCAAGAGACGTGTTTTGTAAAAGGTTAATCTGGAGGGAAAGGGACTAATTTGGAAGTTTTTTTATTCTGTTAATAAGATAAGCCGTTATTCTCGGCTGTAATTTTTTTTCTTTTTTTTGACAGTCATTACGGGGCGTCAGAAGCCCGCAAGTGGGACAACCAGTCTTACCAAGAGAATAGAATACTCTTTATTATGTACGAGTACACCATATAAATTACAGATATTAAATATAGAAACAACAGACATTATATATTATCCAGTAATTGGGTTGTGGAGGTCAAATATGCAGTCGCTCCATGTAAAATACTGGTATTCAGCTGCATCCGGTTAGACTGGAAGCCGACCCCAAAATAATTGGGGAAAAGGTTAGGCAGATGCTGATCATAAATCAGCAGGTTACGATAGAAAACTGATTCAAATCCAGATTCGATCGAGCGTATTTTGTAAGACACAGCATTTTGGTCTAGTGGTCGCAGGCGTGACTATTGAGCATCGGGTTCTGGCTTCAATCCCCGGGACAGACAAAGTGATATGGGTTTTTTTTTAAACAAAATCTGAGCCCCTGGACTTAGCCCCTGGTACTCAATAAATGCTACAAGCTACTCTCCCTATTATACTAAATTGTGGTGCCCGACATGTGAATGCAATTAAGATTTGAATTGAATTGAAATAATTGGCGTGCGTGTACAATATTTTCCTCTGCCAACAATTTCGGGGAAAACACTTCATGTTTGTAACCAAAATACACGAGAACACTTGTTCCCAACACACAACTAACCCTTCAACTCAAATATCCATGACTAGTTCCTCAAAACACTCAACCCTTACAAAAAGAGGCGTCTGTTGGACCCACACGCGTAATTAACTGGCAATTGCTCCATTACATAAACCCTTTTAGGTCTGCTTTGGTTATTATGTGTCGCTTGTCGATTACCATTGTCGACCGCGGTAATGTCGGTCTAAGCGACCCTGTTTATCGAATTCTGTCATGTCATGTAAGTACCAGCCTATAATGTTCCCACTGCTGGGGTACACGCCTTCTCTCTGTAAGAGAGAGTGGGCTGTAATCCACCACGTGAGCACAGTGCGGGTTGGTGGATCTGCGAATTTTTGGTTCTAGAACATGCCGGTTTCTACGATATTTTCCTTCACCGTTTTGAGAGCTGTGGTGCATGATTAAATTATTTACACAAAGTAAAGTGCCTGGCTGGGGCCGAACCTACGACCTACAACTCGAAAGTCGTGGCGGTTTTCACTGGGCCACCACTTGACTGCTCTACTGTAAGTATGACTATGTCTGTTTATGCTATGTAAGCATCAGTAGATTTAAATCGTACACGAGTAAAGTACATATCATTAAGTTCCCCAGTAGTTAAACCATGTTTTTAATTAAACTTACCGCATTCATTTGAGAACGGATGAATTATTATTTACCTTGTTAAAATGGTTTTCGTTGAAATTGTAGTATGTATGAGAATTTGGGATGTTGATTTTATTTCTTTGAGTAAAGATCATTTAACTTCTCTAACTGTGTTGCAAACAGGGATTTTTCAATATTTACTGAACAACGGTTGTTCTCGTAAACCTATTTGAATCCTTGGTGGTAATATTAAGCTACCTGTATATACTGTCTTATCATCTTCAGGCTAATAACGACCCCGTTCCTTTCTGTTGGTTTCCAAACTCCGCGCACACAATAACATTAATTCTATTATCTGTAACAGCCTAACGACCCCAAACAAAGTACCTAACAACTAGACGAGATAAAATGTAATATGATAAAAGCTCTCACAAAATCCAAGAGCTTCTAAAAATAGATTACTTACCAAACGAACCACAATGTAGACCACAGCTGAGCGTAACAAAGGTTCATCCATTTAACCCTAAAATGGTAGGTAAATAATTTTAAAGTTAATAATTAAAATTGTCGGCCGCAAACTGGACGGACAGAGAATTCAAATGAATTAAATGCAGCGCTGGGTATGAATAAAATCAACCGCCGGTCGGAATAATGTGAGCACTTTGTATGCAAGTCGTCGCAGGGAGATAGCGGCGCGGGCGCGGCCGCCGGATATTGTTAGCTATTGTTCCGGTTATTTCTAATATTAAATAGTTTACATTTTATGCCGTTTTGCTTTGGTCGTTGTAGAGGGGCTCAAATAGGTATTAGAATTTCAATAAGTTTGAAATTGAGACACAATTTAGATGTGAGCTTTAGTAATACACACTTTACAGGAACTAAAAACTTCAAATACAGTTTTACACGTAAGATGCGCCCCTGTAAACCTATTCAATAGAAATGCACTTCATTGTTCTTTTGTCACATCATTATAAAGTCTAGAATTCTAGATGATGATAGTAAATAATATTTCAAGGAACGTAGCTACACAGTAATTGTAACTTACATTCCGACTCCAACAAATGGCAAAATTCCTCTAGTATTACTCAGTATTCCGCGCGACGTAACTATACAGTCCATTTCTAGACATTTTTCAAACAAAACACGAGCACAAATGTAGATCTACCCTCCCTACAATATTCATTTACATTCACCCACTTATTTTTGCAGCTATGAATTATAATTCACCGCAGCTCCGCTAGAGGGCCGCCAGTAGTAATTAAAATCAGCCGATTGTTCTGCAATTTACTCTTAGTCTTTACTGATTTCATATGATTATTATTCAATAAGTTTATAATCAAATTAAGCTGGTACGGAAATTAAAAGAAATTGCAGGGTGCAAAACAAATCCATACTAATATTATAAATTCGAAAGTAACTCTGTCTGTCTGTCTGTCTGTATGTTACCTTTTCACGCCTAAACCTCTGAACCGATTTAGATGAAATTTGGTATAGAGATAGTTTGAGTCCCGGAAAAGGACATAGGATACTTTTAATCCCGATATTCCCACGGGATCAAGACTTATGCGGGTGAAACCTAAAGCTAATAACATGAGTTTAAAATCGCGCCTTCTTTACAAGGAGGTAGGCAGAAAATGCAGAATGCCACCTGCAACAATGTCTACATAGTCCTTTTGCTTGATTTACGTTAGTACATTTGGTCGGACACTCACGCCGATTGCGAGTACTACGCAGTTGACCACATGGTCAGGTTTTAATCCATAAAGAATCTAGTACCTACGTATACCCTTTTAGAAGGTACTGTTAGGGTACATACCTAATACACTCCGGTACTGCGATACGATCATCTGCAGGCTCAATCACTCGATAAGTACAGATTACATAGACCTTCCTCAGAAACTAGCCGTCGCTCCTACAAAGCCTTCACTATGAGACGGTCCATATTATCGATTCCGTAACAGATGTGACCGGTCCAATATCTCTTCAGGTTCAACCTAACGGAATTAAAGATATTTTCTATCAGATCCTACGCTATTATTCTTTTAAGATGGTTCAATAAAAATATCCCTTTCAGAAAGATCTGTAATAATAACCCAAAGTGATATAGTTAAACGCAAACAACTACTAAAGGCATTTCAAGGTCGTTTAAAACAATAGAACTAAGTTTTAATCCCACAATCCACAATAAAGCTAACAATAAAATGTTCCCGCGAAACAAAATGGCGTGTTTTATTGTAAAAGTTGAATAAAATCAGCGAGCGATGCGGCGGTGAGTAATGGGCACCTTTTGTTTGTGGTTAATTAGCGAGCGGCCGCTGCGGCCTGCGCCCGATACGCGGTCGCCGGCCCGCCGCGGGAGGGTTGACGCCACTACAATACGGCGGGCCCGAAAGACCCGATAGTTAGCGGCCGGCGTACTCAACGTGATCATGGTGCGGCAGTTTGAGGGTTACTTGCTGTCTACCTTTACGAGGCCGAAATAATTCCTGGAAATATTACTAGGTGATAGAAGTACAAGGCTATATTAAGTTAGATTAATTATCTATATACTCCTAGTAACCGCTGGGAAATAAAAAGAAACCCTGACAAAGCTAATTTTCTTCTAACAAAGATTGCAAAAGTAAATACGAAGAACCTGGTTAGTTAATAACGTTGATAATATTGCTGCAAACGTTTTGCAATTTAGAACAGAATTTACTGTTCGTGTAACGTGATTTTAAAACGGTTGCAATACGGTTCGTATTGGGATTTGGAATTTTACGATTCCAGTGAGCCGAAAATAAGGGCCATCTAAAACCTTTATGGACATGTCAGCTGGAAAATGTCGAGTCCTGATCTAAGCTTGCTCATAGTACCTACGTCAAAGAGAATAATCCAGAAACTAGTTGAAGTGTTCAACATACGAGTAGGTACTTGAAAGCGAGCTCGCTGATGACCGATCTATGTAGCTTATAATGTAGTAGCTCTTATTTTATGATACCTACTTGTTTTAAAGTTAATATCAAACATGGATGTGCTTTTAAGGTTACAAGAAGTGCTACTTAGAAATCCATAGTTTAGGGACGGCGTAGTGTTAATAAGAATGGATGACGTTGGTGCGGCTTACAGGGAGTTACTGTATTGTTGTCTGCAAAATCTACGCTAGTGTAGGAAAGTAAAGTTTTACATTCACACCCGGGGCCTGATTCTGTCTCTCATTAATTAATTATAGAAATCTGCTGTCAATTTTAAGTTTCTAAGATTTGATGACCAAAAAAAACAACAACCTCAGATAGCAAAGCTTTGCAATGCAGTGCAGCAGTGTGCAGCAGGCAATACAAGCAAGTTGTTTGATATAAAATCACGCCTGTAATCTTCGAAGCGTTAGGCAGAAGTGTGCTTATAGTACACCCTCATGTCGCCAGTTATGTTTAAGGTCCATGTAATAGCAGGCAAGCCTATTGCTATCGACCGGGCACAAATCCAGAGGCCTGGCCGGGCCGGGCCGGCTACTCAGAAACCCTTGACGGAAAACCTAACAACACTTTGCCCGACCTGAGAATCGAGTCCAAGGCCTCATACTCAGCAGTAGTGACCACTAAACCAGAGGCCAGTTTTATATAATTACTAATCTAGGTTACTACGCGATTTGAAAGCAGATGAAATGAAAAACCCTTTCAGAAACCAAGGCTTACACTTGCACAAGTAACAATTTTTCCGCACAGCCAGTGGGTTTGTCTTCGTTAAAACGCAGTGTGTGGCGCAAATGTGGCGTGATTACGGCTCACATTAGCGGCTTCATTAGAGCGCGGTCTGCGGGACCCGTTTCGTCGATATGTGGTCTGTGCGGCCCGCGCCAGTGAGAGGGTTACTCGTTTAGTTCATACTTGTGTCATCTGTGTTAAGGGGTTTATAATTTTTTGTCAGTGTTAGTAATATTTTTATTTCAGTATAATGACATGCCTCCTTAACATATTTTTTCCCTTTGATATTTTTTACCTTGAAGTTTGACATCTCAGTTGCCACAAAAAACAATGACAAAACAAAGGAAGAATCCACTGTGTTTATTCTTTGTTGAAGAGTCCCCAAGCAGATTGCAAGAAAAACTTCCCCCAAACCTATCACATTTTTGGAATCCCCCAACCGTTGCTTAAACTTAACCCTCAAAGCAGATTTCATACTCATCAAATCCAAAAGTAATCCAACACTTGAAAAAAAAAATTATAAGAATACAAAAAACATAAGAATTTCTTCAGAGTTTCGGGGGGGAATCAAAGGAAGCAAATGAGTAAGTAATTACTGCGGGCAACTCAAGCCGATTCTTTTGAGGGGAACGAAAAAAAAAATTCAGGAAGTGTCCGACAGATAGGCCGGATGCACGCGGGCGACTGTCGCCGATGCGATTAGTCGGCGACGATTTTTTAGTAGAAGTTTTATGCTTGGAAACGAGAAAGGTATTGGTTACAAGCAGCTTTGTAAAACAAAAATAACGACAGCAAAAGGGTAAAAATTGAATTAACTCTATTCTTTTTTAGACTTTGGTATCGTAATTTTTGTATGTTCCTTATAAAATGAATCAAACATATTTGTAAAAAAAACAGCAATCCGATAGTAC
Source organism: Amphipoea oculea (assembly GCA_945859645.1). Lineage (NCBI taxonomy): Eukaryota > Metazoa > Arthropoda > Insecta > Lepidoptera > Noctuidae > Amphipoea > Amphipoea oculea. Next base: position 629,157 of record OX243883.1, on the reverse strand, counting down.
AGTTTTAATTTTAGTATCATCTCATACAAGCAAATAATAATTTCATTTAAGTAGGTACCTCAATTTCAAACCGACATAATATCATTGAACTGGAGGGTAAACGGAGCATTCAATAAGTACCATTATCAAACTCTATTCATAAACCAAACAAAATACAAAAACCGATTGGAAAAACAAACAAATATGAATAATACAAGTGCACATTGAATCCAACATTTCAATGCAAGGGAACAAGCTCAAAGTTTAAAAGTCGTTGCGACCCGTCGCTGGTGCGGTTCCAAAATAGTTGTCGCGACAACTGTAGCCAGCTTTAAATAGAATCCAGCACTTGCATTTTATACCTCAAAACTTACATTGAATTCTTGTGGCGACGTCCTTTGAAATAAATATTAGAGACTGTCCTGGATTAACCTATTTTGAGAGCAGGAAGAATAGTGGACGGATTTCCTTAGCTGCAATAGTAACAAATGTATAAAAGTTCGAATTATATTAGATGTAATAATTTGGGCTGCTACAAGCAGTTTACTATTCAAGTACTTGCTGGTAACTTAGCTATTATTATAAATGTGTCTATTATGAAAGTGTGTCTGTCTGTCTGTTACCTCTTCACGCCTAAACTGCTGGACCGATTTAGATGAAATTTGGTATAGAGATAGTTTGAGTCCCGGGAAAGGACATAGGATAGTTTTTATCCCGATATTCCCACGGGATTGACACTTAACACGTTCGTTGCATTACGAGATCTATCAGATCTCTTGCAGGACTTTTGTATTGTGCGTTGAACATAATCGTGTTGTTTCACTCCTTGCGGGAGGATCTAACGTGTAAAGTTCTTTAGGTATGAGTAGGACAAATATACATATTTGCTTCCTACTTAAAGCTGAATTCAAGGACATTAAAAAATAAATTAGAGATGGATTAGGTCCCTAAAGCCACACCCCGGACACTCCATACAATGCTCGCAAAATAATTACCTACTACCACTACATTGACAAATGACGTTTGTATACGTGTAAATGTGTGCGTGAAATCTAGTAGGGCTGGCTCAGCTGGCTGGCAGTACCGCAGTACTCGGCAGTAGTGCGTAGGCGGCGGCTACCTATATATTATAAAAGTACTCTGTGGCGGCGGCGGCGCTGCCCGAACGTATGGAACAATGGGGCGCCGGGCGCCGCGACAGTAGATACTCACAGAAATCTAATTTATAACATTTCTATTGTACTACTTTTCAAGTCGAAGAACGAATAGAACGTGAAAGAAAGAGACATAACTAAGGCAATAATGAGAGAGAGCAATAATTTAATAGTTGGTATGTTAATATTACGGAAGTTTTAATTGTTCTAAAACGAAGAAACTTGGAAAATTTTAAATGAATAATAGAGAAAATTATGAAAATAAATTTTGTCTGTAATATACTAGCTTTTATTTTTTATGGGTTTAAAGGATATTTGAGTTGCTGTTCCTTACCTTCTTTCATGTTTCGGGAATCGAAAGAAACTCTTGTCTTTATCGTTCCTCGATGAAGATAAGCATCCAAATAATGCACAATATACAACCATCGTGATTAACACAAAATATAAAACTTAAAAAAATAATGTGTTCGTGTCAGCAGTAAGTAGGTACAGCGCTGCGGTTCTTGTGTATGCGAGCGCCATTGTTAAAGAGCAGGCGACGAACACATCGAAGTGCGGGGTGAGGTGCGGTAACTGATGTTAGTGCGGGGAAGGGAGTGGCCTTTCTGTACGTAGTACTTTAAAGCCTTGGGCACACCAAAAGCAGTTGCAGTGCGGTAGCAGTGCGTCTCCGTTAGAAAATAATGTAGTTATATGAGGGATGACACACTGAACAAACGCGGGCCCGCTGATCCTACCTGCTCCGCCACTGCACCGCGCACGCACTGCTCTTCTACAAAACTTTTGGACGGGAGCAGCGCAGGCGCGGGGCGGTGGCAGCGCGGGCGCGGGGCGGCCGCAGTGAGTACACGTTGTATTACTACGTCCGCCATATTGACTAGTCACACCAAAGTAGTTGCGCGGGACAGACGCAGCGCGGGTCGTAAACGGTTGTGATTTTTTACAACTTTATCATGGAAACGAATGAAAAATTGATTGAGTTGGTGAGGAAATATAAATGTTTATATGATTTAAAGGATAAATATTATAGAAATACGGTTTACAAGATGCGACTATGGGTGAAGATAGCTCAAGAAATGAACATGACAAGTAAGTTTCTAATTCCCGACATAGACGATGGTACTCCCCATATTCTTTTCTTCTCTTATTTACATCGTGAACCCATAGTCCTTTTTTTTACTTAAAGCTAGAAGCAACAATAGCTCCTCTTCGTCAGAGTCAGAACCGTTCAACATCTTGAAGTGTACTGAGTGTGGCTATCGATACGACACACATAACGCAGTTACAAAGCAGGCCCGCATTCAAACTGCTTTCTGACTGCTCACGTTTCTGGTGTGACATCAACCGCGGCGCAACTGCCCTGCCCTGCTAAGGTGCTGCAGCAAGGTGGGCAGGGCAGTTGCGCCGCGGTTGATGTCACACCAGAAACGTGAGCAGTCAGAAAGCAGTTTGAATGCGGGCCTGCTTTGTAACTGCGTTATGTGTGTCGTATCGATAGCCACACTCAGTACACTTCAAGATGTTGAACGGTTCTGACTCTGACGAAGAGGAGCTATTGTTGCTAAAGACTATGGGTTCACGATGTAAATAAGAGAAGAGAAGAATATGGGGAGTACCATCGTCTATGTCGGGAATTAGAATCTTTTGAAGATAGGTTCTATACTTATTTTCGGATGTCGAAGAGTTCTTTTGAAGAATTGCATGAAATGATACTCAACTAATAATCAATCAATTTTTCATTCGTTTCCATGATAAAGTTGTAAAAAATCACAACCGTTTACGACCCGCGCTGCGTCTGTCCCGCGCAACTACTTTGGTGTGACTAGTCAATATGGCGGACGTAGTAATACAACGTGTACTCACTGCGGCCGCCCCGCGCCCGCGCTGCCACCGCCCCGCGCCTGCGCTGCTCCCGTCCAAAAGTTTTGTAGAAGAGCAGTGCGTGCGCGGTGCAGTGGCGGAGCAGATAGGATCAGCGGGCCCGCGTTTGTTCAGTGTGTCATCCCTCATATAACTACATTATTTTCTAACGGAGACGCACTGCTACCGCACTGCAACTGCTTTTGGTGTGCCCAAGCCTTAAGTATTCTGTGCTAACGCACAGTACTGTAATTATTTTCATTCCTTGCGTTAGGAGATATGTCGGTACTCGTGGAATCGTACGCCTCGTAGACGCAAGAGAGGGAAGGTGGGCGGCGCGGGCGCTGCTTGACTCGTTTTAGGGTTGTCCTAGCATCGACGTATATTATACGTATATTTTTTTAAAGCAACAACAGCCTAAGAACAAAAATATATAGGTATAAGACACTCGAATAACGAAACTAATAAAATTAGATTCCATCGCATTTACTTCACTGACATAGTTGCATGCTGTTTATTTATACAATGCATTTTATTAAAGAATTACCCGAAGGAAGATGTACTGATCATGTTTTCCAACGTGGCGACAAAAAAAGACGTTGTGTGGGTTGTTACGAAAAATTACGACGCACATTAAACAGCACTAACGCTTCTAAAAAAACTAAACGAATTGTTACCATTTGCGCGCAATGCAAGCAATCAATGTGCTTACCATGTTTTAATGAAAAACACTTTGCATAATTAATAAAACTTTTTCAATCGACAACTGAGATATTATTTTATTCCCATCACTACTTACTACACATATTGAACTACCTTCGGTTGCGGTACGAGATACAATCGATATCATTTTTTTTTTTGGTATTTGTAGTTTATTCAAATGTCATAACTGCGTGCGAACCTAGCAAAATATAAAGCAATAGGCTATCTTTCACCCACAAAAACTTCAAAATATATTTGATTGTTTTTTTGGAAGATATAAATTATTTTCAAAACTGTATCTTTAGGAGACTGATTAGGTCTCAAACGCACCAAAAGGTAGGTTAGTTTCGAGATCTTTTAGGTCTCCAAAGCACCAGCTGAAAGTTCTTTGAAAGTGATGGCGCAGGGAACGTGTTAAGCGGGAGAACCGCGGGGTGCTGCTAGTAAACACGCCGCAATTTAATGTTATACAGCATCAAAATGTATTAAAGATAGTGTTTAAATTCTATGCAAGTAACTTGTAATGCACTATAATTCTATAAATAAATAATCTTCGATTTGCTCATTTTTTTACAAACTTTTCTTTATACAAGACCAGATAACCTGTTACTAAATCATAGCAACTACAGGGTGCTCACAAAACAACAAGAAAAAAGATAAAACAAGCAGCAAAAGTAGGTAGTTGTAAAATTTCAATTGTTTTAACATCGCTGCATCGCCAAGTGTCCAGAATATATTATTTATGAGCTTTCAGCGCTCTTGTTTTCGCTTTATTCGCTCCGCTCCGAGTGGGGGATGAATTTTGATATTAATTATATTATTTAGTATGATATTACATCAGCCTGTGTTTTTTACATTTTTACATCAGCCTCCGACGGTGGAATTTATTTATAAAGTGTGTCTGTCTGTTCGGGAAACAGGTAGACGTTAAGTAGCAAGTGTTTTCTATTGTATTCAAGGAGAATAGAATCTCTAGAGGGAGTAATATGGACAGAAAAGGGGCAGGGGTTCGCTCAGAGCATACATGACATGGATCAAAAAGAAAATGGAAATCTCGACATAGACAATAATATGCACGAATTTAAACTTAATCTGGAAGTGCAAGAGGATCTAGGCTGTTTATGTATTATATAAATGGATAGATATAGGAGAATCTGTACCTTCATAATCGTATCTCGCAAAAAATCCCTTCGTATCAAATAATCATAAAAGCAAATGAACCTAATAGCAAAACGACCTATAATAAAAACGACACTTTTGCAAAATGTCCTCCGAACAAGCAAATCATCCTACGAGCAGTTTGTCCTATTAACACTATGAATGCCGTAATTACCGAAGCAATTAAAAAGCCATTCTGTCTCACGTGGATCCACGTTCCGGATACGAAGGGTTAAAAGAATGTCCTATTTGTAAAGTACAGTAATGCTGGCAAATTAACTAAAACAAAATAAAATAAATAAAGTCTAGACTTTATAAACCCTTTTATGAAAAATACTTACCTATAGAAATCAGAACAGCTATTTTATAAAGTAACTTCGACAGGTGCCGATAATAAACTGACGCGCTTACTTGAAATGAAAATACAAAATAAACTAAAAGCTTCAGCTATCTTCCAAAACATGCAAACTGCATCAAAATTCTATCTCTATAACATTTTTAACATAAATACTTTGAAACCAAACTAATGTGCAACGTATAAACACTTTTATGCAGTGCATGAGGTTTATTTCTCCGGGCGAGCTATTTTTACAGGCGAGCTATTTTCCAGGTGTTAGTACATCCCGATAGTGGCGCCCCCTAATGTGTACTAATAAATCTTCAGAGAATCACAAATGTACTCCTTTCAGGTGGATAACAGGGATTTTCTTGAGACGGTGTTGAGATATTTGTCTTATTATGTAGAACTGGGTTTACCCGCGGTTTTACTCGCGAGGGATTTCTATTTTACTTGAATGAAATACAGTTTCTAAGGCTTTGCACAGCCGATTAAGTCGAGCTCTATAGTAAAATGATGGAGTGCACACTCGTAACAAAATATGTGTCATGATCTATGTTGTCAAAAATCGTCAAAAAATGATTTGATAAGACAAGTCTATTCAATATAACTGGCGAAGTGTGGATGTACCATAATAGCTAAGCCTCTGCCTAACCTTTCCGGCATTACTTGCGTGATGTTATATTACTGGTAAGTGTATTCTTTTCCTGTGCAAACTTTGATATCTATGATGGTGATGTGTACTAGGCGCACAGACACACTACAGATAATGGATAAAGACCCTCGTAGTGCGGTGACACGTTTGTTATGATTTCAATTTAATAAACTATCGAAATAAAATAAATATTAAGCATTTTCAAAGTTAGTGCTTTTGAGCTGAAATTTTGTACAGAGATTCTAGACCAGATACACTCTTCAATCCGTTTGTACTGATATACCCTTTCCGTAACACCCTGTATAAATACTAAATCCATTTCGCGTGCTGTTACTGTCATTTCGTCATTAAAACGATGTTTTGTCCAGTGTGTCTTAACTTTTCACCAGCCGTTATACCTAAAGAGTATTTCTGCGCAGTTCATCAATAAATCTAATATCATACTCTCAATATATTGTACCTTGATGGATCACGTCCGTTCTTGCACTATGTATCGCCTCAACAGCTCTATATAAATCCACATTGAAGCTTTAAACAATATTCAACCTTGTCACTGAGACCTAAAGGTTTGTATCAGTTTGTTGAAAGTTGGTGTTAAGGCGTTATGTGCCAGCGTTTAATAATTATTCCTATATTGCAGTAGTGTTTTAAAATATTTCAAAGCTTGGACGTCTGTGGTTCTCGCTTACTTTGTTATTTTAGTATTTAAGGATTGACAAAATTCAAAAACCTTTTCTCAGAATGTTCCGTTTGTTTAGTGTCAGTGCATCATCATATGGACCCGCAGACATCCACTGATGAGCATGGACTTCCTCACATTCACTAAATATTACATATTCACGATATTCGCTCATCACTCTAGTTTGTACGGGGATGGACTATTGCAATTTCTCACTTAGTATTTGTTTTGTAAGTAAGAAATGACCAAAAACTATAAAGTTAACAATCATGAATTCAAAGCGGAATATAAAATAAAATCAAATCTAAGCACGATATAACTTACGAAGCTGACATAAAACACCACATCCATGGGGTACATACGTGAGTGTTGTAGGTAAAATATGCGCGTTGTCATGGGAACCGAGACAGATAGCGACACAAATCACAGTGGGCCCCGCCATGAGTTATTGGTGCAACAACACATTGGCTGAGCACCGCACCACATCTGCGTCAGGTCTGCTTATCCCAAATGGTTTGTTTTAATCGTAATGAAATGGTAGAAAAAGTTACCAAGAAGAAAGAAAAGATTTTTTCTTTTATTTGGGACAAAGGTAACACAAATACTTTAAATAAAGGAGCATTTAAAACTAACAAAGTTACATTAAAAATAACCAGAAAAAAAAAAACACTGAAGACACTGGTGGTCAATGATATGGCTTATCAGTAAGAAAAACGTCACTGCATAAGATGATAATATTATTATTCTCTAAAACACGGATGACAAAAACAAAAAGAATTTATTTGCCCCCAAGCTCATCATCATTCTCCTGTCCTTATCCCAATATATTTGTGGACGGCGCAACATGACATTTCCTTCCATACTTCTCTATTCCACTAGCAGTCAGTATTTGCTCCAGACTAAGGCACACACAAAATCAACCATAACAAACTGGGTTATAGTAACAGTATGAAAAGAAAGATTAAATAAACGAATGGCTCGATTGGTTTGTCATTTCAGCCATTGTCGGGTCAAAAAAGCCTGCAATATAGTAGTTCATGTTTAAAAACGAAATCAATTACTAACTTGATGACGACTCTTAACATACATACTCTGCACAAGTTTCTGAGTAACAAATTGGCGCTAATAAATACGTCACTGACACCTTTATTAACGTCTTCTACAATACAGCTAACTAAATCTTCACCCGACAATGTACCCCATAACTGAAAGTGACCCACTTTTCAGTTCCATTCCGCAACTTAATACAATTCTAGACAGGTGCTGCTCGGGCACTAAAGTGTCACGGACAATATCTCAGTATTGGTGTTTAAAGTGTAGAGAGACAATAGAAAATAGAGAACAAAAAGATTGATTCAAAATTTACGCATAAGTATATTCACAACATTATCAACAACTGGGTAAATACAATCACATCAGGGTAATGCCTCTTTACATACTGATTATAAATGAGGATTGGACCACTCTTGCTCTCTACCTATCGGCAAAATCGGACAAATAAAGGTTACTAAGGGCTACTAGGTTCCCCTGTTTATTTGTCTGGTTATTTTCCAGAACAGTCTTTGGACTTTTAGATTAACTACGAACAATTAGAAACTGCAGTAGTTCGAGACTTTTTTTTTGGCCAAAACTGTGTAGCAAGGTCGTATAGACTAGTACAGACTTGGTTTTCTGTTAGTTCATACATTGTGATAACAGTATAATGCAATGAACATTGTTGAACTGTAATGTTCCAAGCTACTGTCATTGTGGGCAGGAATTGGAATACCGGACATTTGTTAGTTGAAGAGTTCAAATCCATCGATGAAGTCTATGTAAAACACAGCAACTTTTTCAAAGAAAATAAAACAGCGTCTATCCTCGGAATCCCAGGTAAATACCCCGCACTTAACACAACAATAATCCCGACCACAAAGTGAACAAAGAGCAAAATTTCAATACTACATCATAATAACATTAACAACACATAACATTTTCAATAATAGTAGAAAACGGAGAATTTTCTTTATAATCTGAGCACAAAGAAATCGACGGCTCTCCCCATTCGTCATGTTGACACCTCAATGGAAGTGAACGTAGGGTTCCCTACAATTATTTACTTAAAGACGATGTGAGCAAATACCGCTGTTTATTGAAGAAACGTTTTCTAATGGATTTCTTTAGTTGTCCATAGAATCTAGACTTGAGTTAGGTTGACAGAAATAGTGCCTTTAGAAAAAAATATGGATACCGATTTTAAATATGTGGCTCGGTTAAAGGAGGCATAGTGTCGAAATGGATTGAGCAAAGGATTTCAATAAGTCTTATACTTTAAAGGATAAGCCTAACTTATTAATAAAGACGCTCTAGAAACGGAAATAAATGTGTAACAAAGTAAAATTAAAAACATCATCCAAGAATAAATATCTAGACCACAATAAAAGGGAGAACGGATTTATTCTCGTCTATCCGGCTTCATCTCAAGACGAACTCATTTTCTAACTTAAACCAATCACTTAAGCAACAACGGAGTACACACAGGCAAGATGGCGAGCGAACTAAGTTGACGAACAAACGCACAAGTTGGACGCTAACCACGTTTAAGTTATTACGCCAATTTCAAGCACAGCAGCGCTTTGGATATTACATTGTAGAATTACTACGGAGACAGTAATTTTGAAGCTGAAGCAGAAACTACTGTCATAGAATCAATACTGCAGTGAATACTTGTGGTGTTTGAGAATTGGTTGTTGTTGTCAATAATACTGCAACTGTAGCATCGTTTTTTATTGTAGCGGTTATGACAGCATCTTCGACTTTAGCGGTTTCAGTAAAATTTTTACCTGATGGTCCTAGACCTACTTTTACCTTATTGGGTATACATATAGATCAATTACTCAATACCTTTCGTTTATGAATTGTTTAAAAAGTGTAATGCACTAAAATAAAGCCATTACTTACATATCCCAAGCGCTAGTATTGCAAATGATGATCAGTACAACCGCAAGCATTTCACTACTCATAGTTATCCCGCTAGGCAAGTTAATTGGCAACCGCAAAGCCAGTACAGATTCACGGATTTACGGATCGCAATACATCCAACATTAAACTAGACAGCCTAAACAGGGCAGCTAGTGATAATGGCTGAGTAATTCCCCAACTGTGTGTTCGAGTTACTGGCGCGAGTAGGAACAAGTTATAGAACAACTGGCGCGAGTGCCGGGTGACTAATCAGGTTATGAAGTTATCATTCTAGCCCGGGGGACACACGGCTGGCAAGTTCGGCTAGCTTTTTGTTTGGATACAAGTTTGGCTAACTTCTGCTGGAATTAGCTGCAGTCTGCAGTAGGTCGATTTTAAGTGCAAGTGTTTTGTGAAATGTTGTAATTGGTAAATGTATTACGGCTTCCCCTGCGTGCTATAAAATAGAACTATTTAAAATTAAAAATAATTATATAGTTAAAGCTATACAGACAACAATTATAAATCTTTCTAATGCTAGTGAGAGTATTGAAGTATTGAAATTTATGAGCTAGAGATCCACCAAGGTCACATTCTCTACAACAAGTATCTGTTCTCAGTCAGTTCTGTTTACGTCTCATCTGTAATTACACTGGTATTTTCACCTACTTACCTAATTTTATCTAAAAATTTATGGGTGAATAGTAATTAAGATATACTTTTATGATGAAGAATAAAGTATGCCATCTGTTTTGTGTGTACGTTAGTTCAGCTTTACGATTTTATTTTTGTGGGTGTTTGCTGTGTAGCCGCTCAATTTCCAGTTTTTGATTGTAGGTTAATAAACAATAGATTTCTGATTTTCATTGCGTGGCAGTTCAAATTGCTGTACAGGTTTTTTAATAACCGACGGAAAATTTCATCGCAGTGGGGTTCAGAATTATGTAACAGGTTGCGCGTCACTGCCCCTGCCACCATATGTAGTCATTACAACTGTCACAGATGTATGGTGACGTACGGTGACGCTTCCAGTAGTTAACAGTACTCCCAAATGTACAAGATCCTAAAAGCTGATACTCAAGCATCGATTCTGAACAGAACATGAGAAATGTGGAAACAGGCGATATTCGTTTTAGTAAACGATAGAAAGAGAAAAGTATAATATAAATAACACGTTCCGTACCCTTCGCACCCGTAGCTAACTAGCACAGTAACGAGTGCAGCGTGATTATTGATGACCATCATTATCTGTTTCCTCAAGTTCTGCTATTCTTTGCACCGTACTTTGTAGTTGTTACTCATTTTAACGATGCTTGTGCTTCGTAAGAAAACTAACAGGGGTTTTTGTCATAAAGGAAGGGTTATTACTAGCTTTTCTTATTTTATAAGCTCCCGTGTTATATTTTTCTGATCAGTAAAAGAGCTTTTATAGAAACTCAGTTTTGTATTTTTACACCTAAAAATGGAAGGATTTGGGATACGCCTTTGCTTAGCAGTGCAGGGTCAGCAAGTGGGTAGGCTAAATTAAATAAATAAAACACCTAAACATTTACGTACAGAAAGAGCTACTTTGATTTCATATTGGGATGGTAGTAAAATAAAATACATGAAAAATAACGGCAGTTAAAGATATAAAGAGAATAAAGGTTCACCAAACGATAAAAACGAAAAGCACATGATCATTTTTCCATAACAATAGGCCTAGTTGTGCGAGAGACGCGTGTTTCCGGTTCCGGCACGAACGAACAGGAAATTAAAAATAAAGTACACTACGAATGCAGAAAAAGAATATGAACTGGCTTCCTCTATCAATTAGTTTGGTGTTATTGGATGCGAGATGCGAGAACCATATCATCTAGATAGACAGATAGTTTCAGGAATTCGTTAGATACAATGAATATTGTAAATGCTTCATTGGTGTTTTTTTTAAGGCATAATACATATTGTATGAATCATGCATTAATTTTAAAGAGATTTTGTTTCAAAACAATCCAGTTAATAAAATTACTTGGATCTGATGATAGTTCTAAGCTAAATCCAACGAACAAATTAACTTTATAGAAAACAAGCTCTGTAAAATTATTTTCACAGTTCTTGTTTAACTTATCTCAAGCTTAAAACCAGTCGTAATAAAACAGTATTTCATTCAGAAAACTACTTCCATTTCAATAGAAACATCTGCATTCATATAAAAATCAAGAAAAACAGCATGATCGTCCGTGATTACCCTAGCAGGCAGGCCACTAAATAACGAACAGATTGCACTGGATATTACATCGGTCGATTGCAAAAAGTTCCAACAGGTAGGTTCCATGGCTGTCGCAGGCAGGCTCCCTCGCTGTTGTGTCGTAACAAGAATAAACTGTGTCACTTGATATTCTTTGTTTATTGCTATAAATCTCGGTTCCGATGGATATTTAATATTGGTACTTTTCGTGATGAATGGTTGAATAGGATTTTAAAAGGTTTTATTGCAAACTTTAAATTAGTATTGCAATTTTAAAATATTTTGCAGTCGAGTCTACTTGCATTTGCATTTGGTGACAGAATAAGGTTTACCAATAATATCGATCAACTAATTTTTACGGTTCTTCTATTACTCACGTATTTTTTTCTGACTTATTTCTCAATTTTCTTATATGAAAAACAATATTATTTAATATTGACTTTCGTTTTCCGCTCAGAAACCATTTCTCCCCTTACAGGAAAATAATATAAAGCATTCGTCACATAGAAAAAATTTGGACGTTACATACGAGCACGTATGCCGTTGCTAATAAATTGTGAACCAAAAACCGAGAAACGCAACGTTGAAATACCTCTTGACAAATGAACCGGTGAGTAGGAGGGAGTCACAAAAAGCCTTTATATCGACCCAAGATTGTGAGCGAGGTTTATCAGGTTTCACATTGAAATAATTTAATAAAGGTTCTCTTGTTGAAGACGATGATATAGCTAATGAATTTCTAGATAATATATTAGAGAAAGATAAATGTACACATAAATACCTAAGTTCACTGCCCGTTATTTAGGTGTCTGGAGATAAAAATAATGAGTAATTTAGTTTTTTAATATCCTGACGAAACATTAAATATTGTTTCAGTTCCCATTCCACTGGCCTCTTTCAGCGATCCCTTACAAGATGTTATAAATTTAATCAACGCAACAGCAACAAAGGAATAATGAATTAAAACATCGTCACACGCTCAATTACAAGGGTGTCTGTAAATACGGAGGAGAATATTAAATTTTAATGAGACGCCCTCCCCTCGGCCTCTGAATATTCTATGTCATCAAAATGACTAGTACCAAATGTATTCGATATTAAAACTGGGATTGTTATCAGCTTTTTGTGGAGAAAGTGGATGGTGCTCACAAAAATAGCAGATCAACACAGATGCTGCTTGATTATGAAGATCATTTTGATTAATTAGATAAAATTTTGCTAGAAGTAAGAATAATTTGAAACAATGCAATGGATTGGAAAATAACAGACAAATAATAATTAAATCAACACAGCTAAACATAGCTAATAACTATTAACACTGTCACAATGCCACCAAAATTAAATCAGAGAAAACTCAGATTTTCCGCCACACTGAATACAAACAACAAACGCGCCGACTAATAACATTACATTTGACAGCGAAACCATTTATAACATTGATTCGAGTACCCGTCGTAATACCCTGGAAGATCTCGGTGGTAACGAAAGGGCCTATACAAATTATACGCCGTCCAACTGTGAATAAATGATGAACGTTTTGTTACTAGTTAATCAAATATGCGAGGAGCAAACGGTAGGGGATGCGGTGCATCTTACAGCAGTCAATGTAGACGAGGAGCGGTTTAATTCGTAGTTGAGTTGTATGTTTTAGTTTGGGGAAAAGATGCTGAATTTAAGAGGTTCTCTGTGGCAGTGTTTTTAAGTTAGTATTCTTCGTAATGAAGACTTGGGTTGAAATACTTAACTATTATTTTTGCTGGCAACCTACTTCAGCAATCATTTCAAAATCCTACCAAAACGTTGCTGACCTCAAAAAATTACAAAAAGTTATTTCTAAAGCTTCGGCTTTCATTTAAGAAACGGTTTCGTTTACAAAAAGAACGGTAATAATATAATAGTCGTAAAATTAAATAGTTTGTACCGAGCTCAGCTGAAACTGAAAATGTAATTTTTAAAACAGTTTTCAGTGCTGAATTTCACGACGTCATAATTAGGTCAATTGCGCGAAATCGCCAGCGACGGGAAACGAGTGGAGTTGAAAAATCGCGCGACTTTTTTTTGTCGCAAGTGCGCACCTGGGTACCGTTGGCGCACACTTGAAGAATGGACGAAATTTTATGTTAGTTTCAGTATGCAAATTGTGATATCTAGCGTTGTTTGTAAAGTTGTACCTATGTTTTGTTGAGAAATCATTTTATGTCACTGTGGAAGTGAAAAACATGTTTTAATATTAAGACATTGTAACTTTCTGTATAATATGATTAGCTTTTAACCTACATTAATGAAAGATTGATAATTAATAATGATTTTGAAATACCACATGTCTATAAAGTGAGAGACTAAAGATAAATGCTTGTCTAACAAACAAATACGTAAATATTAGCAAAAGCTAACTCAAGGCTGACGCTTATGACATAACAGATGTATACTTAGCACATACAGTACTTATAAAAATATCCATCATTCACATACTTAACTCTGTCCACAAAATACTCCAGCAAATGACGAGTTCTTACAAAATCGTCAGAAGCACCATTCATCACGCGCACAAAACGACATGATAATTTGTCAAAAAGGTCGCCTGATGCGCTCTCAAGTGTACTTCACTTACGCCAAGTGAAGTACTAAGTGGCATTATTATGTTTCATGATGGTCATGTAGATAGGGATGTGCGACACGAAGTATATAAAGGAGGACGAGTTTTTTGGGTCTTTCTCTTGCGAATGCTAATGACAGCCAAAAAGGGTAACCCTGAATCAGTCATTATGGTTCGTTGGTCAAAAGACTAAGATGAAATGACCATTAATACAGAAGTATGGACGAAAACGACATGTTGTGCCCAACCCAAATAAATTAGGATAAGGGCAAGAGTATAATGATGGCCAGAAGACTAGACCAAAACTATACACAGATTAAGCTTTGATTATTATAATCAAAATGAACAAGAGTATATAGTATAGATCTACCAACGAGAGGGGTCTCGAACATTGAAGCATAATAAGCATAATAAAAGTTCTATGCCTACCACGTAATGCTGTCGGTCCTTACTCATGCAAATAAGACAGACGTCACAAACATTCAAACTTAAAAAGCGAAACCTTCACAACAAAATACTTTCTCCTCTTATAACAAAGTATCTAGACGAGCTATATTTAGTTCTCAACGTGTAAAAGCACTAACTAAAGAGCGACTCTCTCGATGGACGTAAGTAATGGACCGGTAATCTGCTAAAACGTATGCAGTGCAGCAACTTTTAAGAGCAATACGTCTGTACGTGGCTCCGAGTGGCTCGTTTTGCTTATTTCCAAAGAGTTATTAATGCAAGAGTGTACCAAGCGGTTTGAGAAGAGGTACTTTAGTTATTATTTACAAGTTATGGTGAAATAATGGAAGGTGACCCTTTATCAATCAATCAAATCAGCCTATCGCAGTCCACTGCTGGACATAGGCCTCTTCCAGACTGCGCCACAGCACCCTGTCCTCCGCCTTCCGCATCCAGTCTACCCCAGCCACCTTCTTTAGGTCGTCCGTCCACCCCTTGGTGACCCTTGGTGAACCTTTAGCTAGACCCTAATCTATTGTGAGGCAGTGTAGTATCGAAGACGGAGTATGAGGAGCCTTAGATTTGTCGAGTCTAGGATTAATTCGATAATTTTTTAAGCAAAATCCTAACGTATTTTAGAGAAATTACAACCAAAATAGCACCTTATGTAAAAAAACGTAATGTGCTATTTTGGTTATAATTTTCCTTTTCAGGGTCTATACTATATCTGGACAAAAAACCAATCGCCATTGATCGGTCTCCATCGGTATAAAATATTTAATGCTCTTCTGATATCCAAGTTAAAAGTACATCAGTCTTATTTGACGTACCCACTAAACTTGTTTACGCAATTTGTAACAAATCATCCAGCATATTTTGACCCTTACTTCCACAAAAAATCCTCTTTAAAGACCTAAAATGACGGAAGAAAGAAGAGCAGGGAAGGTCTGTCTAAAATGGTCAGTTGAAATGAGTTAACAAAATCGTTGAACGGATCATTACGCCTGTATACATGTTATTCCGTTTTTTAGCTCGGAAAAATATTCGCGGCTAAATTATTTAATATTTTGTTGGGTAGCAAAGTGGGGGAGAAATATTGACAGGTTTTTGCGGGAGTTTGGAAGTTATTTACAAAAAGTTTATCTTTAACGGGAATTACGCTATAAGGTTTGACTTTTTATAAGCTTTTATTTAACTTGCCTTGTTAGTTAGTATGTGTGGGTCAAATCTTTTAAGCTGAATTAAATTCAATTCCTCTTATCTTACGGAGTTGTAATGTTAAATGTTTCGTATCGATAACTACAATTATGGAACCGTTTTTTTTTTAATTCTTAATTTTTTCTTTTCGATTTATTATTAGTTTGCACAGGATACTCGTGAAAATAAATTGAAGTACCATATTATTATGTCCATACTAAAATTAGAAATAAATAAGATTAAATTAGTTATTTATCTAAAAGTCTAGAAGACAAAGTACACATTTTCAGCATTTCCTCTCAAATCTTTGAAGCGTATTTTATAAATCCGTAACGGCACACGACGGTATCCATTATTGTCAGTTCCAGGTACAGTCGGCCAAACAAATATCCAACAGTATTTGTATGTGAGCGCAAATATAGTTACTCGCGCGTCACCAACACTAATAAAGACAGATCGAATGAAAACTGCGCTGAAAACTAACGGATCGGTGCCGGCCTGTGTAAACATACTGTCAGGCAATTTCTAGAAAACACGGAATAGTGAATGATTCTTTGACATTGGGTTTATTCAAGTGATTGCAGTCTTTAAAGTGATTTTTAAATTTTTATGATAAAATTAAGCTGACGTGAAGCAGACTTGTGGTGTAAAACTTTAACATGGCAATGCACCCAAATTATAAGTAACTACTAATTACCTCTATTGCCCTACTACCTAAGAGGGGTAATTCCCATATTTTTAGAACGTTGGCACTTTAATCTCTGCCTCAGTCTGTTTATTCTAAATTACCTACATTTAGGCAAGTTGCTGACATTGATTGTCACTGAGATGAGATTGCTACTTCAATTTGAACGATTTTTAAGTACGAGGATTAGCCTTCTGGATCTACGCTGGAACCTATCACTTGGCTGCGAGCTAGACCTATCAGAACGGTTTAAAAATTAACTTCGGTATTCAAAATTACGAATAACTGTATTCCGTTAATTTTCAAATAAAATTCCTCCAGCATAAATCTCATTACCATCTCCTTCAAGTTCTCGAAGTAAATTCGTATCAAAAAGCTCTTAATCAAACGGGCCTGTAACGACGCGTATTATTTTTTAATTCCACTCCTCACAAAGGAATTAAGAGGGGAACAAGATGTGGGGACTAGTAATTGGGAATCATTTTCGTCGACTGTACTTTCGGAAATACAACTTTACAATTACACCTGACAAAACTGACCTCTTCTAAAATCAACTTTAGACTTACGAGATAAGGTTGATTGTTCTTAGGCAGGCGCTTAGTGATGGCAACGTTTAACTTTGTAAATAAAGATGTATGGAAGGAATTTCTTCTTTGAAGTTGTTCTTTGTACAATTTGAAACGAAAACATTGGAACTGAATTGTCTGATGGCTGTTGTAACACCTACGAGATTCTAAATTAAAAACTGTTTTATAACGATTTGATTTAGATTGTTTATGTTCTCAGTCAAGTTTGGGCAAGTTTTCTTGCCATTTTAATGAAACTACAGGCGATTTCAGAATGAGGGGTTCATTCTGAAATCGCCTGCAGATAGAATCGATAGCAGAAGATTTAAAGACGATTATTTTGTACATTTTGAAAAATTATAACTGAGTTTTCTCGTTATAATCATCTTTGCCTATAAAAATTTTTGGACTGTCTCTTAGAATTTCTCTTTTTTTCCGGATAAATTATGAAAAGCCTTAAGTGTTACATATTTCTTAATGTATTTCCATCAGGAAATTAGTAGAAGCGTAGCTTTTTAGTATCATATAACTCGCAAACGAAGTGGCGAAATAAAAAAAGATCTATGACGGAGTTAAAACATTCTGAATTACTTATTTAATGACCGCTCATTCAAGAGGAAAACATTAACATTTTATGTATTAGGAAGCCAGTGTTTCATTATGAGAAATTAGTTTTCTACATTGTTCAAGATTGTGAATAAATCAAGCATGAATTCATTCTATCCTAGTATAATATCATATACGAGAAAGTAACTCTATCTGTCTGTTTGACACCTTATCAAGCCTTAATAGCTGGACGGATTTCGGTGAAATTTGGCACACAGGTACCTAGTCCTGTTTTAGGGTATAAAATACTTTTTATCTCGGTAGTACGTGCCCGTGGGATAATTTCCGACCACGCAGGCGATGCCGCGGGCTAAAGCTAGTTCTTAATTGATCGAGTGAGCTTGTTTATAGTCAATATTGCTGGTCACCTAACACGCCATATTAAACCTAGTTCAGTACCTCCTAGACTATCTTAATCAGGCTTGTTCAGAAAGTGTTATTGGTTTCTTCTATTTTTTTATTGCTGAATGGGCCCGCTCTTGACCTCGATCACGCCTGATGGAAAGCGATGGATGAGGTCTATGATGGAACGAGCGTGCCCAGAAGATGCCTAAGGCATCTCCCACTAATCCCACTAAATCACTCCCATTAATTACTATGCCTAATATTATACACAGTATAAGTGATTAAACAGTCAGCAGCTTTTAATATACTTAGACAAATTAAATACTTAGTAAATAGATGTTTTTAAGTTAGTAAACGTAAACAGTGTTATTAAATCATTACACAGTATTTCGTTTCAACAAAAAATGTTACAAAATTTGAATAAGCACTCCTACTTCAGCATATTTTACAGAAAATATGTGAAAACTCGCAGCACGTAGAAAAATGATAGAATTTTATGACTGATATCTCCCCCCAGAGTGTCGTGTGAGTAATAAACAATAACATAATAACATATTTGTGAACTAAACGACATATTCATACGTATTGAGTATCGGTACAATTGGAAATTGGCTTTTATATTATTTGTTACTTTTTAAAGGTAAAAATATCGCACATTGCGTAATATATACCTTTTTCCTTTACGTAGGAGGAAAGCCTGCGGGGTAATTTGACATTTTTAAAATCATCGAAATTTTAGCAACCCGTACTTTTCTGGTAATTCGCTGGAAGGGTTGGGACATTTTGTGGATCAATACAGGGTGTACCAAAAAGGTGTAGACCATCAAACTGAACAACATTCTCATGGGAACAACATCGTAATCGCGAAAAAAATCACGCCGTATAACTTCTGAAAGAGAAGGAAAAATGCCATGATTTAAATCTGATTGTATGTGGCAAAAAGTTGGGCCTTGTATTCTCATCGAAGAAACTCAGGATAGTTAATTGCTACGCTCTACAAGACTAGGACATATTTTATTCGGAAGGTAAGGCTAATAGGTTCTTCTCGTTGAAACTAGCCATATCACCATTACCTTGGTGTCTGTTACTACTATATATTACATATGTAATTATGTATAAGTATCACGCATTTTGGCACGAACCAGTGGTCAGCTGCCAACAGCAGCGATCGAAGCAACTTTATGGGAAAAACTATGGCGTGATGGGTAAATAAACACGCTGTAATGAGCGGGGTTACGGCCGCGATGATAGGCTCATTCTGTTGCTAAGTGTGCGTTGTTATTGGTCCCTAAAGTATGAATGAGGGTGTGTATGTATAGGGTTATGCGTGTTAATCGTGAGAATGCTGAAAGTTTCACTGTTTGACTTCCGCGCTCTGCTGTTGTAATTATCCTTGTTCCAAAAAGGAAAGCCGGTTCGAATTCGAATTGATACCAATGATAATTATAATGTTTAACGCACACGTATAAAAACTCGCCCGTAAAAATAGCCTATTTAATTTTTTTAAACATATTTGTTCTTCTGCCTACTCAAATTCATCAAAATGTTTCTATGATACTAAAACATAGGTTTATCGCACAATAAACAGAGAATCTATTACTTAAAATTCTTTCAGGCAAAATTGAAATCAAATCGGAAACATCATTCACATCTTCTTAAGTATTACTTGGGCGTGAAAGTGTCAGTAGTTGGGTACACACCATGCAGTAAAGACAGCAAGCCAGGATACGGCGTAACATCTCACCTTACAAATAAACTGCAATACCATCCCATACAATGAACTACCCCATGAGTTCCCATAGCTGTCAGAAACAATGACGGGATTATACCAATACGTTGGCGACTTGTGATGGCATGGCGTCTTTATGGGGCGGCTGTTGTCTGTGAAACTGTCATACTGGGTATTAAGGGACTGTGAGTCCGCAGACTTGTTATCTTACTGACTTTGTTGCAAACTAATAAAAAAATAAAAACGGTTATAAACTAATTTTATGACTTTTTAGCATATCTATACTATATTATTTGTTATTCTTTCAACATACTCCCAATAAGTATACGATACACATTAACATGTTCATACAACTTACAAAAAATTAACTTAATCCACACAGAGGCATTCACAGCAATATTTCACCCGATTACCTCTGCTCATACTCATACGAGGTAAAGCAAGCGTAAAGATACTCTTTTTAACAAAAAAAAAGAGCCTCATCAAAGGATTAAAGTTCACTGAAAGAATAAATTTTAATTTTTCACTCGACGAGGTTCGGTTTGAGAAGAAACGTTACTAACGAGATAATAAATTGTAGAGATGAGCTGTTATTAGGGAACTATTTAAAGATGGGAACTAGTGGTCGGATGAGGAAGAATAAAATTATGATTAATGATAGGATGTAACATCGTGGTAGCTTGGTGGTTAGGCCACCGAGTTTCAGGTTCATAATAGAGAGTTTCGGGTGGACCGGCGAGGTAATGGTGTATCACACTTATAATGGAAAATCTATTTATGTTAACAATATTCATTGCGTTATTTACGTTGTCTAGCAAACGTACATCTCAAACATATGAAGCAATGGATTAGCAATTTCCTTCAAAATCCGATTGTGATTGAAAATGGGGTGCTCGTAGGCTAAAAATCCATAATAGAAATTGTTTTATAGTAAACAAATAAGCAAAATCTTTCATAACTCGTGCCAAATAGTACACATTTGCAGTAATTTATGACAATCTATCTTATGTATTCTTTCAGAGAGTTCACGACACACACAATCAAAATACTCCCCAACAATATTAACAAAATAAGAATAGTCAAAAGTTTTAAAACAGTAGTAGTATGTCTATACCACACGTGTGGCCGCGCCGCTAAAACGCTCACTAATTTTAACTCTGAAACGAAACAAAATAGAAAAAGCCACGCTTGCTTTTAGCGAGAGAGCTCCCCTTTACACCCCACAACACGATAGCGATACGACACGCTCACGACAACGTAACGTAACATCACGCCTGTTTCCCCCGAACGTTTAGGCAGAGGTGTGCGTACTACGCTCACGATACGATATGCATAGGTAATCAACCTATAAAGTTCCCACTGCACTGCTGCAACACAGGCCTCCTCTCTGTGAGAGGAAGTGGGCCGTAATCCACCACGCGAGCCCAGTGCGGGTTGGTTGGTAAACGTCACATGCCTTCGATTTTTTTAATTCTAGGCCATGCCGATTTCCTCATGGTGTTTTTGTTCACCGTTTTCAGAGCAGTGGTTATAAAATAAATTAGGTACAATAAGGAAAGTGCCCGTCTGAGTTCAAACCTTCGACCTAAGTACACGTAAGTCGGGGACGTAACCACTGCACAGTGGGCTACAATACTTGGAACGATACGGAAAATGGGAATTCTGACCGTTGTTCCTCTTTCACAGTAAAATGGATTTTTCAGGAATGTCGGAACCCATTGCATTGTTTTGTGGAGTATTCATAAAGTTCGGCTTTTGAAGGGAATTATGCATGAAGCGTACTGCTTTGTTTGGAAATTAGAATAATTTGATCTGACTGTTTGGTGGAATAATGAGTGATGTGTTCCTGAATAATGTTGTTATGTCGGTATGTGTTACGGTTTTGAGTTGACTGGGTACAGTGAAATAGAATATGTACAAAGTACTTTATTTTATATATTTATAATAGATACTCATCCCTTTTTACTATGGGGGGGGGTAGTAGAAAACTACAGAACACAACCTCCTGTAACGATTCATATATGTATACATCTTTATTTACATATTGTATTTTATTTGGAACATAGGTATGCGTTATGTTACCATTATTTTTAATCTTTAGCTTAATAAAAATCGTTTGTATTTTTCTAAAAAGCTGAAACCGTATTGAAAATACCAGTACTTCAAATATAATAAAGAACAACACTGTTTACAAACCTCAATAACTGAATAGACAGCTTAAACCACTTCTGTTGACCAATTAGGCCATATTTCATTTAATTAGAAACAACAATTCACAAACTAAACAAGACCACTTCAAACAAAGTTTTCTCAGTTAAAACTAAGAAATAAACTCTAGAAGCTAAAAGTACTAAAACAATAAGATGTCGTGTGATATAAAACCCAGTATCGGTCTTTACTAATTGCCGAGGACGGACAGTGGTGCGGTACCGTGTTTTCTTTAGTGCAAGACGGGCAAACAGAGTGTTCACGACATAATATTGACTCTTTTCAACCACCCTCAGCGCAGGTGGATGGCTTTATATGTTGGATAGAATAATATGTGGATAAGGAGGAATCTTAAAAGGTTGGTCTTATTTTTTACTTGTTGTTTATTTTTATAGAGCTGCTTATTAAAAGGAAGGAAGAATGTTTAATGAAGACTGGTTGTAAACAGGAAAATAAGTTTAATTACTTTTTGTACCATTTTTTTACTCTCATTTTTTGCACTCACTAGACAAGTTAAATATGATTTTAGCCTGAAATTGTCTCGCTGAGGGCAAAAAGTTGTTTTCAAATAAAGAAGGAATGATCACTACCGTCCTAGTTGGCTAATGACTATATCTGACCCTTTTAATCCAGGATTGGACACTGTTTCTTTATATTTTATTTCCGTTGATCAGCGGAATATAAAAATAACTTAGATAATCCATGAAAAGGTGTAACTTTTTGACAATGTAATACCTACACGCCAGTTTTATAGACGGTAACCTACCACCTCGATACTATATAAGTAAAAAAATACGCCCCACATAAACCTAGTTTGCTACCAAATCACCATAAAACGGTTCCGCCATCTAAACTATATAAAGTGAGCTGCTCCTGGATACTGGATAGGATAGTAGACACTAAAATATTCAGAGTAATATATAAATGCAGGATGAGCGGTGACGTCACGGGCATCTACTTTATTGTTCATATCTATATTTATTGCTGTATATATTTTATATATTTCTAATATAGCGGATGTTGGATGGAAACTCATGATGTTATCGCATTTTTCAGCATATTACTATTGAACTAGCATCCGCTCGCGGCTTCGCCCGTGATACATTATGTCGATAAAAAGTATCCCATAATCCGGTACGGTATACACTTTCATATGCATTTAGTAAAAAGCTGTTATTTTGACAGTACAAACAGACACTTCAATTTTATTTGTTTGTATAGAAGGTGTAAAAGTTGAATAGAAAAAGGCTAAAATTAAAGCAGATAGGAATTGGTTGAATTCCATGGACTGGTGAATTATTATCTCATCAGCGCGATGGACAATTCGTGGTTGATATTACACTGAAGTTTTAAATGTGTCTGTAATTGGAGCAACTATTTTACAAGAAACTCTTTAAGCTAATATCGTTCAAAATACGTCGCAGGATATGTGGCAGTAGTTAAGGGTCAAATAAGAAAAGGATAAGGAAAACCAGTTCAAAATGTATGAAAAATTCATAGGCACTAGTAATTCATTGCCCTTTAGAAGGGACAGCCAAAAAGATTCTGCCCCAGCGGCAATTTGGATGCCTTATAAAAAAATTGGTATGTGTTATGGTTCAGAAAACGTACCTTTGGATTGAGTATTTGAATATTTAAGCCCGAAATCCAAATTTTTATTTGAAATTGAGGAATCTCAAAACATCGATAATTTTTCAATAATAATTTAATAACATTATATGTATAAAGGAATATTTTTTGGAAAAAGTGTTGAGATAAGTGATGAGAATCCTTCTAAATACAGATGAATGTTTTACTAATTACCTTTAGAGAATAATTTTTTTAACGAATGTATCCTGTGAAGAGGATTTGTTTCCATTTTCATCAGACAGTTTTGGAGTAGACTATACATATTTTTATTTCATAACTTTTCTATATTCCGATCCTAATTATCAAAATAAAGCTAAAAAGAACTTAGCCTAAGTAATAAAAGCAAGTGAGCCGTAAAACTTTACTCATTACAGTAAATGGGTCATAGCAGGCATAATTTCAGGCCGCACTATTGTGCTGAAACTCGCTGAAACGAAGACAATACGCATGAGCTGGAATTACACGCGAGCATCAACCGGGACAAGAACTTAGAACCTAGAATCGTAGAGGTTATTTTATGTGACATCTGTAGGGTTTCGAAATATTTTGGCAAACATTTATAATTAAATATACACATACAGGGTGGTCCAAAAGTCGAGGATCAAACGAAGTAGGGGGATACAGGAGGTCATTTCCAACGTTTTTAAAGTGAGAAATAATTTTTGGTAACGTTACCGTTAAAGTTTTTGGAAAAAAAAAAAACCGAGTGTGCTTATGACCACACGACTGAAGTGAAACTTCAAACGTATTTGGCTATGAGAGGAAGAGAGAAAGAAAATGTGCGCGCGCACTGCTTTCTCTTGCTTATATCCCCCACTCAACTCCCGTTCGCCTCGCCCGTAGCCCGTAGACATGGGTCGTACTTGCAAAATCGAGTACCAGGGCTTCCAAGTACGTCCACCTTAAGAAACCAGGGCTCGAGATACTTTCAAGTATTTTCTATCTGCATCGAAAATTGATCCATAACTTCATACAAATAAGAAGTACAATCGCGTAATCAAACAAAAGCCCTGTTGGAAGTAAAAAATACTTGCATAGGAAATTGTTCCGTAGACTCTTACCACACCTCGGACACTCCATACAACGCTCGCAAAATAATTACCTATTACTACTACATAAACAAATGACGTTTGTATACGTGCAAATGTGTGCGTGAAATCTAGTAGCGTAAAAAAAAATGGCGCGGAAAGCAACTTGTGTCGGGGAACCGAACGACGACGGCGGCGGCGCTGCCCGAACGTGTGCATTATTATAAAGTGACCATGTAGTTCAATTGTTTATTGATATAGTCGGGTTCTTAATGAAATAAAAACACTAAAATAGTTTAGTTTAAATGACTTATCTGTAAATAATCGGTTATTAAATCGCATGTTATTAAAAATGCGAAATCTTACAAACAGTGTATGTAAATACGAATTCGGAAAAGCATCACAATATCCAATCATCGTGATTAAAACTCAAATAAAACTTTTAAATCGCATAATTGTGTGTTCGTGTCAGCAATACAGCGCTGCGGTTCGCGAGCGCCCTTGCTAAAGAGTCAGCGACGAAAACCTCGAAGTGCGGGGTGAGGTGCGGTATCTGATATGAGGGCAAGGAAGGGAGTGTCCTTTTTATGTACAGACGCCAGCACATCAACCTACACCTAACTGTCACATTTTCCCAATCAACTTTGAACCTTATGCTTCAGTGATAAAGTTGAAAATCTATTGAAGAAATTTGACAGATTGTAGTAGGTTGATGTGCTGGCGTCTGTACGTAGTACTATTCAGTATTCTGTGCTCTTACTGATAAGGAGCATGATCGCATTTGCGAAAACAAACGCGGTTGTTGAACTATTTGAGTACTTACGTACTCGAGCGCTGAGGCACGACGGAGCGAGATACTTTCAAGTATTTTCTATCTGCATAGAAAATTGATCCATAACTTCATACAGATAAGAAGTACAATCGCGTATTCAAAAGCCCCATTGGAAGTAAAACGACTTGCATAGGAAATTGATCAATGACTTCCTATAAATAAGGAGCAAAATCGCGTTTACAAATAAATACTTGCAAACCATTAAAGTAAAAAATACTTGCATACGAAATTGTTCCGTAGACTCTTATTGATAAGGAGAATGATCGCATTTGGGAAAACTAACGCGGTTGAGTACCTACGTATTTGAGCGAGTAGCCGTATAAGATACGTTTACGTCACGCGTTCGCCAGCTTACTCTCCAAGTCAAGTGTGCGTAAAGAAGTTTCACTTCAATAATTTTGACACAACAAAAATCGAATTTGACAATCGCGACTCGTCGACAAGTGGTACTTATTTGCCCTACCCCGTGAATTGTTTTTTAGAGCCGCAGGCACGGAGGGGGCGGCCTTGGCGTGTTTTTTAAGGAATTTTTCACTTTTTGTATGGAAAATATGAAAAATGATTACCTACATGTTGAGTTTTAGGAGTTTATGGGTTTCATAAAGGGTGTCGAAATTTTCATTATTTTTGCGATAGGACGCACCATTTTCGAGATATAAACAAAAGAAAAAAAAGATACAGACAGTACTGTTTTTGCACCTGAAGTCGAGGGTGTGAATTTCTATTCATGACAACTAATTTTATTCCACCCCTTTTTAATCACGATTAAAAATAGTCAGATTTAGTTCGATTTAGTTAGACAATCAAAATTTTTGGTTGAGTACCTACGTATTTGAGCGAGTAGCCGTATAATATACTTTATAGTCTTGCAAGTATTTTCAATCGGTACCTGGTGTGCGTACTTGGAAGCAAATACCTGGTGTAAAAACCCGGTCGCATAAATACGTACCTTCCCTACTCGCCCGATCACACGTTTTCGTAACGCATTCGCCAGTTTACTCCCCAAGTCAAGCGCGCCTAAAGAAGTTTCACTTCAATAAATTGCTCTTGAAATTTGATACTCAGAGCCCTTATACAGGGTGTTACAGAAAGGGTATATCAATACAAACGGGTTGAAGAGTGTATCTGGTCTAGAATCTCTGTACAAAATTTCAGCTCAAAAACATTAACTTTGAAAATGCTTAATATTTTTTTATTTCGACATCACGGCGCTGCACTGGCGCGCGGCGGCGTGATGTGCGTGTACTAGGCGCACAGACACACTACAGATAATGGATAATGACCCTCGTAGTGCGGTGACACGTTTTTTATGATTTCAATTTAATAAACTATCGAAATAAAAAAAATTTAAGCATTTTCAAAGTTACTGCTTTTGAGCTGAAATTTTGTACAGAGACTCTAGACCAGATACACTCTTCAACCCGTTTGTATTGATATACCCTTTCTGTAACACCCTGTAGAACTTTGTAGTGCTGATACATTATCTAGTAGTAATACAACACCGTTTGTTTTATTGTTTTACTAGCTGCGCCCCGCGGTTTCACCCGCGTAAATGTCGATCCCGTGGGAATATCGGGATAAAAACTATCCTATGTCCTTTTCCGGGACTCAAACTATCTCTATACCAAATTTCATCTAAATCGGTTCAGTAGTTTAGGCGCGAAGAAGTAACAAACATATAAACACACACACACACACACTCACAAACTTTCGCCTTTATAATATTAGTGTGATATCACATTTTTTTTTTAAATTCGTCTATTTGTAAAAGAACTCGGTATACACAAATATTCATAACTTTTAGGGCAATTGAATTATGACCATGCTGTAGAAAGATTTTTTGTTGGAAATGACCTCCTTCATCTCCCTATTTTGTTTGATCCACGACTTTTGGACCACCCTGTATACAAATAAACTAACATAACTCCTAATCGATCCTTGCATATTCCTTTTGCTCTAATTAAATATTATTAATTTAAATGTTTTTTTATAACAAATCATGATTTTACTCGGCTGTTCAATAAAAATCAAAACCCTACTCCTGACGCGGTCTGGTGAAAAGAAGGGTCTTGCTTATAGATTTTCGTGACTCCGCGGGTACTTTTATTTATTTGCTCGATTTTTCATAATGGTGGCCTGAAATTGGACTCAAGCTCGCCTTTATTTAATTTATTCAATGTCAAATTCTAAACTATACATAACACTTTCTTTATATTGCATAATCAGCCTATAACGTTCCCACTGCTGGGACACAGGTCTCCTCTCTCTGTCAGAGTAAATGACCACTCGGGTCCATGCGGGTTGATAGATGTCACATGTCTTCGAACTTTTAGTCCTAGGACATGCCGCTTTCCTCACGATGTTTACCTTCGCCGTGTTTGAGAGCAATGATGATGAAATAAATTACACAAACTGTTCTCAAGTTTATATTATGTTGTTACAAAACCATCAAATAACGCTTTCCGAGAAATGTACAATAAAATCTTCACAGCAAAGTTTTGTCAATAAAAGTTCTAACTTAAAGCAATATGGAAGTAATATCAAACGAGCGCAAAGCGATTATTATTTAATATTGTGTATTGAATTTATTACATTCCGTTTAGACGTAACGAGATATTATGATCACTGTTTTTTATTTAACTGAACACCTGCGAGTATTGACATATTGTAAGGGTAGGTCTAGTGGTCGGAAGCGCTACTGCTGAGCAAGAGGTCATGGGTTCGATTCCTTAGTTTTTTGATCAGGAACTTCTCCATAGCTGCCGCTTGACGGACGGCATAAAGCTCGCCTCCTATTCCATGGGACTTAACACAACTAGCGAAATGTGTGTGTATTATAGGCACACCTCTGCCTTACCCTGCGGGAGTCACAGGCGTGATATTATGTTAGTCAGTAAAACCTAACACATCTGTCGACCCCATCTAGGCATACAGTCTTGAACACACAGTCATATTTCAGTATTCCCCTAAAGCCAACGAGAATTCGAAATACATTAAGCCCGAGTAAAATAGTTACAGCCTATTCGTAGCACATGGCTACGCGTCTACGTAGCTACGCAGCTACGGTGCTACGAGCTTCGTAGCGCTACGATTTACCGACTCACTCTCGACTGAGGTATATTAAAATCATGAATACTGTTATTCATGTCAAATCTATAGGTTTATTACAAAAGTTTGTTCGGTGGATATTAGTATTTCATTCTGGATGTGGCTTAGTAGCTTTAAACTTGGAGTTAAACCGTATCCGGGACTTAGGAGTTTTTAGGAGGTATTAGAAACAAAGTTTGATACTTATTGCTTACAGTTTTGAGTGTACTTTTGTAGGTTTACTTTTGATAGAGATTTGTGTACACAGTAGGGTTGTTTAAATAAATATTATACATTTGAAGTCGTTTTTCGTGTCTGTCTGTTGCTGTTCTTCTAAACTAAGCAACGGATTTAGTTGCGGTTTTCACTATCGTTTAGAGATATTTTTGATTGATTATTACGGAGGGTTCATAATAAACATACAATAACAACAAAGTCTCGATGTTTCGTCAAGTCGTTACATCCGTGCGAAGCAAGGGCGGCTCGCTAGTAAACTTAGAAAGAGAATTCGTTTGCGTTTAAAGAAATTGCTAGCAAGGAATCACTTCGGAAAGTCAGATTTTAATAAAATATTTTCCATACTCTCTTCATTATAAATAAATTCACTGAATTTTCTTCAGTTGAACACTCGACAATGTCACACGAAGGTTCATGAACATCTTCTAACACCAGAAGTAATACTGGCCAACATTTTCAGTAATTTTTCATATTGAAACAAAAGCCTCTTTTGGAACCGGGTCGAGTGGGCGCCATGAAATTCAGCCGACAATACTGTGGGGTTGGATTCAGGTTCTTTCAGCCAAGTGCTTCAGGAGTACGTACTTTTTAATTGAATTCAATATTGTCAAACGGACGAGTTATTGTGAGCGGAATGACATTATTTTAATTGGTTGGTGTTTGAATGGGCTTTCTATAGAAACCTGGAAGTATGTCAGGCTTTGTTGAAAGTCTGTACGGAGGGGTATAAGTATCCATTTACAATAAAGACCTGAATTTGAAACCATGATTACCTACTATTTGAGTTTTTAATTGATTTAAAAATAAACAACCAATAATTAATAAACCAACCTCATATATTTTTTTTACATTATTGACGTGTGAAAGTATAGAACCAATTGGCAAAATAAACATATAAATACTGGATTTTATTCAAAGTCAAAGTCAAAGCATTTATTTCAAATAGACACATAAAAGGCACTTTTGAACGTCAAAAATTATGTTAAAATAGAATTGATTCTAGTCGCCCATTCCAAAAGGAATTAGAATATTCAGTCGCAGAATTTGTAGATTTATTTAGTTCACTGAAAAGCTACAAAATACCGCCACTATACAAATATTCAGAACCGGTAACAGAAACACGTTTCCATAATTCCCATTCACATTTCATTCCACAGCAAAATTTCCACAAAGTAATGAAAACCTTCGGATCGCACTCAATACTTTTGCCGTCATTATGCGTACAATATATGTGCATACATAACCAGAAGCCAGGCATCGCAAACAGAATACCGAAACCTGCTGCCTTTACATACGAAACATACGTAATACATGTATGTATACATGTGTCTAAAGCATGCCTACATTCTGCCGAGAGGCTGCACGCCTGAAAACGCTCATCTTACATTTTATGAGCAAATGTCTCACGAGTTCCCAGCTTCAACTTCCACTACGTCTTAATACGCGCCATACATTATAAGTCCTCGCAACAATACACTTTCTTAGTCATTTCAGAATTCTCAAAGCTTTTAAAAACTTCAAAGTGTTGACTCAAAGTTGTGACGGAGGCAGACGCAGACTCATGCATTGGATTATTCAATATAACATTGTAACATTATAAATTCTCGGAGGGATGATTGAGACACAACCCAACTTCCTCAGACACTCGTGAAGTTAACTCCTAACACAACCCGAATTTGCATTATCACTGAAAACAACGGATGCCGCTTTTGAATAATAATTATCATTTTCCGAACAATTAATTTTTTGGCGGCTTTATCGCCCCGCTAATGCCAGTAATTACTTCAAATTAATTTCGCTGTTAACACTATCACAACACTGTCCAAACCAATTCAATTTTGCGTCCAACAATTCCGAGGACCGCTTTTATTTAATAAATTGGAACCTTTTCTGCATATTTGTTCACACATTGAATATTTTTGTTACAATTTCGATGTAAATATCACGGCACCAGATAAAACGTATGTGACCAAATAAATGTGCGCAAACACGGGTTTTATCTTATAATCCAGATCTACCTGTCGGGGATGTTATCGGTAACACTGACGTACCTGTGAGAATCGCTCCTGAGCGTCCAGGATCTCGATGAACAGGGATAACTTTTGATCCATGATGGGAAATCCATTGCGAGGCTGTTGCAGCAGATGAAGCACTGCCTCGCGCACTGCTGCCGGCGTGCTCGGCGTGCACGGCGTGCCCAGGGAGGGGTACGCACCCACCAGGGCTGACAAGCCATGGAAGGTCGCTGACGTCTTCGGAGGGTTCTGCACACCACCGGGTAAGGACAGCCGGCGCGACGTGGACGGCGGCACGGCGCCGTAACCGTTCGTCATAATAGCCGGTCTTTGCAACTGATAGTCACTTCGGGAGGACGGCAGCAGGGTCGCGCGCGGTAACGTGGACATGGTGCCGGGCACGGGCCGCGGCCGGCGCGGCACCGGCACCAGCAGCGGCACCGGGCCCCACTCATCGTCCACCGAGCCTATGGAGTGCGGCCTCCTCGCGAGGTGGTTCACTGGGGGTCTCGGGGAGACTACGCTCTGGGGTCGTCGCGGACGCCGGTCGTTCTGTATCGGGTTCGGCGGCGTGTAGGGGCTAAAGCCATCGAAGTCTTTAAGTTGTGCGGGCGTGGGTCGCTGGTTGTCAGGCGCGGGCGGCGGCGGGTCCTCCCAGCGCGGCCAGCTGAGCGCTAGGGAGTCGGGCTTGCGGGGCGGCGGAGGCCTGGGCCGAGCCGCCCCCTCGGTCATGGCGGCCTGTCCCGGCAGCGCGTCACATGGCGCGGCGTGCGTCGCGCGCGGCGTCCGCCGGTCGACTGGCGTCGCGACGCTGCATCCGTCCCGTCTCTGCATCGACGCACTCTCTGTTTTGGTTTGTGGACGGTTTTTTTCAGGCGCTCGTTTGTTTTGGACGTGCGTGAGTTACGTGTGTATCGGTATTTGTAACGAATTCGATGTTGATGTTATTTATTGGTTTGGAAAATGTTTGTAGATTGCAAAATCAGTGGCTTTCGGAAAATTCATGTTTTATAAAACAGTCACAGTATCTGTAAAACAGTTGATTTAAACATGCTTTTTACTTTTATGCAGATGTTTTGTTTGAACTAACTAAAAGTGCCTTCAACATTTAATTGCAAATTCGTAATAATAACATTCCCTCAATTTTACGTTACTTTAAAAAAAATACCTGTTCTCATAAACGCTCATCCCACATGATTTCAATTCCTTCGAAAGTTCCGTACAATAACGGGCATGTGTGTCACCCCGCCTGCCGCCTGCAGCGCAGCGCTGGTCCCCGCAGTAGGGGTCACTCTGAAATATCGCCGCTTCCGCGCCCCGCACGGCGCCCGCTGTATCGGCGCACTAAAGCTATGATTTACAGCTCCGTACATTACAGCGGTACCTGTTCACGCGCTATTAAAATGTGTATTGTACAAATATTGTTTATGACGGAAGGCTGATACAGTCAGCCGTTTAATTTAGTTGACATAAAGCAAACTTTGAAAGTTAATAAAAAAACGTAGACTTTAAAAGAGTTAGGTGAGTGATTTATATTATGATAATGATGAACAAGAGTTACTCATAACTCTCATAAAATAAAATAGGTAATTACTGTATACCGTTTAAGGTTTTACGCTATTCCCGTCTCAATAACTGGATGATAATAATGTGGAAAGATAAGCTCACCACCACACGTCATACTAAAACCACAGCGGCGGACAACGTCTTAACGTTATCCCAGCAATCGCTCAAGTACATCAAACTCATACAATATGATAAATTACGCCGCACTAAGTACTCGAGTGGATGCAACGAACTCGGGATCGCTTGTAATGCATCTCGAGTGCTGTTATTTCAGTTTCGGAGCAACCAATACCGATTTTAAAGGGCCCTTTATAAATAGGTGCGCATTGGAAGGGTTATTTATAAGGCGTATTACATACGGAATCGATTCAAATGGTGGTCGTTATTTAATGTATGTTTTGTACCTCGACTTGTATTTGTAGCCACAACGTACCATCACGCCTGTATCCCCCGACGGTAGGCAGAAGTGTACCTATAGTACACGTACAATTCGCCAGTTATGTTTAAGATTCATGTAATAGGGGCGATCCTATTGCCATCAAACGGGGACAAATCTAGACTCTGGGCTGCTACTGAGAAATTCCAGATGGAAAAGCCCAATAAAACTTTTACCGACCCGGGAATCGAACTCATGTTCTCATGCTCAGCAGTAGCGCTTGCAACCACTACACCAACGAGGCGGTCATATTGTTTTATAAATAGGATTGTTTATAAATTGTGATTGTATTATACTGCCGTAGGGTGTCAGCAAGGGAGGTTTAGAGAATATAGCTATAAAATGAGTCCATTATTGCGTATTGAAAACAACATTCTGGGATAACCTATCTGTCTACCGAGTGTGTAACAAAGCCGGTCATACTTATTGCAAATAAGAAGAATCTATTCAGCGTCACTTTACAGGATTTATAGGATAATAGGATACTCTATGTAAATACTCATAGGATTATAAAGTTATTCCATATGAGATTAATATCTGTAACGCAACAAGGACTTTTTTAAAATTTGTTTATTCTTTATTTATTTACATGGTATTTTAAGAAAAAGTCGCCTCGATTATAGAATACCTACAGGAGAAATTCTTAGAAAGCAACGCTATTTCAATACGGAAATGGGACGAAAGAAAGTCTAGTTTCATTGTGAATTAAACTAGCTATGAACGGCAAAAGTTTCTAAAGAGAATATTAAAGGAGGTAAAAGACATTACATTTCGAACTATTCGATTCCGTGTGTGTAGTCACTGCACTAGTTGGAATTACCTTTTAACAAACTACCCTTGTTTTGAAACTTCTGCAGTTTAGTACTTGCGAAGATGTACTGCTGGGCTTATGTCCAGTGCTAGTGATAGGATTTATTTATACTTATAGACATAGGACAGTTTATTCAATAAAATAAAGCCAAAAAAACAGGCTTTTACCTAGTTCCGCATACAAATGTTATACATTTGTACCTAAAAAGAAAATAAGTATAGCCTATAACTAATTTCCACAGTAAAATTATTAAAATTAACTTATATAGTACTATTTTAATACAATAGACCAATTGTGAATATCAAACTGTGTGAGAACGAATTACAGTATTGACTAAAAAATCACAAAACTGCCTAAAGTAAACTCTGGGAAATTGATTGCTTAGCGAATTGACTTTCAAACTGTCAGTATTTTCAAATGACAAATCTTTTCTTACAGTTGCATGAAAATACACGGCAAATTGGCGTAGTGTGACAATTTGATAATATAATCAATTAGTTTCCCCGACCCTGACTGTACAAGCATAGTACCTTAGTTTTAAACCACAACCTAGCAACTAATTCTCGTAACAACTAACACGTTGCTATGTGCCACATAAATGGTGGAGGTGTGTGCCGTCCAGCCCATTAGGATCTGACCGAAATGCCCCATCGAGCGGGCCGGCAGAGCTAACGAAACAGGGCTGTTCACACTATATAGCACTGATGTACAGGGTGATTGCCATGTGGCTTAGCTTCAAGCTCCAATATGAATAAATATGTGTGTGTCCTATACTTATGGAGTTATTAATGTGTACTTCTATCAGTCTTATGTTTTTATTGTAACATTAGTAGTGTTTCTAATTTGTTTTTAACTAGCTTCTGCCCGCGGCTTCACTCGCGTGGATGTCGGAAATTATCCCACGGGTACTTGCTACCGGGACAAAATAGTCCTTCCACAGGATGCCATCTATCTCCTCGCCAAATTTTATGGAAATCCGTTCAGTAGTTTAGGCGTGAAAAGGTAATATACAGACTGAGTTATTTTTGAATTTGTATAATATTAGTATGGATGCTTATCACTGATGTTCCTGCTCACCCCTTAATCTATATTATACTGATGCATTAACTAAGTAATTATGAAAGCACAATATTACTGCAGACAAAAGCCTTTCACTTATAAAGCGAAAATACAACCATTGATCAACCACGTTGGTGATTGTACACCATTTGTCAAAAAATAACCCTTGCAAGGAAAGATCGACGCAGATTTTCCTAAAATAATAATGAAACAGATATCGCTTCACAGACATAAGACCCTTTCATCATCATTATTCTCATTGAAGTTTAAACATCTAAAGTATTATTTACCGTCTTAAATCTAAATATAACGGGAACTTCAGAGCGGTGATTCAAAATAAAATTACGATCGATCGTCCGGGGTTCATAACCCGAGCGGCGTTAGTTTATAGGAAGTACACATTAATGGCTTTAAGTCAACACTTTATGGGTTCCTTGAGCTCTCTACTAGGTGTTTGTATTCACGAAATAATTACGAGTATAATACATAAATATTGATAAAGGTCTGGAAATAATTCCCAAGAAATTATACCTTTTTCCTACATAAGCCCCCACAATGTCAGGGCATCTTTATCCTATTCACCCTCAAAGCCTATTCGGGGCTAAGCTCTATATTTTCATATATTTTATTAAACGTCCCGGGGATAAACAGAGCATCCATATCCCTTACCACGTTCTAAGTAAAAAAGTCTCAAAGAAAATCCCTTTTTAATCCTGCCATAAACAAAATCAGGGAGAAAGGGATTCTTGAGATCAAAGGGCACCTAGCCAAAAATGCTTCGGTTCCGTATACGTATATGTTCGTAATTCCTTAATACCGTATTAGGAATGCGTGAGACGCAATTTTCATATGAAACTATAAATCAATTTGTGTTTCAGAAAAGGGATAATCGGCCCACTGGGCAGAATTCCTCCTCGACTAGGGCTGGGCAGCAACGGGAAACTTTCCACTTATTTATCGATACTTTTGAGGGAGAAATTTTTAATATTCCAACTTTAGCGGGAATGTTTACGAAAGTAGAATAATTGCGAAGGAGTTCCACGGTACGGTTTAGGGTTTTTTTTTTTGTTAAAAAGCTTTAATAAATGACATAACTTATGTATAGTTGTTAAATATATTCTCAACGCGAAAGTTTAATGGATGAAGTTTTTAGTTGAGAACTAAAATTTAATATCACTTCTTAAACTTAAGTCGATTACGAAGGTAGTCTTTGAAATCGACTTCAAGTTTTTAAGGTAGAACTTTATTATTTATTTACTTTTACGCGAGGATCACCTATAAAACAAACTCATACAATGGTTCGTAAAAGAAAATCTACCATCCCGAATGATTGACTTTGCTAAACTGAATAAAAAAGGCTTTTTGTACATAATTATAATGTATTCAATTTTTAATCAATCGGAGCACGAGCTGAAAGAAATACTTATAGTCCAATGCCTCCCTCGAAAAAATTAAATCCCAAACCTACAAATAACTTATTCAAGAAGGGCCTCAAAACTCCATGAAGCGCCTAGCCTTACCAATAAAAACAAAAATTAAAACCCCGTAAGTAACATCACTAGTGGTCCCTCACCCGGCGCCCCGGCCTATCGCCGCCGCCGTCGACTGTCGCAGACGTCGGCAACTATTCCCGGAATGTGTGACAACGCGACCGATTGTTTCCGCGACACTTGCACAACTATTGTATTTATTTAAGGGTACGTATACAGAGGATGCCATGTAGGTTTAGTTGGTATATTTTTGTACTATAAATTGGTAGGCTCATGTGAATTTAGGCTAAGGGTGAGAATCGAATGCGTAGGTACACCTATCGAGAATTTGCTCGTAAAGGATGTTATGTTGGAGGCAGACATTTTTAAAAGATTGGTACTTAAAACTATCAACTAGAATAACTACTCTTGATTGACTGAGTAGTGGCGCTTATTAAAATACTATAAAGCAGCAAGATTTTCTATCTTCTCAACTTGATGTGGCTTGAATGATTTATGTAAGAAGATACGACATGTAACGGGCATTGTATCCAACATAACAAGAACGTCTGTAAATAAGGAAACAGAGTTTAAAGACCCAAACCTAAAGCCTTACACAATATAATTGTTCTCCTGAACAAAACTTAGCACACAGTTCACGCATATATTACAAACACAAACGTTATTATTCATAGGACGGCGAGTATTACGACCTTGGCAAATAGTGAGGCAAATGATGATTTAATATTATAACTCACATAAGACCCTTTGCAGCCCACTCGTCAGCACACTCCATTTGGATTCGAGTTTGTAAGTAAATCGCGTCGGCAAAATGGTCGTAAGTCAATTTTCGATATCTTTGAATTAACAGTGGGGTGAGCTTGGTTCCGGAGGCGAGGAGGCATTTTGTAAACGAATTAAAGAAGGCAGTCATGCGTAAAGAGTTTGATATTAGTGTAGGTACTGCCAGTTACAAAATGGTTGAAATATTCATCATATTTTAATGTATATCTATACTTACATATTATAAATTAAACTCGCTTTTCATAACTGTCTGTGTGACCGGGCTCTTGTTCTAAACTCTGCGCAACGGATTTCGATGCGGTTTTTACCATGTTTTAGAGAATTTATTCCGGAAGGTTTGTGTGTATAACACATTCATATTTAACACAGATATAGCACTGGAATTTTGATGTATAGACTTGACATCACATTAGTAGATTGCACCCGAACGAAGCCAGGGCGGGTCACTTGTAAGAATATAATTTAGTCTCGGCAAAAAAATGTTGGATATTAAATATTGAAATCTGGCAGTTTAATTAATATTGGCATTTTTTAAGCTTAATTAACATCCCTAATTGAGATTTTATCAGAAATATGAAAGTGTATTCGTCAACATTTTGGAGGCGACAAGTTTCGCGTTTGCCATTTTTCTTGATATAGTTTGCGGCATGAATCTTGCTTCTTGTCTTATGAAAGGAATATAAATAAGACTTTGATAAATGGTCACTTAGTTGGCAGAGAGCGAGAAAAAATATTTTGATAAAATTATAAAATATTGGATGAACAAGCTTACCTTGTAAAAGAGATTTTACAACATTAATTTCGCTTGGAAATTTAAAATAACATCGTTCTTTATAACGCCTTTATTTTATGAGAAATATTATATTTGACTTGTTATAAAATATATTTGACGTTAACGTTGATCAAGTGGTCATGACTTATAAACTTGGATAACACAATTATTTATACGTAAGGTATATAGAACAGGTTCTACGTACTTACATACCACCCTTCACGCTCCTCCTCCTCATCCAGGGATAAGGCTGGTATAGGAGCGCGGAGACTAGCACATGAAAAAAGAGGCCTATGCCCAACAGTGGATGGTCGGGCTGTGGATGGTGGTGATTAAAGCATGATGTGTACCCACAGTGTGTACCAGCAGGTAACTCTTTTTATTACCGATTTCTAAAAATACCCATTTTTGCGGTACTCAACATGCACTCGTTTTTCACTGTCTAAAATCCCATTTTATTTGCCTACACTAGAATTTACATTTGGAACTTCTTAACCATTCATTAATGTTTAGCTGAAGTTTTTCCTATAGTTACTAATTAAACATAAACTTCCCATAAAAATGTGGCACCACGTCCCCAACTCATTCATTCACTCATTCATTTTCGAACACAATGCGTTCAAACAAGCCGGTGATCAATCAGGCGCCTCTCAAGACGTGTAATTGCGTTCTCAATCGACGGAGACGGAGCTCGGGGCGCGAGGATTGTTGCTGAAGGACAGCCGATACTGCAATATGGTTGAGGAAACGAATTTAGTAGTTCTAAAAATGGTAGCGTTATTTTGTTCCCGAAGTCTGGATTTGTGCCCGGTTACACCTCCACCTAACTCTTCGGGGATTACCGGCGTCATGATATGTTGTATGTTGAAACACCATTATTGATGGATAGAAATTAAATGATGTTTGTAATATGTTTCGCGTTAAATGTGTTTAGGTATCAATGGTGAATGCATGATTTCTCCAGTAACATCGTATGCGGAAAATAAGCTAGAGTGCTGAGATAACCTTAAGCATATAATAACCATATACAATGTACCTATAGTCATAACGCTCATTGTCCGTTTCTAAATCAAATCTCCGTTTTGCCCCGAAAACGGATACGGACAAGCGAACTCTGAAGACGGTTCCGATTTTGAATTCCTTGTACTCATAATCGTATTACTGATCTATTAAATGTAATGTCAAGAAAACATCACCATTTCAAAGCTAGTCGAGTACCCAATTACAGACAAGATGGAAGGCTCCGCTGAATGAAGCGCTAAGCAGCGCTGCAGCGATTCAAACATCGGAGATGTAAATAGTTGAATGAAAATGTAATCCGTGAACTAGTTTTATAGTGAACGCTTTTTTAGTACAAGTGGGTCTTCAGCTGTGTACTCGTAGTGGGTTTGTGGTTGATTATCTTCTTATTTTCAGGATTTTTAACGATATTAGTAGAAATATGGTAGAAATAGAATTCAGATAAAATCTTTTCTTCAGATAAGATCTTTCGTCTTTCATTCTATCATTGTCTAACCATTCAGTAATGTCAGTCTGATTATAATTTGAAAATTATCTAGTATTACTGCTTTGCTAGTAATTTTGAGTATCACTTCAGATTGTAAGGCACCTATCTAAACAGCAGCCCAGCGCTGCTGTCTAAATAGGCTCTCGGTTGTCGCTGGGGCTCTGTCTCGCATAGGGTCGCAGCATAATGCTGAGCGATAGCCGTTTTGCATGTTTCCCCCAACCATTTCTTATTTTTTTGTGTATAATATGTTCTTTTTTGCGTCATTTTTACCACAAATAAACATATTTACTTTCTTTAGTCCACATTATTAGACGTTTAATAAGAAATACCAAAAAAACTTACTTATATCAAACTAAAAGATAAACCGAAACATGTCCACAAACTATTAGATAAACTCCCATACATCGAGAGATTCGCTCAAACCTTAGCGATCTTAGTAACTTGTCGGTGATTGTAACAAGATACAAGGTGACACGCAGACATACCGGCAGACGTGATAACTGATACTTCGACTATTAGTTATCGAGTTTATCTGCCAATTAGTGCAGCTGATAGTTTTGTGTTCGGCGTTGTGTTGGTAGTTAGTATGATCGCTACAAAAGTAGGAATGAGACGTCGCAATTAAAATGTTACCAAAATAAATATTTGTTACTGATGTGATGTACTGACTTTTAATTTAGTAAAAAATCTTTTTGGGATTAAAATACTGTTGAATATTAACCACCTACTATGGGAGCAATTATGGAATCGCAATATTAACTTTTTTTTCATAAATTTTCATTTGTACAGTATTTTTTGTGAGATATCTCAGATTTCTATCAATATTTCGGAATTGATCCCATAGTAAAATATCTTTATACATCAGTATAAAGATCTTTTATGCTGATTCTTTGATTTTTATTAGGATCTTCATACGAGTAATCAGCCTATAATGTTTCCACTGCTGGGACACAGGCCTCCTCTCTGTGAGAGGGAGTGGGCCATAATCTACCACGCAGGCCACGCGCGGGTTGGTGGATGTAGATCTCCAATAGTTTTAAATTCAAACTGTATAGTTTATTTTTTATTGATACAGCAACTAAACCTAAGCATTCCGTTTAACATAAGCATTTCACTGGCTTGCAAAGGCAACCATCCAAAATACATTTACTTAGCATACCCAGCTTGAAGCAAGCCTAACTTTCAGAACTGTATCCGTTTTAAATTCATAAAGTATCTCCCACCCGTAATTCATTGTTGACAAAACAAAAACAGTAAATAGTCGAAGAAAGAAGGTTCCTTTAGCAGCAGCTCATTAATCTTGAGCTAATATATTCATAATTATGCTGTTCTGTGGAAGACAACACCGACTGACGAGAACTTGGTAAGTTTGAACGTGCAACTAACTTGGAACTGCGTAATATAATACGAGGGTGCTTGGCAATAACACTTTTTAGTATTTTTGTAATAAACTTGCTGCACTTAAATAAAATGTTGAAGTTGCCACTTTATTAGTATGTACTAAATATCTGTTTTAATTAAATAAGGTCTATTTTAAAGCACGTATTAAAAGCATAGTAAGACATCAAATACGTATGCTTTTATGTCTGTATCATGCTTTTTATAGGGCTATTTACAGCATGCTATGTACTATAATAACTAAATGACGCATTTAGCCCAAGACGAAGAGCCTTTTAATACTCCATTAGGTTGGTTTAGCTTTATAATGCAAACAGTAGGTTAATGTTGTAGCTACAGCATTTTGTCACCATTGATACGTTAGAAAAAGCATTTTGTACTATTTTTTTGGTTGTGGGTTTGTCTTCATGATAAATTTTAGCAATACGTAAATAACTAAATCCCAAAACCGTTTAAAAAAACAAACACCCTGTGTGTAATAACAACTACCAAGGATCCAAATTCAGGAAACGAACCAAAAATATTTCTCCCTATTGTACTGTGTTGTGTTGTATTGTACCAGCTAATACAACACCAGACAATGGTACAAATAGTTTCCCATTAGCGCTATTTACTACAATAACTTGGGGTCCGCTGTACCCCGGGGTCTCGAGGACCCCGTTGCCATGGCAACGAGAGACAATGGGGGACTACAATGGTGTGACGTAATGAGTTTTTAGTAGGTCATTTTATGTTTGTTTTGTCTTTTTCTATGTAAAGTACATTTGCATTTTGTAATTGCTGTAGTTTTAGTTCTATTGTATCGTTTGTGGGGCTTTTAAGTGGTATTGGATGGAACTACTTCGGAGTACGGCATTTAATTAGGAGTATTCGCTGTTTATTTGATTTCTTTCGTACGAAAAGTTTTTGTATTGCTAAAACATTTAGGTATTGTGCTATTACAAACACAGTTCGTGATTTCAAAATGGCTTTAGTCATATAACTTACTCGTTATAACAAGATCATCTGTAGCATTTATTATGATTTGATGATTTTGAGTTCAAATGAAGGTATCGGTTATAAATGGACGAAAACGTATTATTTAACGAAATAATTATGACTGATATAACAATGAAATTAAAAAGATTATAAATCGGTAAAGAAATATTCGATAAACTATTCCAAACTACTGGCTTCTGTAAACTATAAATCTATAATAAGCTTTAGCTAAAGTTAAATTGAATCATTTGAGAAGTGAATAAGCTACTAACGACAGTTTAATGCACAAAGTTGGTGCACTACCTACCTGTGAGTACCTGGCAGTGAGAGTGCAAGCGACACTCGCCAATTTTCAACGGAGATTAAATTTGAAACCATCGCCACTACCGGTGGAAAGAAAAAGTGAGGATGGAAGATTGTTTTACATATTTTTATTATTAACGATTATTAACGCCTAAAATGGTGTAAAGTGAAGAAGAGTATCGTAAGCTACGTGGATTATAATTGCCTACACCTACTGCTTTCTATCTTAAATGGTAGTCTGGATACCTGTGTCACTAACCAAAACTAAGCTGGTGTTTGCATGGGTGCTGTGAATGTAATCAGTTTTCAATCAACGTCATTCATTACATAGTTTTGAGAACTTAAGGAAAATAATAAATGTTGATCTATTCTGCGTAGCAAACAACACCTATTATCACCACAAAGTTTCTTTGGGTACCAAGATCACATCCCCCGAT
Organism: Amphipoea oculea; assembly: GCA_945859645.1. Lineage (NCBI taxonomy): Eukaryota > Metazoa > Arthropoda > Insecta > Lepidoptera > Noctuidae > Amphipoea > Amphipoea oculea. The sequence goes on along the minus strand of OX243883.1, from coordinate 586,716 downwards.
TATACTTTTAGAACCGGTTACGTCTTTGAAAACACGACTCTTGATAAAGCACCATTCCAAACTCCAGCACAGAACTAACAAAACTTCTTCTGTTATTGAATGTTTTAAAGAAAACCTAGACTTTGACGATATCTCAGAGATTAAAGAGGATTCCGTTGAACAACGAGTGCGGGAAGTTGGCGACGTTGTCGACTTGCGGCGGCAGAACTTGGAGACATGCGATGTGTGACGATAGTTTGTGGTTGGAGGGGATTTTTATACTTGTTACATACAACGTTTTTTGAAGTTAGTCACTGGAAAATGGTGGATGCATAAAGGGGACGCTTGTGTTTTTTTTTCTTTTTGTTTGCGTGGCGTTATATTTTGTATTACAGCAATTGCTTTGAGTAATGTCAATTTGACGGCTCGTTTAGCAAAGTGGTTGTGCGAATCTGCGCGGTACGCTCAACCACTTTTAAAATTGGCCACTGATTAATCTGCCTATCAGTTTTTATACACATGACATTTTTTATTGCTCATTTTTTCTTTTTTTTTTTTTGGTCGTCAAATTATTATCAAAGTTCTACGTGACTATGAGACTTCTTACCAACGGGTAATAAGTAGGCTTTAGGCTTTGTAAGTGTCAAACGGAGATTTTACCAGTTACGACTACGATAGCTAAAAATACACGGTTTCAGTAAAAAAACATTCGTCATGTCACAGATTTCATGCGATTGTTAATGATCCTATAGCCAGTTGATGCTGCAGCGTCTATTGTGAGCCTTTCAACCCTGTGTTGACCGTTGTGCTGTTTATTTGTCGAGAACGACAGACAAATATTTAAGGGGTGTTTATAATGAGTTCTTTTTTGGCAAATAATAGACCAGCTCCTTCAGGCTATGGTATTGTAAATTGCTATTTAAGGATTGTTTTAAAAGGGTAGGTAGTAGAACCGTACTCTTGTCTGCTAATAAAAATAAATTGCTATCACGGATCCCTTTGCTAAGCTTAGTGACTATGGCAAATACCTACTGATACCCTTTATTTTTATGATCATTGCCTATTTATAACCATGTTACGTAGTAGGTAGATGTTTCTAAGACATGATTTTACGCGAATATTGCAATAAATATTACTAATTTTACTTATTGGGTCATTAGCGACTCATGAAAAAAAGTTCACTAAAAGATCTTTATTCCAAAATTTACGATTTTTTAACAGCCTTAAGAAGGCGTTTAATTGAACGGTTCTAACCGAGGGCAGTGTTAATTGTGCCGAGCCAAAGGACGGTAATAGGACCCGATGAGTGGTCTCCTATTATCGGCTGAAGCTCTTTTAACTTCCGCCGGAAATGGGAGTTAAAGTCGTAAAGAAATTTGAGGTTTTACGGCCGATCGACTTCGGAGAGTTGTCGTATATTCCTTTTAACTGTATTGGGAATTAGGTCAGTTTTAAGAGAGATAGTAGGTACTTACCTAGATGTTTAAAATAAAGAAAGAAATATCCTTTCGTTTTGCTAATTACCTACATACAGTAAGTAATGTTGTATAAATGTCATTGTAAACCGAATGCTCCACCATTTTTCAACAAAACTACAATTATAATTATAGTCTTAGGCCATACTGTAGAAGTAAGAATTAAAAAGTATATGCAGCAAACATTATTTTAAATAAGTATCGAAAATTAAATGTATTATCATGTGCACGACAAAAAGTTACGCAGTAATATCAGCTTCCCGCACATCGCCTGTAAGGCTCTGCTACAAGGTTAAAACCACAACAACCATTACAATGTACCCACGCATTCGAGTATCGCCTCTTTTCCATACATTCGTTCCACCAAAATATTTGGTTACTGAGAACATACACACAGCTACAGGCGCCGCCCGCATCGGAATACTTGTTTTAATTTCAGACGCGCGTCCAAATTCGGATAAAACAAGATAAAATAATGTAACGGGATAATGCAGTGTTTAAATATAAAATGTGAGCTTTTGGAGCTAAGCGAGCGAAAGTAGAATGCGTTGTTATGTTACTTTACTATCACATTTAGTTCAGCTTTGAAAGTTTTTTGTAATACAATTCTTAATGCGCATATTTTCGACTAGATTTAATTGTTTACGTAATGCTTGTCATAAGTTTTTCTCGTATCGCTATGGATATTATTGTAGCCCATATGCAATTATAATACTTGTTTTTAACAAGTCTTGTAAAAACATGTATCATACACGTACTGACGTTGTTTCAAACATGTCATGTTAACTAGTTTGATCACTAGACTTGTTTTACCTGTAATTGATAATCCGCAAACCTCTGCCTAATCCTTCAGCCTACAGGCGTGATGTTATGCGTGCAAGCACGGTTTAGACGCGGGCTAAGCAGATCGCATCAAAGTTACCAATGTACTACAAATAAGAAAACCCATGAGGCTAGTGGGGAACTATACACAGAACGCCTCCTGCTGCGATCCCGTCATCTTTCTTTTACTTTGTTTACGTTCATACTTCAGAAGGCCAATTCCCGTTACTAAAAACGTTTAAAATTTCATCTCAGCGACAATCAATCTCAAATATGTAGAGATTTTAGAAGTATTTTTGACAGATTGATACTGAGATCAGCCTGTGAACCTTCTTAAAATTACGAGAATTGCTCCTCTGGTCATACAAGCACACCGGTTGCGAGCACTACGCACCTGAAGAAGGGCTTCTAGGGCGTCCCCTCCCGGGGACCAAAATCCAAACCAAATCTTTACACACCCGCACATATTATTTCTCGCAAATATTGCAACCCAACACAAATAAGGCACCAGCCGAAATATAAAACGCAATAACACACACGTCAATATGCATCGCAGGTGTTCGCTCCTATATTAATATTGTGTACGCGCCTAATATGCGCGATATGCGCATTATGCATGAACGTCAGCTATTTGACGCACGCACGACAAGCCGCGCGTGTATGCGACGCCTTATTATATGCCTGTTTATGTTTTATGTATATCGTAAGGGTGTGGTCGGGAACGCGTGCGTTTAATCGTCGAGTTTATAATATTATTGTGTGTGTTATGGAGTTGATTTTGGTTATTGCTATGTTGTTCAGCAAAACAGTTTAGGAAAAAGAGCATTGTAGGTTTTTATGCGAAACAAATTAAAAACTTTACTCATCGAAAAACATCCAAGAGAACATCTGAGACATTTTCACAAAAACAAAATTTTATTTTCAGATTGGGGAGTTTCTGCACGATAATTCTCAGATGGTGCCCCCTATTCTAATGATTCTTGTAAATCTTCGAGAATTGTTTTATAATAAAACGTGGAACGTTATTCATTCTCTAGATGTATATTAAGGAAAACCTATCGTCATGAGAATCTAATCAGAAAAAATAACATAAACAAGCTCAATCTTATTTAGTTAAGTACATAATATTACCGACTATTCATTTCACATGCCTGATATCTAGGTCTAGATAGTCTAACATACGGGTTGATAACGACCACACAGAGAGAGTGGTTTCAATGAAAACCGATCCTAAATAGTGTTTGTACACAATGGGGCGGCGACCTGCCCCTATATGGCTGGTACTGCTTTGTATCAACCATTTTTGGCACAGCTTAAAAATACATAAGTTTTGCCGATCCCTATTACAACGGACTTTTGAAATTGGGTTACACTCCTGCCTACCCATTTGGTAAACAAGGCGTGATGTTGTGTTTGTCTGAATACATTATTTTCTGTATTATGTAAATGATATTAATGTTTCGGTAGTCTAGAGGTATAAGAAACCACTTCCATGGCAACAATAGACATATTAATAGTGTGTTTATCGAAGATAATATCCTCCCGAAATCTGGCTTGCTGACTGAAATTGCTAACATACAGGGCAAAACTATGGTGATTAAACCCTGATGTACACGGTACAATACCATGAATTGAAGCAGCAATAAAAGTTGCATCGTCTAAACATTATTTAGACACGATGCAAATCATATGATGTTTCTATTTTATTGAATGCCACAGCCAACAAACTTGCATCGTGTAAATGAGGCTTCATGCTCTTTATAATATTCCACAATAATAATATTCCACAACTATCACACAACGCCATCTAGTCCCAAGCTAAGCAGAGCTTGTGTTATGGGTACTAGAGAACTGATAAACATACTTATATATTTCTAAATACATACATATTATAGATAAATTACACCCAGACACAGAACAAATGATCGTGCTCATCACACAAACATTTGTCCTGGGTGGGAATCGAACCCACGACCTCCAGCATAGCAGTCAGGGTCACTAACCACTAGACCATCAGGCCTGTCGCGTCTTTCCTTTTCTGTATAAGAAATAAGATATACTAACTAAAACATTGACCTTATTGCGTAAAGCATGATGAACACAGAAAATGTTCCGAAAAATAAATTAAGTAATAAGTCTCGGTTTACGGACGTGAAACAAACTGAAACCGAAGACTGAAGCCTGACGGAGCAGGCGGACACGAGAGAAGTGTCCTTGTTTCACTAAATATTTGGAAGAAGTTGGGATATTTACCGGCAAAGAAAATATGTAAATATTGCAAGGTCATTAATGACTCTATGTGGAAAAAAATAATCAAGGTCATGAACAAAAGTTAAGTTTTTGATAAAATAATTCACTGATATTATGTAGAAATGTCGATCTCGAGGTACTTAATTCAGTCTCCGAGGGAAAAAAACTAATTTGATTATTTTCTTATGCTGTTTCCATCCAATGTTTTATAAATCAATGATTTAATGTTTTTAAATTACAAAGAACTTTTCATAACGTATAGACAATTTGCCTTTTTGCCAGCAGTTTCCTAGTATAACCCTAAAAGTCGCAAGCACTACAGCGAAGACAACGTATCTACTTTATTTATTTGATCTGAGACGAAAATATAAGGACAGTCATTTCTCAGATATTCTTAGTTTGTTTTGGGCTCTACGGCGTAGCGACGTAGCGGCGTAGCGACGTAGCGTGATAGATGTAGCCGTCTACACCGTAGAGTGCTACGATTTGTATTCGTAGCGTAGTATAGGATATTTTGATCAACATTTACTTGGTGCTATCGAGTTATTCATTGTAGCTTTTTTCGGTCCTTAGCGACGGTATTTGTAAAGGCTACATGAAATGTGTGAACTTTGAGATTTTACGTGGAGCATTTTCCGTGACAATTTAAAAAGGAAATATATTTGAAGGACGTTTTGCAATTTCGATTTTTTATGATCATAAGTTTCGTAGCTGTAGACACAAAAATCTTATCAATCAACGGAAATCAAACCCAATAACAACTCAACTCTTTCGTACAACTCGCCGTTGATGATAATAAACACTACAAAAGTAGTTTTCTACGTCAAACTAAATACAATTCGGCAAGATTTTTGAACAGTCCTATAAATATTGTTACCAAACAGCGGACGAAGGCTCCACTCGTCCGAAGTACATCGTTCATCGTTTGTTTAAGGCTTTAATAAAACCTTCTCAAGAGTTCCTCCTGCGACTTCCTTCAATTGTCAGTAGAAGTCACATTGTTGACATTTTGGAACATTCGTCGAGATAATAAGTTGTTTGAAATAAATCTAAAAGTATGACTCACCCTCGGGAGATTAGAAACGGAACTTACCTGTAAGATAGGAAGAAATGTAATTAGTTATAATATTTACATAACTTTTACAATATTGAAAACAACTAACTATTTACACTAGGTACTAAATATACCAACTAATAAGTACAAAAACAAAAGGAATTGAAATAATGTTTTTAAATACATTTTACAGAAATACACCATAAATCAGAAAATTTAATCAAAGCAGTCTTCAATAGACTACCAGGTCTATACCTTAAATTATGAGAATAATATATAACAACCAATTATTATAACTATATAGTAATTGAAAATAAAAATAAAATTCATTTACTAGTCTTTCAATTTAAAAATAAAATCTTAAATGCATTACGTTCTCAAAACGCGGGCACTCATGAGCAAAGCTCCATAATTGCCAATTTATCAATATCCTTTACTCAAAGTTAAAATAAAAGCACATGATAATAATAAGCTATCAGACGAAGCGAGCGAGTTAAAGTTAATAAACTTGAGCGAACAATTTAAAACTACGAAACTCCGCGATAAGCCGCGATCGAGTTTGATTGCCAACTAATAAATATATTGTGAGAGTAAAGAGGAAACTTTCACGATTAAACATCCTTTTGTTTTATTAAATTTTGTGTGGTTGATTAAGCTACGGTTTCCTAGAAGAGCGGTGGCCGCCACATGACGGCCGCCACATAACGGCCGCAGTGACGGCTGGCATGAAAATAATGGTAGCGGGGTCACAAAACGCTCTCTAAGGAAACAAACCAAATTACTTTAAAAAATAACGTTTCAGTGACGTCATTCGCCGGTAAATTGCGGACGCTAAGTAGCGGCCACCACTCTTCCAGGAAGCCATAGCTCATGTCTTGCAAGCGTTTTTACAACCGCGCATCAGTGATAACAGTATGATATTAAGAGCGCCTTTATCTCGTAGAAGTAAGGACGCTTTTTGCGATGCAAGTTTTATCACTGATGTGCAAAATATGAACACCATAATATGTTTCATTTGTACGAAAATTAACATATATTTCTACATTTATACTCGTAATTTTTATGGTGTTAATATAAAGAGTATTCTATATATCACTTTCCAGATGATATTCTAGTTTCTAACCAGTAAACAACTAATCGTTGTGTGATTTCCTCATCGTAGAATATAACGCTAGGCGTCTTGTTCCGCTACGCAGCGAGCTACGGCGTAGCTACAATAGTGCTACGAGCCTACGATAGTGTAGAGTAGTGTGAAGTGCTGTGCGTTTTGATAGCATTTATTTAGATCATAATTAATAATATCTAAATCATTAGCTAGATTTCAAAAATATACTTTATTTCTTGGCAAGATATAAATGAAAAAAAAAATCTAATGAATTTCACTCTAAAATCGTCTACCTTGAACTGAGAGGCTGCTTATTACGGGAATAGGTCCGGAATAAGCATATTTTTTTCATTTATTCTAAAGCTTATTAAAATTTTCAGGATATTCTTTGCTAGTACGTAATGCGAGGTTTCATTTTGTGAAGGCTCATCTTAGCTTCAATACGTTCGTTACTTGGATTATGAAGGACATTTAGATTATGAGATGTGAAAGTTTAGACGATTAATTAACAGTTAATTCAAGTCCTGAAGACCGGTTAACTTGGAATAATCAGTAAAAAGTGATAATTATTCATATTTGATCAATGTGCTGCCATTACGTTAATTACGATGCTTTTATTAGTATTTATTAGAATCATATATTTCATCTCCAAGCCGTATATCGTTTCTATGATTTGATTCTTAAACAAATACAAAAAATAAACTCAAACATTTCCACGTAGCATGAAGCTACGAATTACTAGGAAGCTCAAAGGAAAACTAATCTCCGCTACGGCGTAGCGAACTGCTACGGCGTGGCGAACTGCTACGGGCTACGGCTACGAACACTTCGTAGCTTACAAAAACAACTATGTATGATACATGCATTTGTATCGTAATCACAATTCCGGAGAGTGTCTCTCTCGTCTCTCGTCTATAGTAGTAAACAAAACTTGTGTTTGCTTAAGAAATAAGATAGAACTTTTATGTGAGTCAGATCAGACGGAGACATTACAGTTTGCAAATTATGGGTAACATTTTTCGTAATTTGTAAGCGCACGCCATCTATAAAATTGCCAAATATTAATAACAATAAATTGGGGTCTCACGTAGGGTCCCAAATTCACGACTGTACTTTGTATCACTAGATATTTGCCAAGTATTAACTTTTTTTACGAACAAAATCATCATCCGCATAATTTTAAATCCCTAAACTCGAAGAGCAATCACAGTAAACATACGTACGAACATCGTCTTCACGCTAAACCGCTTAAGTAATCAAAGGAAACTCTTCCATTAAAACTGTATGGTGAATTAAAACACGTGGGGTAACCCCGTAACCCCGCGGTAACAACGCAATAACCTCGCAGTAACCCCGCAGTGCCACACACACGGGATTCTTGGAAGAACTTCCCCGAATTTGACGGAAGTTTTCGTCACAACACATTCCTCGCGTTCCCAGCGCTATGCGAGTACTGACAGAAGTTATATTTAGGAACTTCACAACGCAATGGAAATAGGTACGTGAATTTGAGCTGTTTTTAGCTGTGTATTAGGGCGGTACGGTAATTTGCCGGAGAAGTATTTGAAGATTAAAATGAAAAATAATGGGCACATGAAAAAGAACGTCGCGACATTTTTTTTTTTTTGATAATGCGATCGAGATAATTCTTTTCACTTATTTCTGCATGATACTTTAGAAAAAACAACTTCTTAAATTAGCAAATTGAGAATTATTTAACATTCTGATTTTGTAAACCCCTGCAGTCCTGGAAGACAAGCACAAAACAAACCTGCACTTCTGCTGTATATTTGTATAAGTATTGTATTTAGTAACATGTTTCAAAATGCTACTAATATAATTCTCTCTGGGCGATTCTAAAGCAAAGGGCAAAGTTTTCAGTGAAACAGAATTGTATTAAATTCGCTTCTTCCTCGTTTATCTCGAGATTATACTTCGCTACAAGTTCCTTGATCGTGTTACGTTATAATTTACTTTAAATAAACTTATTACGTTTGCTTTTGATACTTTGAATAAGTTAAATGTGGTTGATATTATAGGATCACTTTGTGACGCTAATGTTCGACAGTGAACGTTGTTTTGAATAGATTTAATGACAGAAAATTAAGATTTCCACCCACTTTTTCTTTTGTCAATGGCTTTTGTCTCACAATATCGGCCTCACTATCACTTCGACACTTAGTTTATGGTAGATAACATGCGCATATCAATTTCATAAAGGGATAAATATTACCATCGCTACCATTTTTTGTTTGCAGATACTAGAGCAAAAAATCAACCCACGCGTCCCTAAGTCTATTTAGAAATTTACCTATAGTAGATCTGCTCGATTGTAGTACATATCCCTAAATATCAAATATATCAACGCTCACAGCGATATCTATTCTCCAGAAATGCAAACGGAAACTTTTACATCCCTTGCGAATCCCGCAGCAATTTAATACGGTAAACTTTACAGAGATGGCGTTAGGAGCGTTTGCTGCGGCACTTCCCTTCGCACGGACAAAACAAGCTCCCTAAGTTGTAAAGCCCTCTAGCGGATCGCGCGAGAATTAATAACAAGCCCGGAATCTTCGTTGTTCACGAAACTTCCGGTAGATGTCGCCAAACAAAAAGTATCTTGTCAGGACTAAGAAAACAACACTTCGATGATTATTTTTGGTGCTGAACCACGAATTATTATTGACACATTATTGTCTTTTTAACATTGTACTGTTTCTTGTTATGTATTATTTCTTATTCTACTATTCTTACCTTTAACAGATGAGGATCCCGCTCAGCAGCATCCAGCAACGACTCCGCTTCACTCAGCCACGCGACGAACTTCTCCAGCGACCGATCAAAGTTCTGCAGCGATGAAACCGCTGAATGCAGCGCTTTGCCTCGGGCAACAATACTGTAAAAAAAGGCATTTTTAGTATGGCAAGTTCTTATTTTCAAACAGGCAAAATTTTCTAAGCGCATTTAAAAAACGGTTGATGAGTGATTTTAAAATATATGGGAACTTAGTTTTTCTTTAAACATTAAGTACCTACATTGTTTCTTTATTTCCGTAAGTAGGTATTTAAAACGACTGAAATCAACACTACCCGAATATTTTATATGATAAGAAAATGAATGAAGCAAACGATGTTATTAACAGAGTTTACGTTCAAGTTATTATTATAATTACAGTTGTTATTTTAATCAACAGTTTACGAATGAAATATTCATGAATTCAATGCCTTAAGGTGAATATTTATGAGTTAGTTTATACAGAACCTTGTTGAATATTAAACATTTTGTTAATTTAAATATTACAGTACAGCACCAGCAGTGACATAAATGAGTTAACATTATTATTACTTATTATATTTTATTTTTATTTTTACATGTTTATAAAAAAAACTTAAGAACTAGCCTCGCAAAACCGTTTTCACAGTTTGCCTGTGGGAAACCCCGGAAAAATAGAATAATATCACTCCGTCTCGTTTTATTTTAACTTTACAATTAAGTATTTGGATATATTTTTTAAGCAATGCCATCTGCTGGTCTCGTCCACTAACCAACATAACGGTAGACTCCAAAGTTGTAAGGGGAGTTCAGTCCTATATAAAAATAGTCAAACAAGACGTAGAAGTTGTATCTTGGCTTAACTTCAATAGACTGTGGACAGATGGCGTAAGTTGTAAACACCAAGGTGCTCGGGGCCTGATTCTAATTTGCGTATATATTTTTTTATGGATTAAAATTAACATTCATTTATATTTGATTATCTCACCTGTTGTTAAGCTCATTGTATCTATGGTTGATAGCCTCTGTGGATCGTTTGATACGAGTGGTATCATCGTTGCGATACACCGCGATCAGTCGTTGTGTCAGCTGCCCGAACAGCTCGATCTGATGCTTGTATTGATGCACCTCGGCGTGGAATGACTGTAAACAAATGTAAATTAATTATAACGACATCAAAAAATAATTAGTGCCAATTTAAAAGACAATAATCATCATGTTGAAAGAATGTTTAGTTTTTGATAAATACGCCATCTACTGGTGGAGCTGGGAAATTTTTGCCAAACAACTTTATTACGAAGTTTCGTCAATAGATGGCGTTAAATTAAATTCAGTTCGGCAGAGCTAGTAAAACAAGTACCTTTGATTGTAGCAATAAAGATCGGGCGTTGTGATAAGCATAATTAATGTAATTAAATTGCTACAGTTACATAAACATTAATTTTATTCAAAGTTTAGTCGTTGAGTTACAGTCACGTAATGTTTTTCCAAGAAATGGTACTTATTCTTGATTGAAGCAATCACGATTTCTTTGACATTTCCTTAGTATCTGTCAATTGTGAACCCGCTGTTAACATGATTTTAATTGGATTCGGTTGACTTGATGAGATAAGTTACATAATGTAACAACCTCATCACTTTTCGTGTGTTTATAGATCCTTAGAAACCAAGAGGTAAGTAGGGAAGTAGGTAGGTAGGGTCACCTGTCCAACATTGAAACAATCGTACACAGTGAAACTTTGCGATATTTTTAAAACGCGACGTTGCCAGATAGAGCAGGATAGCAAGAAAGAACCTTTTCAGCCCCCCCCCGCACACGCCCAGTTTGCGAGCGCGCCGCGTGGAAGAGGACGTCTCTAGTGACGCATAACATATTTAGATGCGAAAAAGTAAGAATTTTTGGTCATATTTGGTGATTTTTTAGCAAATTATAGAAGATAATTTCGTATTGTTCAATATTACGTTGCATTCTGTATGTTTCAAAGTGTCTTTTGACTTGAATCCGTATGAAAATGGTTCACTCATTGTTGCAATTTTTCGATAGGTTATAAAAAAATACCTTGTTGGTGTGCAATGAAACAAAAGTATGTTGTATACAATGAAACAGGGTGTCATTGTGTACTATTTTGTTACATTGTAGGCCATGTGGAAAATAACCATAACAATAATTTTTCTAAACACAAGCAACTTTCTTAAACCTTTCTATTGGCTGTCTACAGTAACTACCTACTTACTTTGTAGTTATTTCATTTATTATTTTTCAGAAGAAAAAAAGGAGATCCTTCGGCAGCTAACATACCTACTTATTTGTTTTGAAATTTTATAAGTTTTTAAAACCTGCAAGACAGAGACAGGGTACCTAATTGTTTTTTTGTTAATCCTGAACCAGCAGGTATTACCTCTGTGATTGTTAATGTTTAAGTCTGATTAATATCGTAGACAATTATTACTATGAATAAAATATATTATATTCATTTAAATTTCTTTAATTTAACCTCTCGTCAGTCGGAACGTAGATCTACGCGAGACACAATGGCTTTTTAATTGTGTCTGTAATTACGACATTCAATGGGTTAATGCATAGATGGTTGATTAAAAGCAAACAAAACACTACCTACTAATAATACTGTTTCATTGTTGATTAGCCCTGTTTCATTGTGAAAAATCAGGTGTTTCATTGAATACACATATATGGACACAATGAAACAAAGTTCATTTTTTTAAAAAAGCTTTTTTATGCATAAATTATAAAAGTACAGTAAAAAAATATAATACGATGAGATAACTAATGAAATTGTCTATCTTGATGCAAAAAATTAGACTCTTAACTTGAGAAACGGCAGAGACAGGATGGTTTGAAATTTTGGTGTTTCATTGGTGAACAGGTGACCCTACATATTATTAACATTGGCAAATTAACAAAAACATGCGATCACAAACGTGGTAATCAAAGCAATATTCGGTCACTCCATCCATACACAACTTTTAAACAAACCTTTACATCTACTTATTTAAAAATATAGCAAAATAACATCTTTATCTGCCTAGCCTTTTCCCAATTTTGTCAGGGTCGGCTTCTGTTGCTGCTGTATTTTATATGAAGCCACTGCCTATCTGACCTCCACAGCCGAACGAAGTCTGACAACCAGTCTTACTAGGGTGTATCGCACCTAGGTAAGACATTCGTCGTCTGTCAAAGATCACAAAGAGCTCTATTACTACTCTAAATTATTGTATAAACGATATTCCACTACCTACTTAGACTTCTAGGGTGCAAGTGAAATAACCTCTAAGTCCTGCTTCCATGCAAAGTGGAATATTAAAGGGCTTTACCGTGGCCGGCTCCCAATTAACGAGGATTTATAGCGTTCATACGAGTAACTTGAACAAGTTGTACGTAATATCGCCTGCAACGCGGTGGGAGATAGGGTTAGATAATAGTCCAGCTTTACTGTAGAATATTATGGAATTTGAAATTTACGATGTTTATGTATCTTTTGGTTTTATGTTTTATACTTAGGTGGGATGTATTAATTAGCCTCCATAAGTGGAAAATCAGAAAATGGTCCACACTAAGACCTGGGCCGAAAGAGCCGGAAGTCATTGAGAGAAGCTTTTGCCCAGCAGTGGAGTAAGGCAGAACGACAATAGCAGTAGTAGCAGCAGTAGTTTCAGCGGTTCCTAACTTACTTAGGAACGCGCACGGTATGGTGGAAATACTTATATTTCCACCATACCGTGCGCGTTCGATATACCACAGAAATCATTGCATGCATACGCCAGCACATAGTGTGGGACGTGCTAGTGCCTATAGTGACTGTCAATTGTTTTTCTCTTCGGGATATAATCTCAAATCAACGCGAAAGAAAACGTCGAATCTAGGAATTTCCCCAGCAGTACTAAAGTACATTAAGACATACCTCAAAGTTAGCTCCACACAAACAGACTCGGTTACAAGGGGGTGTGCCTATAACGTAAACATTTACATATAACTACTACTGAGTACATTCGTCTGTAGGTACGTATGTATCGTCGTGGTAATTATGCAAATGTACAAAGTTTCCGTCGGCGCCGGCACTAACCCCCAACGTTCATATTTTTGCCGATTCCGCAAGAAATTATATTGCTTGCAAGTTTTTGTTAAAGGGGGTAATACTCTAGACAGTGTTGGGAAAGTTTTGTAATAAAAACATGCTTGCGGTGATACATGAACTAGCCTTATTTGGGGTGGTTTTTTTTATTTGTGTTTTATGTTAAGACGTTTTGTTAAATTAATTTAGTAGGATAATTGTGTTCTGGCATTTCATTAAATTACCTAGGTGTAATGAAACTCCTTCTCATTTCGTGAACAGGGTAACAAATATATCAGGGACTATCTTAAGACATAGTTTTCGTGGCAGGTGTCCTTATCTACTGATGACATAAGCAACATACAACGCTTCTATCAATCGTGGTGATCAAAGTAATGAATAATTAATTTAATCTAATATACAAAAAATATGGCGATGACTTAAACCACAAATATTTAAAACAGCGTCTAGAAATAAAAATAAATTACAATCACCAAAGTAAAGTGCCTGCTTGGGCAAATTTAATTTGTGTAAATTATTCATCACCACTGCTCTCATAACGGTGAAGGAAAAAAAGCCGGGTTGCACTCCGGGAGTGCCGGCAGAAGTGAAAACTTGAATATTAACGTTGAAATAAATCAATTATTAATTTAATTAATATTACTCATTTTTTTCAATATTTCTGCGTCACTTTTTTCATTAATAGATGCACTTTGTTCAATTTCCATATTTTAAACACTTTCGGTCTTATACATAAAAAAAGCCTATTGAAGGTTTAAACCATTCATTAGTTAAAATGCTCAATAGGCCTTTAAAACATTCGATAAAATTTTATATTCATAAACGCTTCATAAACGTTCTATAACTAGAATGTCCTACAACTTCTAAATAATGAAGTCTAATCCATTATAATGAAGTCATCCAACAAATTGGCCAACACATTAAATCGGCATACGAGAATATCTGTCTACGAACCGAATATTTGTGTCCATAGACATTATTACGTATGAAAAACTAATTTATTGTCTACAGTTTCAACAGTTTTGACGCGACAACGTCATGGTCGTCATGGAAACAATATGAATATGTCAATGAATGAATTTGATATTGTATGTGTCAAACAAAAAACTTTTGAATATTTTTTTTGTATTTAAAATAAATGAAATTAAGACCGGAGACTAGTTGCAATAAAGGGCAAAGAATTGAATATTGGTTGGAGGAGGATAAGGTGTGTACCTACTGTTACAGCTAAAATGTGTTCAAAGTTATGTTTTGTAAACATTCTCAATTTCTTATACTTATGCTTGCTTTTGCTTCTAATCCTTAGATTTTTTGGAAGAATTGGTCAGGGAGAGGTCTCCATAATAGAAAATAAAAACACTGACACAAGCACTAACGCTAAACAGGGGCAGCCTGGCATGATTTACGAATTAGGTGCCTATCCAATTTACAATTTTAGGAAGAACTTCGTTTGCCTGTACAAAACTCATTGTAACAAAAAAAAACCCGCCATAAGAATAATAATGACTGTTATTTTGATGCCGCTACTGATTAATTAAGTCAGTATAAATAAGATAATGAAGAGAAAGAATTTATAACATTTGTTTTGTATTTCAGGTCAATAGGACTAGTAAGGATGGTGCTTCACTACGAATAGCAGAAAATGAAACGGCCTACAGAAGAGATGGCACAGATGGCAAATGAAAAGCAAACATTTTAAAAATGTTGTTCTGCTTGCACAAGTTTTAGAAGCCAAATTAGAGTTTAGAGTATTGTTCAGCCGTGAACAGGCAAGAGTTACATACGCCAGCGTCAGCATCAAGAGCGACATACATTCGTTCCACATAAATTAGTAATTAGTAAATGAATAAATTAGTCATCAAGCTGGAGTAGAGTTTGATTCATCTTCCATAATTCCTCTCACTATGGCCAAGACACCTTTAGCCATCACCAGTTCTATGAGTCTGTGGGACCGGCAATGACAAAACTATTTCCTGTGTACACATTGCACGACGTACACAAACCCCTATTCCTACCCAAATTCTGTCTGTTCCCGTAGGTCTCCCGTAGGCTTGTATGATAGGTTAGGGTGTTAGGATAACTAGGGTGTTAAGTAGTTGCTGTAGGTTTATAATCAGTAGGGTGAGGTAACCATAGGTACCAGGCTCAATTGTTACAAACTTAGCCACACTGTATGCATTTGGAATAACAGCCGTACTAAGCTGTAAGTCTCGGTGCGTACAAGTATTATAAAAATAAACTGATATTTGTATACAAGCTTTTTATTAATGAACTACTCCCTAGATTTCTTCTCTTTTACTTTAGATCTTGTTGGCTCAAAATATTGCCACTTCCACGTTGTCGTCGGTGGCAGCGCAGAGGTCACTTTGACTGCATGTTTTGGGTAGGACAAATAAGGCAGGATAGGACGTGGAGCATGTTTTGCAACATAGCTTCACAGCCACACCCTACTGGAGCATCTCCCTGCAGGGTGTAAACTTCCGTGGTCGACACGGAAGCATTGTTTTCATACAAAAGCAGCAATGTCCCACAGTATTTCTTGTTGCTATAATGTGCTTCGTTATATTTTTCGTCGCTTCTATTTTGTATTGTAGGTAGGTATATAATAATAAACTAAATTGGTTAAACAGAAGTTCAAAATAAATTAAATACAACTGCGAACTGCGGCTCCTCGAAGTACTATTGTTTACGAAACTGACTTTTCAAACATTTGTACGTCAAATGTCATTTTCTTCGGCCATCTTTGTCGTGTCTCACTTGGTTCAATTCGGTTGGCGCCGCCGTAGAAAGAGATGGGGGGGGGGGGGGAATCTCTCCTGACGGTCACGTGTCCTGACGCGATGCCCTGACGCGAGTTTAACATTTTTTACCCATTACAAAAAGTGTTCAACGCCGCTAAAGAAGTTTTCACTTCAAAAAATTCGCGAGTAAACCGGCATGTCCTAGAACAAAAATTCGAAGACATGTGACATCCACCAACACACACTGGGCCCGCGTGGTGGATTATGGCCCACTCCCTCTCATCGAGAGGAGACCTGGATCCCAGCAGTAGGAACTTTATACGCTGATTACGCTTACAATCACCAATTATTAATCTGCTAAGCGTGAAATCGTAGCTGGTCATATTACATGGTTTGAAAGTATCGGCACTTACTAAAGCTAACAGGTCAAGACTAAGAAGATATGAGCGAGTTATCATGTGAGACTTGATTAACCACTCTAGGAATAAACCAATACAAACGAAAATTCATGAAATCCTAGACGGAAATACAGTAACCCAACGCATCAGGAACCACAGGGCGTGCTACCTTGCACATGTCTACAGGCGCCGCAAACCACACCTGCTGCATGCAGCAATGCAGTACAAGGCCAAATCCAAGAAGGTCGGCCGACCTATTTATACATGGAACAACAACTTAAAACAGGATATGAAGTACTTCGACAAGGGAATCAATTTTTGATGGATACGGCGGGAGGCAGAAATCAAATCAAAATCGCTGCTAACAAGATTTACAAAAAACCGGTAACGGATAGACGCGAGAACTCTGACGATGAAATCCAAAACAACAACATCTAACACAACATAACACAGAAGAGTAATGCTAATGACATACAAAAGAACCGAGAAATCAGTAGAACCCCGCCAAAAGACTCACCGATGAAGCTCGACCTGAACCAACCTGACGGCAACGTCGTTAAAAGATGCCCATCCATAGATATAATTACCCATCTCTCCACTAGTCCATTGCTTTGTCTAGGATGTATATCCGATAGGCTCTTAAATCCTTCCCTATCCTACGAGCACGTCTTCCCTACCATTACAGCGGCCCTCGGTCTGCTCCTTGCTATGGTCGCTGTAGCACCATGAACATGAGGCTACAGGAGCTAGTGCGAATCTTGGGGTTCATTCGATTATTTGAGTCTGATTTAACCACACGCTGGGGTCGGTTCATTTCATTCATTTATTCTTTAAGCGTGAAATCGTAGCTGAAAATATCCTCGTCATTTAAATTCAGTCCAAAAGCAACAGCATCTTCAGAAAAATATGTCTCTAATCTAAACCTCAGAATACGAGATATTTCACATAACATGAGAGTGTCGTCGTATCTTTGAATTGCTTTCATTAACAGATTCATGTATCGAGAATCCGATCACGATTGAACGAATGAACGACTCAACGAATGAACGAGAAAATGTCGTCTCTATTTACTTTCGGGTTTCCGACTTGTCATTTTCCTCGTGTCGATATTACTTGAACGTATACTCGTATTTCTTATTTATTATGTCACAGCCAATCTCCACGACTTCAGTCGCATTTATGTAATTTATAATTAAATACTTCTATTTATGTTCACATAAAAATGAACATTTCATTTAATGTTATTGCTCATCATCATCATCATCATCTGCCTAGCCTTTTCCCAACTGTGTTGGGGTCGGCTTCCAGTCTAACCGGATGCAGCTGAATACCAGTATTTTACATGGAGCGACTGCCTATCTGACCTCCACAACCCAGCTACTGGGTAATACGATACCCCTTGGTAAGACTGGTTGTCAGACTTTCGGGCTTCTGATGTTATTGCTCATCAAATCTTCATTTAAAGAATTAAACAGTTACTACATTCTCGAAATACAAACTAATGCCCGGTTTCTGAGGTTTTGAAACGGAGTTTATCCATTCGATAGTGATTATTGGTTTGATATCGTGTTTCTGAACACGTCATTAACACATTCGCAGCCGTGTAGGTCACCGGTGACCGCGAACAATAGATTTTCTATTGTGTCTGTTGTCTGGCAGTCAAGGTGTTAAGGAAGAATTTAGGTAAAAAGTCCAGTGAATTACTATCGAGGGTTTATCTGAGAACCTTAAAAACCGAGCATAAGGTAGGAATTTGCTTAAATAGATAATTATGTCGTATCAACAAGCTAATGAAAGTTTAAACTTCGTTTATGAATTCTTCAGAAACCGGGCATAAGTCTTTCTAGTAGGGAACTACGAGTATCTCTAAGCCAAACCACAAAACTCGGTTTGGTAGAAAGGAATATCGAGCCAGTGGAAATAGCCCTTCAGCTGGCTAAAAGGCTACAGTCTACACACCTTTTTCTGTTGTCTTTTCCGGTCAGTTAGTGAACCTATGACCAAGCAAACCAAGTATAAAATCTAAATCTATGATTTCTTTCAGTTATATAGACGTAGACCTGTCTAACGTCCGAAATTAGAGTGCTACATAGATCTTTGGCGCTTGAATAACATCGACAGGAGGGCGTTGTTGGTAAACATTTCTGAAATTGTCACAGTATGGGACTAGCCCCGCTATCTTGGCGGCACAAGTTCCCATTTTTGTTTTTTAGGGTTCCGTACCTCAAAAGGAAAAAACGGAACCCTTATAGGATCACTTTGTTGTCCGTCTGTCCGTCCGTCCGTCTGTCAAGACCCTTTTTCTCAGGAACGCGTGGAGGTATGAAGCTGAAATTTATATCAATTACTCAGGTCTACTGTCCCTTGAAGCTGTGAAAAAATCAAACTTCTAAGCCAACGCAATCAAAAGATACAGCCGTTTATGCCGCAAATTTCTGCAAATTTTCGAAACTCGCACGGGAATCAAAACCTACAGGGTACTTCCCGTGAACTTAGAATCTTGAAATTTGGTACTAAGTAACGTCTTATAGTACAGATAAAGGAAAAATTGCGAAAACCGTAAATTTTTAGTTACATCATATAATAAAAAATATTTTTGAAAATTTTAAAGTTACTTCTTTTCTCATGAACGCGTATAGGTATTAAATTGAAATTAATATCAAATACTCAGGTCTATAATACCTTGAAGCTGTAACAAAATGAAACTTCTATGTCAACGCAATCAAAAGAAACGGCAATTTAAGCCGCATATTTTCAAACTCGCAACTACTCGCAAGGGAATCAAAACCTAAAGGGTACTTCCAGTCGACCTAGAATCTTGAAATTTGGCATGAAGCAATGTTTTATAGCACACATAAAGGAAAAATTCCGAAAACCTTAAATTTTTATACGGAACCCTCGGTGCGCGAGTCCGACTCGCACTTGGCCGGTTTTTTTTAATATCCTTGACGCGTTGTATAACTAATAAATAATCTTGGGTCACTTCTTGACGTCTGAATTGACATTTTACTCCTTTTTGTGGGTAATGGCTGAGTTTGCTCTCCTTAATCTTTGGGAGAGCGAATCACAAGCAGTATTCAAAGACCAGAGTCAACATTTGGATTGAGATACATTATTAATTTCGGGCGTTAATCGATGTAGGTGATTCGACAGTGTACTCGGTCATTTTGAGAACGTAGCAGACATAATTATTATACAGGGTGCACGGGACGTTGAAGCTCTAACTGTTACCATAAACTACATGATTCTAGACACGCCAGCGTTAAAACTTTTTCAAACTCAAACTCAAAGCATTTATTTCAATTAAACCATTACAGACACTTTTGAATTGTCAAAATTAAATAGTCGGTCAGTTAGTCAGAAAGTTTAAGCTAGTTGCCCATTCCAAAACGTAGGTCTCTATGGAGAAGAACGGACAAGAAACTCAATGGACACTATTACAAAATCCTGGGTACATTATTCTTGTTGCTTCTATGTGAGAACAATGTAAAAAAACACAAACAACAAAGTTCAATTATTACCTACACCGTCAGAATGTATGAAACAACTGTTTTTTTTTTTTTAATAATCTACTATTTTTCTGAGTTCATGACATGACAGATTGCGCATCGATGTCCCTTCCACCTGTATAGATTCCAATGAAGGTAGACATCATCGGTGTAGACAGGACGCGGGAGTGTCAGACAATGCGGAGTCGCACGCGGTGAGCTGAGATAACGCGAGGAGACGTCGTATCTTAGTGTGTCGAGAGCAATGTTACACGGTACGCCGGTACGAGCTTCTGAGGTAGATTGTCACAATATAGAGAGAAAATAGACAACAGAAATTCATGAAAATAATAAAACCATGTATAAGAACATAAATGTAACTGAAATACTTCATCATGTTGCTTGGGAATTCAGGCAGAATATAGAAGATATGTCTAATTTCCTGCCTGAGAAATTCTTTTGAGATTGTTAGTAGTTTTGGAAAGGCGGAAATTCTATTAAAATACTAGCTGACCCGGCGAACTTCGTACCGCCATCGAAATCAGTCAACCGTTCTCGAGAATTCGATATATCATCAAAAAAGCCGTTCCATACAAAATGTATGAGAAAATTGATTATCTTCATTATTATTTTTTTCGTAAATTTTTACCATGTTTTAATAGTTATTCTGCTATTCGGGGCGGAGACAAATCCAACAAATCAAAGATCATAAAAATCGGTCCTGCCGTTCTTGACTTATAAATAGCGTAACTAACCCGACTTCATTTTATTTGTATAGACTGGCAGCATCTTACATTGAGAATGTTTTGGGTTGGATTTGCATGTAACTAGAGACATAATGTATCAATATTATCAAATTCCAAATGAAAATTAAATAATGACAAAATTGAATGAAAGAATGATAAATTAAAAGGTCTCCCACCATGGCCCAGCAGTGGAACAAATGGACTGGTTTAAAAATTAATCAGCTTGTAACTCATAATTACGTCTGTCGTGCATATTAAAACCCTCTTAAGTAACCAATCATCTCTCTGACAAAATCATTTAAGTTAGACCCTCACTACAAAATCTCCACAACATTAGTCAGATTCCCTCCCAGCAGACACAATCCATACAGCACACCCTACATTCCCTCACTACGTCCTCCGGCATGCAGCTCACACTCGCAGACGGCACATACTTACAGTGCGGGTCACGTCGCCCACCTAATACAAAACTACAGACTGTCGCGACGCGGTTCACGCAGACATATTTTATCACCTTTTTATTTTAGAAACATTACTTTAGTCTACATTCCTGCGGAACTGGAAATAGGTTTTTTCGAGACACTTAGGTGACAAGTTATATGGCTTTCAACGTACCTATATTTTCAGAAGTATAGATGATGAGTACATCTATATGCAGAACAGGCTCTTTCATTAAATGGGTACCCGTCACGCATACAAATACCTTCGAAAAGGGTAAAGCAATGCAGCCTACTGTAGTACCTAGCGATAACGGCTGCGTCTATTGCTGCATACCAAACAAAACCCTAAAACTTGTCTCGAGTTCACCGATCAAGAAATTTTTAGAGAGACAAGCTCAACGTCTTGCTTCTCAGACCTACCTCATATAGTGAAAGGCAAGTCTGCGAGATATGAAACTGCTGAAAACCAGCGCTGGGGCTCTGTCCTGCATAGGGTCGCAGCATAATGCTGAGCGATAGCCGTTTTGCGTGGATGTGACGCATGTTTCCCCCTACCTTTTTATTTTATTTTTTGTGTTTATGTTCTTTTTTGCGTCATTTTCACCGCAAATAAACGTATTTTTTTTTTCTAGATATGATTGGCCCTATGCCTAACATACATTGAATTTGATAACATGACGTTGTGCTGCTGAAGGACTGTTACGTAGGCCCCAACAGAAAGACAGACCACCATTGGAATCTACGTTTGTCCAAAACCGATCTTTTGGAAATCTAAGCAGGAGTCCATCTTTGAGGTGATTCTTCTACATACCTTCTGCTCTCTAAGCTGCATCTCCAGCACATCAGCGGTGTTCGCCGGCGGCTGCATGGCGGCAAGCCTTGACTCCATTCGTGACAGCCACGCGTCCGCGTCGCGCCGCCTCGCCTCGTAGCGCTGCGAGTCGCCGAGCATGGCGTCGAGCTGTGCCTTGCGCTGGAGCACGCGGGCATTGGCTTCGTCCCAGTGCTCGCGAAGTGCTGTTACTGTGAACAAAAATGAAAATTATAGTTAGATTCTTTTAAGGACTGTTTTTGGGAAACGAAATAATGTTCAAAACATGACATGTGCGAGGTAACTGTGCGATTTTCTTTTTACTTTGGTGAAAACCAGGCGTGATGTTTCGTTATATAATTTTCTTGTGTAATTCACGAAAGACAGCGCAAATAAATCCTAAACATCGTGATCTGAACTGAAATTGCGCACACCGCTCGTTCAACGTGAGATTCTTTTTCGTAAGTAAATGAAGTGGTACTTTTCCCGGGCAATGGGACATTTACAGGCTCATAAAATCGACTTAACTCAATAATATAAAATCACGGATATCGAATATAAATAAAGACTGCTAAATGGCGGCAGTCAGTTAAGTAGTAGTTTTCAATTTATTTATTTCCTCCCTATCTCTAAAGAGTTTAATTAAGTATATACTGGCTTTTTTATTTTACCTTTGAAACCGTTTGTGGGTTTATTTCCGACCTGTATATCTTTTACGAGGGCCCAAGATGGAAGGACCTAATTAATTAAATCAGTCCTTTTAAAGAGTAGGTAGCTGGAGAGGTTTGTAGGTCTTACGATGACAAGTTAAGCATGATTTATTTATTTATTTTACCATTTATGTACACACATATATAAACAGACAAGAAAAAATAGAACAGAAAAATAGGTACAAAGGTGATGCTTATTTCATAAGAAATCTCTTCCAGCATACCTGCGATAGGACAAGAAATAAAGAGATGTAGACAGCGTGTTAAAAAGTAAAGGAGACAAAAAATACATAAAACCTAAAAAACAATTCACTTAATAAAACTAAACAAATAATACAAGAATATACTTACATACATACAAATAAACATACATACTTCTAAAATAAATAACACTCGAATGTAAATAAAAATACATACACAACTATGATAGGGTGGAGAGATAGTGTTCTTTCACTCTTCTTTTAAAAACTGCAATAATTATGATCATTAGTTTACATATTTAATTCTAAAATGGTAACACAAAGTGCTTATGGCAGTAGGCAAATTATGTTTTAGTATTTTTTTTAAATACCTATTATTAGTACGAAATCAAAGGGAAAATTATTACGGTTTTTGAGCCCAAGGAAAAAGGACCAAGAAAATATATTACAAATTAACGTGAAGGGATATATCCTCATACCTTTTTTATCCTTGTCCAAATATTTATACGAACATTATGCATGAAAACCTTTATATGATAAGAAGAACCCAAAAAATATTGCCCCTATCGCTTTTTCCTTTAATATAATATTCCCAACCAATACAAGAATATTCTCGGCACATTCTTAATAAAAGAATTACAAGGAACTCAACAAAACACAGTACTAACCCAAAATGCCTTATCAATCAAGTATCAAGAAATACATTATACCTAGGTATTGTATAAAACGCCCAAAGGAAACGGTTTGTCAAACTAAACCATGCGCATCCGAAATATATTCATACTACGAAACGTAATTCGATATTGAAAATACACGAACCGTCAAAGTTTGTTTTCCATTGCGGTTTTAGATTGGCGTATTCTGTAATGTTATTGAAGGAAACCCGCAATGTATTCTGAAATTTATTTACATTCGGGATTTGATGCGGTGTCGGAGATTGCAGAGTACCGTTATCTTTTGGATAAGTAAATATGGAATAAGTTGAAGTAAATTGCTTTTGAACAAGTACACAGTGGAATTGATAAGATTCTTGGAAAGAAAGATTTGTTTTAATGTGTCAAACTAAGTGCCAGGATTGTTTAGGATAACAATGTTTTGACGTCTTAATGGCCGAGTTTATGGAAACAAGATTTATTTGTTTGAGTAGTCTGACTTGTAGGGTTTATTTACTTTTAGAAAAGTGACATAAATATTTACCTACACGAAAAAGTTAGTAAGTGCAAAGTTAATAATTACCTATGTAAGTACTTATTTTATTTGTGCGCGAAATTGAGGTCTTTGAGAAAGAGTTTCTTTGGAGATACCGAGGTAAGGTCTACCCACAAGCACAACCAACATCATTATAACCACCGTCAACAAAAGTAACAACAGTATTCCAGTTTCAGGGACCTAATGTATCCGCCATCTTTAAGCCCCCAAGCTCTAACACCTTGTTTTCCTTCAATTTCTGCTCGATCGCGCCGCCATTTTGTATACGAACATTGTTAATTCAAACAAAACACACGAAGCACACAAATAATACCTAAACACAAACATTAGACGCAATCTCAGACCAATGTATGACTTTTATGAATTAAATATCATGCATTTGAGACTCTAATCTGCTTGGAATACCAACCGTTGCAGGGTAAAAATAGGGTTCATTACTGAATGGTGATGAAACGGCGTATTCTCGTTGAAATAAGCTGATGTGTGTGGAGTTAGAAACGTGAATATTATAATGAAGATGTATGTTCTGAGGACCGACGGCGGCGTCTTTCATGTTTGCCTAGCGAAACACTCTGAGTAATTAAAACGTTATTTTTGAAACATTCTCTCAATTTGTACCGCTTTGTTTACATATTTATTTGAGAAAACAAACACGTGGATATATTTCATAATTTCATAACATAACGCCTGTAGTCCCCGTGGGCAGAGCTGTACCCCACATGTCGCCAGTTATGTTTAGCTCCCATGTGATAGGGGGCGAGCCTATTGCCATTAACCGGGCACAAATGTAGACTACGGGCTGCTACTGAGATATTCCAGATGGAAAAAACACTATGTCCGACCCGGGAATCGAACCCAAGACCTAAGCAGTAGCGCGTGCGGCCACTAGACCAAGGAGGCGGTCTCTTTCTAGTGTATATTTTCTGCTTCACAAAATCTTAACAAAAATGTTACTTATGTATTCTTTAAAAAATAGATCTGAAGTCTGAACATTCACCAAATACCAAAATCGGCCACTAAAGAGTAACTTCACATCCAAATGAAGGACAAAAATTAAAAAAATCAACACACTGTGCTCCGACGGGCATGTTCCCGGGACGAAATTGGGCGCAGCGCAAATGAGATGCACAGTGAGTCAAATAGTGTTGCACTAAGGTCGTTACGTGATGCCAAGTGGAATACTGTGTCGGTTTGATATTTCGTTCGCAGTTGGCTGTGGGATTTGACATCGTGTGCGGAATGAAGTTAGCTTTAACGTTACAGTTGTCATGCGTGTGGTTCTCAAAGAGATTTTGTTATGCTATTAAATATATGTATATAATTAAGGAGGCTTTATATTTACAGTAACAAAATAACGGTCTTTAACAATACATGCGTAACAGAAAATAGAAGAAACAAGGCGTATGTAGGTACAGTAACCGCATAGTGGTAACACTTGCTGTATAAAAATCCCCCTTGATACTACGACATAATGGCGCTGTCAATGTCTGACAGCAACCACTGGTGTGTGGTTGGCTGTACGATAAATTATCGAATGTTTATTGAAGAAACGACATATTGGGTTTCAATTTCACGGTCTGGGCAACGCATAAAAATGATTTTGCATAAAAAATATTTTTTTTTATCTGACTGGTCCCTGTCATGGCTTTTCAATTTCCCAGCTGTTACCAAAGACCAATGCAGCGATAAAATACAACCTCTTCTCTCGTTAAAACATAAGTAAATACAAATAAAATAACAATAATACAAGTTTACGTCCTGAACTTACTCCTTATGGCGCTGTAAAAACTTTCACGACGTTCCATTACCGTGATGTACATGGAGTCGCAATTCTGTTACAAAAATATTTATTTTCAATTCTGGCGAGCATATATTTTTACATGATTACGAAAAATGTGTAAAAGCTTAATTAATTAATGTTTGAGTATTGGTACTATTTCTCTGATTTGAGAGGGATGTTGCATTTTGTCACATGTAGGAAAATTTTTATAAAATAAAATTGAATATATAATAGAATTGGAACTTATGTTGAAGATTGATTAATTATTTTAAGATTATATTATTTATTAATTTATAAATAGTATAATTTAATTTTTAATAACCATATTTTATAAACCATAAAAATTGATATTTCCAAAATACTAGTAGTCTCTTTTAGATTTGATTTATAGTTTAATAGCATTAAAAAATGTAAGTAACAAGAAAATATTGTTATGATACGGTATCAATATCTATATCTATATAAATAAAAACAAAAGGCCTGACTGACTGACTGACTGACTGACTCATCAACGCCCAGCCCAAACCCTTAGACCTAGAAAGCTGAAATTTTACACAGTCGTTCCCTTTATAATGTGGACAAGGAATAAGAAAGGATTTTTCGAAATTCAACCCCTAAGGCAGTCAAATAGGGGATGAAAGTTTGTATGAAAGTCCCTCAGTTTTAAAGTTAGGATCTTCAAATTCTGTTTTTAGGCTGATTATTGAAAATAAATTTATACGTGTCTCAGCGTTTTTGATAATTCTACCCCCAAAGGGCTAAAAAGGGGGATGAAGTTGTGTATGAAAGTCCGTCAGATTAAAAGTTAGGATCTTCAAATTTTGTGTTTAGGCTGACGATTGAAAATTAATTTATACGTGTCTCAGCGTTTTTGATAATTTCACCCCCAAAGGGGTATGAACGACCTGACTGAGATATCAACGGACAGCCTAAACCGCTGGTCCTAGGGACATGAATTTTGAAGGGTGTGTTCTTTGTAAGGAGTAGGTATCCAGTAAGAAGAGGTTTTTGGAAATTCAACCTTTAAAGGGGTGAAAAGGGGGGATTTTGTTTGTATGAAAAATCTTATTCCTTGAGTTAATAACCTTGAAACTTTGCACGAATACCTATCGAAGTAAAAAACGAAGTTTGGCATTTTTCGTTTTTCTAAAGTACCCCCTAAAGAGGTAATGGGGGTGTCAAAATTGGTATGGAAGAATTTTAACGCGCTATCCGAGTAACTCGAAACTCAGTATTTATACTAAGGACTAAAAATAAAGAATAACGTGTGTCAGGGTTTTTCGAAAATCTACCCCTAACTGTGTGAAAAGGGGTAGTTAATTTTAGAGGGGAGGATTTTACTGCGTGACTTGATTAGCTCGAAAACTGGCATAAATAATCTTTGAGTCAAGTTATGAACACATCCCAAACAATTTTTTGAAATTCCACCCCTATGGGGGTGAAAAGCGGGAATACTGTTTATATGAAAAATCTTATTCACTTGGTTAATAAACTTGAAACTTGGCACGAATATTAATCTAAGTAAATTATGGAGTTTGGCATTTTTTGTTTTTATAAACTACCCCCTAGAGGGAGGTTGGGGGCGTCAAAATTTGTATGGAAAAAATTTAACGCGTGGTCCCATTACCTCGAAACTCAGTATATATACTTAAGATCAAAAACAAAGAATGACGTGTATCAGGGTTTCCCCAAAAACTTTCCCCTAACGGGGTGAAAAGGGGTAGTTAATTATACAGGGAAGGAATTTAATGTGTGACTTGATTAACTCAACAATTCGTATAAATAATCTTTGAGTCAAGTAATGAACACATCTCAAACAATTTTTCGAAATTCCACCCCTACGGGGGTGAAAAGCGAGAATACAGTGTATATGAAAAATCTTACTCATTTGGTTAATAAACATGACACTTGGCACGAATACTTATATAAGTAAATTATGAAGTTTGGCAACTTTTGTTTTTCTAAACTACCTCCTAAACGGGGATTGGGGACGTCAAAATTTGTATGGAAGAATTTTAACGCGTGATCCAATTTATTCGAAACTCGGTATTTATACTTAAGACCATAAGTAAAGAATAACGTGTATCAGGGTTTTACGAAAATCTACCCTTAACGGGGTGAAAAGGGGTAGTTAATTTTACATGGGAGGATTTTACTGCGTGGTTTGATTAACTCGAAAATTGGTACAAATAATCTTTGAGTCAAGTAATGAACACATCCCAAACGATTTTACGAAATTCCACCCCTGTCGGGGTGAAAAGCGGTGATACAGTTTATATGAAAGATCTTATTTATTTATTTGATAAACATGAAACTTGGCAATATTTGGGTCAGTAAATAATAAAGATTGTCACTTTTAGTTTGAAAAAAACCCCTTACAGAGGATTTAGGGGGTGACAAAGTTGATAGGTTAGAAAAATACAAACCCGCTGTCGGATTAACTCGAAACTCGGTACTACTAAAACTAACCCGCTGTCGGATTAACTCGAAACTCGGTACTACTAAAACAAAAAATAAAACAAGTATGTCTTTTAGGGTTTTTCAAAAATCGACTCCTACCATGGTGGGAAATGGTAAGTAATAAAGTTTAAGGGGTGGATATTACTGCTTCTATCCATTAACTCGAAAATGGGTATAGGTCTTTGAGTCAAGTTATGAACACATCACGAACATTTATCAAAATTATCCTGTGGGGGTGAAAAGCGGGGATACAGTTTATTTGAAAAATCTGATTCCTTTGATCTATAAACTAAAAAATTGGCCCGAATACTTATTTATCTAAATAAATGATAAAGATTATACCTACCTACATACATTTTCGCAATTTTTAGAGGAAAGTATGAATTTCACGCGGACGAAGTCGCGGGCAGAAGCTAGTAGGTATATAAAAATGAAACCCGTTTTCCGTTGTCACGACATAACATGAAAACGGCTGGACCGATTTCGCTAATTCTTTTTTTGTTGTGATCGGTATTGCCGGGACAAGGTTTGTATGAAAGAAAATTTTGGAAATTCGAAAAAAAAAATTGCACCCGTGCGAAGCTGGGGCGGGCCGCTAGTTAACAATAAGAATAATGCCACCGAAACATTAACAATTCTACTCACATCATCAAATGAAGTAGTCACCTAAAACTACAACCATTCATCTCACAAACTGCTCGCCATCTTCAGACATTTCAGCAGCTCACCAAAGAAGCCCCAGTGATGCGATACGGCAACGTAAAACAAAATTAATTACACTACGCAACGGGATACTGCGGTCGTTTAGCTTTAGTTAACAACTAAACTTTGTCCAGGAGCGAGTGGCGCGGCACACTGTGCGCGTACCGAGCACCGCACGCTGTTTACTTTGGTCGCGTCATTTGAATTTACATTACGTGGAGGGTGATTGAGGGTGACAATGGGTTAGCATGCAGTTTTACGAGCACCTGCTACTGTTTAAGACTTGGTTATTTTATTGGAGTGCGGGTGCTTTGGGTAGTGCATTTAACAATAAAGAATTACAATACACGACTATTTTTTTAAATTATTCAGCCCATACAAAGATTGAATGAAACTGATTATTAAAGAAATCCGTGCAAACTGATCAGAATGGATACATGTATTCCAAATTCCAATACCAGATAATGAGAGCAGTGGTGGCCCAGTGTTAACGACTGCGACTTACGAGTTGTAGGTAGTAGGTTCGAACCCAGACAGGCGCTTTACTTTCTGTAAATTATTTCATCACCACTGCACTCAAAACGGTGAAGGAAAACATCGTGAGGATACCGGCATGTCCTAGAACCAAAAATTCGAAGACATGTGACATCTATCAATCCGCACTGGGCCCGCGTGGTAGATTACGGCCCATTCCCTCTCACCGAGAGGAGGCCTGCGTCCCAGCAGTGGGAACATTATAGGCTGATTATGTATTCCAATACTGGGATAAAGAACCCACCCAACACCCATGTACTCGTATTTGCCGAATGCTTCGTTAGTCCGCTGAGCATAGGATCTTAAGTTCAACACCCGGGAAAAATATTATTGGAATCGCCCGGAGTCTGGCTTTGTTCCCGCTGTATGACGATAGCCTTGCCCCTATTACAAATAATTATTAACATATCTGGCAAAATTTGTGTCACATCTACGAACCCCTACAAACCCCAACACATATCTAGCAACCCCTTCAGGAAGTATAGGCGTGATGTTATCAATACCTCATCCGATTAATGAACGCAACTATCGGTAAACACATAAGGCAGAGTCACGAAGTCAGTAACATCACTATAACATCATCATTAACAACTTACTAGCGCTCGGCACACATTATCGTCGCGTTTGTAACGACGCAACTTTGTCCAGCGTTCGGACTAGTGAGCAAACTGTGCAGTTGTGCACTGGACAATAGGACGTGATTTTAAAGCGGATTTTCAAGAAAAACTGGTCGGAAAAGTTTGTTTTTTTGTTTCTGATTGAAAAGTTTAAAATTATGAGATGATTTTAGTTTTATTATTAGGAATCGAATTATTGTGTTTATTATTTGTTACTTTTGTTGTTAAATTAAAATCCGCACACAAAATCTGTTATTTTATTAATTGAAAACTTTATTTATTTATTTGTTGTTACTAATTATTTAATTGAAGTTATTTAGAGTTGATTGTTCAATCGTCAAATATTTTTCTAAAGAATAATAATGGTTTGAAACAGTTTTTGTAGGTAGGTATAAAAAATATGTTGACATAATTACAATGGATTCAGTAAGTAAGTACATGATTCTGAACCCTACGTTGAAATTTTCGTAGGATATTATTAAAATAATTTGATGTTCCGTACATTTTGATCGCGTAGGTATTGCACTTTCCTATAAAATAGCAGATTTTTCTCTATTACCTTCAAAACACTGTTACGCTAGAGGATCCAAAATCACGTGCTGAATTCATGGTTACAGTTAGGGCGTCGATGCCCCTGCCATCCTCTGTATCTACAAAAACTGCCTCCATATTTATTCTTAAGTAATAAGTTATGTCAAGATTGAAAAATTTGCCGTAAATATATTATTAGCAGAAAACTTTGTTTACTTATTTAGGTGTTACCAATTAATTAATTAATTACTGTTATTTGTATCACTCAAGCATCGAACCTTTCAACAGAGCCCGCAAGTGCAAGAGCGGGGCGCTTGTCTGAGACTCAGGGAAACCGGTAATGTTCACTGAAATAGAAATAGACATACAACTACATAAACTATACATGTTGTTAACATAATTATATGTAGTATATAAAGTTAGTTATAATACCAATAAGAGTCAAATACTTTGAGAGCCGTTACGGATTGTCAGAAGCCCAAGTCTGACAACCAGTCTTTTTAAGGGGTCCAACCATTTTTTTTTTGGGTGTTACCCAGTAACTGGGTTCTTGTCACAGTCGATATTCAGCTGCAATCGGTTAGATTGGAAGCTGACCCCAACATAGTAGGGAAGAGGTCAGGCAGTTTGAAATGTAGTGAAATATCTACCCATTTGGGGATACGTAACAAACCAAACTTTTAGTTTTATAACAGTAATGCCCGACCACCAACAATAGGTGACACCAAAAGCGCGGCTCTCGGCGCGGGCGTGGCGACGAAAGTGGAAAATCCTTCATTTAAATATCGCCTAGTGTTAGTGAAAACTTGCATAAGACAGTTAAAACAGTTGTTAAAACAGTTTCAATAAAGTTCTTCTAAAGCAATATTCAAAAAGTTGTAAAATAAAAGATTGTTATTGTAATTGAATCCTCTACCAGCCAGGTGCGATGGACATAAAATAGACCGTTTCGCACCCGAATCACTTTACAGAGATTCCCACATTATTAGAGGCTTTAAAAAATACGACTGCTCGCTCAAAGCCAGTAAGCCTAAAATCTTCATTTAACGACGTCTAATCGGCCCGCCAACAGGCTGCCATTAGTGGCCATCGGAGGGTTAACTCGAGCTGACCGCTTATTGATCACTTTTTGTACGGGGGGTCCACTCTACCCAACTAGTGCACCCCCATAATTAAGAGGGGACGTTGATTTTTGTCTATGAATATGCAAAGGCTGTGCCCTCTGTGCATAGAGTAACGGAAGTTCTAATTAGCGTGCAATAAAGAAGCCGCAGTAGTTAGATTGTCCTAAGAGTTATCGTTACAATGCAGCAGCCTTCAAACCATGACTGTGTTTAGTATATTCATTACTTTGCTTGCATACAATTGTACAGAGTCAAGTTCTTCTAACTAAACAGACTCCGGACCCAGGTTGGCCGAAGCAAGGAAAACCTGTTCAGGTGGAAATTTATAGACGACTCCGCCTTGGAGTGTAAATGTGGTGCTGTTCCACAAACGATGCGACACTCAATATCGTGCCCTGCGTGTCCTGTCAGCCGCACGCTACAGGAACTGATGGACGCTAGTGATGGCGCCAAACAAGTGGCCGAATTCTGGGCCGAGTACATTTAGATTGCCATCGACACGCTAAGAAGAAGAACTAAACAGACAGCTGTGCTTCCGGGGAGTTTGTTACGCCACTTCTTCTTCGCAGCTACAGCACTAGGAAGTGGCGAAGGGCAGCCGTTTTGGGGGACTGACTTATGTAACTTTAACGCGCAAAAAGTCCTGATTCTAAGCCTAGTTTGAATAAATGACTTTTGATTTTCATTGGAATAAAAATTAAAGAAATTGTTACCTACTATTACTTGTGAGCTATTTGAAACTAAAAGAAAATCTTAACAAATGTGTGGGGATGGCTATTTAGAAACACGTTTCCTTTTGCAAAGTTACATCCATATTACATTCGTTCTTTACTGTCTGCAAGCCCTGTTGAGTTTTAAAACATAGACTTTATTTAAAGCCACAAAGGTACCCTTAGTTATGGAAGTGTTCCAACATAACTTTGTACCGGTAAAAAATACTATGGCGTTGTAACATTTTATACGAGATAAAAAAAAGTCGGGAAACTGCAACAGCTGCAAAATACGCGCTTCGAAACTGTGATACCGGAATTTAGAATAGTTTTTCGTTTTTAAATGTTTTTTATTGAATCATGGAAGTGTAAAGTTTTATTTGCGTTTTCATTTATTTCATTTGGTATTTTATGATGGCGTCGGAAACACTATTTGCCTTTTTTTTCTTCATTAATATTCCATCTATTTGTCATGATTGTTCAAATGTAGTAGGTATCTTCTAGAAAAAAAACCCGGGCCTCCCTTTAAGAAACCTAAAAACGAGGATATGGTTTATCAAAAGCAAAAAGTCACACATGAAACAATATCTTGGTGTTGCCAATACAGAAACCAAAAACAAAACAAACAAACTCTATTCCACCCTCTTCAAAAACATAATTGCCAATTGTAACACAGTGTTCATCCACATCTGTGAAACAATTCCCTTTGACAGCAAAAATATTAAGACAAGAGAAAAAGCTAGCTTCACGCAGTCGAAAATTTGGCCATAACAACAATTAAGAAGTAAAAATGGTGTCTCGAGTGACATCAAAGGAATCTCCCTCCTGGTGCTGGTTATATAATTTGCCTAATTACGTAAAATAAACGGAATACTGAGACCTTATTAGTTGGCAACGATGTCTGGAGATGGGAGAGCTAGGTACCTAATAAGGCTAAGGTTTGCGCGGTGAAAGCCAATGTGTCTTGAAAGTAAAAAGTAAAAGTGTCGCAATATAAAGTTATTTACTATAATATCACGCCTGTGTTTCGCGAAGGGTTAAGCAGAGGTGCTCCTATAGTACACCAACATTTCGCCAGTTATATTTAATCCCCATGTAATAGGGGGCGGGAACTGGGCACAAATCCAGACTGCGGGCTGCTACTGGAAAATTCCAGATAGTAATTCCCAATAACACTTTGCCCAACCTGAGAATCGAACCCAGGGCCTCATGCTTATCAGTAGCGCTTGCGACCACTAGGCCAACGAGGTAATCACAGTCAGTTATTTACATTATAGTACTTAATAATAATCCAACCTTTTAGGCAAGCAAAGTAGGGCTAATTGTCTAATAACATCGCGAAAACTCATCACCAAAGAGGTTCAAATATTTAGTACTAGTAAAACCCTATTAACCCTCAAATTAAAGTGTATTGACACCAGGCCGAAACTTTCGCCGAGTGCCGAAAACCGAGACATTGTGAAAACCTCGCGCTATGGCTTAATTACCGAATTACAATTAGCGACATCAACCTTTTAGTTAATGAAACCCTTAGGAAAGGCCGCTTGATTGAGAAAGAACACGTTCACTTGTTTGATACGGCATTTAGGTAAAGAGCAAATCTTTTTCATTGTCAAAATATTTATTTTTCCTTGTACCTTTAAAGTAATCAAAAAATCTGTTGGATGAGGAAAATGTTATTCTTAGTAGGAAGGAACTTACAAAATATATGATAACCCTATGCTTTGCAGAGTTCGGATGTTACATGTTCGAAACCTTAAGAATGGTAAACCTAACCTACAATTTGGCAGTTTATCATGGCAAAATAATAAAGAAAATTCATCATTACGGTATAATTGTCGATTTTGAAAGTAATGGCGCAATATAACTGTTGGAGGTACCTACTACCAAAATAAAAGCGATTAAGTACGGACGGCGACGCTACCTACACCCCCCGGTGTAAGTCTGTCAGCCTTACGTATATTGATGTGAACAGACAGACTCTGGCGAAACACCAAATAAATGCCAAAATGAAAAAGACGCATGCCTACAAAGAGATCCTCTCCTCGTACAAAGTGTTTCCTACAATAACAATCAACTGGAAAACATAAACCCCATTGCCTTGAAGGAACAAAGGCCTTTTTAACTTAATTTAATTGCGAAAGAGGTAGGTGTTAAAAAAGACAGCGTAACGAACAAGTTAATTAGTTCGGGGCAGGGGGTGCAGCGCGGGCTTGCACAGACGACATTAAAATTGGAGCACCCCTTTACGAACTGTGAATCCCTAATTTCGGTGATTGCATGCAAAAATACGAAGGAAATAAAAAGATGTTTAGTGTAATGAATGTTAATTTGGGTTCGCTTTTACCGTGGCCGATAGAAGGAGGTCACAGCAAAAGGGAAGGCGTGTTTAATGATGGCTATAGAAGTTGTAATATTATAACAGAAGCACTATCCAAACGACCGTTAGAGGGTTACGCAGACATGATGATTGTAAACGTTTATAAAATACTAGCTACGCCCCGCGGTTTCACCCGCATAAGTCTACATCCCGTGGGAATAGTGGGATAAAAAGTATCCTATGTCCTTTCCCGGGACTCAAACTATCTCTATACCAAATTTCATCTAAATCGGTTCAGCGGTTTAGGCGTGAAAAGGTAACATACAGACAGACAGACGTAGTTACTTCCGAATTTATAATATTCAGTATGGATAGTATGTATTTAATTTTTATCAGATTATCTCACGAAATTATTTTATTTTACACATAACACAACATCACGCCTAGTTTTCTCCGAGGGGTTAGGCAACGGTGTACCTAAAGGTACACTCGTCAGTTTTGTAAAAGGGGGTGAGCCTATAGCCATCAACCGGGCACAAATCCAATATCCGGAGTGCTACTGAGAAATGCCAGGTAGAAAAGCCCAATAACAATTTACCCGACTTGGAAATCCAACCCAAGACCTCATGCTCAGCAGTAGCGCTTGCCACCACTACACCAACGAAGCAGTCAGTAATTTTACAATAACTTCAGCTCAAAAGCCAGAATTTTCAACAAAACAAGTTCAAGCAAATATTTATAGACAACTAAGTATGCTAGAGTTTATCACATGAGTACTCATATGACGTCAGTACTCAGTAGGTTACCTACTCAACAGGATTAGTAACTATTCATAATTTGAGTGTTGGTCTTAGGCAGGCTGTCGCGCAGTCATATATCTTCGTAGTGTGGGCAATTTATGTTCGGTCGAGATAAGTAGCCACGTCTTGACAACTATTACATTTGTGTTATGAGGGTACTCTTCGGTTTGATAAAGTTTGGAGCTTTGGTAGGCTCTTTAGTAGGTATTCGTGTGGTGAACTTGGGGTCGAATGGACCATAATGTGGTAGTTACACATTTATGGGTCAGTGTTCATTTATTTATTCACGATACTTGTTTGTACGATACACGATACATGAAGCGGTATATTCATGTTGTATCGATTCTTCGTAAAAGTTTTGCTTAGCTCTAAGCTTTATCTAAGTTCGAAAAATTGTTAAAAAAAAATCTACACCTATACACATCTATACAAAGAATGTTTTTGTTATTTAAAAACAATAAATGCGGATTTTTATTTTTTGAAAACCAACTTCCCCAAATGGTAACCATCGAGCCTAGCGCACTCTTCAAGTCGAGCACGCATGTTTTCAAAAACGCGTTTACAGCGAGTGCGACTGAATCATTTGAATTTCATACGGATGGTAGGTACTTGAGTTTTTCTCGTAACCTGTAAGGTTGATTTCGTAATTCCCAGTCATGTTCGTGAACGGGCGCCGTCAGTAGGGACTGGTCATCTCTTTGCTGCCATGGCTTATTTTAATTTATTATTTGAATTGTTGTTTTTTCTCATCTTTTCATTATGGACGCTTTTAACGTTCTGCATCGTTCTCACATGTATAATTTTTAACATGAATGATGTAACCAAGACTTTGTAACCACATTATTTTGATTTAAAAGAGTGTCCATGGAGTTTCTTGCCCGTTCTTCTCCATAGGTACCTAGCTTTGGAATGGGCAACTAGCTTCATTTTTTCTGACTGACTGACTTCTTGACAATTCAAAAGTGCCTGTAAATGGTTTAATTGAAATAAATGCTTTGAGTTTGAGTGAGTTTGAGTTTGAGTTCCCAATGTCGATGAACGTGCACAAAGTGATAAACGGGGATTTTCAGTCACAGAACCCATAACACGTTCAACATTTTCGTCCGTGGCTACCTATATATAGGTCCTGGTTTGGGGCAGATTAATGTCGATCCTGTAACTCTGAACATTGATAGGCACCCAAGACTGAATAAGGTTGATCGATGGTATATCACGTAATCAACGAATATTGTAACGATTACTACATCGACGACATGTTTCAGTAAGTGAAAACCTACTCCACTGGACACCATGTCGTATTACACAAAAACCGTCGCATCAACGAAAAATCAATTCGTTTCAAAAATTTAAATCATTCACAGTATCCCACAAAAAGTTTATAGGAAAAAGTGATTTAAATGACGTCACAAATGACACGTATACCGCGTGGGCTGGCAGTTCAATCTCGGCCGAGGTATAATTTACGACGAGTGGCTCCCGACAAATGCGCTCACTATTTATTATTTATACTACAATTATTTCGCGGGTTCCGTTTCAGGGGGATGCCTTTTAAAATATTTTCGGAGTGAGGTATTGCGGGTTTGGATTCCTATTTTTGCATTTTTAAATCAATATTACCTACTTGTTTTGTTTTGTTAAACGCAAGTCCTGAAAGTAGTTTGTTCATAATTGACTACTGAATCGATTTCAGTAACTTTTAAAATAGGTATTTGAAAGAAAAGTTTTTGCCATACTTACACCGATTGAGACATAAAAAATTAAATCTTGTTTCAAGGCGATAAGACTCAATTTTAAATGCATAAAGTAATGCTAGAGTCAACACGATTTTCTTAATAATAATAGCTTTAAAAAAAATAAGTTTCAGTCATTGTATTATGCTTTTAACTCAATACTCTAATTGGGGTGTATGAGGTCTTGTGTTAACTATGTTATACATATATAATTGTATACCTACTACGTTCAAGAGCGGTCAGTGTCATCATGATGACACAGACAGCTCTTGAACACGGTTTAGATGAGATGATCGCGTCCAGTTTCATTGGTGAAATTCGCCCTAAATTGAATAAAACAGAATCAATATTCAAATCAAATCGAATAATTTATTTGCATAATACACGTTCAAAAGGTGTTACAGGTATAAAAGGTAGGTACATTGTATTATAACCTACACTGAAGTGTGCAAATTAATTTAACAGGTACTAAAAGCAACATTCAATTTTAAACCTCTCACTTCACGATACGTTCAGTGAGACAAGGCTCACTATCAGGGCAAAAGAGTAATGGCACATTAAATATTTTCAGCCTTAATGAACGTGTTTAATTATTTTAAGCATATTTAAAATTACTTGACAGGTCCATGTCATATTTTAAACCTTATTAAAAATAACAATTCGTATCAATTTTCCTTGAAAATGCTGAAATAAAACAATATCCTTTTCAACTGCGCCTCACGCATAGTTCACATCCCGACAATAGTGACAAATGAACTCACGAACGTGTACACTGCAGTGCAAAATAATTTGTATGCGAGAGCGCTTCGATGGATTTTAAATCCGAATCGTCGAATCTCTCATTTATATCGCGAATGTCTGCGTTCGATGCCAATGGACAGCTTATTACGACGCCAATTAATCGGGGGTTCGGCACTGAATTGCCACTAGCAAGCGATAGCAATCGCTGGCAATTGCTAGCAATAGCTTTTAGCAGTCCCGGATTAGCTGCCCTGTTTAATGTTTGCGATTTGTAAACATTGGATGTTTTTGCGTTTATATTTTGCTTTTCGTTTGATTACCTACACTTTTGTTTTTATTCATTTATACGAAGTCCCTAAAAACAAAATAGAAATACCACACACATAATACAGTGAAAGCCAGAAAAAAATCGTTTTAGTAAATTGTTTCATCGTATAATATGTGACTTAAAACTGAGTCGCTAAGTCAGGGTTTTTTTAACAAAACGCAAAAATCATGTTGATATTTTTTTTCAACCACTCAAGGTAAGGTACACTTGGGTGTAAGTATTTAGCTACTGAAAATGTATGTTACAATAATAATTATGATTAATTTGATAACCCACCCATACGTGTGCCTCACACATCCTCGAATTATAGGCAGAACAGTTACATTGTGCGAGCAAGCAGAAATTTCAATGATATATGCAAGGAATATGATTTTGATCCATTCACAATAAGTGTGAATTCGGCCAGAAGGTGCTTAAGCCTCAAATTTTTCAAGTAGTGGTAGGTTATATTATTTGTTTTTGTTATTGTATTATTTATATTACTTGTTACTTTAATTTAGGCGGTGTTTTTATTGTTTTTGTGCTCACACCATAACTATTATAAGTCTATACGTGAGGATTTGTAATTGGCTTTCTGGTGACCATGGTTTTCTTTTTTGTTTGTTTTTATTAGCTGTAAGTCCTCCATGTACTAAAATAAATAAATAAACATTATAGTTCCACGAAAAGCGGTAACACTACGCCACACGAATGATAAATACTGCCACCGACTACATCAAATATTGACTCCCACCGTTCGACCGAAAACACAGTAATTATAATTCAATAACAATGATTAAACAGGCCACAGGCTGCCGGAGCCTCATCCTCCGTAAACCTCAGCTAACAATAATAAACCAGTTTAAATGGAGATCGAAAAATCGGCCTTCATCGGGAGCACTCGGAAGCACTCGGAAATGTAAAGGTGGAAAGGGTTGAATTGTCCGGGGACGCTTTGATTTTCAGCGGTATTGTAAAACTCGATAGTAAGTCTGGATCGTATTTTGTTGAAGATGAAAAATGTTTTGTTTTGGGTGTAGGAAATACCTTTTTGTTTTACATTTCTGAATAGGCTTCAATACTCTTTTTTATTAGAATTGTTAGTTTTAGAAAGTGGCGTTATTAATTTTGCATTGGTCTTACGAAATACCTGGAATCCTTTTAATTCAGAGATATTAGGAAAAACTTAGCTGCAAGTATCGTGTAGACTGTAAACGTGTAATTACAAAAACCTGCATATCTAATGTAGCTATTGTTTACCTACACCTAAATAAAGCATACGTCAGACTAAGCGCGGGCGGCCGGGCCAGTGGCCGCCAAAGCCTGGGATTTTCTATCCGTTGAGCCCGGAGGCTATATTCTGTCTCACGTGTTTCACAGAAAATAGAATCGTACGACATATGGCTCCGCTACTTTAGATTTGACTATTGTTCAGAATCTTCATGAAATATTGTTAAAAAGGTTCAGTAACTGCGAAATGGCTTGCGGGAGGTCTTGAGTTGAATTCTTACGGTAAAGAACACATTAAGAAAAAAAAGACATAACGTTTATTTAACGTAGATCACAAACTAAACACGCCACGCGACGAGGCGCAGATAACGCGCCCCGCGCATGATTTTTTACATACAAATTCAATGAAAACGCGCTTCCGCGCGGAGAAATTAGCTCCCTTTCCCGAGCCCCGTCGCGTGGCGCGTTGTATTGTGTGATCTGCCTAAAGGATTTTAATTATGCGACGAAGGCGCCACTAAGAACGACGCTGTCATCTATCTATAGATATACTAAAAATGGTAACGAAGATTTTTTTTTTCCGTTTGTCTGGTTGTATATTCCGGATTGGTGCAAAAACAGCTGAATGGATTTGGATGAAATTGGGCACCCATATAGCTATCTGTGTATAACCTGGATAAACACATAGGGTTGACTTTTAATCCCGGTAGTATATCCCCGTGCGATATTATCCGTCATCCACGCGGGCGAAGCCACGGGCAAAAGCTAGTTAATAATAAACAGTTTTGCTTGTGGCAATCGTTACAATGTTGAAAATAAATAATTTTTGTGGGAAGGCCACCATTGTGGACCAAAAATAAAACTTAAGCCCTAAAGCAGCCATAGAAACATTCATAATATATAGGCACATAAGTAAATCAAAAATCATGTACTACAAAACCTTTATGTACCTTATATTATAAATTGTGTCAAATATAACAATGTAATATCCAAGCTGGCAACACAGGTCGTGACGTCAGAGCTGCCCTGAACACCGCTTCATTATTCATAGGACTTCTTTCGGATTATTTCTGTCCCGGTTTTTTCGGCCGCCATTGTACTTTTTACTTTATAAATAAAATATAATTTGTATGTTGTTTAAGAATTCATAGTATTTTTATTTGCCTTTAGCGAAAATATTGTTAGGTTTGTTTACTTTTGTTTCTTTGATCATGATGAAATAGCGATATTCGCAAAGGGAATATTAGGGACAGTAAATTGTTAGTTATTTCACTGGTTGGTCTGTACTGTGGTTGGACTGGGTTCTCAGAAAGACTTTTTATATAATGAACTTTGAAAATATCGTTTTTGTTTGTGTGAAATTTCGGCCCTCGGGCCACCGCGTCGCATTTCATGTCAAACGCGCTATTCATGCCTTTCTCAAGAGTTGGACTATCATAATTGCAAAAAGAATTTTTCGAACCCGACTGGCAGCACCAGAGAGCAGCGTGATCAAAAAAACAAACCCTTCGGCTTTATTGTTAGTATAATTATAATATATATAATATAGATAGATATAAGTACATATAGTAGATGTACTGTTCTGATACTTATTAAAGTTTTAATCTGACTTCTGATTCAATTATACACCAACCATTGTTATTTTTACCGCGAACTAAGTTAAGTAAGTTACGACAAACAGTTCTAAACAAACCTATGAATTGAAACAGTCCGTTATCAAATCAAATATCTGTTTCAGATTAAATTCTGCGAATCCACAAAATATCAATCTGTTTTAATTACATTTTGCCACTTCTATCTCAAATAATCGAGAAATTAATAATTATTGAGAATCAATCGTAATTATCAGCAAATTAATGACACGTATCGCTGAAAGGATAATCCCATTAATATAAGTGTCAATATGGTGGATATATATCTACTAATATGGCTATTGTTGGTATGCATAGACACATAACTAAATAACGTATTAGATATTGGCGAGGGAAAAAAGATTATCAGACGTCGATAGAAGGAAATAAAACATTCCGAATGTATCTGTACTTATTATTGTGTATCCCTCGATGATTCTCTATCCAATTAACACATTCTATTGTACGCTAATCCATGCTAATAATTATTATAATAAAATTGCAAAAGCAACTCTGTCTTGTTACCTTCTCACGCCACAGGTAGACAAGGTTAGGTCATAGGATACATTTAATCCCGGGACATCCACGCGAGCGAAGCTGCGGGGAAAAGCCAGTACCTATATAAAGAAACGATTGTAAGAAACTTATTGAATGATTATAGCCTTTGCAATACACGAGCGCGCTTCGTGGGACTCTTCTGTCCTCGTTATCTATACTAATATTATAAAGAGGTAATATTTGTAAGTTTGTATGTAGGGGTAATCTTCGGAGCTACTGACCTTATTCCGAAAATTCTTTCACTAATGGGAAGCTGTCGAATAGTTGCCGAGTGTCATAGGATATATTTTATGTTAAAACAAGAAATTTGACGCGGACGAAGTCGCGAGCGGAAGCTAGTAAGGTATAAATTGCAGCGACTGAGAATAAAGCTCGTTTGTGAATTATTAGATACAAAAGTAACTATAGAGTAGTTACTTTGTACCTAAGTGACCAGGAGTGGTCACTTAGGTGTACGCACAAAGTTTTCAGAGAGCGTACAGGAAGTTTCGCGACCAACAATTTAAAAACACGCAACTAAAGTATTGACGTTTTAAAAGTGCATCTACAACTGCTAGAAATAGTAGAAAAATAAGCACCACTGACAATATTGTTAGTGCAGTGCAGCACGGGACAGGTTGTTAGTCTACGACCTGCGACTTCACCTCACGAATACGTGGATCACTTTCGAACTTTGTCACATTTAAACTAAACTAATTAATTTTAAACTTTTACAACGTCGTTGACACGTTACGTTTTATCACATAACAAGAGAGCACAATTATAGAACCTAGACAACTGGCAATCGATTTTCTATTTCTCTTTTCAGTAGCTTATGTCAATCCATTTTTGGTGAAAGTCAAATCATTTATTTCAAATAGGCACGCAAAAGGCACTTTTGAACGTTAAAATGTACAAAAAAATAGAATTGATTCTAGTCGCCCCTCCCAAAAGGTAGATTCGTATGGAGAAGAATGGGCAAGAAACTCCACCGTTACTCCTGGCTTTCATCATCGTCATCACTGACTAGAATGTGACTTTGTTCAAGTCCTAAGGTTCTAAGTTTGGTTCAGATTTTCTTAAGTTGACCATACTGTACAAATATAAATTATGTTTAACTTGTATTGTTACTACAATATAAGATGAACATAATTTTACGGGCTCTACGCTTCAAGGCACTGCCAAAACCTTCTCACGAACTTTCATCTCCGCAAGTCCCGACCCTTGAATTATAAAATTCTACTGCAGACATTCTCTTTTAAAGAAAAAAAGCTAGCCTACCCAACTTACATAGCCATATTTTATCATAAAAATAAAAAAAAATCATTTCATTTGTGACAATTGAAGAAAATCACGGATAACAAAAAGACAAAAAGTCACTAATGAGTTGAGCTCACACGTCGCGCTCGTTCCGATTGTCGGCGAATTATTTTATCTCAATTGAGTCCCGGGTTCCCGGTGTCCCGGTGTTCCAGAGTCCCGGTGTCGCCCGGCTTAGGTTATTGATTTTACGTGTTTTTGTAGCCTCGAGTTTGAATCTTTGTATGAAGTGATTCTCTAAATTCACTTGGATTGCTGAAATTTTACTTTACTACATTTTTTAAACATCACGTCATGTGCGAGGTGTAGCTGTTACCTCCTTCAACCTTAGCTGAACCGATTTTAAGAAAATGAGTGTTCTATCATTGGAAATTTTCTTGATCCAGTAACTATCTGCCAGAGGCCATCAGATCATAATATAACTAACTATAGCTATACAGCACGGATGTATTCAGATGAATACATACGTTTTGTTCAACAGCTTTTGTCATCCTTTTCTCAGTTTGTATTATAGCGTATATAATATTCTTGGAAAAGGGATTTCCCATCAGATTTTTGAGCATAAGAAGTCCTCGTGTCGTACACAAAAAACGTCGTATTGTTCGTTTCTACTATGAATATTGCATTTTCGCTATGATTTATCGCTTATTCCGAATGAGAGGCAATTTACAACAAACTTAAATAAAATAAACATTGTAAGTAATTAGCTAAAACCAAAACATCCATTGACTTTACCAGAGCCATATTTCACGGACGTATATTTGACGTAGTAATCCAAACATCATCACCACTAAATAAAATCTAATCAATCACTGATTGATAAATGGCAGTAGACGCGAATAGGCGGCATATTAGCCCAGCTAATGCATCGGCCAATCAATCAGGAGCGCCGCGCGCGATTGATTCGCCGAACATGTCCCGGACAACGAACCAATCAGCGAGATACGGTGACCATGCGATTTAAGGAACTATTTTTAAGGAAGACTTAAAAATTGTCTTCTTAAACATCAGATTT
Source organism: Amphipoea oculea (assembly GCA_945859645.1). Taxonomy (NCBI): domain Eukaryota; kingdom Metazoa; phylum Arthropoda; class Insecta; order Lepidoptera; family Noctuidae; genus Amphipoea; species Amphipoea oculea. The sequence continues at coordinate 542,336 of OX243883.1, read as the reverse complement.
TTTTGTGGCATAAAAACAAATATGACCAGAACTGTAGGATTTTCTAAAAATAATTACAAAAACATACCTGTTGAAAAAGGGACAGATTTAATTAACTATGTCAGGCAATCGTAAAAAAATACTTTTCAATTTCTGAGAATGATTTTGTTACTGGATCTGACAGTTCCTTAATTAACTTTCCATATTTTAACGAAAAAAATAAAGTGTCGCTTTTTGGCAAATTCTTTTTAAATACCTACCTATATCCTTCGTGTTCATCAACAAAAAACTAAACAATAACATTAAAAAAAGTAAACAATACAGCACCTAAACCTATTCACCCCACAAATAAAAACACGCGTTACCTCATGGCAACCCTAATGGAAAGAATTCAATTTGTCAGCTGTGCACGTCTCGCAAGATTGCGGCGAAGACGAGACGCAGGCGAAGCGAGCCAGCAATGGACTGTGACAGATACGCAGCGACGTAATGGGCTCCTATTAATGCAGGAAATAAGAAATGAGCATCTGTTTTTGCTTCGTAAGCATTTGTTAGGGTCTGGAGTGGGATAATATAATATATTTGGTTATCTTGATTTGTGTTTTACAAAACATTTTTGCACTACTAGCACAGAATACCTACTGGTCCTCTTATCTGTGCTACAAATTAAAAAACCTCACCCTGCATATTTATGACAATATTATTCTATCCGATATAACGAACAATTTAACCTGTCAGGACATGGCATACAGTTTAATTAATCGTAATGACAAAACGAACATCTAACGTTAGTATAAAAATCTAAATGATAAGCAGAGAGCAGACCTGCTAATTAAACTGGTTTGTTCGCGCTGCAACTAGCTCCGACCGGTTCGAACCAGTTTTTTGCGATTCTCTCTTCGCTACTGTTCCACTGCGTTTGCACTTTTTACCCTCGTTGAACTGTAAATAGTGAACTGGCAGTATGTTATGGAAATTTTAACAAGGCTACGTTCTGTTTCGAAATTTAATTTCAAAAGGACAACATTGTTCATTTTTTGACAATGAATAAAAATAAAGTAAGTAACAAAGTTTCCTGAAAATGTCCTGAAGGTAAAATGTTCGCGAAAATATATGTTGTCAATACTCGACAAATCATATTTGAGAATTGCGAGCTCTTATTGTTTTGTATCAGTAACAAAATAATATGACAAACACGAGAAATATTAGATATTGCCTTGTTGAAAGCTTGCCGGTTTATTTATTGGAGAGTACTACCTATTTCTAAGTGTTAGAGGAAAATATTTTTTATTTTCACGTGTTGTCGATGGAGCTGGTGTTATTTAACATATTTGCTTCGAAGAGCGTGTGGGTAGACATATTGATAGGCTGTCAGTTGCAACCTCGCCGTAACCTAGTTTCTTGAAAACTAGACGCTTCTTTCTCCAATGTCTATAAGATTTTTTTGCTATGGTAAAATGTAAGTATTTTTTCCTTCTCCGTATATTTTATATTGAGCATGATATCTCGTTTTTTAATGTATTCAATTAACTAGTTGTTGGTAAATTTAACTTTAAGTTACCACCATTGTGGAATACAATAAATGAGTGAGTCTTGAGTAATAAACAAACAATTTAAAATAAATCGTTTAATTTGGCTGATAATATCCGCTAAAATAGTTGCTTTTTCTACTTCTTATAATAGTTGTATTGTCATCACTAATGTCACAAAGTCCATGGGGACCTCGAGAGAAGTAGAACGCATGTAAGGGAAGGTGACAGCTTATATTGACGGTGATGGATGACCAGCGAGAGTCAGGGAGCAGGAGCCACTTAATGAGGAGTGCGGCGGAAGTTTCTGATCTTTTTTTTTGGTAGAAGCTGTCTATTTATTGGTAAAATGTTTAAAGTTTTCGAAAAATTACAATACTGGTGTGTCTAGAATCAGATACTTACTGAATTCATGGTAACAGGCGTGCCCGTCCATGTTTCTTACACTCTATACAGGATGAAATTGAAAACATGCGACAAATCGAAATAGGAGATTGTACCTACTCATCATTATGAACAACTTTTACTATAGGACCGAATCTGAAATCGCGAAAAAAAAAATCAGCTGTTCCCTACATTTATGTTCGCATAACTCGTCAAAATGTAGGGAACAGCTGATTTTTTTTCGAGATTTCAGGTTTGGTCCCATAGTAAAAGTTGTTCATAATGATGAGTACAATCTCCCATTTTGATTTGTCGCATGTTTTCAATTTCAACCTGTATATTTTGTTTCAATATTTTTTAAATTATATATTTACTGAATAATTTTGTTTTTTTTTTTTCTAAACGATGTCGAATAAAAACGTTTAAAAATGAAACACGAAGCTCTAGGTCATTAATTAAAAGAGACTTAATTATTTTTAATTAGGTAGGTAATGTAAGTTACATTCTGGTATTTTAAGAGCTTTAAATAATTAAAAATTATTTCCAAAAGATTTTATTCTACTCAGTTTGAAAAACGTTAAGCTTGTTCAAACAAGCCACACAGCCTCATTTGTTAGCACCAAGTGATGATAATCCGCCACTAACATCGTAATAACTTCGCGCCCCACTGCTCCGCGATAATGCGACAAACGCCAAGTACCTACCTACCTGGCATTCCGGTTCAATTCCATTCATTACACGTTTTGGCGTGTCCTTTATATGCCTGAAATTTTGCAAATTATCGCACAATTTTGGAGTTTGCTGGAGCTTGATGAGTTAAATCGTTTTGGTATAATCATTTTACGTAGATACCTTTATCCTAACTATTATAGTAGTTTCACATCAGGTGAGGTCATGGGACGCGAGACTATCGGTGACAGAATATGTGTTACAAACACATATAAACTCACGCCTTCTTCCCATGGGGGTAAGCTGAAACGACAGAACGCCGTGGTCCCGACATACCCTTTTGCCTCGTTTACGTTCACACATCTGGCCATGCACGCACTACATACCTTACCTTTCTAAAGAACATCACCAATAAGGACACTACTGAGTCCTCCCAGGGCGTCCCGGCGTTTTCACTCACATATATCTGCCTGTCTATATACGTAGTGGTATAACCTACATTAAACCTCTAGAAAATCGATCATATGTTTTTAAATAAGCTCTCAGTTATTGAAATTCCTAATTATAAAAAATAAAATGTTTTTATTAACCTATTTCATTCCAACATTTAATTCCAATATAATAGTTTCCTACATCGTTTTGTAAACGTGTCTAGTCTCTGTTCCACATCCCACCGGTCATTGGAAAGCATTCGGGAAAACTCGGAAGCGTTCGGCAACGTCCGGCGAGCCGGCAGCCGAGCGATGACGCGAAAGAATTGCTTGAAGAATACTCTTTTGATGTCAAAGCAGCTTACACGGAGGGAGTTTTTGCAGTATTTTTGTTATCTATTGAGAATATGTCCTGTTGTTCTGCTTTGACCAAAATACTGGTAGGTTTGTTAGAAATTTAGTCGTGATAAGTATTTTAACCTTTTACCCATACAAAGTTGAGTGAATTTCGTATGAGTTATTGTATCAATGTGCAAACTAGCAAAATCGCCGTTTACATTTTGTTTTTGTAGAAAACGATATCAAAGCATTCTATAATTTTACAAATCATGGTCACCCTAATTTTAAAGCGGTGATAAATAATCTTTAAACATTTTGCTTGTCCTTTAAGTAACGCTATATTTACGTGTAGCTGCTAGCTGAGCCATGCGGTTTCACCCGCATAAATCTCGATCTCGTGGTCAAATCGGAATAAAAGTATTCTATGTCCTAACTCGGTCTACCTATGGACCAAATTTTATTCACAGCCAAACAAACAAACCGTGGAGTTTCTTGCCGGCTCTCACCCATAGGAATCGACCAATGGGAACCGTGCACCTTGCCCATGAAGTTATAAGTGAAATAAAATATTTTAGTTGATTTTAATTTTAAACAAACAAACTCACTTTCGCATTTTTATTATTAGTTAGGATTATGATTAGAAAAGACTATCATATAAGCTGCATTACATAAAACAGCATTTACAGGTACGTTTTAAATTCGCGAAAAGCCGTGTTTAGTTCCGAGTGTAAGACTTGTTTATTGACGATTAAGGTGTCTTCAAGCTCACTTGAGAGGAATGATTTTATTTCTCATAAGTGAATGTGTTCCTGTGTTCCCAAGGCATGTATCTATCAGATAATTAATTTATATGTCATGGTTTCGTTTTTAATTCTTTTACCTATTGTGGTATAGTAATTTTATTTTAGGTGCATCGTCCTCACTTATTATTATATAATGAATGTACCTACCCATGCCAAATATTGTAAAACATTTTAAACGAGTATCGGTGGAATTTCTTGCGCATTCTTCTCCATACGAAAACTACCTTTTGGAAGGGGCGACTAGAATCAATTCTATTTTAATGTAAATTTTGACGTTCAAAAGTGCCTTTTATGTACCTATTTGAAATAAATGCTTTGACTTTGCACGTAAGTAGTTATTATAGTAGGTAGCTATTAGGGAATTTCTTAGTCGTCAAAGTTGATCATGGACTTTTATTTGCACATTTTCTCTCTCACTCTTTCAATTAAAACTTGTATGAGTATTAAAATTACTCGAAGGAATAGTACATCTTTGCCTAAACTTTTAAGTATAACCGCATAATCAGCCTATACTGTTTCGGGTTTCCACTCCTGGGACACAGGTCTCTCGGTGATGTCACATGTCTTCGAAGTTTTGGTTCTTGAAGCCTCAAAACTTTGCTTTGATAAAGTTCGGCACTTTAGTGAATAAAAATTATTATTTTGTTTTTTATAAAAGTAATTTTTGTAGGTATGTAGACCGCCACCCTTGAGACTTAAGTCACATTTTTTCATTACTTTAGCGCGACATTGTAAATTCCTTTAATTATGATGTACCCAGAATTTGTATTTCGTAAATAAAAGTTGACCTGTTTTCAAATAAGTTCCGAAACGAACAGGATGTCAATGCCAATCAAAATTAATTATGAGGACAAAATGTAGGTACTACTTTAAACGTTGTTGTCAGAAACAATCAACTTCACCATCAAAAATTATTGACTATAATGATCGGGCAACGATTAATTAAGAATTATTCAATCATACATGCATGCCAATACTTCTTTCTACAAGGTGCGAGGCAAATCTAATTGAAATCAAATCATTTACTCGTTGTTGTTTATGTGAAGCATATAGGTATAGTTATGTACGTTTCTTATAAACCAATAAACAAATAAATCATGGTTAAACCCATACAAGATGATCTCCTCACTTAAAAACTCCAAAACCCTCAACAATTTATCACGGACCCTCCCCCCGGACCCTCCCCCCGGAGCAGTGACGTCAGATTTACGGGCATCGCACAATACCTGGCCACTCATAGCGCAGACAACGGCTGGTGAAATATTGCCAATATCCAGATATTGAGGGGGTGATGTAGAGCTAGCAGTCTGCAGTTTGCGAGGGAATTAGGTAGTTGGGTTACGTGTTTATGGTAGGTAGGGAAGTTACTAGGGTCTTTAATCTCCCGTATGCCCTAATCCAAGGTGCAATAGGCATTTGTCTCACGTAGATATACAGTCCATAAGTAATACCAGCCTTTTACTGACCCACTGCTGGGCAAAGGACTCTTCTCATGCAGAGAAAGAACTTAGCATTAATCTCCAGGCTTGCTCAGGGCGGATTGGCGATTTAAGACTAATCACACTAATATTATAAAGGCGAAAGTTTGTGAGTGTGTTTATAACTTCTTCACGCACAAAGGGCTGGACCAATTTTGATAAAATTTGGTATGGAGGTAGCTGACACCCTGGATTAATACCATAAGCTTTTTATCCCGATATTCCCACGGGATCGACACTTATGCGGGTGAAACCGCGGGGCGCTGCTAGTATTTATTATAAAAGCAGGTTTCCTAGCAATATTTTCCTTCACCGATGTTAGTGATGTCCAAGATAAACTTAGAAAGTACATGTATGAAATGTAAAAGCCATATTGGTTCGCCTAGGTTGGAACCAACGACCGTGCATGAGAAGCGAGGCCACTGAGCCATCACGACGTCCGCGTTCCCAGCAAAGGTTTAAAGAAAAGTTTGATATTACGTAAAATAGGTATCTACCTTACCTCCATCCCTTCATTCAACCTTACCTTTATAAGAAATGGAATACTCCATTATCCGCGTTATCAAGTAAATGTTCTGAAGTTGCCAAGCTCTTGGAAAAACTACTGTTTCCTAGAAGCTTTACAGTTGAAACCACACAATCTTTATTAGGAAACATCGCACCGTCTCAGGTTTCGAGAAAACCGAACAAAGTAAAACTAAATTTTCAACTGGCATAAAGAGATGTCACACTATCAACCCGATGGTCTGTGCTGTTCCTTATTTAGCATAATCAGCCTATAATGGGTTGGTAGATGTCACATGTCTCCGAACTTTTAGTTTTAGGACATGCCGGTTTCCTCACAATGTTGTTCTTCACCGTTTTGAGAACAGTAGTGATGAAATTTAAATACACAAAGTGAAGTGCCTGCCTGCCTCATTATTATAACTATATGATGACTACATAAGACCGGATTTATTTCTCGTCGTACATACAAACACACCCTGCTCCCGACTAACTCAGCACCTCTGTTATCAGTTAGTAAGCAATTAGAGGCAAAACCAAACGTAATTAAAAGTTGGTAGTCGCGAGGTAACCGCCGCGGAGTTGTCAACTTACATCGAGTTGTTACTTGTTACTAACGGTACTGCCTTTGATCATACTAAATGGAGAGAGTAAAGTTAACAAAGTTGTCATAACATGTTTTGATTAAAGAAAAAACATAACGAAATAAATTTTGGAAATTGGCTGGTTTTGATAATAGCGTATGGACAAATCCATGGAGTTGCAGGATATTTAGCCAAAGTTATTGATTGGTATTTGGTACAATGTGACAAGCATTCTTTATAAAGAAATAATTCTTTGCTCAGAGAGGATTATGGAATTGGGAATTGATCGTGGCAAACTCTATGCTAAACCTTAGTTATGTCTTTATTCACAAAAGATTTGAAATAATTTAAAACTATTATCGTCTGCTGTTTTATAAGTAATACACTCCTAAAGGAGGACTTGAAACAATAATTAGATAAACTGACTCATCTACAATAAGTAATCTTAATATTTTACGAAAGATTTAGTTTTATGTATTTCTATAACAATTTAAACAAAACGCTCTCCGCAGGAAATCTTTCGTGTAATAAATTTCCATGAAAATACATGAATAATGAAACGCCATACTAGGGCGACCATGGCGCATGGCGAAATTGAAACTTTCATATTTATGCTAAGTGTATGCGTGGCTCTTGCTTCTACAGTAACCGTGTATAAGATATATAACAAGATGGGTTTTTCGTGTCCTTCATATTAAGTCTAGTGTGTAAACACTTGGCTTTTTCGAGAACAAGATTAAATTATGTAGGAATATCATCTTGGCTTGAGACTCTCTGGTTATTTTTATTAAAGTAATATTTGGGTGTGAGGTCACCTTGGATATCGCTTCGTTTAATTGGTATGTGCTTACAGAACTTGACTTATTAGTCAAAATGTGAATTGACAATAACTTGATTTTATCTCTGATCTTTGATTTTTCACTACAATATAATTGGAAACAAAACGATAGTTGAGTTGAGGAGGTACATGCTAATCTAATCCTACGTCGTACGTTGAATATTGTCACCATAAGATTAATAATTTCCTTTTTTATAGTAGACAGCCATTTTTAATTTAGAAGAAGTATTTAAACCAAACAACAAAAATGTTAAATGATAACAGAAGCCAGGAAGATTCCCGCTGCTGCCCAGAAGAATGGCGTCCCAATAGACAGAGCTAGAAAATTATTCTTATAACAAGAATTAGTCGCTGTAAACCGGAGGGGCTACATAAAAGACTCGACTAACCGTCCTGGGGGCTGTTATTCCGTTTTATTTCGTCCTCAATTCACTTCCACCGGTATTTTATAAATAAGGCCCTTTTTTCAACTTGTCACTTTTTTTAAACGAAATAGATGAAAAGAAAATATCTGCTGTTGTGCGCAGTCGATGAGCTGGCAACCCGTTTTGCCGGCAGCGATGCCGGGAAATGGTTACACAGGGAGTTTTTTTTTTTCTTTTTTGTTAAGGATGGACAGGGACAAAATAATACCGCTATTTCATGCCAGGTATTGAAATGCGAGCTAATGATTTTTTTTTCTGTTACGTATACATTAGAATAACGCATAGAAAACCAAGCACTAATAAGGTACAAAAATGTTACAATATCAACTCCGCTGAAACTACTTTCTCAATTCAATAACCTAGTCTTGGTTTTGATCCGATAATCCTAGCTCGCTAGATATCTGAGACTGTTTACTTTCATTTATACGGAAAACTTAGATTTTAATTCAAGATTTTCTCCAACGTTCAATTTTATAGAAGATTGCGAAACTCTCGCCTATGTTTTGCCTCAACGGCTGAATAAAAAATGGATCTGAATAAATCTGTTTTACAACTTTCCTATTACTTACTTATTATTCTCTGCTTTACTCATAAAATATATTTTCTAAATATAAATTTTTCCTCTACAACACCCAGATTAAGTAACAAATAAGAAATCCCAAAAAATAACGGCTTTTCCACAAAATACGTTTTCCCGCGTGTTTTTGTGGCCGCCATCTTGGAAGTCTAGTCACGCGCTAGTGAAGGGACATCTCGACAATACGCCGCCAAATATTTCAAAGGATTATTCACATGGATTCGTTTTATTACTGTATTGTGTTTTTCGTATGTTGTTTGGATTTATGGGCTTTCTATGTTTTGTTTTTGAGTTCTGATTTTTTGTGTAATTTTTATTTGGAAAATGGCTCTGTGCCTTTTGTAAATAACAATTTGGATTTGTTCTTTGATGCCTCGTTTCTCATAGCTTTTGTTGTGAAAGATTGATTTTGCCTCGGTTGTTATATAAATTAGTTTCAAATTATTTTCATCATAGAATAACCGTTCTTTCTCGGTAAAATTAAACATTTTAAAGCGGTTTTGATTTTGGGCAATGTCCTTTTGATTGTTAGGCAATAGCGGACAATACTGCAACAGACAAAGCCTTACTTGTTACTCGTTCATAAAGTGCCTCCATATTACAAGCGACGTCGCGTGCAATTATAGTGTAGTGAACTTTAAATTGGACGTTATGCGGAACAAAACTAGTTCGTGTCGACTGTGTGTTCTGCCCCTGATTGGGATACTGTTTGTTTTCACTTATTTACTCTGGGTTATTGTTCATGTACATCTTATTTGTTATTTATTATAAAAAAGCACTCATTCTTCTTTTAATTTTATTATAAAAGTACACTGTTCAGTAGGTTTTCACGAATTGTTTGCGAAGGTAGAAAATTGGTTTTACATTTCTTTTGCTCCTTAAATCTCAAAGGGTATTAAAAATTCATTGTCTGCCATGTCAACGGAGAGAGATTATTTTATTGAAAGCGACTTTCGACATTTTATGGTGTCGTTTCGTGAACCGACACCGATTTCCAATTATCTTTTTTAATGAAATGCTTTTACAACACTGTTCTATTGTCATCCTCTCTATGGCACGCTGAGTTTTTGACCGAGATAATACCTACTGCAGAGCGAAAAACCAAACTGGTGAACGACCCTAAATTGGAATTAACCATTTAATTTGAGATAGACTCTTTAATCCAACTTTCACAATTTTTCATAGCTTTTCACTAACTTCCTAAAAAAACTCACCTTTTATAATTATGGTACTCGTTTCTATAACAAACTTCAGAAATAATTTAATTTTGCTGCCATCATCAATCTGTGGCGAAAAAATAATGATAATTGATCAAATTCCCGTGACGTGGCTTCATCAATCATCCACCTTTATCATCCTCCTCTGGGTGGTCCCGGGAAATACAGGGCGATGTTTTTGTGGCAGCCAATGGGTCCACCTTTAGCGGGCGTATTATTTATTAATTCTTAAAATGTTTAGGACAGTGCCATCTGTTTTTTGAGATTTGTGATTGTGTTTATTTTTTAATGTTGTATGTACTTTGATTATACAGGGTGAAATTTAATCACCGTTATCCTCTTAAGGGGTCATATTACCTACTCATCATTATGAACAACTGTTACTATGGGACCAAACCTGAAATCGTGAAAAAAAAATCAGCTGTTCTCTACATTTACATATATTACCTACGTCATATTATGTTCGCATAACTCGTCAAAATGGAGTTATGCGAACATAATATGACGTAGGTAATATATGTACCACTTATTTTTTTTCGCGATTTCATGTTTGATCCCGCATTAAAAGTTGTTCATAATAATGAGTATAATGACCCCTTAAGAGGAAAACGGTGATTAAAATTTCAACCTGTACATACTTTGCTCGTACCCTACACAAATACCTACTGACAATTTATGTAATGATAATAAAAAAAACTTACTGATCTGTAATGCACACTTATTGTGAGTGGTTGGATCTTACCAATTTAACACCAGTTTTGAAGGTTGTAAAAACTTAGTATTACCTGAAACAAATAAACAGGAAAATAAAATAAACATGCTACACTTTTATTCAATCATTGATAAGTACCAGAAATAATATTTAAACGGTGTGAAGAATAAAGCATATTTCGCATCCTGTTGAATAGTGCGGACGTTGCTCCAATAGCCATAACTTGTACAGAAGTTTACAGAACCAACATAAAATATGATACGCGTTTACATGTTAGTCTTTCAACCCCAACTAAAAGTTGAACGAAACGTTTTTATAGAACACACTCACGTGACGTCACGACACGACAAAGGGCCCGGCCACTTGTGTCCGAGCGAGACCGTGGCCTCCCCGGGGATATGAATAGAAATATTGTTTTCTTTTGTCGTCTAAGTGCGTCTCCCAGGGCCGGCGATTTTGTACGAAACTTGAAACTTATGTGTAACGAGAATAGTGTACGACAAAGTTTTAGAACCATTGTATTTTAGAAGGTCCTATTTGTTTCTTAGAACTTTTGACGGAAATATTGAGTGCCACAACAGAAGTATAAATAAATTGACTCGGCATCCGAAAACCCCTAAAACACTTCATTGTGGTAAGATTTTCGAAGTGAAAACTAGCGCACTTCGCGATCTTTCTAAACAGTGAACGAAACTGAACCGCCACGCTCGGGTCGCTGATGCTGAATCGGGTACACTCGGCTCCAGTCGGTCAGTGACGGTGAACCACTTCTATCGTGTGGTCATAAGCACATAAGCACACACCCTCTTTTTTTTTTGTTACCTACATATGTTTTACGATTCACTTTCATTATCTTTATCACTCTACTATTTCCATCCATTCTAATTGTGTTTTCTCTATTTCTCCTTCATCAGCAACTTTCTAACTCTGTTCCCACTTGTTGTCCTCAGCAAACAAGTAGACAAACAAACAAATACCATCTATTTGCAAGTACGTCTCCTACACAGCACGCGCTAAATGAGAGTGCGTACACTTTGAGCACGGGACGCATTGTGCGACACGCCATGACGTCACAGACGCGACTCAAACGACCGCTGTTGTTCGTCCGTCTTGTGGAAGTTCTCTCTAAACACCGCGAGATTGTCGACTGTTTGGTGATGAGGATGAGAGGGCGAGGAGTGCTTTGAAGTACAGTTGTGATTTTGTTTGGAGAAACTTGCTGTGATTGCGACGACTGATACCTTCGTATTTCTGTCATGTGAAAGAGAAAACTCTTAATTCTTCTTTTTGTAGATTACTTTGTGTTCTTGTTGCAGTCCTCCTTAATTTTATAAAATGACAGCCCGAGCTACCATGAAAATATTAAAACGACACGAAAAAAGGTTCGCACGACACAGGGCCAAGACAACACATAAATAACATTTCACAACCTTACACCCGCAAAAAACGCCAAAGATCCCACATTGTTGATCTCCAAAATTGTTCGCATTTAAACACGCCACGGAAATAAAGCGTTGGGAACATTTCCGCGATGAATCACCGCTGTCCGGTAGAGGGCGCTATCTTAAATAATTACCGTCCGAAAGCCGGCGGTGTCCGGAACTCGGACTCCAGACAAAAATGCATTAATATTGCACGCCCGGTATGATGTATGGACTATTAGCCGGATTTCAAATATTTAAGGCGGACAGGTTTAATTTTAGATGTAGAAAGGTGCATGTTTATTTAGTGTGTGGTGTGTGGAGGGGTGTGTGTATGTGTGTGTGTTGAGTAATTATTCAGTTTTGTATTGTTTCCTTTATAACCACAGCAAATAAATATTGAAAGCTTCATTCGCAGCCCGACAAAAATAAAAGCCTTGGTTTTAGGTGATATAGTAACTAAACTTCCACTGAGGATACATTAAAGACATCTTTAGTATTAAATAAGAATGTGTGGCCCACTATAAGAAAATCCTAAATGTAAATGGACAACTAAGAATTAATTTTCCCCACAAATTCGTAACAAAATGGAAGCCTAACTTACTACGGTACAAAACAGAACAGGGTCGTGTTCAAGAGAAAACATTTGAACAATGGCGTCGAGGGGGTGAAGGGTGGAACAGTTTCTAAGAAAATACAACGTTTAGAAAGAAGAGTTTCTTTGCGTCTTTGTAATTCTCGAGTTAGCTTTAAAAAAAATTGCCATGGCTGAGGAGAACATTAAAAACTTTGTATTTTGTATAGGTACCGGGATTTTCGTGGAAAACGAATATTAAGTTGTTTTGAGATATAGAACCATGTTTTATTTCTATAAAAAAAAGGCCTCCGGACCGTATTTCGGCCATGGCGGCCAATTTCAACGGACACAGACACAGTCTGCGCGCACACTTGTGCACTATAATATCTCCCGCGCCGATGGCTAGTCTGCACCTGTGTGTGTGTGTGTAGTGCACCTGTGTGCACTCCCTCTGCCCTCACTCTCATAGTCCGACGGGACGGCCATTCGACACGATCGGAGAGAGATCAGGCGCAGGACCGTTTCCGAGCCACGGGGGTATCACACCGCCAACTTCCATGCGATTTCTTCCAAGCAACTTGATACATTACTCTTTACCATCGGTCAGTAACCACTGACATAAGAACGTAACACGCAATATATCAGAAACCACGTAAACAATCGCACACATCACACGAGCCACTGTCGGCCCACACGGCCTCACACGGGAGGGTTTACAAACACACAAAATATGTTTATATTTAGACAAAAAACATACCGTGCGACCCGTGTCAACCGTGCTACGTACACGCGGTTTTTTTTAATCGTTTATAAATACTTATATATATTTTTAATTCTTTGCGGCTTTAAGGGTAGTGTTTGTTTCTGAAAGCAGTATTTTATTTTGTGAAAATGTTGGTTTTATCTTCTGAAGTAAATGTAGAAATGGGTCTCAAACCAACTGCTACAAAGACGAGGGAATATTTCCACCTAAACAATGAATTGTTTGGGTGGAAATATTCCCTCTTTTTGCGTAATTTGCGTAATACTGACAAGATAAGTAATCAAGTTATTTAATAGCAGTCTATTTACCTATAAACGTAAACTTTTATTAAATATTCTTTTAAATCAATTGATAAGCAACTGATTAGCTAAATTCTTATTTAATAAACACTATTTAGCTATAAGAAGTTCTAAGCAGTTGATTAATCTTTTATCTTCATTAACCCTCCGTCCACTGACCTCTAATAAACAATTACATAATACAGGTCAGTGCCTCCGTCAGATAAAAAAAAAAAACAACAGTGACGTTCAGAAACCCAATTAAGTAGTTTATAAAGAGAGCTGTCAAAGTGACGTCACCTGGCCTTGCTGCGACGTCAAATTGTCGGCAACACTGAATTATTCAGCAATCGACGACGCGGCGAAGATGGCGGTTAATTTATTTACTTTTTTATTCTTTCAGCAACATAAAATAACACGTTATTTTTTGTGTTGGAAAAGTTTAGTGATGATATAGGTAATAAAGTATATAATGGTTTGAAACGAGTTACCGTGGCTGAACTGTCAAAATGAAATGCATTGAGAACAATTGCCAGTTAATGTGTGCTACGCAATTACCCCGCAGGTCGGTAAAAACTTTTGTAATGCGAAGTCAACCACCGATTGGACCTCTTTTCTTTGAAACGTCAAGCGAAGGGACAAGCAAACAAACACACTTTCATTAAAATTTAAACAGACATAGCACAAACTATGTGCCCACTCAATAAGACATCCACATCGTAAATTCCTCACCTGAAGCGATAAATCAAATTAAACAAACCACGCAGTATTTAAACAGTGGTAGTGTCGTTACTCACAGGATATCGATATCGATCCGCTGAGTAACGATGCCGTACACCGCTCACGGGTTCGCCGTTTGTCAAACTGCGAGTGTTTGTATACTATACAGTGTATAGTAATACAGGAATAAACTGGGAGGCACTAGTAAATTGGTAAATCGAAGGCCTACTACGCAAGTTATTTATTTGAGTAGAAATGAATAATTTGGTAAAGAGAGACCAAATCAAGAATTCCATGCTATATAAAGGCGAAAGGAACTGGCTATCTGTTACCTGAACGGATTTGGATGTTTCGCACACGGATAGATTCGGCCTGTATTAGGACAGGATTGTTTTATCCTGGTAGTACGTTTCCGTGTAATAATTTCTGAACACACGTGGGCTAAGTGGCGGGAAAAAGCTAGTGATAAATAAACGGATGCTTTCTGGTGCAAACGATGGGCAGGTATTCACGCTGACGAACAGATTTTTAAGCGGTCGTCTTGTAGAGAACTTAATCGAAAGTAGAAACTATACTGTCGAAATTAAAGTACGATAATTAGGTTCGTGATTTGCAATGCTACGCAATAAGTCGCAGTTTTGAGATAATCAGAATGTTTAAAAGCGTCCTAAACCACTTAAGTCGACGTACAACCAATCTATCTTATTCTACAAGTACATGCAAATCCCATCACATCGACACACCCACATATATAACTGAACACACCCTGTATAAACACATCAGCTTTCATCGCTAACTACATTACACTGTTTCTTGATTATTCTCTTAACGTTACGCCTCATAAAAGTTAACATCGCACCATTTAGAAGTGGTTCCACGACAGTCGTGCGCGAGGAGTGTACAGTCAGGGGAAGACCAAAGAAAAGATGGATAAACTGCGTGATAGATGATATGGCTAATAGGGGGTGACTACCGAGATGACGACTAATAGAGAAGTATGGAAGAAACAGACATGTTCGACCTCAAATGAGGCGTCTAGTTGCAAACCCCGCTAAAACGGTTTTCAGTTGAAAATGAGTATGAAAAATAAATATTTTCTCTAACAGTAACATAGCTTATTTTTGAGCTAAACCCACTATAACCTTACGAAAACGACAATTTAAATGCAATGTTTGCAGGAAAACCCGACATAAAAGCCGATATAATGAAATCGTCCAATCACAGCACTGCAATTGCGTTATACGAAATGTCAAAACCCGACATAACTTGACTATACCCGCCAAAATTGAGTGTCACTTGCAAATCCCGCTATAACAGATTTTAGTCTGCTTTTATTCCGCTTTTAGACCTCACTCTGCATATATTATTAATTGAATTACATAATCACTTAATTATTCATTGTGTGAAGTATAAATTCTGAAAACGTTTTTTTTTGTTTGTGAACATTCTGTGAAAACCGTTTTAGCGGGGTTTGCAACTAGACCCTCAAATAATATTGGGATAAGGGCAGGAGAAGAATGATGATGGTTCAAGTCATAACTGACATTCTTAGCCAGCCGTATAAAATAGCAATATGCTAAACAATACAGTCTCTGACTGTACGCAGAACAAATACAGAACGCGGCGCTTCGTGAATAAATGAGTGCATGGCAGAGTGAGCCAAGTACTCGAGCATGCAGCGAGAGAAGGGTTAAATATGATTCTGTTATGTGCATGGATTGTTTTGAGTGGCGGGTTAACTAGGTGTTTGTCTTTACATCGATGTGTTTTTAGATATGATCATGTTTTCATTGATTTAACTTATTAATGAATGCAGTGAATTTTCTCATGCTGAAATCGTGAAACAGATGAGGTAATTGCGAAACTCAAACGAGTAAAAGCTTAAATGTCAGCAATAAAAAATCGAGAAGTAATAAACGAAACAACACGACCAACCTTAATGAAACCACGAGTAGATTACTAGTTTGTAACGGCTCGTAATTCTACCAGGATGAGTAGTCCAATTCCCCCAAAGTCCCCAATACAAGTAGCGACAAAGTCCCCAATACAAAGGCGGTCGAAATAAATGTTCTTTGTGGGGGACATTAGTGTAGTGGAAGCTTTTATGGGCTAATGACGCCACGGATTGATGGAACCGCCCGACTTGTGGGGGGACGAGTATCGATATATTGTTATCGAATGGTAATTATGGGTTATTTGTATTGTGTGGTGTGGTCTATGTCAACCCCGAAATATTACACAACACAAATAACAAAATCAATATCTCTAAAATTACTCAAGCGTATTTAAAAACACTCGGTTTTAATGAGATTATGTAATTTTTAGATATTGTTTTTACTTCAAATTATTTTCATTTGTATTAGTGTTGATTGGAATAACCCTAACCAATTATACTACCTACCTTAACTTTGTACTAACCAATATAGGTCCTACTGACGATTAAAGTTAAAAATCTACTTTTCTATAACATGTCATTTAGTTGTTCAAGTGAACTTGGTTCACACACAGAAGACAAAATTTGTTTTGCTGTTGTTTGCACACATCAAACAAAATAATACACAAAAATACTTCAATCATTTTGACGTCTCACCTTTTGCTCATACTAAAGCAAATACTCATTCACGCAGGTATCGACGTGGGCGCACCCCTAGGGGCACAGGCGCACAATCAGGGCGCGATAGGGTGAAAGTGGCTCCTCAATCATGGAAGGGTTCAGGAAAAAGCGCCATATTTCCACGTCGAAAACACGGGGAACGCACTGACCGAATCTATGGCAGTTAAGTTCGGGGTAGGCCGCCTTTGAGTGAAGTTTGTTTGGAAGTGACTTTTGAATATACACACTGTTTCGTTTATATTTTTTGAGTTTTTTGCGAGGTATTTTTATGAGAAAAGTTTACTTAGTTCGTTTTGTAAAAGGGTACTTATTGCTTTGTTATGCTATCGTAAAAGGGTTTTCTTTCCCGCATCTAATTTTATTAATGTGATTAAAAAGGTAACGTAAGATTGGTCTTCAAAAATCACCCATACCTAAATGGCACTTATAGTATTGGTACATAAGTGCCATTTAGGTATGGGTGATTTTTTAATCGTCAGGTAACTTCTATCTAAGAAATAAATATGACGATTTGACAACGTTTGCAAAGGGTGTCAAATCTATATATATAAAAATGAAACCCGTTTTCCGTTGTCACGACATAACATGAAAACGGCTGGACCGATTTCGCTAATTCTTTTTTTGTTGTGATCGGTATTGCCGGGACAAGGTTTGTATGAAAGAAAATTTTGGAAATTCGAAAAAAAAAATTGCACCCGTGCGAAGCTGGGGCGGGCCGCTAGTTGTCATATATATACTTAAGATAAAAGTAATCTGACGAGTGAAAATTCGGTCGTTCGAAAAGTATTTTGATCTTAATTAACACAACTAATATAGATTTCCAATTTCAGCAAGAAGCAAGACTAGCCAGCCGTTAATTACAAATCCACCAATCAAACCGACTCATCAGTTTACGCGGCGCTGCAACACCAATCATCTTCGTCTCCGTCATGGCGCAACGTCAGCGGTAATCACGGTGCGTGTCGTGATTGGCGGGTCTACACCAATTAGCGAGCGCTGATTCAGTAGCGAGCAATCTTGGAGAGATTAGTGGGAAATTGTGATGATGTTGTTATTGCTTTGGATTTGGAGGTAAGCAGAGACTATTTGTCAGGTGATATTTGAATAAGTACATTATGTCAAAACTATAGGCAAGGAGGATAACTAATAACTATGTTGTTTCAGCTTTACTTTGTTTAACTTCAATATTCTTCTTCACAGCGCAGCGTGTCAATCTTCAATTGGAACTGCTTAAGCTAGTTACACACATTTAACTAGTTTCTTCATGGATTCCATTGTGGATAACGAATATACGAGCATAAAAGACTTAAAAAAGGTTAGGTTAGGAAAAAACGGGGAAAAAAATGGGGAAAAGGTTAGGCAAGAAAGCAAGGCAAGGCAAGAAAATTAACCAAAACATTATGAAAGCCAGGATACAAAACATAGCCCAAGGCTAGTATTTTTTTCCAAAAACAAGTGTATTAACCGTACCAATTTCTTAACTTAAACATTCAGCACCTAGATATAGTACGCTTTTAATTTAATTCTAAACTAAGTAAAGTAAAAAGTGCTAGTAATTATAGCCAGTCGAAGTAACAGTTAATTATGCTACGTAATCTCATCCTCATTGTATAGGTACTATGTAGTCGCACCATTTCGTGCGCACACGTCACAATATTTAAAGATGAAATTCAAATTTTTTCATCCTAAAGAAAAACAAATGTTGTCTGTGGTCCAGTCGTTGGCGCGGTCTCCTGACATCTGTCAATCATTGTACTTTTTTGTGCCGCGCACTGATCACGTTTTCGTATATAAAAGTTCAGAAAAGTTTTAACAAGATGGGAAAACAGAAGGAAACGAGACGATGGAATGTAGGAGCTGACCGTACGCCTGCGAGAACTGGAAAAATCGCTTGAAAAAGCAAAGCGGAGCCGTCATCGAAACTCAGTTGTCGGCAATTGAAATCATGCCGTAATATACGCACAGCAGTCTCTAGTTTTCACTGTGAGGTCAACCATGAGAACGTAACTGTGCCGTATACTTACACAAGAACGATACCACATGAGCTATCACGCGAGGCTAGCCGATGGTATATACGTTCAGTGTTCGGAGGATCTTTGGCTGACAAGGGATGCCGTAATACACACAGCAGTCTCTAGTTTTCACTGTGAGGTCAACCATGAGAACGTAACTGTGCTGTATACTTACATAAGAACGACACTACATGGTATATACGTTCAGTGTTCTGAGGATCTTTGGCCGTCTCTAAGTGTTCTCACGCGAGGTGAACCATGAGAACATTCAACTGTGCCATCAACTCCACACAGACTCACGAGAGGTTAGTCAATGTTCTATAATAATAATCCATTTATTTCAGGTTAAATCAAATAAAATCAGATATAAACCAGTCTATACGTCCAGTGTTAAAAACACATCCCTCCTGCATTCCTAGAGCTATCACGTGAGGTTAGCCATGGATTTAGATCTAAGCAGTCTGGGACCTAACTCTAATTAGTCTTCGTAGATGAGTACGGAGCCCTCTTCCATGGAAGACTACAGTTGGACTTTGTGTTATGTGACCGAAGCCAACGCAGCCGGATTGGGAATATCCATACTCAATGCCGTTAATTATAATCTAATTCCAAAATACTTTATATTCTAGATGTTAATATACATACATAACACATAATCAGCCTATAATGTTCCCACTGCTGGGACACAGGCCTCCTCTCAGTGAGGGTGTTAATATACAATTTAACTTATATAAGCTATGTTAGTACTTCAATTCTACTAAAATACAGCCGAAAGGAGGCTGAGAGTGGAACGATATACATACCCAACGTGAAGTCCTAAGTTCAAGTATTGAAAATCTACTTGTGAGATGCTGGGGTACAGTTAGCTACTTTACCTGTAGAACTGCATGGCAGTCTGGCCACACGGTGGTCAATTATGATAATGGACTAAATGTGGAGATGAAGCTAAACATTTAAAAGAAGTATGAAACATTCATAATTTGTAGCCTATTGAACCCACCAGAATTTAAAAAGGAAGGGTGGCAGCAGTAAATGGAAGTGGAATCAAATGGGACCACACAATCAAGGGGCAGCGAACTACAGTGGCCGCTACTATTACATTCATTGGGAACAGTTCATAACAGTCTAATAGCCTCCCAAGCGTTTGTATAGTGCAGATCAAATCGAAACATTAAGTTACTGAGCTAGACTGAGTGTGACATTAATTTATCATGAAAATTGCAATAATCTGAGATCCTTAATCCTACCTAGCCATGAGGAAATTCAAGAATTGATGTGAGTAAACACCAATATCAAAATACCTATTCTACACACCAATTCAGAATAGCTATCTATAAGCTTCAAGATAAATCCAATGCCAACAACCGTTGCCAGAACCAGCATCATCACTAGCTCAGGTACAGACTGGTAGATTGCAATATTTCTCTGAAGTATGATATTACTACTAATCCAACCATATATGAGTGGATCAAGGGTTATAAACTACCTTTTACTGAGTTTCCAATTCAAACTTCTGAATAACAACTTCATTCAGAAAGAAAGCAATCTATCCCCATGGAATAATCTCTTATATTAGGTGCTATAGAAACATGTGCTCCTGTCAAATAAGTAATTTTATCTGGTATAATTGTACCAAAATCGCATGGTGTTTGGAGATACATATTAAATAAAAACTTAATATGTAGTATGTTACTAGGTATATAAGTTTTTTGCCTACAATATTACATTGATTTAAAAAATTCATATCAATTATCCATATGAAAATATTTCAGGAGATATCCCCAGTTTCTATTTCAAGATATGTTATAAGTTATAACAGTTTACATGCCTCGTATTTGGACTTAGCACCGCTCCATATGTATTCACAAACATCATAAAGCCAGTTGTCTGTCACCGGAGGTCACTAGGGTTGTTTTTTGTCATACATCTTGACAATTATATTCTGTGCCCTGCCGATCCATATGCAGTGTTTAGAAAATATGTCTGATACTCAAACTGTGTTAAATATCTAGGATTTATTATTAAAACTGAAAAGAGTGCCCAGACAGTGCTGCCAATGTCTAGGATATTAGTTGGGTTCAGTCCAGTTTGCCATTTCACTTCCTCAGGAAAATATAGACTTTACCCTGTAGTCCATAAAAAATATTAAGTCTGAAATGAGATATAAATAATCGAGTGTGTCTAATTACTAGGTATTCTAGTAGCTGCATCTGTATATGAATATGGTTAACTTTATACCAAACTAGGTTAAAAATCACTTATTTACAAATACAACAGGGCTAGAAACAAATTAAAAATCATTTATTTGCAGAGATTGTTGGTTACCTTACATTCCAACAAACCACAATAGAATTAAACAATTAGATTTTGTTCTCGAAATATTGTCCCAAACTGACTGGGGTCTGGTATGTAATGATATCAACATCCACAGGCACTGGACAGTTAATGTTGAAAAGTTCCTTACCTTACCTTGAACTATTAGCAGCATTTATGGGGCTCAAAACATTTGCAAGCAAACTCAGTTACTGTAAGGACTTAGAAAAGATATCACAACGGCCATATCCTGTGTCAGTAAGATGGGTGGTACTCATTTTACTCATCTGAATAGCTTGGCTTAACAATTTTGGCAACGGTACAAGGAATGACAAATACGGGTTTATGCATTTTATATTACTTCCAAAGAAAACAGTATGGGAAATTGAATCTAGGCTTCCTAACATAGAAATTAAATGGAAGTGATGTGATATAGCCTACAAGTCAAATGTTGAAAATTGCAGCAACTTGTACAACTTTGAAACCCTACATAAGGACATACTTCTAAGTAAAGATATACCTATATAAGCAGGGGGGGGGGGTGTGTGCTGTACTGGGCCAGCCCCCGATTAACCTGTTTACAATCAGGTCTAATACTAAATATCAACATATCATGGCTCCCTGATCCAAGTATGTTCTGTAGATCTATTCACTGTCAAATGGGATCTCAACACCCAATGCACAGGAGTCACTGTTTGCTGCCATATTATCAGGGACGCTTTCCTGATAGGAGAAAGACTGATCCCTCAATTAATATAGTGTTAGCTTTGCTCTAGATCAGTAGACTCTCTTCTGTTAGACACAAGACATTGACCCCTAGACTCAGTCATGATAGTCATATAATTTTTACCACTAAGTTTAATGATGTATGATATCCTAATGGTATTGAGTGAGCTATATAATAATCAGCAAATTCTGTAGTTTTTGGCCGCCACATTGACACAATAATGACAGAGCGACAAGGTTTCTCAGGGATATATTTATATTAAGACCAAAGAATCCCAAATAGGAAGTTAGTGGGACCCTAGTATCGTTTTGCATTATTTAACCGGCCAAGCACCGCGCGTCGCCTATTGGCGACGAAACAATAGAAAATCAATTGTATCTCATTAGCGGAGTTCGACAGATTAATTTATTTCCCAATCAAACCCTTGGTTTAGAATTTCTAACCAAACAATTAGTAACGATAATAGCTCTTGTAACTGCACACAAAATTCAAACCTGGTCACTCATTAGTACACTTCTTATAATGAGGACAAAATTAACATAAAAATCCAGATATAATTAAAACCTGGTAGATCCGAACTCAACTTGATCCTACCATTTTTTAAAGATAATTTATCTTTCTGTACTGCCACAACCCTTAAATTGTCCTATCTAGATTTTACTAGGTAAGAGTATAAGACAAAATTGTAAATCATTAATTATAACTATAAGAAAGCCTTATGATGCAACCTCTACTGCAACCAATAATAGATGGATAAAACAAATTTCAAGTAAGAGTGGAATAGATATTATTATTTCTAAATTCACATATACAGACATGCCTCTACTTCAAAGGGCTCTGAAGAAGGTGTCATTATGCTGGTTGGACCACAAATTTCTCAACCCTTACTCGGTTTTATAAGAGACCTTTTTATTAGTGATTCTAATGTTTTTGCACCAGCTGTGTGCTCTATAGAGTGGTTGTACATAGAACTTATTACATGTCAATGTTAATTGTCTGATTACAAGAAATTGATGTGTGCCATATGGGATTATTAATTAAACTAGTTGATTCAAAACTGATTATATTTCCAGAATCTAATAGTAATTAGAGAATTATAAATTAAGTTAGGTAACTATTTACCTTAATGGTACACTGATTCTTAATAGAAATGCATTACAATTAGTATGCATGTTATGTTACAATGTTCAATTATTGAACAATGCTCATTTTATGTAGGTACCTATGATGACCAACACAACTTTATTCTTTGAACATCTACATAGTACCTATACAATGAGGATGAGATTACGTAGCATAATTATACAGATCGGACTAACTTACCTAGTGACGTCCGATCCTTAATTATGTGAAGTAATCTCATCCTCATTGTATAGGTACTATGTAGTCGCACCATTTCGTGCGCACACGTCACAATATTTAAAGATGAAATTCAAATTTTTTCATCCTAAAGAAAAACAAATGTTGTCTGTGGTCCAGTCGTTGGCGCGGTCTCCTGACATCTGTCAATCATTGTACTTTTTTGTGCCGCGCACTGATCACGTTTTCGTATATAAAAGTTCAGAAAAGTTTTAACAAGATGGGAAAACAGAAGAAAACGAGACGATGGAATGTAGGAGCTGACCGTACGTCTGCGAGAACTGGAAAAATCGCTTGAAAAAGCAAAGCGGAGCCGTCATCGAAACTCAGTTGTCGGCAATTGAAATCATGCCGTAATATACGCACAGCAGTCTCTAGTTTTCACTGTGAGGTCAACCATGAGAACGTAACTGTGCCGTATACTTACACAAGAACGATACCACATGAGCTATCACGCGAGGCTAGCCGATGGTATATACGTTCAGTGTTCGGAGGATCTTTGGCTGACAAGGGATGCCGTAATACACACAGCAGTCTCTAGTTTTCACTGTGAGGTCAACCATGAGAACGTAACTGTGCTGTATACTTACATAAGAACGACACTACATGGTATATACGTTCAGTGTTCTGAGGATCTTTGGCCGTCTCTAAGTGTTCTCACGCGAGGTGAACCATGAGAACATTCAACTGTGCCATCAACTCCACACAGACTCACGAGAGGTTAGTCAATGTTCTATAATAATAATCCATTTATTTCAGGTTAAATCAAATAAAATCAGATATAAACCAGTCTATACGTCCAGTGTTAAAAACACATCCCTCCTGCATTCCTAGAGCTATCACGTGAGGTTAGCCATGGATTTAGATCTAAGCAGTCTGGGACCTAACTCTAATTAGTCTTCGTAGATGAGTACGGAGCCCTCTTCCATGGAAGACTACAGTTGGACTTTGTGTTATGTGACCGAAGCCAACGCAGCCGGATTGGGAATATCCATACTCAATGCCGTTAATTATAATCTAATTCCAAAATACTTTATATTCTAGATGTTAATATACATACATAACACATAATCAGCCTATAATGTTCCCACTGCTGGGACACAGGCCTCCTCTCAGTGAGGGTGTTAATATACAATTTAACTTATATAAGCTATGTTAGTACTTCAATTCTACTAAAATACAGCCGAAAGGAGGCTGAGAGTGGAACGATATACATACCCAACGTGAAGTCCTAAGTTCAAGTATTGAAAATCTACTTGTGAGATGCTGGGGTACAGTTAGCTACTTTACCTGTAGAACTGCATGGCAGTCTGGCCACACGGTGGTCAATTATGATAATGGACTAAATGTGGAGATGAAGCTAAACATTTAAAAGAAGTATGAAACATTCATAATTTGTAGCCTATTGAACCCACCAGAATTTAAAAAGGAAGGGTGGCAGCAGTAAATGGAAGTGGAATCAAATGGGACCACACAATCAAGGGGCAGCGAACTACAGTGGCCGCTACTATTACATTCATTGGGAACAGTTCATAACAGTCTAATAGCCTCCCAAGCGTTTGTATAGTGCAGATCAAATCGAAACATTAAGTTACTGAGCTAGACTGAGTGTGACATTAATTTATCATGAAAATTGCAATAATCTGAGATCCTTAATCCTACCTAGCCATGAGGAAATTCAAGAATTGATGTGAGTAAACACCAATATCAAAATACCTATTCTACACACCAATTCAGAATAGCTATCTATAAGCTTCAAGATAAATCCAATGCCAACAACCGTTGCCAGAACCAGCATCATCACTAGCTCAGGTACAGACTGGTAGATTGCAATATTTCTCTGAAGTATGATATTACTACTAATCCAACCATATATGAGTGGATCAAGGGTTATAAACTACCTT
Organism: Amphipoea oculea; assembly: GCA_945859645.1. Lineage (NCBI taxonomy): Eukaryota > Metazoa > Arthropoda > Insecta > Lepidoptera > Noctuidae > Amphipoea > Amphipoea oculea. Next base: position 517,179 of record OX243883.1, on the reverse strand, counting down.
TTACTGAGTTTCCAATTCAAACTTCTGAATAACAACTTCATTCAGAAAGAAAGCAATCTATCCCCATGGAATAATCTCTTATATTAGGTGCTATAGAAACATGTGCTCCTGTCAAATAAGTAATTTTATCTGGTATAATTGTACCAAAATCGCATGGTGTTTGGAGATACATATTAAATAAAAACTTAATATGTAGTATGTTACTAGGTATATAAGTTTTTTGCCTACAATATTACATTGATTTAAAAAATTCATATCAATTATCCATATGAAAATATTTCAGGAGATATCCCCAGTTTCTATTTCAAGATATGTTATAAGTTATAACAGTTTACATGCCTCGTATTTGGACTTAGCACCGCTCCATATGTATTCACAAACATCATAAAGCCAGTTGTCTGTCACCGGAGGTCACTAGGGTTGTTTTTTGTCATACATCTTGACAATTATATTCTGTGCCCTGCCGATCCATATGCAGTGTTTAGAAAATATGTCTGATACTCAAACTGTGTTAAATATCTAGGATTTATTATTAAAACTGAAAAGAGTGCCCAGACAGTGCTGCCAATGTCTAGGATATTAGTTGGGTTCAGTCCAGTTTGCCATTTCACTTCCTCAGGAAAATATAGACTTTACCCTGTAGTCCATAAAAAATATTAAGTCTGAAATGAGATATAAATAATCGAGTGTGTCTAATTACTAGGTATTCTAGTAGCTGCATCTGTATATGAATATGGTTAACTTTATACCAAACTAGGTTAAAAATCACTTATTTACAAATACAACAGGGCTAGAAACAAATTAAAAATCATTTATTTGCAGAGATTGTTGGTTACCTTACATTCCAACAAACCACAATAGAATTAAACAATTAGATTTTGTTCTCGAAATATTGTCCCAAACTGACTGGGGTCTGGTATGTAATGATATCAACATCCACAGGCACTGGACAGTTAATGTTGAAAAGTTCCTTACCTTACCTTGAACTATTAGCAGCATTTATGGGGCTCAAAACATTTGCAAGCAAACTCAGTTACTGTAAGGACTTAGAAAAGATATCACAACGGCCATATCCTGTGTCAGTAAGATGGGTGGTACTCATTTTACTCATCTGAATAGCTTGGCTTAACAATTTTGGCAACGGTACAAGGAATGACAAATACGGGTTTATGCATTTTATATTACTTCCAAAGAAAACAGTATGGGAAATTGAATCTAGGCTTCCTAACATAGAAATTAAATGGAAGTGATGTGATATAGCCTACAAGTCAAATGTTGAAAATTGCAGCAACTTGTACAACTTTGAAACCCTACATAAGGACATACTTCTAAGTAAAGATATACCTATATAAGCAGGGGGGGGGGGTGTGTGCTGTACTGGGCCAGCCCCCGATTAACCTGTTTACAATCAGGTCTAATACTAAATATCAACATATCATGGCTCCCTGATCCAAGTATGTTCTGTAGATCTATTCACTGTCAAATGGGATCTCAACACCCAATGCACAGGAGTCACTGTTTCAGTCATGATAGTCATATAATTTTTACCACTAAGTTTAATGATGTATGATATCCTAATGGTATTGAGTGAGCTATATAATAATCAGCAAATTCTGTAGTTTTTGGCCGCCACATTGACACAATAATGACAGAGCGACAAGGTTTCTCAGGGATATATTTATATTAAGACCAAAGAATCCCAAATAGGAAGTTAGTGGGACCCTAGTATCGTTTTGCATTATTTAACCGGCCAAGCACCGCGCGTCGCCTATTGGCGACGAAACAATAGAAAATCAATTGTATCTCATTAGCGGAGTTCGACAGATTAATTTATTTCCCAATCAAACCCTTGGTTTAGAATTTCTAACCAAACAATTAGTAACGATAATAGCTCTTGTAACTGCACACAAAATTCAAACCTGGTCACTCATTAGTACACTTCTTATAATGAGGACAAAATTAACATAAAAATCCAGATATAATTAAAACCTGGTAGATCCGAACTCAACTTGATCCTACCATTTTTTAAAGATAATTTATCTTTCTGTACTGCCACAACCCTTAAATTGTCCTATCTAGATTTTACTAGGTAAGAGTATAAGACAAAATTGTAAATCATTAATTATAACTATAAGAAAGCCTTATGATGCAACCTCTACTGCAACCAATAATAGATGGATAAAACAAATTTCAAGTAAGAGTGGAATAGATATTATTATTTCTAAATTCACATATACAGACATGCCTCTACTTCAAAGGGCTCTGAAGAAGGTGTCATTATGCTGGTTGGACCACAAATTTCTCAACCCTTACTCGGTTTTATAAGAGACCTTTTTATTAGTGATTCTAATGTTTTTGCACCAGCTGTGTGCTCTATAGAGTGGTTGTACATAGAACTTATTACATGTCAATGTTAATTGTCTGATTACAAGAAATTGATGTGTGCCATATGGGATTATTAATTAAACTAGTTGATTCAAAACTGATTATATTTCCAGAATCTAATAGTAATTAGAGAATTATAAATTAAGTTAGGTAACTATTTACCTTAATGGTACACTGATTCTTAATAGAAATGCATTACAATTAGTATGCATGTTATGTTACAATGTTCAATTATTGAACAATGCTCATTTTATGTAGGTACCTATGATGACCAACACAACTTTATTCTTTGAACATCTACATAGTACCTATACAATGAGGATGAGATTACGTAGCATAATTATACAGATCGGACTAACTTACCTAGTGACGTCCGATCCTTAATTATGTGAAGTAATCTCATCCTCATTGTATCCCAACCCTTCCCAGATAATCATCCTATACTTTAGGTGTATTGGATTGCCTTATTAAACCCCTTCTAGAAGTTGTGTTGTACTGTATGCCGGGACTATACGATGCCCATGTAGGTCATCGTGAAGTCCCGTTCTTATGCTTTGAAAGAATGATTGACAGATGTCAGGAGACCGCGCCAACGACTGGACCACAGACAACATTTGTTTTTCTTTAGGATGAAAAAATTTGAATTTCATCTTTAAATATTGTGACGTGTGCGCACGAAATGGTGCGACTACATAGTACCTATACAATGAGGATGAGATTACTTCACATAATTAAGGATCGGACGTCACTAGGTAAGTTAGTCCGATCTGTATAATTATGTGAAGTAATCTCATCCTCATTGTATCCCAACCCTTCCCAGATAATCATCCTATACTTTAGGTGTATTGGATTGCCTTATTAAACCCCTTCTAGAAGTTGTGTTGTACTGTATGCCGGGACTATACGATGCCCATGTAGGTCATCGTGAAGTCCCGTTCTTATGCTTTGAAAGAATGATTGACAGATGTCAGGAGACCGCGCCAACGACTGGACCACAGACAACATTTGTTTTTCTTTAGGATGAAAAAATTTGAATTTCATCTTTAAATATTGTGACGTGTGCGCACGAAATGGTGCGACTACATAGTACCTATACAATGAGGATGAGATTACTTCACATAATTAAGGATCGGACGTCACTAGGTAAGTTAGTCCGATCTGTATAATTGGAAGTGTCAGTACAACCGCCGCGATGCTGCGCGCTTTGTGATCGTCTCAGAGATCAGGCAGAAAAAATGCAGACTCGCTGGGATGGAAGGAAACGCAAGCAAGCTAAATAATTTAACGCAAATTGTTTAATTTCAACATGAATGATGTAACAATATTTTGAGTTAAAAGTGTGTCCGTGGAATTTCTTTTCCATAAATACCGACTATGTACAGACGCCAGCACATCAACCTACACCTAACTGTCACATTTTCCCAATCAACTTTGAACCTTATGTTTCAGTAATAACGTTAAAAATCTATTAAAGAAATTTGACAGATTGTAGTAGGTTGATGTGCTGGCGTCTGTACGTACTACAAATTCAAATTCAAAATTATTTATTCGGGACAACTAGATCTGATGACCAGACTACGCTATGGAATGGACAACTAGCTTTATCTTGACTGCGTGACGTGACTGACCGAACCCTTGACAATTCAAAAGTGCCTGTACTTAGTTGGTTTAATTGAAATAAATGCTTTGAGTTTGAGTTTATCGAAAAATACCAAATAGTGTTTAGATAAAACGTACCCGGTTCAGTTTTATTTTCATCAATAAACTCAATTTATGGGAATGAGTCGTTAGTCCGGTTGTAAGTGGTATTTGCGTTGTGCGTGGGTGCTGGGTTCCATCCACGGGTCTGGCGGAGTGATTGTGTTTTATCATTTGGAATTTCTCAGTAACACCTGGGGCAGTAATGATATATAATAGGCTCGCCCATTTTTGCAAGAATTTAAAAAACTGTCAATATGTGGAAGTTTTATATTGGTACCAACAGTCCTACAACACAGGTTTTACCCTTTCGCGAAATACATGCGTAAGTTATTGTTATTGCACAAAGTTTTAAAATGTTGTGCAATAACCCGCCACTATATTTATTTCTAAATTACATCATAACTAATGTTTGTGTGTTCTAATAGCTACCGACAGGCTATGCCGAGAGGATATAAAGGGTTAGTCAGTAACATAGCTACCAGGCGGGTATCGAGCAAAGGGTTAGATTTCACCGCTCGCGTCTGCTGCACACCGGTATAAACCTATAAACCAGTATAAACCGGTGTAAACCACATCGCGACTGCGCGGGTTGGTATAATGGAAGGGGAGGAACGGGCGAAATGGACGTTTGATATATTATAATGTATATTGGTCTGTTTAGTTATTTATGAGGATAATGTTTTAGGAGAAGGTTTTAGACAAATATGCGTTGTGAGGAAAAAAATTTAGTCAAATAATTGTAAATGTGAATGGGTTGGGTTGTTGATCTGTTTGGTAGGTTGTCACGGGTAAACCGCGGCAATAATTATAGTGACCGGTAAGGAGGAGGTTGTCTGGCACTTGGTTACTATCTAAATAACATCAAAGTCTGGAAGACGACAGAGTCGTGGGCATAATTACTACTAGATAAAAACAATTGCCGTTTGCATAAGAAGCAATTTACAAACTTAAATGTGGATGTACACACTACCATAAAAACACCATAAATTAATACCACCGCGAAAACCACTTTACGACCACAGAGCCTACAAATCTTAAACACATAAGTACCACGAAACACTTACCCTATACATAAGCTGCAATTTTCTCCCCATTGCAGCACTCATACAATTTGGTACGAAGCGATTAATAAGTCGGACGGCGGGGGCCACAGCGCGAGCGGCGGGGCCACAGCGCGGGCGGTGGGGAAACAGCGCGGGCGGTGGGGCCACAGCGCGAGCGGCGCGATAGATATGCTAATCTAGTGTTTATGGCGGCGGTCACGCGACCCTTAATGGCGGGGGGCTGGCAACGTGTATGTACCCACTAATTGGGCATGCTGTCTGCGATTGAGGAATTGGGGGAGTTGTAACGTGGTGTCGGATATATGGTGTCGGGTAGCGCAGAGGGTTAGAGCAATAGGCCATTTTGATATTTAATTTTGATTTATGTCCCAGAAAGGTAGCAGTAGCAGTTGTCTGGATTTGTGCCCGATTGCTATACTCTCGCTATATTGCATGGGACTTGCATGAACTGGAGAAATGGGAATGTTCTATACCACTCTGCCCAAACCTTCGGGGAGCACAGGTGTGACGTCATGCATGAGTTGCAGATGTTATCCGTAAAACTGCATCAAACGATTTATTAAGACTAAAAAGTACATTTTCAGAAAAAATAAAACAAATGAAAAGTTATACCGGCTGCAGCTACAAACTACAATATAGTGCTCCCAGACCGTTATAAATCCTCATTACAAGCATTCATCCAGCCGGCGCCTGCGTAAACACCAGCCCATTACTAACGATACAACACAAATTGACTCCATCCGCGATCAACCAGTGCGGGCGCGGGTAGTAAATAAAAAACTGATCAAGAGCGAGTTGAACTCCCGCACCAAGGATTCCGTACAAATTTGTAGGTATTTAAATAGTTTATCACAGGTTTTTTTTGTAATTTAACTACTTACGGTTTTTGGATTTTTTCCTTTACTTGTGCTACATGACATTGCATCTTGCCAAATTTCATGATTCTAGGTCAACGGGATACTTCCCGTTGGCCTAGAATCATGAAATTGGATATATAGGTTTTGATTCCCTTGCGAGTATCAAAATATACGGTATAAACGGAACATAAACGCCCATATCTTTTGATTGCGTAGACTTAGAAGTGTAATTTATTCACTGCTTCAAGGGGTTGCAGCCCTGAGTATTTGTTATTAATTTGAACTTGATAACTCCACGCGTTCCTAAGAAAAAAGTCTTAAGAGACGGACATACAGACGGACAACGAAGCGATTTTATAAGGGTTCCGTTTTTCTTTTGAGGTACGGAACCCTAAAAACGCAGCTAATAGGCTCCGGGTGCAAAGTATTGCACTACATCACAGAGTGTGTAAATACAGAAGCCTCATGTGAAATCACAGGTGCGTGAATAAAGGGTGCATCTCAGTTGATAGAAGCGGTACCCTATTTTTTGTCTCTGTCTATGTTTACTGGTAGCCTGCATCATTCTACTACTGGGCAAGGGGTTCTCCCCATGACTTCCAGCTTTTTCGATCCAGGGCTAATGAGGCCCATTGGTATTTTGTTTTCTCCAGCTCGTCCCGCCATGTTCTACGGGGTCTGTCGTGACGCCTTCTGACTGTGTCTGGGCTCTACATAGTGGTTATTTTGGCCCACAGTTCAATGTTTAGGGAAGCTCAGTCCCTAAAGTGAACACACTTCCTTCTACCCCTTTCATTCATCCGACTTTTGGGCAACCGCTAGTGTGCGTGACCAAATCTGCTGATCAAAATTCTATGGCCAACCAAGTCTTAGGTATACAGCTTGAGTGACTGCGATAGGCTATAATTATGCGGAAGAGTCGCTCTAAACTACAATAGGAATAAAACTCGCCACCCTACTGCAGTTACTGATTGTTCGCGCTTTTGCATCAAATTATCCCGCATTGTTTAAAGTGAGCCTTCTTACCCTTTATTTCATCAAATAGGGTCGACGCGGCGTAAAGTATGGCACTAGATTTAATTGCAGTCGCGTTGTGCGCAGTCTTAGCCGCGTGCGCGTGGCCAACGTGAAATTTTAATCAGTTGGAAGAAATGAGGCTGCGAAGGTGCTTTGAAGTAAGTTGGTAAATTATTTAGTCGTTCTGCAAATTGTTTATGTGTTTGATAATGAAACTGTGAACGCATTTCATTGAATGTTCAATTCAAACAAGTTTTGAATGTTTTATTTTACGGTGATATTACGAGGAAGGTATCTTTTTTACTTAAAAAAGGGTGTTTATTTTACAAAAATCGATATGTCCCTCCGCCCTTGACCCGTTCAAACTAAATCACAAAATATCTCCATTACGGACCTGTGTTCCGCTCGACCCGACCCCACCCCATTTAAATTCGCCGCCATTTTCGTCTGTCTGGTTCGAAATAGCCGCACTTACCCATGAACTTCGCAGGTGTGGGGGGAGGGGCGGCAAATGTAGCGTACTATTGAATTTTTATTAATACTACCCTCTGTACTTACAATAGAGTTTGTTAATGGCGCGGATACGAACTTTAGTTTACTATTTGTGTAGTAATGTAGAAATGTAGTATTGCGTTTGTTTGGTGTTTGTTGTGATAGTCAGTTTTGGAACGAATTGTAGTTGAATAAGTTTTGTAGATTGCACTATTGCTATGTGCAACGTGTTTATGTTTGGCGTCCATCAATTTCCTACATTTCGCTTGAACGATTGTTGACCAAAGTTAATAAATTAAACGTAATTTAAATTACATATAAATTTATCAATATTTAAAAAAATACCTAGATCAGAGATTTTCTTGAACTAGCATTTATGTTCAAAATAAAATAGTATTATTTCCCTTGTAACGTATGTGAGAGGTAAACCAGGCGCACAGAAGTTGAAAGCATGTCTACACAACACACACTGCACACATGATAGGTGGCGTAATAACCGAAGTCTCCCCCAATGTCCCCGTTTCCCCCGCGGTCCCCAAGTCCCCGCTTGCGTCGGATTTGTGTTCGCCTGTTATTAGCCTGTTGGGATGACTTTTAAATCGTTTATGGGTCTGCACCAGGTGTTACAATGAGTCCGAGTTTGAATTGGAAATTAAACTACTTAAAACTTGGATTATATCATTTTTGTGAGCATTCAAATGACAGTTTCAGAGTTTATGATACGGTACTTTCAAGTAAATTATGGACGGAAATATCATTTACAACGGAAATAAAAAAAAATCGGGAAAAAGACTCATGCCCAACTTTATGTAAACTGTTAAAAATAGTTTATTTTTATTTTTTAATTGAGTAGCGCAAACAATCACCCTTCGTAAAAGGGATCCCTTCTTTTCGCATAATGTTCTTTTTCCTAATATACTTTGGCATAACTATTTTGGCATAATTTGTTTTGGCATAATAAATAATAATACATTGCCATATTTTTTTTTGGCATACTGTTTATGTTGGCATAATTATCTCAAAGGCTAATTTATTTTGGCATAAATTTAATTCGCATAATACTAAACGACGTCAGGGGCACCTCGAGGTTCGGTTTGGTTAGGTTCCTTTAAATCCTGCAGACAGAAATAGAGCCCCGCGCAGCGGGGCTCCGCCGACCTGACGTCGCGCGTCGTTAGAAATAAAACGAGCATACTAAATGTATGCTTTAGAACATTATGCTAAATCATTATTATGATTAGAGAAATTATGATTAAAAAATTATGCGTAAGCTGTTATGCGTAAATAATGGTATGTGAAAATATCAATAATTAGGAGAAACAAAAGTTTGCCAAGTTATATTAGGTCTTATAACTTTACGCAAATGGATAGGGAACCTTTGTAAAACATACCTGCAGACCTGGTATCATACTTTAACTGGTGGTTTTCCTAAGAACATAAGTTTTGCATTCATTTTCAAATCTGGCTCTTGTAAACAGAAAATGCATTGTTCCTTAATCCAGAAATCTCTCTGTCCCATAGCAATTTGTGTTGTCAATGTCCATGTCACGTCAGTCGGTCCCCCACGAGTGACGTAATGACACAAAATGGCGTCGTTTGCCGCGCTGTCAGATTATTGTGACCAGTCACATTATCGCAGAGTGGACGAGATGGGATTTTTTAATATTATATTTGTTCTAATGGAAGGCAATGTTAAGGTTTAAATACGTCATAATACCTAGGTATATTGTGGGTCAGTATGTCCTCCTGAGTCCTAAAAAGTACAGCCAGTGTCAAGAAAATGGGACAAACAAACTGTTCAAGATAATCAAAATAATGACAAAAATAAACGTGTCTACTAATCTCAATCGACACAATAGTTGTATCTACCTACCAGAATTAACAGAGTAAACGGCACTGTTATTCTGACAAGAACTTTAATTAATTGAGATAAAGTTAAATTTTGTTAAGTAATCAGTTTGTGCAGTCTGTTGTTTGTCTCTTCACTTTTGTCGCTGACAAGTACTTCTTAACATTACATCAAAGTGTACACGAACAAAATCACAGCGATTCCGGAGTCTAGACTTCCTATCTTTAGTTCGGAAGTTAAATAATAAATCAGGGCGATAACAGAATAACTACTCGAGCCACAGACTAATTCTTTTCGCTCACACCCCTCTGCGATACACACAGTACAACAATGGTTCGCATACAAAATTTCCCCGCGTTGGCACTTCACAGCCGTTTATAAACGAGGGTTGTCGCATTCTACTTTAATATTGCAAGCAGACTATCGCAATATCTCTTGTACTTTATGGTTGCAGAAATGCAGACAACCGTAGTGCGCGGCGCATATCGGTTCACACTTGTACGGCGGGATTTAAAATAATGTGCAAATAAATGTTGTAGATTATATGTTGTTCTGCCTAGCCCCCCGGGGAATACAGGCGTGGTGTTATGTTATTATGTGTTGGTGAAGTTATTTTTGGGGCGCATTTTATATTGGTGAAATAGCTATTCTTATTGGGATACGAATGGTCGCGATATTAACATCGTAGGCGTTTTGTCCAGCTGGCTTCTTTACAGCAAACAGTAACAACGCCACGTGTCACGTTTATCAATGATACTATTTCTCCCCTTAAGGACCAATTATTGGACTTTATTTCAACCCCTATACTGATATATTTATGACCTATACAGGGTGTTACGGAAAGGATATATCAATACAAACGGGTTGAAGAGTGTATCTGGTCTAGAATCTCTGTACGAAATTTCAGCTCAAAAGCATTAACTTTGAAAATGCTTATTATTTTTTTGTTTCGACATCACGGCGCTGCACTGGCGCGCGGCGGCGTGATGTGCGTGTAGGTACTAGGCGCACAGACACACTACAGATAATGGATAATGACCCTCGTAGTGCGGTGACACGTTTGTTATGATTTCAATTTAATAAACTATCGAAATAAAAAAAATATTAAGCATTTTCAAAGTTACTGCTTTTGAGCTGAAATTTTGTACAAAGATTCTAGACCAGATACACTCTTCAACCTGTTTGTATTGATATACCCTTTCCGTAACACCTTGTATATACATATTTTAACCCCGGAGTTGTACTTTAATGAAAAACCGGTCAAGTACGAGTTGAACTCGTATACGAAGGGTTCCGTACCACAAGGCAAAAAAGGTCGTAAAAAAACACGTTTCTTTAACTTTAGTTTATTTTTATTATTTAAACTATCTAACTACTACTACTAGGTACTCTCTACTTTTTTCATTTAAACTATCTACTTATTACAGTTCGTGAGATACAGCCCGCTGACAGACAGACGAACGGACGGAAGGACGGACGGACAGAGGAGGCGGTCCCGTTGGCCCCCTTTGTGTACGGACCCCTATAAAGTAAGTACACACGATGTGTAACTTTAGCTTTTTTCTGTTTCGATTTAATTTCCATATCTTTCACAAGACGATAATCCACAAATACACATCTTTCTATCTTCTAAAGAATTGCAGATTTCTCTTAGAGCAACAAAGGTGTTGAGTTTTTAATTCAACTCCGTGTACTTGGAGAATTACTTGCATTCAGTAAAAGCGCGAAGTTTTCAACACTTTCAGTGGAACGTCTTATCTTACTGTAATTTTATTCCGAGTACTATCTCTACTTTGTACTGGAGAGGGTAGGAACAGGTGCGGCAGCGCTATTCAGACAAGTTCTATGTAATATGATTTTATTTTATTTGTACGAGCTAAAACGTTGCTCATTTGACCAGCATAATTTAATCCGTTTGAAAGACCGTGTTTTCTTTTTAAATGTTTGATACTAGAAATATATCTCACTTACAATCTTTTTCTATATTTGGGGTGTATACGGACGTTTTCATTAATTGCAACAAGTTAATCGGTAACCCCCATTACATAATCAGCCTATAATGTTCCCACTGCTGGACCACAGGCCTCCTCTCAGAGAGAGGCAGTGGGCCATAATCCACCACGCAGGCCCAGTGCTCTCAAAACGGTGAAGGTAGTTGTGAGGAGATATATTAATTCTAGAACTCTCATTTTTTATCCACCAACCTTTTACTTGTAAGCAATTTGTACTTAAAATCTTGTGACGAGCCATCTTGATTTTTCAATATAATTTCACAAAACAAATTACCATGGATTAAGTAAGTACATGCATACCGAAGGCGCCCTCCTGTCAATGTCCTTCAAGCGCCCAAAGATCCTTCTAGCACTGTTTATAATGTTATGTGCAACTGACTCAGTCGGATAATAGAAAACAGACTGTATTTTCTACCTCATTGTGTCAGTTCCCAAAACAAAGAACGTATCTGTTCCCAATTCCTCAGTGCAACAGCACGGTACTAAAGAGCCACTACAGCGCACTATAGTTACCGGTACAATACCGACCAATCCCGATTGCATTACCGACCAGATAAGTCCCGGATTTGCTTCCGAATTGTTTCGTATCGGAAATAAAGGGAAATGCGCTGAAGGTTATTTGTTTGTAAAGTGTACGTAATATCGCTTCGAGAAAAATGGAAAATGTTGAATATCCCTGCTTTTGTTGTGTCTGCTGAGAGATGGGATTGTATGGACATCGATATCGATACAAATCTAGTGAAAGTTGACAACTTAGGTTTATTATTTGTTAGCAGTTTTGAATGGGAAGTAGTTCTGAATATTGATATTTCTTCTATCAAACCTGACGCAAACATGAATAGAGAGCACAATGTGTCCACAACTACAGAAGATAAGGAACAGGGAGTTAGTCAACGCAATGAAGCATTCAGCATTGCGCCGAACCAACACAGTATCCAATCATCTATTAGAATTTCAATTACAATCGTGGTGCTGGCCCGTATACCAATATACAATACACGAACAACATCACGCTTTAGAAAGAGACTGACAGAGACAGTGCTCGATAAAACCCAACTTTTCGTAAAACAACTCGATGCCTTATCTACGGCACGTACTATAATTTAACGGTGAAGGAAGACATCGTGAGAAAACCGCATGTCCTAGAGTCAAAAATTCGTGGATTATGGCCCACTCTCTCACATAGATGAAGCCTGTGTCCCAGCAGTGGGAACATTATAGGCTGATTATGTAATCTAAATAATTTGATTCCATCACTCCTTGCCACTCCCACATAACATTTTAAAATACTAGATGTAAGTACTGACCTTGCATCTCATAAAACATACTGTTTTATATCCAAACACCAAACACCACAGACAGTTGAACTGATTGAGGTAGAAACTAATAAATAAACTACGAAAATTGCAGCCGAGGAAATAAATAACAGAAGTTTATATAATGGTGGGAGCGAGGTGGGGCGTGTTTCAAAGATGTTGGTTTCTTTTGTATAGCTGTAGAGTTTTCCGGGGAAATTTTCTAGGAATTAAACGAAAACAGTTACGTAACTGCTACGAGTGCGATGCCTGAAAGAAATATGTACACGTTTATAAGAAATTCTCAATTTTGTTGAGAATTGCGTCCCCGCACCGCGCTTCTACCTTAGTCAACGTCTCAGTTAAGCGGTCGGCCTATAAACAGCACTATAAAATTGACAAAGTCGAAAATACGGACACAAAAACTTTTTTACAAAAAAAACAACCGACTTCAAAAAAAACACTACAAAGTGAAAAATAACTTTAATTTCGGAAGTCGGTGTCGTTGCTTCAGCATTTTCGTTTTTTGACACCGACTTCCGAAATTAAAGTTATTTTTCACTTTGTAGTGTTTTTTTTGAAGTCGGTTGTTTTTTTTTGTAAAAAAGTTTTAATTTTTCACTTTTTAGTTTCACCTACCCCACACAAATTCAATTAACACTAGTGCATTGAAGACACGACTCGAAGAATCATCAAAATTCACAAAAAATGCCAGAGATGCAGTACATTTATGCATATAACTTCGTACATAAGAATAATTACCTAATGTGTTATATACTAAAACCTTCCTGAAAGTACGTAGATCACACTCATGAAAGAATTATCAAAATCAGTTCAGTAGTTTTTGAGATAATCGCGGACATACAAACATACATACATACATACGGGTCGAATACAGAACCTCCTTTTTTAAAGTCGGTTAAAACTCAATACAATTGACCCATTTTCCCACCGAGATGGTCACCAAACATGCATCCACGTTTGTCACGTCACAATTAGCCCTCTCTGGCGTCCATTGAGCTGCACTACAAACAAGCCGTGCGGATGAAACCGCTACTTTGCCCGAACAAACCTAATAATGACGTCACCCGGGACAACGTGTTTGCATGTATCATAATGCTGTTACTTCAAAGGACCCTTAATTTGTATGTATCGGTGTTATTTCGGGATGGTAAGAAAAATATTTGGAGGCTGGAATATGATAAATAGGTGCCTAAGGGATGAAAGGGACGACTGGTCCTTGGCTCAGACTTATACGAACAAAAATACGGGCTTGTTTATATTGGAAATGAAATCTTTACATGTATGTGGCTTTCTGAATAAACAGATACGATTGTGATATATTTCTTCAATTAAGGAGGGGATTACATTTAGGTTAGACCAGCGGGTTAGTTGCGAAACGCACTATTAGCAATCGCTTTCATTTTGACAGTTCAACAACATTCATTACGTTATTTATATTGTTTAGCAGACAAATTTTTGAACATATGAAGCAATGGATTAGCAATATCCTTCAAAATAATTCAGATTGTGATTGATATTGTGTTACGCAATTAGGGTGCAGTTGTCAGATCTTTCTATCTTCTGACTGACACATACAGGATTTCATGTGTAAAACAGCATAATAATACGTCGACCGCACCTTGATCGGTCTAAAACATCGGTTTCTTTACGTGTCCATAAACAATATTGTCACCCACAAACTCGATCCTAATAATCTAACACAAAGTAAGGCCCAAATAATCATTACAATTCGTTCCGCAATTTGCTAGATTACTTGTAAAACAAAGTTTCCCACTTTGTCCAGGTGGAGGCGCTGACGTCACACTTCGTCGATAACTGCGCGCAATCAAATTAAGAACACCGGTATATGTAGGGTTGGGTCTAGGAACTATTTGAATTTCGAATGTCAAGGTCTTCTTTACCTTTTTGCGGGTAGGCTCAGGTTCGCTTCCAATTGGATTACATATTCCAATGATGTTGGGTAACGTAAATGAATATGTATTTTCTAGTTCAGGAGGAAATACCTCATGATAGTTCTGAGTTACCTACTGTTCTCTTGAATGTATTTCTTAGTTACATACGACATTCTTTCAACTTCGGTATAGGTGGTGAAATCTACTAGGTGCTCAATAAACCTAAAAAAAACTTTACAAAACAAGATTCCATTCGTGCGCGTTTCCATTTCCATGTCGATATAAATCCAATGCATAAATGTTCTAATTCGAAAAAATATATAATAAAAGCCTATATCATATTATGCTTGACAGCCCTACGACTCGTGAAGTTGTTGTACCAACTAATTCAATTGTTTCCACTCACCTGCCGAATATTTCTACCGGTTTTTTTAATACCTCTGAGATTTTCAGTTGTTTCAGACCAGCTTTTATTCCATGAAGGGGCAACGTTTTGTAACTTTCTATAAGAACCGTTTTAGAGGATACAAAAGAGAGAGGTTCAAATTACGACTTAGGTAAATGCAAAAAAAAAAATATTTGATGATTTTCCTGTCTTAAATGAAACAATTTTTGCGCAATTTTGAACTTTTCTTTAGGGGTGTTGGCTTTGTTATTTCTACGAGCATTTAATTTTGTTGAGTTTCACTTTATCTTTTTATTTAAATGTCTAAGGCCATTTTTATTAGCAAGTCAGTATTAAGCAATGTTGGCGTTCATTGACGCAGTTACTTGGATGAATTCATCACGTAAAATGAGATTTAATGATCTACTTCCACTAAAATCTGCAAAAATAAGGATACTAAAAATGGGGCACCGTGTTCTAATAAAAGTTCAGCTTTGTAGAGCGTGTGCTTTTTTTTTTTTTTTTTTTTATTTGAAATGGGCTTGCTCTTGACTCTAGCCTAAGTCAAAGGTGACAGAGACAAAGTCGACGGTGGAGCGAGCTTACCCAGAAGAAGCCTGTTCACTCTCACTTTAAAGAGATTCGGGTTGTATGCGCTCGGAAAAACAGACGCAGGTAGAGAGTTCCACTCTTTTGCTGTGCGCATTATAAACGACATTTCTTTCGCTCTTTCGAAAACTCGACGTGTCATTTCAACACTACACTATGAACATCAACCTTACTGCTACGACATAAAGGCGCTGTCAATATCAAACAGACCACTGATGTGTGGTTGCTCGTACCCCCGTTACTGTACGTACGTCCCCATAGCATAATTTAATCAGCCTAAATGTTCCCACTGCTGGAACCCAGGCCTCCTATCTGTTAGAGGAAGTGGGCCGTAATCTACCACGGAGGTCCAGTGCGGGTTGGTAGATGGCACATGTCTTCGCAATCCTTCACCGTTTTGAGAGCAGTGGTGATGAAATTATTAACACAAAGTAATGCACCTGCCTGGGTTAGAACCCACGACCTCGACCTCGTAAGTGCTGTTACATTGAAAAAGGTTCTACTTACTTGGAGTCAAAGTCATATATATATACCTAAAATAGTCCCATCACTAGCTATTGAAGTAAATGCATTTAAAAGTTTATTCACGAGGGACGCAGTGCGGTGCACGACTGGAGGCTTTTAAAACTATTCTTTAAAGAGTCACTTTTAAAACTTTAGTTTAAAGTGTGACTTTTATAAGTATAGTTGTTTAAAGAGTTTGGAGGACAGCTCGACAGTTTCTAGTTAACAGTCGATCGCTGTGTTACTGGAGTCGGTGAGAATTGATATTTTCTTAAGAAACACTTTTTTCAAGCTGTTTATTTTCAATTTGGTACCTATTTTTATAGGATCATCTTGGACCAAGGTTTCGCCGTAGGTATAACTCAATCAACAGTTCCCCTCTATATATTTTTTTTTGATAATATTTTTACCGAATATTACAAAACTCCTAATGTGTTAGAAAAAGACAGCGCTACATTTTAATCAAAATAAGCCTGTCCACGTGTATGGATTAACATATTATGGAAAGAAAACAGGTTCACAATAAGCCTCCCACTTATAATAAACAACGCAAAGTGTTTCAGGAGTAAAATGAATAATTTCCCTCCGTCGACTCCAAACGCTTGGAAACAAAGGTACAATAGAATCACAAACAGCTCAAATAATCCGTTGAGCTTAGATTTAATTTAGTTCAAAGCTATTGTTTGCGCTAAATTCATTGAGCTCAGCTCTGTGTGTCAAAATATACGTGAATAAATACGAAGCTGGAAAATTTATTTATTTAGTAAAATAATACATTATGTGGAATAACAAATGGGTATGAGCTGTTTTGTGCTGAGCTACATGTTTTGGCCTAAAGTTTTCGAATGAAAATCGTTCGGACGTGACTTCTTATGAAACTTCTACGTCATGTAAGTAGGCATTGTTATTGGGAGCAAAGGTGGCCATTTACTTTCATATACAAATTTCATCACGCCATTACTAACCTTGGGAGGCAAAGTAATAAGGCACAACGAGGTTATTTGTCAGAACGTATCTATGTAGTTTCCGGATTAACTAATAAAATACCTACCCGGACTCAATCTCGCTGATATCAACCTGAATATGTACCTAAGTAAGTACCAGAGAGCTACAGACACTTGACTGGGTAAAATAGGTACCTTAGTAAAGGGAGTCACCAATTAACGCAGTCGTCTGTACATCCTTGCCAAACATATATCGCTTTAAAACCCCTCCACAACTCATACTTTTCAACATTTATTACTAATGGGAGGCTCCAATACTTCCCTATAAGTCCTCCGTGCATTACGATTATGACGATTTCACCTAAACGACCACACACTACATACTCGTATCTAGTTTCAGATAAACGAAGTACCTACCCGGACTCAATCTTGGTATTGTAAACCTGAATATTACATATTTCATATTCAGGTTACCAAGATTGAGTCATGTAGGTACAGATACCTGCATTGACTAGGTACCCCTCACGAGTACAAATAGGTACCTTAGAAAAGCCGGTGACTAATTAACGCTGTCATCCGAACATCAAACTTATATTGCTCTCTAACGAGTGTAAAACTCCATCAAAACTCTCAATTTTCAAAACTTCTACAGTAGGTACACAAACTGCCCCTCCTTCCGTTCACTTACTGCCATCTCCGAAATTCTTGACTTTCATAAACTTGACTCAAGGAGGGAGGGGACCCCTCTACGGGTTCCGTCCGATTAATTGTTAACTAAGAATCCCTAAATCTCGCTGTGTCTTCAGAGGGTTCCGCATTGCCAGGGGAGGGTTTCCTCTGTATTTTTACTTATGATAAATTATATGAGTGGGTGTTTCTATGTTTGTTTGTTTATTTAGCAGGTAATCGTGCGGACGGTGGGTTAAGTAAATGTTGTTTTATTATGAGGAAATGGTCGGGTTCTTTGTGCCTGATGAAGGCGGATGATTTATTAACCGCCTTCAAAAAACGGAAAACTTCATGAATTCAACAAGTTTTTTTTTTTTTTCAAGTATGAGCTACACCGATTTCTCAATGACTCCTGCGTCGATTCATGTTATTCATTTACATTCAGTAGAAGAAGCCCGCGCGGTGCTCCCATAGTATCAATTTTATTAACTTTGCTTGAGGTTTTTAATAAACACCGAATATGTTGATAATGTTGTTATTTTCACGTAGTCAGTGATACACGAATTTGTGTGGCTTACTACTGAGGTTTTTTGGGAAAAGGTTTTTTTTGTTACCATTTCAAAGAGAAAATTCTGAAGAGAATCTAACTGGAATTTACTGTCACACGCGTCAGATGTAAATTCAAGCTAAATAATGTTCTAACAGACGTCTTGTAAAGTGTTGTGTTGTTAAATAATTCACGTGACCCATATCCTGCTGGCCCGTTTTGTGACACGCATCATCACGCACGCCCATGCGTGCGAGTTATCTAATGATTATTTAAACACCTTGCTTTTGAATATTTTTGTCCCTTCACTTTGTGAAGGACGAAACGAAAGATACTGATTTCCTCTGTTTCTTAAATTTGATCTTTTTTTCTGTAAATTAATCTTGTTTTTCATTCTAAAATCCAATTTAATCCGCTAGCAACCTCATCTCGTCTCAAATTCTAAGTATTATTTTTGTAACTGATTATAATATCTATCATAAGATTTACATTAGATATTCCAAAGATTGTTAAGCTTTCAGAAACCTACGGTAAGATTCGTCTTTCCTAGAGCCCCTAAGCTAAAACCACTATCATTAATTTCTCCTTTACCTCTATAGAAGGCGTGTCGCGTGACCGAGCTAAGTAGCCTCCGCCGCAGTCCACCACAGACCTCATATACTATTTGTTATTAACTACTATAAGTACTGAACGCAATCGTACGCTCCGCAACGGAACCAATTTATATCGTCTAAACTTCTTTCTTGCACAATAAACTTACCTTCTAGAAAGCAATCAGGACTAGGGTTCTGACCTCAGCCCCTAGAAACCAGAGGTAAAGAATCGGAATAAGTATCCTTAGTAATATGACCAAAAACTCATAGGCAATAAATCTTTTTTTTTATCACGTCTTCACGTCATTCTGTTTGTCTTTCAAAACCCACTGTCATTGTCCCTTTTAAAATATCTTCCAGATCCCATGCACACATCTAACACATCATAACATATCGTCATCTGTCTCGCTTATATCTCAGCATTTAGCTCTTTCACACAGTCATGCTTTCATCAACGTTCCATTCCTACAGCAATGTAAAAAGAACTTAACTAAATGCAATATTAGAAGACTTACAGCAAATTGATTCTAGCTATTATTAGTAGATTCTATCCTCAAGGGCTATAATGTACGCGTTGTACCTATTAACAGGAATCTGACTGCAGCCTGCATTTGAGTTAATCTATTCATAGCCATTTAAAGTACGGAAAGCCCTGTTGCTTTCGAAAATTGGACCTTAACACGCGTTGCTAAGGTTTAATAATGTTACTGCAATTAGAAGTTCTGCCAGATAACTTAGCAGCATAGACTGCCTTAGGACAAACAGTTAGATTAACGTAAAAAACCGGTCAAATGTCAATTCTGTAATAATCACAGCGTGGACTTGCACTTAGAAGTAACCCTGTAGTGAACCGTAACTCCACCGAGAGATTGACAGCTCACTTCATGTGCTTCAAGCTCAATTCACCTAAGTTTTCACAGACGGACTTATATAGAAGATATCGGCTAGAATCTTCTCAATTGTCTTTGAAGTCAGTCGACTCCGTACAAGTGTGCCTAGTCCCTAACCAAGTCTCAAGTCGACTGCTATTGACTCATCGTGCACACGCAAAGGTCGGCCATCAGTGCGGCTTACAGATTACTATTAGTAACAGGAGATTATGTGTAAGCTTAAGGGCTGAAATAAGATAAGCTAAACAAGCTGTATTGATTTGGGTAATGACTGGCTTCGAGCTGTTTAGCTATTACAAGATGAATGGAAGTATTAGGTTGTTTTCCCGTAACGTTATTCATCTTATTATATCTTTTAAGACCATGTTTAGTATCATGTTTCTGGTTCAAACTGTGCTTTTGGAAGTTTCTAAGTAAATCCTGGAGACCTACTGACTACGGTGCAGGAAAACTTCGTGAGGAAACTTGAACAAGGTCTGAAATCACGTACAAGCTGTGAGCAAGCGCAGTGATAATTGTTTCTTGATATGAAAATAGGTAATTTCACTGTAGTAGTACCTAGACAATGAACGCTACTGCTGAGCAAAAGGCCCTAGGTTCGATTCCCAAATCGAGCAGTTTTGTTGCGTTTTTCCATTAAAAAATTCTCAGTAGCTCTCAGTTGCCCGGATTCTGGATTTATGCCCGGTTGATGGCAACCTGGCGCAGTATGTCTTACACGTCACTAGATACACCTCTGGCTTATCCTTCGGGGAGAACAGGCGTGATGTTACGTCATAATATTTGTTAAGTTTAGGTATTTAACGCTGATTATACAACACGTTTCAAAATACCACATGCTTTACCGAATGGTAAGAAAACTGGGGTACAAAATTTTCTCAGCAATAAAACAATCTCATATACAAATAATAAACTTCAACATAAATCTACAGAGACATAAAACACTACATAACGTATAAATATAGTATAATATTACTACACATTTATCGGGTGCAACTTCGATGTATTTTATTGGAACATTATGACTGTAAACAAATACGTCACTACTTTTATTACTGAGGAACACGTAAAAAGGTTGTTTATTTATCACTACAGTTGCTGGATATACCATCAATTTGATTGTAAAGGATGCTTCTGTGTAAGAGTACTATGGATTAGCAAGAGCACAAACTGTTTAGAATTGGACACACAATATGAGTTGGATAGCATAAAGGAAAAGAGAGATGAAATGGGATTATCTACTGCTGACCTCTTATCCGGGTTACGTAGCATGATCCTAAGATGATTGTCTAAGTAACTGCCCCGGGGTACTTGCTATACCCCCAAAAAATCAAACAACACTTAACGTGTTTCTGTCGGGTGCGTCAAAGTTCACCTACATTTTCAACTCCGATAATTGGAAATCCGAAAATGTTCTTCCTAACATTTTTCAACCTAACAATCACAATTCCTAACTACTGTCTCTAATGTTCATAATTCCGAATCATTCAACTTCATAATGTCAGTATCAATAAACATCTATTATACTTTTATATGTTTTCCTATATTTTCTCAACATAACCATCTTTTACACTATTATTCAAAGTCATATCTTTTTTGTTTAGATCGTCGACATAGGATGCAAAAACGAGCGAAGGGCACCCCGAGGTTCGGTTTGGTTAGGTTACTTTAAACCCTTTACACAGGAATAGGGGCCCCGCGAAGCGGGGCTCCGTCGACATAGGATGACATAGGATGAAAAAAAAGTGTTTATCATATTAGACTAAATAGGTTTTATGTCTATTGAGTGGTATATCAAACGATTTTATATTAATTGTCTGTTACTCTTATAGAAATTAGTTACATTAAAATTATATCAATCGTTTATTATATTAACTGATCATTATATGAAATAAAATTATAGGTTCAGTTGTTATATCTTGTAAATATTAGAGGTTTTGTAATTATATTATATATTACTTACCCGTATAAACTCCCAGGCCATGAAAATATTATGGTAGTTATGTTTAGGGATAAAAGCGTTATGATAAAAAACAGTAGGAGTTTAAAATATTTACATTAATGATATTATTAATTACAATTTTCGGAAACATGAGTGTTATGAACATCGCCGGTAGCACTACAAATAGTATGAATGAAAACTTTAGGATGAAAAATTTTAGGAAGAGTGATCATTCGGATTACACATCGTTAGGAAGAACAATTTCGGGTAAAGAACTTTAGTTGAGCCAATATGGACCCGTTTCTGTCGCTTCAATGCTCTTTCAAAGTGCCAAAGACAGCATGAGACTTATTACGATCTAGAATAGAGTTAATTTTGCGATATCAATAATAAAAAACAGGGTGTTTTGCTGTCTCCCATTCATAAAAAAACATAGTTTGACCTGAAAATATTCGGTCAACAAGACAACGTGAGATAACTCGTCACTCGGTCATCGTCCGAGCAACTATTTGAACAATGTCGATTACGTGTTACCCTTTCAGACGTCTGACCACTGGACCGCTGTCATTCGCTCCAGTTACCAACTACCCTAGTTTTGGGGAAAAATTGGAATAAACGCTTTTATTGAAGAAAAGTGTTATAAAAGGCAGCTTTGTGTTCCTTGAAGCGAAAGTTTTTAATGATAGTGATATTCTTTGATAAAAGTAACTGTTACTTGTAGGTATTTGATAAGAAAATACGATTGTAAAGGAACAATAAACTGCAGAAGTTTACTGACACAGTTCTGCACATTTTCAAAGAAAGCTCAACAGTAAATGCTTTGAAAGATTAAATTCATGTTTTCCAAAGAAATTGGACATGCAACAACTAACTGACGGTTTTATGATTACCTACGTTTTAAATCAGAGTATTTGTTTTTCAACCTTATTGAAACAATCAAATAAAGCTTCGGTACGATGGATACGTCAAATATTAAGATACACCCTTTGATTCTCAACCTTACTGTTAAAAGATTCATACAATCTGTTACAGCTCTTCGCGTTCCTACCGTTTCAACACCCCATATGGTATGAAAAAACAACATTTTCAACGCATCATAATTCAAGTAACAATGAAAACAAATACTTTCCCTATACCAAAGAATGCGTCCATTCGTTCAATGCGTCAGAAAAGCTAACACGGTAGGTATCTCAATATTTAGAAAATCAACAATCTCTAGACGCTTGTAAAGTTTCTCTACAACAAAGGTATACTCGACCGTTATAAATCAGTTTCAAAGCGCTTTGTCTACATATTTCAAATGTTTATATCACTATTCAATCGTGTATAACACCGTGTGCTAGTTAATCTAATTCAGTAATGCAATAAAAGTAAAAATGCTATAAAACCGCGTTCTGTATGGTTTATGATCGTCGCGCGTGCAAGCTTGCTTAGTAAGACAACTGTTTTCCATGCGCTCATAATTGGTTTAACTGTGGCTAGAAAAAGTATGAATACTGTTTTTTTGTCTCATAATTATATTTAATACTACGCAATAAAATACATACGCTATTGAACAAACGACAATTTGCTGAACACAATAAGTCCCTTATTTATTTACGGACCATCAAAGGAGTTTGTCCTTTCTTTTCAATTCATGAACGAACTTACAAAGGTTTCATTGTTTATAGCCTACATTCCTACGCAAATAAAAAGCATTTAAATAGAAACCCACGTCACGACTCTGTCAGAAATAACCCAAGCAAAGGTTAATTTCAACCTGTGACGTCACACCGGTCAATGGCTGCCATTCGCCTGTTTTATGACTTATCAACGACCCCGCTTTTATTTCCACCGAAATCGTTTTAATAGTAAACAAATCTGAAGGATGTTGCAGTGTTTAGTTACTGTTGTAACTCCACTGTGCGCATAGCTGTTCGCAATTATACCCGCTGTGCATGTGTGTACCAGAATTATGGCCGTACAGTCGCACATAATGTGGTTATCTTTTTATTTTAGGTACTTTTATATTTCTCGCAAACTTGTTCGTTTTGTTATGTGTATAGTGTATTACATTTACCTACTTACTTACTTTGTTTCTGCGTGAATCCTAAAGACAGGAAAAGCATTAAGTTTATTAGAGAGTAATAAATCGATGTGATGGACGTAACATGGTCAACCAATCTGCCTAGCCTTTTTCTAACTACATACTATTATGTTGGGGTCGTCTTTCAGTCTAACCGGATGCAGCGGAATACCAGTATTTTACACGGAGCGGCTGCCTATCTGACCTGCACAACCCAGCTACTGGGTAACACGATACCCCTTGGTAAGACTGGTTGTCAGAATTCTGGGTACTCGTAACGACTGTCAAAGATCTACAAATGACAGCCGGGACCATGGACACAGAACGTAACATGTTCTCGATCACAATTCATAGGTCATCATGCTCTGACCTCTTAAGAATGATTATTATCATATTTGCTTTTATATGTTAAACTTTATATACATACTGTCAAAAGATGGGTTGATAAAACTCGGACACTCACCCTCCAAAAGCATGAACAATACATAAAAACTTTTTACTGCCCTGTAAATGGTACCTTCCGTAAAGTAGGTTAAAAGCAAAAGAA
The DNA here is from genome assembly GCA_945859645.1 of Amphipoea oculea. NCBI lineage: Eukaryota > Metazoa > Arthropoda > Insecta > Lepidoptera > Noctuidae > Amphipoea > Amphipoea oculea. The sequence continues at coordinate 492,896 of OX243883.1, read as the reverse complement.
GAGTGTTCAGGCCAAGACTTGATGGAACAAACATTTCAGAAATATAACACAGATGTCTAGAAAATACGGCTTAGATAATATGAGAAATAAAATCGGAAGCACCCGCGATGGGGTCGATGTGAATTGAGCTGAGTGCCGCAAAGCTCCCCTGAACCAACTTTATATCAACCATATGAAAAGCCAATAGAGATCAATATTGCTTGAAGGGCACACGTGTTGGAAATATTCGATCTTTACCTAATATTGAGCCTGGATATAAGTATTTCAAGTTACACTAAAATTTTAAGGTCGAATGAAACATGGCTGAATTTCTTTAGCTCGCGGTGATGGGTTCGTCAGAGTGATATTACTGGAGAAGTACTAGGATTTTTCGTGTTCGGTTTTTGATTTTGAGATATCTAAAGTGCAGCACTTCCACCATACTTTATTTAAGCGAAAAATAAGTCAGACCGCCTCGTTGGTGTAGTGGTCGCAAGCGCTACCGGTGACCATGAGGTCCTGGGTTTGATTTACAGGTCGGGCAAAGTGTTATTGGGTTTTGCCATCAAGAATTTCTATGAAGCAGCCCGGAGCCTGGATTTGTGTCCGCTTGACGGCAATAGGCTCGCCCCCATGGCGAAATGCGTGTACTATAAGTACAGCGCTGCCAAACCCTCCGGGGAGCGCAGGCGTGATGTTGTGTAACAACACAACAGTTTACATTTGACGATCAAATTTGATGAGACAGTGAACTTAATTAACATCATCTAAGTACGGAGAATTTTTGCGTTTTCACGAAATTATTATTTGGTAACAGAAGCTTGGTTTTACCGCCGAATATCCATTACGTTACGATAAACGGAGCAAATAGCCGATGTTTAGGGGAAATTGATGAACGATGGGTTTATTCGCCATGTTGTTACCGTTCGCAATGTCTGCGCTCGTTTCTATAATAAATGTTTTTGAGGTAATTCAGTGATAGCGACGACGTCGCCGTATAGTCGACCTCGTAATTGTTTTAGCGCTTTTGACATAAACTCTCCGTAAATTAAAACTACAATAAAATTGAAACTATCAAAATTGGTCTTAAAGCAAAAATAAACTTAACGATTTATGACTTGCCAGTGACATTAAACCTTGGTGGTGAAGCAACTACACGTGAATTAATAAGTTGCAGTATTCATAGCTCGCTGTGAAATCGTCATGTTTCATTAGCTTAGTTTGCAAGCGGCCGTGAATTACTGTTATGCGAATTTCTCAGATTCTCGTCGACTTGCCTCTTTAATTAGTGAATGTTTAAATGAATTTGCTGATTGTGCGCCTTTCGTCTTGCTTGATTGTGTTTATCGGTGTTGATGATAGCTCGACAGGTTTTTGTATTTGTAAAAGAGAGAATATTTTATAAAATCTAAAAATAAAGCAAATAGAACTCAACCGAACACTTTCGTGACCGACAGTACCCACAGATATTAAAAGATTTTGGTGGAAGTCCAAGGCATCAATGTAACAATGTAAACAAAGCTTTTCTTTTGAACTGTGACTTCACAGATTACACAATGATTGACATCAATGAGAATTATAATTCAAATTAATTACAAAACTATGAATGAATTTTGGTCTACTCATGTTGATGAATCAAAGTCAAAGGATTAGCGAACATTATGTTTTTTGTCTCTAAAATACGAAGTTTTCTAGAATCACTCTTTTCGAATCATACATATGCGCACGATGACATATCATATCAATCTATACATTTCCAGTAGATATAACCTGATCTCTCATTGTACGAAAAGCCTATACAGGGTGAAATTGAACACATGCGACAAATCGAAATGGGAGATTGTACTCGTCATTATGAACAACTTTTACTATGGGACCAAACCTGAAATCGCGAAAAAAAAATCAGCTGTTCCCTACATTTATGTTCGCATAACTCGCCAAAATGGAGTATTCCCGTTTGAGCACCTATTTTCAGAGCACCTTTTTTTAGAGCACCAAAGGTATTCCCATTAGAGCACCAATCAATATTTTACCGTGGTGCTCAAAGGGGAACAATAAAAAATATTCAACTTTGTTCCCTTTTGAGCACCTACGATGCGGTAGCTTCTAGTGATGGGGTGTATAATAAAACATATCGATAAAAATTGGCAGTACTTTTATTATCATATTAATTTTAGTAAATTAAGTAATTATTCCTGAATTATGACGTTGGCACTTCAGCGGTTAATATCACAATTAGCCTTATGTTATTTTCTAGGTACAGTAAAGGGTCAGTAGTGCATTCGCACCGTAAGGATTGTTTTGCTGTGAACACGCGCGGTACAGGCCGTATATACGTATGTGTGCATAAGTGATGTGTTAACACAGAACGCACTTCTCAGAATTTATACACTGGTGTCGAGCGAAACAAAAACATATCGCTTTTTCACACACGCAGCGTACGTAATTAAGTATGACCTTGGTCGGCTCAAACCATTGCTAAAATTGATAACATTGATATAAGGCCTGATAGCTGATAGTGTAACGCATCGGATTAGCAAACATATAGGCCCAAGTTCCAATCTCCAAATGAGATTATTTTCTTTTCAACAATTATCTTCATCTGTTCTTTTATTATTCGATAAATTAATAAACGAGAATAATAATGTAATAATTGTTTTTATTATTATATAGTTAGTGAAATATGTGGTAAAGAATAAAAATGTTTTATAAGTGATTACAAAATGTTTATTCGTTATAATTTTATAAAGAATAAATAAACTTCCAGTTTAGGACTTATTGTAGTTATAGCTTAAGTATTCATTTTCATTACGAATAGAAGATTGAAACTAAACCTCAAAATAATCCTTATTACGAATATACGAATATGCTACAATATGCTATATATGCTACTTTACTTGCTCTGCCTGGCCTTAAATACTCTTCATAATAATATGAAGCAGTATATTTATATATACTGTAATCATTCTATTCTATGAAAACACCGATTTTTTTTGTTAGTGTTACAGCCTACAATTGGTTTAGGGATAGATAAAATTAATGTTGAGGAAACTTATTGTAATATTAACAATAAAAGATTGAGTAAACTTTTATGTTAATGATGATATTATGTTTTTATTAAATGATAGCATTCTGCTATGAAACTGCCAATTTTTAACCGACTTCTAATTACCGATATGTTTTATTATACACCCCATCACTAGAAGCTACCGTAGGTGCTCTAAAGGGAATAAAGTTAAATATTTTTAATTGTTCCCCTTTGAGCACCAAGGTTAAATATTGATTGGTGCTCTAATGGGAATACCTTTGGTGCTCTAAAAAAAGGTGCTCTGAAAATAGGTGCTCAAACGGGAATACTCCGCCAAAATGTAGGGAACAGCTGATTTTTTTTTCGCGATTTCAGGTTTGGTCCCATAGTAAAAGTTGTTCATAATGATTAGTATAATCTCCCATTTCGGTTTGTCGCATGTGTTCAATTTCACCCTGTAGAAGGCCTGTAGTGGCTCAACTGTGGCTAATGAGACACAATTGAATTTCTATTGTTATAAATCAAATGTTGATTTTTCAACCAGTTGAGCGGATGCGAGTTGAGCTAAACCTGAAAATATATAGGTAGCTTGATATGTTATCGTTGTACGTATCAACATGAAAAGTGATTTCTCACCCTAAACAAAAACCATAATAAATCGGGTTCAATAAAGGTTCCTAACGGGTCGTTCGTCACCTGAACAGCATCATATTCACCCCTCCCCCCTCACCCCCTTCCAACCCCGCTCGATTGATGAGCTGAACAGGAAAATAAACTGTTCTTTGTTTCCTTTAGAACCGTTTAATAATAAAACCAAGAAGATGATTTTTATTTATATTACTTTTACTTTGTTTTTTTTTGTCAGAATTCGTTTTGTTAAGGACTCATTTGTGGCCTTGATTTAACGATATTACTTACCTGTGGTAGAATTTACAATACTGTGTCAACTAATCGAGGTTCACAGACGTGACTATTGCATACCTTATACAAATTATTGGAAATCCTATAGACTTTCTTCTGCAGAAAACGAATGGCTTAGCAATTCAAAATACTTTATTTCACATAAACCTTCATGGGCACTTATGAAACGTCAGAAGCTAGGTGCACGGTTCCAATTGGTCGTTTCCTGTGGAGTAGAGCCGACAAGAAACTCCACGGATACTCTTTTAAAATTATTTAACAATCTTACTATTGTTACTAAAACACAAATTAATGAAGTCACTAATTAAAATTCATACTTCTAACAAAGCGTAGTAAAATTTAATTTGTTTGTTCTACACAAAGTGAGTTATGAAGCGCGGAATAAAATCAACAGGCGGGCATCATTGGCATCCGCTGCAGCGCTGTGTCAATGTTTTTGAAGCGAGTTACGTGAAGCGATGGAACAGCTGGATAGCTACTGATGATTCAGTCGCGTGTTGGATTGGAAACCTACTTCTACATCTACATGAAACCCGGTACATTACACAATGAAAATGCCTTTACCTAACATAAGTAGATAGACATGAAATGAGCATTAATCACCAATCTTGGCTCTCAATAGCATAAAAATAGCATATCCAGCCGTTAATGTTTCCACAGCTGGGACACAGGCCTCCTCTCTGTGAGAGGGAGTGGGCCATAATCCATCACGCGGGTTGGTGGATGTCACATGTCTTCTAATCTTAGGTTCTACAACATGCCGGCTTCCTCACAATGTTCTCCTTCACCGTTTTGAGAGCAGTGGTGATGAAATGATTTATAGACCATTACGTATTTAAGTCTGAGTTTATTCGCAACGTTTTCCCTCAATGGAAGTCATTAGCTAAGCAATGACAGCTTCATCATCATCATCATCATTTCAGCCGAAAGACGTCCACTGCTGGACATAGGCCTACACAGCACACAGCTACAGCTACAGCTTAAGTAGTGAAAAATATAATTATAATCATTAAATAAAGCTTCGTAGAGCTAGTTGACAGGTTTTAGATTTGTTGCGTGTTATAAATCGTATGTTATATAGATATATTTTAATCAGTGTTGTATTCATTTACACCGTAAGATAAGCAAGTAATCAAAGCTTCACCTTAATACGTAGCGACCTTGTTCCACGCTTGGAAACCGCCATCTTCTTTTACGATATGATTCCCGACTCGGAATATTAGCATTCTCTCATGCCCGCAGATAAAACGTTATGAAACTATTACATGGCAACCGGAGAGGTTCGCGTGGGTAGTACTTTCATACCATAGGAATATGCTGTAATGGTTATAAATTTTTTTGAAGTAATCCGCCTTTGCCCAGACTATAGCATAGAGAAACTGACTCTATCTAGGGTAGAAAGCAGCCTAGACATACGTAGGAAATTCATTATAAGGTTAGTAATAAGAACAATATTATGCTTCAAATAAATTAACAAGTTTAGATATACAGGGATTATATTATAGATAGATCGTTATTATTTGTAGACCAATATAGGAAACACAGAAATTAAACTTTCAGACTTTTATCTCGGTCTGGAACGCTCTACATTTCAGAGATTATAGTGTTTGTTTACGAAATTTCCTTTTCAGTCATACTCTTACCGAATCATTAAAAATACGGTAAGTACTTCCCTTTTAAAGTTGGCTTACTTTTAACAATTTTACTAAAAATAACAACTGTTTAGAAAGCAAAACAGCTACTGTGTCTTTATAAAGCCAATCTGTTGAACAAAACCATATGAAGACATACACAGAGCTCATAAAAGAATATTGCATAAACTTATTTCTGCTCACAGCAGCGTGTCTAATCTGAAATCTTAACACAATAGTGCATTCGCTCGCACACTGGCAACACTGGATTTTATATACATTTCATTTTGTATTCCACTGTATAAACACTTACTTATTTTTAAGAAGTGCATTTGTTTATTGCAGGACGTCCCAATGGAACACAAAAAGGCATCAGCTGGCATCAGCTGGATGTTTTGAAACGCGATGTGGAATTATAAAAATGCACTTTTTTCAGTCCTTTAATTCCGTGGCAGGCTTAATGCAAAATAAACGCCCGCAATATGCAACTAACAGCAGATAATACAATCGTATCAAACTTGGCCGGAATCCACAGGCAAGCACCCTTTTGTAGCTATTTTTCCAGATACAAAAATGCTGTTTTCTACCTCCCTCTACCCCAACCCCACAAGGGCTCGTATGGTAATGCCCCAACTCGTTACCATCAACATAATTTCAATTCAGCCAACACTTGGCCGAACGTTTGCACAAACACACCAGCGTGCGCGCAAATAGCCACAGAACAAGTTACGCGAGTAATTGTATGCGCATTCGTTTAGAGGCGCTTTTTGAATTTGTTGAGACAGATGATACGAGTGAATTAAGTGCGACGGAAGAAGGGATTGGTTTATGGTAATTGAGGTTTATTTTTGGATTTTTTGTGTCAGGCTGTTTTGAATCTTACATAAATTATCTAAGCAGGAAATTGGCATGTATCTGGCCGAACCAAATGCGAAGGTGAATAATGACGTTCGTTACGCAGTGATGCTTTTAGTTAAAATCATAATCAGTATGTTTTTGTATAAACAGAAAATAATAGCTGAAATTCAAATCGCACCTCGTCCAAACAAGATCATAAAGAAACTTCAGGCTCGCAAATGAAACTCAACGCCTACTTTTCTTAAAACGAAAGCAATGCATTCGATATTCGAATAAAAGAAACTGCCAAGTTCCGCCAAGTCGGTACAAGTCCCGCCAAGTCGGCCGGCAGACACAAAAATGCGCTTGGCCACCGACCAAGTTGCTCGATATTGATACGACAACTTTGCGATGCAGTTCGATAGCCCCTCTTAGTAAGATAACCACGCATTTGCAGGATATTTGAATAGATTGAAAAGAGATTTTGGGTTTTTCGTTGGAGTTACCTAACTTTTTTGGCGAAAGGGAATTGGGTTTTAGAAGAGGATGTTTTAAGTTTCCTTTCGAAATAGACAACTTTAACATCTTGATCTGTTACAAAATATGGGTTATGCTATGGTCCAGCATGTTCTGGACCTGTTTGTAGGACCTAACCTACCCACTTAGCTGGTCATACATGCCTTCAATAATAAGAGGATAATAATATTAGGTCCTTACATATGAAATTGGCGTTTTGTATGGAAGGAACAAAAAGTCGAATATTTTTTAATATAATATATTTAATTAATCAAAGTATGAACCATTGTTTTCAATGCACTTTTGCAATCTTATAGGTAGTTCATTGATCCCTTTACTAAAAAAACCAGTCGGACGGGAATCAATAAAATCTTTGAAGGCGATTTGGACTGCCCCATCGGAGTTGAATTTTTTCCCTTGCAAAAAGTTATCCAAATTGCGAAAAAAATGGTAATCTGTTGGAGCAAGGTCCGGGGAGTACGGAGGATGTCTAAGACATTCCAATTCAAGCTCTTCTAATTTGGTAGCCGTCTGTTGCGCAGTGTGTGGTCTGGCGTTGTCGTGAAGCAGCAGTGGCGTGGAGCTTTTTAATCTTCCCAATTTGCTTCAAGTGAATTAAAACAGTTTTATCACTAACATCGAAGCCTGCAGCTAACTCGGACGTGGTTTGCGATGGGTCCGCTTCCACAATAGCCTTCAATTCTCCATTATCAACTTGGGTCTCAGGCCGTCCACGAGGCTTGTTCTGCAGGTCGAAATTTCCAGAACGAAAACGTTGGAACCAAAAACGAACTGTGTTTTCTTTTGCAACATGACCGCCATACACATCATTCACCCTTCGAGTCGTTTCCGCAGCACTAGTGCCACGGCGGAACTCGTACTCGTAAATAATGCGATATTTTAAATTTTCCATTTTGTAAAATGAGTGACGCAAACAGAAAAAACAGAAGAAAAAAAACAAATGAATGACGGTCATCGAAGCACAAATACATTAGTAAATAGCTGTACAAATTTGAATTTGGAATTCCTTACCAAAGAGGAGAAATTCGTGATTAAAGTGGCCAGTACGAAAAACGCCAATTTCATATGTAAGGACCTAATATGAGAGTATTCTCATGATCGTCAAATTATGTAGCGATAGCAGAAAACCTCAATTCACAATTTTGAATCAACACTCTAAAGCAATCGGCCAAAGGACCTCCCAGCGCAACCGCACTTGAGATAACCAAAACATGTACCTAAGCCTCGCACCAGCATCGTACATCAGTAACTAGAGTCGATAAGGATCGCTAACGACCGCCGCAACCACTCGCAGCAGCAACTACGCGTTATTGTTATATTCGCTAATGAGCGCCGTCATCGTCATTACAGCCTGCGGCCCACAGACTGGATAGTTGGATGGTGATAAATGAGAGCGGATTAATTAGTGGTGTCGCGGATCAAGTTCAGGTATTTTGTGATTATAGTTTTGAGTTGTAGGGTTTGGGACGTAAGTGAATACAGTAATTACGCTGTATCATATCTGTTAGTGTTCCACTCCAGAGAAGATAAAGGGTAATCTCGGACTTCTACCGACTATAACCCCACAGTTTCATTTCCCTTGTCTGGTATGATATCCTGCAAATGCCTATTAGAACCCGTAAGAAAGTTGGGGAAACATAGTGAAACTGGATTGGTTGTCTTAGCTCTTCCAACTTCTCTTTCCAGAGTTGGTATGCCAGATGAAGGGCATTCCATGAAGATTTCCAAGAATAGTTTGTTGGACCTCGGACAAATAGGTGTACTTTCAGGTTTAAGTTAAAACATGGTGACCCTACCAGCCTACACAAGCTGTTCGCGTAGTTTTAATACAATTAGATGTGGAATGTGAACATTTCTGTGAGGAGGACGGTGGCGCTGGAACAGCGAGACAAACTGATCATTATTCAATACGATCATGTTTTAAAGGATTTGATACTTCTATTTCATGAAATAGTACGAGTAAGCTTATTGGTTACTGGGTAATCAGTCTTTTTACTCTAGTAGTCATACAAGTTAACCGAAAACCATTAAACGAGCAAGCAATACCTCCAACACGAAACTACGACGACTATACGACGTCAAAACAACTCCGGTTTCCCTACGTTTCGAATCTAGAATCATGACCCCAGCGGAACCGGGGTCAAAGCAACATCGCACAGACTCAGCCTTAATCAAATCAAACTACGGAATTCGGGAGCAGAGGCAGGGACACAACATAATGTGAAACATAATAATATCCGCCATACTATTAGCGCATGCCTCCAAGCTATCCCATTGTTATGGTTTATTATTCCCCATGACGAGACCAACTCCCCCCAACTGTGGGGGCTTGAGATAACAGTCCCCCTTAACTTTAAAAGAGGAGAATTTAACAAAACTCATGTACTGTTTAATTTATTTACATTTTTGTGAGTGTAATTTAATTCTGCATTATTCATTCCCTGAGGTGAAACCGACATGCATGTATCATGAATTTACAGCTTATTGTGGAAATATAGCCCTTAGCAGTAAGCTGTAGTGCGGAATTGAATAGTAGCAACAATTCTACAAATGTTGTTTAATGAATTCATAATAATATTTCTCAGAAAACTATATAATAAGGATGCGGTATGAATCATGATGAGTTATGAACCATTACCCTGTTAATTGACTATATTTTATGACTACCCTTGGGGTTATCAAACCTATTGCCCGGAACAATCCTTGACTCCACTTAACGTCACTCAAACAACGATTGTCGAAAAATTCATCGAATTGAGGAACTGACATATATTTGTTAATGAATAAATTGAGGACGTCTTTAACAACTTCTGATGATCCTCTTGTCATGAAAGCACACGATAGCCAGTAGACTCGAATGATATTTCGAGGAAACAAACGAGATAAGTACCTACATTAAAATAGACTAAAGAAGATACATGAATCGACAGACGGCTGTCCAAGTTCTAACCCTACTAACTGAACTGCCGCACGTCTGTGCCGCAAGCAATACGTCCGCCAACCTCAAACTTAGCGTTGATTGGTGTGATCTCGTAATTTGACAACAAAGCCCCGTCAGGCGTCGCCGCGGGAAACCACTAACTACTTGATAGTAAGACCTGTCATAGTTTAGTTTATAGGATCATTTTCCATGCAATATTGTTATTTGCCGCTGTTGAAACTTCTTTAAAGGACAAGCAGGAACGAACAGTTTCGTAGATACCATTTTTGTACTGACGGTATAAAAATTCATGTTGTGAAAATATGGTAGTAAAATTGTTTGTACCTAAATAATAGCAACAAGTTATAAACATCCTGAAAAACCACGTGTTTCAGTTAAAAAACATATCTTCGCAGGAGCCTTTAGATTTTCATCGACGACCTACTTCATAACTTCGTGTTATTATATGAACTGTGTAGGTAGCTCATTGAAAGTCCATTTCAAACATTTTCTACTTCCTTCCTTCCTGCTTTCCTCACACTCACAGTAGCAGTTCGCCGGCCAGGTGAGCGGCGTGCTCAGCGCCACGCATGAATGGGATCGATAGGCGGCGCCGGGTCAACGACCGCGCGCTACGCTCATCTTTGGGTCAATGTTAACCCGCCACTACTCGGCTAGCTTTTGAGGCTAGTAAAGTTTACGTTTTTGGGTAGTTTTGTTGAGACGTATCATGTTGGGACTTGGAAGTCAACCATGTTGGTGACAGGTTGACTAACTTCGTGTTTTTTTAGTTGCGATTGTATTGGGAATCTTGTAGAAAATACGTAATGAAATGTCAATAATTTATTAAAGGAATCATTGTCATGTCAATATTTTTTTAAAACAAACTTTAGATCAATGTGTCACAAAAAAATATATTTTCCAAAAACACATTGTCGCCACCACTTCTAAGAATCCTCATTCTATTTTCGTTTAAACAAAGTTTCCTAGAATTCAAAATGGTTTCTTGGTAACTTCAAACAGACTCGAAAATGGGAACAGTTTATGCCTCAACCAGAGCCTAAATAATATCAAAGCAAAATATTGTTAGTGTAACAAAAACATGGGCCTGAAGGAACATATTCGCACTGAAATTGAATGAAGGCGGTGGGAGGAGGGATGAGCAACCTTCGAGCGAGCTGCGCCCGGGCGAGACACCCGGGACTCGGCGTGCACCCATGTGGGAAACGGGGCAGAAGGTTTTCTTATAAAAACACGAAAGTTAATAAACAGATGCTGAGGTAAGGACGCAGCTAACAGTTACAAACTAGTATAATTTGTCTGATTTCTTATGACTAAAATGCTTAAGTTTTATTAGCTAGTGGTAAAAGTCAACTTAATGTATTGGATTAGAGAATAGGAAGCTGCTCGCAAAATTTTAATCGAATCACCAACCGTTTTTTTTGGACACTGTTATTTATTGCTTAGTCATTTTTGCAAGTTTCTATTGCAGCATTAAAGAGTTTATTTATAAACGTTGCTTGAAGTTAGGAGACTTTTAAACGTCAAAAAATGTATGGTTAAGCAGACGTAAATCATTACTTAACTTAAAGCAACTTCTATAAATAAACCCTTGTTTAAACAATAGTTTGAGACGATGTCACAATTTCTGACCTATTTTTCTTACGTTCAACTTTATACGCGAAATTAGCCGGTCAAGCAGCGTGGTTCGCCGATCGGCGACGAAACAATAGAAAATCAATTGTGTCTCATTAGCGGAGTTTGACAGATTAACTTCGCGCATTGTTCGGGGTTAACTTTCTGCCTTTTACATTTTAATACGAACGTCGGAGTAGCTACAGCTGATTGGAAAAATATAACGTTCCCCTCATCTCATGCCGGCGTAATAAACAGGATATTATAATGGGATATTTTAATGGGATATCGGTTCTGATGCAATCTGTCCACCTTTGACACGGTTTGATACTCCTTTGAATTTGTAATCATAATCTCGTTCATCTTTTATAAAGACTTTGGTTTGACACTTTATTAACATGCTGCATTACTTGATGCTTAGAATTATGATGGAGCCTTTAGATAACAGTGGACTAACTTATAATGATTTCAGCACTGAAATCGTATTTAGGTAAGTATGGCTGAATTTATTATACTTTATGATTGTATAAATTACAAAGTATTACAAGTTTTGAATAAAATATTGTAATGTTTTCTGTTCCCAAATAACCTGAACTGTCTTTCGATCGAACTAAATAATGAACAAAGTTTTTGAAGTAATTCTTTTTTCTTTTCCATAAATTCTTACTGCTACAAAATTCGCATCAGTCTTATATTAAACTCGTTCAATACACTGAGAACCGATCGTTCATATGTACGACAAGCGCGTAAAGAACCCGCTGAAACTTTCAGCGATCACCTGCGCTGAAAACACCCTGTATAACAACGTTATAAATCTCTATCTCTGCCACTAAATATACAACCTTATGACAATAGTTTAAGGTTTGAAATCGCTTGTAAGTTTGAGGCTAATGGGTGTTTAATATGAAACAATTCAGTGCATTTTAGAGGAAGGGTTTCGGTAATGATATTTCCTGTAGTAATATTTATGAGGGTCGAGTCGGGTCATACAAAGCATATTTTGATAATAATTATTATGAACATGGTTTATGTTTATGCAGAGGAGGATTTCATACTAACGAAATATACAGGGATGACAATAAACATGATACATAAAAAACTAAAATATTCAAAAATATCTGTTGATGAAAATATGTTTCTTTTAAATCAATTTTATAGTAAACTGACAAGTTTTCCTTCATGTTTAGTGCGACAGGTAGTGGTACTTTTCATGTCAATATTGAACACAAAATATTTCCACAATTTCATGCTAAACTCGAACACTTCGCATTACCAACCAGTCTTAACCAAAAAAACAATTCCAACTACACTCATTCAAAGTTCGCCACAACTTTTCAAATCCATCTTCCTTAAAATAAAAACTATTTCGTTACACCTTCGCGTCGGAATCGCGTGTGTGCACGAACTTATAAATCAGTCATATAGTCGACGTGTCGGCTTATTCCGACACGTAGCCGAATATACCCGAACGTACTACTAATAACATTTATTCGAGGGATTACCGGAACAAAAACTTTAAGCAAACGTTTTCAGGTTAGGTGGGCGAGTTCGGGATTATTGAACACCTGCCTTTACCTTCCTGATTGCAAAATTAGAATATATTTTTTAGGTATATCGTAAGAAAGTCTTATTATTTTATATTCGAACTCTCTAAGAAGTAGTTTCTTCTCACGGTACTTTTAAATGAGAGGTATCCTTTCTGCTCGCGTGTAAGCGATGCCAATCTTATATAATGGCACTATAAAGACGATTTTCGCATTTAACAGATTTTTCTTTAGAAATTCTTGATGAGAACGCGAAATGAAGCGTCTCTTGTACGTTATTTAATACTGAGCTTCGTTGTTGTTATACCTCTGTGAATATTTTGAGAAAAAAAATGAAATATCAATGTGTTATCTAATTCCGTTCGGCTGGTTTTATTAGCGTCCACGGTTCACGGTTCGTTTAGACAGGCCATTCGTCAATAAAAACAAAACGTATGATCAATACGCGGGCGGCATTGCGCGGCCAATTTATAAAAAATGTTTGTCGAGCCCGCTCCACAAACATAAATCTATTAACCGACCAATTCTATCGCGAACGGTATTTATACCGAAAAGAGAATACATAGCCGAAAGGCAAAATTGCCGCTTATTGTTTCGGGTAAAAGTTATATTAAAGCCTAGATTAATTTATGGTCGGCACAACTTTTCTCACTGAGAAACGGTTTAAGCTTTTCTAGTATCTAAACAGTTTGGAAAATCGTTTACAGATAATTGTATTTATAGTTTATGGGACAAGTCAAGTATGAAATTAATAAATACCTGTTTCAGGACTTTGTCCGAGTGAATGGAGATCCTGCTGCGAGCGGCGACGTTGCCTGTACTCCTGCCGGTAGTCAGGCCAGCGCCCGTATTGAGCTGGTGCGTTCAAGTACTCCTGGGAGGAGAACCTTGACGCGCGAGGAGGAGAGAACCCCATCTGGCTGTTATAGTAATCATGTCTGAAGACAACATCAGGATGGTTCATCGCGCCCGGCACGATCTGACTGCCAAAGTGACTTCGGTGCCCCAAATACTCAGGTTTCATGGGAGCATCAGTCATTTCGTGTCCATGGATGGATGTGGACCTTTGCGGCCCATAATCTCGCAATCGGTTGGAGAAGTCAAGTCCCATTCGATGTGGAGAGTAGTCGAGGCCGCGGGGACCCATCTCGAAGTGCCCATGAGGTCGGCTGTTCCGGTAAAAGTTGGGAGAGAAAGGATTCTTGCTCTCCAAGTTCTGTCTGGATGCGTAGCCGGTTTCAACCTTCGGTTTGTCATCTCTGACCGGCTTGTCAGCTTGTTTGTCAGTCCCGTTCTGATGGGCATCCTTCTTTGGCGTCTCTTGAGGACGAAGTTTCGGATGAGGAACAGACTCCGTCACTTCCTGAGAGGCTCTCCGATTGAACTCTTGAATCTTTTCAGGTACAAAACCTTGTTGCGGTGGTTGCGACATTTTTAAAGTTTTTTTTTTAATATTATATTATAAATACATCAAAACGTACACTCACTAACACTGGATATTAAAATGTTCTACACAAATAGTGGATATATAAAAAGTCGTGAATACACAGAGTTATATATTTGAGTATATATTATTTATATTATATTTTTATAAAGTCAAGTCACGTTTACTTTAATTGTGCAATAAATTTATAGGAAAACATTCACAACCAAATACACAAGCTGATAAAAAACAAAACGATCTTTAGGTTTCACTCCACTGACTTTTTCCTCACATCACTTTGGCATAATGAGTGATGGCAAAATAAAATGTTACCTTAAAAGCCAAATAAACTTTAAAATAGCAGAAGTAATTAATGATCTCTCTTCTTGTTTAATGTTACAGTTTCCTAAATAATTCAACCGCTTACATTAACGTATTCAAAACAAACGGGTGGAATATGAATGGCGCGCGGCTACAGACGCTAGCCCTCAAATTATTCTGAACCTAACTGCTTTAATTAAATTTGTTTGGGTATCCTCCGAGTACTAGTTACAGGGTCTTGAGGGAACCATTACTGTTTATATTGTTATTACGAAATTAGGATATTAATTTTGATCTTATGTTATTGGATAAATTGTTAGAAATGTTGATAACTCGCTACGAAAGCGAGATTCTAAACACAAGATACAGAAAAAGAAGAAAGAAAAAACATTTCTCCTCTAAAAATATGGAATAGCTAACGCACGATTACATTGCACATTCATTTAGTGCGCTAGCGTAAGCATTTCTGCCTACATAATGTAAATTGATATATAACTAATATTATTGAGTACACTTTGTTCCGTTCTATTGTAAACAAATAATTTATCAAGAAGGCAGCAAGATTAGTTTTCTTCCACATCAAGTTAACACAGTCATGTGCAAGCAATTGCATGCTCAACTACATTCCTGGTATGTAAATGTCTGGTATTCAAATCCCTATTCCATTTTTCCACAATTTCTTCCAACTAGTGTCACCAACAATTCCTATTTTGAAGGCGAAGCAGCCAGGAACAATCGGAGCTCATTATCTTCAGAACACGACGCGCTCGCGGCGTCCCCAAGTTCGGCCATTACTCGTAATTAGAGCCCGCCCTTGGCTTGGCCGTACCACTTGGCCGACAACTTGGCCGTAAGGCCGTAACGTATTTACGTAAGTCGCTGAAAAGTTTTACGTGCTGGAACTGTGACGTAGTGCGTCTGCGGCGATAATGAGCCTGATTTTATGAGATTGTGTAGCGTTGTCGCGGGGAGATACTGTTTCGTTTTAATAAGACCGCACTGAGCATAAGTTGTTGTTTTTTTTTGTTTTCTTTATGCAATAATAAATCACATCTTAATAACGACACTTCTAGAATTTAATTTTTTAATTAATTGGTAGAGAAGCAAGGAATAAGCCAGAAGTAAAGAACCTGTCCTTTTTGTGAAAAAGTATAATTTTTAAGCACATTTACTAAGCCCAACAATGAACGACGAAAGGCTAAGTTGATTCATTAAAAGTTTCTTAACTAAACATTAAATCATCTCATTCTACAAAACCCTTACTCATACGTAAAATACCCTCTAAACAGACCTCCTAATACGAAGGGATCCACTCATCCCTCCGCCTACACCCGTACCTGCTCCACAACGTGAATCACGACCACTATTAATTGCGCAACTATCGCCCAACACTCGTTGAAAGTTGAACATGTCGCCAACTTCGGGACGACTGCGCAGCGACCGCCTCTAGTTTATAGTTTGTTTTGTTCGAGTTTTAACGATGAAATATTGTTATGAGATTCTGAGTAAATGTGTTAATGAACTGGATTATTACTATAACATAATCTGTTAAATTGGACCCTTTCCGGTTTATACAGTAGTAACTATTTGGATCAGTAAGTGAGTAAGGTGAGTCGTTTCCTGGAGTAGGTATACCGAACACATACAACTTATACTAAAACTATAACATTTATTTAAATAACTACTTTCATCCTTTGAAAGCTCATGCTACGGTTACCTAGAAGAGTGGTGGCCGCCACATAGCGTCCGCCATTTACCGGCGAATGACGTCATTGAAACGTCATTTAATTTACGAAAGTAAGTTGGTGTGTTTTTCTAGAGAGCACGTTTTGGTACCGTGATGTCAAAACCCGCAGTCATGAACATAGTGCGCTAGTGGCGGCTACCACTCTTCTAGGAAACCGTGACTTGAAGAGTCCAAAACACTGATGACCATCCTCATCATTATGTCAGCGTAAAACATAGCCTCATAAACTCTTTTAATAAACATTCGCGCTCCCTATATCCGTGCTACTGAAACCTAATTCCGGTCCAAAGCAATCAACAACACTTCCCGACCGCACGACAATAAAAACTATGTATACATGAGCACAGCGAGCACAGCCCGCTCAGCCTCAATCAAATGCAACTGCAAACACGGCAGCACCACAGAGC
This sequence comes from Amphipoea oculea, assembly GCA_945859645.1. Taxonomy (NCBI): domain Eukaryota; kingdom Metazoa; phylum Arthropoda; class Insecta; order Lepidoptera; family Noctuidae; genus Amphipoea; species Amphipoea oculea. The sequence goes on along the minus strand of OX243883.1, from coordinate 475,966 downwards.
AGCTAGCATATAGATGACTCACTGCGAACAACGCGGTATAAAGCACACAGAGGCGCAGAATTAAAAGAAAACATTGTCAGAGCGCAGGCGTGTGCGCCAGTGAACAGCGGCTTACTGCTGTTCTGTTTCACTACTTCAGTATCGTCTTGTATTAAGTTAGTCCATCTTAGGGTGCTCCCACACAGCAGTTATATAACGTTATACAACATTGTGTAACACGATAACATTTTCAACGAGATATAGATATTATAAATGTTATCGTGTTACACAATGTTGTATAACGTTATATAACTGCTGTATGGGAGCACCCTTAGATTATTATCTATTCCCGGTTTTTTAAAGCCATACCAGATTCCTGTTCAGTAAATCTGCAGTCAAACTCTCTAAGCCCTTTTGATTGGTTTAGTTTAAAGACTGTCACATTCTCATTGCAAGAATATAGCTGATGCACAAATAGGTGTTGTCCTTGAACATCCATTAACTCAAACTCAAAGCATTTATTTCAATTAAACCAATTACAGGCACTTTTGAATTGTCAAGGGGTCGGTCAGTCAGAAAGATGAAGCTAGTTGCCTATTCCAAAGAGTAGGTACCTACGGAGAAGAACGGGCAAGAAACTCCATGGACACTCTTTTAAATCAAAACAGTAGGTATTTAAGTTTGAAAAGCTGATGTCAACTTAGAAGTGAATCTTCTGTTTATCGTTATTGCACGAAGGCACGCAGCCACTCTCGATATCGACAGCTGGCGTGGATCCAGCTGCCTATCAATATTAATATCGATCGGAAGTTATCCCGACCCCCTGACCCGCTCGCCGACGGATTTGACCCATCAGAATTAGACGTTACCAATGTCGGAAGATTCATGTAATGCTATTTGAGGTTATGTTGCGATGAAATTGGGTACTGTGGGGCTTTAGGGACGTATTAATAGGTTAATTGATTTCGGGCTTAAAAAAGGACATCTTGTAAAAACGGATTGAAAGGCTTCAGTCAGTCGAGTTGAAAGGGTCATTTTGTAAAACTGAATCGAAATCACTAAAGGTGTATAATACTAGTCTCTGTAACGAAAGCTCGGAAGGAGACCATACAAAGTTCTTTTTCACTTCTCATGCTCTAAAAGTCCGTCTTTATGTTGTGCTTAGGCGACATAAAATCGCTTTTTATGTTCTAGTGCATAAAGTAAATTTTTTTTCTAAGACTACAGTAATCAGGCCCAACAGCCACACGCACAATAAAACTTCGCAGTTAAAGTCGTGATTTATTTCATTTTCTTTAATTTATACCACTTCCGTGTTTTCTATCGTTAATTTAATAAAATCAGGTAAAATAGTTGTCATTTATTATTTAAAAAGGCAAAGAAACGTTTTCATTTTTTGGCAGTATGAAGTACCCAAGTCGAATGACAAATGTTGAAAATTAAAACAAAAACCTTTTAAAAAGTTTCGTGGCGGTATTATCTGTGGTGGCGGGAATTAGCTACGGATGCAACATTTTTGATTAATTATGTACTGTATACTTTATGCCTGTTTCATTTTCTCGCAATCGAAGTGAAAAGCAGAGTGTATAACTCAGGCATAAACGAGCCATTTTACCCCTCGACTTAACTATCCACCCTCGCCTGCGGCTCGGGTGGATATAAACGTCTCGGGGTAAAATAGCTTCTTTTATGCCTTAGTTGTACAATCTACTATTTTTCTTATCAATGGATACGATTTGCACAAAAAGGACAAGGCCCATAACAATACAAATAAATATTTTTGGGGTTGTAAGCTATGCACCTAAAATAAAACGTAAAACTCGTTGTATAAAAGGACTTGTGACCCACTATTGAGCAGACGAACATTTCGTTGAAGTAAAGTGAAGTTTGGCAAGAAGCCGAGACCGTCCTTAGAGGAAGGAAGAAATTACTCTTTTCATTAAAGTCTCTTATCTAAGACAGACACGCATCATCTTGTTTCGTCGACTTATCTAGGTCTTAACGAAATCTGGTACAGTTTAAAGGTTTATATTTTGTGTAATAATCATTAGCGTCTGTTTAACCATAAACTTGTGACGTATAAACGTCTTTTAACTTTAAGCAACATAACGCTATAAGAGTAAATAAATAATAACACAAATCACCCGACACTCTCATAAATAACACAAGCAGCCAATCAAACGCGGCGCTCCACTTCAGCGCCTGAGTGATGACGACACGGAACAAACCGTCGCCGTGACGTCATCGATCATAACGCAGGTGATTGGTCGGCCGTAATATACTTTGCCGGTTCTCTGCAGGTCGAAGGTGTCGAAGGTGGAATTCTACTTTATATTAAATACTAGCGATCCGCTCCTGCCTCGCACGATATTTTAAGGACTTGACAAAAGGTCGAGATGTCTTTATTATATAAAAGTTTAATATTAATACATAGGTCCACACCACAGCTGACTGCTGCTGTGCTGGATACCACTGCTGGGCAATTCTACTACAGTGGTATAAATATTTAGCCGGCTGTGATCCGGGTGATAGTACAATGTCCATAAGAGTACATTTGTTATTGTGAAACATGTTCAAATAACAGTAATGTATTTCGTTAAGCCATATTTATGAGTGGTGGTAATTTATGGCGCATCATTTTCAATAAACATAGCTTTTTGCGGTGGCAGGTGGTTCAGGATTATTGTACACACAACACAAACATTCATCATTATTCTAGCTGGCTTATCGGTACTTAGTGCTTCGTGCCCCAATATTAATTGAAAACCACACTTTATTGGCTTAAATATTTTTTTTTTGTTTATAATAATAACAATAGGTATGCATAGTGAACAAAATAAGCAAGACAATAGAATATTTTGTTAAAATATTATGTAGGTATGCGAAAATACTGCATGTGTGACCCATTTTTCTAAGATACTCTATGCCTATCAGATAATACAAAATCAAGAAACAATATTCCTAATAAGTCCTTTATTAATAAAAGCCTGCTCTCCGAATACATACGTGCCTCAGTTCATCCTCGCACGGGGATCTACCAGTATGTGGTGGGCATCATAAATGGTCACCCGGGTATTATACCGCGAGATGTGCAGTCGCATGCGCTGAATACTAATCAGCGACAAACATTCTACAACTGCCAATGGAAATGTGGGGCAAACCACTCTTTACCATATTGTGGTCAACCCTCTCCTTAAACAAGAATATTTTGCTTTTATTCTAAAGATTTACAAAAATAAAACTTCAATCTACATTTAAATATGTTTTTTTTAAGCTTTTTCCTAGTGTTCGTAGCGCGACTGTTGAGAGTAATCGAATCCAGGATGGATTCGATTCCCAGGTCGGGCAATGTGTGATTGGGTTTTTTCGTCAGAAATTACTCAGTAGCATCCCCCGGAGTCTGGATTTGTACCCAGTTGATGGTATTAGGCTCGCCCCCTATAATATACATGAGAATTAAACATAACCGCCAAAATGTGGGTGTCCCTACTATAGGTACAGCACTGCCTAACCCTGCGGAAAAAAACAGGCGATATGTTATACTGAACCTTTACACTACATCTGCTTAACGACAATTTAATAACGTAAACTGATATTTTTACATGGATCTGTGAGTGGAGACTAGGTATATCTTGCTTATTGTAGAGTAGAGCAGCTATCTAACTCTTAACACACAATTACACATCAAAAAATCCTACTACCTACATATTCACAGTATATTAGGTTTTGACAGATCATTTGATGACGATCATATTTCCCGCCAGTAGTGATACGTCAGAGTGAACAAAATACAAAATGGCGTCGTTATGAGAACATTTTGAAGTAATAGCACATGATACAGGCTTTGGAGCTTCCACGAAAATATTCCTGGATAATTTCAACGATTTACTTCAATGAAAATACCCGAATTTTCTACCAGTTATTAGGTAGATAGTCTGATAAATAAGGTACGTTGAAATAATTAACCTTCCCTCGTAGGTGTTAATGTTATTACCAAATTAAAGTACTTAATTGGTCATATGAATATTCAAGGTTTATCTGACAATCTGATAATGGGAGGCAATATCTCGCTTGGTATAACTCAGCCTCACAAGTTTGCCGAATTCGAGGAAGAGGCACCGGAGTCCTAAGGATGATGGCAGACAGATCAGTATCGACAGCTGTGAGAAGGCTCAACAGGCTGCACGTTACCTTATTCTTTGTATTTTTGTTTAATTTTAATTAATTCTCAATAATTTATTTCAATTCTTATACGATACTTAAATACATTAATTGACCTCCTCATGACTAACATTAGATTTAAGTAATGCTAACAAAATATGGACATTTAAATAGTCTTCATTAAACGAATTTTATTTATTTACTAGCTGCGCCCCGCGGTTTCACCCGCGTAAATGTCGATCCCGTGGGAATATCGGGATAAAAACTATCCTATGTCCTTTCCCGGGACTCAAACTATCTCTATACCAAATTTCATCGAAATCGGTCCAGCCGTTTTCATGTTATGTCGTGACAACGGAAAACGGGTTTCATTTTTATATATATAGATAAAGGTTGATGACAGCAGCCAGAAATCCTACCTACATACATTCTGACAGATGTAGTTCAAAACGACACTACCACTAACAAGATTCTTGTTACCAAACCCTGCTACACTAATCAAAGTAATATCTCCTTCTTGTTACAATATCAAGGCGCGTTTATTTCCCTAAAATACGAAGATTATCGTTAACAAAATCAATTACATGCGCCACGACACGGAGGGCTGAGGATTGAGGGCTCTCTAGGAAAGGGCGCATTAGGCAGAGCCGGGAGGCGCGCAGATGCCGACAATAGCTGCAAACGATCTCCTTTCTGTGATGTTATGAAGTTTATTCACGACTGGGATCTTATGGTGTGTGTCTTGTTGATATTTTGTCTGTTGAAGACAATTCCCTTCTCCAGAGCCGTCGCTGTCAGTGGAATCATGTTTCTGAGCTGAAAAAACTGCTGAAAAAACTCATTGAGCTGTTGCGAGTGGTTGAATTAATTAACAAAAACCGATATTTAAATGGCAATAGATATTCAGTCCAGTAAGCCTCACTGACTAAGATAAATGATTCTTCAGATTTATTTAGTAAATATACGCTTATATAATCTTGTGTTTTTCAAATCCGTGAATGATAAAATAAAGAAAGCGCTTCTATTAAAAGCCAAAAGAATCTCAATATGCTTACTTTAAAATCCTGTAAACAATCCAACATGAAACTATTTTCATTGAGTTGGAATTTGGAATGAAATGAAAATATTCACTGATGCATCGATTTCTGGCCACAAACACAGCTGTTTCTACCATCCAAACATCCACACATGTAGTGTATGTATGTATGTAACAACATACACGGTGTACGTGCCGTATATCATAGTTTTACGAGAATTTATTCCCGTCAGTGTGACGCTTGCTATAAAACGAGTCTGCTGTACAATTAGGTATTCGATGCAAATGTTTTATGCAAGTGAAATGATGGACGGCTTCGCTGGCTGGATCTACCTACCATCGATGTAAAACTGGAAAGAATTGGAGATTCTGACAAGATGACTTACGATTGAAGAGCATATTAGTTTGTGTTTATGAGCTTAGGATCGACTATGAATTACTACGCTTGGCAGGTCTGTAACGAGCTATCATAGAGATTTATATCTGCGATTAAAAACCCGATAGGTACAAGAGAGGCATTATGTAAATAGTTCAAGGAAGATGAAAAAGGACTGCGAGAGACAAAGACAGAATATCAAGGCGTGGCGTATATACCTATCTATGATGGTCATTTCAATAAGATTGCGAGAACATCACTAAGACTTAGCAGCTCTTAAAATTCTCACTACTATCAAACTGTTTCTATTGAAAATTATTATGAAAGATGATATAAAGTTTTTTTTCCAGGCAAAAAATTAAACTTCCATCATTAAAAAGTCGACAAAAGACACAATACAGTTGCCATTACGTCACGATTCCGTAGAATCATCAATAGAACAGCCATCAGCATCAGGTTCGTTCGTATTCCGCGCCTGTGAGCTGTATCGCGGCGCGGCAGCGCGGCGGCGCTCGGCCGTCATTACGACGCGTCGTATTATACTGCATCAGTGTTACAATGCAGTAGGGACAGAAGGACCACTGACTGAAATGAAATAAATGGCTATGTTGCATCTCTTTGGTCCAGGAACAAGATCTGTTGCTAATCGCGAGATTGTCGGAAAATTGAGCAAAGAAGACTATCTCATTATGAACTACTTCCACTACTGCAACCGCTTCTAGAATTGATGACAACAGAGATGTATAACGGTTATTTATGTCTCTAGGAGGCCCACATGTTTATTAGATACGGTATCCAACTCTAAGTGAACATGAGCTGATGATGAAGTTTTCTGCTCTGGTTATTCTGTACGCATCCACGATATGGCAACACCGAGCGTTTTTTAACAAACCGTGATATGACTAGAACACACCCTCCAATGTGTCATAAAAATGTCGGCAATTTTGGCGCCAAGACTTAAAACATCAGCGGATTTCATATTTTTAGTAAAATATTATACCAAATATTTGAAAAGTCGAACTATTTAGAAAGGGCTTTAATGTTCATCTTAGGATTTATAATATTTGAAGCAGTAATTACAATTATGCTTCGTAATCTAATCCTCATTGTATATACTATGTAGTCGCACCATTTCGTGCGCACACGTCACAATATTTAAAGATGAAATTCAAATTTTTTCATCCTAAAGAAAAACAAATGTTGTCTGTGGTCCAGTCGTTGGCGCGGTCTCCTGACATCTGTCAATCATTGTACTTTTTTGTGCCGCGCACTGATCACGTTTTCGTATATAAAAGTTCAGAAAAGTTTTAACAAGATGGGAAAACAGAAGAAAACGAGACGATGGAATGTAGGAGCTGACCGTACGCCTGCGAGAACTGGAAAATCGCTTGAAAAAGCAAAGCGGAGCCGTCATCGAAACTCAGTTGTCGGCAATTGAAATCAAAGACTATTGAAATCATGCTCCCTATTAAAGGGATGCCGTTATACGCACAGCAGTCTCTACAGTTTTCACTGTGAGGTCAACCATGAGAACGTAACTGTGCCGTATACTTACACAAGAACGATACCACATGAGCTACCACGCGATGCTAGCCGATGGTATATACGTTCAGTGTTCGGAGGATCTTTGGCCGACATAGGATGCCGTAATACACACAGCAGTCTCTAGTTTTCACTGTGAGGTCAACCATGAGAACGTAACTGTGCTGTATACTTACATAAGAACGACACCACATGAGCTATCACGCGATGGTAGCCGATGGTATATACGTTCAGTGTTCTGAGGATCTTTGGCCGTCTCTAAGTGTTCTCACGCGAGGTGAACCATGAGAACATTCAACTGTGCCATCAACTCCACACAGACTCACGAGAGGTTAGTCAATGTTCTATAATAATAATCCATTTATTTCAGGTTAAATCAAATAAAATCAGATATAAACCAGTCTATACGTCCAGTGTTAAAAACACATCCCTCCTGCATTCCTAGAGCTATCACGTGAGGTTAGCCATGGATTTAGATCTAAGCAGTCTGGGACCTAACTCTAATTAGTCTTCATAGATGAGTACGGAGCCCTCTTCCATGGAAGACTACAGTTGGACTGTGTGTTATGTGACCGAAGCCAACGCAGCCGGATTGGGAATACCCATACTCAATGCCGCTAATTATAATCTAATTCCAAAATACTTTATATTCTAGATGTTAATATACATACATAACACATAATCGGCCTATAATGTTCCCACTGCTGGGACACAGGCCTCCTCTCAGTGAGGGTGTTAATATACAATTTAACTTATATAAGCTATGTTAGTACTTCAATTCTACTAAAATACAGCCGAAAGGAGGCTGAGAGTGGAACGATATACATACCCAACGTGAAGTCCTAAGTTCAAGTATTGAAAATCTACTTGTGAGATGCTGGGGTACAGTTAGCTACTTTACCTGTAGAACTGCATGGCAGTCTGGCCACACGGTGGTCAATTATGATAATGGACTAAATGTGGAGATGAAGTTAAACATTTAAAAGAAGTATGAAACATTCATAATTTGTAGCCTATTGAACCCACCAAAATTTAAAAAGGAAGGGTGACAGCAGTAAATGGAAGTGGAATCAAATGGGACCACACAATCAGGGGGCAGCGAACTACAGTGGCCGCACTATTACATTCATTGGGAAAAGTTCATAACAGTCTAATAGCCTCCCAAGCGTTTGTATAGTGCGGATCAAATTGAAACATTAAGTTACTGAGCTAGACTGAGTGTAACATTAATTTATCATGAAAATTGCAATAATCTGAGATCCTTAATCCTACCTAGCCATGAGGAAATTCAAGAATTGATGTGAGTAAACACCAATATCAAAATACCTATTCTACACACCAATTCAGAATAGCTATCTATAAGCTTCAAGATAAATCCAATGCCAACAACCGTTGCCAGAACCAGCATCATCACTAGCTCAGGTACAGACTGGTAGATTGCAATATTTCTCTGAAGTATGGTATTACTACTAATCCAACCATACCTGAGTGGATCAAGGGTTATAAACTACCTTTTACTGAGTTTCCAATTCAAACCTCTGAATAACAACTTCGTTCAGAAAGAAAGCAATCTATCCCCATGGAATAATCTCTTACATTAGGTGCTATAGAAACATGTGCTCCTGTCAAATGAGTAATTTTATCTGGTATAATTGTACCAAAATCGCATGGTGCTTGGAGATACATATTAAATAAAAACTTAATATGTAGTATGTTACTAGGTATATAAGTTTTTTGCCTACAATATTACATTGATTTAAAAAATTCATATCAATTATCTATATGAAAATATGTCAGGAGATATCCCCAGTTTCTATTTCAAGATATGTTATAAGTTATAACAGTTTACATGCCTCGTATTTGGACTTAACACCGCTCCATATGTATTCACAAACATCATAAAGCCAGTTGTCTGTCACCGGAGGTCACTAGGGTTGCTTTTTGTCATACATCTTGACAATTATATTCTGTGCCCTGCCGATCCATATGCAGTGTTTAGAAAATATGTCTGATACTCAAACTGTGTTAAATATCTAGGATTTATTATTAAAACTGAAAAGAGTGCCCAGACAGTGCTGCCAATGTCTAGGATATTAGTTGGGTTCAGTCCAGTTTGCCATTTCACTTCCTCAGGAAAATATAGACTTTACCCTGTAGTCCATAAAGAATATTAAGTCTGAAATGAGATATAAATAATAGAGTGTGTCTAATTACTAGGTATTCTAGTAGCTGCATCTGTATGTGAATATGGTTAACTTTATACCAAACTAGGTTAAAAATCACTGATTTACAAATACAACAGAACTAGAAACAAATTAAAAATCATTTATTTGCAGAGATTGTTGGTTACCTTACATTTCAACAAACCACAATAGAATTAAACAATTTGATTTTGTTCTCGAAATATTGTCCCAAACTGACTGGGGTCTGGTATGTAATAATATCAACATCCACAGGCACTGGACAGTTAATGTTGAAAAGTTCCTTACCTTACCTTGAACTATTAGCAGCATTTATGGGGCTCAAAACATTTGCAAGCAAACTCAGTTACTGTGAGGACTTAGAAAAGATATCACAACGGCCATATCCTGTGTCAGTAAGATGGGTGGTACTCATTTTACTCATCTGAATAGCTTGGCTTAACAATCTTGGCAACGGTGCAAGGAATGACAAATACGGGTTTATGCATTTTATATTAGTTACAAAGAAAACAGTATGGGAAATTGAATCTAGGCTTCCTAACATAGAAATTAAATGGAAGTGATGTGATATAGCCTACAAGTCAATTGTTGCTAAAAAAAAAAAAAAAAATTGCAGCAACTTGTACAACTATGAAACCCTACATAGGGACCAACTTCTAAGTAAAGATATACCTATGCAAGCAGGGGGGGGGGGTGTGCTGTACTGGGCCAGCCCCCGATTGACCTGTTTACAATCAGGTCTAATACTAAATATCAACATATCCCTCCCTGATCCAAGTATGTTCTGTAGATCTATTCACTGTCAAATGGGATCTCGACACCCAATGCACAGGAGTCACTGTTTGCTGCCATATTATCAGGGACGCTTTCCTGATAGGAGAAAGACTGATCCCTCAATTAATATAGTGTTAGCTTTGCTCTAGATCAGTAGACTCTCTTCTGTTAGACACAAGACATTGACCCCTAGGCTCAGTCATGATAGTCATATAATTTTTACCACTAAGTTTAATGATGTATGATATCCTAATGGTATTGAGTGAGCTATATAATAATCAGCAAATTCTGTAGTTTTTGGCCGCCACATTGACACAAAAATGACAGAGCGACAAGGTTTCTCACGGATATATTTATATTAAGACCAAAGAATCCCAAATATGAAGTTAGTGGGACCCTAGTATCGTTTTGCATTATTTAACCGGCCAAGCACCGCGCGTCGCCTGTTGGCGACGAGACAATGGAAAATCAATTGTGTCTCATTAGCGGAGTTCGACAGATTAATTTATTTCCCAATCAAACCCTTGGTTTAGAATTTCTAACCAAACAATTAGTAACGATAATAGCTCTTGTAACTGCACACAAAATTCAAACCTGGTCACTCATTAGTACACTTCTTATAATGAGGACAATATTAACATAAAAATCCAGATATAATTAAAACCTGGTAGATCCGAACTCAACTTGATTCTACCATTTTTTAAAGATAATTTATCTTTCTGTACTGCCACAACCCCTAAATTGTCCTATCTAGACTTTACTAGGTAAGAGTATAAGACAAAATTGTAAATCATTAATTATAACTATAAGAAAGCCTTATGATGCAACCTCTACTGTAACCAATAATAGATGGATAAAACAAATTTCAAGTAAGAGTGGAATAGATATTACTATTTCTAAATTCACATATACAGACATGCCTCTACTTCAAAGGGCTCTGAAGAAGGTGTCATTATGCTGGTTGGACCACAAATTTCTCAACCCTTACTCGGTTTTATAAGAGACCTTTTTATTAGTGATTCTAATGCTTTTGCACCAGCTGTGTGCTCTATAGAGTGGTTGTACATAGAACTTATTACATGTCAATGTTAATTGTCTGATTATAAGAAATTGATGTGTGCCATATGGGATTATTAATTAAACTAGTTGATTCAAAACTGATTATATTTCCAGAATCTAATAGTAATTAGAGAATTATAAATTAAGTTAGGTAACTATTTACCTTAATGGTACACTGATTCTTAATAGAAATGCATTACAATTAGTAAGTACCTAACAAACATAGAATAGCATGTTAAGTTACAATGTTCAATTATTGAACAATGAGCATTTTATGTACCTATGATGACCAACACAACTTTATTCTTTGAACATCTACATAGTATATACAATGAGGATTAGATTACGAAGCATAATTATACAGATCGGACTAACTTACCTAGTGACGTCCGATCCTTAATTATGTGAAGTAATCTAATCCTCATTGTATCCCAACCCTTCCCAGATAATCATCCTATACTTTAGGTATATTGGATTGCCTTATTAAACCCCTTCTAGAAGTTGTGTTGTGCTGTATGCCGGGACTATACGATGCCCATGTAGGTCATCGTGAAGTCCCGTTCTTATGCTTTGAAAGAATGATTGACAGATGTCAGGAGACCGCGCCAACGACTGGACCACAGACAACATTTGTTTTTCTTTAGGATGAAAAAATTTGAATTTCATCTTTAAATATTGTGACGTGTGCGCACGAAATGGTGCGACTACATAGTATATACAATGAGGATTAGATTACTTCACATAATTAAGGATCGGACGTCACTAGGTAAGTTAGTCCGATCTGTATAATTTGTTCTTATTAACCGCGAGGTAGAATTAGGGCACATTAATATTGATATTAAATATTCAAAAGCGATTATTTTTGATCAATTATTATTCATCAAAGAGTAAGTCGTGAATAAAAAATAAAAGTGCATTCGTCATGTTATTAATTATAAACTCGTTGCTCGGCAATACAATATACAGCGGTATTTTGTGATGCCAGCGTTTTGAACATGTTTTTACAATTTACGTAATATTTTATAACATAAAGTATCGTAAAGGAAACAAGCTGAACGACTGACATAATATTTTTTTATTTATTTACACTTTTTATGCACAACCAGTCTACCCGGGTGCACCTGAATATCCGTATTTTACATGGAGCGACTGCCTATCTGCCCTCGAAAACCTAGTTACTGGGAAACACGATAGCCCTTGGCAAGACAAGTTGTCAGACTGTTGGGCTTCTGACTGCTCGTAACGACTGTCAAAGATCCACGAATGGCAGCCGAGACCAACGGCTTAAAACGTGCATTCTGAGGCTTTTCATGCACAATGGTGGTATATAATGTTAGCTTGCATCTGGTAACCCTACTTATTAAATCGACTAATATTCGTATGTCACTCATTCAATTATTCATTCATGTTGACATTCACTGTCATTCTCGATGGGAGACAACTGACAGCCGGCCTTCTTGTTCGAGACGAAAAGCAGTGAACACGTTCGAAGCTTCAGTATCAGCATAACAAGTCGTTGCAATTTCAAATCTAAATCTTAGCATGTAAGTACAGGATTTATTTGTTTCGGAGATATAGGTATGAGTGTTTTTACAGATATTGTGGAAAAGGAAATAAATATGTATGTGTTTAAATAATGTGTTTAGTTTTTTATTGCGAACCCTTTTCATTTCTGACTTGTATCTAACAATAATTAACGCTGGCTTAATGCCACATCGATCAAACACCAAACAAAACCACGTGCGGCTGTCAAACTAACAAAAATAAAACAATTGTATAAAAAGAAAACATTACATACTTGTATATCAGACTTTCCCCCAAAGGGGTCAATAATCCCCACATTAGTGACGTCACCATGTAAACAAACACACGTGCGACACGGACACGCCCACTACGTGTGTACTAGTGTTGTGACACACGTCTAGTGTTGTGACACATGTGTCTCGATGTGATTTATTGCACGTGTATTTTGTCAGTAGCAAGTAGTGTGGAGTTGTATCGTTGCCAAGTTGTGACGTGACTGGTGTTAAGTCAGGTGAGTGTGTTGGTGGAGGCACATACTGATAGTTGTCTTTTTGAATGTGTTTTGAGCAGCATCACACAGTTTTGCATTCACAATTTCGGTGATTTCATCAAAAAAACAAAACTGATCCCCAGTACTTGCAATATAAAATGCATGAAACCATTTGTACAAATTGAAATAAATAACTAACCGAGGATCTTGTTCCACATGACATTTTGTAATGTTACCACGAGCATAATACGTCTACGTATGTTTGAAACCGTAGGAATGCGTCCTTAATGAACTCCTTTTACGGAATTCAGTTCTAGTTCTTAGTAATATTTCTGTTCGAGATCCAGCTATTAGCGACATTATAAAGTAAAATTCCTGAACTCCTTTGAGACTACCAGCCCTGAAAGAATCTGAAATTTTTATGTTGTCGATTTTAATCAACATTTATTACTAAGATTCTCACTGAAGTGGAAGGAGATTGAAAGGAGATAGATCTTTAGTATTGAAAGAATCTAAATTAAAAGTCTACTCAAAGGTCTTGTACAAAATGATTTCATGTAGGTGTGTTAATGAAAAGTCATGGACAATGTAGAAGGCAGTAACACGCGATTTTATCGCTCTCTGCTACGGTAAATTCACTCATAGATTAAAAACAACACATAGTAAAATTAATTTTAGTATTGGAATCGTAAATCATGCAAGATTTACGATAATTGAAAATAAACCTTTACTGGAGTATATTCTTGAGACGGATCGCAAAGCACACGCTATTGCATACCGCGCAGCACAGCAGCACTCCGAACTGAACACTCGTATTATCCCTTATAAAACACGACATGTCCGATTCATACATATTTATTGAACCGGCCCCGCCTGGACTCTCTCCAAGAGGCCAGACGCACCGCTAGAGGTGGGAGATTATCGATAACCATATTTTTCTTTACCAGTTTAACTAATAACCAATGTCGAACATTAATTATTAGTTCAAAAATAACTGTTGAGGTGTATTTTATTTTACGACGAGTTGTTTTATTGCACAAAGTGAAAATGGCTAACATTCAACACCAGACATTTTACACATAAAACTAGTTTGATGGTGAATTGAGAGACTGAGAGTTTGTTAAAAATAAACGCTATCAAGATGTAGTTCTTCACCTGTGAATACCATTCGTTTTATGTGCTGTAAATTTTTGTAAAAATATCTAGTATTGATGTAGTGAAGCTCTAGTCTTGATTTACGTCAGTTTTATTATTTTGAAATTGTGTTTTTTTACCAGTCACACTCAAATTTCTTAGACATTAATTTATCTACTACACTATTCTTTTTTACAGAAAGGAACACTTGTACTCTGTAAGGATTCATACTAAAGTCTCGGCAAATAACGGTTTAAAATCTATCGATAACTGAAATCATAATAACATAGCTAAGCACAGCACTAGTCTAACTAGAGCTTGCGACAAGAATATCGAGTGGGCGCAGCAATTCTTCGTCTGGAGTCTGGACGTCACGAGTAGGTACTATCACTTCAGGACTAGCTTTTAAATCAAGATGGATTTATGGTATAGCTTCATATGGAAGGAAAAACTAGTTTTTGCAAAGAAGATGGTCAATAATTCGTATCTTTTAGTTTGTGGGTGGATGCGGTTTTGTTTCCAATTGTTGAAAATTCAAGGAAATTACATAGCATCCAATTTATTACCTATTTCGTTCCATTGCTAACAATGCAATGTTTCAGTTATTTAGAAGTTTTAAGAATAGCGACATTAGCTTCATTGGAGATAACTCAAAATATGTATGAATGTCTATTGAAAGAGCAAACATTTTCTATATAAAGTAACATAATAGTCCACTAAAGCACTCAGCGTTGTTAAGTGATGGCCTGAAATACAGGTTTGAATAAACCTACATCAGGCAGGTCGCTATTGTATTCATTAGGCCTCATATACACTAGATTTATTTTAGGCAAAGTTTAACATTTCCTTCATAATATTAATATGTAACTTTGTAATGATATAACTTCTATGTAATTTATATGTGAACTTATGAATAAAAATTATTCTTATTCGAGAATTGCTCCAGCGCAATTTGATAGCACGTTTTGGCAAGTTCGGTTGCCAACACAACGAGTCTTGCTTCACCGCTACACCAAAGCCAACTAGATTTGCATCGTATACGTCGACTAGTTTATAAATGTTTGTTCTGAATATAAAATAAGTTTTATAATGTAATCTCAAATTAAATTTGAAGAATATTAGGTTATTTGTAATCATAACTAATGCGGTGGAGTTGAATCTTGAGAGAGATTTGTATCCAGCAGTGGAGTGGTGAGGTATCATCTTCAGATTTTTAAAAACCTTTCACTACTGCTATATTTATGACGAAAGGTTTTTAGTAAACCTCGTTCGTGGAGGTTCTTTGAGCCAAGCAAAACTCAAAACTCGCAGCACAGTGCCAGTAGTACCTAAGCATAATTTTAATTTACTTTTAAATGAAAATACAAGAAACTTCGAAAAACAGGATAAGTTTAAATCTTCCTCAAAGAGTAAGTCCGACATTGCAAGGAATCAAAGTGTAACAGCTGCTTATCATTTCGCGCAAAACGAACTCGAGGAAATCCTGTTACTGAAGTAGAAATATCTCTTAGGTTCTCTTTGGCAACGAGCTAGGTCCATTGTAAATACATTACTGGGGCTGTATACAAGGCTTTTCCTTTAAAATACATTATGGGTATATTGATCTTGCAATTTATCGTATACTTATATTATCAAAACACGGAAAACATATAATATTTCTTGGATTACTTTCATGTCAAGCCATTTTTTTTTTAAGAAAATTGTTGTTTAGTTTAACAGATTGTATTTTCTGCTAAACTTCAAACAACTTTTTACGAGCACTTGTGCCTGCTAGCCTAGTAATACCAACGAAAGGGTAGGTATACTCAATATACCGTCCACTGAATCAAGGTGGGCTGTCCGATCGATACACAAGTAGTAGATACACGTAAGACAGTCTCTAAATAGGCTAAAGACTAAGTTAATTAACGACCGGCGCGCGGCGGAACCGCTAAGATATTGCCTCGATCTTACGCTGCGAGGCGACTCGCAAACGTGCACATTTGTCACTTGAACTACGTGTGTGTGCGTGACACTTGATGCTTGAGCTGTGTGTGTGTGTGTCAGGTCAGGTGGGGGTGTGTGAGTATATTATACTGTGGTGTGAGTGTGAGTAAACAATATTAATGTCAGGTTAGCGGGGTGTTTAGGCTGCAATTGGTATTTAATGTCTGTAATACACTACGGTAAGATCAGGATTACCGGAGCTTTAAACAAGAATCTTAAAGTAAATAGGTACATACGTATCTAAAGTGCTCCAGTACTCTCAGGTAATAACACTTTCCCTTACAAAGGACCGACTGCCTTAACAATGAGCAAGTTGAAATATTTGTTTAATTAAATTGGAAAAAGTTTTATTTGAGTCATAGTGCTACCTGGCTTCATTTGAAATTCAAAGAGACGAGGTTTTTTTGTAATGGACTATCTTAACTTGCGAAGCTTTGTTTTGAGACGTAATTATTATAGCGAGGAGACATCAGGAGAGTTTAGTTTATTTACTTTGGTAATATTCATCTGTTTGTGCCTTTTCCCAATTTATTTACGGGCCGGCGTCCAGTCTAACCGCATGCAGCTGAATTACAGTATTTTACATGGAGCGACTACCTATCTGACCTCCACAACACAGTTACTGGGTAACACGATACCCCTTGGTAAAACTGGTTGTCAAACATTCGTGCTTCTGACGACCCGTAACGACTTTCAAAGATACACGAATGACAGCCAGGACCAACGGCTTAACGTGCTTTCCGAGGCACGGAGGAGTCTCGGTATGTAAAGGTGGTTACCCATCCACGGACCGACCGCAGCAAGCGTAGCTTACCTGATCGATCAACCTGTGCGGCTGTCATTACTTAGCCACGAGCCCCTCTCACTTTGGTAATACTATTCATTATCTATTGTTTTATGTAAGAAGGTTAAATTTTGTCAGCAATCATTCATTTATGGCAATTTATCACAAATATTAACAACTAAGCGTACAATATCAGTCAACCGACAAGGCATCATTGTCTGTATAAATCATCATGCTGAAGTCTATTCCCGTCCGCGACCAACGTTTCATCGCATCTCACTAATATTAGTAATATCATCGACGGACAGACAGACAGGTTACGTGCATTAGTGTATTTGTTTATATATTAAGCTTATTCAGTAGTGTTGCTTGTTTTGCCGACGGAATAACTCATGATTTATCTATTGAAATGCGATTACGGATCTTACGACCACATTTTAATAGTTTCCTAAAGCATGTAGGAATGATATAAAAGAGAAGGGGATGAATGACAGCGTGACGGTGGACAGGGGAGGATGGGAGAAGAGAACGTGTTGCGCCGACCTCAAGTAACGTGGGCGTGGGTCAAAGGCAGGGAGATGATGACTCGCTTCACGATGTAATCGAAGGTTTTACTGTAACTAAAAATTAATATGAACTGAAAATCAAACCATTTATAGGCACTTTTGTATTGACAAAGAGTCAGTCAGTCAGAAAGATGAAGCTAGTTACCCATTCTAAAGCGTAGCAGGTTTCTAATAATATACTAATTAATATGTGCATGAGAGAGTATAAATTAATTAATTAATATTCAGTTACGAGTCCTGTGTTTTGAAAGTTACGATGGAAACGTGACTGCGGAACCTAGAATCGGATATTGAAACTCGAGTCAGACAAAGAATTAATAGATATTTCCTTTCGTGCATCGAAAATTCATAACTCAGTTCAATATTATTAAAGTAATGGCGATTAATTCGCCATCCTACCAAATATGTACCTATTTATCGTTATCCGTAAAACCTATGTACTCTTTAGAAACTATGTATGTACGATCTACACTCCTGTCTGCCTGTTTTGATGTGAAAATAAACCTTATAATAATATGAAATAAACTTGATATTTCTTTGTTTATTTATCCGGCAGTAACTCAACCGCTCCGTCAAATGTTTCCTTCGCCCATAGAGTTAGTAAATTGCATCGCTAGCTTTTCTTTGAGCTTGTCTCCGGAACTGTGTGAGTAGGTAAGTGTTCCGCTGTTTATGATGATAGAAAGCTATTCCTGAAGAGGAATGGGCAATTCTTCTTCGCGAATTGCTCTCTATGTCTCATGTTTTCCCGGTACCAAATGTATTTTTCGTTAACATTGTATAAATATTTATTTCTTGGTATAAAAGCATTTTATTGTACAGCAAAATTCATATATTTGCTTTAGAAATAACGGGTTTTTTTAAAGTATGTTAGAATTTATATTACAGGTTTTCAAGAGAAAAGTAACTAAAAAAAAACATACACATCTTATTGGATATACATTAAAAATAAACAAGTGCGAGTCGGACTCGCGCACCGAGGGTTCCGTATAAAAATTTAAGGTTTTCGGAATTTTTCCTTTATGTGTGCTATAAAACATTGCTTCATGCCAAATTTCAAGATTCTAGGTCGACTGGAAGTACCCTTTAGGTTTTGATTCCCTTGCGAGTAGTTGCGAGTTTGAAAATATGCGGCTTAAATTGCCGTTTCTTTTGATTGCGTTGACATAGAAGTTTCATTTTGTTACAGCTTCAAGGTATTATAAACCTGAGTATTTGATATTAATTTCAATTTAATACCTATACGCGTTCATGAGAAAAGAAGTAACTTTAAAATTTTCAAAAATATTTTTTATTATATGATGTAACTAAAAATTTACGGTTTTCGCAATTTTTCCTTTATCTGTACTATAAGACGTTACTTAGTACCAAATTTCAAGATTCTAAGTTCACGGGAAGTACCCTGTAGGTTTTGATTCCCGTGCGAGTTTCGAAAATTTGCAGAAATTTGCGGCATAAACGGCTGTATCTTTTGATTGCGTTGGCTTAGAAGTTTGATTTTTTCACAGCTTCAAGGGACAGTAGACCTGAGTAATTGATATAAATTTCAGCTTCATACCTCCACGCGTTCCTGAGAAAAAGGGTCTTGACAGACGGACGGACGGACAGACGGACAACAAAGTGATCCTATAAGGGTTCCGTTTTTTCCTTTTGAGGTACGGAACCCTAATAAACGTTATTTTAGAATTTAAAAGCTGGTCAAATTCGTTGATGATTCTAAAACTTACCTAATTGTGAAGAACTATGCGCGTACTATATTAAAAGCCATGAACTATATCAAACAGCCCTAATAGCACTTTCATAGTGCCATTGATCGAAGCTCCACTAATACTAGCTTACAACGCAACAGTAATTACACTAATTATTCAGTAATCGGTTGGATCACAGAGCAGGAACTACCCGCTAACTGTCGATGATATTACAGCGGGCTAATTTGATAAGCTTTAATTATGACATGAAATCGCTATGCTGTGGCCAATGGATTTAAGTAGTGTGTAATTTAAATGCTTCATTGGCGCAGTGTTTACAAGCTTGAATCGTGAAGTCAGAAATGTTTCACTGTATCAAAGTGAAAAGTTGTTTGTAATTCATTTAATCAATTAATCCAAGTAGCAGTGCAGCGTTGGACGTTTGGGATTGGTTAACAACAAGCTTGTGGTCAATCCTAATTAAAATGTTCATCTACGAAACCAGGATCTTTAATGTATACTCGAAAAAGTAAACCATTGTCTACTCCACCCAAAGCAAGTACCTAATATTCAGATTTAATCAAATGGACACACATGTCCTAAATCCCAACTCAAATATAAGAGATAAACCCGATAACACTTCGTCTCAAACTCATCAAACTTATGCAACAGTTCTCGTTCCATACAGAGCCGCCGACGAGAAGGGCTGCTCGCTGCGTGCTCGCGGAGCCACCGACGGGATTAGCATGCTCTCGTCGCGGTCTCAAAGGAAACTATTATTAAGTTTCTCGTCAAGATATAGGGATGGTGACGTCATTTGCATTCAGTAAATAAAACTGTCCATGCGAAATTGTGAGGTCTTGCATATTTAGTTTTTCATCAGACTTAAAAGGCTACCTTTTATTCATATATATTGTTGTGGCCTGCCTGTCTACCTAGGTGGGCCACATATCAGCATTTCACACGGAGTGTTTGCCATCAGAATCTGTCATCTGCAGCCCAATTAGAGGCAAATACCGAAAACGTACGTGACACTGGTTGTCGAATTTTTGGGCTTCCGAGTGGCAGTGACGAATGTCAATGGTACTCGAATGACAACCGAGATCCAAGAGGTACTTCGTAGGTGTATCGTATTTGCAAATGCAGAGAATAGGTATACATACGAGCCCTCTCCGAAAAAGTAATGAGGGGGTGAATAGGTATACCTACTTAAAGCATATTATAATATTGTGCTGCATTAAAATTCTATTTTTCAAATTAGGTTGTAGTCAAAACTCTTTGGGCCAAGATCTAAAAGTACAAAACCCTCATTTGCTCATTTGCCTTTTAAAAGCCCGTCTTTAACGTTACTTTCATTTCTTTATGAAATGAACATAGAATATAATTTTCCTTCCCTCGATGGTGTCCTTTCATCTCTAGTTGTGATAACATGGAGCAGCTCATAATGTAATTAGTTAATGAGGCCGGCTGTCTGATGTATTTACGAGCTCCTACACAACAGTCTAATTCTGATAGCATACATAATGAACAACATAGACATGCTTACCAGAAAAAAAAAAATTGACCTTGCCTATCTACTTGTAATCAATTCATATTGGCACCCGAACACAACATTATTAGTAGGCATGAGAAATGAAATGAAACTGTTTATCATATAAATAGGATATTGGAATGATTTTTACAACATATTTTTAGAAAGTGCTCGTTGGTGTCGACATTTCCTGTATGACTATCATTGAGAAGAAATGATGAGAACCCTTCAAATCTTGCTAATAGTGGGGGGGGGGGGTACGTCCATATGGGTCGGGTTTGATTTCGAACGTAATATCCGGCCCGACATCTTAGCCGTTGAGCTGTTGCGCTTAGAAGATATTCATTTAGACGCAAAATTATATCTTCTGTCTTATTACATTTTATGAATTTCAAAGGACCAATGTTGGTCCTTCCATCCTTTTGATGGAAAACATTTCGACTGCCTTATGTCCGCTAATATTAATAAAGCGCGCGTGGTAATTATTATTATTTTATAGCCAATTTACTTTCACAGGTAAACGGTAAACGCCACCAGGTTGATATTAGCTTAATTGCTTCTTAAAACGCCGACGGAGAGGATGATAAGGTAGCCTGTTTTAGCTTACCTTTACATTGCTAAATAGTTTCTAATATCCTTAAAGAAAACTGTATTTTCTTTAGTATCTTGAAAGTATTAAAATTTAATACAGCGAGTATTTCACGACGTGAGACTTGAATAATTTAGCGAAGCCTTAACGGCAGCCTCGTAAAGTCGCGAGTATATGTGAAACAATTAACTACAAGAGTCGTCGCGAGAACAAACAGGTAGCAACGCAACAAGTTCTTTACTTCACAAGTTAATTTTAATTATAAAAATACGTATAAAAGATACCCGACCAATTACTGTAAAAGATAAGAAAATGGTCTCTCGATACATAAAAAATTATTGTTCTATTAAAGGCAGTTCTAATCGTTTAAGAGCAATTAATAAAAGACATGTGATATCGACTGTTCGTCACCTGTTGGTTCCAGTTCCAGGGGACACGAACTACTAGGTCGAGCACAGAATAACGCTACAATAAAATTGAAAGCAGGACGGAGGATCACCCCTAACACATTTGCTTAAGTAATATATCCATCGGGGAGACTATACTACGTATTCTAATTAGAGAGACGATGAAGAGAGAAAATAATAGTAAAGTGTCGAGTACATTCAAATTAAGTCTAACATAAAACTGAAAAGCTTAATCACGCAGAAAGTGCCAACAAAAGGCGAATCCCAACTATTCACCTTGATCACAATGCTTCACTCATTATGCCATCTCACCGACACTAATTCGTTGTAAATTACACCTTATCACTATAACACTAGAATACATAATTAAAAAGCTGATATGTTTAATATAGGCCTCGGATTAGTATGACCGGCCGGTCGCGGCACATTATTTTCGGGGTATTTGTTTGGGCGGGCGGCGCGCGTGCGTTCGGTCCGGAGGGCGGGCGCCGACTGGCGAAGGGCGGCGCGGGTGTCCTGAGCTATATAGGTTAACGATCACGTTTCCTTAGCCGCGATAATACTCAGCTTGATTTGTGATTATGGACCGACTGAAGGTTAAGATCTGATGACCATGAGCTAAGGGGCAAGATCTGATGACCACGAGCTGAGGGGCAAGATCTGATGACCACGAGCTAAGGGGCAAGATCTGATGACCACGAGCTAAGGGGCAAGATCTGATGACCACGAGCTAAGGGGCAAGATCTGATGACCACGAGCTAAGGGGCAAGATCTGATGACCACGAGCTAAGGGGCAAGATCTGATGACCACGAGCTAAGGGGCAAGATCTGATGACCATGAGCTGAGGAGCAACAGTTGTGAGGAGGAGGCTCTTTGACGAAGTTTGTTGAGGCTTGCAGTGGTCAGTTCGGTCAATCAATAGGAATGGTCTTTTGAGGCACACACTTTTATAATATCTCCGAAATCTAAAATCCACTACGAGTTTCTAAAATCTCGTTAACATACGGAAGCATCCGTAAGAGAATTTTTGGCAAGAACCTAATTGTATATTCATTAATGAATTCCATGAGATCAGTTTTATATAACGTGCTGAATGTTAAACGCAAGTATGCACACGTCTACCTTGCATTCTCTACTTCAGCAATATTTTCCAAGCTTGGAAGGAAAATTCCAATAACTACAAGGAAGCAGTAAACAAATATATCGACGGTTGGCAGTATTGCGTCGCCGTGCAATTTACAAGTCAATTGAATTTGTCAGTGCAATGTGGAAGTGGTGAGGAAACAACCAATAATGGACGAACACTGCTTTATTCATATCTGTAGCTCATTGTTGCGTTCAAGGAAATACTAGTGGGATTTAATTTATTGCTCGTTTACCCCATAAACATAGGTTTCACGGAGTTTGCGTTACAAGAGTCCCCATGAGAGATGAGACTTGGTCAGCGGGATTGTCCGAAAGGGTTACCGCTACCCCGGGACATAAAGGGCTAAGTAAGGAACACGGATGGGTTTTAGTTAGTAAGAGTCTGACACTCCCTTCCGCTCCACCCAGAGCGGGAGGAATCATTTGATGATTTGCCATCCACAAAAAAAAAGGGATGAGACTTGAGGTCGTCAGGCGCTCCCTGGGTCAAACTCAAAGCATTAATTTCAGTTTAACTAATTACACGTACTTTTGAATTGTCAAGAAGTCGGTCGATAGGAAAGATGAAGCTAGTTGCCCGTTCCAAAGCGTAGTAGGTTCCTACGGCGAAGAGCAAGAAACTCCACATACACTCTTTCAAATCAAGGGTAGTTATTTGCGCGACTGACCTTGCTGACTAGATAATCTTTGTATCATAACCTGAATAGTTCTCGTATTCAAAGGCCTATGAGTGCTCCGCTTAGGATTAGTTTGATTACGAAATTATTCTGACGATACAAACTTGGCACAATACAACTCAGCCCGGAGGCTCGATTTGTGCCCGGTTGATGGCAATAGGTTCGTCCCCTATTACATAGGACTTAAACATAACTGGCGAAATATTGGCGGACAAGAGTACACCTCTGCCTAACCCTACGGGGATTTTAGTCGTGATGTTATGTATGAACGGTCACAATTAGACTCTAACACTATCATGAACGTCTCTAGCGAACATTTAGAATTGAGTCATTACCTAACAACCTACCTAGTTACTATAATAACAGCCTACTTACTATAAAACAATTCTATTTCTATGCTTTCGAACATTCCCCGGCTACTTCGAGGTCCACCCGCAGGTAAAGACGGTCCTGTTTGCCAACTTCGCGCAAGTATTTACCGACGGCTAGAAGGCTGTGGGCTTGCGGCTCCACTCGCTCCTACAACGGTACGCTTTCAAATGAAGTGGAAAATCTCCAACACATACCATTTGCGAAATTAATTGATGTTATTTGAAGTAGTTTTAGTTCTATGTGGTAAATAGCCTCGTCTACCATTAAATTACGCTTTCGTGCCGAGAGGGTGAGTGCAAAGTCCAGCATGGCTGATGGCATGTTTGTTACATACTTCATAAGCATTGAGTTATAATGTACTACGTAGTACATTATAACTCAATGTTGAGTTATAATGTACTACGTAGTACATTATAACTCAATGTTCATAAGCCACTTTATGATTACTACACATTTGCGATGTTTTGGTTTTTCTAAGTTTCCTGTTCTAGGTAAAGTCAGGGAAATGAACGGCTAAGCATATTGACACCCTCCCTCAATTTGTCATGTTATAGCCATTTCGTACAACTGTCATAGAATGAGAGAAACTTAAATTATTCGTATATTCAAGTTTCTTAACTATTTCTATCCCAGACTTAACATATATGGAACTTTGCGAGCGAGAACCAACCTACTGGCGAGAACTCCTCTCACTAGAGCCATGCGTATGGTGAACGAGGTTCGCGAGAGGGTTGATGTGTTGTGGTGCAACTTGAGTGAATTCGCAAAACTTACATTATATATAATATGTTATTTAGGTGTAGGTTAAGATTTAGGATATAGTAT
The DNA here is from genome assembly GCA_945859645.1 of Amphipoea oculea. Lineage (NCBI taxonomy): Eukaryota > Metazoa > Arthropoda > Insecta > Lepidoptera > Noctuidae > Amphipoea > Amphipoea oculea. The sequence continues at coordinate 451,118 of OX243883.1, read as the reverse complement.
GTAATTTTATAGGATGTAGATTAAGGACTTAGCATGTAAGGCCACTCTATCGTTTTGGGTCGCTGATCTGTAATTAAATAAATAAATGTATGTCACAGTTTATTTCGGGAGACTTCAGCTCATGCTCATTAAATAACAACACTGAGCAATCAGTTTATCACAACATCAATCTGAATATGACAACCAGAATAGAAATAAACCACCCTCACCCCCCCCCTCATCTCTTCACCACCCTTGGTTGACTGGTAGAGAATGCCTAAGGCACTATGTCCGCCTTTGTACCTTTTTGTGCGAAAAGTTTAAATAAAAATATTGAAATAAATATAATAGCTACTAGCTCAGGTCGCTATCATTTGAAATAATTCCGCCCAGACGAACACAACACGCTATTAAACATAGCTCCACACGTAGAGCACACGTAGAGCTATGTAGAACAGAGTAGAGCCTAATTAGCAATGCTAAACGATAACAGTAATGCAATCGAGTAGTGTAGAGCAAACATATCGGTTGATGATCTCTACTTTATTGAATTAGGGCAGATCATGTTTGATGTGTTGAGTTTCATGTAAATTGGTTATTTAGCTAAATTAGGATGACAGTGATTATCAGATCGTGTGCAGTCGATGTATTGGTAGCTCCATGTTTAGTAGTGGACGTTCATGACCTACCTATACCATATGCAAACGATAATATTGTACGACAATAACAGAAGATACTGGCAATACTAATGCACAGGAGTATTTTTAAACTATAAAATAGGTAACTAATTTTTTTAAACAATCTAAATAGTAGTGCGTGGCCGACTATGGGGTTTGCCGATCAGTCGACTAGCTGAAGTGACTAATTGCATATTGTGCATTTTATTGAATTTTTATTTATGGATTGGAAAGTTCATTTTAGTTAGATATACGAAGTCTAATTTACTGTCGTATTGACATGTCTAGCCTGAATACTATGATATGATGATACAATTTTGCGATAGTTGATTTGTTTGCTAGCCATAGTGCATGGTATGGCACCCTGCCTGGAATATCTCCATACATGGGAGCACAACTTCATCAGCATGCCCGATATTGTTTTCATATAATGAACAGCATGATGTCCGTGTGTGTGTGTGTGTGTGTGTGTGTGTGTGTGTGTCATGTGTGTGAAGCAGCCACATAATATTATATTATGTTATGTGGCTGCTTGTGCGTTGACTCCTTGTTGTTGTATCATGTTGATATAATACATATGTATAACTAGCAAAATATTGCGGTACTACTCGTTACTGGCAACCCCTTCGTCAATAGAATGAAACTGTTTTACCTAAATGAAAACCCAGTCTAAGTTGTAGTGAATTAGTTCAAACAACCAATGTATACTGAATGAAGTGCTTCGGAATTTCAATCTTCAACTTAACAATAAAAGCTTGGATAGTTTTAATTGAATGAAGAACAGTATAAACTAAATGCTTCTGTTTTTTAAGAGTGTCAAAGCATGTTGAAATGAGTAGTAAATTACTTTCTTCATATATGTTTTTCACGCGTATGTTTGTATGTGGGATTCTTTGTACCCTCAAAGCATCTCAGCGGATGGATGGATTTTAGTACATATGTAGACACCGTATGACCTAGACGAGTCGCCACTCGTCTAGGTCGTGCGGTGGATACAGGCTAGATTTTGTTTTTATAAAATCAAAATGGCGGATTTTAGGCGTTAGTGAGTAGTCTTGTATACCTAATCCTATCTCACACGAGCTATAAAATATTAGTCCTTTCCCCACAACCGCACAGGGCGCTATCATAATATGGTTATGATTTAGAATAAGACATAAAGGGCTATATTCACGGCACGTATGTATGTTCAAAGGTTCGATTGTATTACGGCAAACTTGCCAGACGTCGTTAAGGCCGGAGCCTGAAATAAATCACGATACGTCTGAACTTTCCCCTCGAAGCCTTAATGTCTTCAGAGATACACGCCGCTAAATATGGAACCGGTGTGTTTGGTAGCTACTGGAAAATACTGAGAGCAGCTGGGAAGACTTCGAATTGGATGAACTGTCTCTAGTTGTGTTGTTTGAACCAGATGATATTGAAAAGCAGAGGCAGAGTTGTGACGTCATTTTGAAATAGTGATTTGCGGCAATGTACCGAATGCTCCTGCGACAGTGTTCAGTCTAATAAATTCTATTTAATTTCTTTAATACGAGATGATTGATGGTTTATAGTTTTATTGTCCACAGCCATAAACTAAGCTGTAAGCGTTCCATGTTGATGTATAAACATTACATTTATTTTTCTAGCAGTTACTGCCGCCATGTCGACACTAACAGGCACACGCTTCCCAGAATTTAAAATAGCGAGTCTAATGGAATTTTCTTGGAAATATTATCATCTTTGCAACCTACATACAGGGAAATTTTATTATCTCAGAGGCAAGATAATACACTGAAAGGCATTTGCCGCGTGATAATCGCTAGAAAAGGAAAATTGTTAGTAAAAACAAGATGAAAAAAAGCTATGGAAACCTTTACGCTGACACTTGCACAGATAACAAATCAAGCACTGCACTGTTACTACCCAACGGCGAATATGAGCGACTAAAAAATACTGCTGTACGTCTCACTTTTAAATATATCGTTAACTCTTCTAGAAAACTTTCCGTCTATGATATTTCTTTATGGCTTTCCTTTTTCTACTATTTATAGAACAAAACAAGACGTAAATACTGCGTATGCCAACTCACTAGACAAGCAAACCATCACAAAGAATAAAAGGTAGAAACCGCACAGTTAATGGAACGCTAGTTGTGACCGCTGCCGCCACGCAGCCACGCCGCAGCCGCCCCGCAGCCGCCCCGCAGCCGCGCGCCTCAGTTAATATTTACCGGCGGACCGCGCCTCAAAGGACCAGTGATGTGCGGCGCGTGTTAATGTGCGCTCGATGGTTCTATAATTGCGTAGATTGTTTTTTGAATTAAAGTGCAATGAAATAATGTTGAAATAATTTCCCAAATGAAGCATTTATAATTACTGTAGTGCGCATGCATGGTTTACATTCAAATTAAAATACAAGTGAACGAAGAAGTGTTTTGGTGTATTTAGTAGCTGCCATTTTAATTTATGTGTATTTATTATAACAAAACTACACCACTTAATGTTTATTACATTTGACACTAACTTAAAACTCATCGACACATTTACACCACTACAAGATAGCTAACTCGCGCAGACGTCTACGACCCCCGCTGTGTTGCTCTACGACCCTCCGTAGCGCGTAGCGCGTAGCCTCGTAGCCCCACCCTCTACGCAGCGCTACGAACTCCAGCAAAGATCGTAATTTGTAAGAGAATATTCTAAAGACTATAAATTTGCGGAAAATTAGATTTCAACGTTACAATTATGTGCACAGATATTTGCACAACTTTGTTACAGAACTGAAAGATTCATTTGAACCACAAATTGGTTTGTAGAGCGGAGGGAAGCAAACAGACGCCTTTAAGGCTTATGATTGGCAAGGAGTTGTATTGTTTGGAGGCAACGGCTTCGCTCCGAGGCATGTCGCCGAGCTAAACATTGAAATACGAGATGTTTCAGCAGCTCGGTTATATTAATGCTTTAATATTGTATTCATGAAATGAGGCTGTTACAATCGGCTTAGTTTAAGCGTGTGCATTTAGTATCACTTTAAATATTTACAGAACTTTGAAGCTACATCTTGCTACGGATACACATATTCATACATTACCCATGCAATACTTTTAGGTATAAATATATTGCTCTTCGTCTGAAAGAACAATGTCTAAAGTTGGAAAAAAGAATTTAACTCAAATATTCTGCGTAACTTTTAGAGTAGAAAGTGCCTCCCGGGGGAAACACGCATGAAACACAAGCACTCACAGAATATACAGGGAATACGTGGATATCATATATTACAGACCAAATAACGGGTTCTTAGTAAAGTCAAACTTGAGTTGTAATAGATTTATTAGAAGTAGGCGGACTCGTTGTCTAGATGCCACAAACACACTGCGAGACTTAGCGTACACGATTCGATCTACGGGTCTAGTCAAGTCAAGTTATTTGGGGTGTTATCTTTTAAGCAATTTTCGCTGGAGTAGATCGAATAATCGATTTTTCCGACCCGTATGAAACATACGCGCTTTGACGAGGAGTTGCGGACACCAGCCCGAATTACTTATTACCTAAGCAAGTTTCAGAAGCAGCCTGGAGTCTAGATTGGTTGGATTGCTCATGAAAAGTATAACATAACTAGTAAAATCATACATCTCTGACTTCTGCTTAGGTGAAGACCGACGACGTCAAAAAATTGAAATAATCCCCCACGGGAAGGCCATACAACGGACGGTTTCCAGTCACTGGGTAGATCTTAGAAGGTAACCTGACACGATAGTGCACGGTCTCAACTTGTCTCGAGATCTCCTCAAGAGCGCTTGATGTAGGGCTCCGTTCGAGTTCGAACCAGTCAAGCAGTACCATAATGATGACAGAAAAGTCTCCCTTTTACCGCAGCAAGTTTATATGCAGTTATTTTTCTCTTTTTCTTTCACGCGTTAGAAATCATATTACATAAATATTACAACGTTCAAAATGATTATTTTTTTTAGGTCATTAACCACCATTCCATAAAATGTGTTCAATATCATTGCAACTGCATATTTTTATCAATAACAATAAAATAAAATTGAAAAGTCGTTAGCGGGCGCACTATCAGCCGGTCACGGCACTCACGGCACGCCTAACGACTGCGACTCGTGTGGCGCATAAATTAAATGTTGCCATACTTGCCAGTACTGCCATACTAGCCAGCCACGCCAGTGTTGCCAGCATTATAAACGACGCACCGGTTCGCGCCATCAAGAATGCACGTCTTACCACAACGCAATCAATTATTAACCTTAACACCTAGCGTTTAAAATTCAATTTCTATTACACCTCCCTCAAGATGCTATCTTTAGAATCTTTCATTAGAAAATCAACTCTAACTTCAAAAATTAAGGTTTATTATTGAGTGTATGTGGAGGCTTATAATCAACAGCTGAGAGGAAGGGAGTGAATCAATTTATCCGGGGAAGAGGGAATTATGAATGCTTGGGGGATTTCGTTAGTAAGATTCATTTTGTAAGAGTTGCTTCAAGACAGGCGCAGCTCACAGAACTTCTGCTTGTACGAGTATGTTCACTTATGAGCACTTACGTCCTTGATAGTCCAATTCCGCGTATCTAACGTTTTAAATACTGCGTATGTACACTACCGCTAGTTTTACATGAGGGTCAAAAAGCTAAGTTTCTAAAAAACTAATATTCCAAATTTTGAACGAACTTGAATATAGGACCGTTACGTTCTCTTTAATTCAAAATTCGCCCTATTAGTTTTTTTAGAAACTTAGTTTTTGACCCTCATGTAAAACTAGCGAAAGTGTACATACGCGATATTTAACAACGTTAGTTACGCGGAATTGGACTATCAACGACGCTTAGCATTGGGGTAGATGTTTTAGTTCATGTTGTGTCATGGACTTGAGCAATGATGGAATGAGACCTTCTCATCTGTCTTCTTGCATGCTCTTGTACTCGTATGTATATACCATGTTTATACAAAAAAATAAATCTTATCTTAAGTTATGCATGTGCAAACGTTAAATCATTGTTTTAATTATTAATTATACGTACTATTTATTCAATTATAAAAACTTAAAAAAAAAGTTCATTCTAATCAGTGTGGTTGTTGCCTCAAAAGACTATTTCAGACACTAATATACTCTTACATGCTTGCATGGTCCTCACACAATCTGACCGAGATAATGTGTGGAGTTTAGAAGTGGCTGTGACGTCAGAGTTTGTTTCGACCTCTCTTCTCAGAGTAGTCGGACAGGAATCACAGACTTCGTCTAGTTATTAAAATATTATAAATGTGTAAAAGTGTTTGTATAATCCTACTTCACAAACAAAAATCATTTACTTACCATTTCTATTTTATTTTCCCAATATTGTTACATCGTACCGGTCTACAAAGCGGCGCCCCTCCGAAGCGTGGATGTAACACAAGGGTCGTAATGAGGTTACAGTTGCGGTCTGTTGTACGCGATCTCAAATTAAATTGTTTGTTCACTATTCATGTTTATTGGGAAATAAAACCTTGGCATCAGCTGATCTTACCAAGACAGTATCTTATTCAATAATGCTTTCACACAAAAATCCAGCTTCTTCTGTAGTCAGCATATCCATCATAATATTACCTTATCTATCATAATATTGAACCGGCTATCATAACACCAAACCACCTCTAAACCGTACTTCAAAGTTCAGACTTTCCCTGGGTATGCAAACAAGAGTTATAAAAAGAAAATCTTCAAAAATGGTCGCTAATTGGTTTAATTATAGCCGAAAGTCACTTTCGAGTCGCTCACGGGTCTAGGGCTTGCCTAAACTTGATTATACTTGAGCACACTCTTCCTCACATAAAGCGTGTCCCTCCGGCGAGGGTCGACGGAGAGTGCGTAACCTGATTAAGGGTCAGCTTTACTTTACGCGATCATTGGACGGTTTCTTTTTGTGTTGGCAAGTTTTTGGATGAGGGAAAAGGTTTGCGTTATCATATTACGAGTATTATCATTTCATATTACGGAGTTTTGTTGCATGTAGGTAAATTTTGGATTTATAAGTTAACTTTTTGTTAGAGAGCAGATAATACTAGAACCTAAAAATTTAAAACACAAACGATCTTATAGCCTTCTTCCTCTCACCTACGTTTCTGCCACGACAGGGGTGGACCCTGTGATCATGTCTTTGTAAAACCTACCACTAAACTTCACATTGTGGTATGCAATAAATATAAGTGTTGAGCAGAACACTCCTGAAACTCATTCCACATTCTAAATATCAATTATTTTTTCCACATCACAACGTGGAACGCCTCTCGTAATTAATTTAATAAGTGTGAAGTGTTCGCGTTAATGAAGCGCCGCCCTAACACTCACAAGGGCCGCTAGTTAAGTTTGAAGAGGGCGAGACGGACAGTTTTCATACCTATTTATATTTAGGTTAAGACGAGGACGTCTGTAGTTCTGTCACCCAGTGCATAAGTACGGGAGAGCACGAAGGTCCAGTTTATACAAACAAACACATGAAGGGAGACATAATTAAGATGGAGGGTGTGGACTATTCGATAGAATTGCGTTCGCAATTTAGGTTCAAATCGTAAACAAATTTCAATACCAGTTTTTAGAAGAAAACTTTAATATCTACAAATAAAGTTCAGTTTTCGCTACAGCTTCAACATTTTTATAACTTTTTCCAATAAAGAAATTCTAATACTAACTACATTTACCCACTCTTTGACTGTGGACATAAATGGATTACATGAACAGCCGAAAATGCTATCACAGTAACGATACCAGTAGCAACGTCACTAGTATGACTCGAGACATGTTAATGCAAACAAACTTGTGACAACTTGCACTCTGTTGTGTTCTTGTCTGCAAGTTGTTCTTCTGCACTTGGTAGCTGTGCAGTCGCGTCGTAATTACCGCCTGACTCGGGCGTTTAGCTCGCTGCGAGATTGTGCGCAAGTTTCAGCAAATTATGTTACGACTTGTTCTGTTTTACACTCGCAAATATGTTTGCGTCTTACTAAATTTGCTGAGAGAGTAGACAGGATTGATATTTTAGTAGTATTGTTTAATTAAGTAGCATAATTTTTGAGTGTTGAAAGAAAAAGCTTGAATGAATCTACATATTTCCTGCGAAGACGTTTAGCAAACATTTCATTCTACTCTGAGACGTATCATCTCCCCAGCCTTTCCCAGCATATACACATGTGGGGGTCGGCTTCCCGTCTTATCGGATTCTGCTTAATACCAGTATTCTACACGGAGCGACTGCCTATCTGACCTCCACAACCCAGTAGTAACTGAAAACCAATCGTACCATGGGGTATCGTGTCAGTAACACGACTACCACACACTACCCTTAACGACTGTCAATAACACTAACAACTTTGAGAGTGTGTGAATATATTGCCTCATTAACACAATATAAACATCGCAGCACATAAAACTTAAGTGAATGAATGTAAACATCACATCGCAATAAACGCGTCGAATCGTCGCCATTGATCACGACACGTCGAGTCGACGCGCGTTAACTGCCGCTAACCGTTTGTTAAACAGATAACTGGTTTTGTGTAATGTACTTCGACTGAAAGAACTGGAGGTACCTGTGTGACGTTTAATCTCTTACTGCTTCGAGTCACGGATGAGCTCGCGTGTTTTAAAAATTTAAAGTAAAAGGATTATAATGATTTATTTTTAAGTTTGTATTAGTAAGTCTTGACACGCGGTTTACAAAGAGTAAACAGACTTTGTTCTATTTATACCGATTTTTAAATTCATAGTGCCCCGGAATAAACGGTTCAAATAACCTATGTTAAGCTAAGCTGACAAGAATTTGATTAAAAATTGACTAAGCTTCAAGTTTATGTTTAACAATATCAGATACTGTATCTAACACGTAAGTTGAACATAACACATCAAATTAAATTGTTTCTTGTTCAGTCCTCCACGAGCGCACAATATCAATAGAAAACAATAACACTACGTTATTATTGAACGGCTGATATAAAAGTAATGGCTGGCTCGCGCCCTGTCGGAGCTTTCCAATCAGCTCCGGCCGATGTTAAGCCACTCCGGCCAGGGAGGACCGATGTACGGCCACTCAGACGGTGGCACTCCTCCGCACTATTACAAACGATTTCAATCGTTTTAATTATCTAGAGGGTTTGACGTAATGTATCTTGCAGGCGACATTCTATTCTAGGTAGACACTGCTTCAATACTATATTTGTCATATTTTCAAAACATCGACAAATCAATTCCGCAGGTAAACATGTAATATAATAACTTTTAAACAACTAAAAGATCCACTGATAAATGTGTAGAATTTTGTTGTTTAGAAGTGATTATAAAAATTCTATTATTTTAGATTTTAATTATAAAAAAAAATAGACAAATTTTTAAACAAAAAGTTCTAATAATTCACTTATAAACAACAAAACAATTTGCACGTTACATAATTCCCTAAAGTTGTATTCGGCTACAAATCTGGTCACAACGTATTGCGTTGTTTTAATTATTTTTTCGCGCCTATAAGGACATCCGCACTATCCTGCAGTCTCCCTAACACCTGTAAGCATATATCTAGTCCTACCTTTGCCGTGCAGCTGCTGCCGGTTCTCGGTGCCCTTCAAACTCTCTGCGGTGTGCAGCAGCTCGTCCAGCTGCGGTTTCTTCTGTTCCAGCTCACGGAGTACACCCTGGAAGAGAGGAGAGGGAGATGAGAAATGTGGAGTTAGTTGGTAAAGAGAAGTAGACAATTTAAAGTCATAGAAAAATATAAAATATGTGTTTATTTGGCACATGTCACAAGTATACACAATATAAGTATGTATTGTCTGACACCGTCGTTTTGTACAACTGTTCAAATATGCTTCATGAAAATTCTCATTTTGCTAATATCGGTAACCTACTAGTAATCTATAAACAATACTGACCTGCAATAAGCAATCGAGTGAGAACATGGAAACCCTTTCGAAACGCGACCATCAAATAAATACTTGAAGCAGATCTATGACGATGAGAGTTACATGCTTATACAACTACTTAGCTTGTTTTAAATAACGTCCAGTATTTCTTATTCCACTCCTACTTTTTCTTGTTTCCTCAGTGGAGCGCAGATCTGCGAACTCCTCAACAATATGCATAACAAGAAAAATGTGAGTTTACGTGTCTGTGTGTGTGTGAGCTTACTGCTATGGACTTAGACTTTTAACAAGTTCGGTAATTAATTAACAAACGCTCTAACTGTTATTTATGCTAATTAATTAAACATTCGAAATATTTTTCAGAAGTTCCTCAAAATATTTATAAACTCTGCTTTTAAATAGACCCTTTTTTAATAATATTTTTGAAAAAAAAGCATGAAATGAGAAATGTTGTAAATAATGAAGCTTTTATGGTACTTATTGCATCAACTAATATTAAACGACATAATTATGGAGCTAGAGCTGAAGAATCCCCTTTGAACTTAAAAGTTTGCCACATTAATCGTGCCTAATCCTATCTCATAGCCATATTTATAAGCACATTCAAATAATTGTAACAAATTGCAATTAGCTACAAATTAATGAAGTGTTGTCCCATCACCGCGCACGGTGCACACTGCACAACTGTGCACTGTGCCGAAGCGCGTGATTCTGACCGCAGCCGTTATTAACACGCCACAACGATGCACTGTGTGTGCGTACCTAGGTATACACACGAGGGGCGTTCAATGTATTCTCGGTATCGACATGAAAAAAGACGTAAATTCAATAAAAATCATTTTTATTTTTCAATGTAATCTCCCACTACCCCAATGCATTTATTATATCTCGAAATTAACTTTTCCATACTTAACCTGTAAAAAATAACTTTCCTCTTTCTCCGAAAAGTACGCATTTATTGCCGCCTTGAGCTCTTCATCGTTGGAAACCGTTTCTCACGAAGGTCTTTTCCAAATTATAATTTTAGAATTAGAACAAATAATAATCACTCAGGGCTAGGATCGGGCTATAGGGTGGGTAGTTAATTTCTTCGAAACCACAATCTCGCACAGCAGCCTTGGAAACACGCGCCGTGTGGACCGGGGCGTTGTCATGAAGAAGCAAAACGCCGGTAGTCACTTTACCCTGTCTTTTTTGGTGGGTGGCTTCTTATCTCTGCTATGGCTGTTTTGTGTTTTTGTATTGTGTTTGATCTTCATTCAGACATCCTCCAGTATAAGCTTCTCAACTTTTTTCACGATTTCTTCCGTAGAGGCAGTAACCGGGCCACCCGAGCGAGTGTCGTCTTCAACACTCTCTCTGCCCCATTTTAAATTCACTTGTTCACTTTTGAACCGTAGATAATGAAGTTGCAAAATCTTGGTAAGCAGCCACCGTCTCTTCGTAAATAGTTTTTTGATTTTTTCCTTGTTTGGTAAGTAATTTAATAACAACACGCTGCCCGTTTTTCTTCAACATTGTCGCGTTAGTTATTCCAGTGGTCGTTGACTAAGGATAACTAGCAAACTAATGCATAAGCATAATCAACCTATAATTTTCTCACTGCTGGGACACAGGCCACCTCTCTTCGAGAGGGAATGGGCTGTAATCCACCACGCGGGCCCAGTGCGGGTTGGGTGATGTCACATGTCTTCCAATTTTTGGTTCTAAGACATGCTGGTTTCCTCACGATGTTTTCCTTCACCGTTTTGAGAGCAGTGGGGATGAAATTAGTTACACAAAGTAAAGCGCCTGCCTGGGTTCGAACCCACGACATACAACTCTTAAGTCGGGGCCATTACCACTGACCGCCACTGCTCTCTAGCAAACTAATGATCACAACTATAATACGAAATTTCACCTATATACTCTAAGATAATTTCATCAATTAATTAATTAGTCAAATTACCCACATCATTAGTAAATCACCCTCATACCGAGAATACATTGAACGCCCCTCGTAGTTGTGGATGTGACTGAAGGATTTATCCATTGTTTCATATGTTTGAAGAATTCACTCGACAACGTAAATAACGCAATTCATGCAATTTGAATTGTCAATACGAATGGCACTGCTACGCAACCACTCCGCCAAAAGCCTTTGTTGCCTCCTTTTTTATAATTAATTCTTGAATCCTGTCTATTTGTCTAAGGTTAAGGCTGGTCTTTTTGCCGACAGTATTTCTTTTTATGTCTCCCATAATTGCTCATAAAAGCACTTTTGTTTCCTTTGTAAATAGGTACTGAAATAATGTCGAAGATACGCAGTGGCATTAATTGTCAGTTTTAACCATTCAAGGGAAGGAAAGCTAGCTCAAACCGGATTTATATGATCCTTTTTTGTACGAAATAATCAGCCATTTCTTTAAGAAAGGTCAAGAATATTTTCCACATAATCAATTTGTACCGCGCTGTCACGTCATGAATTGCAATTAATATTCGCAATGGTGAAGTACCCCCGACACTACCTGAGTAGGTGCATTAGTAAGCGCCAAAGCTTCGGTAATTCTTTACCAAAGCTTTGCCTTTCGATCGACATGAAAGAACCACTCACTGAGATTAAGTGCGCCGGTCTGTTGTGGGAGTGTTGGCAAATTCCATTACTGACTGCATTCTTCACTGTGCTACAAACCTACTCCATGTATACATACATACACTAGTGAGCCGCCCCTGCTTCGCACAGGTGAAATGGCGACATTTCAAAACATCGAGATTTCTAATTAATGTATCATAAACAAAAGCCTTCCGTAAGGAATGCTGTAAATAGATAAATGAATGTGCACTTGCGTTCAACTGTTTGAGTAAAGGTAAACGGGCTATGCTGCAATATGTAGCTGCGAAATACTGGTATTCAGCTGCATTCGGTTAGAGTGGAAGCCGACCAAGTAAGTTGGAATAAGGCTAGGCAGATGATGATGATAAGGGGTGCAAAATAAACAACTGTATCTCAGCAGAATTTGTGACCGTAAGGTTCAACATAAGATCACAATATTCAAAGTGGAGTGGCAAACTGTATCTACCATTCCTCTAGTTTCTAAACATGTAAGCAAATATGGGTTTTTGGGGAATAAATCTTAATACTCATACACGAAGTTCACTTTATATTTTTTGGTAAATGTTAATTTAATTAACACTGACATAAAGTAGATACTCGTAGATGTTCAAGTGGAAATAACATCAGTTGGAAACAAGGATTCGAACATGGAATACGCCCCTACACGCGCGGTTCTTACAACTTCACAAAACATATATTTAAGTTTAATATATTCTACACATAAAACTTCTGGAATAAATTCATGTACTTGCGAGGTTTTAGGCAAAAATGCATGAACCCTTAAAATTCATAGTGTTCGAACAGTTGACGTGTAGCGACTTCCGGGGAAGTTCAGCATGGCAGCGGATCAGTTTTGAAAATATTGCCGGAAATACGCTTTGCATCGGACGGCACAAAGTACAGCGGCAGTCGCGCTTATTTTCTTTTTTATTCGAGGGAAGCTGAATAAATACCGATGGGCAGCCCGCGGGGGAGGTGTCACATTGTTATACAACAACACACTGTAGGTGATACATTCAAAATAACTAAAGTAAGTAACTAAAAAACAGGTTACTATTTTTTTTTAATGGTTTACTAATTTTCTTTAAAACATTGGTCTCTCAACATTTCTTGTATCCGAATAACGTCAAAACATATTTCTTCGCCAGAAATGCATGATATTCACAGGTATAATAAGACAATCTTATCAATATGTATTACCGCGTTGTGTAGCGAACACACCTCGTTCATATCCCGGCACCCCGGGAGATGCGAGCAGTCCCGGTGGGAATGTGGCGGGATCAGATATTCGTACCATTTTATTTCAAAACGAGTCTAAATGCAATATTATTTCATATCGCAAGTAACGCCACGATGGGGCTCTAAGTATTTGTGATCGCAGTGTAAAAGTGTATAGTACAAAAGTACAGGTATCAAGCACCATTGGGTTTCAGAGCTCTACTTATAATAAAACGTATTCCTTGAAATGATTCTCGTTCATGTTCGCCCACCGCTCACCGCTCCGTACTGTACCTGTCACATATTAAGCTTCATTTCTTTCCAAATCGATCGAACATTAATTATAAAGTTATTACTTTTTACAAACAAACTTCATTCACGATGTTAGATAACTTTTAAATAAAATAGTTGTACAAAATAGGAATACACATGGGTGTCCATTTGAATTAAGGTCATTTGAAGCCCAAACAGTTATGTTTTGTTGTGTTTCTATCGATCAATTAAACTGTAGTTTATTATGATAAATCATTTAGAACAAATGAAGCATATAATTTCAATGCCTAGTTAATTGCAACTACTACTGTTCACTTATTTCATCAATATTAATTGCCACAAAACACTGTGCCGCCCTCCCCCACTCCTGGGTATACTCCTCGTATTATTACATCCAAATCTTTTGAATTTAAGTAAGAAATAGCACCCAATATTGCCAAATTTCCTAAACGAAAATTACCCTGATCTCATTGACTTTACCCTTTACCCACATCGAGGTAACCTTAGATCTAATCCAGCCTAAACCGATTTATTTATTTTCTCGCCGCAGCAAAAAAAGGTAAAAGCTAAGGTTTCCTTCTGGTAAAAGTTGCTGAAGTCAATTTGAGCAGAGGCTGTACTTTAGTTTAAGTTGAGCACAAGTTTTAAGAGCAGCGAATAGTTTCTTAACAACCGCGCTTGCTTGCTTAACGAAATACATATTTAGATAGTGTTAAATTTTTTCATCATAATCAGCTTATAATGTTCCCACTGCTGGGACACAGGCCTCCTCTCGGTGAGAGGGAGTGGGCCGTAATCCACCACACAGGCCCAGTGCGGGTTGGTAGATGTCACATGTCTTCGAATTTTTGGTTCTAGGACATGCCGGTTTCCTCACGATGTTTTCCTTCACCGTTTTGAGAGCAGTGGTGATAAAATAATTTACACAAAGTAAAGCGCCTGTCTAGGTTCGAACCTACGACTCGGAAGTCGCGGCCGATACCACTGGTCCACCACTGCTCTGAACCTTAAATCGCAAAAAAAAATCAGCTGTTCCCTACATTTATGTTCGTATAACTCGTCAAAATGTAGGGAACAGCTGATTGTGTTTTCGCGATGTCAGGTTTGGTCCCATAGTAAAAGTTGTTCATAATGATGAGTACAAATGACCCCTTAAGAGGTTGTTGATGTTTTCCAATAACCCTGTATAATAGAGTATAAATGTATTTTTATGTCCAGTGTATTGTTTATTAGAGAATAAGTAGTATAATGTAAGCTAGGTTTTATACCCACGTGTACCTAATATTGTAAATATTCGTTTGCCGCTTTTAGCGGTGAATGTGTCTTGAACTTATCTATAACCAAGCAACTTTGTACCTACCATATCCGACGAATAAATATCTTTGTCTCACAGTATGACAGCACAAGCTAACTGGGCGATTCTACCTTTTGACTTTCTAATTCCTCGTAATGACTGTCGTACGTGGGTATTCACTTGACAATCTAGTACAGTAGCAATTAAGCAAATACTTAGGAGTCCTTTGAGTCATTATCTCGTCATTAATAGCCACAAAGAGAAAGTGTGTTAAACTGAAATTATCCACTTTTCAACTAGCTACTTATAAGTTGTCGGCTGACAGGAGCCACTTAAAGTTTCGGCAAGTTGACGTTATTTTAATGACAGCTAGTAATTAGCACTTACAAATTCTTACTAAACCTGAACTTTGAGATTATCAAGTTAAAATCGAGCGAGATCGTTATATTTTTAATGTTTTCATACACACAAGAGCTTCCACAAAATTCCTGTTTGGTAGTATATTGCATAGGGGGTTTGTCCTATCATTGTTTAGTTCATGTTTTTCAACCTAACAAACCTGACTTCCGAAAGACATTGTCAGTGCGCACCGAATGGAAGGACAAGGAAACTGAGACTCACTAAGGCTGTTTACAGAACTATAAAAGCACAACGAATCCGAATGGGTCTTTATAGAGATTGTAAAGCGTGATATTTGTTTATACATTCTTCCATTTTTCAGTGTTCTCTCTTGTCAGTATTCGGTAACAGTAGTGGAGAAGAGTAGGTAGCAAAACAGCTTCAGCTAGTCCTCAAAGTTTTATCAACTCTTACAATCACAAGAACTCTCTCTATCTAAAACCAGCATCATTTCGCAGATAAGTTAGAAATTTAGAACCATATGAGTTCCCAGTTAAGATATGAATAAGTTGGCACAACAGTTGAGCGAGAAGTTTCAACAACATGTGCCCCGGCACACTCCGACACACTCGAACATGTCGACCAAGTTCTGTCGTATCTGCCCAATGTGGGTACCTCTGCAATGAGATACATGGGAAATTTTGAAAGGCTATGCATGAATTGCCAGATATTTCTCGCTTCGCAAAATTGCTTTTGGATGATATGTCATAAATCTGTGAATGCGCTGAGGATCTTTGATGGGGAGGGACTTATCTTAAGAATGGACAACAGCCTACTGAGCACCCTGAGTAAATACTATCAAGCGATGTAGCAATAGAGAATCTAACAGTTTCGAAACTCTACCTGTTTGCAAGGAGTCTACAGTTGATGGATTTGATTTCCTCTAAAACAAGCGTACTGAGTTCTTTCAAATGCAATTAGCAAAGTAATATGTGTTCATCACATCATTCATTTTGCTTTTTAATTAAGTTCAAAGTATAATGCCCCCACGTCCGTCCCGCTCGGCGGCGGGGGCTCGAGTGCCGCAGCCGGCCGGCGCGCTCCCCTCCACCCGCGACACCCCTTATTGATCCCCTCCCCGCCGCTCCACTGAGTAACAACTAACCAACTTAACAAGAACTACTTCCGCCCTCGTGTCGAGTGCTCCACAAGACGATTTAGGATAATTGCGTTACATACTAAGAGCTCAAATTATACTGGTAGAATGAGGCCAGGTAATATTAACATTTTTATGTCGAGAGCTTAGGCGGCTCTTCCAAGGCTTCTATCTTAATAATTTGCACAAATATTGACATTATTAAAACTTGGCCATTTGATGGTATTGTGGTGTAAATGATGATGTTACAGAGGCATGTAACAACAGCGGGCTGTTTGTTTGTTTGTGTTCGTCCCAGTAGCGTGGCGGTGTGGCGTGCGCGCCAGTGTTGTTTGTTTCGCATTCCGTAAGCAAAATAGTTAATGAGAGTGCTGTTACTGAATAAACTGCTTGTAGATCTCTGTTAATCCCGCTGGTTTCATTACGTGGACTGGGGAGGTCTGAATTCGTGGAACAGGTTATTTCTACTTATCACAACGTCAGAGTATTTGAATAATAGCCGGTTATAGTTACTGTCGTTATAATCATCTGAATACTGAGAACCGTCTTGAATAACATATCAGCCTATAATGTTCCCACTGCTGGGACACAGGCCTCCTCTCGGTGAGAGGGAGTGAGCCGTAATCCACCCCGCGGACCCAGTGCGGGTTGGCAGATGTTACAAGTATTTGAATTTTCGGTTCTAGGACATGCCGGTTTCCTCACGATGTTTCCATTCACCGTTTTGAGAGCAGTGGTGATGAAATAAATTATACAAAGTAAAGTGCCTGTCTGGGTTCGAACCTACGACCTACAACTCGTAAATCGCGGCCGTTACCACTTGGCCACCACTGCTCCCGTCTACAGTCTTGATTAATACATAGCACGCCAAGCAGTCCTTGTGTGACTCGATCTTGTATAATATCCTGTTTCTAACGACATAAAAATACTCACTTTACCATGACCGCAAACTAAAACTGAAACTTAAATAAAATGAAGTTAAACGTCCAGCACTACGCGGCGTATTGCACGACCGTCGTATTGTGTCATACGGCCGGCGTACTGAACACATGTCACAATACGGATTACGTGGCGTATTGGCGTGTTTGACGGCACATAACGACCGTACGCTGCTGTATCATTAACCGGGATTAGAACAGAGTACGCGTTAACACAATGTACGTACTTTTGGATTAGGTATATTCAAATTAACGTTCTCTGTTACATATAGGCAGGACTTTAAGCAGCTTTCGTAAGTTGCCTTAGCAAGCTTAGCAAAAGGGTTGGTCATAGCAATGTTGGATTGTTTTCTATTAGCCTACGTTATAACGTTATAGTACATTACTGCAGCGGCCAGCAAAACAGGCATTGATGGACGAACGTGTAAATGTGGCCGCCATCAATGCATAGTTGTTGCCAAGTCTTGTATAGTACTTTCCTCAAATAATGGGCGGAAATTAAAACTAAGTAGTACCTAGACAGAACTTTTTTTTCAAAAACAATTAGGTACTTTCCAAAATCAATGACGAACAACGAACAACAATAATATAATTTTCCTCGCGTCAGTGTCCATTTTTTTTTTCAGTAATCAGCTTTCTATTTGCAAGCCAGTTCGAAATTTAAATAAAACCTTTGATAAGTTACCTCCTTGGTTGGCATGTTTTGGAGTAAAAGATCGTTACATTTTTAAATTACACGACAGATATGAGTTTTCTTACAACTTTTGCCGGCCGCTGCTCGCATGTATTTGGCCACTACAGCAATTTCCATTTATCTCGAAGAAGGTTGTCAAAATGGGTACACTACAATAATACGAAAAACTTTATTCCGAAAGTCGCAAATACGAATTTCAAAATGCCGATTTTCATAATTCCGAATGGTTCAAAATTCCTTTTATAACAACTCCGATTTATCATTCATCCTATTTTAATAATTCCGAAATTTCAATATCCCTAACATTTATAATTACTATTCTCAAAATACCGAGTTTCAATAGATCGAATAACAAAAAGTCCGACTTAATGATAATTCGAAACATCAAAAATACGAATTCCGATTATTGAAATACCGATTAATTAGAATTCCGAAATAATAACGCTTTGTAGAACTGAATAGCAAGACAAATAAACACATCTTTCCAATTGTAAAAAATAATAAATAAATGGCAGAAAACCAATAATAGAGCCCCTATTTCTGTGTAAAGGGTTTAAAGTAACCTAACCAAACCGAACCTCGGGGTGCCCTTCGCTCGCTCTTGCATCCCATGTCGACGGAGCCCCGCTTCGCGGGGCCCCTATTTCTGTGTAAAGGGTTTAAAGTAACCTAACCAAACTGAACCTCGGGGTGCCCTTCGCTCGCTCTTGCATCCTACGTCGTCTATTACGTTCGTTGAGTTCGGGTCCGGTACCGGTAACGGAAATAATTTGGAGTATTGAAAATCGGAATGTCGTTTTTCGGACCGAGAACCAATCGAGCATTTGATTCTTCGAATATATGAAAATCGGAAAACAAACAAGTCGCTTTTATGTCTTTCGGTAAAATAAATTTCTTCATTTTTAAAAATAGACATTATGATTCTTAGGTATTATGAAATTCGGACTTTTGAAAATCGGAACATCGAAATTTGGAGTAAAATATTTCGGAGTATTTGGGTGTTCCCTGTCAAAATAATGCTCAAATTTCCAAGCATGTTTGAGAAAAATAATTTATTATTAAAGGTATGGTGTTCGACTGAATACTAAAATGAAATCCAAATGTTCTCATTACTCAAGTACATGTCCGATTTAATTTACGTTGTTATCTTCTGAAGTATTTTCGTTGTGTAAGCGAGTTCATAAATTACACAGAGCATCCTAATGGGCCATTTCGAGGATTACTGCAAAACTCTGCTCATCCCTAGATACTGTTATGGGTACTATAAATATTTGTCATGTCTACTTTGAGAGCTATGGACTAGAGAGAAATGCACATTATATTGACGCATAGCTTGTGGCTGCGGCTTCGACCGCATGGAGGCCGAGAAGTTATCCCACAGGAACATACCTACCGTGATAAAAACTATTATATGTCCTAACCCAGGTCAGATCATGGTCTACCCGTGTACGAAATTTCATCCAACTCCCGTTTCCAACAGAATCCGACCGACAGTTCGGTTCAGTTCAGATCAATGACAATATTAGTATGGATTATCAATCTCATGTTATTGAGAATGAAACCCTAATATCTAGACAAAAGAAAGTTCTAATTCTGGACTAATAGTCGTGCCTGTGGCTTCAATACCAAAGAAGTAAGTACTTACTAGTCGCAATTAATTAGCTCGGGATCGTGACCTGAATTGTGGCTCGAAAGGCCAAATTGGTCCTTGGAAACTTACTTATTCAGCAATTTCAATAAAGAATTGTCTATCAATAAAAACGAAATGCTGTAAGTTGGTATGCGCATCACATAAGGCCGGCTGGACCGAGCTGGCTATATTTTGGTTTTAAAATGATCGTAATAGTAAGAATTAGGTTTTTATTAAAATAACAATTCGGAAAAGATTCCCGAAAAAATTCGGGAAATACCTGTTCTCGTCCTGTTTTCTTTAAGATTTTTGTACGAACTATAATAAAATAGGACAAGACAAGGTCTATCGGGTCAGCTAGTAGTATATAAATATATTTAGGATTGGCTTCTGCCCGCGACTTCGTTCGCGTGAAATTTCTTATTCCCTCGACCCATCTCGTCGTATTGCATCACCTGCCCGCGTTTCCTGCTCTATCACTTCGTTTCCCCACAGCGCTTTTGCTCGGCTCCTAAGGGTCATAGCGTCACGTTAAATAGCCTATAGCCTTCCTCAAGAATTGGGCTATCAAATGCAAGAAGAATTTTTCAAATCCGACTGGTAGTTCCAGAGATTACCCCCTACATACAAACTTACAAACAAATTTTACCTCTTTATAATATTAGTATAGATAAAGTTATATTAGCGCGGATCTTTGCAAAAAAGATTGGATACATAAGCCACATGCGAGCACACGAACGGCAACTACAACGGGGCTGAAGCAATCGCCCTGGCCGAAATCGGTCGGATCGCATCATCATCATCATCATAGATAAAGTACCTAAATTGCAAGTAATAGAGATGACAGAAAATAGAAGTACCTACCCGAGGCCTATTCTCAATGTATGAGGCTATAGATTTTAAGTAAGTATACAACGTCGGGCCCGACGGGTTCCGTAGAGAATAGTAAGGTGTAACGATGAATGCTATTTAGTATCGAAGAACCGCGCCTAAGCTCTGAAAAAACACGAAAGATATGTATTTATTCAGATGACAATTAGTATTAATAGAAAGTCTTCATAAGCTCTGTAGGTAGCGATCCAACCACATTTAGCCAGAGTTTGCTTCTCATTTGATGGGTACTAAAACTAACGTTAGAAATGTCGCCGCCATGTTTGCATTGCAAGTTTGCCAGAACAGTGACCATTAACAGTCCAAGAATCGGTGTTCAAGTCAGTGTTACTGCACATCCTGAGCCTGGCTTGTTGCCAGCAGTCATTTGTTCAGGGAGACTAGTCATTCTGACATGAAAAAGTGCATTTTGTTTGGTATAGCTACTTAGGGCGAATTTCACCAAATAAACTGAACGCGATCAGCTCATCTAAACCGAGTTCAAGAGCTGTCAGTGTCAATTGACACTCAATGCTCTTGAACGCGGTATAGATGTGTTGATCTTAGAAAAACAAAGTATCGTGCTAAGGTCCTATATCGGCTCTGAGAGACGATCTATGGCGTAAAGCTCTATCTCTAATGGTTAGGGGAACATTTTACTACTATCTACACGATCAAGCGGAGATAGATTGATTGGATAACTATAAGAAACCAGGTTATCAATGTCTTGTGTAAAAGTGTACCTACACACATCAAAAGTGTCTAGGGATCAAGCATTTTTATGCGGATTTCTTGAGATTAAAATGTGGCTTTGTAATAAATTTATGATTTTATAAATTTATATGGATCCTTTTTGGTGCATTTCATAATTTGAATCAGGAACTGTGAATCAAATTCGAGTAAAAGATGAAAATCAGCTGTCAATATTTTCCCTATAAAAACATACAACGCATTGAAGACATTATTAGTGCTACTGTTTCCCTACTACTGATTAAAACCAACGTTATTATGGAGCGGCGACGTCATTTAAGCAGGGAAGAAATGCTCAGAGCCGTGGGAATGATAGAAGCTGGTTCCCGGCAACGTACTGTGGCTTTAGCTCTGAATACAAGTCAGAGTGTTATCAGTCGACTTTGGACACGTTACCGAAGCACTGGTACCGTGGCTGAGCGTCATGGAGGACGGTATCGCTGCACCACACGGAGACAAGACCGATACATTCAAATCTTAACTCGAAGAGCTCCAACAATAACCGCCATGATGTTAGCCGTGAGGCTTCATCACTCTTCAGGGAACTTAATTAGCGACCAAACAGTCAGAAACCGCTTGCATGAAGTGAACCTTCATTCCCGAAGACCGCTACGGGTACCACCTATAGCAATGCACAATCGTAGGATTCGATATCAATGGGCTCTTGAACACAGAAATTGGGCAGAAGAACAATGGCGTTTCGTGTGCTTTTCTGATGAGTCTCGTTTTGGTATGAGACCGGATACAAGACGTATACGACACTGGAGAACCCCTGGACGCCAACAGCGATTAAAATCCTGCCAGGAAGTCCATCCTTATAGTGGTGGAACCATCATGGTATGGGCGGGTATTTGGATCGGCGGAAGAACCGAGTTGATTTGGATCAGAGGCAACCTCAACGCTCAAATTTATGCTGAGACGATTGTATCAGACGTCATCGTTCCTCTACAAGTGCAAATCGGTCCCTTATTTCAGTTAATGCATGATAATGCACGACCGCACACCGCAAGAGTTGTAAGACAGACTCTCGCCGCAGCTAACATCAATGTCCTGCCCTGGCCTGCTCAGTCGCCAGACTTGAACCCGATTGAGCATGCATGGGATATGCTACAGAGAAGAGCTCTGCCGAATATGGAGGGTATCCAGTCGCAAGAAGACCTTTTTTTGTTGTTGCAACGAACATGGGCGGCCATTCCACAGCGTGATTTGGATGAACTCATTTTGAGTATGCCAAACCGATGTTCTTGTGTTGTTAGTGTTCGCGGTAGAAACACGGATTATTAATTGTTTAAGTTACCCAATAAAATTTTAAAGAAAACTGTTATTTCAGTCTTTTTTTCGAACTTTTGTGTTAGTGGTTCAAATGTCAAAAATCCCTTTATTAGGAAAATGGCAAATTTCTTTATTAATGCAAAGGTGACTTGGTTTATCGTTACTGTGACAAACGAAAACACTTTATTTGATGAATCCTTAAAGAAAATTTTAATTAATATCAATCAGGAGAAAAGTTATTGCAAAAAAAAAAACCGACTTCCAAAAAAACACTACAAAGTGAGAAATAACTTTAATTTCGGAAGTCGGTGTCTTTGGATCTGTATTTTAGTTTTTTGCCACCGACTTCCGAAATTAAAGTTATTTCTCACTTTGTAGTGTTTTTTTGGAAGTCGGTTTTTTTTTTCTTAAAAAGTTTTATTTCACGCTTTTTAGTGGGTCTGCTTATAATTTATCTAAGTTACAATAGCCTAGTGATCATCGCCTTTTACAAACAAAATATTGCTTTTCCCGATGCAGGGAAGTTAATTGTTGAGGAGTTCTCCAGGTCCACCATCAGCTCCATATCACCATTCACATTGTGACGAGCATGAATTGCTTAGCAACCATATTAAAGTAATCGAATCGCAACCCGTGAAATACTTAGATATTATTGAGTAGTTCCGGTGGCCATCTGTGGTCTTCATCATCAGCTCCACTTCACCAAATGGTGCTTTCCAAGTTACTATAAAAAATACCCAAATCGCTATAGGTGTGCCTATAATATTTGAAGAGTTCCTTCGATTTCTCCAGGATCTCATCATCAAATCCTGACCTGATGTTTTTAGACTAGAAGCTGATAATCCTGGCTGCAGCATCAGGCCAGACTTATGTCAACATTGCATTGAACTTAAAATTTATTCCTGTTTAAAATGAGCCCAAACACGACTACGGTGCTGTTATTTCAAGGTTTGTACTTTTTCTGATGCTCCTGGCTTCAGCATCAGGTCTCTATGTACTTCGGTGTTCCTCATTAACAGTACGTTTATCCACACATCAAGCCCTTTTCAATGAGCCTAAACACGATATATCTGCTGTTAGTTGTCGAGGAGTTAGGTACTCTGCAGACTATCCTGACTGCAGCATCAGGTCATGACTTAATGATCATGAGACCATTAATGTGGCAAATGCCCTATCAAACATCAAAACAATTGACTAAAACAGTCCTTGCCTGTTTGAGTAACTTCTTACTGTTAAGGAGTTGTACCTTCCATCATCAGCCCAGCTACCTGAGATGGTGACAACCATACGCAAATAAACAAGATACTTCATAAAATATGCGAAAAACAATAAGTGAGCCTATAAAATTTGAGGGTTGCCCTCGATTTCTCTAAGATCCCATCATCAGATCCTAACTTGGTGACAATGGGACCACCTCAGAACTATCTACTTTCGAACAAAAAAAGAATTTTGAAAATCCATCGACAATTGGCGGAGTATTCGATGAACGAACATACAAAAAAAAAATAATAATGATGATGATGATAAAAAAAAAAAAAAAACATACAAACAGCCGAACATAGTACCTCCTCCTTTTTGTGAAGTCGGTAAAAACATACAAACAGCCGAACATAGTACCTCCTCCTTTTTGTGAAGTCGGTAAAAATATATGTTGATCCCTAGACACTTTTGATGTGTGTACATTCTAAATAGTGTATTTCAGCACACTCATACTCTAAAGATCATGTCAATTGAAATTACATGAAGTGCGACGTCTATCGCGCGCCGTGGTCACGGCCATACTGCCGGTTGTAGAGTACGCTGCGGCGTGCCCGCTAGCACGTGTGGCGTGCCGGATGGGCACCGTTGCCTAGCAACGCGGCCGTACGATGGGGGTGGGATGGGTGAGAGAGATGCGAAGCGTATCGATAGGCGAGATGTCGATAGTTTTGTTATCGATAAATTTTTTTTTTTTAATAACTGAAAAAATGTTAAATTACTGTCGTCGCTGCCAAAAAGCTAAAATTCTAGCTTTAAAGCAACTTAGCTCTAATCTCCAAACCATTATTATTACTTTAAAATTGTCTACGACATATCTCGGGTCCCTCAGGTCCCGGACCTTTGGCAGGCGTACGACGCGCGACGGGTCGAAGCCAACTAACAGAGGCCCGTTAGGCACTTTTATTGAAATGAGGCACCAACCGACGATTATCCCTCTACGCACTATGCAAGTGCACCCAACGACTACATCCGGTAGGTGTAGGACTATTGCAAGATATGGATACTAATATATTGGAATATGGGTTTGGGTGGCTAAAGTGAACTGTTTATCTAGTATTAAATGCGGTATAGAACATCGAATGTCCCACTGCTGGGCAACAGCCTCTTCACTCTCTTTCCACCTCTCTCTAACCATTCAAACCATTCGTTTTTTGTAAAATAGTCGCTTTCATTCAATATTTATTACATAATCAAAATCAAAAGTCATTTATTCAAATTAGGCTGAGAATTAGCACTTTTCGAAGATCGAAATTACATACGACAGTCCCCCAAAATGTAATGGATAAATAGTGCAAAGGACCATGCAGGTTCACTAACAAACAATAAAACGTATGCATAACTTCTTTTTTTTTTCATGGAATAGCAGTTTTGAAAAGAGATGAATGCAGAAACATAGAAGCAGTTCAAATTGCCTCTCTGTCGTATGTCATTTCATCATCAAGACACCGTGGAAAATGAGACGAGTTAGATTGATTATTTATTAAAATGTAGGGAAAAATCGTCTAAGTTTATAATATCTTGTAAATACGTGAGCACCTTGTATCAACATAATTCATTTATCTTTCGTTGCTTAATTTTTACCATTGTAGTATCTTAATTTTATTTCAGGTACATCTTCTTCACATTATCATTCGTCATTTGTTGTTCATTGTGTTCGTTGTTATTTCAAACACAATGTAAATTGTTTATGAATAAATTAAATTGAATGTAATTAAATTATAAATGTAATAAACGTATAATCCAAAACATTTTAAAAGAGTAATTATTGAATTTCTTTCTTATTACGCTCAAAGGTGCTTCAATTTCAACACATGGAATAACTTTAGTTTTATTCTCATTGAATGTTAAACTGTAGATATATCTGCCTGATCTCGCGGATGGATCTGTACATTACAATGCCTTATATTGCAATCACGAAGAATTTCGTTCGAGAAAAAAAAAACGACAACGGATTAAAAATAAATTTGCCTATCGACAGGTTCACATCACTAGTTCTCGCGCATGCGTACTGTGAAGTACTCAGTCTATATAAACGGAGCAATGGGGGTGAACGGGGCAGTCGCGCTTCAGTAAGCGATCGCGACAGACGACTGAAAGCAGCATATTTTCAGGTAAAGAAAATATATCATTACATGATTATACTATAAACAATACGTAGTTTCAGGTATCGTTTAACACTAATTGAATCTCTGTTTCACCAAACAGGGTAAAAAATAGTGATTGAATACAACATGATTGTATGAATTTTATTTGATTGCAGGTAGGTGTGTCCAAATTGTCGCTGGAGGCGCTTTTAATTTGGTTTTAATTGTGAAGTTGAAAGCTTTACTGTTTCAGTAATGAGGGCTACAGGCGGGAGACTATATTTATTGCTGTTGCAGTATGGTAAACACACTCGTGCAGACTTAGTACCTTCTGTTTTGGTGTTCGTTATAAGAACAATACAAAGTTGGGAATCTAATTGTTTGTACCTCAATAGAACCGAAACCGCTTGCAAAATCATCATAATTATATTATATAGTGTATATTCAGAATAAGGGTCCGGCACACATGACGAACTAAATTGTTTAGTTCAATCTTTCTATATCTGCGTACCTAATTAAAGTTTCAAAGTAACTCATTAAAAGTAGAGCCACTACACATCTACCACAAACAGTCGTAATTCGAATGTTTGCGGTAACCCTTTATCTAAATAAGTAATGTGTGTCGGGTCAGGGTCAAGGGCGTCACGTCACAGATGCTGCGGTGATTACACGAGAAGTGATCTGGGCCTGTCATGATTCTGGAGAGAGATTGGAGTATTTAATTTGATAAGCACTCTAATGTAAAATTTTACTTGCACCTTATTACTTTTCTGACTACTTCGTATTGCCAACATTTTGAATAAATCTGACAGTATGAAAAGATGATATTGTGTCCGCTTTGTGGGAATATAACTTCTTTGAAAATTGCTAACATGATCGCTCCTTCAGAACGTTTGCAGTAATAAATTCTACTGATCAGAGAAACAGAGGACGAGTACACAAGTAGTAATATAAACAAACAATGATAGTTCGATGCTGTGTTGATGTAACTGACACCTTCCCTCGAAGGGATTGTTAACTGTAGACAATGGCGACACGTAACATCGCGCCTGTATTCCCGAGGGGTTAGGCAGAGATGTACCTATAATAGTACCCCCACATTTCGCCAGTTATGCTTCAGCCCTTTGTAACAAGGGCCTATTGTCATCATCCGGGCACACATCCAGTCTTCGGGCTTCTACTGAGCAATTCCAGATGGACAAACTCAATAACACTTTGTCTGACCCGGGAATCGAAACCAGGAGCATGTAATATTATACAAATATAAATTCATGACAAATAATTATAATAATACGATGCCTTCTTCGATGTCCTTCTCACCGTTCTGGTTTCATTCATTCTTCTTTCTTTGTCCAGGCGGTCTTTCTATGGAATGCGCTCCCTCTGAACATCAGGACGGCAACCAGTCGGTTATCTTTTAAAGTGAAGGCACGTGAACATATTCGGCAGAAGTTGGCCGTAACATCCCAGCGCTGATTTGCTGGATTCGTTTTCTCCTCTACCGATAATTTTTCCCCTGAGAGTTCATCTGGTTTATATGTATGTATGTATGTATCTGTGTATATATTGTATTTTAGATTAATTTCCTAGCTAGTTCTCCTGTATGTTGCACCTGCCATGTTTTGTCTCTGCATCACCCTAAGGTTGACTGGTAGAAAATGCCTCAGGCATTAAGTCCGCCTTTGTACAGTATTATTTTTTTTTTACTTGTGCATAAAGTTTTAATAAATAAATAAATAAATAATATACTAATACTTCACATTAAGCTCCGCTTATATTGATTTTCTAGTGTTTCGTCGCCAATAGGCGACGCGGGGTGCTTGACCGGATTGTCTTACGGTAAAATGATAGGAAATTTATTAAGTGTTCAGCTTTGGCTGATTTAGATCCAGAAGATCCAGATATAGATCCAAAATTCAGTTTTTAGCCTTTGCCGAAGCCTTCCTTTTTAATAAAGAAATTCCAGTCCAAATAGCTACCTTGTTTGAACTCGAAGATAAGGAGGATTCTCATAATCATATTCTTTGTAAATACTACACGAAGAATGCGCGCGGTATTATCTTCTTTACGAGGCAAAAGAAACGATCTTCAAAAAATTCTTAGCTTTGGGAAACTGGTATTTTATGATTATTTCATTTAGATATGGCAATATACCGACAACTTGGTTTTATTAAGCTCCTGCCCGCGACTTCGTCCGCGTGAAATTTTACCCTCCCCCCATTCACACTCTTAAGGGTGGAATTTCGAAAAATCCTCTCTCAGTGGATACATACTCTTCACAAAGAACATACCCTCCAAATTTCATGTCTGTAGGACCAGCGGTTTAGGCTGTGCCTTGATATATCAGTCAGACAGGACTTTGAATTTTATATACATATATAGCTAAAGGCTGCCCATTCTTAACCCGTGAAAATCAACATTCAAGGATAGTGCTAGAGGGATTGCAGCAAGCAGCATCTTACTGGGTGATTGGACCAATAAACCGAGATCACAAATTTCTTTGACAATCATGGATGATTACGGCACTAATCCTCTCAGTTTATTGCAATTCAATTTAAAATCTTATGAAAGCTACAACCAGAATCAAACTACATAATTATCTACTTTCAAAACGCTTCACATATTCTACACCTCAAATCCACCCACGTATCCAATTTCTTAACCCAACCTGACGCACACACATAAAGCCACGAATACATTGAATGTAATGCTCATAAAATGTCCAGCTTGTGTCCCGGGCCGCGTAGTGGACGCGCAATGGATGTTAATCGCAGCAGAGTGTCGCGGCGCATACTAACCAATGCGATGATTTGCGCACGAATGCCTGTTAAAACAATGTGGGTGCCGCATTTCGGGATGAAGGTGTTACGACTGTATTTATTGCTAAAATGTATTCGTGTTGTGGTCTGTTTTGGCGGTAGAAATGACATGCTTTAAGAGAGACGATTAAGAGGAAATGCGGGTGGTAGTTTCTCCATAGAAACGCTCTCGCCTGTTTTCTTTCTGGTTAATGACCATAAAGCAATGATTTTTTACATAATAGTAAATATTAACTACTTGTATGTCCCTATGTTTTCCTTCTTGACGACACATTATTTTTAGAAGCTCTAAAACCCTCCTAAAATGCCGATTTAAACCGCTGTCAACAGAGGCCTAGTATACAAATTTGACAAATATTAATGCAGAAAGAAAAATATAGGGAAACAGTATATATCCTTCTTATTCAGTTTATGAAATATCTTTCAAATTGGTCCAATATTGGAGGAGGAAATAGGCGAGAGCCAAACCTCGAATTACGACTTTTTACTTAGGATTTTTCAAAAGTCTCTCTGACCGCATTTCCTCTTAATCACAACCCAAGTTATTTGTTTTTATTTCCCATATTAACATTATGTACGGGATAGTTGTATTTTCGATTCAAAAATCGTTCACGTTACGTGTAAGTGACGCCTTCGTGCTCGCTTCTCTGAGGCTATATCCTTTTAATAAAAATCAGACTGTAATACGTTTTGGTAATATCCGTCTCTTTTCTCCGCGTCTCTGAGGGACCGCCGATATTCAACAACATATATTTTAATACCGTTTCGTATTGCGGCCAAATTAAAAATCTCATAAAGAATCGAGCATATTTTTATTTTATCTTTGTATTTTCCTCCGAAAGGATCTGAGCTTATCTACCTTCGCAAGCACCTATCGAAACCTACATATAGTATATTGTATGGGGTTTATTTTCGAATTTGTATACGAATAGCTCTCAAACCCCTTGCCTTTTAAGGCGGTTTCTATTCAATACACAAAATTAGGGTCAACACAAAAGTTGTTCAAAGGTCAACTTTTCCGTATGCCAATCCTATCCATACCTACCTATTTATTTTTGCTGTGTTACACTTGTCTGTTAGGTTTATTTCCATAAAATAATTAATGGATGTATTACCTACTATCTAGATAGCGGAGCTACTACTTACAAAATATTCAAGAGCAAGCTTTTAGAATGTGAATTGTTTTGTAACGATTAGTTTTTCGACAAAACGACATCCAAATCAAACAACTAAATGGTTTTTCGACAAGTTTCGTCATCCTCCCATTGCAGGACCTTCAAACAATTAGCTGTCTATTCCAATATTAAAGTCGTCCACTCCATCATAATGAAACTGGCTCGAGTATAGTACACACGAGCGCACGAGCACGTCGAGCACACGAGCGCAGCCATTGTCGAGGAAGTCACAAGAAGCGGCCTCAATACGGGACGTTCATATTACACTTTTTTTATACTAACTGTCGTATTTTTGACGCTGTCTGCAATATTGACATTAATTGGCCTTCTACAATAGCTAATATTATGACCAGTGATCGGAATAGGCTGAGTATATTTACCTAAACTTCGGAGAACAGAGACAGAAAGTGGAGACATTTTTTTTTCCCGAAATTCGGGAAAAATCTTAAATTAGTTGAAATTAAGCTTTATGTAAGATGGGTAAAGGCTATTTTTAACTAAACTTGCAATTACTAAATTTTCGGGAATTTCACGTAAAATCCCGAAATAAATAGTCTAACTTTAATTCATGTATTCGAATTATATTAGGTCCTTACATATGAAATTGGCGTTTTTCGTACTGGCCACTTTAATCACGAATTTCTCCTCTTTGGTAAGGAATTCCAAATTCAAATTTGTACAGCTATTTACTCATGTATTTGTGCTTCGATGACCGTCATTCATTTGTTTTTTTTCTTCTGTTTTTTCTGTTTGCGTCACTCATTTTACAAAATGGAAAATTTAAAATATCGCATTATTTACGAGTACGAGTTCCGCCGTGGCACTAGTGCTGCGGAAACGACTCGAAGGGTGAATGATGTGTATGGCGGTCATGTTGCAAAAGAAAACACAGTTCGTTTTTGGTTCCAACGTTTTCGTTCTGGAAATTTCGACCTGCAGAACAAGCCCCGTGGACGGCCTGAGACCCAAGTTGATAATGGAGAATTGAAGGCTATTGTGGAAGCGGACCCATCGCAAACCACGTCCGAGTTAGCTGCAGGCTTCGATGTTAGTGATAAAACTGTTTTAATTCACTTGAAGCAAATTGGGAAGATTAAAAAGCTTGAAAGGTGGGTACCTCACGAATTGACTGAAGCAAACCGGCAAACGCGCGTCGACTGCTGCGTTACATTACTGAACCGGCACAACAATGAAGGTATTTTAAACCGAATCATTACCTGTGATGAAAAATGGATTCTTTACGATAATCGGAAGCGCTCAGCGCAATGGTTGGATCCTGGCCAGCCAGCCAAATCCTGCCCCAAGCGAAAATTAACCCCAAAAAAGTTACTTGTAAGCGTTTGGTGGACTAGTGCCGGTATTGTTCATTACAGTTTTCTCAAATCTGGCCAGACTATTACAGCTGATGTCTATTGTCAGCAATTACAAACCATGATGGAAAAGCTAGCGGCTAAACAACCAAGGCTGGTCAATCGCTCCACGCCACTGCTGCTTCACGACAACGCCAGACCACACACTGCGCAACAGACGGCTACCAAATTAGAAGAGCTTGAATTGGAATGTCTTAGACATCCTCCGTACTCCCCGGACCTTGCTCCAACAGATTACCATTTTTTTCGCAATTTGGATAACTTTTTGCAAGGGAAAAAATTCAACTCCGATGGGGCAGTCCAAATCGCCTTCAAAGATTTTATTGATTCCCGTCCGACTGGTTTTTTTAGTAAAGGGATCAATGAACTACCTATAAGATGGCAAAAGTGCATTGAAAACAATGGTTCATACTTTGTTTAATTATTTTATTATTAATTATTATATATTATATTAAAAAATATTCGACTTTTTGTTCCTTCCATACAAAACGCCAATTTCATATGTAAGGACCTAATATTTACGATTCTTAAACTAACCGTTGTGTCATAGATACATATAAAGGGAATACATGAATTAAAGTTAGAATTTGGAAAATTTTGGTAATTGGAAGTTTAGTTAAAAATAGCCTTTACCCATCTTAAATAAAGCTTATTTTCAACTTATTTAAGATTTTTCCCGAATTTCGGGAAAAAAAAATGTCGTCGTAAGGAAGTCTCCACTTTCTGTCTCTGTTCTCCGAAGTTTAGGTAAATATACTCAGCCTATTCCGATCACTGATTATGACATTTGGCTGCAGTTACCGATAAGTCTTCTAAGCATGCTGAAATATACCATCGGTAAGTGGCTGAATTCATGGATTACCAACTTATCCGAACGTGTATGTGCAACAACATCATACATTTACTTTTATAATGACTCAAGTTTTCATTCAGCCAGGATTAAGTTAACTGTTAGTGTGCATTCCTTGTTGATAGCGTTGTATTACGTTACCCACATAATACGGACACTCCCCACCGTCGATTCGTATCGGGTAGTGTAAAGGTGCCATAAAGGAACCGAACTCACGCGGGATTCCGCCACAATGACGGGCGGAAATGAGCTCTCATTTATAAGTAATAAAGTTTAAATTAGTTTGCCACAATTGGGGGTACTAATAAATTTAATCTTTTACCTAATGTTCGCAGAATGATCTATGTTACGTTTTAAATTACTCCAATGGCAGTCTGTTGTCGGTGGAAAACCATTAGTTATGTTTATTGCATATTTTGGGTGTCGAAGATACATTGAAGAATTTAAATTTCCTCGTAGGTACTTACCTAATGTGAAAGTTCTATTCTATAGGAAACATTATGAATCGAGTAGAAGTAGAGTGGTGTTTTAGTACTTTTAGAACGTATTTTCATTTCCAATTTAATAATATAAACATAAAAATATCTACAGCTTCCGTTCAATTCCTAAAAACGACACAGGAGGGTCTCAACACGATCAGCAAGTTCGCCCCTTATGGTGATCAAGACAGGCCAGTTCTTCAACGAACGAACTCGTTTAAACAACCTTCCTCAATTCGTCAGCTGTTGCACACATAGTATATATTTAAGTGACACTTATCCGTAGAATTTCGCTGAGAAGGAAGTAAACCCTACGAAGTGTCAGGCGATCATCATTGGTAGTTCTCGTAGTTAGCAAAGTAGATGGTAGAACCTTGTCACCAGTTCTCTTCAATGGTACGATCGTTCCTTTTGGTACTGACGTGAAGGAACTAGGCTTGCACATTGATTGTACCTTGAACTGGCGGACTCAAGTCGCTAGGGTGAGCCAGAAGGTTACTGGAACGCTGCGGGGTCTGTACCGCTTGAAAAATTTATTACCATTAAGTACGAAGACAATGCTTGTGCAGTCCCTTATTTTCCCTGTCATTGATTATGGTGATGTGTGCTACTATGACCTGAATGCAGATCTCCTTAACAAACTTGACCGTCTTCTCAATAACTGCATTCGATTCGTTTTCAATCTGTGTAAATATGATCATGTTTCTGCGCATCGGTCGCTTCTAAAGTGGTTCCCCATGCGCCAATGTAGAGAACTAAGGGCGCTGACCACCTTGTTCTCATTTCTTGATTCTCCGTCTTCCCCTGGTTATCTAGCCCCCCATTTTCAGTACATTTGCGCCAACCACAATAGAAAATCAATCGTCTTCTCCAATGTCCTACTCACCGCACAGACTTCATTCACTCGTCCTTCTGCGTTCAGTCTACCTCTCTGTGGAATGCGCTCCCCCAAGAGATCAGGATGGCAACCAACTGATTATCCTTCAAAGTTAAGGCTCGCGAGCACATTCGCAGGAAGCTGGCAGTATCATCACAACGGTAATATTTTCTCATTGTTTGTCTTATTTCTTTTTAGTTAGTTAGTAAGTAGGTATATTCATGCATTTATGTATATTTATTTGTGTTTATATTTATATGTAATTAGTTATATATTATATTCATAGTTTTAATAGGTTTATGCGTATCTTTTAAATATTTAAAATATTTATTCCTCAATGTTTATGATTGCACCTACCACTGTTTGTCTCTGCATCACCCAAAGGTTGACTGGTAGAAAATGCCTGTGGCATTAAGTCCGCCTCTGTACATTTGTGTGCTTGAAGTATTAAATAAATAATAAAGTAAGATCACTTAGCGGAGCTATAATGCTAAAAGTTTCCAGTGTTCTATACGACTGGTGAGCGGTGGAACTACGACAAGTGCCAAATAAACATCGAGTGCTACAAGTACAAGGATATGTTGGCGCCTAATTGAAATTGACAGGGTGGTATTGTAGGTGAACATTTGTGAAATTGTATTGACTAAACAAGATGGCGTTGATAGTTCCGATGTATGCCACGCGCCACAATAACCTTGTACCGCTGCATTTTGTTTCTTCCTTGGGTACACTAGTGAGGGTACAAACCTTTTGCTTGTCGAGCTGCTGCAGGATGTCCTCCACATCGCCGACGGCGACCGACTGCGTGCGGAGCATATCCACCTCCACCGACACCCAGTCACGAATCTGACACAAAATAGGAAGATTATGAAAAAGGCAATAATTTTGTGACATAACAAACACTGTTCGGGCTACTAGCCGCAGTCGGGTAAAAAAAACGAAAAAGGTCAAATCACACATAGGTATTATTATAATTATTTCAGGAAAATGAAAGAACCAGTTTAATTCCTGCAATCGTTAAAACTATTCCGCCGGTCAGGTGTCGCATGTGGTTATGGTAGTAATGTTGATATTAATTGGGAGCCCAAGTTTAATAGTTTATGTTATAAATTCCCACATATTTCATTCGCTTCGATCGTCTGTCTTGAATGGGAAGACATAAACATCAATATAATAATTAGTATATCTTCAGAATACAATAGGTACTACCCATTGTACAAACATTACCGTGTCGTATTGTATCAATCACATTGAGCTGAAGCCTCATCATTTCCTGTACAATATTGTTTGCGGAAGTGTCTCAGACATACATATATTATCGACTGATACATTCAATATTCTCTGATGCTTGGAAATATTTCCTTTCAGCAACCTTCAGGAACAGGAAAAATATAACGAATAAATGTCACTTCAACAGTATAAGGAGCGGTCCCATCTTAACATAATTTCCCTATAAAAACCAATGCAGCCGACCTCCCGACCTGCCCGATAACAATAAGATTTTATTCCAATACTGTCCTTTAGAAAAAGGCCTCCAGGGATAGAAAAAAATATATATTTAGTACATTGGCTTCGGATGGGTGCGCGAGGAATTTTATAGGAATCAGAGTGAAGACGGCGCATTTTTTCCATTTCTGTTCGGATATAAAGGCCTGCGGTCATCTGCGGCCGCCGCGTGTAATGCCGACCACCCAATTCTGATTTACTGAGGCCTTCTGCGACCTTTTTGGAAACTCATGGGTTGATATCTTGGACTGTGAGCTATACCTACAGTTTTTATTTATAGTTTTACATGGTTTGCATTCCAGGTCATGTTTGTTGTTCTTAGCATTGCATACGAGACAAATGACTACTGTGAATACAGAATTGTATTACTGCATATTGTTTATTATTTTTAAGTTTTGTTCGTCTTATTGGAATTCAATAAAGATCTATCTAAGTACAAATACTACCATAATGATTACTCTACCAATTGGACTATTTTTGAGTAAATCTGTAGTATTTATAGAAAACCGACATCAATGGAATTCCTTTTCTTCCATTAAATAGTTCGTTTAAGGAGTTTATTTTGGTATCAGTAGAAAACAAGTAAAACCACCTGAGCGACGATACCTGTAGACTAGGTACACGTGTAGATTTGAATTGCATCACAATCGTGTATATCAGCAATAAATCGGTTATGTCGATACTGTCGTAAAACTGACTGTCGTTTGATAGTGCACACACCAAAGTGCACAACGCAATATAAATGCTATAAAATGCACTCACGTATTCACTGTCAATACACCTTTCGTCGGATTCTAGACACCCTTGTATGCTATCAAATATCTTTTAGTTTCATGCTTTGGCGTTAATCAAGTAACTATTATATAAACTACTTCCTTATGTAAGCTTCAGTAGGTTATGCGACTAGGCTTCTGTTACATTCGCGAGCAAACCAAACAAATTAACCTAGCGTGCATGTCTGCAATACCCTCCCCAATGTTTACAGAATTCGTCTAAGAAATATAACATGGTAAGCGGCACTTGCGGAAATGGCTCTGAGCCGCGCTTCGGTGGCCTCCTGACGTCGCCTGCCGGATCAAATGCTGCCATTCCGAACTACGGAATGTCAAGCATTTGACTCGAATTTTTGATGAAATTCAGTTCAGTAGGTAAGTATTTGAATCAATCGGAATCGGAAACTGATAGACAATTGATAACAGTTTTCTATTGAATTTTCTTTTCCGTAACCAGTAAATCATTTTGTTCAGACTTTACCCAGTCGTAAAGAAATTTAAATGTGCCTTTTATAAATTAGATTTTAACATTTTCTATACCAAAATGTTTTTCCTTTCAACCCACGTTTAGGTCTCTCGTATAATCAATTACAACTTTTTCTCTACAAAAGTTCTAGAGCCTCAGAAGAAGTCTGCAAAAGACTACAAACTAACTAATAGGTAATCTATCGTCTGCAGTTCAGCACTAGCTTAGAGACCAAAGTCCACAACAGCCCACTAGCCGCCTCCCAACTTGTACTCTACAAACAAGAGATTAACCTCACCGTACTTATACAAGTACTTAGTGCAAGTTTCAAATCTTTCCAACTTAGAGCTAACTTTCAAAGTGAACTAATCCCTACTGTTAGGGTTCATTCACAGCTACGGATGTTCGCCAAACGCGAATTTCATTCGTATGGTGATTAAAAACGATGGATTACGCGAACTGCACAGGCGTCGTGCAAATTGCCACCGTTTGAGGTTCATTGCCAGATGTGAACACACCTTTACTGGCGACACTAGCTCCTGAATTAATTTCACTTACTACTTCATAAAGTGCTCGATTGAATGCCTTTTCTCACTATTTTCACCTTTTTCCGTCCTTTGCTGTTGTAATGAATTCCAAACGGTAGCCATTTTGTTCGATTAAGGAACTTTCTCGGGTAAATCGAAATTTTTAGAGGCTATATTTTTGGCTGAAAATTACTTTGTTCTATATTACGATTGTATCGTGGAAACTATTATTTTCGTAAATTAACTACGGTAAATTACCTCGCTATTACATATAGGTTCAAGGTTTGCCGCATGCGCTAACTACCCAATGAAAGTAAATTAAGTGCTCCAAATAACGCCTGTTACTTACTTGTTCATTTGAACGTAAAAAATATTTTCCAAACTAAAAATAAAACCAATAGAAATACTTAATTCGAAACTTCTGCTTTGATTCCAACGTATTTCAACGAATGTTTGCTGCTTTTGAAGGCACTTTTTTCATACAGACCCAACGAACAGTTTCATGCGCTCTTGAGAGTGCATCGTATGCCCTCGGCGTCTATATTGACTCCGTCCGTCGAACCGAACGTAAAACGTTACAACTCGAATATAATTTTTTCCCCGGAATGAGCTGGCAAGGCGGGCATTCTGCAATAAACCGCGACGTTTTCAAAGGAATGCCTTCATCCCGCGAGCTTGTACCCCGGTACCCGGTACCTACCCACGCCAAATTGTGCGGAAGAGATAAACTTACAGTCGCCAACGAATGAAATGATGCAGAAGGTTCAATTCTAACAAACTTGCGATTTTGACTTACACAGTAAACTCCGCTAGTATATACTCCACGCGGTGCTAATATGGCCAAGTGCTATCGTGGAAGACCTATTCTGCCCCGATATTATAATTACAGTTAGTCGTGTTACTGGTGTTATGACATTTTTTTTTACAGTATTGTTATCCTTAATATTGAACAAATAAATTACATATATTCAGGATTAATCTACAAAAAGGTGGTTTTGTAGAAAGGCTGGTAAAGACTCATTTGTATTACTCGATATTAATTTTAGCCTTCAATGAGTTATGTGGGCTCGGTTGTTTTCCCGTGTCAAACAATTCTTTGATTCTACTGGACCTTTTATTTTAATCGACGACGAGAAGGCGCCACTGTGCCACTGTTTACATCGTCTCCGCGTTAATTTGTGTTTTAAAAATAGTAATAAGTGACTAAAAGTGCCGAAACTGTACTGAATATTGTGTATAAAATTGAACTAGATATGAACAAGGTGAAGTACAAAGTGATTAGTGCGTAAAATTTAAAATATTCCAAAAAACAAAAAATAACGGCAACAATTCATATAAGTGACATTAGACATTGTGCTCTAAAATAAAGTAAAACAAAGTGCGTGGTAAAACTACAACACCCTAAACTATAAAACAAACGTCACGGTTTTAAAAACAGTGAAATAAGAGTGATACATTTTCTGATATTATAGATCAATAATGGCAAGTCATCCTGTTGAAAATAGTGAATAAAGCACCATCTATTAGAGCGTATGGTAACTACAACGCCACAATAACACATCTAATGTCATCTATCGAATGAAAACAAAACTACAGGACGTTGCAAGTACTTCGCAATTTCACGTCAATCGATAACGTGAATTTAGCCGAGTGGTGGACACCTATGATCCAGAAACATCAGTGCTCCGGTTCGAACCCCGTGGAGACAGAGCTCTTTTTGAATTTATAAATATTTCCATCTATCAATTATTCAAACATGGAGGACTATGACAACGTCAATACACAACAGCGACGAAGACTAAATTTCAATATTAGCGAAATAGACATGGACGTTTCGTACCTAAGTCCAACAGATACGTCACAACTACCTCCAAACCAAAAACTGTCCAAAAGCATAGACGGTACTTTAATTGACACTGCAACATACTCCGAAATGCAAGACAAAATATTAACAGTAACTCAAGAACTCGCTACTACACAAAGCGAATTAGAAAACGTTATATTGGAAAATAATGATTTGCGAACTCAAAATAAAAATCTTACTACACAAATCTCCGCTCTAAAATCACTATGTCATTCCACGACGACTCCTAATAAACCAAACAGTATGCAAAAGATTGCAAGGCGTTTTGTGTTGCCCCAAAACAGCGACGTATCCTTTACCCCTTCATCACCAACCTCGACACCTAATGCTCAAAGCGACCACATCTATACATTTGCAAATTTACATAGAAAAATAAACGACTTGCAAAAACAATTATATGAAGCAAGCAAGGAGATAACAAGCCTAACAAAACAAATTGAAAGATTACAAGTACAACTGACAACGCCAAAGAAAACCAGTACTGCACATACCCAGAAATTGCAGATAATACCGGCCTGTGAAATCAAAAAGAAAGAAAATCCTGCAGATTACAGAAAATTAGTTATCCTCGGAGCTCAACAATGTGTAGGCCTTGCCTCAGCTCTCCTGTACTCAAGAAAAACAACGCAATATGAGAAGTATGCGATTATAAGCGAAACGAAGCCAAATGCGTTGAGCAGTGATATAGTAAAAAATTATCGAAGTATAAATCTAGCAACCAATGACAAACTTGTAATATCTCTTGGTGAAAACGACTACAACCAAAAATCAGTGGTTGCACAAATTCAAAAAACCATAGAGTATTTTAGCGGCAACAAAATTATTGTACTAAATATAACTAAAAACGATTATCTAGATGTAAACAAGCTAAATAATTCCATAATGAAAATATGTAATAATTACAAAAATTGCTCCTATATAAATTGCAATAATCTAAAACTAAAGGATATTTGTAAGACTATTAACTATGTAATTGACTGTAATGATTATGATAGCAAATTTTTGAAGTTTTCCGAAATTAAGAAGAGGATGGAAAACCTAAGCCAACAAAACAAGATCCTAAATTCGAATTGCAACTGTATACCTAAAAAGGGTACAATTCCCTTCTACTTTAAGTCTCAGACTGTAGAAATGTTGACTAATACTAAGAATAAAACAGTACTAAAACCCTTACCGCAAAAAATAGGGACTATGCCATACTATTTCCCCGTAATAAAAAAATGTCAAACTACCCGAACTCCTAATGACAACAATCTTTTTCGTGTACAATAACCTAAGTATATTACATCAAAACATAAATGGACTGCTGGCTAAGAGTGAAATAATAACGGAATTTATAGACAGTCTCTCAAACAGTGGCAACTATGTACATATCTTATGTTTTACTGAACACAATATGACGATGAGCGATGTTGAACTTTTGAACATTCCAAATTACACTTTAGCTGCCTCATTTACTAGACAAAAACGGAATGGTGGGTCTTGTATATTATTACACAACCATATTAGATATACAGAGATAGATTTTGTGAAAGTGGCAAATGTCTGCAATGTTTTTGAATGCTGTGCAGTTGAGCTAACGGATCATAAAATTACAATAGTATGTATATATAGAGTGCCAGGACCAAGCAAAATGGAAATATTTTTTGACAATTTAACGTATATATTAGGACAAATCTGTTATAGAAATGGACATAAAATTATAATTTGCGGTGACTTTAATATTGATATATTACAAAAAACTAAGTATTCCTCTATATTTAAACGTCTCTTAAAAGAGTTTAATCTTAAAATAGAAATAGAGAAACCCACTAGGCCCAGTAGTGGTACTTGCTTAGATAATATTTTTCACAATATACGGGGTTGTAATAGTGAGATACTTGAACTGGGGGTATCGGATCATTTAGCTCAATTGATGCAGTTTCCGGTACAACAAACGTGTGTGTTGAAATATTATTATGTTAAAAAACGCGATTACAGCAAGGAAAACATGTATCGGTTTAGAAAATGCATAGGCAACTTGAGCTTTTCAGACATTTCTGAAGCAAATAACCCTAATGAAAAGTTTAATGCGTTTTTTGAATTATTCAAACTTTTCTACGACCTATGTTTCCCAATAGTAAGATGCAAAATACCGACAACTTATAAACCAAAGTGGCTCACACCAGGCATTAGAGTCTGCAGCAAAAAGAGACGGTCTTTGCTATGGCAATATAGGTTAAACCCAAACAAAGACACAAAAGCTGCTCTATCAACATTTAGCGCCAGGTATCGTCGCGTTATCAAGCAGACACAAAAAGCACAAAACAGCTACTACATAGAAACCAGTAACAATAAATCTAAAGCTACCTGGAAAATAATAAACAATTTGAAAAGTAACGTGCCGAAAACACATATTAGTGCTATT
Source organism: Amphipoea oculea (assembly GCA_945859645.1). Lineage (NCBI taxonomy): Eukaryota > Metazoa > Arthropoda > Insecta > Lepidoptera > Noctuidae > Amphipoea > Amphipoea oculea. The sequence goes on along the minus strand of OX243883.1, from coordinate 410,090 downwards.
GAGGTAAACAAAAAATGTATTACAAACCCTCAAATTATTGCGCAAAATTTTAATGATTATTTCATAGACCTAGTTCAATCCAATGTAAATTATAAAACTTATAATTACACGAATGTTTTAAAGTCCCACAAATCTATGTTCATGGAACCAGTAGTCCCAAAAGAAATGATAACTATAATAAAGAACCTCAAAAATACAAACAGTACAGGGTATGATGACATCAAGACCAGTGTGATCAAATCAGTAGGACCTATTATCGCACCAGTGTTATGTGATATAATAAATGCTTGTATACACAATGGAGTTTTTCCAGACGCTCTAAAAATATCGATTATCAAGCCTTTACACAAAAAAGGTGATAAAACAAAAATGTGCAATTATAGACCCATAGCGTTAATTCCTATATTTTCAAAAATTCTTGAGAAAGTAATTTATATTAGACTCAACAATTATTTTGAAAAAAACAACATTTTTTGTAAGGAACAAATGGGATTCAGGCAAAATAAAACTATTACTATGGCAGTGTACAATTTCCTTAAAAAGATACACCACAACATGGACAACAGAATGCCGGTTGTAGCAATGTACATGGACATGACGCGCGCTTTTGATTATGTTGACCATAAAATACTAATAAAAAAGCTCTATAGCTACGGCATTAGAGGTAATGTACTGGACCTCATACAATCGTATTTAGAAGGTAGGAAACAGTGTACTCAGATTAGCCAAGTCAACATTAAGTCGAAAACTGAAACAATATACTCCTCAAGTACGAGAACAATTTCGTATGGTGTTCCACAGGGGACTGTGTTAGGTCCATTATTATTTATCTGCTACATAAATGATCTCCCCAATGTAACTAGTCATCAGATGTGCTTATTTGCAGACGATAGCACTATTGTTTTCGACAAGGGTAACTTTAAAGAAATTGAACTAGATATAAACACTGACCTGGTTTCAATCATAGAATGGTTAAATGCCAACAACCTTAAAATTAATTTAACTAAAACTAAAATAATGGACTTTAAAATTCGACAAAGAAATCCAACACAATACCAAATCGGGTACAAAGGAGACGCAGTACTAGAAACGAACACTACAAAGTTTTTAGGATTGCACATTGACAATGATATGACGTGGAAAACTCAAATTGATAATGTTTGTTTGAGACTTTACCGGTTTTCTTATGCACTTTATATGTTAGGTAAAGTTGCAAACAAAACTGCCCTCCTAACGGCATACCACGGGTATGTAGCCTCCACATTAAGGTATGGACTCATATTTTGGGGTAATGCTACAAATATATCCACCGTACTTTTGGCACAAAAAAGATGCATTCGAGCCATCTGCAAACTAAGAACAACAGATACATGTAAGCCACACTTTAGGGATTTAAATATTCTGACAATATCGTCACTGTATATCTATGAGGTTTTGATGTTTGTAAAAACCAATACACATTTGTTTAATCATGTAGAAAGTCAACGTCGCTCAGATAAGTTACAAACAATAAACACCAGGACTGCTTTTGCTTATAATAGTGTCTATGCAATGGCACCAAAATTGTATAACAAATTACCTTGTCATATTAGAAATAGTAAGAATTATAATGAATTCAAAAGTAATCTCTTTAAGCTACTAAATGACAAAGTATATTATTCGGTCAAGGAGTATATGGATGACAAATTTTGATCAATTTATATAATATATGTATATTTTTTTTAAATGTAATTTTGTTTTTGTGTTTTTGCAATCTTTTGACATTGTATATCTTTATCTTTTCCTATTTTTATGACATTTTCTCTTTATTATTATGACAATTTTATAATTTGAAATCCTTGTGTAACTTTGACATTATTCATATTAATCCAATTTTGTATGCCTATCGGCGGGACATGGTTTGTACAATAGATTTTGTTTTTTGAAAACACCTGAAATCACCTATGTTTCACAAAATAAATAAATGAAATGAAATGAAATGAAATGAAATAGATACAAAAGTATAGTATAGCATAGTGTCGAAAACTAGCTATTGCTTTATTGCGTGATATGTCGGCGGTGTATTGAGTGAAGCTTCTGCAGTTTGCTATCGTGTGTCGCAACCGCTAACATTTGATACAAACCGGGACAAAGAACTCAATGCAATCAAGTCGCTTCACCGAAAAAAAATGTAACCGATTACATCGTCGACTTTACTGTGGAATTGAATCGGAGTTTGATGGCGACGAGGCTATGTTTTTTATTTTGTGACATTCACTCGTTATTTTGAGCAGATCAGGTAAATTGCTTGCCTATTTTTTGTTGTTTCAAGGACCTACGAATTTCTTGCTATTGAATTTTGTTCGCTTATTGTTTGGGTATCTACGATAAAAGTAGGATTTTTAACTCATCATATCATTATAAATGCTTTGAATTTCTTTTAATAGATCAGTACCTATATTAAATAATTTCACGCGTAACTTTAACTTTTCCTATTCTATCACGATTATTAGATTATATTGCATTTAAAGCGACTGTTCAATTTAATATTTGAACGCCATCGCCACAACGACTGGTGGCACTTCAATCGCGTTGTGTCCGCTAAATCGGAGTGGAGATTCAGCCATAAGGAACGTACGAACAGAAGTACCACTCAGTGCCGCTAACAAGCCTAAAAAAAGTATCTTTACTCGAAAGATGCAATCATGGAGCTTTCACAATTTTCCTTCAACCTCATCAGTCTGTATGAACTTCATGTTATATCGTCTACTGAGTAACAAAGCTTTGACACACTTATCTAGCCTATGCCAAAGAAAAGACTGGTAAATGTGCTTAAGAATGTGGTTACAGGGATGTAGTTGAGAATTTGTTTAAAAAATAGGGGGAAGAGTTTCTCGTCAATCTATGTTAGATGGCCTCAAAAACTTCTCCCCCCATTTTTAACCATAAAAGAATCAGTAAACTTTATACTGCGAAGTTTAAGTCGATACATACGCGTACCATAGCTATTGTCAACACCGTAATGATCAATAAGATTTAGTTCTTTTCCAGTATTTGTTACAAGTTGGTCTTCTGCATCACCCTGCGCTGTGCGACGGCTGGTCCCGGAGGGTAGTCGTCGTGCGACTTCAGATTATATTCACACCGGCTGACTTGTGATCGTCAGCGGTTCACAAGACCCTCGATCAATTTATGTGGGTAGTTAGGTACTACCGCATAGCTGAGCGGCTGGGGTTTTCGATACTTTTTCTGCCGCCAGGCGGCGCTTCGTATTCGTCAGGTCCAAACAGCTGTCAGATAGCACAGATTCTTACCGAACGTATAATTATTTTAGTAAAATTTTATGTATTTGGAAGTGTTATTGATTTTATTATGGATTACGGCCAAAGAAAGGTTGCCGAACTGAAGATTGAGCTCAAAAAGAGAGGCGCAAAAGTTACTGGTACTAAAGAAAAGCTCATTGAAAGGTAAACATAATCTACTTCTATTTGTTTCCACAATTTGATTGTTTTTTCAACACAGGCCTGGCTGAAATAATAATTTAATAAATATAATGTTTTAATGAAGTAATTTTTGATAAGGCAAGTACTAAAAAACGTTTGCACTACATCATTGAAGGTTAGTCGCGCACAGACATAATCAAGGTGACTTAACTAAAGTTTATCATTATTAATAAGTACAAAATATTCTTACGTTTTTCTAATACTGAGTCCTTCGGTAGCTGGTAATCGTCCTCTGTGAAGTGGTTTTTGCAAACGAGGCTATTTTTCGTTGGAGTAAATTTATCTCTTCGAATGGCTACAAGCCACTGTTTTAATCGGCTTTTATCTTCTGTAGGGAACTTATGTCCTCCTTTTTTATTTGCACACATAGGCACTGCACAACACTGTGGCATTTTGGAAAACAATATTCCGTTTGTAACGTTTTTAAGAATAAATAAACCAAAAAAATGATCGAAAAATATAAATCGTGTATGTGTTTTGACAGGTAGTTGGACCTGACGTTACAGCGCTGCCATCTCACGGGGAACATTTCAGAAAACCCTCATTATAATATTCGTAATCGGTAAGATGAAACTAACTCTAATTTAGGATAATAAATAGAGGGAACTATATTTTCTATCACCAAAATTTATATTTGTCATCAAGTTGTATCACCTAATAAATAGATCTATCGCCACGAAATATTTTCGTTCTCAGATAGCGGGGCTCCGTCGACATAGGATGCAAGAACGAGCGAAGGGCACCCCGAGGTTCGGTTTGGTTAGGTTACTTTAAACCCTTTACACAGAAATAGGGGCCCCGCGAAGCGGGGCTCCGTCGACATAGGATGCAAGAGCGAGCGAAGGGCACCCCGAGGTTCGGTTTGGTTAGGTCACTTGCATTGTTTGGTGACTACATTTTGGTGACAGATCTACTATTTGGAGGACAAACCCTATTATTTAAGAAACACAAAACTAATTAAATTGGTGATAGCTTAAATGATACCCATAAATAGATGGCATTACCGAGATCGAAAATTGTATACCGACATTTTCAGCTCTTGTTCTTGTGTAGGCACAAGATACGAAATTAAATTAGGACATATTGTAACAAAACGAGAAGTTCGTCAGCAAGATGACCAGTATACTGGATGAACTACATTAGGTATCTTCACACGTAAACGGATGATTAACACAACACAAAGGCATACAGGTACCAAGTTATTTGCATATGGAACCAATACGCTCCCGCATGGCTAGACAAAACTAAACTTGGTTTTAAAATCTCCGATCGCAAAGAGATCAGTATAATTCCGATTATTCGTGGTGATAATAAAGACGCAGTTGACAAACCTGCAGCACGGTGGTGTCGAAGTGCGCCAGCAGCGCGGCCGGCGACTGCTGCGACGAGCGGCGCCGCCCCGACAGCCGCGCGCTCCAATCTGAAACAAGCACGGTTACATTAGTGATCAGCTGACTAGGGCTAAGGTTTATAGCTCACAGGCTAAGGCAGCGGTGATCAGCGGCTAATATTTGGAACTTGATCACTACACTTTTAGGCCAGAAGCACAGCTCGACAGGCGATAGTCTCGACTCAGCAATGACCAATATGGCCGCGCCGTAACACGGACCCCGTGGCTGGTCGAGCTGTACTTTGGGCCTTTTCGTTTCAAAGAAATCATGTCCAAAATATCTGAGAATCGTCACATTTTGAATGACAAAAACTGCAATAGACGCTCGCAACGTATAAAGTAATGCGCTTTCAGAACGATATATCTGTAAAGCTTCTAAACACAGGCACCCGTCTAGGGGTTATGCTTATTTGAGCAACATCTTGTCCCTGTACAGACGAATTTCATATTTTTATGAAAGTTTAAAGTTAGCAAGCGCAACTGGTTTATCAAACCTTGGTGTATAAATCTCAGCTCCGTACCAACAACCAGCACAACTCCACAAAAACTAAGCTTGAACATGAAAATACAAACTGCGGGTCAACATTTAAAAAGTCTGAACCGTTCTGCAGTGGAAAATAAACAAATAAACAGTCGCTTCCGTAGCCGGGGGCCGGTCCGTGCCGGGCGGGGCCGGTCCGTGCCGGGCCGGGCCGGCGACAGGAAACGAACCCGCGATGGAACACACACGCCCCGGCGACTGAGCTGCAGGCTCCTCTACAAACGGACTGCATGCATATTTTCTGTGCAGATGATCTCATGTCTGCTGGAGATTTGAAACGGTAACGTTGTATTGGACAGTTGCTGTTTTTTGCTTTTGCAATGTTTCCTGTGACGGAACGCTTTGATTTCCATGCACTTTATGGAAATAAAAAACGTATGTACTTCGGTAGCGGGTTCTGCTTAGATTTGATAGCGAAGAACAATATTTATGCTGGGCTTTGGAGCACTAGGCAGGAGCGACTGATTTTATTTGATCAAAACATAATATCAATTTCCTCTCATCCAAAAACCAAATGGATGCTTTTATGAAAAGTATATAATCTTAAAAAAAAACGTTAGTTTTTGAAGAACATTAAAAGTTTTGAAGTCACTGATCTGTGTGATGCCCATTTACTATAGAATTCTATTTTTATCGTTAAGTTTTCGTTTACAAATTGATATTTGCCCAACCGCTACCGATTTCCCTTAGTTTCCAGCCAATAGGCTTGCCCCAATTACTGTAACTAAAAGCAAACAGTTAAGCGAAGTGCGCACTGTCGGCAGTTTTTGTGGCAGTCTGTGGCGGCGATAACTCAGTGTTGTTGGTTGTTGCCGAGTTTTTGTAGCAACTAGCGGCCGGCGGGGGCGGGCGGCGGGGGCGGCGACCGATCGCTGCGACTGCCGCTGATACAGTTACTAAGTACTTAAAGACATCCATCATTTACTTAACAACCGTGTTTTGTTACTTTGAGTAATTAGTGAGGCGGATTTGTCTAGTAAAATGAAGGATTGATTGTTATAATTTATAAGATAGATTGTTTCGGGTTTGGTATGAATATTTTTGTTTCTTTGACGTTTTGTGCGTACGCTGCTTATGTAAGCTAGTGAAGAAAGAATGCTTGTTAAAACATTGCACCCTCAATGTACTTAAGAACGGAGTTCCTGTAAACTTGCTCCTAAGTTCCGCCTCATCATTAAATATCTAGCGGCAGTCGTAGAGAATTAATATTAATTAACTGAAGTTAGCAACGGGCCGACAACGCGGTCCCTTCGGAGATATTTTGTAAAACTTCGGTAAAAGTCGTCTGAAGTCGCGTCCCGTCGGTTTATTTGTGAGACTCGAGGTCGTTCGTCAGTCATCATCCTCGTCTTAACTTCTGAGGAATGTTTCATAAAACATCAAGTTGGCGATTTAAGACACAAAATACGAAAAGAAGGCCAACTTCATACACAGCGCCGTGAAATCATGCTTACGAACACGTGATACGTATGTAAAGACGAAATCGAAATGATTATAGGCAAGTGCAGTCTTACACAGTACGCATTATTACTTCGTAAGAATTCAGGTAGTACAAGCGGCGAGAAAATTTTAAATAAGTACCTACTAGGTGAAGCACGGGTCCGATCCCCTACTTTCATGCGGAATTATAGCCCTTAACAAGATTATAGCTTTTACAAAGATTATCGGCAACAAGTTCATGATTTTTTTGGTTAAATAGGTAAAATGGTTCTTCTGTTATGTTTGAGGTGTGTCTAGAAAGTTTGTGTCGTCAGATACGTACGCAAAAACTTTAATTCAAATTGATTGGACTTTAATAGAATTTTGAAATTTCTAGGTTCCTGAATATTTTCTTTTTGTCAGTAAGTTTTCAGTTTCTTTCCATCATTTTACTTATTAGTTTTCTATATTCGTGAATCATTAACGTAAGCCATTGATTAGCCAGCTACAATATTGAGAACACAATAGCAATACAGGCTAAGGTACAATTTGGACAATCCAATCTTGTTCCCCTTCCGAGGGCAGATCGTTGTGGGGCGGTCACCCTTCGTGATGGTTGTCGTAACCTGTAACTGGCAAGATATTGGACATCTGAATACATACAATCACTGTTGGTACGATGAACTGACGCCGAACATTGTAAATTGTTTACAAACTTGGAGGTAGTCGCTGAATGAAGGGTTTGGAATATAATTATGTGGTGAAGATTCGACTGATTAATTTTTTCGATTTCTTTCCTTATAAGTCTTATAATTTGCATCGCGTGTCTGTCCATCTAAGACTTGGTATTTCTTGCTTAATTTCCTTGCAAACGACCTCGTGTGTCCGTCTAGCGATAGTGTCGGCTCGATGGAAGTGAAGCCTTTGCCCCGACTGGTTACAGTTCACTCACAGCACGTAAACGGATCAAAAGATTAACTAGCGCACACTGGACTACCAGGAAACACTTCTGTGTGTATGTTAGCCGCAACTCGGCACGTATGTGTAGCTCCTATGTAGGTAATGGCGGGCGTCGAGCAGCGTCCGGACGACAACTGAGGAATCTATAGTAATAACCCCAAATGTACACTGCCCATCCTGTGGATCGAACCTAGGACCTCATCCCAGTGACCAACGCGGCAGTGAACGCATAACAAACCTATAACTTACACGTAACTGCTATAAATCGCTACAAGATCGATATCTGAGCTATAATGACCGAGCTTGCCGGATTAGTGCCAATTAGTGGCCGCATAGATGTTACCGCAGAGATAAATGATACAGATGCTGGCTACCACCCATACGCTTAAGATAACGTCTGCCTCATTTGTACCACATTCTGGAAAAGGTACGGAGGAATTGATCGACGTAGGTCCCGGGTTCTCTACAACTATTTCTATGGCTAACATTTGAAAACAAGAGTATATACCTATTTTATTCCAGAAATAGTATGAATAGATTCGTAAACTTTGCTATTGATCTTCCTTTGACAACGTACCTTTTTATGATTTTGTCATCGTTCTACAGGCTGCCTTCAGTAAATCCATACAAATGTACCATTTCAGTTAGACCGGCGAGCGCTACTTTATTTAGCGTCACAATAAAGATAATGCAAATAAATGTGAAATAAACTGAATAAAATTAGACTGCCTCACTTGTGAATACCGATGAGCGGACCTGAGTTGCTTCACAAGAGATTGGCAGCATTAGGCCGGTTGCTCACGACTCAGCGCTCTAATCCTGTTAAATTAGTTTAGTTTCTGGGGGCACTTCGTTTGTAGTCCGCCTGTCGGCCGTTCGTCTGGCTGTTTGATAGTCTTTAGGGGGATAAACTAGAGGCTGTTAATGAATAGATCTATTAGACGCGTCGTAAGGACATCGTGACGAACTTAAGTGAATTTGAAAGTCAAATGAGACAATTGAAAAAGGTGGATGAATATTACGTCTGCATAATATGTATATAGTCCTCTTCACCGTATTCGGTGACGGTTCGGAGAGAAATTTTCTTTCCTTTCATGAGCTCTCTGATGACTAGCAAAACCAAAGTAGATTGGGCATAAATGTATGCGGAGTGATGTAAATGTCCGCCACTAACATGAAGTTAATAATGTTACAGTTCAATTACAATGCCTCCAATAAACTGTAGAACACATTGAGCTCAACTATCACTAATCACGCCAGCTCACGCGCTGCTGGTAATAACCAGCATTACAGACGACCATGTTATTATGACTCGGCGCGACTGTCGTTAATATTCCCGGCTGCGGCCGCGGCTTAGCCGGCGGTGTGCGGCGCTGGATTACGTGGATTAATATTTAAACGGTACTGATCGGAATACTGATGTGAAGGTACTAATTGTGTAGCTCTGTCACTGGAGGGAGTCTTGGTGACAGCGACATCGACAAGATCAGTCGGGGTGTGTGTGTGTGTGTGTGTGTCTGTGTGTGGTACCTAGTTTATTTGGCGAATAGAGCTTTGTAAGCTCATCAGCCAGGAGGAACCAATCCACTGTTTTATAAAAAAAAAGTCTGAATAATAGAGCGACCGGAGAACAAACTCTACGTTAGGAAAATAAAGATAGGTGATATGTATGGTCCATTTGTCATTTGGTTTGGACGCTTTATGGCTGTTTTTATAGTCTTAGAAATTAAACTTTTCATCTATACAACTACAAACTTTCAAATGTATTCTTCGTCCATCTCTTCACAAGCCGTCTCCTGAACCGATGAGGATGAGCGATGGTCGTCCAGAACCCGACCATTAGTAACTGTCACACTTTGAAGGAGTGTTTGTTCAAACCGAGCGGATCGCGCCATTGTCATCATAGCTTTATACATTACGGGTAGAATACAGTAATTAAAATATCGTTTACCTACTCAGTAATTGTGGAGAGAATAATGAATAGGGTATTCCTCGAAATGCACCAAATGAAACTTCAATCGATATTCATATAATTTATTACGGATCCTTCATGCTCTTCTCTATGTTTCATCGTTGACGCATTTTGAGGAATAAAATTATAATACTTTTATTTTTATTATTAGTATATTTTTTTAGGAATATTTTTGGTGCGTTTCAAAGTCGGTGCGTTTCGAGGAATACCCAAGATGAATGACTATGTGGCTAGAAATAATTCCAGCACTGAAGTTTTAATTGCTTTGTTTATACCAGGTACCTACTCAAGTCACTCTCAAAACGTTAGACCATATAAACTCCTCAAAACTAACGATTTATCAAAAGGTTTTTTAATGAAATAAGCAAGCTAAACTCAACTAACTCGAGGTCAAGAGAGGGCCCATTCAGCGATAAAAAAGAAACTTATTTCTTACTCAAATTAATATGACCCCAAAATTGGGACCAATACCGTTTTTCAGCCAATCATTCAAGCCATGTAGTGCTTACATATCCATTTAATTAGTTAGTTATCCAGTAATTAAATACAGCTTAAACGACCAGCTTGAATATTCATAGCTTGGTAGTCGGTACAGATAATGTCCGGCAACAGCTATTACGGTCTATTACCACAGCGTGTGTGAGGTCACGCCCGACCACAGACCACACTGGCCGAAGTTATCTGTGGCTCAGTCTGAACGTGAAGTTTATACTTTGAGAAGTACGTGTCTATGGGTTAGTTTGTCTGTGGGCGATTCTGATAGTCTTTGAAAGTAGGTAAAGCTCTAAAACGTAGGTAGAGGTAAAAAGTGCTTCGAGAATTAGACGACGGTTTATAGTATATAAGTACCTAAGTAGTCTCTGCGAGTTGAAAGAGCGTTTCTCTATTCTATGTATTTTAGCCTGCAAGGGTCAAGTCACACCGAGATGGCAGTGAAGCGGCGAGCAGTTCCAGTGTCATATAATCCAAAATGCCCTTCATTATAACATGGAGCCGAGTATCCATTGTATCAGTCGGACGGGACAACGGTAGAACAAATGAACCGTGTCGTTACCGACACGAGCACCAGTGTTGTGGAAACTCGCACAGAGAATATACATCGCTTTCCCCAAAATATACGAGAAGAAAAATAGTATGGCTCCCTAGCCTCACTATTTTCCTTCGAACTAAAGTAGATTTGTTCAGATTGATATCCCTACATCAATCTGAACAAATCTACTTTAGTTCGATCATACTGGATGCGTGCACAACGTGCACGCAACGTATCATTACGTGTCTTCGATCATCTTATCTGAAGACAAGACGTATCGTCAACACTGTTGGGTTCAATCGATTTTAATCACTTATGTTCTTCTTGGTCAAGGTTGGTGCAACTGACCACGTATCGTATCGCACATCTAGAAATACTATAAATGATTCTTGATAGCAGGATTGTACCGTACTGCCCAACCACTCTGATATTAATTTCAAAACCTACAGGCCAGGCCATGTTTGCAGTGCCTACGTAAACTGATTTAATGGACCATCATGCACATCTAATAATTCACAGGCATTCAATATGTAAAGACGTCACGAGCAGATTGATTTGACAATAGCTCCCTCAGGCAGGCCGCGGTGCGCACACGAATGCCGAACAAACACGGCTGTATTGCGTAGGAATGATTTTATGCGGAAATGGAGGAAATCTGCACCAAGTCATTCAAAACACACAAAATTCATCTCTTTTTTTTGAAACGCAGCATCATAATACGCATCTATTGTCATAAAAAGTCTAAATGGCTTCCCCATCAGTCGCTCCAGTTTTAATACATTCTTAAGGGAACAATACGCACCGAGGCAGGGAGGGCTATACAGAGTATACAGCGATATTCTGTATACAGACTATACGCTCTACACAGTAACAGTTGTCAATACAAGACTGTTGTGAGATGCAGACCTTCATGATAAACGACCATTTATCAGGTCAAGATTTATGAGGACAAAGTAACGGCTCGTCTTGAGCGGGATATTTTTGGCAGTATATTGGCAGACCGATATCATCGGTTTTACAAACACGATCTTCTTATGTTAATTGCTTTTAGCAAGTTCCATGATATGAAACTGTTATGTATCGTGTTTAAAAGGCATATACGTAACTTGTAATATTTAGTAAGAGACTCAAGGACATCGTTGTGTAGCCCCCTTTAGCTCGAAACCAATCTGACAGTAGCCCGCCCGGCCGTGCGGCCCAGCGGCCCAGCTGTGCGGCCCGGCTCACAGTGGAACGAATGTATGGGAGCGGTTGGACGTAGACATGTCCGAAAAAAAAGAGTAAAATTATGCCAAACTAATGATGCCATCTTATTCGATTACTTAATGCCTTCATAACTTGTGGTGATGAATTTCTTCATAACTCCCATATTTCGGGAGTAATTTGAGAAAATGTGAAATTTTACTATGAAAATGAGTGTATCGAGCTCTCTCCCTCCTGATTCCGGGCTTGTTTCAAGTAGCGGTCTCTAATATCATAATGCTTATACTAAGAGCTATATTTAATACTAAGACACATAGTGCGCCAAATGTGCACTTTCTGGGATAAAGAGTGATGTTTATTTTATAACACAATTTTTTTATTTTTTGTTTATTTTGTTGATTAAAACCGTTTTTCTAAAGGTTTACCTTATTACAATAACATTTCTGAGCAGCCAATTAGAGAAGATATAAGCTAATTAGGATATATAATTAGGGACTTAAGGTTTACATATAAAACTGATGCACTAATGATTACTGATAAGAACATTGCTATTATTTAATTACTAAATGGCTCTTAATACACTAATTTAGCATGCATCATTTACTAATTATCACAATAACTAATTACCTTGCAATATTTAACAAAGGATACCTGGGATACCTGGATTTTATATAAATAGGTCACTATTAGTAACTTTAAAATCAGTGTTGATTTACACCTCGTTGTATCCAAGCTAATCTCGCAATGTATTTTCCAAATTTTAATACAAATCTTGATATTCACGTTGCTTTATGCGCACGCGCACATAAAGATTTACGCGACTTTAACTATTTGTTCAGTGTTTTAAAAGATAACAGTTGTGTTCAGTTATGTGAAAGTGCTGAAACAAGTTTAAAAGACTGGTGTCGTCGATTTTGCTACCGCATTTATGCAAAATGGACACAGTCTGGAAGAAGCACAGATAAGTTTCGGAAGAAACATGAGATTTGGCTACAGGCTGCAATTCAATGGCCGGAATTACAGAATGAAAATATGGAACCTTCTACAGAAAATATAAGTGACGTCATCGAGCCCATAATTTCTCCTGCTAAATCTGATGCTTCAACTTGTACACATCCTAGTCCTCGTAAATCTTTTGAGGACCTTAGTAACCGGCAAAAAAGAAGACGCACTGAAGATAGTCTTTCATGCAGCAGTAGCAGCGCTGAAATTATGTTTTCGGCCGAAAGGGCGCTTCAAAAGGCAGGACAAAGCGATACAGCTTATGTTATGAAATACTTGACGGAGAATCCAGAAGAGGCCTCAAAAATCAAAGCCTTCATTGAAGGTAAATCAATTCAGGTACGGGAAATATCCCCTTTGAAGGCATTGGCTCTTTATGTATCGATGAACTTATCGAAATGGCGCTATAACACTCTTCGGGATTTCAACACTCAAGAAGGAGCTCTTCAATACCCGAGTTACTACATGTTGGTTAAAGAAAAAATTAAGTGCTATCCGGCCAAAGAAGATCTCACAGTTACAGAGAGCTCTGCAAAAATCAAATTACAAGCCTTGATGGATTTAACCTCAAGAAGACTTATTAGGTCGTTAGAAACCCCTGTTGATCCCAATCAACAGCTCGTATTGACCAGCAAATGGGGTTTTGACGGATCATCTAGCCAAAGCATTTATCATCAAAGGACGAGTGAAGATGAGCAAATCGATCTTGCTAGTAATTTTATGATTAGTCTTGTACCACTGCGGCTCGTCTCAAAAGGTGTAACAATTTGGGAAAACGAGCGACCATCTTCCACTTCATTTTGCCGGCCAATATTGTTTAAGTTTATAAAGGAAACCAAAGAAAATGTGCAGAGAGAGATGGCTGAAATCGAAGCAGAGATTGAAGCCTTAACTCCATCCACCATCACTGATGGAATTAGTGTCAAACACCAACTGCTGTTGACAATGATTGATGGTAAAATTCATTCCATTATATCCAATACAGCAGCTTCAGTGTGTGACATATGCAAGGCTTGTCCTAAAGAAATGAATAATTTAGAGTTAATCAAAGATAAACACGCAAACGAGGACATGTATAAATATGGCTTAAGCACCCTTCACGCTTGGATTCGCTCAATGGAATGCTTATTACACATTTCCTACAAATTAGACATAAAATCATGGCAAGTAAGGGGTGATATAGCAAAAAGGCAAGTTGATGACAGGAAGAAAAGAGTTCAAGAGGCTGTAAGAAGAGAAACGGGCTTACTTCTCGATGTTGTGAAACAAGGCAGTGGATCCACCAACAATGGCAACTCGGCAAGGAGATTTTTTGAAAACTACACTAAATCTGCTGAACTGACCGGAATAGATGCTATGCTTTTAAGAAAAATCTGTGTGATCTTGCAGTGTATTTCATCAGGAGAGAAGATCAACGTAACTAAATTCCGAGAGTTCTGCTTTGATACTGCTAAGCTTTACGTGGAGTTATACCCATGGTATTATATGCCTTCTTCACTTCATAAAATTTTAATGCATGGGCCAGACATAGTTCAGAACATGTCAATTGTGCCCATTGGTTTTCTATCCGAAGAGGCATCTGAGGCTAGAAATAAAGATTTTAGAAAATATAGAGAGGGGCATTCTCGAAAGCATAGCAGTATCTCATGCAATGAAGATATTATGCACAATCTTTTACTGTCTTCTGATCCACTTGTTACAAGTATCCGTCCAAAAGGAAATAAGTTTGTAAAAAAATCTTCTTTTAAGGAATTTTATGAGCTTACGGATTCTGAGAAAAGTGATATCGAATTTGTTAACATAAATGATTTAGCGGACATCGATTCTGAATTTGAATTAATTGATGATGATGATGATGACGAAGATAATTAAATGATGTTATTGTTTTAAAATGTGTAACTTAGTAAATTAGAGCTTACATCTTAATTATTTATTGTACTTTTAATGAAACTAGGTAATTTATTATCAACTTACTTAAAAGTCATACTCTCATCAGTTCTTGTGAATATTTTTGTTAATATATATTTCTGTATATATATAATATATTTATAGACCTCTTAATAAGTCTGTCTGCGGTTTAAAGTAAATACAAATGGGGAAAAAACGTTTTTTTTTTTTAAATTTTCATTTCCTTTTATCCCAGAAAGTGCACATTTGGCGCACTATGTGTCTTAGTATTAAATATAGCTCTTAGTAATAGCATTACGATATTAGAGACCGCTACTTGAAACAAGCCCGGAATCAGGAGGGAGAGAGCTCGATACACTCATTTTCATAGTAAAATTTCACATTTTCTCAAATTACTCCCGAAATATGGGAGTTATGAAGAAATTCATCACCACAAGTTATGAAGGCATTAAGTAATCGAATAAGATGGCATCATTAGTTTGGCATAATTTTACTCTTTTTTTTCGGACATGTCTACGTCCAACCGCTCCCATACATTCGTTCCACTGTGCGGCTGCGGCCCGAATGTCGTACAACAATGGACGCCAACCCTTTGTGTCGGATATTCAGAAAAAGCGCCGTTATTAGCTTCGGCAAGACTCGTATTGTTCGGAGATTCCCTCAACGTCAGCAATATAAGGAGGATTGTGGTTAGTTTTAGTTCTGTTCATTGTCTTGTAAGGATTCTGTTTGGTTGTCGTTCGTTAAGGTTTCTGAGTAAACAGATAATCGGATTAGCTGATTCATTCGTTTCTTTTATTCAGTTTATTTACGCGGCGAGTGGACAATGAGATACTAAACACACAGTAGCCTTTTGTTACAAGCATGTAACACGTTCAGTATAGCCTCTTCATAGACCACTGCAACAAACATTTCGTAAGTCTTCTACGTTCTTTTTATGTCAAAACTTACAAAGCCAACTTTAATGCCTGAGCAGCCTTTGTCCTTACTTATAATAACAAACCGTCGGGGATACTTTGTAACCTGCTAGCCTACAATGTACTAAGTATAATGTAAGGACCAAGCCTGGTTGCCTACAATGTCCCAACTCTGTGCGGCGGGCAGGTAAGCTCGGCTGTGTTCACAAGTTGTAGTACCTACATAAGTTATGGCGCAGGTTCGCCTCAATTTACTGTATACTGTAGTTAACTGGGGCTGCCTGTAACTAGAGCTCTTAGGAATAAAAAGAAGTTGTTTTATGACCCTTATGATCCTTCACATCCATAAAGTAGACAATGAAAAGTTAAGAATATT
This sequence comes from Amphipoea oculea, assembly GCA_945859645.1. Classification (NCBI taxonomy): domain Eukaryota; kingdom Metazoa; phylum Arthropoda; class Insecta; order Lepidoptera; family Noctuidae; genus Amphipoea; species Amphipoea oculea. The sequence continues at coordinate 393,890 of OX243883.1, read as the reverse complement.
ATTTACAGAAGACAATGCAAAAGAAAAGCTGAGGAAAAATTCTGACCAACAGAACGGTGACAGGGTCTATTACCTACAACTTTCTATCTACGAAATGTTAGATCTACAGCAACAAAGACCTAGACGATCCACAAAGGAACCTAACTTCCAAGTTCCAACTCAATTTAGGAATAGTAAAGGTAACTGCCAACACTATCCCCCATCGCTCACCAACACTACTCCTCACCTGGCAATATTTCGTGTATTTCCTAGTAAGTGAAACTGGAAACTTTGCCAAGTGCTGTTACTTATATCGGCAAGTTGGCTAACTTTAGATATCGATACTTTCCTCGCTCTGCTGCGGTTGATGGTTCCAACTCAATTTGCGATGCCGCGGTCTTCAGCAGACAGAAGTTTTTTAATAAACATTTTTGTGGTTAAGGGTTAACATTTACTTAATATTGGAACTAAATATTCGGCAAAGCTTTCGATGAGACTGTCAAAACGACAGCTTTTCATTATTTATTTGTAAACACAGACGACTTAATGTCTCCTGCCATTTAGCTGTCTGTACCTACTCAAGCTAAAGATAGATCCCCTTTTTGCCCCCGGGGGCTCATAAAAGCTGAGAGGCACAAAGACAGCCCACCAGCCACCTTTTATAAGCCATACTTAATGCCAATTCCTCGAATAAAAGACATCTTAAAGGAGAATGATAAAAACGTATTTACGTTGACAAAAATAGTTGTTTACCAACCGGGCTCTCCAAAATTTACTTGATATTTTTCCACTTCAGTAAAATGGCAGTCGGTCCATGTAAAATATTGGTATTCAGCTGCATCCGGTTAGACTGGAAGCCAACCCCTACATAGTTGGGAAAAGGCTAGGCAGATAATGATGACGATGATTTTTCCACTTCAGTTGTGAAGACATATTATGATTTAAAATAATTCATGATAAGACTTTTTTTTACATTTTAATTTCAAACATTTGAAACTAAAATGTGAAAAAAAAAGTGACATCACAGCTGAAATGGAAAAAAGTCAACTAACTTTTGGAGGGCGCTGTGTGTTTTGGCACAGATAACATACATAGCTTATAACGGACTATACATGTCATAATGTATCGCCATAACTTTGATTAGCTATATTAATCCCCTATTCAGGTACAATCAGATAATCCTGCCAATCCCGATCTAACAAACTTCGTCCACGTTTATACACTCGCACAATGGCGTTAACGTTTGAATATCGCTCATTATGTACCTATTAAGGAGGCTATTAGCCGGCCGTGTCGCGCCACCCGGACACTACCGGACACCGGACATCAGACGCGCAACACTAGGGTGGGGATAATGCAGGGTACTTGCTTTTCAGGACACTAAACTGAGGGTTCAAACTTTCAGAGACGCTACAATATACGAATTCCTAGTGTAGGGCACAGTTTTTACGTAGAAGTAAAATATGATCTAATTTTTAAATAACAACTTCAATAAGCTCGTCGCAATCGGAGATATTGTACAGATAAAACAGTGATCTGCATTTGTTAATTCACCCGTTGCGCGTTGCTTGCTGGTGCTGGTGCACAGGGTGCACTCCCAGGATCTCTCGCCCCTCCGCTGACTATCTTCACTAACCACGTCTAACATCTTCTAAATCGTTCGCCTCACGATGTTGCTCTGTGCCTCCTGTGACGCATCTCCTGTAGCCTGAGGGCAGACTGTATGTAGTCAGAAATGTTAACGTGGATAGGCACTAGGCAGTTTCTGTGCGTCTAACATTGGTTTTCATTAGAGAGCGGTCGAGTCTTACGTTATTAAATTGCAAACCACGTTATGAACCATTTTAAGTCATTTGAGAGAAAGATTGCCGTCACGATACGATTCGGATACCTTATTTTAACAGCCTTGGGCAAATAAAGCCTACACACGTGTAAATAAATAAGCTTTTTGATTTATGTAATAAAAAGGTCTTCCACAATGTCCATTACTATTTCTTTAAGTCTTCTAAGTAACTTTTTGTAAGTTCAATCATTTAATCTCGCCTCAGACGTGTGACTTACAGAGTAACGCTTTAATACCAATTATCCCGAAGCTAGAGACCCCGGGCCCCGGGCTCCGAGTTCCACGCCCGAGGGCGATCCTGCGCGCCGGGAACTGCGAGCGCACCTCTAGCGTTTGACTACAAGTAGACAATTATAATGTTTAATTGAATGTTTTTGTGTTTGAATGGCTTTCTGTACACTATTCTCAATGATTTTGGCAAATAGAAAATGCACTTGTTTGATTAGACATCGATGTTCAAAATATGGGTCAACTTATCGTTGAAAATAAAAACACAATTACGTTTTCAAGTTTCAAGCTATCCTCTGCAGGCTTAGAAATAAGCAGTGCTCTGTGTTCGGATGTACCTACCGGTATTATAAGTTTAAAAATTAAAACCCGACTACTGAAAAGGATGAAACAAGAACGAACCTTCTCATGGTTGTATGCGGCTGTACTAACATAATATTATAAGCTATGGTAGCATGCGACCACGAGAAGGTACTTTCTTGTTTCATCCTTTTCAGTAGTCGGATTTTAGTTTTTAAACTTATTTTTAATTTATTATTTTGGGGCTAATTTAAGTAATATTTATATTTTTAAATGTGCTAAAAATTTTTTTTTTTGGATCGTGACTTTATGTCCGCTAGAGGGCGCTATATTCAATTTAATGTGACATCACATAGCCTATAACCAGCGGACGATCAAGACGCTCCCAACGATACCTCATTTGTTCAATCATGACAAGCAGTTTAGAAGTTATGAGGGAACAGATGAACATACATAAATACTTTCATATCGGTCAAAATCATAACCCTCATTTTTGCTTTGCTGTAGTCGGGTAAAAATAAATAAATAACTAGGCAATCTTTCTGTCGTTGACATTTTACGAAGGACAAAGAAACATCAATATATAGTACATCGTTTATATCTGAACCTTATGTAGGACAACAATAATAACCTTCTATTCAGACTTGATTCCATAAACATAGCCTGTAAAGGGCAGCCCTGTTATTTCTGTGCGTATGCGATCGAGGGAGCGGCCACAGAGTAAGAAACTACAGAAGACAAACTCCCTATAACGCGCGAAAACAGTATTTAGTATTAAACGAAAACGCAAGTGGCTTAGTTCCCTGGTCAAGTGGCAATACCTAAACCAGTACCAGTACCGAAATTACGTAGCAGAATTAAAGGGAGCCACGATACGCTAGGCGGCGCGTGGTGAAATGCGATCGTCTATTTTTTTCTTAAGCTCATTATCTTGTACAGAAAGTGACTTCTGTAGTATGTTTTTGGTTGATATACAGGACGTGCTCAGGTGCGCGTACGTTCACGCTCTGCTAACTTGTTGCACGTGTCACTGGCGCGGCTACACCCTTTATGTGGAAAACTTTGTGTGGCTCTGTGTCCTTTGTAATGTGGCGGTTTTATTTTATTCGTAGTTTTTGTTGACGGCCTATATGACGTAGAATGGCTGAAAGTCCTAAAAGAAGAATTACGTGTGCCATAGTTATCTGACATTATAGAGCCTATTATAATTATGATTACCAAAAATAATAATTATACTCCTCGAACTCGATACCACAGGAACTTTCCTAACACAACACAAATCATTCGCGTTGTTCTAAGTCGCTGTGTTGTAACTTTACGTGCTTCATTCATCTTAATTTAAAGAAAAAACGTTATCACGCCAAAAGTTTTATCATCGGCGCGCAGTAGTTCCGGGGACACAATTTGTGAATTAAACTCATAAATTGCGGATGTTTTTACAATAATTTATGTTATTCAAGATACAAGGGAACTTGGAAATTGGACGCTTTTTAAAACTTCAGCTCACGTGCGTACTTTGCAAGAAACAGGGGTGCTCTTAAGTTAAACGAAAATGAAACTTTTAGTACACAAGATAAAGGTCTAAATTGAATGCATCCGACTTTATCCTCCGGCCCCCTATCAAGACGTTGAATAAAACACTAAAATCGTAAATCTGGCGTTTTATTATAGAAAGGTCGACTGCAACTGATTGCTTCGGTCCTTTAACAATATTTCTTTCAAGGACTTTCCAAAGAAAATTGAATTCCGAACTTATCTACCCTCCATCGCGGCAGTCGTCACACTAAAATACAGACCGCAACAACATTTACATTAAAAGATATTAACAGCAATTGTGATTGACATCCCCTTGTACAAGCAACTACAACCGTATCCCGGCAACTATCATGCAATCACTAACAATCAGTAGCGAGCGCGCGGTGCTCCCACCTGCCGCACAAAAAAAAGAACCGTCATCAAAATCGCCGGTAGCTTTGCCCCAAAATGTAATTTTAATATGAATCACTGGCTCTTTAGTCGCAGTCACCCCGGGTGCCATTACGTCCCCCTGCCAGGTACCCGGGCCCCCGAGCCCTGAAGCCGCCGGGCCTCCCTGGCACTATTATAGTCGTCAGCGTATTTTATTGTTACATGTGTCCCCTTCAGACGGTGGATGTTTAATTTGTGTTATTGCTCCGTTTGGTAGTTCTTGCGATACTATCAGGGTTTTTTGTTCAGAAGTGTTTGTAGATAGCGACCGACTCCTATTTTTATGATGAAGTGCAAGAGTTCCGGTAAAGTTTCGTGTGTTTTCTTGACAATTACCATTGGGTATGTATTTTATTTATAACCTTTTTTAACATTAACAGGTAAGGTATTAAATCTATACAAATACTGTTGACGTCCAACATGAAAAATATGATCGTCGATCTTCCGGAAACCGTACATACTCGTATCTACCTACTGCCGGAAATAGCATTACGTTGACAACATAATCGTGTCTGTTTGCCGCAGAAACCCCATGATAAACGAATAAATATAAATAAGGGTCAGATAACACCACAAACCGTGGATCCGGCCCATTAACTGTCGCGACACAATAATGGAGGTGTTAGCTAAATCATGTCCGCACTAGAGGTGCCACCGGGGCACGTCACTACCGGGCGGGCACAGCGCGGGGAACGCAGAAGGACCACCGTGTCCTCGTTGGGGAACGACACGATCATGTAGTCATGTTTGTGCTGGAGGTGCGAGCCGCGCTGCGCCGCCACACTATGTAGCTAACACAGCGGACACGGAAAATGTAACTCAGACCTGGTGGTCCTCACATGAGGACGACGCACAGTCAAAAAAAAAATCAAGACAAAAAGTTATGATGAAAAGCAAATGTGAGCTCTGAAGGTAGCTTAAACATAGTAGTCATTGGCTCGTTGCATTTCATAACTGAGTTGCCATAACAAACAACGTTTACCTAAGTTTTTCATTTAATGTGTGTTCTAATATAAGGTAGCGACGATCCACGAGTATGTGCGAGATTCAAATTGCACTAACTCTGTGTGTTTGAAAATGAACTCGTCCGTACTGCTATCTTTCTATCCTGTGATCTCACAAAGGGCCCGTGACGTCACCGGCCTAATAGCTTCTACCCGAACCATTACACCGTGCCCAAATTGCATTTACAACACCAAAGGTGACTCAAGCTATTTAATGCCTTACTTCTATTGCATAAAGTTCAAAATAAATTGAAATGAAATGGCCGTTTACTCACGAAGTATAATACAGTAAATAGAGATTTTGAAGGCGTAATTGTGTGAAAAGAATGTAATTTTGTTAAAATTGTTTATTTTTGCTCAAAGTTTATTATTTTGAGGTCAGGGATTTGTTGGTGAGTTGAGGTTACAAAATCATATTATCAGTAGACTAAAACGACGTTCCGACTAAAAAACATCAGAATAAAGTTTTACAAAAAAATCTGAGGGTTAAAGAATACATTTGTTCACACCTTTAGTTGGCAGAAACCATTAACGAAACACCCTATTTCCTCGACCCTAATTCGACTCGTGTGAGGGTAGACCTACAAAAACCAGCTGAAAGGTCCCACCGTGCAGTACATCATCGAATTGCCCTTTTTTGTCCCTCTTTTGTTTCACCAGGTTTCACTTAAATCACTTCTCGGTTCAGAAATAAACCGCAATTCCGAAAAAGCTTTTTCAGCTTTATCGAATAATATGATGTGTAAAATATAACGAATTAAATGTGTTGTTATTGCTATTATACTAGATATTTATATCATGGACATCACAAACATTCATAAAACAACGGCTGCCGTTTGTTTTAAATAAAAACTGCAACGGGCTCGGAAAAATAAAATTCCTTTTATTCAAAACATAAAAATCGGTGAGTTTTGTTTTCGATGCTAACATTTTTATTTGCATAAAGCACGACCAAAACAAACCAGAGTGCCTACTGTTAAAACTAAAAACAAAACACTAGCACTGATATGTATAAACGCGGAATAAATAGTATTGCCACGTTGAAAGACAATTATTATTAATCAATTTATTTCAGATAAAAATCAATCCAAATTATAACTACATATGTGATCATGAAATAAAATAATACACCCCAGTCTTATTTACGACAACACACCTTACCTTTCTAATGCTATATTTTTTGCTAACAATAATAATTTACCAAAGCTACAGCCAGCTGTCAGGCAAACAGCAACGGATGGCGTTTTCACGTGACCCGAGACAAAGCCTTAACGACGCCAAGTGATTCGAACTGCCGCCGCCAAGCTAACTATAACACAACGTTAACGCGAACCAAACTACTATACAAACGCGATCACCGACACTAGAGACGCGGGTGAAGAAGATTCAGTCCATACAATTTGCGAAATAAGGGTTATTTTTCACTTTGGCACATACAGTCGTTCTAGGCCGTCTTTTGTTTCTATAGTTTGTTTTCCCGAAAACAACATCAATGCAGTTAATTTTAGGTAAGTGTTTAGCTTATAAAGCGGAAGCTGTTGAGATTTCAAGATTGGTTTTCGTGTTGGGACCTTAGGGTGCAAATCCGCGAATATCAAAGCCTTAGCTCTAAAGACCCTTGTGTCATCCTCAATCGATTCCAGTAGACAAAACCAGACTGATCGCGATTTATAAAAAAGCTCACGTGCTACACAGACACAACAAAAGAAGAAACCGCACAGCACGTACGATTGGAAACTCCAGCGCTTTCCATCAACAGCACTTTTCTCTTTTTACTTATTTATTTTACAATAGTTAACTACGCGTTGTATGCAGTGGACCTTCTGTTGTTTCTTATTCAGTATCCGCGCGTCTTGTCATTAGATACGTGACGTCATCGCTATGGCGGACATGGCGCCCACACACGTGACACAACTGAGGCTTCTTTTCTACTTAAGTTAATTAATAGAATAATAAATATAGCTTCCTTGTGATTTTGCCCAACTACCTACAATCTGCTTGTTAACTATTTGCGTAAAGTCGTGGGTGGTAATTAATTAATTATACCTACGTGGGTACTTACTTAGTAATTTATGTTAAAATCGAAAAAAAAAAATGAATCAAAATATTCTGTGCTTTGAAGAAACATCCCTGCTGAGCTCTCCAACTGCTGAGGATCAAAAACAAGCAATTCATTTTTTTCTAGGAGGTGAGTTCAAGTTGTTATTTATCAAGAGCAGCACCTACGTTATTATGTAGGTAGCACAACATTTTATTACTGCCTTTAACAGTTCAGCCCAAACATAAAACAGAACGAAAACTTCTCGAACTGTTCATCGTATTCTAAAGTCTCTTATTAAATAGCGCTCCCTCAATCACGCATCACGTCGCTTCGACGTGACAACTTGCCGAACTCCCAACACCTCGGAATTAGGACGAACTGGTACCACCAAGTTACCACAAAGTACCATCTAACAAAGTATGGCGGTAAAGGCCACGTATTGTGCTAAATGCCAAGTTTCGCTTTCTTCCAGTTTCCCGTTATTTTTGTTACTGAACCGACTCCTTTGTGTAACGAAGAAAAACTTGTTTGTGGCTTTTAATACCGTTAATGTAACCTCAACTTTTACCTAAATGTTAAAAAATTAGGATGAATATTTTTGGCAAACTCTATCTACTGCATGGTCTGCAACTCTATCTACTACCTACATGCGCGGTCCGAGCAGGGGGGTTGTGGGGGTCATGACCCCCCCCCCCCCCCAAATCATTCAGAGAATTCCATATCGAGAGTCTGAATGATTTACTTGCCTTACTAACTTAAAACTGTAGATACTTGAGCCACGAAAACCCCGATTGGCATATTCAAAAACATTAAGAACATCGGCAGACATGGGGTCTGTCGACTGAAGTAAAAACTTAAAACTATGAAATGACAGTGGGTTTTTTAACGTGCCTAAAAAATATTTTCCTTTAAAAAGCCTGTTATTAAAATATAGAATCTAGGATTCAAGAGAGAGCGAAGCAAACTCGGGATATTGGGCACCCGCTCGTACGTAAGGTTGAAAAGCTTAGGTAAGGCTAGATTCCAAAACCTAAACTGCTAAATCGAGTTTAAGCTTTTCGTCATAATTCGATAAAGTAAGTTCTCTTTTCGTATGATGGGTAAAAGAAAACAGAGACTAAGTATTCAAGGTGGGGTGCTACAATTTTCAGGCTCGCTTCGCTCGTTCTTGCAATTTACATTGGTTCTTGAGCTTTTCTTCAAAAGCCGACAAAGCAAGTAATTCCTAGTCCTTTTGGAATGATCGAAAGAAAATCGAACCTATCCGAGACTGTGCTAAATTTTCGAGCTCGCTTCGCTCGTTCTTGCATTTTGGATTCTGATACTTAGCTGCTTGAGCTTGCCTGCATAAGTCGACAATGTAACTCCTATTTCTACTTGAAAATATATAACCAAACCTAATCAGAGGCGGGTTCTTAAAATTTTCGAGCTCGCTTCGCTCGCTCTCCCCACACTGCTCCATCTACCGTTCTAATGCTAACGACCTATTTGGCAGCATTTAAGTAACACCGGGGCTATGTAAAAGTTGCGTCCCTGAATAGCATAAATAATGTGGAGCTGGAGATGTACATGAACCTTAACGTATCATCACGCCTTTAATCCCCAAAGGGTTGGGCAGGGGTGTACCTTCATATAGTACTTACGCCCACATTTCGCCAGTTATTAAGTGAAATGTCATAGAGGGCGAGCCTACTGCCGCCAATTGGGCACAAATCCAGACTAGGCTGCTTCTGAGAAATTTCTGATGGACGAACCCTTTAACACTTTACCCGACCTAGGAATCGAACCCAGCTAGGACCTCATGCTCTGCAGTAGGTAACGCTTGCGACCACTAGACCAACGAGGAGATGTACCTCCCTTAAAATATTCTTCGGCACCCATGATGACCCCCCCCCCCCCCCCCAAATCTTGGGCTGCGACCGCGCCTCATCTACTGTACCCATAAAAGCAATGAATAAGGCTAAATCCTCAATTAAGACCGCACACCGAAGTACTCGTATAGTTCCCAAAACATATTCTACCCCGGAGGCAAATACCGAACCTCAATATCCAATAAAATGCCAAAAAGCGGCCATCGTCCCTGTCACCAAATGAGTTCCCATAATTAAAATTCATATATTACCACATAATGAAGTGGGTCGGGATGGAGCCCGCCACACGTACAAACGAGGCGGACCCACTCGCCCCACTCGTGCCACCTCGTCCCCGCTAATCCTTAGATAAGGGGCGATATTAAAATCGTTCGCACTCAAGGGTTGAGGTTGAGATACTTATTCTTACTAGATAATTTTCAGAAGGAAAAATGTTGGCACGGCTTATTGAAATGCTTTCCTTTTAAGGGTTAAGATATCGTGTCGTAAAAGTATTGCGCAATCCTTGAACCTCGATTTAAAATATTTTCTGGGAGCTGTCTGACTTAATTTTATGAAGAGTGCCTACAGAGTTGGCAGTAAGTCGTAATACGAACAAATGGTTCGCGGATTTCACAAGATCAAACGTCTAGTTTGCTTGGAAATTCGAGCATTATTTTGACAACCTTCTTCGACATAAATCGAAATTGCTGTACTGGCCAAATACATGCGAGCAGCGGCCGCAAAAAGATGTATGAAAATCCATATCTGCCGTATTTTGCGGCCAAATAAATTAGGTACATGGTAAACTCATATCTGTCGTGTAATTTAAAAATGGAACGATCTTTTGTACCGAAACATGGTAATCAAGGAGGTAACTTATCAAAGGTTTTATTTAAATTTCGAACCGGCTTGCAAATAGAAAGCTGTTTATTGAAAAAAAAAAAAAAACAAATGAACACTTTAACGTAGATACTATAAAAATATCTTGTTTCAAAATAAATGAAGCTCTTTGAACTCTCAGACCAAATAAAAAAGTCAAGACATAGCGCTGCGAACAATACAGTGAAGCATGCCAAAACTACACCTCTGCTCTGTGCATACACGCCCACACGCACACATTTACAAGCATTTACAATCAAACTTTACTGTTGACAGCCCTCTGTCTTGGTTTTTTATTTGGTCTGAGTTAGAACTATTCTCCGGGGTTGTAAACTTACCTATCTTTTCTTTTAATCTTATGTATGTTAATTCAAAACGCATTTATTGTGCTAATTTATAACTTGGAAGGTTAGCAAGAGGGATCCTACTAACAAGGATAATAATAAAAGTGTCATCTTTAAATGACAATAACATTGAGCACAAAGTTTAATGGCAAAATTAAGTATGTGACTGATGCTTCTTTACCTACACAAATCTTCGCATTATTTATGTTTAAAAGCTGAACTATCTTCAAAGGCTAAGTTCAAATACCTATGCACCAACATCTTTAAGTCAAGTGTCTCAAACCCCGATCTAATCCATTCGGTCCACATCTCGCAGACATGATATTATATGCCAAGTGCAGAGTAATCCATATAAGATGAATAGTGTGAGCAAAGATGCAGCTGTGAGCTCGCGATTGACACCAATCGCAACTGGATTGGTGTCATGTCGAGCTCTCATCCATCTCGTGCACACTGTAGCTTTATGACGGAAATGTCACACCGGATCGGTGTCAACTGCCGGAAAGCGGCGGACGTGATCTGCGACACATGCATCATTGGACACTGGTAGCACAGGACAAGTGACGAGCGAGCAGAGATATCAGGACCTAATAATGTCTGAACTTATGAACACACCTCAACATTATTATTACTATTAATAACATTAACGGTTGAATTAGCCTACTGCTCCAAGAGTGAACGACCGCAATAAATTTATAAGCGGACAACACTGCTAGCTCTCTCAAAATGAACATTATTATTCAAGAACTGCACATTATGTTCAGTAAGCCCGCATTTTTCCGCCACAATCCCGTATAATCCGCGTCGCTCATGGTTCGCGCGTAATCCCGGGATCATCGCGCCCGCACAAGATCACGGACTCGCTGTGACGAGCACTATTGACGCCGGCGGGTCGCGGGCGGGACGCTCATCTGTCTGAGGATGACCTGCCTACGTCACGTGCGTCTGGGGGCCGATATATTAACGTCTTTTCAGTGACGTGTGGATGGTGGATATATAGCGAGCCATCGATTCGACACCTTTGAGGTTTGCATCAATCTTGATTATAGGGATGACAGACGTCGTGGCCAGCCTTCCTGATGCGCGTGATGGAGCCATGCGGAGATAAGTACGGTCAAAAAGTGAATTCCTGATCATTTTTCAAATTGATCCCTCAGTAATTAATGTGGATTTTTCCAGAATTCGACTTGGACTTAACTAACAAAGCAGATTACCTTATTTTGGTGTCGGAAGGTTGTAGAGCGTCGAAGCCAAAGTACTTACAATGCCCCGTGTTGGCCCCGATTAGTTTAATTAAAGTCTTTAATATGTAAATAATACAGATAAAGATCATAAAGATATTTTATTTTGTATCGCCAGTGACATCGTTTTACTGAATAGAGACTAGTAAGCATAGATTTATCTTTCAGTGCGTCCGTCAACCTTGAGCTTAATGTTAAAACTTATGTTCGACTATTAATCTATGCTTCTACATAGGTATCATGAATAACGTGACCTCTAATGTGGAAAGTTCAGGTCATTAGGACGACTTATGATCCAAGTGATGGCTAAGTTTACTAATATAATGTCGTAAGATGTACGTACTGTGGACACATTTAGGCCATGCCTTAAGAGTCGGGACGACACTCGTCTCTTTTATTATTTCACTCAATGGACACTGTTTTAGAACATATTCTATTTATTTATTTTATAAAAAGTGTCAATTTTATTTAGCACAAAAGAAACCTTATTTCAATAAATATATGGTGGCCTATTTTAGACATGATATTAGCTAAAAATAGTCCGAGCCTTCTTACCCATGGAAGTGTTTAATTTTCTGCCTGCCAACACGCTCCACTTTTAAGAGATTCATGAAATTTTCCCTTAAAAAGTTTTAATTAAAGGTCGGGCCTACACCTGCCCGCGGCGGAGGGCAGGCGACCCCTGGGGCAGGTACATGTTACCGTCTTATATCGGCAGGAGACTGGGGAGTTCCAACGAAAGGATCTAATGCTCACTTGAATGCCGATAGCCTTGCACACGTAGAAATAGAAATGTTATTTATTTTTATTGCAGAATTAAAGAATTTCCTTTACCATATATAACAATCAATATCTTCATGATTTCATAACATATGTAGATGATAACGTACATAATAATATCTGCAGGCAAATTCGACAAACTTGAGAACGAAGGCTGCGATATAGATACGATACAGAGCACTAAGCTGTAGCTACATTACGGCTCGCTCAGGCAACATTAGTGCTTATCTAGATCGCAAGCGCTAAACTTGCCTACTAACTCCACTACTAACTAATCACTAACATTAGAACTTATGAGATTGTGACGACTGCGTTAAGCCTGTTTCACACCGAACTAGTGAATACGGTTAGACGTTCCTTATACAATAGCGTCTATTTTCTATTAAGACAGTAATTTACATGACAATGTGGTTCCCCCTAAGTCGGCTACGTCTTAATCAGAACTGCTACCGGAACCGCGGTATTAATTAAATTCAGATTTAGGAGTATGTGTATTTAAATGTATAATAAGCTTGGTACGCTTTAATATTCAACATTACCATTAATTTCACAGTACAAAATGTACGTAATTGTATTGTGCGTAAGTACCTGACTTCAAAGGGTTTACAGTTGACCAGTTTTATTTTCGTTTGTTATGATCTTAAAACAAGACCTAGTCATCGCTATTTCCTCATGTTCCGTGTGAAGTAGCCTCAACAGCATTCGGGCGAGATCGGCGCGCTAATAAACCAGTAATTACTCGGTTTACGACTTACCCCGTGTGTGCCCGACCTTACCCCGACTGGTGTGTACTAGGCAAATATGTGTGACGAGTGAATGTTCCCGTTTATTAATATTGCGTCACGGTGGCTTCATTACGAGATGTTACACAAATAAGACCATTTCGGTACATTCATGAGGAACATTCAAATCACGGTTGACTCTACAAATTCATTCATAATCCGACAAATTAATTTCCTATTTGAGTAGGGCTGCTCTTTTCAAAAATGCCAGGGTTCCAAGAATTTATATGTCTTACTTCTTCCCAGTGTGTCGATGGCAAAAGTAACATGAAAATATATAATTATACGTGTAGCGTACAAATTTGTAGACCGCCCATTGTGTCACCCTTAGTAAAATTTATATATTTATGTCTGCAATTTATATGGTGTAGATAATATTAGAGTAGGTATTCTATTATATGTACCTATATGTTTAAGTAACAAATGAGACGACTACATTGCTAAATATACAAATACACAATAGGTGGGAACATAATTACGACTGCTTTGTAACTTTCCAAGATATACATCTTCAAACTGTGTCTACATTACTCAATTTAACATATTGATTGGTCAATCAACCTCGGACACGTAAACAGCAAGTTTCCATCGCCAACCCAAATGGATGACGCTGTAACCCGAGTCAGTTCGTGTATCATTCATTTCCATTAGGTACCTAGTTTGCCTTGAGACGTTCAATACAATCGTGTTATCTCCATAGAAACGGAGCTGTTGCCTGCGAAATATTCTAAAACGCGGCTAAAGAGCCGAAAACATTATAATGTCTGTGTATATTACAGGTTTTCCTGTTTCGCGGAGACAAAAGTAATCATCATCATCTGCCAATCCCTTTCCTACTTACGTTGAGGTCGGCTTCCAGTCAAGCCGGATGCAGCTACATAGAGGGAATGCCTATCTGTCCTCTACAACCCAGTTACTGGGTAGGTACCTGCCACGGGATTAAAAATATCACATGAAAATATCTGAAAAGTATGAAAATGTAATCAATGCGTAAATAACTATTAGAAATAAAATATGAGTAGGTACCTGTAACTACTAAGTCCGGACACTGGCCGTGGTCTGTGTAATGCTAATATCAGCTGTTACTTCAACGACATTATTATGCTAATGCGAGCTGTTCGCGGCGAGCTATAACAGGCTGTTTTGTACCCTTAATTTACTTGAAACAGCTTCGAATTATTGATTTTGTAAGTGCGCTACAACTTTATGTATGTAATGTAAAGCAGCGTTTAAACGCGAGTGATAATTGAGAGGATTTTTATCAATGCGGAAAATTTATCAGAGGACAGTTGGATGCTGGGTAATTGGTTCATTGAAGTGTTAACTCCCAAAATACATTATTTTTCTTATTATTTAGAGAAGTGTTCCCCTCGGTTATTTCAATTCCCACTCGTGTGCTAAATGCTCAGTGTGCTTGTTTTCCGCTCGTTTCGCTCGAGGGGTGCACTGCCTGCCCCAGCAGTCGACACCCGCAGGTAGGCAGGTGGAATGCATTGACGTGACGTTGTTCACAGTCGCGTGTCAGCGCATCGACACATGCGTGTCTGCGTACTTGTGCACGTGCCGCTGTCGAGTGAGCTCAATCGGATCTGTGAATGGCTTTCAATAGCTTTTTAGAGGCTGTAATAAATGTTTGCGAAACTACTAACCGAGAAGAGATAGCAAAACCGAGAAATGGACCAAATGTCTCAAGCATTTTTTTCCGAAAGAAAGAAAGAAAGAAAGAAAGAAAGAAAGAAAGAAATCATTTATTTGCTGATAATGTAGAAAAATGTTTACTGAAAATTTTCAAGAATAAATTTTAGTGTAAGTAAAATAGATTAATTAAAGCAAAACCCCGGTTTAGTTTATAAGTGAGGTACCTACCTAGCTAGAAAAGTTAAAACCCAGACATAAACTCCAACGGTATATCCGGCCACAATATCGCATTCCCATACCAAAGCAATATGGAAAATACTACTCATAACTTGCAAAGAAATATCATTGTGAGCCCTCGATGCAGCGCTGCAGTAGCAGTCCTTCAGGCGCCCCTCGTGTGGGGGCGGGCTGCGGGGGCGAGGGGCGAGGGGCGAGTTGTTTACGTTTATTGTTTAGGCTCCTTGTGCCGCGATTAAGCGCAGACGTCGCGATCTCACGCCGCTGTTAGCTTCGTGAGAAGACTCCTGTGTTTTGATTGGAACGTAAGTAAGTAGTACTCGAGTAAGCTGAATGAAGGGTTGGACTTTGTTTTTCGAAATTGCCAATTGAAGTGATTTTATACTTAAATTGATTGAAGCCGAGTGGCTAGAGACTGCTTGAAGATATTTGTGGCAACAAACATCGTTGAGGTTCTTAGATTCAATATACAATACTTTACAAAGAATTAGAAATGTCGATTCAAAACAAGAACTTGCCAACAACAGACTTGCAACTTGCTAGAGGTAAGTAGATACACCACCACTTTATCAAGCATTTTTATAGTACACCCTTACTTCTCCTAAAATTGTTTGTTCGAAAATCATTATCCATAACACGTTTGCTATAAACTTCAGTAACATAATGTTCAAAAATTAGAAATTTTGTTTTACATAATTATCTTTAGTTCTAAAACTATTCTGTCATAATATCGAGTACTATAATAATTGAATCTCCTAATTTTGCATGAAATAAAGTCATATGTCCTAAGTGTTGTATTATACGTATATAATGTGTATTATTCCGAATGCTCATTTAAATAATAAAATTGTTAGTCCTAAAACATTTGCTAAAAATCAGGTTAGGACAGAAACGAATCGCTGTAAATCCGACTCCACGCAGTCTTGTCTGCCCTACCCCTAGTGTGTAATTTAGAATCACGTAGGCGCGAGGCGGCCCGTGGGCTGAGGAGCAGGAGGCTGCGAGCGAGCCGCCGCGGCTGAGGCAGGCTGGCGAAGCCGGCCAGCAAGCCGAAGCGGTGGTGAGCGAAAGCCGTCTGCGACGATTAGCACACGTGGGACCGCCGGAGCCGTGACATAAACCATGCCTGCCGCATGTTGCATGATCGCTTGCATGCTTGCTGGTATGCTTGCTTGTATGCTGCATGCTTGCTTGCACTTGCACGCCTGAGAGAAGTTCATAGCAAAAGCTTTGTAATACAAATTTGTTTTAAACACATTATTGAGATAAATAAACATTACATAATTTGAATTTAGGACCTATAACTTCTATTGAAAACGGTTTTAAGTCTTTTGTATATTATTGATTGTAATATTTATGACAAACTTTAGGGCATATTGTATTTAGGGATTTAAATTTTATGGCATGTGATATTATGTGACTAAGTTCGGGCAAGTTATCATTCGGACAAATGATGATTAGGACAAAAATAATTATGGCACTAGATTATGAATAAAAAAGTTAGGTAACACAATAGAGAACCATTTTTTATTATAACTAAGAAAAGCATGTAAATGGAGTGCCTAATGTAAATCAGATTTGATATTACGATTGCGTATTATATTGCTCATAAAGCAAATCCGAGCTCAGTGGCCCCATCATCGTGTCGTTAATGCATACTTAGTTGATGTGTTGTTTATCCGCCATCAATTAGTCCCGACACGGCGACACAAGTGCTCACGGAATCACTCCCAGCTGCCAATACACCCTTATTGAGGCCAATTTATTATTTTAAATTGCATTTATCTGTACGTCCGCTCTTCATAACGCATTTAATGAGCAAAACTCCGGCAGCCTCCACACACTAATTTACTTGATGGCACATAAAGCCGATTTTGGTAAAATTGTGGTCGGTAGCCAAAATTGTAGAATGTTGTTGCGAAAACGTTAATCTACCTAAGTGGTGGTAGTTTATTTGAACGTCTACGCGGGGTTTAGGTGCTATATTTCTGTTTCAAGAACCAAAGAGTAGCAGAAGTCAGCTCTTTGGTTCAAGTGAAATGTTTTAGTAACGTACATTTGTAAGAGTCACAGCTGCCCGCCACCGTGACGTGGATACATCGACACTGTCAACTGTTCAGCGCGACTGTCACTTGTTCTGCGTACGTCTGTCAGCTGCTCGACCCGTGACATTAATATATTCCGAGCTGTTTTTTATTCATTCACTTTCGGCTGAGAAATAATTCGTGCCCGTTTCGCGTTAGCTAAAGTGTTAATTTCCTTACGAACCCTTTTCTGATTTATCTTGCGCCACGAGCTAGGTATTCTCGAAAATAACGTCATAATAAAGATTTAGGAGCGTTACTTCAGCTAGGTGCTATTGAACAACCCCAGCAGTTCCCTGGGTGCTGTAAAGAGCACACAGGTACCTATTATGCAGAGAACTGCAGTCATCGTACAGACTTAAGCATGGCTAAACCGCGTTCAAGAGCTGTCAGTATGTCATCATTGTTGTGGAATATTACCTAACGCTGACCGCTCTTGGACGCTGTGTACTGATCATGATGTGCTGATCGCGCTCAGATTCATTTGTGAAATTCGACCTTAGTGATTGTCCTTAATGACAATCATAAATTCATATTTTTACACCTATCGATATCTCTCTGAATGTTTATTCTGTCAACTGTTTAACTCGTTAACGGGCTACAAAATTACAAACTCAATATAAAAGCCGAAATTCTGGCACTAGTTAACTTCTAGCTATCTCAAAAGTTGATCGCACCTGTAGTCACGATTTTGGATAACATAAACACAAAACGTATTTCAGTGTCTCTACTATCTGTGTGTCTGTGTAGTGTGTGTGTGTGGGGGTCAATATTTCCGATGTTAGAATCCCTACCCGACACTATGGAGTGTAGACAACCGAGATTCAACCGTCATAACTAACACAAGCACTACACACGCGTCGCGAACACTTTCACTAGGATTACCACTAAAAAGTAACGCAAACAGAATGTCAGCTCCGGAATACATGAGGATTCCTAAGAGCTGCTAAAAGTTACGCAAACAGAATGGCAGCTCCGAAATACATGAGGATTCCTAAGAGCTGCTCAAAGTCACGCAAACAGAATGTCAGTTCCGGAATACATGAGGATTCCTAAGAGCTGCTCAAAGTTACGCATACAGAATGGCAGCTCCGAAATACATGAGGATTCCTAAGAGCTGCTCAAAGTCACGCAAACAGAATGTCAGTTCCGGAATACATGAGGATTCCTAAGAGCTGCTCAAAGTCACGCAAACAGAATGTCAGTTCCGGAATACATGAGGATTCCTAATAGCTGCTCAAAGTTACGCAAACAGAATGGCAGCTCCGAAATACATGAGGATTCCTAAGAGCTGCTCAAAGTTACGCAAACAGAATGGCAGCTCCGAAATACATGAGGATTCCTAAGAGCTGCTCAAAGTCACGCAAACAGAATGTCAGTTCCGGAATACATGAGGATTCCTAATAGCTGCTCAAAGTTACGCAAACAGAATGGCAGCTCCGAAATACATGAGGATTCCTAAGAGCTGCTCAAAGTTACGCAAACAGAATGGCAGCTCCGAAATACATGAGGATTCCTAAGAGCTGCTCAAAGTTACGCAAACAGAATGGCAGCTCCGAAATACATGAGGATTCCTAAGAGCTGCTCAAAGTTACGCAAACAGAATGGCAGCTCCGAAATACATGAGGATTCCTAAGAGCTGCTCAAAGTTACGCAAACAGAATGGCAGCTCCGAAATACATGAGGATTCCTAAGAGCTGCTCAAAGCTGCAATTAGTTTTGTAGGACTAACTGCATCGTAGCTTAGTTAAGATGGGTAGAAAACAAAATGTAAAACAATAACAAGTCCGCCTCTGTACATTTATATGCTTGAAGTATTAAATAAATAACAAGAGCGTTATATTATTGATATTCTTGACATTTTAGTGTGGATTGACCAACGAACGAATACTCTTTCCATGTTTACACACAAAGAATTTAGTAGAGTAGGGGTAGAATGTGTATTAGCTCGTTTAAATAAACCTTTACACCAAAGACTACCTGCATGATTTTTGCAACAACGTATGTTTCAAGGACGTATTTTGCAGCGCAGCTTGCGATTATACTAGGTCGAGACTGTCAGCAGTATGTAGAGATAAAATCGGTGGTAGATGGAGAAGAAATTATTTATAGATCTAATCTAGTTACGGTATGCCGTGGTGTTCCTCAGGGATCCGTTCTTGGCCCAATCTTCTTTATTGTATTTTTAAATGATTTAGTGGAGTATATCAAGACACGTGTAAAGGACACAAAAATAATAATCTTTGCTGATGACACAAATGCGATAGTAACTGCAGACGATATACTAGAATTAGAATCCAAGATCAATGCTCTCTTGAAAGCTTTTCAAAAATTGGTTCAGTACTAATAATTTGAAACTTAACATAAATAAAACAAAGTGTGTCTTATTTAAGTCCACGGTACGAAATAATGCTAAGTTGGAGATTGTATCTTGTGGCAACAATGTCGAATTAGTTGATAGTGTCAAGTTCTTAGGTGTGCACATTGATTCGTTGTTGAATTGGAAGGTTGAGACACTGTCTTTAACGAAGTCTATTAGCTCGGCATGCTATGCGATTAGGACACTGAGGGAAGAATTAAGTTTACCTCAACTTAGAAGTGTGTACTTTGCCTTGGTGGAGTCAAGGCTAAGATACAGCATCGAGTTTTGGGGCAATAGCTACAAGTACAACATACAAATGGCATTCGTGATTCAGAAAAGAGCTTTAAGGACTATGCTCCGCATGAAACAGACGGAATCATGTAAAGACCATTTTATTAAACTTAAAATCTTGACAGTACCTTGCCTTTACATTTTAGTGTTACTTAGCAGCTTAGTTAAAAATTTGCACAAAATTGAGACTGATGAGCAGAGACAAACTAGAGCTAGCACACGTAGGAAAGATTTGCTCAATACGATTCAACCGAAATTGAAAGTTGTCAAACATAGCCCGAGGTATCAGTCTGTAGTTCTATATAACAAATTGCCTATAGAATTCAAAACAATATATAGTGTCAACTTATTTAAAAACAAATTGAGGACCTACTTGTTGGGGAAAGGCTACTACAGTATCAATGAATTCCTAGATGACACATGACATTGTAACTTATTTTATTGCTTTTGCTTTTATTTTATTATTTTATTGCTGTTTTTATTATTTTGACATTTATAATTTATTGTACTTGAATTTTTTTAATTATTATTGATTTTATTTACTTTTCGAAATGTATTTAATGAATTTTATTTTAATTGCAAATGTAATACGTTATTTTTTTAAATTTCAACACAATGTATTTATATTGTTATGAAATAAATGACTTATGACTTATGTCACGTTATTCCTTCAATGAAGTAGCAATGATTTTATGCGAATCCCTTATCGTGTATTAGCAGTGGTCCTTCTGCAGCATATGTACAGCTATAGTTATTGTATCACAGGTTAGTGCGGTAATCCGCGCAGTCTCCCGGGTCCCATCGGTAAGCAAGCTGGCGGCCGGCGGGTGATGCCGGTGCCGGTGATCCGGCGCCGTGGGACCGCCACCGAACCGTAACGATAATCCTCCTAAATTAATACAGCCGTGTAAACGCACCCTACTCCACCTGTCGCGACTAAATAATAGTTAGGGTCTACCGGAGAATTATCTGCTAAAATATGGGGTCGCGTTACGCTGCGCAATATTTTAATTAATTTCCTGAGGATCTGACCGGATGTCTCTCTCTGTACTGTGAATATTAACATTTTAGCTCTTACATAACTCAGAATCAGTGTACCTACTAAAGTCAGTGCTACTTTCACAACTGCGTAGGTATACTACATAATTTCGTGTTGTAGCAATTCGCAATTTCAAGTAAAACTTAAAAATAAATTGAAGCGGTTGAAATCCTTCTCTAGACACGTGGAGTGGTGACACGACTGATACCCTGTAGGACTCTTAGTCGGCGTGGAACTGACCTACCGTCGCGAGAGGGATCACACGCCGACACCATGAAATTGAACGAAGGAAATGTCGGTGGGAATAAGAACTCAAGAGATGGGATTTCTTTTGGAGGAAGTTATCAGAAAATATCGAAATTAATATAGAAAATTACAGAATTGTAACTAGTTCGTCTGTCGATTTGTTATCTATAAAAAAGCTTGTACTATACAAAAACTGCTCTGATAAGAAAAGCCTATCATATCTTCCTTTAACAAAAACCCCAACAGATATCGTAATAATCACATAACAATAGTAATCGAATCGTGTACGATCATAGATCACGGATGACACACCGTCACCCCCCCCCCTCCCCCCCTCCCCAACCGGCCTCGCATTCCCCGCAGACCCCCGGCGGCACGTTACGCGTCCCGCAGGAGTTCGCAGGAGGAAGAATATAATCAGGTTAACAGCGATCCTAACTCTTTATGATAAAGGTTTCACGGTGGATTACTTCCAATTGAAGTTGCGTTCAATCAGGTAAATCTTCTCGTTCAAGAAATGTATCTTTATGTAATTCAATTATAAGTATTGGCGAAAATAAAAGTAGATTCTCTAAGCATTTCCTTAATAAGTTAAATGACAATAAAAAAAGTCTGAAACACTACACATTTTAGGAGGACATCAAAAGTCATAGTAAAGTTCGCATTCACTTAGCATCTTGCAGTGTATATTATGTATATATAGTAGTGTGTTCAGAAAAAAAAATATTTGATTTGAAGATTTTAAGGACATAATTATTGTTTCTGTTTGTACTGATGACGAAAAATGGGCGCTCCATTGCTGCACCAACATTCGTCGAAAACTGTTCGTAAAAGAGGTGTATTGTAGAGTTTATTGCAGACAGACAGGCCCTTCTCAACGAATAATAAACCTCCTCTCATAATAAAACTGCAACAATGTTCGCCGTCTGTCTGTTCGCTCCCAGTATAATGTACGGAATCACCTCGTAAAAACACTGCGTGGATATGGCTATTATTTGCACCATCAGAGTTTATACTAGAGGGTTGCTATTTGTAATAACGAAGTTAAAACTGTATTTTAAATATTTTTGAAAAAAGTAATTGCTGCGAGGTCAAGTCTGATGACGAAAATATTATAGTTTTTAGATTTTTTTTCCTTTGTTTTTCTGTATGTTGGTGATGTACGAGTATGTTCCTGGTTGGCGCAAAAACGGCTAATGGTTTTGGATGGGCACACATTCCTATAGTATTTAACTTGGATTACGACGTACTTTTAAGCCCGGTAGTACGTTCCCGCGAGATATTTTCCGACATCCACGCGGGCGAAGTCGCGGGCAAAAGCTATATAAAATACTACCAATTATCATCTATTCCTTTTTAATAAAATTAGCACCCGTTGGGTTCGGTAGCATAAATAAAACACGATCAACAAAAGCGCGGCAGGTAAGCAATTACACAGTACGAGGGCGACGCGCCGGCATTTAGCAAATGCATTCGCAGCGGGCCGCAGCAGTCCGCAGCGGGCCGCAGCAGATCACAGCGGGTACCGTGCAACTAATGGATATCATTGCAGACGCTCCCTGCACACTGCCTGATAATGGATTACCTATACGGAAACATTGGTGATATATTTTTAATAGTTTTGTGGCTTGATTTCTGTTATACAGGGTGTTACAGAAAGGGTATATCAATACAAACGGGTTGAAGAGTGTATCTGGTCTAGAATCTCTGTACAAAATTTCAGCTCAAAAGCAGTAACTTTGAAAATGCTTAGTATTTTTTTATTTCGATAGTTTATTAAATTGAAATCATAACAAACGTGTCACCGCACTACGAGGGTCATTATCCATTATCTGTAGTGTGTCTGTGCGCCTAGTACACGCACATCACGCCGCCGCGCGCCAGTGCAGCGCCGTGATGTCGAAATAAAAAAATATTAAGCATTTTCAAAGTTAATGCTTTTGAGCTGAAATTTTGTACAGAGATTCTAGACCAGATACAACTCTCTTCAACTCGTTTGTATTGATATACCCTTTCTGTAACACCCTGTATAGAATATAAATAAAGGATTTTTTCACTGAATTGTTTGTCATTTGTCATCTACTTTTGGAGTTCACGATACTTTTGGAGTTCATCAAGGAGGCTTTGAACAATCTCCCCCATATTTTTTTGTATATACGGGTCCTATTTCTCCGCAGACAGTCCAACTACTGCCAGCAAGGGTCTCTGCATTAGCAACGTCTGCCAATATCGTCAATAGTCCCCTCGGTGCGCCTACTGAGCTAGTTATCTTCCGGGGGTGGACAGCGACGGTGGAGGCTAATTTATGAGAACGTAACGACCGCCTTCATCACCCACTGACACGCGACACTCACTGCACAGTTTATAGGGCTTCTTGAGATATACGAGGTTTTGGGGAACTCCATTCAGTTTGTGAAAGAAGGCATGCTTTGGACTTAGTTGATCATTGTGTTCTATGGTGGTACC
Organism: Amphipoea oculea; assembly: GCA_945859645.1. Lineage (NCBI taxonomy): Eukaryota > Metazoa > Arthropoda > Insecta > Lepidoptera > Noctuidae > Amphipoea > Amphipoea oculea. The sequence goes on along the minus strand of OX243883.1, from coordinate 370,285 downwards.
GTGGTAGTGATTGAGCGATTAAGTAAACTGTACGGTAGTCATAAAGGTTTGTCAGAAAAGTACTTATGTGATGCTATCATAACACAAGAAAATATTATCGAAGCAATCAAGTCATTGTTCAACAAGGAGTACCACAGGGTAACATTCTCTGAAAATTTCTTTCCTATTCTCTAGAATAAACAAATTACTTTAGCGACAGTGTTTAGAAAAAGCGTAAACAAAAGAAGTTAAGTGGTGCTATTATATCGCGCTGCACAAAACGAGTGTCTGGCAGAAAGCCAGGATAACGCCGAGGACGAGTTATGGGACAAAATGTTAGTACTATTATAGGGACAGTCTAGACGAAACAAATGTGCTTAACTTTAATAATGACCACCGAATGGAGCAGGAGGAGCGTGTGTCGTCTGTGATTCCGTGCGGTGCAAGATACATTCCCAGGTCGTAGGAACCCAGAAAGCATATGTCTAAGATAGAGTTTGGGGTCACAACAAGCTGCAGTGAAGTGTTTAGATATCATCATCCACATACAACAACGGACAGGCGTATTATGCTATTCTGTTTAGTATATTAGATAGATTGGTGAATATCTGCGTAAACACATCAATACAGGGTAGTAAGAGTATTATAGTCTACTAGCTGCGCCCCGCGGTTTCACCCGCGTAAATGTCGATCCCGTGGGAATATCGGGATAAAAAGTAGCCTATATGTTTATCCAGGGTGTCAGCTACCTCCATACAAAATTGTATTAAAATTGGTCCAGCCGTTTAAGCGTGAAGAAGTAACAAACATAAACACACACATACACACACACTCACAAACTTTCGCCTTTATAATATTAGTGTGATTATTTGTTCCTTTCATTCTGAAAATTAACTCTTTATTTGGCTATTCGAGAGGAAAATATGACAATTATGATGACGTTGACTTATTATATTACGAGTAAAATAAAAACAAAATAATTATAACGACAGGATATAGCATATTGGATATTGGACATATGCACGTTTTGGGTCCGGCCGAACTTCAAAATCACTAAAATAAAATATGATTCACTTCCCAATAACCCGCAGGAACTGTAGAATACGGTAGGTCCATATAATAAATGACATACATAACCCCCTATGCTCTACCGTTCGACTCATGCAATAAGTTGAAAACAAAGTCAACGCGATCGCGCTCTGCCTCGCCACACCACGCTACACCACACCATACCACGCCACACCACACCACACCACACCATACCACGCCACACCTCGCCACACCACACCACACCACACTACACCACACTACACCACCGAGCAGACTATAGTCATAACATAAATATGTGGCCCAACAGCGGACAGCTGAGCTACGTCCAAAAAACTACCGAATAAGGGAAAATCGCAGACGAAATGCTTATACAGTATCCGATATTCAGAGAGGAGGCCTGTGTCCCAGCAGTGGGAACATTATAGGCTGATGATGATGATGATGATGATCCGATATTTGTATCCAATACTTCAGGCATTTCGGCGAAGACGGACCTATGAAAAACGCTGTAGTATCCATTAGGTTCTGAATTATTAAACAGTTTTTTTTTGCATAATGGCCTAAACTTAAAGGCATTTGTAACCTGTACCAATTAGTTAACTAAGTTAACATATATATCGTAATCCTCACGCGACTGGTTCCAATAATAAGTTTTCTCGACTATACGTCTAGTTCGTCAACTCATTTGCTCTGGTTAACCACTACCAGTCTAGACACAGCCTACAGAGTAATATATCGCCCCAGTAATGCCACCGCAAGCAATATCCTAGTAATGTCAGCCTACTGAGAATACAGTTCATTATATATCTGAGCTCAAATTGTACGAGCAATAACTTTGGCGGAGCGCTCCGGTGACACACGGGCGTCGCGTTTGACGCCGTCAGTGTCACACACAAACGACGCTTCTTCTTCGTGACAAGCTTATATTTCGTAGTTGAAATATAAGTCAGGGGGATATGCGATGTGCTGCTCATGATTGTGAAAAATGTGAAAGTGGAGGTTGACTTGTGGGACGGTGTCGGATTGTATTTTAGGGTTCTGGTTCATTGGAGCCTGCAAGTGCATCAATCTTGGAGATTAAAAAAACTGTTTTGAAACTGTGAAATCGCGGAAAATCCTAGGAAAAGTAAGCATTGCATTATTAGCTCCGCTTTCGTTCTAAAATACCGTTCTTTAAAACAAAATGGTTCAAAAATAACAATGACATACTATTATTGCATTTTCCAAGCTAACCGTAAACTACTAGGCACCCGCTAAGCTGAACACCTAGCCAGCCTCTTCCATCCTAATCCTGTGGGCTTCTCGGATTTGGACGCCATCTTACATCGCCAATGATCGCCTAACTAAATTGACTCTTTTATAAACGAGGTCCAGAGTGACGATGTGAAGTCACTCATGACCCACTCACCCTCTCCAGATATTGAGAATTTGAGAGGAGCTTTGTGAAGACTACAGAGGAGTTTAATTATAGGAACTTGTTAAGGTGGATAATTTGTTGCTAATTGTATGATAGAACAAAAGATAGCATTATGTCAGCACGTGATGTGCACAGAGCTAACATTATAGTGAATAGTAAACAGTTTAGTATCACTGAAGCCAAGTTACGCTCAAATGAAACTCCGCGGTATACGTTATAGCGCGTCGGCGAGCAATATATAAGCACTAATAGAAACCCGCTGGCATAATGCGTAATGTACGAATGTGCGCGAATATACGCAAGTAGATGCGTGGTTGTATAGGCCGTTTACGGAATACTGTTATTCACGCAAACCCAGAAACATTTTTTTTTATGGATATTATACTGTTTATTAAGGCTGGAAAACCTGCTGGTTTCCTATAACTATTTCGCAAAACCATCATTACCTTATTAAGCGCATGAACCATTGAATGAGGTTACAAAATCAGTAGTATCAGTGCAAAGAACAGGGCAGCTAATGAGGGCGCGCGAGATGTAACCTTGACCCGCTCGTCACAATACACACTTAGCTGCGAACTGACAGGAAGCGTTTGTTGGGCGCCAATACTCGCCTGTTGGGCGCCAATACTCGCCTGTTGGGCGCCAACAGAATTATGAAAGTAACAAAAAGAATGCTTGTGACTCGTGGTATATGGTTTCATTAGAATTGCAAATAATAAACAAATCTTGTTAAAATGTTAACATACCAACAAAAGCTAGGCGATGGATTGACCTGATTACATGAACACGACGATACAAACGTACCCCCTTCACACTTTTCTGTAAGAAAGCAGATTTCTATGTAACTCGAACCAAACGTGATTCTTGCAGCGAGAGTGTCGTGTGTCCTTCAAAGAATCTTTTTTTTGTCTCTGCATCACCCTAAGATTGACTAGTAGAAAATACCTCAGGCATTAAGTCCACCTTTGTACAGTACTTTTTTTTACTTGTGCATAAAATTTTAATAAATAAATAGGTAGTAAATCCAAAGTTGTAATAATAATAATAATAATCCGAGGTTGAAAGGACAGGCAACAGTATCCTACTTTGACTCCCGCAAATTGCAACTCACTGGCATTTAATTACCGATAACTGCGATCTCTCCTGCAATTTTGAGAAGTACTTACATAGATAGGTTTGCAGTAAACGTTTACAGGCTGACATCCTAAATATTCCTAACGTTGGAGAGAAAGTTCAGTTCCTATGTTTGACAGAGGAATGTAAAACGCGTTGAAGCACATTGAACGCGTCTTGTTGCTCTCTCCCGGGTTAACGAGAGGAGTAATGGCGGCGTTAACCTTGACCTTCGCGCTTATTTTACCGCCTTACATAGCGATATTATGGAAGTGGCACTTAATGCAGACTGCTCAAGTGTTCGCGTACACACGTCGAACAGGCGCCGCGTGACGAGTGGATTTAAGATACGGGTCGAGTGACCTTGACCTCGTGGCTCTCGACAGTATAGAAGAACATGCAGCTTTTATCCCGATTTTCTTATTTATAAAAAGAAAATAATAAGGAAAATAATATGCTGGTCGCTGTTGCCCGTATTGTCGTAGCAATTTAAAAGAAAATGCACATTTAACGTTGCTCTTGCACTCTCCAAGCAATAAGGCGACCACTTTAAATATTGCACCGTTTCATGCCTCCGAGCCCGCGACGGCCATCAGCTAAAAGCCTGCACTACTAGGTACTGGCAGCACGTTTTATTTTGTTGTTCTTGTTCGCGTTTGATTCGCGGAAACTGTCTGTAATGCACGATGCAGTAGGTACGTCAATCAGTCGTGTGTACCTACCGTTGACGCAGTGAACAAATCGGAAAGCTTGTGCAACTATTGATATTTCAATGCAATTTAATTAACCTTTTGAACGCCAATCACTTGTATACAAGTTCGAGATTTTCGTGCCCTCAGCGCCACTACTTGATTAGAAGTAATAATAGTATAAAATAAATTTACGACTTTTACAAGACCTTTTATTTTGTTTTTATGGAAAATTGCCCTGTTATAAGCCATATTTTTAACTTTTTCACACATAATAAGTTCTTGTTTGTTTTATATTCAATAGAAACAAAAACGCCACAAAATATTTTAGTGCCCCCAACGCCAAGTACTTGATATAAAGTAAGCCAGTGATGGGACACGATGAAGACCTCGCTATATTTCATCTCGTCAAAACGATCATAAATATCATTATTGCAAGAAAATGACGTGAATAAATAATATTTTATAAATATTGTAAACTATAAACTACGTTTTATTCGCCTTAATCAAGAATAAATAGGTTTTCTAATCATTGTCGATAGTGAAACACCGTGTGAAAAACCCATCCCTACAAAGTAGCTAGTTGTCAGTGCGCACAACGCCACGAACTAGTATTGAAGTAAATCTGTGACGTCACAAGCGGACGGCTTTCAAGGTCATAGTGACTTTGTGCATTTTAGTGTAGTGCAATGTTTACATCTTGTTTCTTTTTGAGTAGATTCATCATAAGAAAGTTTGTGAATAATCAGAATTTTGAAATAGTTCGTCGTCCTGACATTACGTTAAGTCGTCAACTTCCGTTTCAGGAATGTACTTCCGTTTTCTATTAGTTTCTAAAAACAAGAAAAATCATTGCTAGTATTTTGCGACACCTATACCTACCATTAAAAAAAAGATCTGTAACATCTGCGTAAAACAGTCACTTACACTCCATTTTAATTTTTTTTAAAAACACGTAGATAGAAAACCACGTATCTAGCTTCTATTGATTGTATTTGGTTCTATTTTTTGTAAGTAAACGAAATAAATTATGCATGAATCGGTTGAGGTTATGCACGTGTAACTCGACCACAGTGAATAGAAAAAAGAAAATACCATAGACATCGACATCTAGACATCCTTATATCAGAAAGGATTTTGACGTGCTTCGAGCGCCAACGACTTGATATGAAGTAGAAGGATTACATTTGGAGACAAATAGGGATGTGCCTTCTAGAACACACGTCTAATAAATTTACAATTCTTTTCTTTTATTATGGGAAATATATCCAGGTTTTCATATTGATTTTTTTATGAAATAAAACAAAATATGAAAATACGGTATCAGTTTTTATTTAGCTTCGTAAATTGGTGAATAAACGTTAATTTCAACTTATAATATTATTTATCGATAGGACATTAAACCCATCCCTACGTTTTACTATAGATACGTTATACATTTGTAGCGTGGCGCTGGAGGACACATCGCGTATTATGTAGATGGGCGTCGAAAAGGTTAAAAAGATACCATATCTTTACGATAGCGATTCCGAAAGAAAAATATAAAAGCAGCAGATTACTAAAGTTTTTTGAAGGATTGGTTGGAGCAATTACAAAGTTCCAGGGTTCATGGCTTTATGGGACAGCGTCGCTATGCAAGGACTGTTGATTGTGGCGCCCCATAAGAGGGAGAGATGTCCTACAGAACTATGGAGTCTCATGTGGCATCGCTAGCGAGGGAGTTATCCGTGTAACTTTTCAACGACGTGCATGATGTTTGCCAAGACCCCACGGCCGGCGGCCAAAAGTAAATACTATCGGCAAATAGACATTCCTAAACGACCCGTTAGATCGTGGTCGAGCTCGCTTCTGACCTGATGTGGCATTGATTCTTGTAAACATTTGCTTTCATTCCCGGCCAGGGAAAATTATTCAAAGCGAAGTAAGACTAAAATCAAAAACGTTTTAAGGGTTAAGTAAGGGTAGTATTAATAGGAAGTGAAAGGCTCGGCACCCTCGCAACCCTTTTGCTTCACTTGCTACAATAGCAGCAAGTTAAGCAGCTTACGAGAGTACCCGCTGTTTTTGTTTAATTCCCGGATCGGCGGCGAATGTTTTTTGTGATATTCGTTATTGAATAAAACCGAAGCGTGTGGCTGGCCCTGAATAAAACATGCCTGAAAGCTACCCTACTTATCAGATAATCCATACACGCGTGTTTCTGTTTCTTTTTGTATGAAACTTTGGAACCAATTGAAATTCCCGAAACGCGTCTCTTCTACCGATAATTTATATCTTCGTAAATTGGATTACTGAGTATTGGATCCGCAATTGAATATTCAATTACCGACACAGAGGATCGTTTTAAACAGAACCAAACGTAGTTATCATAACAGACATGTGTATAACATACGTGATCATTATACATGCAGTGTGCTATATCTACATGATGATTCCCTAAACCTAACTAAAATAGTGTTGGCCATATAAAATCCAAGGAAAGCCATAGCATAATCGGCGGAATGGGTTCGAATAAATAGATTCTATAAATCCTAAAACCTACCGGCAATTCCTCGGAACTATCGAACGCAACGATCGCTAAATGTATGCGCTCCACCTCATACAATTTTCTTAAAAACATAAAACTTTATGCACTTTTCAAAGTCTCCAATGTCGGCAGTAATATGAAATGATTGGGTCATTGCCATTGTAGGGGAGTCCGCGGAAGATACTTTAAAGTGCAAGGGGTAGGGTAAGACGTAATAAATAATAAGATAACGGCGCTCATCCCTCGCGGGGTCGGCAGGACGGCAGCACCCGCTGCGGCGCCGATACCGATAAACAAATTATTGAACAGTTCAACGCCTTCTCTAATATTTGATACGTATTTTGTAACGGAGAACTTTTAAACTCCAGCGTCTTTAGACCAAATGCTGAAATCTATCTGTATCCTTTGCATGCCCGTGTGACGGTAAAATATGGAGAACTTTATTATAAAAACACCTATGTACTATACCTATGTTTGGAAAGAAATAAATCATTTGATTTTGATTTGATTTATAATTATAATTATTTTTAACCCTTGCAGAAAGTAATATAGAACACTGGACTGAAGTGACAAACGTCACTTTACCCACAGAACTGAGCACAGTTATCGTAACTGTGCTCAGTTCTGTGGGTAAAGTCGCACTTACAGTAATTATAGACTGCACTTACAGTTTGCACTTACAGTTATAGAATGCACTTACTGAGTAGTGCACACCGGTGTGCTTAGTTAACATTCCATGTTCATTTACAATTGTACTGACTAGGTACATCAGTGTTCTGTAATTATAATCCTTAAGTGCTACAATTACATATAGTTAGTTACTAGCACATGAGCACTGCGATAGTGGCTCATTGAAAACTAATCAACCGTTACGTTATTATATTGCACGGAAGTAATGAAGTTAACCAACTGTGAAGTTACTGTGAATACATGAAACTTTATGCGAAACAAAACGTAGTTCGAAACTCATGTGAGTTGAACTTTCTTGTAACAATAAAAACAAGTTTGTTTATAAAATCACGTGATTTGTGTGAATGTTTATGTTGTTGTTGTGCATGTAAATCAATAAAGTAATAGCTGGTGTACGTACGTATCGTCCACGAGACTCGCCGGCTGCTCGCTTACATCCAGACACACGACCAGCACTCGTGCGCAGCAGCGGCGACGTTATCCTCCAGTACAGCGTGTACTTGTGCTGTGCTTCCCGCTGGTCGTCACTGTCACATCACTCACTCACTCGCCCGCGCGTGACGCTCAGCACGCGCGTCGTCAGCCGCGTGCGACACGCGCGCCCGCCCCAGTCACACTGTCGCTGCCGCCCGCCCAAACGAGAGGGAAATCATCCCCTACTATCCTCTCTCCCTCTCACACGCGTAAGAAGTCGTATGTTTGTCTCAGGTGACTTTTCCCGGCGCGTAGTGAATGTCGCCTTGTTTCATTGACGCCCGCTCGACGCGAGCCAAACGGATGTTTTTTCACGGTTGCAATGCGAGTTTTTTCGATGGCGGTAGAGTAATGCTTCCGGTGCGTGAGTTCAGACGCTGCGGCAGGTTACTATAGGAAGCTTTGCAATCTGTGTTATAAATGATAGCGAAGTTTGATCGCGACGACGCTCGCATGTCGGGAGGTTCCGTCTGTCCGCAGCAGCTGTTCCAATCAAACTACTATAAAAACATTAGTTCAGCGTGCACTGGCCTCCTCAGCGGCGTGTGACTCATAGTGAAGGATGTTTGTAAACTGTCCGTCTGCAGCGGCTCGTCGGCACTGCATGTTTGTGCAACGTGTTTGCTCGCCGCGCGCTAACTTTCACGCGCAGCACAGTACTACCCGCATTTACTAACATTTATTTCAATGCAAGGTTTGTTTTTAGTGACCTAAATAGCGCAGTGACGCATCTTTATGGAGATTCTTGAAATCCACAGTTAAGCTTGAAAAAACTTTCGAAACGAATAAAAAACCCACAAAGACCGAACAGTGCAAGGGTGATCCACACCACACCACAGTTATCAGGACATGTAAGACCTCATCGCTAAAGAGAAGATGGTGCACGCAGTCACTCGTCTGATACCAGCTGTGGGTACACGCGACTGCGTATGTACCTAATGACACCCACGAGACGCACAATCTGCAGGAAGTTCCCCACGCGTCATACGTCACACACAGGTCGAAGTTAATTAATATTCACTAACAAATACACTATCACACACACAGGGGGTTGACTAGATCAGCTGAACAAAATACAACCGTCATAAATCACTGCGTCTGCATTGTACTATATTATTCACGGCGGAAAAATACGGCGCCCCGCAGCCGCCCCGCAGCCGCCACGCGCGCGCCACGCACCCGCGCCGCTTTAATCTACCTGGCTAGTTGAATGCCTGTAAGCGCTCACCCGTGCACGGAATGTTGAAGGATTGGATCCAAAGAGATTGAAACTTTTTTCCTTCTTTCTGCGTTTTAGATAAGAATTGCCAATTGATAGTATTAAAGTGATGCGATTTGTGAGATATTAATGTTCCTTTGAGACTGTTAAAGGCGCGGCGTGTGGAAGGTTCTATGCATACGTCAGACAGTGGACTGGCGCCGACTTGAGTTACTGCAAGTCACTCACATTGTATGTAATGTGAAATATTAAAGTGTTTCATTGTTGGAGGATGAACTACTTGTGCGTGTTATTAATTGGTTTTTTACACCCACCTTAACAAAAAACTAAAAAAAAACAAACACTACAATTTTGTTGGTAAACGACTACGTGAAACATTGAATTTTGCTCGTAAATGTTGGTGGCTGACACAAATACATAAACGTCGTCCGTAATAACAAAACTCCGCTTAAGCTAAATGACTTTTATCTCATAACTTAGGTACGAATGGATTTCTTTTATTTTATAAATACTCGCCAGGAATAACGGTGCTACGAAAATAAAAGCGTAGCATATTCGTAGCGGGTGTAGCAGCTAGAGTGCTACGAGTCTACGACAGATTGCTACGTGCGTGCTACGACCGTTTTAAAAAATGAATGATGCATGCTACGCCGACACGTAGACGCAAAATAAATGCTATGTTATATGTATTTGTTGCAATTTGTAATAAGGCGTTTAGCATCGAAAGCTTCCGAGACTACCAAAAACATCAGCAGACTTGTTCCGTAAGCAATAGCTCCTATCTTTATAGCTCCATATTGGAAGTGCTCGCTATAAATTACGCACTCGCCCCTCTTACTGCTGCTCGGACGATTACAAGCGTGACGGCGTGATGTTATTATTGCAGCGTGCACATAGCTGTAGGTACATCCTTTGCATAGTGTACAGTATGAGCTATAAATAACTATACATCCTTCGTATAGTGTATAGTATTACGTATAGATAGCACTCGACTCGGGGTGAATCAAAGCGATTGAAACCGAGCGCCGCCGGAGAGGGCTCGATCAATGCCATTACTGATTACAATAGAACGTTTAGCTAGTGACAATATATTCACTCAAACTATAGGCGTGTATGTATGTATAGCAGTTCAATAGTAGGTATACATGAACGAGTGAACTCAATCCTTGTTAAATGCTATTCTAATAGTATTTTCAGGTTCACCCTTGTTTGGTATAACAACTTTTGATTTCACCCACAACTTATCAAAACATTTGTGGTTTCAGTAATGAACAACTGTTTACCATTTGTCGCACATCGTTGTTAAAATAGATTGAAAACATTAATTTATCGTAATCCACAATCAGTTCACGTATCATGAGCGTATTGTTTCAGTTCATTTCACTTGCTCATAACTTTGTAAACAAACACAATCTAATATCTGTAGGCAGACACGAGTATGTACAGCAAAGGGTTCGAGTCGGTTCGCTGTAGGGCTGTAAATACCTTGTGACTAGTGAGGTAGGTATCTGTCTCCATAGTACAGTTAGCGACGAAACTAATGTTACTTGTAGGGTTAGGTTAGCGCCTTAGTCGCTGGCTGTACCCACACATGCGGGATGTCTGTTTCTTAATTAAACAGCTTCCATTCGTGTGTCGGCAAGTACACGCGGAATCATGCCCCTCCCCCTCGCCCCCCGCCCCGCGCCCCCCACCGTGTTGCTGTTACTTTCATCTTTTATATGAGGCTACAGCTGATGTCTGTCTGGCAGGCTAGATCAGTCTTTTGCAGCTGTTACGGCATAGTTAGTTACCTTCTTATGTGAAAACGTGCGAGTTAATATATGAAATCGTATAAATAATCAAACTGTCTGTTAATTTGCTCGTTTCGTAGTGTAGTCCCGCTGTTTCATTCTCCTATGAGTTCCAAATTTGAGGTTACAACACTAATGTTTTAGAGGTCGCAAGTAATGATAATGAAGGTTTGTTCGATCCACGACGCGACTTTATTAACGTTTAACGACTGACTATACCGAGCAAGTAGGTAAGTCTGGTGGCTTCATAACTCGAGTGGAACTTGGTAATCACTAATACTCGAATTAATTGTAACTTGTCTCCTCTTTGTCTTGTAACCTCTTTGTAGCCTGATTATGTGTAATAGTGCACCGCCGCGTTATGAAATCAAGAGGCAGTTAATGGCGCCGATTCTCTTGTTCACAAACTAAACTAAATTTAAGTTCAGTGCATCTTTTTCTTTCTATTTCATTAAGAAAAGGACAGGAGATAAATATTAGTTTAGTCCTGTCAAATTAAGATACTCCATAGACAATTTAGACGTGATTAAAAAATACGTCAATTTACGTCAGGCGCTGACTAATTTGACAGGTCTAAACTAATATTTTTCTTCTGTCCTTTTCTTAATGAAATAGAAAGAAAAAGATGCACTGAAATTAAATTTAGTTTAGTTTGTGAACAAGGGAATCGGCGCCAATATCTTTCTAAAGTAATATTATAAAGAAAGCAAAATATTTTTTATGTTTGTGTGTTAAGCTTTCACACTAAAATAGCTGAACGGATTTGTTTGAAATATGACTCATGGGTAGACTACAACTTTGAAAAGAATGCAGGCTGCTTTTCATCCTGGATCGCAGACGAAGTCGCGGGCAACAGCTAGTGCATTATACATTGACGATATTGTTGGTAATATTAAAGGTCTGAAATGTTTTGAAAGAATGTATTCGTGTTCCTCTGCCGTGGAGACGTGAAAGTTGAGACATTGCTAATAATATTTTGGAAGCTACGTTTACTACGATAACTACGTATAAATAAGTAATAATAATAATAGTCGCAAGCGCGTCTGCTTAGCGAGGGATCCCGGGTTCGATTCCCTGGTCGGGCAAAATGTTATTGAGTTTTTCCATTAGGAATTTCTTAGTAACAGCCCGGAGTTTGGAAGTTGGCGGTGCGATACCCCCCTGGCTCGGAAAGCACGTTAAGCCGTTGGTCCTGCGCCTGATCTCTCTCCGGTCGTATCGGATTGCCGTCCCTGAGGACTATGAGAGTGAGAGAAGAGGGAGTGCACCTGCGTCTGCGCACACTTGTGCAATATAATATGCCCCGCGCCGATGGCTAGTCTCCGTTGAAATTGGCCGCCATGGCCAAAATACGGTCTGGAGAACTTTATTATAAATAACTATAATACTTAAGTGCCTTGGGAGCTGAGTGGAGATCCTCAGCAAGTCTTATCGGTTCCCCGATCACTACTGTGTTTATATGTGAACAAGAACGCGCTTACATAAATACTTATCTAAGGCAGCTTAATTTAACGTTTGGCCGGATATCCGGCTAAATCTGATGATAGTGAGCGCATGTTGAGTAGAACAATAGACGAGGACGAGCGAGGCGCGACGCCACGTGCACGTGACACGACAGAAGGTGCACGAGGTACTAACTAACAAGTGGAGCGGAGCTGAGCGGAGCTGAGCGGAGTGGCAAAAGGCACATCAGGACAGTCTATATTTAGTGAAAGCGGTCGATTCGACGCTTATGGATTATATTTTATACAAATAAATAAATAAAAATGCAGTGTCTGTTTGTAATATTAAAATAACCGCTTTTTACTAAATGCATATGGCTGTATACACGGTACAAATACCAAAATAACATTTTTTTAAATTTTTGTCTGTCTGTCTGTTTGTGCCGGATACACGGCTGGACCGATTTTGATGGGACTTTCACTGGCAGATAGCTGATGTAATAAGGAGTAACTTAGGCTACTTTTATTTTAGAAAAATATACTTTTAGTTAGGATAGGATTTCACGCAGACGAAGTCGCAGGCAGCTAGTATTTTATATATTCTAACAATAAGTTTGTTCTGAACATCACTGACATCAGTGAAGGGCGACATCGTGAGGAGACCAGAAGGCCAATTCTCAAAATTAAAAACGTTCAAAATCTAGTTGCAGTCCTATCTCGGCGACAAAAAACTTATCAAAAAGAATGTGAACGTTCTTAAAATTACGAGAATCGCCCCTTTTCAAACTCCAGGAGCTGGAGTTTGAAATCGCTAATCCGCCTTCAGTAAACGTGGTAATCAATGCTCTATATGAGAAGAGACCTTGACCCTGCAGGGGTACAGTAATAGGCTGGTGTCGCGGCGGGCTGTGCAGTGTACGCCTTCTGTCCGCACGGACACCAGCGCCGGCCGGCGGCGGCTGCGGCGGGACGGCGGTGGGTTTGTCCTCAAAGCTTAATTGAGAATACGTGATTAGATCCTAACTGTTTGTTAAGAGGCTTTCCGTTTAGCCGGAGACATGCCCGACTGGCTGCGGATAGCTGTGTATGGCTGGACGCTTCGTACCTACTGACACGGACTAAAGTAGGTAAGGTCTGTACAGTTCGTTGAATACCGCAGACGCACACAGCCACACTGCGTGTAGCAAGACAAACAATAAGTAAATCTAGGTTAAACTATTATACAAAGCCTCTCTTAAACAAACTCGTAAATCCGTTCTGAGCTTTGCTTGCGAGGACACTCGGCAAACGAATAATAGTAGATTTATAAAAGATTTCATTGCTCCCGAGTGCAGTAAAAGCTGCAAATTCAAATAATTCTCATTTTTACAACCGTCGCGTCGGTAATGGTGTTTGAGCCTGAGTTTGTGGAGCGGCGAGCGATTCGCTCGCTCCGCTGCCGTGACAACGATAAACTAATTCTTACCGGTGTAGGCAGGATTACAATCTATGAAGTACTTACCTGAAAGAAAAAAAATAAAATAAGCAAAAAAAATAAAATAAAAATTTATAAGTAAAAAACAAAATCATGTAAAACGATTAATTTGTCTTCTTTAGTTTACCTTTACAAGCAACCACCACCGGAAGCCATGACCCATCCAAGACCACACAAACTAGCTTCAATTAACATCACACAGATTAGGCAAAATTAATTAGTTCTCAATAAAGTCGTCACTCGCCCCTCGCCCCTCCCCCGACATCCTGCACATTGTTGCATATGCATGCTTGTCCCCTCAGCCACACGAGCATTATTAGCATAACATAATGAGCGCGAATAAGAGTGCATGCGATTGCGCGCGATGATTCATGCAGTGAGCGGACGTGTGAGGCGCCCTTAACGTGTCGCGGGTTGAGTGCCGGTTGGGTTGATCTTGTTGAGCAGACTGTACTCGCGCTCAATTACAATACCGGACCTTAGGACCGAGTACAGGTTGCTGACGATATAGGCGGACACTGACGTGAGGCCGCTGTCTGGACTGTTTGAAGGAGAGTATGACTTTGTAGGCTGTTGAAATGATGATACACTTTAAAATCAATTAATTTAAAGAGACTGGAGATGTTGAATTAAAACCATGTGACTTATTGAGCATCCGCTGGCGCCTGGCCATGCGTGTTTTGTAGCCCAAGACTGATGGCACAGTGATCAAAATGATCTCAACCTTAATTTTTAGCCTAATTTATTGTATAAAGTTATAATGATGCTTGCGGCTATTATTAGTGGTGTCGTGGTCAGAAGCCCCAACATTACTTGCAATGGATCCCAAATTCACTTGCACAAGGCCCCGACTCCACTAGCACAAGTGCTGCCCTCTACGCCGCTCGTCTCGAGAGCCTCTTGGCTGCGGCGATATAAAAACCATCTTTGTTCGACACGCATTTGTATTCCGGTAAATATAGCACTGAAGGGATTTATTACGTTTGTAGTTATTTCTAATCTGCATTCGCGATTTATTTGCCAAAAATGTAAACAAATATGAGTTTATGGAAAAATAACTTTAAATCCTACACAATAAAGTTACAAACATTTTAATAACCTTTAAACTGTGCAATATTCATTTGAAACATAAGTAAGTTTACTATTCTACGTCTTTTGAAGAGTATTTTTACTGGTCAATGTAAAATTGTAATTTTTAAACGAGTCCAGTGAAATGATTTATGGTTATTTGTTGCCTATAAGGTAGGTACTTAGAGACAAGTACTTTCATAACATTGCAAATCAAACTTACGAACTCCTTTTTAATGTAGATACACGTTGGACGGGTAGTCTCTTGTTTTTTGCTAAAAAGTTACGCACAATTTGAACAATTTGCGTTAGCACCGCGCGAGGTGTTTGTAAACTCAAAATTCCTTTTTACACAGTTACTGAATTCCGCCGACAATTAAATTCCTCTCACATTACAGCATGCCGACACAGAGCACATTAAAAATAAACAACAAACACCTCGTGATATAAAACTTTTACATTCCGACACCATTCGGATCCGCGCGGAGTGACCGCGCGACACATTCCTGAATTTCCTGACACCGAGCTGCACATTTATTGCCAACTCGATGATTTTTCAATATAACATCTATTGTTGTAAACATAAAGTCTAGGACAAATTCAAAGATACTCCGGTAGCATATTTATTGCTCATCTCGGAAAGTGCTGTTTTGGCCTCTATTGCTCTCTGTTAAGGTTGATATCGACCGCAAAAGTTAGTGTTGCCGCCGCTCGGCTGACAAAGCGCGTGGCTGTGGTGCATTGCGCCGCACTGACGTGGTGCTCGCATATTCCCTCTTTCTCTCGTGTATTAGAGAGACGCGCGCCGGTTCGGGACGGGGCGAGTAGCGGCACTCAGTCGAGTCACCTGCAGGTTCGTCTACTCTAAGTTAAGAAGTACGTGTTCAATCTGATTATTGTTCGTGAAAGGTATACACAATAACGGCTGCAACTTCCAATAGTTGTGATGTCCGAACCAGTGGGTATATCTGACCTCATCCCGTTGTACGTATGTATTACATTAACCACAACATCGCAGGCTTTGTTTGAGACGGTGTCAAAGTGAGTGACACTGCGGTGGCGGCCGTCCGGCGTTCATTCGACGTCTGTCCGGTGCGGAAGCGGTCGCGAGGCTCAATCAACGTTTCTGCGAGCTACTCTCATCCTCTACGTGATAACAAATTAATAGGTTTCATCATGAGAAATTGCCAAGTCGAGGGTAGATATGACAGAATCCCACATGACAGATAGGTATTCAAAATGTATCTAATAGGTAGCTACTAACACTACTTACTAACCCAATAAAGCCAGAATGTGTACCACCTGCCTACATTCCTTAGTAAACCTTTACTCGTTTGCTGTATTTCTTGTGGCACACACACTAAAATGGCTTACTAACATCGAGCGTGGCGCGGAAACTAAAGCAACGCACAACACCCGACTTGGTGCAACCACGAGCGGTTGTATAGTTAGGTACCTAGTGTCACACTGACTGACACATTTCTACATTGATTTTTTATTTGATGCTACAGGCTCTCAAAAATATCCTACTAGGGACCTACGTTATCCACGCACTCGCAGGGATGATTAACCGCGGCGCGGCGCGGCAACTATTCGCGGAATCGCGTCAATGCGCGTGACGCTTGCCGTTTGAGATTCTACACTTTGTCTGATTTTATTTTGATGCATTTCATTCATTGACACTATTTTGTTAGTCATTAAAAAAGCGTTTTTATTAAAAAGTTTTACTTAATTCCAAACTTTAATTTTCCAGAATACGAGTACATACTTCTCCCCGTTTGAAAAGAAAGTATGCACAAAAGCCAATGAGTTCCTCGCCCTCCCCCACTTGTACTACTTCACTTCGAACCTTAGGGAGAGTCAATGAATTGTGTCTTCTTTTACTGCTCAAATATCGAAAAGTAAATTTTCCATAATAGGTATCATCGTCACCCCTCTTGCCTGCCGATTGGCACTTCGTTTGGCGAAATTGCATGTAAACGACTTTGCTTGAATTCTAATAACACTCAAATATTCGATTATTAATTATATTCGCTTGGGGGGGCATCGCCAGATGCGGCTTCATTAAAACACGATCGTGTCGAGGTCACCTCGCCGAAGCATTTTATTACAGCTACCGACGAAGCGATTCATTACCGCATCACCAATACCTGGGGCAGGTCGGTGTTGCCAGCTAACAGCTAACAAGGAACCACTCCTATTAATCTCGGGCTCTCACTTGTTAGTGTCGCATTTCTCGCGACAAAAGTCCAGATCGTCATAGTCAGTTGCGATTCCCGGCGCTGCGTTCTTAAGGAACCGTTTCTGTGAGTAGTATCGCAGTTACAAATGAAACAGCGAGTGTTGGCGCTGATTACGGCGCCTCTCATCGCGCGCGCCCCAGATCCGCGCTTTGTGTACGCCGGGAGCCGCGCCTGGCCGCGTCTCGCCGCGCCGCGCCTACTCGCGCGCTCCACAATGCGCACGCCGCCTATTGTTTGTTATTCCAGTTTTTTCGTCTTCGAGCGACGTTCTCAGATAAGTAGGCCGTGTCTCTTTCAGTCGGCCCACTTTCTATGCTTCGCTAGAAATGAATATGCAAAGGAACCGTTGCGAGATGTTCGGCGAAAATATTTAGCATTTAGAACCGCTCGAACGTCGTTAATGTAAGCGAGTAGTACGCCGCATTCCGGATCAACTGAACGTTAGTCGCAAACTCGCTAATAATAAGGGAATTTACAAGCTTTGTGAGAATATTCGGTGAGGTGCAAGCGACGGGAGGCCGCGGGCCTTCTCAGTCAAATAACGCTCGTTCTACCCGTTTGCGGAAACAAGAGTGCGTACCTGTTAAGGTTACACGAATATCATTATTACCTTATATTAGACGGAAAGTGAAGATTCATCATCATCATCAGTCTCCTGCCCTTATCCCAATTTATTTTGTGTCGCCGCAACATGACTTTTTCTTTCATACTTAAGATTATTGCAAGAAAATAGACTGACTGGGTAGGACCTATCGGTGTTCGTTGTACAATATTACAATACTGATCTAAGTAGATCCACCTAGTAGTTTTATTTAGATGCCAAACTCATACCCCTATTGTAAGACAAAAAACATGATGAGTACCGCACCCGCCCGCTCGTCGCTCACGGCTCGCGCCGCGTCGCTGTTTGTAGTGGGAATGAGCTCACGTCTCGGCATGCAGATGCCTTCCTATTATTTTGCTGTTTGAGAACAAGTAGCGGCCGATATTAAATCCCCCGCATATGTTATTGACTGCGCTATCATCATAAACTTAGGATAACGTGTGCAAAGTGTCGTATAACGATAATATTCGTTCCTTTATAGGTTCCTTTATAGCAGTAGGGACGAATAATATATTTTTTCAAGTTGGTGTTCGTTGTGGCGATGCTTGGCCTATGAGCAATGGCCGTGGTTACCCTTTGGTTGTGATGACGACGATAATGTCCATTTATTTACAACCGTATGTAATCCGTTTTTGAAAATGGCTCATAATTCAATTGATTGCCAACCAATCGAATAGATCGTGTCGTCACGGCGTGACGCATGACGCGCGTGTTAGTCGCGCGCACGTCACACACTCATCTCGAGTGATTTGTTCGCCGCGTCCTCCCGCGCGCCGCCGGCCGAACGTAATGCCGGCTGCGTTTTATAGGCCCGCACCCCACATGATTCATTGTCGCGTTTTTTTTTATTTATTTTATTATAGGCAGAACTAACACAACTGCCAAACATTTTTTTGCATCGCAGTTTTAGATAAGTTGGCTCTCTATTCTCTATGCTCCAAACTTAAACTAACATTTGCTTGCGACAGTCACGTGGAAATGCCACGTGTGACGTTGCATACATATTTAATGTTATTCCTTCACACACAGTGAGGGTCGCATTGCAAGCCGAATTAAAGTCAGAGTTTAAGTTTTAAGGTATCAGACAGACGATTAGTTTCAACACGATCCTAGGTATCCTAGGAAGATTTGTATGAGCACTGAGGGGCCACCGAGACTGCCGTCAAATATTAACTGCGAAGATGGCTGAAATAGAATAATTCAGGCATTTCGTGCTGCAGCGCGGGGTGCGGGGTTCGATGCTCGGCGCGGGACTCTCAAAGCGCGCTACTTCGCCGATGGCTTATCAGCTGAGTGTATGATATCCCGCGAGAGCAGGCGCGTAGATTACCTGTATGTTTATGTGTGTGTTACCGGCGCGCGCGGTTTATCTGATTAGTATTATGTTGGATTGCTTTATATACGAAACAGGTTATTAGATGTCTACTAAATACAGTGTATACTCATTTATACCCCATCGTAGAAATCGTCGCATCAGTGCGAGTGAGGACTGAGGTCTCCTCGCGCCACAGTTTAATGAAAAAACTAGTCGCGTCCGGACCCCCCCCCCCCTCCACCCACCGCTCCTCTCCTGCCGCAGTACACGCACAACAGTGACACAACAGTCACGCGGTTTTATGAAATTGTGCGGCATATGTATATATTTTTTGATTACAATAAAAGGTGATATTTTTGGAAGACTTTTCTTTAATCCTCAGTTAGCTAGTGAAAACAGTCAGAAATTAAGAAGCATCCAATCTCTTAGCTGCCAGAATGATACGTTGGACGTGCCTACCAGCTGTCTTACAATTAGGTATATACAAAATTTTCGAGGACTTATCGGACTTGATTCGCTTTTACATAAGTAGCTGGTGCGTCGTTAATTCGCCTCCGATTAGCTAGTCGGAAGTTCTACGTCCGATGTGACGCGTCACCCCCCCCCCCCCCCCCCTCACTCGCCCGCCCGCCCGCGGTAATAGTGATATGATTGCACATTGTTGTAACCAAACAACGTACGTCATATCACGGCATTATCCGCTTCAATCAGCGGCGCATTTGATTCGATAATGTCATGAATATCATGGACAGTACACACTACAGCAGTGTTAGTGTTAGACTATGTGACAGTACAACTGTCTGCTACTAATCAAACTACATTGTTTTAGTGTTAGTTGTTCGTTAGTTACCTTCTACCAAACAAACCGTGCGTGCGACATGGTGCCTACAACGACGCTCGATGTCAACCTGCACCCAGCGTCGTTTTAGTGAACTTCACAGGTGACATTCAACAGAATATTACCATTTTCAAGTAAACAACGATTATTCTACATATTATTGAATGAAACGAGCTGTTAGTATCCCAATCGTTTATTGCCAACACCAGTACATCTACAGACCATCACCGAAGCTGACTCGTTCTAACAATTCTAGCGGTTACAGTTTGTGAGCAAACGTTACGGTACTCTTGACTGTACATTGCTTTTCAAACACACCTTCAATCACAATATGAAACATCTTGCACACAATTGGTAAACCATTTCTTCCTTATGTTTTAAAAATTCGTCTGCTCATCAACGTAAATAATGCAACGAATGTTGTTAAACTGTCAAAATGTAAGGCATCGTCATTGTAGGTGTGTTGCGCAATCACCCCGTTGTACGCTGAACTATCGTGCAGTGTGCGACCGTATCGTTTGCTCGCGGTTAATACAGAAGTGTTCAGGTGACTCCCTCAAGCAAGCCCAGTCCCCGCACGCGCGTGCGCCACTCACCGCTGTGCGCGCTGTCCGACGAGCTCTTGCGCTCCGAGCTGTCGGCAGAGCGGCGCGGGGCCTGCAGCGGCACGTCGCTAGTGCGCGCGGACTCTTCCAGCCGCGCGCGCAACGCTGCGCAGGCGTCGCGCAGCCTTGCGGCCGCGTCGCGCACGTCGCCCGCCACGGTCTGCTTGGCGGCGACGCACTCGCGCTCCATGTTGTTGTAGTTCTCTAGGATCTCGCGCACTTCAGACTCGCGGTCTTTTACGCTTGCCTGGGAATAATAACAACTAAATGCAAACATCTTTTTCACACCACCTGCTCGATACTATCAAATTATATGTCATGCCAACCAACTTAAAGATAACAGACCTAGAGAATAATATTGCACTGAATTTCATTATATTGTGATTTGAATTTGGAACCCCAGCAAAATATTCGTATAAAAACTTTTATTAAAAAAATATTCGAAAATCGAATCGCTTTTTATTATCTCGCCGAAGGAGTGAAAAGTAGTGTTCACGCGGTCGGACCACGGGCAATAAACGTTCTTCTCGAGGATAATGGCACAATAAAGCAAAGGTATATTTGTCACGAGTGAGCTGGAATTCAAAATATCACCTCTGACTTATGATTCTGCTTTATCCCCTTGGTGAATAATCTACTACTGTTGCTTAGACAGTTGTATGGTGTCTGTGTGTAGGTAGCACTTACAGCAACGCTGTCGATGACATCACGCCGCTGCGGCTGCGGCAGCGCGGCGGCGGCGTCGAGTCGCGCGTTGGTGTCCCCGCACCACTGCAGCGCCGCGTCCAGCCGCGCGCTGTACTTGCTGAGCGCGCTCAGCTTGCTGTTGATGTACTCGCCGTGCGCAGCGAGACTCGCCTGAGCCTGACAAACCGCACATACTTTATGAAATCTTATCATATCAACTGAACAGTGCGTTCGCACTGCGCTGTACAGTCAGGGAAAGAGACTTAACATAAATGCTAAAACACGGCCAATTTACTTAATGTGTCAGTATACTAAAACAATACATTTCCCTGACTGTACATACTAGAACATTCCGTCAATGGTAAAATTTATTTTCATGTGTTTATTCCAATATAGAATATTTGCAAGATCAAATACACAAAAACAGCAGGCAAGAAAAATTTGATTTAAAATTCAAATCAAATTTTTTCTCTATCGCTGCAGTTAAACGCTGCATTAGAATATGAGCATCGCATTCGATACGAAATGCTGTAGAGAGTCGTAACTGAAAGTACCTACTTCATTTTTCATGTGATAATTTATGAAAGGAGACGGCGGAATGAGCAGGTCTCGGTTCCGCAAGACTAGCCTCAGATGGCGGTCTGTAGTCAGGGACGAATGGAAGTAGGGACGAGCGGCCTTTGTCCTGCAGTGGGACTCTACAGGCTAAAATAATAATAACTATTTGTTGTGCTTGGAATCAAAGACAATCCCAACATATTTGGGTAACAAATCTAAGGTAATTTAAATACCTAATAGCGTCCTGCTACAACACATTTCCACGATCTGCTTGGTAAACTTCAACGCTTCAAGTTCTAGATACATATCTAGAACTCACACTAACATAGTTAAGATATCCTAAACTGTTGTCGAAACACAGTTGTTAGTAGCAGTGGAGTGCGCTCTGTGACAAGCCCGCAGAACGCCGGCTTATTTGTCTAGATACTGTTCCAGCACTCAGCGCGCCGCGGTCCAACTTCGCGCCTACAGTTACGCATTGTTCGGCAACAGTTGCCGTCAACTGAGCGACAAGTTTGGATTAAAACTTGCACAAACTGACTCAGTCCACTCACGAATCTGTTTAAATCAAATAGCTCCGGATGCAGACTTGGAAACAGCACACATGACTGAACCGTGATTAAAAATCAGTCGGTATTGTCTTGTCTTGTGTTAATGGTAAACAAAAGTTGCGGTTAATTGAAAATGTATTTTAAAAGCATGAATTTTTTGAAAAAAAAGACAGTACGCAATAAAAATATCTTTATTGAAGCAACTTGTTTTGTGTTGCCGAAAACACTAGTATCTGCTAAGTGTCAGTGTGTAAAATGCATCCAGCAACACTACATTACGTTGCCACAACAATATTGGGCAACTTTTAGTAACTAAAATAGTACCGTGTACCCAGTAGTTGTGTAGCCCTGTTTGTATCGGGTGATCATTGTATTTAAGCGCTTTTGCAGCTCACCTAATCAAAGGGCGGATGCGACGCGAGTTGGACTGGAAGTGACATTCACTATTATGAACGAATTTGTCGTGAATGGTTAGCTATATGAAGACTTGTCTGTAGCTGTCACGCCGCACCACCGACGTAGACCAGGTTGCTACACAAACTAATGTCCTACATGTTGCCCTCCACGTCGTAGGTATGTAGGTACATGTTCGCACAATACACGACTTTTTGACTAACAACACAAAAGGTGCTTTCGACACGATTTTCGGGTTCCGTAAGCTGTCAAGAAAAACGGATACTCTTAATTCTGTCATTTGCATAGCCAAAATTACACTGATTATGCAGTATACAGGAACGTATAGTTTGTTTTAAACTAAGAGTTCTTATCATCTACACAGGTCTGGCTGACCCATAGTGTTAGTTATAAAGATTAGGTCTATGCGAACAGTTTTTCATGCGGAACCCCCACTAACTGACACGCTTCACACCGTTATTTTTGACACATGTCACGGTGTCTAGATCGATACGTCACGTCACCCCGAGCTGTCGCTAGTGGTATGCTGAGCACGTCACGCGCAACACACTCGCCACACACGCCATACGACGAGAGACAGACGCGTGGACAGACAGACTGTATGTATTGTATGATGAAGGGACGTATGTACGTGTAAGTGATTCCGATATGCTATTTACAAACTAAATAATTTAATTTAATTCAGTGCTCAGGATCAAGATGCAGTGACCTTAGCTTCAAAAGGTATTATGTTTCCCGACTTGATAAAGGAAAGAATTTGAAGACCGACGAAGATATAAAAGACTAGACTGTACAGAGGGTCCGGACCCGCGACCATGTGCAGCGAGCGCGAGAGAGAGCGGACTGGCGCGGCGTTCGGTTGACATAGTACGAGATCTACAATGTGGGTACGTGCTTGCGTTGTGGCTGGTCGCAGTGAGCCGACCTTCTGCACGTACTACCGAGTGGCGCGGTGCGAGCCGCCGACACGATTGCCCTCCGCCGCTCTCGGCTCGAGGGCTGTTTAGTCTCGCCACGCTCTCCCGTCTGCCGCACGACGCGCTAGTTATGACAGACATGCGTGTGCTCAAACATTACACTACATCAGCGAACATTGTGTATCTATTCAACGGAATGGCACAGTGTTAAGAGGGCGGGAGAGTTTTGTAGCTGTAGCGAGTAGTGGCCGTATTCCGACGACTTCTGTAAAAAACTGCGGCTATTTGAAAATCACAAGTTACAAAGTCAGACCCCACAACAGTCGCTACGTGTATCAACAATTCTATAGCGTCATCAGCGCGTCACGCCACGTGGGCGACACGCGTTACGCTGACGACGCGGTGACGCGGTGCCAACGACCTCGTAAATATAATGGCGAGCAGCTGTACTCGAAGAAAGAACTATAAATTGTCTAACAATAACACTACAGAACTAACTTATCGGACAAAACCTGATATGTGTCATACAAATATGACATGCCCGGTCAAAAGATATGACACAGCTGTCTTTTTCGATATTTCAGATTGAATCCCATTTAATACATCGCGCATAATTCAAGCTACGGTTTGTTCGAAAAGTATTTGATGAGAATGTAAACAAATGGATCACATGGATCCCGTTTGTAGTGGCACTTACTTTATTTGAATACTTAAACCGCAATTCTTATTTTCACCTTACAGATGACAGAGTGCTTTTCGTCGATGATTTTTCAATTACAATTTATGTTCTTGAATGTAACGATATTTGTCGGAAAAAGTGATGAGATATGAAGTTGAAACTTTCTGATACAGATGAATGTGTTACTAATTCCTTTTAGTGATTTGTGTTGTGGGTTTGTGTACACTATCAGCAGATAGTTCGCGGAACAGACTGCACGTGCGGTGTGCGTACCTTCTCGAGCTCGGCCTGCAGCTGCGCGGGCTGCTCGCCCTTGGGCAGCTGCTTGCACTTGCGCAGCACCTCCATGTCCTTCAGCTTGCTGGCCAGCTCCTCCTCGCGAGCCTAGGGATCGAGCAAAACATCACGTTAGTGAAGAACGGATAGTAAAGTTAGTAAACATCTACATCCACGCTATAATATAATCATTGGACCCTACATGGTAATAATATCTTTATTTGATGAAATATGTCCAGCAGTTGTAGCCCAGTGATAACAGCCCCGAGTTACGAGTCGTAGGTTCGAACCCAGCCAGGCACATTACTTTGTGTAATTTATTTCATTACCACTGCTCACAAAACGGTGAATGAAAACATCGTGAGGAAGCCGGCATGTCCTAGAACCAAAAATTCGAAGACATGTGACATCCGCAACCCGCACTGGGCCCGCGTGGTGAGTAACAGCCCACTCCCTCTGTTCAGTAAGCTCTTAAAGATAAAATGGTTTTATATTTATGTATTACGCTTACTTCATACAGCATGCAAAGTTACAATCCAAATATAGTGCTACAAGGTATTTACGAATTTCCTTTATATCAAACTAAAACACCCCTTTAGACAATATCAAAGGCAATACACAAAATACGATGTGAACAGTCAGCCGCAACCCACCGCCGCCGCCCCGCCGCGCCGCCGCATCGCTGCCGCTGCACTTGATTCAATAGCGTCAGCTTTATAAAGCGTGATTTGATTTGCATTAACTCCCTCCTCGACTACTTTCCGTTCCGTTATCTGTTTATTTCAAACGCAGGTAACTAAATATAACCGATGTTAACATGCGGTATGAACATATGAATGTATGCGGGTTATAATTCCCTGGTGTTGACTTACGTACGGCGCTGTTCTATTTACAGAGCTGTACCAGATGAGAGATGGTCTACTCTGTAGTCTGCACATGCTGTGAATTTACAATTTTACCTTATTGTACTTAAACCTTATTCATAATGACAGGTTTAAGTATAAATACCAATATATTCATTGTTATATCTAGAACTCGTAATAAAAGTCGAAATGCTGAAATCAGTGAAGATATAATATTGGCTTCACTAAGAACTTTACGATCTTTTTTAATCATGGATTATTAAGACGGTATAGTCGGACATATTTTAGGAACTTATCAATCAAACTCTAGGACTTGCTTACATAACATAATGAATATCACTCGTCCTGAATGTCATTAACATTAAAGGCATAAACGACGAAACGACATCGTGAGCGAGCGAGTGTGATGACGTCGTTAAGTGACATTAGCGCTACACTGCGGGATGTGTGCGACTGACGAAACGATACGCACTACAGTGACGGTCGATACTAGGCAGACCACCTCGACGGAACCTTGGACCTGGACTGTATTAGCTGTCGCGTCACAACTCACCTGAACCAGGGGGAGGCGAGAGTGCCTACGTACAGAGCAGGACGAATTTATTTATATAGTACGAGGGCGTTATATGGTACTCTACCGACTTCTAGAGCATCCAGATCAGAATATCTCGAATATAGGTATGTCTAATCTAACGAAAGAATTAATCGCTGAATGAACGTTGGCCAACCAAGCCTGCGGTTATTGGAGTTACAGGATATTATCGCGGGGTAAGGTAAAAGTTGTAACAAATAACTAGAACATAAAATATATTATTCATATATAAGTCTCAAATGAAAAGGTTGGCTACAGACGCTGGCGGTCTGACGCGCAACAACCGCGCCTGTGTACAACTTATATGACGCGGCTTGTGTGAGCGCTTGCTCGCGTCGCGTGTCGTCCGCGACATCTCCTGCACGCCGCGCGCCGCTGACACTGCAATACGTGCATTTTATGCACGAATCATGGGGGCGCACTAAAAAGGGTGCTCGTTGTCGCAGGTGACTTGTGGAATTCCAATTACATTGCCTACGCTAAACGCTCCTAAGATTGGTGAAATGACTTTTCCATCGGGAGATCTAAAAATATTTACATCTGAGGACTGTTTATAAAGCCCAGATTGTCTGAATCTCCAGGATTTGTAACAAGAGCATATACTTGCCCTGCGATTGCAATAATGGCAATGAGGCGGCACGTGCCGACTGCTCTCACTGCGACTATTTACATAGCAAACAGACACCGCCACATCCCCGCAGGAACACGGACAGGCTCACACGAGCTCCCCGACTGCGGCGAGCGAGGCAGCAGCGCCGATGGCGTCATAAACAGAGGAACTTACTGCTGTGGCCTCGCAGGTGAACTTCAAAATGCAGAGCTTACGAAACAGAAACGACTAAGTGGATAGGGCTGATGTGGCGAGAACTGAACATGATGGAAATGCAGAGCGAATAATGTGAATTACAATAGAAATGTCCCCAAAAGTCAAGTCACATTTTGATTGGGAACTATTTATTTAGCAGCTGTACATAAAGTTTATATCGGAGCACACTGGTGGCAAGGAATGCACTGAAGCCGTATTGTTTGGGAAGCCGCACACGCGTTAACAACTGAACAACAACTTTCGGCGAACACTCCGGCCCTGTAGAACACTCCGGCCCTGTAGAACACTCCGGCCCTGTAGAACACTCCGGCCCTGTAGAACACTCCGGCCCTGTAGAACACTCCGGCCCTGTAGAACACTCCGGCCCTGTAGAACACTCCGGCCCTGTAGAACACTCCGGCCCTGTAGAACACTCCGGCCCTGTAGAACACTCCGGCCCTGTAGAACACTCCGGCCCTGTAGAACACTCCGGCCCTGTAGAACACTCCGGCCCTGTAGAACACTCCGGCCCTGTAGAACACTCCGGCCCTGTAGAACACTCCGGCCCTGTAGAACACTCCGGCCCTGTAGAACACTCCGGCCCTGTAGAACACTCCGGCCCTGTAGAACACTCCGGCCCTGTAGAACACTCCGGCCCTGTAGAACACTCCGGCCCTGTAGAACACTCCGGCCCTGTAGAACACTCCGGCCCTGTAGAACACTCCGGCCCTGTAGAACACTCCGGCCCTGTAGAACAGTGAGCGCCAACAGACTACGCTGTACAGGCGGACTTGCTTCGGGGGCGACTCCGCAACATCTGGTGTTTTATACAAAAATGCATTACTGGTATACCATAGTGTTATGTGTACCTAATGGAAATGACTAAAACAGATCCTTGTTTTTGCTATTTCGGCGTTCCTGCCATAGTAATTACTGCAGTTATTCAATTCGTGTGCCCTTGAAAGATTGCCAACTAGTATTCATGAATGAGAAATCAAATTACGTCTTTTTTTCGAGATTCACATCCAATCTTGCATTTTTACTTTAAGTAACCAAAACGCATCTAGGTATAAGAAACGTTACCGCTAGAATTAGAACGAGCTCGAAGTCTTAATTAAATAAGTAGGTACCTACAAACAAGTACCAGCGGCGCGGCGGGCGGCGAGTTCACTCCTCCAAGCCAAGTGATCGCCTAACAACACATATCAAAGGTCACAAAGCGCAAATTCGTCACTCGTCATATGTGTACGTAACACAACGCACTGATAGTCACGATCGCGTAACTTCGATATGTATCGCACAAAGACGCGGCGCGGCGCGACAGTTGCGACGCACGCTCGCGGAAGTGCCCACCGGCGAACTAACCCGCCAGCACACATATTTCATTACGATATAGACCGGCGGAGGATCCCGATACCAACGTAAACATTACACCGATCACTAGTAGATCTATATCTGAGCGCGGCGCACGCAACTCTTACGTCTTTACGCAAGTGGGCCGCCAACAAGATGGGACACGAATATTTTCATAGATTCAGAAATAGCCGCGATGCCGCCGCGATCCGCCAGCCTACTAACTATCAGTTGACTTCCTTATAGGGACTCTTCTCGGTAACTTAACTAAGTGCGGCAGCGATGGAAATGATATTTACCGCGCGTTCCTGGGAACACTGACACTCTGTTAGTACGACTTCCATGTAAACTTCAAAGTATCTTACATTCGTTGAATATTTGCTTTCAGCATAACTATGTGTGTGATATTAGGCTCACTAAGAGCCGGAACGGTCTCGGCTTCATCGCTTCAATGACAATTAGTTTGTTTACATTCGACACAAAATCATTAAACATACAAAGAGCGCAAAGATTAATAAAACGTGCGCGGCGCGGTGTGCAGAAGATGGTGCGGATCGCATCCCGCTGCGCGGCGCGGCGTGCAGAAGATGGTGCGGATCGCATCCCGCTGCGCGGCGCGGTGTGCAGAAGATGGTGCGGATCGCATCCCGCTGCGCGGCGCGGTGTGCAGAAGATGGTGCGGATCGCATCCCGCTGCGCGGCGCGGTGTGCAGAAGATGGTGCGGATCGCATCCCGCTGCGCGGCGCGGTGTGCAGAAGATGGTGCGGATCGCATCCCGCTGCGCGGCGCGGTGTGCAGAAGATGGTGCGGATCGCATCCCGCTGCGCGGCGCGGTGTGCAGAAGATGGTGCGGATCGCATCCCGCTGCGCGGCGCGGTGTGCAGAAGATGGTGCGGATCACATCCCGCTGCGCGGCGCGGTGTGCAGAAGATGGTGCGGATCGCATCCCGCTGCGCGGCGCGGTGTGCAGAAGATGGTGCGGATCACATCCCGCTGCGCGGCGCGGTGTGCAGAAGATGGTGCGGATCGCATCCCGCTGCGCGGCGCGGTGTGCAGAAGATGGTGCGGATCGCATCCCGCTGCGCGGCGCGGTGTGCAGAAGATGGTGCGGATCACATCCCGCTGCGCGGCGCGGTGTGCAGAAGATGGTGCGGATCGCATCCCGCTGCGCGGCGCGGTGTGCAGAAGATGGTGCGGATCGCATCCCGCTGCGCGGCGCGGTGTGCAGAAGATGGTGCGGATCGCATCCCGCTGCGCGGCGCGGTGTGCAGAAGATGGTGCGGATCACATCCCGCTGCGGCGCGGCGGCGCGGGAGACAGAGGACAGAGCCGTGACGTCATAACACTGCTGGAGTGGCGCACGACAGCCCCTAATGCAGCTCGATGAGTGACGAGCTCGTCAGAGAACGAAACTGAATGCTCCTGATCAATATCACGTTCTTCACGTATTATGTGGAACTACCATCGAAATGGAAGGACTGCTTTGTAGAATTTGTTTAAACTATTGGTGGGAAGCCGACCCCACATGCTTAGTTGACAAAAGTTATTAGTTATTTGTGTACTTGCACATTATTTTTAATTATTGTCCAATAAACACTACAGATATTGTTGTAAACTGCCAACTTCTGATAAATGTCTCTTTTCCTAGTTCCAGAGCATAGACGTGAGCGTTCTCTGAGCGCGAGGCGGTACGAGATGCGCGCCGTCTAAATACCGATGAAGTACCGTTTCATACGCGCACGTCACATGAAACAGGAATAGCTCCGTGTGTTGACAGCTGATCGAAACTCGTACGGTAAAATATTATTGTTTACAACGACCCGTGACAAAATCTGCACTCAAAGCAATACCAATATCATACATATTTACAAATACTGTATTTATAATTTGACTTCATGTTTTTTTAGATTGTGATCGTAAACAGGTAACGACAGCGCGCAGCGCATCCCCGTCGTGAAGTGCGCGTATTTGTAAAACACAAACAAACATCGTTCTATTTTTAGAGCGCGCGCTGTAAATATCCGCGGCGCGTATTTTTACACGGAGGCGCGTGCGGTCGCGGCGCAGCGTGCTGCGCGTGCGAGGGTATTCCTCCCCTAAACATGACAAACTAAAATGAATCAAATATTACAATATATTTTGTGTCGCTAGGGAGGCCTAGGAAATGCTGTTGTGATAACCGAGACTCGTTTATGGGAGATTACATGACCGCAGAAGGCAACACGCAGGTAAAGATATTGTGCTGTTTACAAAAGGCGAATGCAGCGCCGACTGGAGAAGTACCTAGTGTACAGCTGACATTCCCCCCCCCCCGCACACACTGCGTGTGAGTGCGCGCCGCCACAGGCTGCTGCGCGCGTTTAATGAGCTTGTGGCCGACTGGCCGCGACACCCACTTTCCACCTCAATTAGACAGATCGAGTTACACATATAGATGGGTTTACTAAATGAATTAATTAAACTAATGCATCATTAATCCCCTTGGATTGTTCGTGTATATCAGTCCGTTGTGAACACTTTCTTGTTTAAATAATTGTGCAAACATGACAGGTTATGGTCGTTGGTTCTCATGATTACATAGCTAGGTTTCCTTACACGACAGTGTGATGATGCGTCTGGCGCGGCGCCAGCCTCAGGCGTGTGCGGCGTGTTCTGCACTACCTACCGACGGTTCTCTATCGCACTCGGTACTCACCACGCTAGATATATATAGATCAGCCATAGATGAAGATATGCTACAACTTCAGGCAAAAAACGCGTCTCAATATGCTGAATAAGGTGGAGACACGAAATGATTCTTTAATTAAAAAAAGGCAAAACATAAAAACACATGTTTGCATCGACGTTCAAACTCAAACTAATAGTATTTATTTCAAATAAACCAATTACAGGCACTTCGCCCATTCAATACTGAATGGGCAATACTGGGTAATACTTTTTTTGGTGCCTGTGGTTGGTTGGTTCTTCTCCATAGGTTCCTACCTACGGAGAAGAACGGGCAAGAAACTCCATGAACACTCTTTTATATCAAAATAATATTATTATGGTTACAAAGTCTTGGTTACACCATTCATGTTAAAAATTATGCATGTGAGAACGATGCAGAACGTGAAAAGCGACCGTAATGAAAAGATTAAAAAAAAACAATTCAGATATTAAATTAAAATAAGCCATGGCAGCAAAGAGATGACCAGTCCCTACTGACGGCGCCCGTTCACGAACATGACGCATGGATTAGCACTATTCAGCTCAAACATTTTGAAGGGAGCTAAATGATCCAACACATTCGCCACCATCAGCGAGACATTTGAGTGAGCATGACATACTCTCAGCCGCCAGGTAGATCCGTGCATACACATTGAATCCAGCATTTCTATAAGTAAAATATTGAAATGCATGTGGCAATAAATCTGCTAGCTCAGTGGCGTTACATCGGGAACACAACGCGCGCGCGACGTCAAGTGCAGTGCATGCCGCAAATATAAACATAAACAAAACGCGGGCGGACGTGCGGCGTGCGAAGTGCGCGCGCCGTCACACTCACGTGCGAGGAAATACTACATTAAGTATGAGACACACAATACTTTGCTGTGACATGAGTTTGTACGCAGATATATTGCACTTAAAGCGAGAACTAAAAGGATGGCTACATTCATAAAAAGACTAGCATCCACCAAGATAACTTAATTTTAAAGAAAAAAAACTGCAAAAACATATAGCAGATAAACGAAATGCGGATTCCATGCGATTCGCCGAGATTCCAAACTTGAAGGCAGATAAATTATAAACCAAACGGGCCTTTGTCCTTTACCAAAACAACAGCGAACTAGGAAGCGAAACGAAACTGCGAATACACGACACGACCGACACCAGCCAACACGTGGCGATGCCGACCTTACGACCCGATATACCATCTAAATTTAAAGGGATAAGGTTTAAAACTGCATGGAACAAATGAGTTCTATACGAGTATATGCGGGAAACTGCATTGCCGTGCAGAAGCGGCGATGTTTGACTTCGATTCTTACGCGCTTGATCGTAAAGCTAAGTTTCCCCCGCCGCGGCATGCATCGTCTGCCTTGGCCGGGTGCCAGCGCTGCACTGGCCGATACGCCGCGTTTTAGAATGTTGTAGTGAGCGAGCCTACAGCCTGTGATTTATAGCGAGGAGCCGCCTACCCGCTAACCGGACTAACACACATTATAATTGCAGTTTCTTTACAGATGTACACACTTTTACTGTTACACGTGGCTGCGAGCGATAACAACGTGTTTCGTCTTCACACTGCTTACTGAACAAACCAATATACAATTTTAGAGCAATGTATTTGCTGAAATATTCTTTTGGACGTGAAAACATTCGTAGAACTTACACATAGTTCTTTACATAAAAGTAGCATGTTATGAAATTCTAACTAACAGAAAACTGTTTAGTTAAAGTTAATTTGTTTTTTTTTTTGTTTGTGTAATTATTGCTATTGACATTGTATGCCTAATAAGTGTCCGAGTCTATGTTACTTAATTGATGGATAAATAATAAATTAAATATCGTTTATTGCAACATTAAAAATTACAATATGGAGGTATTGTTGGTCCCAAACTAGGCACAGCCTGTATCTTGGCACCATTACATAGGTACAACATTGTGATAATTTTAGACGCAATAAGTAAAAATGAAAGTAGAAATTGGCTACAGTTAAGCTAGTTAGTTAGCCTCATCGAGACTAAAATACTAACGGCCAGTTTCTTCATCAACAACTAAAGTAATCAGTCAAAGTATTGACCTTTACTTGACCTTTACTGATACTACAGCAAATGTGTTTCTTCATTCAAGTAACGGCTAAAATAGTGAAGAAACAAATTTAACCGTTACTTTGACTTTTGTAACATTACTTTGGCTATTACTATTGATAGAGAAACTGGATGTTAATCTTTACATAGTATAAAACAAAGTCACTCCCGCTGCCTGTAAGCTTAGATCTTTTAAACTATGCAACAGATTTTAATGCAGTTTTCAGCAATTGATAGAGTGAGTTACCACCTAAGTACACATTATGGTAAAGCAATAAAGTATTGAGTATTGAGTATTGATTCAAGCTGAAGGTTTATATGTATAATACGTGCATAATTTAATTATAGAAGTGAAAAGCCAAGAAATTCAAAGATTTATAATGTGATGTCTTAACAAACATATTTTTGTTTTCTTACATTGCAAACGCTGGCTAAACCTTACAAGATAGATCAAATTAATGTACTACGGAATCGTATATCTTAAAAAGATCGATAAAAAAGTCCGCGATAGTAAAATATGTTTATCTCCTAAGGATAACCCACAGTAACCATTTTTATGTTTTACATATTACAAAAAAAATGGGTTATTTAGCAAGCTATTTTAAACAATACAGTATTATTCCTTATCAAATTAAATACATTAGATGCGTTGTGCATTTCATGTAGATCAAAATTGCCCTTTACAGCATTTCATTCAAATGAATATCCTCACAGATATCAGAGATTTAAATTAAAAAGCGGGGGCAGAGCGGCTGGCGGGGCGCGGGGCGGTACGAAGTCCGCCGAGTCAGCTAGTGTACAAATAAACTGATAACTAATTAAGGGAAAACTAAAACCAAATATTATAATAATAAAATTTAAATATCAAAGATAAAATAACTCTTGGTATGATTTCCGTATATACACCATTGAATGGGAATAACATTTTGATAATTTTTAAAGTAAAATAAAATAGAAGTTAAAATTGGCTAGTCTCATCGAGACCTCCACTCCCTGCGACTCGGAGCTCCTTGCTGTTCTCTTCACCGCTGTCACTGTGGCGAAGATGTCAACAGCCTCGGACACCACGGCCTGTCTTGCAGCCGAAGTGCGGGTCGCTTAGCGCGCCACGCGAACATTGATGACATCATCCGACGAGCTCTTCATAATCATAATCATAATCATTTATTCATTGTAAAACATAGGTACATTATAAGTTCTTATTTGTTAATACAGTGAGGGCGCTATGCTTTGCCTCTAGGGCGTACAAAAGCAGTAAAGAAGTAACATGCAATATAATTAAAACAATAAATTAATATAGTTATTACATGAATCAAAAATAAGTTAGTAAATTAGATCATCTCACTGAACAATGTCGATAGGTTAACTTGATAAATTATGTGTAGTGAGAAAATCAAAAAATGTCCGGAGTTATTGCAATAAAACGAAAAATTGTCAGCACTTACTTATTTAAAGAATGTCAAAGAAATTGAATGATGTCATAAATTAAAATTAAATGTCATTATGGAGGATCATTATTGTTCCTGAAATGCCAGAAATTTTATAACAGCATGTCATTCAAATATTCGGTGATTGAATAATAGCATTTTTCTATTAAAAAAGTCTTTAATTTTCTTTTAAAATTGTGCAAATTTTCATTCTTTATGCTATCAGGAATTTTATTGTATATAACCGGACCCATGCCTAAAATACTTCTCCTTGCTAGTGCTGTTTTGTATTTACCTGTACACAACATGGTTGTGTATTGGGATCTAAGTGGAGTGGTTCGTTTTCTAGTATCTACTATCGCAGGAAACAAGTTAAAGTTACATTTGACAAACACTGCTACTTCAAATATATATAGGCATGGGAAAGTCAAGATTTTTAACGATTTGAAAACAGGCTCACAGCTATCAGTAGTTTTTAGGCCTACCATACATCGTATACATCTTTTTTGGGTTCTAAATATAGTTTCTCTCTCAGCACAGTTGCCCCAAAATATTATGCCAAATCTCAATACCGAGGAAACAATGCCATGGTATGCTATAAGTACTGTTTGTAAATTAACTTTCTTTGTCAAGATGAAAAGAGCATAAGCAGATTTACTTAGTCGCGTACATATGTCGTCTGCCTGCATTTTCCACGTTAGTTGGCTGTCAACTAGAATGCCAAGAAATCTTGCTACGTTTACCTCTTCTACACTTTGTCCGTTATATGAAACATTCAAATGGTTGGGTTTTATTCTTTGATAGAAATGCAATAACTTGGTTTTTTGTATATTAATAACCAAGTTATTTCTGTCAAGCCAATCAATTATTTTTTTAAGGGTGTTATTTACATCTTCTTCATAAGTTAGATTATTGGAACATTTAATTATTGCTGTACTGTCATCAGCAAAGAGGATCATTGGATGCTTTATTTGACGTGGCAGGTCGTTAATGTATATAAGAAATAATGGTGGCCCAAGCACACTGCCCTGAGGTACCCCATAGTGAAGTTTCCTACAGTTTGATAGGTATTTTATTTCCCGTTTCGTATTTAGATTGATTCTAGTTATTTCAGTACATTGATTGCGGTCACTTAAATAAGATTTTAATAGTTCCAAAGCATTTCCCCTTATACCGTAAGCGTTTAGTTTGTCAATTAGTGTCTTATGATCTACATAGTCAAACGCTTTTGTCATGTCAGTGAACAGGGCACATATTGGCGTTTTTCTGTCAACATTAGTAATTATTTGATTGACAAGATTATATATTGCCATATTGATGCTTCTATTCTTACGGAATCCCATTTGTTCATCACATAATATATTAAATTTGGTCAAATATGAGTTTAATATTTCATAAATCACCTTTTCTATCACCTTCGAAAAAACTGGTATCAAGGCAATGGGTCTATAATTTTGCATTTGTTCTTTACATTTTTTTTTATGGAGTGGTTTTATGATGGTGGTTTTGAGGCCTTTGGGAAAAATACCAGTGCTAAGACATAGGTTAGTAATGTGGCAGAGTGGTGTTGCTATGGCGCTACATACAGATTTTATTACGTTGGTTCTGATTTCATCGTATCCTGTGCTGTTTGTGTTACGAAGGGATTTTATAATTCGTGTTATGTCTTGTGGTACAACTGGTGGCATGAAAAGGGAATTGTTGCTATGAGGTAAGGGTTTCATTTTATGTAATGTTGAAGTGGATCTACTAGAAATTTGGTCAATAAAGAAATCATTAAATGCCGTGGCTATTTCTTTTGGGTGTTTAATAATGTTACCAGAGATTTGTATTTGTTGTATTGGCTCTGGAATTGATTTGGTATTATTTATTATGTGCCACGCTGCTTTGGATTTGTTGCTGGAATTTTGTATTAAGTGGTTATTTTGCGACTTCTGTGTTAATTTGATTATTTTCTTTAATCTGTATGAATATGATTTAAAAGCAGCTTTATTCGCACTTGTTGGTTTTAATCGATATTTCCAAAGCATATTTCTTTGTTTCTTGCTACATAGTCGTATTCCTCTCGAAATCCATTTAGTATTTTTTTTGCATTTTAGGGTAATCAATTTAACGGGAAAACATAAATTGTATAATAATCTAAATAATTCTATAAATTCGTCATATGCTTCATTTGGATCTGTCATGTCATATATTTGTGAGAATGTCAATTGATTGATGTAATTTCTAAATTTAAATAAATTTTCTTTTGATATGTCACGTCGTTTAATACGCCAATAGTTTAGTTTACACGTTTTATTGACTTTTATTTTTAATATTTGTGCAGTATGGTCAGATAAGCCATAATCAATAATATCCTTACTACATGTTTGTTTAAGATTGTGGGCAAAATTGTCTAAGCAGGTTTTGCTACTGGGTCGAGTAGGTTGATTTATTTCTAATTTAAGATTGTAGTTCAGTAAAAAGTATTCAAAATCTAACGTAGTTTTGTTTCTCTTGAGAACGTCAATATTGAAATCCCCGCATAGTAATAGTTTTGTTTGAGGCTTACAGCAAATTTCATTTAATATTTTTTCTAGCGTTTCGTAAAATGTATTTAGATTACACGCTTTAGGGGGGCGGTATATACAAATAATAATTATTTTATGCAGCGGTAATTCGATACCGCAACATTCGATAGTGCCTGATAGAGATCGTATAGCAATGTTTTTTAGTTCTTTATAAACAATGTTATTTTTTACAAGGATGCAAGCACCGCCTCGTTTAGTTGAGCGAGCATAGCATGCCGCTAGTTTATAATTGGAAATAAATAACAATTTTTCTTGGCCATTCATGATAAAATGTTCTGTGATACATAATATATCTATTTCAATTTGCTTTTTTGAAAGTTCCTGAATATGTATAGTTAGAATATCAGTTTTATTTATTAAGCCAGCTATATTTTGGTGCATTATGTGCATACTATTTACAAAGAAAAAACTGATCACTTTCATTATTCTCTAAGTTAATATCATTGTTACAAGTGTCTTCGGTAGTCATAGTGTCTTCGGTAGTCATATTTGATTGAACAATATCGTGAATGTAATTTAAAACGTCTTTAAAAATTGTTACCATACCGAAATTGTTTATGGAGCCCGTTCTTTTGTGAAACATTTTATAGTCGCACGTTAAGTTTCTATTGGAATCAAGAAAGTATGCATGCTCGTGAGTTAATACGTCCATGTAGAGTAGATTGTTAAAATTTTCTATACGCCAGTTATAAATCAACGATCTACTGTTGTATTTGTATGTCGGAGAACAGATGATGATATTTGTGTGTTTAATTGAGCGTAGTGACTCTCTGATGAAGAGTATCTTGTCAAAATAATCACGCGTTGTTCGGAAGTCTTCTTCGCCAATGATGATGATGCAAAAATCGTTCATAGTAAATGATTGTAGTTTTGATTCTAGACCTTCAAATAAAAACTCTGTACTGCCGTTAGTCATTAGGTAGTGGCATTTATTGTAATCTCTTGGTAAAGTTTCTTCGGCAACATATAAAATGTTGTTGCTCTTGTTGTTGCTAATTATGCATATTTTTTTTTTACTCATTTTGTCTTGTTGATGTTGTTCTTCCAGTATTTGTACCTTTTCTTGGTTTTGTGCGTTTGTGCCTTCACCGTTGACTGCACAAAGAGAGTCTTGTAATTTTGGTGTTGTTTGCGTTTGTTTATGCTTCATATTTTGGTTTGAAGTCTTGGGCGTCGTCACCTTCTCCTGGATTTTTATTGAAGTTTTAGGTGAGGAGATTCTCGATTTTTTTATGGGGCTAAGGGTAACTTTTTTATAGCGTTCATTCTGTGTAACTAAGTTTTCATTGGAATGCTTGAGATTTGAATTTTCTAAAGATAGTATTTCAATCTCTTGATGTGCGCTTCTTAGTTCAAGTGTCAATTTGCTGATTTGTTGTTTGAGATCGTCTATTTGTTCGTTATATGTTTCATCTGTAGATATGTCAGGTAAACTTGTCACGCTATCGCTGCCCGTTATAGAGCGGGACGATTGTTCATTTTGCGTATTAGGATCAGAACTCGTACGTCTCCTGCGAAACGTAATATTCTCAAGAAAGTTCATTTTGATTGTAAAGAAGATACAAAAAGTGGTTACTGGTATAACTTGGATTTGAACTCAGGTCTGCCCGCTTTCATCAACAGACCCAACTTGTTACACTATAAAGCCAAATGTTCTTAATTGGATTTGTCGAAATTATGCATCTCTTCGTTAAGTTTTTTCATTTGTTTGCATACAGCTACCGCCCTCTATCGAAATGTTCCTAAGTAATGTCAGGCAATTAATCAATGATGATGATTATTGAATGCGATTGCGTAGCGGCCGTAAGCGGTACCACGCCATTTAACTAGATGGCGCTTTTTCTAGAATTTGGACATGATGATTTGCAAATTTTGAAGAGTTATAGTTTTTAGGTTTTTAATATTATGTCACTCGTATAGTAGAAAAAATGTGTTAATTACACCGCACTGATTGTATTTATATTTCCAATGTAAGTTTATCACTGTCTATTTCAACGTAAACAATGTTTAGTTGTCACTTTAAAAAAAAACCGTTTTGCACATTTTAAACGATGTGTTTAGTCCTGATAACACTATTACTCTTAAATTGCACCAATTTTAACAGTTTTTATTATGTTTTATTCACTGAAGTGAGGTTTTCAATTTTTAAACAGTTTATGTAAACAGAGCAGATGTTTAACTTGGCAGTGGCGCCATCTCTCTTGTCACCGTCGGCGTTCCAGCTGTATTAGAATCCAATGGCTTGGCTCGCGACGATGGCAAGAGACCGGAGGGCATGACTTTATTTCCATGGAAGGTGGGTAGGCCTTTAGTGTGGGACGCAACGTGCATCGATACTCTTGCGCCATCCCATGTTCCTAGCTCGGCGTGCTGTGCTGGCGCTGCTGATGCGGCTGCGGAAAACCTCAAGCGGCGAAAGTATAATACCTTATCGGAAATTATATTTTCGAGCCGTTTGTGGTTGAAACCCTCATGCAGTGGGGTCCGAGTGCTCATGGCTTGTTCAATGAAATCTCTAAACGGTTGGTTGACACTTCGCGTGACCCAAGGGCTGGCTCTTACCTTGGCCAGAGGCTAAGCATTGCCATACAACGTGGCAATGCCGCCAGTCTCTTGAGTATTGCGACAGCGATGCAAAGGAATATTTTGATGCGATGTTTTAGTTTTTTAGTAGTTTTAGTTAGGATATTATATTTTTATTTTAATAATTTGTAGTTTATTTAGTATTAGAAGTTTGTACATATTGTATATGGTTACAACATAATTATAAAAGATTAAACTTGGAATAATGTCCGTCAGTGCTGCTGTTCTACAGACGCGTACTACAGAACGCAGTGTTTGTATGTGTGAGTGTGTATACGGGTGTTTGTATGTGTGAGTGTGTATACGGGTGTTTGTATTAGAATTTCATAACTTGTTACTACAGATTATATCGAGGGAATCACCTTACAAACAAGTTCAACTGCATGGTATTTCCATTGACAATTATGGCACCGCCCCAGTTCAACGTGCTTAGTAATGGTGAAATTACTAGAATAATTCCACAGTCTAGCTAAGAGTAGTTTCTGGGGATGCAAATGCCGAAAATAATATCAAAATCCAAGGTGGCTGCTATTAAAATG
The DNA here is from genome assembly GCA_945859645.1 of Amphipoea oculea. NCBI lineage: Eukaryota > Metazoa > Arthropoda > Insecta > Lepidoptera > Noctuidae > Amphipoea > Amphipoea oculea. The sequence continues at coordinate 330,140 of OX243883.1, read as the reverse complement.
TGTGAATTATTTCGTCATGGGTTTATCAGGTTTCTGGAGGTGCTGATGCCAAAATAAGGTCTAAATGTAAAGCTAGACGTGGCTTACCTTGACGAGGCTGAGCCGGATGGCGAGGCAGGTGCGGTCGGAGCTGTTGGCGCTGGTGGTGCGGAGCAGCTCGTCCACACGCCGCAGCTGCGCACGCGCAGTCGCCGCCCACGCCGCGCCGCCCTCCTTCACCACGTTGTGCGTCTCCACGGAACTGATCCTGTAGCGAAAACATTTTGTTAACATATTTTTAGACTAGCTTCTGCCCGTGACTTCGCCCGCGTGGATGTCGGGTGTTATCCCACGGAAACGTGCTGCCGGGACCAAAAGTATCCTCCCCCAGAATGCCATCAATTTCCTTGACAAATTTTATCGAAATTCGTTCAGTGGTTTAGGCGTGAAAAAGTAACATACAGACAGATGAGAGATTAGTAGTGATTATGGATGATGTTGAGCTTCTGTATGCTGGCGGCTGCAGCATGCCATCGCTCGTTGAGCAGCTCCAGCTGGTCCTGCACGTGGCAGCTCAGTGTACATGAGTGTGTGTAGCTGTATAGTTACTTGTCGTTGAGCTTCTGTATGCTGGCGGCTGCGGCATGCCATCGCTCGTTGAGCAGCTCCAGCTGGTCCTGCACGTGGCAGCTCAGTGTACATGAGTGTGTGTAGCTGTATAGTTACTTGTCGTTGAGCTTCTGTATGCTGGCGGCTGCGGCATGCCATCGCTCGTTGAGCAGCTCCAGCTGGTCCTGCACGTGGCAGCTCAGTGTACATGAGTGTGTGTAGCTGTATAGTTACTTGTCGTTGAGCTTCTGTATGCTGGCGGCTGCGGCATGCCATCGCTCGTTGAGCAGCTCCAGCTGGTCCTGCACGTGGCAGCTCAGTGTACATGAGTGTGTGTAGCTGTATAGTTACTTGTCGTTGAGCTTCTGTATGCTGGCGGCTGCGGCATGCCATCGCTCGTTGAGCAGCTCCAGCTGGTCCTGCACGTGGCAGCTCAGTGTACATGAGTGTGTGTAGCTGTATAGTTACTTGTCGTTGAGCTTCTGTATGCTGGCGGCTGCGGCATGCCATCGCTCGTTGAGCAGCTCCAGCTGGTCCTGCACGTGGCAGCTCAGTGTACATGAGTGTGTGTAGCTGTATAGTTACTTGTCGTTGAGCTTCTGTATGCTGGCGGCTGCGGCATGCCATCGCTCGTTGAGCAGCTCCAGCTGGTCCTGCACGTGGCAGCTCAGTGTACATGAGTGTGTGTAGCTGTATAGTTACTTGTCGTTGAGCTTCTGTATGCTGGCGGCTGCGGCATGCCATCGCTCGTTGAGCAGCTCCAGCTGGTCCTGCACGTGGCAGCTCAGTGTACATGAGTGTGTGTAGCTGTATAGTTACTTGTCGTTGAGCTTCTGTATGCTGGCGGCTGCGGCATGCCATCGCTCGTTGAGCAGCTCCAGCTGGTCCTGCACGTGGCAGCTCAGTGTACATGAGTGTGTGTAGCTGTATAGTTACTTGTCGTTGAGCTTCTGTATGCTGGCGGCTGCGGCATGCCATCGCTCGTTGAGCAGCTCCAGCTGGTCCTGCACGTGGCAGCTCAGTGTACATGAGTGTGTGTAGCTGTATAGTTACTTGTCGTTGAGCTTCTGTATGCTGGCGGCTGCGGCATGCCATCGCTCGTTGAGCAGCTCCAGCTGGTCCTGCACGTGGCAGCTCAGTGTACATGAGTGTGTGTAGCTGTATAGTTACTTGTCGTTGAGCTTCTGTATGCTGGCGGCTGCGGCATGCCATCGCTCGTTGAGCAGCTCCAGCTGGTCCTGCACGTGGCAGCTCAGTGTACATGAGTGTGTGTAGCTGTATAGTTACTTGTCGTTGAGCTTCTGTATGCTGGCGGCTGCGGCATGCCATCGCTCGTTGAGCAGCTCCAGCTGGTCCTGCACGTGGCAGCTCAGTGTACATGAGTGTGTGTAGCTGTATAGTTACTTGTCGTTGAGCTTCTGTATGCTGGCGGCTGCGGCATGCCATCGCTCGTTGAGCAGCTCCAGCTGGTCCTGCACGTGGCAGCTCAGTGTACATGAGTGTGTGTAGCTGTATAGTTACTTGTCGTTGAGCTTCTGTATGCTGGCGGCTGCGGCATGCCATCGCTCGTTGAGCAGCTCCAGCTGGTCCTGCACGTGGCAGCTCAGTGTACATGAGTGTGTGTAGCTGTATAGTTACTTGTCGTTGAGCTTCTGTATGCTGGCGGCTGCGGCATGCCATCGCTCGTTGAGCAGCTCCAGCTGGTCCTGCACGTGGCAGCTCAGTGTACATGAGTGTGTGTAGCTGTATAGTTACTTGTCGTTGAGCTTCTGTATGCTGGCGGCTGCGGCATGCCATCGCTCGTTGAGCAGCTCCAGCTGGTCCTGCACGTGGCAGCTCAGTGTACATGAGTGTGTGTAGCTGTATAGTTACTTGTCGTTGAGCTTCTGTATGCTGGCGGCTGCGGCATGCCATCGCTCGTTGAGCAGCTCCAGCTGGTCCTGCACGTGGCAGCTCAGTGTACATGAGTGTGTGTAGCTGTATAGTTACTTGTCGTTGAGCTTCTGTATGCTGGCGGCTGCGGCATGCCATCGCTCGTTGAGCAGCTCCAGCTGGTCCTGCACGTGGCAGCTCAGTGTACATGAGTGTGTGTAGCTGTATAGTTACTTGTCGTTGAGCTTCTGTATGCTGGCGGCTGCGGCATGCCATCGCTCGTTGAGCAGCTCCAGCTGGTCCTGCACGTGGCAGCTCAGTGTACATGAGTGTGTGTAGCTGTATAGTTACTTGTCGTTGAGCTTCTGTATGCTGGCGGCTGCGGCATGCCATCGCTCGTTGAGCAGCTCCAGCTGGTCCTGCACGTGGCAGCTCAGTGTACATGAGTGTGTGTAGCTGTATAGTTACTTGTCGTTGAGCTTCTGTATGCTGGCGGCTGCGGCATGCCATCGCTCGTTGAGCAGCTCCAGCTGGTCCTGCACGTGGCAGCTCAGCGGCGCGCCGCACGCCGACACCACGCCCCGCCCCGCCGCGCGAGCTGCTTGCACTGATGCCGCGCGGGACGACATCTAACAAACACACACACACCATTATTTAGTACAGAAACTATACAGCGTGTATCAGAAAGGTGTAGTCTAATTTAAGGGTGTGGTACAATCTTATCTAACACGCGCCACGAAAGATGAGACTTGACCCGCCTCCCGCGCTCAGACCTCATACCGCTAAAGAGACCTAAAATCGTGTACTGCGCAAGTCAAACCACGTGGTGGTGTCAGGTCTTATATTTCGTGGCACGCGTTGTACATACCATCAAACAATCATGACATGTAACACATGGATGTGTTACATGTTATGTCAGAAAAGATACGGATCTTTCCTATTTTAAAAATAAGAGAAGTGTCATCAGCGAATAAAATTATATACGATAAGTAAGCCATCATAATAAGGAAGGTCATTAATATAAACTAGAAGTAGGAAAGGGCCAAGAATTGAACCTTGAGGCACGCCCATCTTAGCTAAAGACCCCGAGGATGTCGCCTCGTTAACATTTACTTTTTGCTGCCTGTTTGATAGATAGGAAAGAGCAAGATCAGCATCTTGTCCACAAATTCCGTAGTGATGTAATTACAGATTAGTGTATTGTGGTCAACGAAGGCAAACGCTTTAGAGAGGTCACACAAAATGCAAAAACTGGCGACTATGTAAAATTCCATTTGAGTTATAATGTAATTACATTTGGTCCATCGTGATTTTTCATAGAATTTACTCAATGCTGGTAGCACAGATATTGTTTATTTTCGGGACAAAAATTTGATAATATTCGATCCTAAATTTCAAGGTTGTACCGCAGCCTAATTGTGGAACGCCAAATCGTCAAATGATTCTGATCAGTTGGCTTCATTTCTATCACAATTGGCTTCATTTTACGATTTTCGAATTGCGAAGCTCTAGTTTATTATGAAACCAATTATGAACGTTAAGGCCCTGCGCAGAAACTAGAGTTTCGCAATTCGAAAATCGTAAAATGAAGCCAATTGTGATAGAAATGAAGCCAACTGATCAGAATCATTTGACGATTTGGCGTTCCGCAATTAGGCTGCAGGTGTCTTAAATGGATCAGAATGTTGGGCCACAAAAGGGATGAATTAAAGACAAGTGCATGCAGCTGAGATGAGAATGCTAAGAGGGATGTGTGTGTGTTTTCAGAACCAACACGCATAACTATAAATTCTGCTACATGTATTGATAATGTTTTTTGTTGCTGCGACTACTTAGATAAAGCCATAGTAAACTATCTCCCTTCTGATCACAGCGGTCAAACCGTTGCGTTCAAGTCCAATACACCATTACAAAAAGTTCAGATACAAACAAGACAAATAACACCAAGCAATCTAAATAGATTTAATAATAACTTAATTAGTAAGTTAAGTGTACCAGGCCATATTAAAAACAATGTAAATGAATTATATGAGGAGTTCTTTTCTATAGTGCGCACCGAATTCAATAACACTTTTAAAAAGAAAACTAAAACTATTTGCAAAACTTTTTTGTTCAGTGACTGGGCAACTAAGGGTATTAGAAAAAGTAGGGAAAAATTGTTTGAGCTGTATGGCCTTAAGCCTTATATTAACTCTGAAACTTTTAATAAATATGTTGCTACCTACTCTAAAACTTTTAAAAATACCTGCAAGATAGCTAAAGCCTTGTATATTAGCAACAAGATCAAATCAGCCGATAATAAAATAAAGACGGTTTGGAAAATTATTAATGACGAGACTAACCGGAATAAAAGACATAATAATGATTTCACACTAGAGACTTCGCGTGGTCTCATAAGCACTAACAAAGAAGTTGCTCAAGAATTTGTAAATTTCTTTACCAGTATCCCACATAAAACTACTGAAGTCTTAAATTCCTCGCCCTTGCGTTCTATTGATTTATTAAGAGCAAACGTTTCATCCTGCCAGATTGAATTTAAATTCAAGCATATAAACCCCATAATAGTAATAAAAGCTTTCAAGCAAATCAAGATCAAACTAACCGAAGATCTATGGGGAATGTCTATCAAAGTTTGTACCTCCATTATTGAGACTATAGCGCCGTACTTAGCCTTAATATTTAATTTGTGTGTAGATCAAGGAGTCTTCCCGGATCTAATGAAATACAGTAAGGTAATACCACTTTTCAAATCGGGGGACAGTAAAGATACCAATAATTATAGACCCGTATCCGTGTTACCGGTTTTCAGCAAGGTCTTTGAAAAGGTGATGCTGAACCAAATGCTCAATCATTTTAACACCAATAAAATACTACACGACCAACAGTATGGTTTCACCAAGGGACGTTGTACGACTGATGCCGGTGTCACCTTATTAAAACACATATTTACGGCGTGGGAAGAGTCTCAAGACGCCATAGGAATTTTTTGTGACCTCTCCAAGGCTTTTGATTGCGTCGACCACGAAACCTTACTCTTAAAACTTGAACATTACGGACTTGGAAAACTTGCGCTCAGTTTAGTAAAATCTTATTTAAATGATAGACAACAGCAAGTTCAAATAAATGGTGTCAATTCACTCGGTTTAAAAGTAAAAATGGGTGTACCACAAGGCTCGATATTAGGTCCTTTCCTCTTTTTAGTATATATTAATGACCTACCCCATTTGTTAAAAACCCACCCTCAAATGGTGTTATTTGCTGATGATACTTCCTTGATTTTTAAAATTAATAGACGTGCATCAAATCTTGACGACGTAAATAACGCCCTACAGCAGATCCAAAATTGGTTCACTGCTAATAATTTAGTGTTAAATGGGAAAAAAACCAAGTGCATAAGATTTTCTTTACCAAATGTCAAAAGTAGTAATTGTGAGATAGTACTGAATCAAGAGAAACTCGAATTCGTCGATGAAACTGTTTTCCTGGGGATCACGCTCGACTCAAGGCTTCAATGGGGTCCTCATTTAACATCCCTTGCAGGACGGTAAGTTCAGCAGCATATGCTGTGAGAAAAATCCGTCAATTTACTGATGTTGATACCGCGAGACTAGTCTATTTTAGTTACTTTCATAGTATAATGTCGTACGGTATTTTACTATGGGGACGGGCTGCAGACATCGAGTCTATTTTTATTCTGCAGAAAAGAGCCATCAGAGCCATATATAATCTCCGCCGGCGTGACTCTCTAAGGAAACTGTTTAAAGATATTAACATCATGACGGTACCTTGTCAATATATCTATGAAAATATCATGTACGTAAGGAAAAACCTACATCTTTTTAGTAAAAGAGGTGAAAGACACAATTATATCACTAGAAATAGGGACCAATTAGTTCAACCAGGTTTCAGGCTGGCTAAAGTAGACTCATCTTTCATGGGCTACTGTTTAAAATGTTACAATAAAATACCTACCCACATACTTGAACTGAATGAAACGAAATTTAAATCTTGTATAAAACGCACACTATGCAGCCAGGCATATTATAAATTGGGGGATTACATCACTGATAGAAATGCGTGGCTAAATGCTGGTCCTGCTCCATAAGGACGCACAAATAAATTGATTAGCATTCGAAAATACTGTTGGAGCTGCTGAAGATTGTAAAATACTACTTTTGCATTATATAAATTCAATCTCTTAGTATTGTATAATTGCATAGCACATGTGTGAGTACTATGTACATACTATAAAGCTACCATTTACTGGCTACGTCTTTCATTGACTTGAATGTGCTCTGGCGGCTGAGAGTATGTCATGCTCACTCAAATGTCTCGCTGATGGTGGCGCATGTGTTGGATCATTTAGCTCCCTTCAAAATGGTTGAGCTGAATGGTGCTGATACATGCGTCATGTTCGTGAACGGGCGCCGTCAGTAGGGACTGGTCATCTCTTTGCTGCCACGGCTTATTTTAATTTAAATTTTTAATTGTTTTTTTTTTCTCATCTTTTCATTATGGACGCTTTTAACGTTCTGCATCGTTCTCACATGTATAATTTTTAGCATGAATGATGTAACCAAGACTTTGTAACCATATTATTCTGATTTAAAAGAGTGTCCATGGAGTTTCTTGCCCGTTCTTCTCCATAGGTACCTACGCTTTGGAATGGGCAACTAGCTTCATCTTTCCGACTGACCGACCCCTTGACAATTCAAAAGTGCCTGTAATTGGTTTAATTGAAATAAATGCTTTGAGTTTGAGTTTGAGTTTGTTACGCTTATGAATATAATAACATCATCATCATCCTTAGGCATCTTCTGGGCACGCTCGTTCCATCATAGACCTCATTCATCGCTTTCCATCAGGCGTGATCGAGGTCAAGATATTGCGCTGACCCCAATAAATTGGTACAAAGGGCGGGAGAATGATGTCGCAGTTAGTACGAACCTGTTGGTCGAGGTCGCGGACCTTCTGCTTGAGGTCCTTGAAGGGCAGCGCGGGCTCGTGCGCGGCCTCCAGCTGGCGCTCCGCCGCGTCCAGCCACTCGCCGCACGACTCCAGCATCGAGTACAGGCTGGCCCACACCGTCTGGCACTTTGTCCATCTGTACCGATATAAAGATATATCACTGCTTACTTTAGGCAAGAAACTCAAGATCCACGTTATGTGTTAATACCCCAAGCTATAGCCACTCAAATGTAAGGCTATCGCATTGGATACCATGCTTGGATTCCACGGAAGTAAAATGGCGTTTTTTTAGGATAAAGGTGTTTGGCTTTTAGGGTTTTTTGGGCGATCAGGGAGCTAAGCATAGAAAGACGCACCTCTCATGTCTCTGCTGGTACGCGGCCTGCAGCGCGGCCCACTCGTCGCGCAGCTTGTCGCGCACGCGCGATGCCTGCTCGGGCACGCGCGCCTCCTGCTCGGGCACGCGGGCGACCTGTTCGGGCACGCGGGCCGCCTGCTCGGGCACGCGGGCCGCCTGCTCGGGCACGCGGGCCGCCTGCTCGGGCACGCGGGCCGCCTGCTCGGGCACGCGGGCCGCCTGCTCGGGCACGCGGGCCGCCTGCTCGGGCACGCGGGCCGCCTGCTCGGGCACGCGGGCCGCCTGCTCGGGCACGCGCGCCTCCTGCTCGGGCACGCGGGCGACCTGTTCGGGCACGCGGGCCGCCTGCTCGGGCACGCGGGCCGCCTGCTCGGGCACGCGGGCCGCCTGCTCGGGCACGCGGGCCGCCTGCTCGGGCACGCGGGCCGCCTGCTCGGGCACGCGGGCCGCCTGCTCGGGCACGCGGGCCGCCTGCTCGGGCGCACGCGCTCGCTTGCTGAGGCGCGCGTACTCGCGCTCGGCTTCTTCCACGGACACCGCGATCTCCGCCATGGCCGCCTTCACGCGCTGCACAAACACAACAAAATTATTTGGATATGATCTTTACTCAGTGGCAACAAGCGCGACTACCAGTCGGCACACAGCGCACGTACCGCGAGCGCGTCCTCCTGCAGCGGGAAGTCGTCGTAGTCGCGGCCGCCCAGCGGGTGCGCGCGCAGCGTGCACGCCTGCCCCGCGATGGCCGAGCGCGCCAGGTTCGCGCGCGTCACGTACGCGCCGCACAGAGACTCCGACGCCTCCTGCGACACACACGCGTTAGGTTCGTCACTCGCTCGCTCGGCGCGGTCAGCGATCCTGTCCAGTGTTACCTTGCCGTGGGCGGGCTCGCACTGGCGCTCGGCGCCGGCCCACAGCGCGAGCGCGTCGCTCACGGCGCGGTCGGGCACGCCCACGTGCGACGCACGCAGCGAGCGCGTCAGCGCCTGGATCCTCTCCACAGACGCCTGGCGCTCCACGTACTCGGCGCGGGCGGCGTCCTGCAAGCAGGAGGTACGATAATAACATGGAAGAGGTAAACCGCCCGAAACGCCGCTTCTTCCCAGCTAAACTACTAGGAAGTGGCGTTTTGAGGGACAATTTTATGTGATTTTGAGGTTCAAAAAGTGCTGATTCTCAGTCTAATTTGAGTAAATCACTTGATTTAATTTGAACAATATCGTACCAGGTCGCTGCCGAGCTTGTGGTCTAGTCCGTGGCACCAGGTTGTCAGCTGCTCCAGCAACTGGGCCAGCTCCTTCAGCTCGTCCTCGGCCTGCAGCGCCAGGTTGCGCTTCAGCTCGATCTCCGACATCACCATCGACCACTTGTTACGTAGCTTGTCCTGCGCCAAATGTCAATGTGATTTTAGTGATTGTTGCTTGAAATTATTTTTGAAACAAGGTTCTTTAAGGGTTTTATTTTTTGTTAATTTTTGTCAAATACAAATATTAACAAAATAAAATCCTACGCTGACTACTTTATTACTATTATGCTTTATGGGTTTAACCTGAAATAAACGTTTTATTATTATTATTTAACGCACAGTATACGGCTTGCGGTAGGAGTAAACGGGTAGAAATCGTCACGAAAAGCGTTATGCTAACGAAATTCAGTTTCATTTTATTACTTTTAAGAAAACTTACAGCTAATACATTCGAGTAGTGACAAGTAATATGTAGAAGAAAGTCAATTACATGTTTCAACTTATATAAAATGTGATGTGTGTCGTTTTCATGGTTTTCAATCAATCAATCAAATCATTTATTTGCTAATATAGAGGTATGTGGAACAGGGTGTAAAGTTCACTCATACTCTATAGAAAAGGGAGGATCCTCCGACCAGATGGGTGTTGTGTCTGGCGGGCAACTGCCCAATGATTCATGTCGGGCTGTTGTATCTATGCTAGTTGCGCGATAAACTCTGCTTGCGAGATGCAGATATGGAGGTTTGGTTTGATTTGCGTGACGTCAGTATGACACGTTGATCGCATGTGGCGTTGTAGATACCGCTACACTGATCAAAGGTATACAGTGGTGTTGACATAAAATGTGATAACGTTCTCTTTGATCTACCTTACTGGCATGCAAATTTTACTTATTATGTTTTATTCAATCTACAGAAACAAATTCGTGCGTAGTAGATTTAAGTGGATAAACTCAAACTCAAAGCATTTATTTCAATTAAACCAATTACAGGCACTTTTGAATTGTCAAGGGGTCTGTCAGTCAGAAAGATGAAGCTAGTTGCCCATTCCAAAGAGTAGGTACATATGGAGAAGAACGGGCAAAAAACTCCATAGACACTCTTTTAAATCAAAATAATATGGTTACAAAGTCTTGGTTACATCATTCATGTTAAAAATTATACATGTGAGAACGATGCAGAACGTTAAAAGCGTCCATAATGAGAAGATGAGAATAAAAAAACAATTCAAATATTAAAATAAAATAAGCCGTGGCAGCAAAGCGATGACCAGTCCCTACTGACGGCACCCGTTCACGAACATGACGCATGTATTAGATACATCCATCAACATAAAATTAGTATATATTAACATTCATAACAATATTATATAGCAAAAATTAAATAGTTTCGAGGGTGCTGAATCTAATAATAAGGTCAAACTAAAAATCCAAGACGGCGACTGCAAAAATTTAAAAAAATTTCATAATGGGTGTCGTTTCTATGGTTTTTGAGGGTGCTAAATCTAATAGTGAGGTCAATATGAAAATCCATGGCGGCGACTGCGGAAACTAAATTTTTTCGTCATGGGTCCTTTTTGATGATATTTTAGGGCGCTAAAGCCTACAGCGTGATAGTGAAAACTCAAGACGGCGGCAACTGCATGAGAGCTTCTAAAAATGTATACTAGATGGCTCTGTATTAAAAACGCGTATTCAATTCAAGCTTTTTTTCTGTCTCTTTCTATTATATACGAGTGTGTGTGCGTGCGAGTATAGCGTAAGGAGCTTCGTACCTGACGGGGGTCCCCCGACCGCACACGTTTTTTTTATTGTTATATTGCTATTGAACGTCCATCGTGTCTTTGACGTTTTGTCCCGGTGTGTTTTATGATCAAAAAGATAAAATGTTTTTCCAACACACTTGCTCGTAAAATGGCTCTTAGCGAACCGCTTTTAGGTCCATAATGAAGTGTATTAAAAACGCGTGCTTTTTCTTTACGTTACGGCACTAGTGCTATAATGTCACAGATAACTATTTAATTTACTAGTCGGAGGTCGGAGATGTGCTTTTTTTTTAATCTCGTCAAAGAGACTTCATGCCAAAAGGAATCCGCGAGCCATATTTCACTTTTTTTTTAATAGTCTGAATTGTCTTTGGTCCCAAAATGAACTAAAATTTATTTACCTTAAGATGAATGCGCAGTTGTAGCCCGCGAAATTCAATTTTTCTACCGTTTTTTGCAATTTTCAGGTCAGTGTCAGGTTGTATCTTGATCAAAATATGATTCGCGACTATAACAGGTATGTATTTACAGAATTATAATCATTAGAATCATTAATACATCTTTCTAAGTTAGATTTGTTCCATAAGAACAAATCTAACTTAAATAGGTATATTATATTAATGATTCTAATGACTATAATTCTGTAAATACATATCTATTATATACAGGGTGAATTTTTCAAGTGGGCGTGGATGGCCAAATCCTAAACTATGAGGAATAGCGAAAAGTACTCAAAGGAGTCGCGGGCTCGATTTTGATGAAAACTAAAACTGCATCATTAGATTTTTGAAAAATCAATATTTCTAGCCAGGAATCGAACCTGTTGATTTTGAAAAAAAAAACACACACACTGTATTATTACACCATTCGATAGTGTCCCTGATAAGGATCAAATTCTGGAAAGTAATGACATACGGCAAACTAAAGGAAAGAACTCATTTTTAACAAAATACTTTTTTATTTCTCTATGTTACCTACCTCAATGATGAGGTAGGTAACATGGATGATGACATCTGCCTAGCCTTTTCCCAACTATGTTGGGGTCGGCTTCTAGCCTAACCGGATGCAGCTGAATACCAGTATTTTACATGGAACGACTGCCTATCTGACCTCCACAACCCAGTTACTGGGTAATACGATACCCCTTGGTAAGACTGGTTGTCAGACTTTCGAGCTTCTGATTACCCGTAACGACTGTCAAAGATCCTGGAATGACAGCCGGGACCAACGGCTTAACGTGCTTTCCGAGGCACGGAGGGGTCTCGGTATGTAAAGATGGTCACCCATCCACAGACCAACTGCGACAAGCGTAGCTTAACCTGATGGATTGACCTGTGCGGCTGTAATTATTTAGCCGGGCCCGGGTTATATTACCTATACCTACCTATTAAACCTTAACTGATTAATTGTTCATAATGATGACCATTGTTTTCAATACATAGCTGGATTCGATGTCTCAAGGATTGTGTACTGCATTCAGCATTACAATATTATTGATTCCATTAGAATATTTTCCAAAGATCGTAATAGATATTTGAATTTAGAACATGATGTTGTGAAGGTAACTGCGCTGCGGGTGTGCTAATAAAAATATTGAGCATCATTTCAATGTGTTTTTGTTTATGAAATAAATATATTATTATCGGGAGTGTTCTTTTTTCTCAGCTCTAAGGCTAGTTTTAGCTACATTCACTATTATTATATTATTATTATTTCGAACAAGGTACATACGTAATGTAGATATGAATACTTTAAAATAAAAAGCGGTTTATTAAGATTCAACATTTTCCTTAAGTTTGCCGTATGTCATTACTTCCCAGAATTTGATCCTTATTATGGACACTATCGAATGGTGTAATAATACAGTGTGTGTTTTTTTTTTTCAAAATCAACAGGTTCGATTCCTGGCTAGAAATATTGATTTTTCAAAAATCCAATGATGCAGTTTTAGTTTTCATCAAAATCGAGCCCGCGACACTCCTTTGAGTACTTTTCGCTATTCCTCATAGTTTAGAATTTGGCCATCCACGCCCACTTGGAAAATTCACCCTGTATATACATTTTGATCAAGATACAACCTGATACTGACCTGCGAATTGCAAAAAACTTAAGAAACTTTAAATTTCGCCGTCTACCACTGCGCATTCACCTTAGGGTGCATCCAGACACAGCGAGGCATGTGCCGCAAATGATTTTTTTTATATGTACGGTTACCTCAGGCTGAGGCATCTAACATACAAAAAAAAGCACTTGCGACGCATGCCTCGCTCTGTCTGGACGCACCTTATAATTGTCCGTCGTCCCTCGCGGAACCAAACGAAAAGACCACTGGCGTTCTATTATTGCGGATTCTCACTGAATTAATGTATATTTCTGGTTGCCAATAGTACTTTCTAATTCCATACTAACTAAACTACAATTTGGCATACGACAATACTACGATCAGTCTAAGCATTATTTTGTGTTTATTATATTTTTTCTATAGGCTGTTTATCGGTTATGTCTGTGCCTTTAAATAAATAAACGCGCGCCATTACTTACTCTATGGGTAAACCTGCGCGCGCACACTAGCGCGGCGCGCGGAAAAACAAACCCAGCCCGCCATTATCCATACAAGTTAATATTTAACAATACAAGCCTGTTTTTTTTCCTCGCAAGTGTGTTGAAAAACGTCGTATGAAACGCGTGTGCATTGATCATTATACTCTCGGCTTCTGTATCATAATGTTAAAAATAAAACTCCATTCCTGATTTAGCTAATAAATTTATCGAGTTGAACGCTGAACTTTATTAGCCCTACCATTCCCACACGCATGCGTACCTGGAAGTGTGTCTGTATGTAGTCCGCCAGCAGCGGGTTGTCCTTGTGCCGCGCGTACACGAGCGAGTCGCCGCGCGAGATCAGCGCCGCCGCGTCCGGCGCCAGCTGGCCGAGCTGGTTCTTGAGGATCTGCGGAACATCACATGGGACTGAGTGGCACATTCATTTCATTTAAGTACTTATGATATTTTTCAGCCATAGACCGTTACATTAAAAAACCATAAAATTTATACAAAATATACACAATAAAATAATACTCAACATTCAAAATAAATAAAATAAAAATTTATACATACACATTAAACAAGAATATAACATAATACGAGAGAGGAGAGGCGCTTATATGTATGAAGCTGTATCCACCTCTGCAACAGCGGCAGTTCCCACCGTGCGGACAATCGTTCAGGACGCTGTACGAGCTGCTTTGTAATGTAATTTTCATGGTGCTGATACCGAAAATATTGTTAATTTCGAAATTAAAGGTGGCGGCGAATAAAATAGCAACATTATGTCAGAGGTATCGTTTCAATTATGTTTGGGGATGACTAAGTAGTGGTCGATTCTGAATTCAAGATGGCTGCCACTTGCACACCTCATAGTTTGAGAGACACAGGGTTTATACATAACCTCACGCCTTTTACCCATGGGATTAGGCAGAAACAACAGTACGCCACCGCGCGCTACAAGGTTTATAATTTGTTTGTATAGTTTTCAAACGTGTGTAACTTTTGTACAAACAATTATGTATGGATTTTAATATGTACCACTGCGCTCAACCTGTGTATATTGAAGCTAGTGTTGTACCTCGAGCCTCTTGGCGGGGTCGCGCTCGGCGGCCACGCCGCCCACGGTGAGCAGCATGACGTCCATGCGGCGCGCCAGGCTGCCGGCCGCGGCCTCCCACGCGGCCAGCTCCGCGTCCTGCAGCTCCGCGAACTGCGAGCCAGCGCTCTCGGCAGGCTGGCTCTCGGGGGTTGATGTTGGCTGCACACACAGATAATTGAATAAGATTATTATTAGATTTAAAGTGTGATAATACAGGGTGGCCCAAAATAACGTTGACAAGAGTTTTTACGAAGTATAAATTAAATACACTTTATTTTATACAAGAATCCCTATTTGCCTTTGTTTAATATTAAGATCTTAATGTACCATATACTCAGAAATAAAATAAATCTACTTAATCTAATCTAATAACCTCATTTATACGTAGAGACAAACGCTTGGAAAAATTTTCTACTTCCGCATTTTCTATTTTCCGCACTTCCTCCACAGATCTTTTGTCCCACTCCCGTGTACGAGTTGCTTTTAGCTCATCAACACTTCCATGACGCGTAGCACAGGAACTTGCTTCTAAGATAGACCATAAACTGTAATCAATCGGATTCAGATCAGGCGAGTATGGTGGCCATTCTTTGGAGCTGATGAAACCAGGAAAATCGTCTTTGTACCACTGTTGAACACCTAAAGCCCTGTGAGCTAGAGCAGTCTTGTTGAAATATCCATGGACGGTTACAAAAGTGCTGTTAACTTTGGAGTTAACAGCACTTTTGTAACCGTCCATTCAAATAAATTCTTTAAATTTTGCTTCCCATTTTCGTCGGTAGTTTTCTTGGTTGCGCTTTTCTGAGTTTATATGGTACCAATTGTAGATTATGTTTTACGATATGCTGTATGGAGGAGCGACTAATCCCCAAGTCTGGCGATATTTTCCTCACCTTGGTCTGTGGATTACGGACTAATATTTGTTTGATAATGTGTCGCTTCTTAAGTTCTAACAGTTCTCTTGTGTCCTCTTCCAGGACGATCTCCGATGTTGCCGAGCTCGTTGTAACGTTTAATTGCTAAAGAAACTAACTGACGTCTAATACCAAGAATATTTACTTCCTCACACTGCCTTTGGTCCCCGCTCACACAGTGAAGTTATGGCTCCACGGTGCACTGACATAGCGAAATAAATATATTTTTAAAAAACTTTTTTAGCAAACAAACAATTTTAAAAATGACGCCGAAGAATGAGTATACTTATCATCAACAAAAAAAAAGTAAAATATTCCATTCATAAAATTTTTACTTCTCAATTTTGTCAACGTTATTTTGGGCCACGGTGTAAAGCGCCGGTAATTAGTTTGTTTGAAAAAATCCCATTTTTTATTTCTATGTTAATCAAATAAACACTTATTTGATAGTTTCAAAATAATCCTATGCCTTAGTATTGTCAGTGTTTTCATTTATTGTTGGATTGTCGTCCTCACTCTGCATACAGTCCCCGGTAGTAACTGTGACCCAAACCCTAAACTTGAATCTGTAATCAAACTATTCTTATTCTTTGAGATTTTTTAATGAGAATAGCTTACCCGCCAAGTACCTTCTCCAGTTGATTAAGGGTCGGGCGGCGGGCCACGATGATCGACGGCGTTCGACGGTTTGTCCATACAAAAACTTTTTAAGAAAAAAAAAACCGACTTCCAAAAAAACACTACAAAGTGAAAAATAACTTTAATTTCGGAAGTCGGTGTCTTTGGATATGTATTTTAGTTTTTTGCCACCGACTTCCGAAATTAAAGTTATTTTTCACTTTGTAGTGTTTTTTGGAAGTCGGTTTTTTTTTCTTAAAAAGTTTTTATTTCACGCTTTTTAGTGGGTCTGCTTATAATTTATCTAAGTTACAATAGCCTAGTGATCATCGCCTTTTACAAAAAAAATATTGCTTTTCCCGATGCAGTGAAGTTAATTGTTGAGGAGTTCTCCAGGTCCACCATCAGCTCCATATCACCATTCACATTGTGATGAGCATAAATTGCTTAGCAACCATATTAAAGTAATCGAATCGCAACCCGTGAAATACTTAGATATTATTGAGTGGTTCCGGTGGCCATCTGTGGTCTTCATCATCAGTTCCACTTCACCAAATAGTGCTTTCCGAGAGCAAATGCACGAGTTACTATAAAAAATACCCAAATCGCTATAGGTGTGCCTATAATATTTGAAGAGTTCCTTCGATTTCTCCAGGATCTCATCAAATCCTGACCTGATGTTTTTAGACTAGATGCTGATAATCCTGGCTGCAGCATCAGGTCAGACTTATGTCAACATTGCATTGAACTTAAAATTTAGTCCTGTTTAAAATGAGCCCAAACACAACTACGGTGCTGTAATTTCAAGGTTGGTACTTTTTCTGATGCTCCTGGCTTCAGCATCAGGTCTTTATGTATTTCGGTGTTCCTCATTAACAGTACGTTTATCCACACATCGAGCCCTTTTCAATGAGCCTAAACACGATATATCTGCTGTTAGTTGTCGAGGAGTTAGGTACTCTGCAGACTATCCTGACTGCAGCATCAGGTCATGACTTGATGATCATGAGACCAAATGTGGCAAATGCCCTATCAAACATCAAAACAATTTACTTAAACAGTCCTTGCCTGTTCGAGTAACTTCTTACTGTTAAGGAGTTGTACCTTCCATCATCAGCCCAGCTACCTGGGATGGTGACAACCATACGCAAATACACAAGATACTTCATAAAATATGCGAAAAACAATAAGTGAGCCTATAAAATTTGAGGGTTGCCCTCGATTTCTCTAAGATCCCATCATCAGATATTAAAATGGTGACAATGGGACCACACGGGAAGCACCAGCTTTCAAATAAAAAAAGGATCATGAAAATCGGTTCACCCAGTCGCAAGTTATGAGGTAACAAACATAAAAAAAAAAAAATACAGTCGAATTGATAACCTCCTCCTTTTTTTGAAGTCGGTTAAAAAGAGAGCAAAGTATTATTTATTTTATTTATTTATTTTAAGAGAGCATGTGTGCTCCTCTTCAATCGGCAAAGTGCGAAAGGCCGTCGATCAACGTGTCCCGACCCTAAACTGAATAATTCTACACGAGGTTAGTTCAAAATTGACTTGTATTAAAAATTTATTATTATTTAAATGTCTTTGACATATCTCGGGACCCTGACCCTCCCGGATCTTTAGAATGCGTACCAGGGTCCAAAGCCAATATATAATATGTATCTCTCTTGGTCTTGCTACTCACTACTTGATCTGTTTCGGCAAAGTAAACCCTACCGGCACAGACCCAGAGTTCAGAAACGCGTAAGCTTCACCACGACGTCAACGTAGAGATACGGCGGTATTTTGGTTAGACACACTAGCAGCTAATTGGAATGTAAGATAAAAGATTATTTTTTTTTGCTTTCAGATTGTAAAATTTTCTTTTGTACGACTTTTAATTGACGTGTAGGTTATGTTGATATCAGAAAAAAATTGATCATGCCACATAGTGCTGCGTAGGCGCTTCGACCAAATTCGTGTTTAGGGTTGGTGTAGTTTAATTAGGTACTTATATAATTATATCTTTAACGGGTATTAGTATTGTAGTGACCTACTCTAATAAAACATTAAAATTAAATATAAATATTGCGATTGCTTAAAACTAAAATCAATAAAAATTTAAATACATATTTACAAAGTAACTTAACAACTAGTATTATATAAAATCAAAAATAGAATTAAAATATTTATAAGCATTTACTTCCTACTAATCTTACTTAACATTATAAACGCGAAAGTTTGTGAGGATGGATGGATGTTTGTTACTCTTTCACGCAACAATGGCTGAACAGATTTGGATGAAATTTTGGCACACAGATAGTTTATAACCAGGATTAACACACAGAATAATTTTTATCCCGATCTTCAAACGGGATCGAAACTTATGCGGGTGAAACCGCGGGGCGTAGATAGTAACTAATATTCAACATACTAGTAAATAATTACATATCAGTTAGCCGTCTCCGGCGCGAGGGGATCAAGGAGGGGGTGTATTGGGGTTCAGGGGATCAGACCGGAATAAATCGTAGCTATGACGTGTGTTTTGTTCTAGCAGCCAGCGGGCCCGCTACGTCACACGAACCGGTTGCGTGAGCGGGACGGCACTATCATTGCGTTGCGCTCACGCAAGCGCGGTCCGACGTGTGGGCCGCCTCGCCAGTATGTTCACAAAAACTTATAGCGACCGTTGTCATTTAAAAACATAGCTCCGCGGCGATTAATATTGACTGTATTTTTGATAAATATTTTATCACCAATTTTCGAGAAAATTGCACCTATTAACTGTTTGTTTCTGCATCTGCACCCTGTTTGACTGGTCCTATGGCATTGGTGCCTATGGCATTAAGTCGGCGTCTGTACATTTGTGTGCTTGAGGTATTCAATAAATAATAAGTAAGTCGGGGTAGGAATATACATACCTTGACAGAGTCGTCAGTCTTCTGATATTTGTCAGTTTGCGCCTTTAGGCGGTCCTTGCTGATGGGTATGTGCGACTTGTGCGGCAGCGGCGGCGACTGGTCGCTGGGCGCGGGTGCGGGCTCGGGCGCGGACGCGGCTGTGGGCGCGGGCGCGGGCGCGAGTGCGGGCGCGGGCGCGGGCGCGGCTGCGGGCGCGGGTGCGGGCGCGGGTGCAGGCGCGGACGCGGGCGGCGAGTGCGCGCGCTTGGGCGACATGGCCACGACCTGCGCGTGCTGCTTGATGGGCGTGGACGTCGACAGCGGCGCCTTGTCCTCGAACTCGCTACATGACGTCGTGCGCAGCTGCAACGGTACACACGGCTGAGATACAAGGACCCCTTGCACTATACTTAGGCCCGCTTGCATCACTCGCACCTTTTACGCGAAGTCGTGAGGCAGCACATTGTTGTTGTTTTTTAACAACAACAGTGTGCTGTTTCACGACGAATTTCACTTTTTTTTATTTGCATTTTGTGTTTTATGAACTGTTGCCAAATAAATGTTACTCTTTGCTTCTTTCTGAATACAATTCTGTCCCTGTCATCTTCAAACGATTGAGAGAAACAGAACAATGTTTTAAATTCATTAAGCGTTAAATGCTTTTAGTGATTTGTAGTGCAAGCGGGCCTCAGTGTAGATAGCGTATTCACTATTTATTTTCGAGCTGCCTACGTTACATTACCGGGACTATGATATCTGATCCAATATTCTGGTCACATACGTACATACAGCACAAACAATCCTGGTTATTGATTTCCTGCAAAGGCTTACAATATCCTAATTCCTAAGGTAACTTAAATTATCGGCGTCAGTTTATACAGGATCTTTAATTAATTGGCGAAGCCTTCACAGGTGTGCAAAAACAAAATGAAATCATTATTAGCTGAACTTCGAGTCGATACCGTCGCGTCGTGCGAAGTTACTAAATTATTTTTTTCATAAATCATAATTTTTCGCTCAGCCTGTACTATCCCACTGCTGAGCAAAAGCCTCCCCCAACTCTTTCAGGAACTCTTTTAGCAATAACCACCATGTCCAGTTACACCAATTAATTCAAACAATCCCGTATACGTATAAATCGTTTACCTGCGGTGTGTCCTCGACCTCCGAGTAAATAACCTCTTCCTCTACTTCTCTACCGGCGGACTTGCTCATGATCTTTTCGGGCGCGGCTGCGCTAGTGACGAGCTTGTCGTCGTGCTTGTCGTGCTTGTCGTGCGCGTCGTGCGCGTCGCGGCGCGTGTCCGTGCTGTCGGTGGCGGAGGGCTCGGGCAGCGCGGCCTGGTCGCGCGGCACGTCGTCCAGGATGAGGTACTCGTTGGCCTCGTGGCGCCGACGCCGGGCCAGGTCGCGCAGCAGCGGGCAGTCGCCCGGCGGCGTGTCCGTGCCGCTGTCGTCTTCCTTCTCCGAGTTGGGGATCAGGTCGGGCACGGCCACCATAGTGACACGCATCGCTTTCGGCTTGTCGTCGTCCGAACTGTTCTTCCGTTTTAATATACCGAGCGTCGGTTTCATTCGATGTTCGAGAGTCTTCACCTCGATCACGAAGGTTTTGGGTTCGGTGCCCAAGTCCACGGTGTGTCGCCTGTCGTCATCCCCGAGAGGGATGTCCTCCTCGTCGGACTCGCTGAGCGACTCGTTCTCGGTGTCGTCGATGATGTCGACGGTCTCGACGCTCTGCGGGATGAACTCGACGACGGCGTCGATGGCTTCGAACGGGTAGGTCTCTTGCTCTATGGGGCTCACGGTGGACTTGACTATCTCGTGCTCCTTCACCTCCACCATGGTGCAAGGGTCGGCTTGCGGTTTGTTCGGCTCGGGCGCCGGCGTCGCTTGTATCTTGTTGTTGGAGATCTGCGTGAAGAGCTCGCTGTCCGTGAGCAGGTTGAAGGTGCTGCTGTTCTTGCGGGGCGTGCCGGGCGTGGACGGCACGGAGCCGGCCTCGATGGAGTCCGCGGACATGGCGGAGCCGGACAAGCTGCCGGACAGGCTCCCGGACACGAGCCGGCGCTCCAGCGACGAGCCGCGGCTGCGATGTCCGCCCTCCTTGATCTCCTTCTTGATGGGCACGGGGCTTTTCAACGCCAGCGGTATCTTAGACTTTTTAAATTCGGGTTTCTCAGTCTCGGGAGTATTGACGGGACTCTCTAGGCGCCTCTTAATAGTATCTGTGACATTCTCGTACTCGACCACGACTGTGGCTTCTGTGTGCGCCGGAGTGACGGCCGCGCTAGTGGTGGCGGTGCCGCTAGAGGTAGCGGTGCCGCTAGTGGTGGCGGTGCCGCTAGAGGTAGCGGTGGCGCTAGTGGTAGCGGCGGCGCTAGTGGCAGCCTGCAAGTACAAACCGCGCCTCACTTAGTGTCCGTGCCATCGTTAATGTGTTACAAGCCACACAGTTATTTACATGTTAGTGACCTGGCGTCGCCTGCCGCACCTCGCTGCAGTCCCAGCGCCGCGTGTCGGATGAGATGCGTGATAAAGCATGATCCCCCACAGGTGAGTCCGTTAAAAGCTTGAGGTGGCACCAATGTATAGAATGGTTGTGTGCCGTGAGACACAAAGCGTAGTTCACACCACACATTTACACCAACACCATCGTATGTACATATGTATACAGACGTCTGCGCTGTACACCACTGGCCGCAGTGTACAGAGTGTACAGTGTACACGCGCACGTGAGGAGCACACGACAAACATCGTCAGTACGATTAGTTTGTTATTGGACATGTTCAATCTCACTAACAAGTAACACATCTATCGAACACCATGTATCAATGATCACTTACCGTGGCGATGAAGCGACTACGTGCAATATATTCAGTGAACCGATCAAGCATTACATTTAAATAGACATTTGGACAAATGATTGGAAATCTACGTATTCGTACGAATATTTAAAATTCATAAGTTTTTATGACAATGACGATGAGATAACTCGATCCATTGATTTATGAATTTAAACAAACATTCGACGAGTTCAATACAATGGAACTATCTACATTCTAATTGAGTAACTCACTCGGAATGGCGATCTATTTCATTTTGACAATACAACTAAATGCATTGTTATTATGTCAAATTCTTCTTGAAAACAAAAATAATGTCGAACCGTCCAAATGAAAAGGCTGATGATTCCGAGTGAGTTACAATAAAACCCTTGTAAAATACACATGTGGCACTCACCGTGACCTTGTCGCGGATCCTCTCGTACAGCTTGGTTAGCGCGCGGTTGTCGGCGGCGAGCACTTCGGGCTGCCGAGCCCGCAGCTCGCCAGCCAGCACGCGCAGCTTGGCGGGCGAGGCCGTGTCGCGGCACTCCAGCTGCGCCTCGGCCTCGCGCAGCCAGCGCGTCAGCAAGTCGATGTCGTTGCCGCGCTTCACCAGGCCGTGCTTCTTCAGCTGCTCCCAGCGCAAGTTGATGCCCTCGATCTGCTCCCGCAGCTTGTCCAGGTAGGCGGGGTCGCAGTTCTGCGCGAAGTCCTCGTAGTTGGCGTTGAGCTTGTCGCGGATGGCCTGCATGCGCGACATCTCCAGCTCCAGCGTCTGCTGGCCCAGGCCGCCCAGCCCGTCCAGCCAGCCCGACAGCGCGGCCATGTCGTTCTGCAGCTCGCGGGCCGTGAGCAGCGCGCGCTCCAGGCGCGACTTGGCCTCGGTGATCTGCGCGCCCAGCTTGTTGTACAGCTCCTTCAGCGTGTCGATCTTCTTGGAGAACTCTTGCGGCGCCGGCACGGCCGCCTCCTCCACCATCTTGCGGCCCGTCTTTATTATGGACTCCACCTCCGACTTGATCTCGCTCAGCGTGCGGTAGAATCTCTGTCGAAACATAAACCGTATTAATAGACTTTGAACTACATTCGTGATTTTGCTTAATGAGTATGCGTACTTACGAGCCATTTGTACAAAGCGAGGCTTACAATGAGAAGTAAGTAAAGGGAGTCCCAATTCATTTCGTGTGACTGAACGAGTAGATAGTGGTTGTGTGGGAAGTGTCAGTGCGTGTGCGGCGTGCGCGAGTGGGCGAGTGCACGCGGGCCGCGCGGACGTGCGAGCACACTGAGCGCACACCGCCGCGCTGTTTACTGAACACTGCACAACAGCGTGTTGTTTGCTGTTACTAATGCGTACTGTCACTGAATCACATACAAATGTCACAATAAACTCATTCAATAGAAGCAAACTACGTGTATTTTTTTCTCTTTACGAAGGTAATTTAAAGTTAAATTAGTTATGGGTTACTCCAAAGATCAACACATTTTAATCCCTACACCAGAATTATTGCCCTATTATACATTCGCAAGTAAAATACACATGAATATACTGTTGCGTCAGATAAATAATGATAAAAAGATGCCCGCTCCACGCTCATGTTCGATGTTCGTACATCGGCGCGATCACAAATGGAATCACAGAATCCTTTCAATGTCAGTGCCGAGAGCGCGCGCCGCACTGTGCGAGGCAGCACAGCACTGCGGGTAAGCTATTGTACAGAACTAGCTTCCTTTATTATGCTACTTAACAAAGCAATCGCTATTGCTATTTACTTCGGCTGCACCCAACTTAATGATTCACCTAGAAATAACGAAAATAAGGCTAATAATGTTTCGTGTGTAATTACCAAAAAAAAAATCACTTTACTTGGTGACTAGTAAATTATAGTAAATAACCTAATCAAAAATTTTTGTTGTGATTTTGATGTTTTTTCTGCATACAAATAATATTTATAGATGATACGCGCAGTAACAAAATAGATATACATAAACACAGACAGTTGGTATTATGACCATATGCAAATTGTAGCACGGTGCCTGAACAATGTTATTGTTTACCAACATCACTGGCGCACAATACCGCCGCGCTCGCGATAACGCGCACAAAACGTAT
Organism: Amphipoea oculea; assembly: GCA_945859645.1. Classification (NCBI taxonomy): domain Eukaryota; kingdom Metazoa; phylum Arthropoda; class Insecta; order Lepidoptera; family Noctuidae; genus Amphipoea; species Amphipoea oculea. The sequence continues at coordinate 306,344 of OX243883.1, read as the reverse complement.
CAACCACATTATCTTGTTAGGACGTAATCCGCTCAGTTCCGGTCGCCACTACACAGGACATTAGCCGAAGCTACACTCCACACGTAACACACTCGACACCTCACTACTTCTGACTCTCACGATAGCAATACTTCAGCTAGTAGTGAAGCTTCTGCGCGTAGCTTACTATTTGTATACTGTTCAACTGCTTCGCTGGTCTTGTGGCTAGGTTATACGGCTGGGGATCATGAGGTTTCAGGACCGGATCCAATGCCTCGGAGAGCACCAAGTCGCGTCGGGAAATGCACCAGATATTGCGCACACACTTGTGGACTATAATATCTCCTGTGTAATCCACCTCTCTCACTTGAGATTGGCCGCCGTGATCGATATTCGGTCAGGTAGATAAGTATTACTAGTGTATGTATGTACGTAAAAGCTAGTGGTCACACAAAGACGACCGACCACTCCTGTCGCGCACAAAATATGCAAGACTCGCAATAAGCGTCACGCGATATGTCACCCAATACTGTGTGCCAATAGGTACAGATGTAGTTTCGTGACTGTTACTCGTACTTCAACTGATTTACTTAGAAGGGAACAGTTGCATCATGTCATGTTGATGTCCGTACATCAACATGAAATGTTTTAACTTGTCCAAAAAAGTTCTTTTGTGTCTTACAGGTTTGCCAGCACTTTGCCAGTAATTACCACTTTTTTAGTATTCATATCAAGTTTTAAGTTTTAGGAGTAAGACAGGAGACAAAAAAGTCCGTTTCGATGTTTTGAAAAACATTATTTAAGAGAGCGAACCGCTTAAATATTTATTTAAGAAAAATCCCTTCATAATATTATTGCATTTTGTACAAGACGAAATTTTAAATATAAGTAAGTGACGGATTGTTTTTTTTTATTTAGCCTACACTGTCCCACTGCTGAGCAAAGACCTCCCCCAAACCCTTCCAGGCATCCTTTTCTAGAGCCACCTCGATCCAACCCTGACGGTACGCGTCTAGGTTGTCTCGCCGCGTCTTCCTTCCTTGATCGATTGTTCAAAGATCATTATTGAAATGAAAGAAACTGTCATAACGAATGTGTACCCGCCCGCGCCATTTAAGGAGCAGGTCTATTGATAGGATAGGGCACGCCACGATAGTGGCGATAAGACCTTTAAGGAGTGGCTAGGGAGGCGTCACGGCGTCCTCACCTATGGCCTGACGCAGGTCCTCACCGGACACGGATGTTTTGGGAGGTTCCTGCACATCATCAGGCGGGAGGAGACGCCCGGGTGTCACCACTGCGAGGATCGCCCAGAGGACACGGTGGAGCATACGGTGGTCTGCCCCGCATGGGCGGAGCACCGCCGTGCCCTCGTAGAGGCGATCGACAGCGGCGGCGACCTCTCGCGTCCGGCCCTGGTTCAAGCCATGGTCCGGGGCGAGAGGGAGTGGGAGGCCGTCACCTCCTTCTGCGAAGCAGTCATGCTAGCGAAGGAGGTGGCGGAACGGCTGAGGGAGAGAGCCTCACGTCCCAGCCGCCGCGGGAGACGCTCCGGGCGTCGGGAGCCGCGTGACGACTCCTGGCCACCGTAGGCGCGGGCCTGCGGGCGGAGAGTAATGGGTAGCTCACCGTCCGATCAGGACCAGGCCCGTGCCGGACGGCGCGTACTTACGTGTTCCACGCGCGCCTCAAAGAGATGTCAGCATAAAGGAAGGGGCCTGCCAGGGCCGAAGCCTGCCGGGGGTGCGGGATTGTCCGAAAGGGTTACCGCTACCCCGGAACATAAAGGGCTAAGGAAGGAACACGGATGGGTTTTAGTCAGTAAGAGTCTGACACTCCCTTCCGCTCCACCCAGAGCGGGAGGGGTCATTCGATGATTTCCCATCCATAAAAAAAAGGTCTATTGATAGGATATTAGTGTAATCGGGTATTTGACTGGTGTTTTCCTGTATCCATAACTGTCCGTGACACAGCAGGAGGCCTTATTAGAATACTAGCGTGGTGTGGTGGCGGTTTGTTCAAAATGTTTTAACATTTTCTTTGTATTGAGGTGAATGGTTGTCAACCCATGCAAAATATTGATTTATTAACGGTCTCAACGTCATTTGGTTATTTCGGAAGGGTTTCTTTTTGTGAATGGGAAATCATCAAATGACTCCTTCCGCTCTGGGTGGAGCGGAAGGGAGTGCCAGACTCTTACTGACTAAAACCCACCAGTGTTCCTTCCTTAGCCCATTATTTTCCGGGGTAGCGGCAACCCTTTCGGACAATCCCGCACCCCCGGCAGGCTGCGGCCCTAACGGGCCCCTTCTCTTGTGCTGACACCTATGTGAGGCGCGCGTGGAACACATACGCGCCGCCCGGCACGGGCCTGGCCCTGAGCTACCCATTACTCTCCGTCCGCAGGCCCGCCCTAGGCTAGGAAGGCTTATTTAATGTTTGCGTTACTATAGACGTCAGTCGACGAGCATATCCACAGGGTTGCATGGACATTAACGCGCAACTTGTTACCATGGACTTAAAGTACACCCACCCTTAACTTTAATAGTGCATGATTCTGAACTTTGAATCATGATCCTTCTAGAATCATAATTATGCTGAATTTCCTTGCCACCCTATATAATAATAATCTATTTATTTCAGGCGACGCAGGCCCATAGATAAATACCTTAACCTAAACATGCATATTTTAATTATAAAAACTAAGTATTGTGCACGAAGTGTCGGCACATAATATTTATATACATATGAAGATTTAGAACAATTCTTTTTAATACTTGTTTTGCTTTTAGGTACTTATTTCGTTTTATTCCGCTGAAAACCAGCGCTAAGACTCACATAGTGTCACAGCATTATGCTGAGCGATGGCCGTTTTGCGTGCATGTGATGCATATTTCCCCCAACTTGTCTTTGTCTTTGCGTTATGGTTAGTACAAATACTTAAATGTATTTTCTCTCTTTCTTTAATTTGTAATATGAATTAGTGTCCACACGTGCACACTATACTCACGAGACAGGTCCGGAGCTGCGCGCGCACGGCGTCGGGCTCGTGGCCCGCCAGCGGCAGTGCGCGCGCGCAGTCGCGCTGCACCGCCTGCAGCGCGGCGGAGGCGCGGGCCAGTACATGCACACTATACTCACGAGACAGGTCCGGAGCTGCGCGCGCACGGCGTCGGGCTCGTGGCCCGCCAGCGGCAGTGCGCGCGCGCAGTCGCGCTGCACCGCCTGCAGCGCGGCGGAGGCGCGGGCCAGTACATGCACACTATACTCACGAGACAGGTCCGGAGCTGCGCGCGCACGGCGTCGGGCTCGTGGCCCGCCAGCGGCAGTGCGCGCGCGCAGTCGCGCTGCACCGCCTGCAGCGCGGCGGAGGCGCGGGCCAGTACATGCACACTATACTCACGAGACAGGTCCGGAGCTGCGCGCGCACGGCGTCGGGCTCGTGGCCCGCCAGCGGCAGTGCGCGCGCGCAGTCGCGCTGCACCGCCTGCAGCGCGGCGGAGGCGCGGGCCAGTACATGCACACTATACTCACGAGACAGGTCCGGAGCTGCGCGCGCACGGCGTCGGGCTCGTGGCCCGCCAGCGGCAGTGCGCGCGCGCAGTCGCGCTGCACCGCCTGCAGCGCGGCGGAGGCGCGGGCCAGGCGCGCGCCCACGTCCGCGTCGTGCGCGTGCGCGTGCGCGGGTGCGGGCGCGGGTGCGGGCGCGGGTGCGGGCGCGGCCTGCGCGGGCGCAGCGAGCGCGGCGCCGCTGGCGAGACGCAGCCACTCCTCGCACGTGTCGAACTTGCGCTGCGGAGGACGCGCACGTTACGCGACGAACAGATCGTTGGCGGCCTGAGGCCCACTCGCCCCACGAATGACTCAATGCGTTTAGCGCTTAACATACTTAAACCAACATGCTGTCTCTATTATTTTCAAACGATTGACATAAACAGAACGATGTTTTAAATTCGTTTAGTGCTAAACGAATTTAGTCATTTGTGGTGAAGAATCTTTTTATGACTATTACTGTGTCAATTATAGTCATACCGTACCCCAATTGAAAGTGCTACAAAGAAAAATAGTGAATCTTACAACATTTCGAAAGATTGTATCATAATCATTCTCCTGCCTTTATGCCAATTTATTTGAGGTCATTTTATTTGACTTATTTTCAAAGTCAGAGTCTAAAAGATAAGTGATAAATTCACTACTTAAATATTAAATGGGAAGTGCGTCAAAATAAAAGCAGTGAGCGAAGACACACATATGAGTCTAAAAAAAAGTTATCAACTGAAAATAACTTACGCTGGCACTCCTACGAAAACAAGCAGAAAAAGCCCTTAAGAGTCATGGTGAAAAACCTTCATTTCACATGCAAGTCTAGTTTTATAAAGAACACGTGAATCAAGTCAGTTTCCCTTAACTAGTAGTTAGTAAGAAAAACGTTATTGGACGATTTCTTAATTTTATAGTTGCTTAACAGTTTAAATTATATTTAAATTACTTATTAGCTAATAAGCTAAATTGTAATGTGAATAACGTATCACCAACTGATCACAGTTAGTGATCCTTTATTCACAAATATATCAATATTAAGGGACAAAAAATAGAATCATCCTCTCAAGCCCTTTATTTTGATACCGAAATTGAAATAAATAAATAAAAATTAAAATTACTTTATTTCAAGTAACAAGACTCATATAAAACAGATGCATAAAAGGATACAGACAGGATAACAAGCACAGACAAAAAATTACAAGAAAGAAAACATACTAGATTTTTACAGGAAATAATGATTCGAATGATATTTATTCAAAAGAGATACATACAAATCAAATCAACAAGTGGAAACTATAAGAGATAGTCTCAACTAACCTGCAGCAGCTCCAGCTGGTCCGCGAGCCTGTTGGCAGCCTCGAGCTTGCCCGCGCGGCTGTACGCCTCGGCCTGCGCGCGCACGTCGCCCATGCGCGCGCGCTGCGTGCTGAACTCCTCGGTGAGCTCCTGTGAAGCATAGTGTGATTAATTTGTGTTGTGCATATATTTTGTAAGATAGGGTGATAAGGTCCAATGGAGCGAAAAAGCTTCTGACATAAAGAAAACTACCGACTTCTACCGCCGCCACTTCTTCACTGTGCACGCGGTGCGGTTGTGGAATTTCCGCCTGACATGAGAGACTGCCGCGCGACGCCGCCTGCATCATACCTGTGCTCGCCTCGCGGGCAGGCCGGCCCGGCCGGGCTCCAGCTCGCGCGACACCTCGTCCAGCCACTGCTGCAGCTGGTCCACCGACACCTCGGAGCGCGCCGCACCATACCTGTGCTCGCCTCGCGGGCAGGCCGGCCCGGCCGGGCTCCAGCTCGCGCGACACCTCGTCCAGCCACTGCTGCAGCTGGTCCACCGACACCTCGGAGCGCGCCGCATCATACCTGTGCTCGCCTCGCGGGCAGGCCGGCCCGGCCGGGCTCCAGCTCGCGCGACACCTCGTCCAGCCACTGCTGCAGCTGGTCCACCGACACCTCGGAGCGCGCCGCACCATACCTGTGCTCGCCTCGCGGGCAGGCCGGCCCGGCCGGGCTCCAGCTCGCGCGACACCTCGTCCAGCCACTGCTGCAGCTGGTCCACCGACACCTCGGAGCGCGCCGCATCATACCTGTGCTCGCCTCGCGGGCAGGCCGGCCCGGCCGGGCTCCAGCTCGCGCGACACCTCGTCCAGCCACTGCTGCAGCTGGTCCACCGACACCTCGGAGCGCGCCGCACCATACCTGTGCTCGCCTCGCGGGCAGGCCGGCCCGGCCGGGCTCCAGCTCGCGCGACACCTCGTCCAGCCACTGCTGCAGCTGGTCCACCGACACCTCGGAGCGCGCCGCATCATACCTGTGCTCGCCTCGCGGGCAGGCCGGCCCGGCCGGGCTCCAGCTCGCGCGACACCTCGTCCAGCCACTGCTGCAGCTGGTCCACCGACACCTCGGAGCGCGCCGCACCATACCTGTGCTCGCCTCGCGGGCAGGCCGGCCCGGCCGGGCTCCAGCTCGCGCGACACCTCGTCCAGCCACTGCTGCAGCTGGTCCACCGACACCTCGGAGCGCGCCGCATCATACCTGTGCTCGCCTCGCGGGCAGGCCGGCCCGGCCGGGCTCCAGCTCGCGCGACACCTCGTCCAGCCACTGCTGCAGCTGGTCCACCGACACCTCGGAGCGCGCCGCACCATACCTGTGCTCGCCTCGCGGGCAGGCCGGCCCGGCCGGGCTCCAGCTCGCGCGACACCTCGTCCAGCCACTGCTGCAGCTGGTCCACCGACACCTCGGAGCGCGCCGCCTCGCGCACTGCGCGCTCCAGCAGTGTGCTGCGCGACGCCGCCTGTATGCCACACCGGTTATTAATGATTAGCTCCGAAAAATAGGACGCATCAAAGGCAAACAAAAAATCCGTATCCAATCCACTTTGAATGCACGTCGACTATAATGGGGTTTTTCCTCCCGAATACTCCATAAAATCTGTATGTACGCGTTGCCATGAACATGACAGTACACAGAACTGTCGAGAATCTGTACTAAAACCAAACGTGAACTGAAATACCTATCAAGTTGCAGAGTAATAGAGTTCGGAGTTCCACAGGGCAGTGTTCTCGGTCCATTACTGTTTCTACTTTATATTAATGACCTACCCCGTCAAATTCGACACCCAATGACATTATTTGCCGATGACAGCACTGCTATAGTCGAATGTATGAATGAGACGAACTATGAAAATGAAATAAACAGCACACTTAAAACAATAATAGATTGGCTTAAAAAAAATAATCTCATCATAAATTTAAAAAAAACTAAAGTCATGCATTTTCACCAGAGGTTACAGCCAAAAAAAGTAATCGTTGAATATAATGGCCAAATCGTAGACACTACTTCAGTGACTAAATTCTTAGGAGTGCAGATTGACGATAAATTGACATGGAAATCTCATGCTGAAAATGTATGCCAAAAACTTAGCAAATCTTCGTATGTTCTCTATAACCTCTCAAATAAACTAAACATAAATACATTAGTTATAGCCTATCATGGATTAGTTGCTTCAGTATTAAGATATGGTGTCATATTTTGGGGCAATTGCAGTGAGAGGGAAAGAATATTTAGAGCCCAAAAACGATGTATTCGATCAATGACAGGTCTTAAGTTTACTGAAAGTTGTCAACCTGTATTTATATCCCTAAATATTTTGACATTACCTTGTTTATATATACTAGAAGTTGCTCTATTCGTTAAATTAAATAAACACCTATTTACCTCAATGATTGACATAAGGCAACGCACAGCACCAATGAGGTCCCAGTATAAAAACCAATTGTGCACAGGTGGTCATAAAACAGCCTTATTAAAAAATAGCATCTTTTCCATGGGACCACTTGTATATAATAAATTACCTGAAACTTTAAAAGACCTTCCCATAAAAATGTTTAAAAATCAATTAACAAAACTATTGCTGGAGAAATGCTATTACACAATTAAGGACTTTTTAAATGACAAAACTATATAGGAAAATATTATCGATAAATGTACGTTGTCTCTGCAATTTAGAATGTTTCAGATTATAATAATGACATTGTTATTTATTTATTATTTTTAATGGTTGTTGCTGTATTGTAATTTGACAAACAGATTTTGACATTACCAGAATATGTAAAGATTATAACTAGTAATAATTGTGATTGTCGTTAATGTTTTGGATTATTTTGACATTAAGCTTTGTAACATTACACATTACGACATATATTCTTCATTACATGATTTGCGAGAGATTTATATTTAATTCATTGATTATTTTGATTATTATTTCGTTTATTTATTTATGTACATTAATTTATTATTATTTTTTTTTTTTTTTTTTGTTAATCTGATCTGTAACTACATATTAAATTTGACTATGGCTAATAATAATCGTATCGATAGCTGTATCTATAGTACTATTCAATTCAAACCTAATATTTTGCATGCCGTAAGGTAAAATGTATCGGGACACTTATCAAATATTCCAACTTATATGTATACCTACATTATCAGCAAATAAATGATTTCTTTCTTTCTTTCTTTCTTTCTTTCTTTCTGAAACAAAGGCAGTTCCCACGTATGCGACACGGACACATTACTTCAATATCTAAGGTAGGCCAGTAAACATAATTGCGTGCTAAGCTTTTCATTTTTCTAACTCCTAAATGACCTTAATAATTTTTTAAAGTGGTCAAAACATTTTTTTCTTTTAGCCGTCAAATTGATGTGCACTAACAATAAAATAAATAACGCGATAGGATGCTGTGTCAGTTCCAGAAACTGGAACCAACCGTCAACGTCTCGGCCCAACGACTGTCGGATGAGGTGCGGGTCATCCAACGCAATCACAGGTTGTACGATATCGCACTTGATGGGCTGCGCTCAGAGGTACCGAGCAACCATATCGTCCCGGCCCCGGCACAAGCGTCAACTGTTGATGCCATCCCGCCGCGGTTCAATCATGTTGAAGTAGAGGATGATAGGGTTGACACAGTAAGTAGCCAGTGCAACGATCGACTGAGGAGCGCACTGGAGGATGCGTTTCTCGAGTATAGATTCACTCCGACCGAGCTTAGACCCCGATTACCACGGTTACCCATGCACAAAAAAATAGGGCGCTGGTGTGTGCCTTGGATTCGCAGCTCAAGAATTTCTTCGAGAGCAGCGAGGATCTCGTTGATACACACTCGATCCTGTATTGTGCGGCTGTGGCGGCATGTCGTTTAGTTAACGTCAAGTTTCCAAGTTGTGACGCAGCTACTCGACCAAAACCAGCCGTACCAGCCTGGCAGCACAGGATCGAGTGTCGTATCGATGGGACCAGGGTACTCATCGGCAAACTATACTGCTTCAGGGAGGGCAATACACGACCACGAGTGATGCGCTTTGTGAGGAGAATACATATCCCGTGTCTCAGAGCGCATCGACTTCCTGAAGCAGAAAGTTTGTGCATGGGCGAGCCGAATTCAGCGGTATAAGCGGCGGATTGATCGATACACGCAGAATCGCATGTTCCAGAGCGATGAAAGGTGGGTGTATAGAGTGACAAAATGTGACAGATTTATGCCGCCTGAATGATGCCGCCACGAGTGCATTTTGGATTAAAGTTTATTTGTTTACGTTATAAATCTGTCATTTTCTTGAACTTCTGAATTTTTTAAGACCATTACAGTATTACAGTAGTCTACCGATCTACAAGTCGACTGATCGGCATTATTAATAAAAAATTATCACGCAATTGGAATTCAAACTGATCGTTGCCAAATGGGACGTCAATTAAACACGGAGATGATTAGCCGACTGGTTTATTCATATTAGCGCGAGGTACCCACATTACTAAATAACAAAAGTAGACACAAGACCTTACAATTTGCAAGCAAAAAGCTTCCACCTCGTTACATTTACAATCAGTAGATAATATTATGATATGAATGCATGAGCTATACCTCAGCCCTGAGTGTGTTCCAGGTGTTGGTGACGGTGTCGATCTCGGCTTGGATCCAGCCCGGCATGATGTGCGCGTCGATCAGTTGGCGCCCGATGTCCTGGATGCGCGACAGTCGCTCGTCGCTGTGGTTCTGGATGTAATTCTCCAGGTCCTGCACATAAAGATCATAAATTAGATAAGAAAAGTAAGTATTTGATTCATTGCAGGGCGTTATGACGTTGTTTTGAAATGATTGAAAAATAAGATGGTGGATTTGGTTTGGTTTTGGTCACGCGTTAAATAAAAGAACCTGAGTATTCTATATTTGCTAATAGTATTATATTAGTATGTTATTGTGCGATTATAGTATGTTATCGCATTAGTAATTTAGATGATCTTCACGATTTGTCTCCACAACGGCTGCGCGACTCACGTAGAGCTCGTCGGAGATCTCCTCTGCGTCTGCGGGCGCGTTGGGCGAGCGACGCAGCCGGCGCTGCAGCCCGTCCAGCCACGCCGACTCCTGGGTCAGCCACGCGCGCAGCTCGCCCGACTCGTGCCACGCCTCGGCCAGCACCCTGCACAACGGTGTGAGTGTACATGGTGCAGTGGGGCAGGCGGGTCCGCCTCGGCCAGCACCCTGCACAACGGTGTGAGTGTACATGGTGCAGTGGGGCAGGCGGGTCCGCCTCGGCCAGCACCCTGCACAACGGTGTGAGTGTACATGGTGCAGTGGGGCAGGCGGGTCCGCCTCGGCCAGCACCCTGCACAACGGTGTGAGTGTACATGGTGCAGTGGGGCAGGCGGGTCCGCCTCGGCCAGCACCCTGCACAACGGTGTGAGTGTACATGGTGCAGTGGGGCAGGCGGGTCCGCCTCGGCCAGCACCCTGCACAACGGTGTGAGTGTACATGGTGCAGTGGGGCAGGCGGGTCCGCCTCGGCCAGCACCCTGCACAACGGTGTGAGTGTACATGGTGCAGTGGGGCAGGCGGGTCCGCCTCGGCCAGCACCCTGCACAACGGTGTGAGTGTACATGGTGCAGTGGGGCAGGCGGGTCCGCCTCGGCCAGCACCCTGCACAACGGTGTGAGTGTACATGGTGCAGTGGGGCAGGCGGGTCCGCCTCGGCCAGCACCCTGCACAACGGTGTGAGTGTACATGGTGCAGTGGGGCAGGCGGGTCCGCCTCGGCCAGCACCCTGCACAACGGTGTGAGTGTACATGGTGCAGTGGGGCAGGCGGGTCCGCCTCGGCCAGCACCCTGCACAACGGTGTGAGTGTACATGGTGCAGTGGGGCAGGCGGGTCCGCCTCGGCCAGCACCCTGCACAACGGTGTGAGTGTACATGGTGCAGTGGGGCAGGCGGGTCCGCCTCGGCCAGCACCCTGCACAACGGTGTGAGTGTACATGGTGCAGTGGGGCAGGCGGGTCCGCCTCGGCCAGCACCCTGCACAACGGTGTGAGTGTACATGGTGCAGTGGGGCAGGCGGGTCCGCCTCGGCCAGCACCCTGCACAACGGTGTGAGTGTACATGGTGCAGTGGGGCAGGCGGGTCCGCCTCGGCCAGCACCCTGCACAACGGTGTGAGTGTACATGGTGCAGTGGGGCAGGCGGGTCCGCCTCGGCCAGCACCCTGCACAACGGTGTGAGTGTACATGGTGCAGTGGGGCAGGCGGGTCCGCCTCGGCCAGCACCCTGCACAACGGTGTGAGTGTACATGGTGCAGTGGGGCAGGCGGGTCCGCCTCGGCCAGCACCCTGCACAACGGTGTGAGTGTACATGGTGCAGTGGGGCAGGCGGGTCCGCCTCGGCCAGCACCCTGCACAACGGTGTGAGTGTACATGGTGCAGTGGGGCAGGCGGGTCCGCCTCGGCCAGCACCCTGCACAACGGTGTGAGTGTACATGGTGCAGTGGGGCAGGCGGGTCCGCCTCGGCCAGCACCCTGCACAACGGTGTGAGTGTACATGGTGCAGTGGGGCAGGCGGGTCCGCCTCGGCCAGCACCCTGCACAACGGTGTGAGTGTACATGGTGCAGTGGGGCAGGCGGGTCCGCCTCGGCCAGCACCCTGCACAACGGTGTGAGTGTACATGGTGCAGTGGGGCAGGCGGGTCCGCCTCGGCCAGCACCCTGCACAACGGTGTGAGTGTACATGGTGCAGTGGGGCAGGCGGGTCCGCCTCGGCCAGCACCCTGCACAACGGTGTGAGTGTACATGGTGCAGTGGGGCAGGCGGGTCCGCCTCGGCCAGCACCCTGCACAACGGTGTGAGTGTACATGGTGCAGTGGGGCAGGCGGGTCCGCCTCGGCCAGCACCCTGCACAACGGTGTGAGTGTACATGGTGCAGTGGGGCAGGCGGGTCCGCCTCGGCCAGCACCCTGCACAACGGTGTGAGTGTACATGGTGCAGTGGGGCAGGCGGGTCCGCCTCGGCCAGCACCCTGCACAACGGTGTGAGTGTACATGGTGCAGTGGGGCAGGCGGGTCCGCCTCGGCCAGCACCCTGCACAACGGTGTGAGTGTACATGGTGCAGTGGGGCAGGCGGGTCCGCCTCGGCCAGCACCCTGCACAACGGTGTGAGTGTACATGGTGCAGTGGGGCAGGCGGGTCCGCCTCGGCCAGCACCCTGCACAACGGTGTGAGTGTACATGGTGCAGTGGGGCAGGCGGGTCCGCCTCGGCCAGCACCCTGCACAACGGTGTGAGTGTACATGGTGCAGTGGGGCAGGCGGGTCCGCCTCGGCCAGCACCCTGCACAACGGTGTGAGTGTACATGGTGCAGTGGGGCAGGCGGGTCCGCCTCGGCCAGCACCCTGCACAACGGTGTGAGTGTACATGGTGCAGTGGGGCAGGCGGGTCCGCCTCGGCCAGCACCCTGCACAACGGTGTGAGTGTACATGGTGCAGTGGGGCAGGCGGGTCCGCCTCGGCCAGCACCCTGCACAACGGTGTGAGTGTACATGGTGCAGTGGGACCGGCGGGTCCCGAGCCGCGCATACGTACTTGTAGCGCTCGTACACGCCGTGCGTCACGTCGGTCCAGCGCGCGTTGAGCTGCGTCACGCGCTTGGCCAGCACGGCCGGCGCCGCGCCCTCGGCCGCCAGCAGCATGTCGTTACCTGCGGGCAGCACTCGTCAGCACGCGCACGCGCACATGCGCAAACGTCAGCACACGCACGCGCATACGCTGCAGCAACAGCCCTGCGGCAGCACTTACCGGCCCTCCCTTATCCCGTGCTAACATATTTTATTCATCTTTCGTTTTCTTCCAACAACAAACAATGGACCCTTTAAACATTATCAAACTATTATTGTCAAAACAGTATTAAAATACACTCATCGATGGACTTTACTTAATTTCATCCACATCTCCTTATAATAATAGACGTCATAAAAAAAAAACGAGTGTGCTTATGACCACACGACTGAAGTGAAACTTCAAACGTATTTGGCTATGAGAGGAAGAGAGAAAGAAAATGTGCGCACGCCATGGAGCACAACAACCAGTAAATGGTGTAAAAACCCAGTCGCATAAATACGTCCTTCCCTACTCGCCCGATCACACGTTTTCGTAACGCATTCGCCAGTTTACTCCCCAAGTCAAGCGCGCCTAAAGAAGTTTCAATTCAAAAATCAAATAATCCTTTAATTATAATTATTTTCATATCGTTGCAGATATCGTTCTACAATTTCTACCCACCCCTATGAAAAAAGGCATAATTTTATGTATATTCATAACAGTACGAATAACTTCACCGAATCACGTAACACTTAACCCTGTTTTATTCAAAGTGATTAGCTACAATACGGGTTTATCATCGTTTCACTAATAAAATCAAACATTTTTTTTTTAATTCACTATACCGCGAATATCCATTTTGAATAGCTTCAAACTTATAGAATCTTACAAACTGACTGACTGAATAATATCTGATTACAAAATAGGGATCTTTAGACCCAGGTTTAAGCCAACGACCCATTTTTGAATTTCAAACTATTTTGACTAAGTTACAACTCTTATTATAAAAACGAACATCAAATTCATGTCTAACTTGTCGATTTGTATTGATAGCTTTAGTGAACTTTGAATAAAATTCAAAATGCAATAGCCGGCTCGAAGGTTTAGGCTTAAACTAAAGTAAGAAGTTGTTTTGTAATTAGACAATAAGTGTCTATTTGAATGTAACCATATCACATATGTTTGAGTCTCCAAAGTATTCATACATCTGCACTTCAGAGAACCTAAAAACGCCACGGATGCCGCGATCGGCGTGGCGACTTACCGAGCCGGACTCATCTAACATAATATAATATTATACTTTCGCCATCCACTCTAAAAGAACAAGTGTAGCAGAGGGCTCACTGGTCTCGTTGAGGTTGCGGAACTGCTGCGTGTGGTCGTCGCACTGGTCGCGCAGCGCCTGGAAGCGCGCCTTCATGTGGTACAGCTCGGCCGAGTCGGCGATGCCGCACTCGTGTGCGTGCGGTAGCTGCGTCTCCAGCGCCGCCAGCCACGTCTCCGTGTGCGCGATCTGCCGGAACAGGGCCGAGGTGCGCTCCAGGCCTGAGGGACACACGGGCTCCGTGACGTCAACCGGTGCGGCATACGTGTAACATAATATAAATAAATACCAGCACACCTGTTTCCCCGAAGGGTTAGGCAGCGGTGAACCTATAAAATTTCGCCAGTTATGTCAAATATAATGGCAGTTTTTCGAGACATCGCCAAGCGGTTTGTCGTCTCTTCACGTGACCAGAGAGCTGACCTATTGTTTGGCCAAAGAATCAGCATTGCCATACCACGTGGCAATGCTGCCAGCCTTTTGGGCACTTTGCCTGTTGACAGCGATGCGGACGAATTTTATAAATAAAACAAATTAAAAATAGATGTTAAGTAAAATAAATGTGACCTCTCCGCAAGCTCTCGTTCAAAGTGAACGCCTTGTCCGCGACGCTCTCGTATCGTCTGCGCAAGGCCCTCGTGTCGTTCTGTATCGTCTTGGCGAGCACCTCGTCGCAGTCTTCCAGGATTGATTCTTTGGTGCTTTCGATCGTTTCGATTTTCGTTTTGTATGTTTCTTTTTCTTCCTCGAATTTCTGTGAACAGTAAAAAAAGATATTAGCATATATATGCGACTCTTAAAAACCAGCACGTTTGGTTAACAAACACCATACCATACGGTATGTTATGTAAGCACGTCTTGCAAAAAAACATACGGTTTGCATGACATAAAAACCACTTTGAAATAAGGATTTAATAGGAAAAGGCTATTTACTAACGGGACGAAGCAGTGTCTTCTATCACAGGTGCTATAATCAAGCTCGATTCCGTCGAATTCAAGCTCGCCCACGTCGAAGACACATTTAAACCCGAGGAGAATACTCTACTTTTCACTTTCTGCGAGATAATAAAAAGCAATACGTTTTTCTTTTTTAATATTTCATACGGACTTTTACAAATTCAAAATTCAAATTAAACCGTCACCAACGCCCCAGAGACTGTGACGTTGCAAAACTAAATAGTAGCGACATCTGTCGTGGAATAGCAGCGGCGAACGTCATGGTGGTTTACGTGACGCAAGATGGCGTTGGTGTCTTTGTGTTTAGCAAATTAATTACAGGTTTATTAGTTAATTAAAACAAATAAACTATCATACATAATTCACTCGGGGTTTGCTTAGCATATTAGTTATTTTCCCCATATGAGCACAGTCCAAATAGGTCGACCCATGTACGATGAGCTAGGGTTGTTAATTTGTTCCCTCGCGGACTCGCTATAGCGACTCTGAGAAACTGCTATTGAGACTAGTTGTGTGGGTGAATGCCGTAGTGTCAGGGAAAGATGCATTATTTTAGTGGCTCGCCATGTTGTTTGTATGTGTTCCTTAATTTTGTATAATTCCAATAAACTTTGTATAGTGTAAGAAGGTACTTGTTTAATTGAATCTTTTCCTAGCAGAATATACCCTATAAATTTACTTTAGCACGGTGGTGAGTAGTATAGTTCAAATAGAAACCATCATCAGCTTGTTTCCAATTAATATCTGTAAACTACTCAAGGGCCGGGTTACAAAACAAATATGATCATATTATTTATCATTAGATATAAGAACTTTGTATCTCATTTTAAGTGAGCTATGTTATTTAAGTTCTTATGAGAAATAAATATGTTTAAACCTAAACATAATACATTACTAATCAGCGGCTTAGAATTAAATTCAGCACAGTATTATTGCCCGGTGACCATAGGGCTCTAGGGGTTAGGGTTAGGGTTGCTTGTTCACATTATTTTTTTCAAAATCTTAATCTCAGTATGCCATATTTGCTTAGCAAGTAAGACAAGTAAAGTGTGACTCACGTTGCTCTTGTCGAGCAGCAGCTCGAGCTGGTCCTGCTCGCCGAGCGGCACGTGGGTGTCCTGCACGAACTGCTCCACTTGGTCCAGCCAGCGCGACACTGCCTCGCTGTCTTCCGCCAGCTGCTGCGTCAGCTTCAGACCTGCACACATACAATTTGTGTATATTCATATTAGTAATAGTCGATAAAAACTCGCAACAAACTTGTGGTTATATAACCGATACAATTCGGTGATGCCTCCTCATAATAAAAGTATTCTTTTAATATAGCACAACTTGCAAACGATGCTCATTAGCGACGGAACATTCTCTTAGAAGTAAATAAAAAGCCGACTTGGCCGGGACTATAGTAATGTCTTAAGTTATCATTTTCGCTCCTGGTAATGAATACGCCAATAGAACAAGAAATCGATCATTTGAATGCAAACTAGTGGTTTTCGATTGAAAAAAATTGCATGTGAAAATCGAATTATAAATTAAGGTGAAAAGGTGCGGCTAAGCCATAGGTTCTCAACCTTATTTTGCCCACTGCCCACTTTGCATTTTTCTTTTTCAAGAGCCCCCAATATTTTTAACCTATCATCTGTCGCGAATCTGAAACATCTATTGCCACAATTAATTTAAACGTGTAATATCATAGTCGTAAGATAGGATATATAATTTTCTCTGGGCCTTCTACTGTCCCCTTGAAAGCCTCAAACGCCCACGAGGGGGCGACATCGCCCACGGCGACGCCGCGATCAAATAGCAAAATTTGAATCATGATTTAGTAATATCGTTTTTTAAGTAATTTAATCAGGCGCCACATTGCGGAAATCCATGGCAATAAAATGTTTTGTTTTTATTCCGCAATAACTAAATCAAGGCCTTTTTTTATGGATGGGAAATCATCAAATGACCCCTCCCGCTCTGGGTGGAGCGGAAGGGAATGTCAGACTCTTACTGACTAAAACCCACCCGTGTTCCTTCCTTAGCCCTTTATTTCCTTAACCCTTTCGGACAATCCCGCACCCCCGGCAGGCTGCGGCCCTGCCAAGCCCCTTCCTTTATGCTACATCTCTTTGAGGCGCGCGTGGAACACGTCCGCGCCCCCCGGCCCGGCCCGCCCCGCCCGCGCCTACGGTGGCCGGGAGTCGTCCCGCGGCGGCTGGGACGTGAGGCTCTCTCTCTCAGCCATCCCGCCACCTCCTTCGCTAGCATGACTGCTTCGCACAAGGAGGTGACTGCCTCCCTCTCCCTCCCGCCCCAGACTATGGCTTGAACCAGGGCCGGACGCGAGAGGTCACGGCGGTGCTCCGCCCAAGCGGGGCAGACCTCCACCGTGTCCTCTGGGCGATCCTCGCAATGGTAAATCCAGGCCTGGATGCAGAATGCTGCACCCAAAAAATATAAACATGCAGAATGTGCGATCGTTATAATGCAAGTACAAACATTGAACTGAGTAAACTTTTGTATAACACTTAATTTGGTGCACAGCTGGCCCATATAAATGAAGTATTATTCTTTTGCAGAATTCGTCATCGAAACGCCGATTTAATAAAAATAGAACAAAAGTCCTCACCATTTTCTAGCTTGTTGATCTTTTGCTGCAGTATAGTGCGGGTGTCTCCGAACTTGGTGACCAGGTTCTCGAGGCTGCTCTTGAAGTTGAGTTCCTGCACGCTTCCCTTCTCGCAGTTCTCGCGGCGCTCCTGCACGACGCGGTCGTACGTGGACTGCAGCTCGTTGAACTGCCGCCGCAGCGCCGTCAGCTGCTGCAGCTTGCTGGTCATGTCGTCGCGCGACGAGATCATGGCGTGCTCCGCGATGATTTGCGACTCCATCGCTTGTATCTTATTCTGTAGAGTCTTGAAGTCGTCTTCTATCGTTTCGGGCGGTTTTTTGCTGATCGCTTGTTTGATTTCGGTTTCACGTGCGGTGAGTAGCTGCAGCAGCCGCTCGTAGTTGTCGTTGACGCGCTTGCAGGCGGCCTCGACGCGCTCCCTCTGCGCCTGCGCCAGCGGCCGGTCGCGCAGCACGATGGCGTGCGCGGCGAGCTCGGCCGTGCGCACGCGCAGGTGGCGCAGACTGCGCAGACGGTTGCGCACGTGGATGAGCAGGTTGCTGCTGGCGCGCTCGGCCTGCACCTTGTCGCACCACGCCTCCGCCTCGTCCAGTTCTTTCTGCAGCACCTCCACGTTGCTGTGGAACTTCTTCGTGTCTTCGAGCAGGTTCATGCTGTTACGTATATCTAATAGTGTTCGTTGTATGTTATCCCATCGTTTCTTTAGGTCGTCAATACTTTCGGCGTGTCGTTTGGCCTCTTCTGCAATAACAAAACATACATTTATAGAGAGCCTTCAAATGTATTGGTAAAACTTTACGGGCGTGGTAGATATCGATATCTCCTAACAATAAAATGCTAACATTTTAATTGGCTATTTGACAGTTGTAACGATAAAATATATAATATGTTAGATATAGTAGCATATAGGTTCACAATAATCATACAATAGGTTTTATGCATTAAAATAAATTGTAAATATTTTATTTTTGAAAAATAAATTAGAGATTTTTTATCTGTGGATTACAAAAACTGAAACGCGAACGGCCATGATCGAGCATCGTATGACGTCACATCACAATAAATAAAACGTTGTGTGTTACTGTGTTTTATCATCGTTAGCAGTTTGCTGATTTTCCACACAAAATATACTTTTTATGCAACTTTTTATGCAAACTTTCCACACAAAATATGTTTAAGAGTTGAAGCGTCGTAGTTAGCTTTACTTAGTTTATTGAAATGTGACGTCACAGCCATAAATGTCACGTGATCGGCTGTTTCCGCGCGAATTTCAAAATACGGAATGAAAAAAAAAAATTTTTTTTCGAATAAACAACGCTTTTTTAAGAAAAAAATAATTGTAAGAGGTATAAAATAAACCTACGTATATTTAAAAATATCTTTTCGAAAACTGTCAAATAGCCAATTTGAATAAACAGCTGACCACGGGGTCATACTATTTTTTTTTAATGGCTCCAGCTGCCTCTCCACGCGCTCCAGCACCTCCAGCTGCCTCTCCACGCGCTCCAGCGCCGTACAGTTGCACACGTCAGTAACTCACCCTGCAGGTCCGGGTCGGCGGCCAGGCGGCGCTGTATCTCCTCTACGTTGGCGAAGTCTGCGCGCTGCGCCTCCAGCTGCCTCTCCACGCGCTCCAGCACCTCCAGCTGCCTCTCCACGCGCTCCAGCGCCGTACAGTTGCACACGTCAGTAACTCACCCTGCAGGTCCGGGTCGGCGGCCAGGCGGCGCTGTATCTCCTCTACGTTGGCGAAGTCTGCGCGCTGCGCCTCCAGCTGCCTCTCCACGCGCTCCAGCACCTCCAGCTGCCTCTCCACGCGCTCCAGCGCCGTACAGTTGCACACGTCAGTAACTCACCCTGCAGGTCCGGGTCGGCGGCCAGGCGGCGCTGTATCTCCTCTACGTTGGCGAAGTCTGCGCGCTGCGCCTCCAGCTGCCTCTCCACGCGCTCCAGCACCTCCAGCTGCCTCTCCACGCGCTCCAGCGCCGTACAGTTGCACACGTCAGTAACTCACCCTGCAGGTCCGGGTCGGCGGCCAGGCGGCGCTGTATCTCCTCTACGTTGGCGAAGTCTGCGCGCTGCGCCTCCAGCTGCCTCTCCACGCGCTCCAGCACCTCCAGCTGCCTCTCCACGCGCTCCAGCGCCGTACAGTTGCACACGTCAGTAACTCACCCTGCAGGTCCGGGTCGGCGGCCAGGCGGCGCTGTATCTCCTCTACGTTGGCGAAGTCTGCGCGCTGCGCCTCCAGCTGCCTCTCCACGCGCTCCAGCACCTCCAGCTGCCTCTCCACGCGCTCCAGCGCCGTACAGTTGCACACGTCAGTAACTCACCCTGCAGGTCCGGGTCGGCGGCCAGGCGGCGCTGTATCTCCTCTACGTTGGCGAAGTCTGCGCGCTGCGCCTCCAGCTGCCTCTCCACGCGCTCCAGCACCTCCAGCTGCCTCTCCACGCGCTCCAGCGCCGTACAGTTGCACACGTCAGTAACTCACCCTGCAGGTCCGGGTCGGCGGCCAGGCGGCGCTGTATCTCCTCTACGTTGGCGAAGTCTGCGCGCTGCGCCTCCAGCTGCCTCTCCACGCGCTCCAGCACCTCCAGCTGCCTCTCCACGCGCTCCAGCGCCGTACAGTTGCACACGTCAGTAACTCACCCTGCAGGTCCGGGTCGGCGGCCAGGCGGCGCTGTATCTCCTCTACGTTGGCGAAGTCTGCGCGCTGCGCCTCCAGCTGCCTCTCCACGCGCTCCAGCACCTCCAGCTGCCTCTCCACGCGCTCCAGCGCCGTACAGTTGCACACGTCAGTAACTCACCCTGCAGGTCCGGGTCGGCGGCCAGGCGGCGCTGTATCTCCTCTACGTTGGCGAAGTCTGCGCGCTGCGCCTCCAGCTGCCTCTCCACGCGCTCCAGCACCTCCAGCTGCCTCTCCACGCGCTCCAGCGCCGTACAGTTGCACACGTCAGTAACTCACCCTGCAGGTCCGGGTCGGCGGCCAGGCGGCGCTGTATCTCCTCTACGTTGGCGAAGTCTGCGCGCTGCGCCTCCAGCTGCCTCTCCACGCGCTCCAGCACCTCCAGCTGCCTCTCCACGCGCTCCAGCGCCGTACAGTTGCACACGTCAGTAACTCACCCTGCAGGTCCGGGTCGGCGGCCAGGCGGCGCTGTATCTCCTCTACGTTGGCGAAGTCTGCGCGCTGCGCCTCCAGCTGCCTCTCCACGCGCTCCAGCACCTCCAGCTGCCTCTCCACGCGCTCCAGCGCCGTACAGTTGCACACGTCAGTAACTCACCCTGCAGGTCCGGGTCGGCGGCCAGGCGGCGCTGTATCTCCTCTACGTTGGCGAAGTCTGCGCGCTGCGCCTCCAGCTGCCTCTCCACGCGCTCCAGCACCTCCAGCTGCCTCTCCACGCGCTCCAGCGCCGTACAGTTGCACACGTCAGTAACTCACCCTGCAGGTCCGGGTCGGCGGCCAGGCGGCGCTGTATCTCCTCTACGTTGGCGAAGTCTGCGCGCTGCGCCTCCAGCTGCCTCTCCACGCGCTCCAGCACCTCCAGCTGCCTCTCCACGCGCTCCAGCGCCGTACAGTTGCACACGTCAGTAACTCACCCTGCAGGTCCGGGTCGGCGGCCAGGCGGCGCTGTATCTCCTCTACGTTGGCGAAGTCTGCGCGCTGCGCCTCCAGCTGCCTCTCCACGCGCTCCAGCACCTCCAGCTGCCTCTCCACGCGCTCCAGCGCCGTACAGTTGCACACGTCAGTAACTCACCCTGCAGGTCCGGGTCGGCGGCCAGGCGGCGCTGTATCTCCTCTACGTTGGCGAAGTCTGCGCGCTGCGCCTCCAGCTGCCTCTCCACGCGCTCCAGCACCTCCAGCTGCCTCTCCACGCGCTCCAGCGCCGTACAGTTGCACACGTCAGTAACTCACCCTGCAGGTCCGGGTCGGCGGCCAGGCGGCGCTGTATCTCCTCTACGTTGGCGAAGTCTGCGCGCTGCGCCTCCAGCTGCCTCTCCACGCGCTCCAGCACCTCCAGCTGCCTCTCCACGCGCTCCAGCGCCGTACAGTTGCACACGTCAGTAACTCACCCTGCAGGTCCGGGTCGGCGGCCAGGCGGCGCTGTATCTCCTCTACGTTGGCGAAGTCTGCGCGCTGCGCCTCCAGCTGCCTCTCCACGCGCTCCAGCACCTCCAGCTGCCTCTCCACGCGCTCCAGCGCCGTACAGTTGCACACGTCAGTAACTCACCCTGCAGGTCCGGGTCGGCGGCCAGGCGGCGCTGTATCTCCTCTACGTTGGCGAAGTCTGCGCGCTGCGCCTCCAGCTGCCTCTCCACGCGCTCCAGCACCTCCAGCTGCCTCTCCACGCGCTCCAGCGCCGTACAGTTGCACACGTCAGTAACTCACCCTGCAGGTCCGGGTCGGCGGCCAGGCGGCGCTGTATCTCCTCTACGTTGGCGAAGTCTGCGCGCTGCGCCTCCAGCTGCCTCTCCACGCGCTCCAGCACCTCCAGCTGCCTCTCCACGCGCTCCAGCGCCGTACAGTTGCACACGTCAGTAACTCACCCTGCAGGTCCGGGTCGGCGGCCAGGCGGCGCTGTATCTCCTCTACGTTGGCGAAGTCTGCGCGCTGCGCCTCCAGCTGCCTCTCCACGCGCTCCAGCACCTCCAGCTGCCTCTCCACGCGCTCCAGCGCCGTACAGTTGCACACGTCAGTAACTCACCCTGCAGGTCCGGGTCGGCGGCCAGGCGGCGCTGTATCTCCTCTACGTTGGCGAAGTCTGCGCGCTGCGCCTCCAGCTGCCTCTCCACGCGCTCCAGCACCTCCAGCTGCCTCTCCACGCGCTCCAGCGCCGTACAGTTGCACACGTCAGTAACTCACCCTGCAGGTCCGGGTCGGCGGCCAGGCGGCGCTGTATCTCCTCTACGTTGGCGAAGTCTGCGCGCTGCGCCTCCAGCTGCCTCTCCACGCGCTCCAGCACCTCCAGCTGCCTCTCCACGCGCTCCAGCGCCGTACAGTTGCACACGTCAGTAACTCACCCTGCAGGTCCGGGTCGGCGGCCAGGCGGCGCTGTATCTCCTCTACGTTGGCGAAGTCTGCGCGCTGCGCCTCCAGCTGCCTCTCCACGCGCTCCAGCACCTCCAGCTGCCTCTCCACGCGCTCCAGCGCCGTACAGTTGCACACGTCAGTAACTCACCCTGCAGGTCCGGGTCGGCGGCCAGGCGGCGCTGTATCTCCTCTACGTTGGCGAAGTCTGCGCGCTGCGCCTCCAGCTGCCTCTCCACGCGCTCCAGCACCTCCAGCTGCCTCTCCACGCGCTCCAGCGCCGTACAGTTGCACACGTCAGTAACTCACCCTGCAGGTCCGGGTCGGCGGCCAGGCGGCGCTGTATCTCCTCTACGTTGGCGAAGTCTGCGCGCTGCGCCTCCAGCTGCCTCTCCACGCGCTCCAGCACCTCCAGCTGCCTCTCCACGCGCTCCAGCGCCGTACAGTTGCACACGTCAGTAACTCACCCTGCAGGTCCGGGTCGGCGGCCAGGCGGCGCTGTATCTCCTCTACGTTGGCGAAGTCTGCGCGCTGCGCCTCCAGCTGCCTCTCCACGCGCTCCAGCACCTCCAGCTGCCTCTCCACGCGCTCCAGCGCCGTACAGTTGCACACGTCAGTAACTCACCCTGCAGGTCCGGGTCGGCGGCCAGGCGGCGCTGTATCTCCTCTACGTTGGCGAAGTCTGCGCGCTGCGCCTCCAGCTGCCTCTCCACGCGCTCCAGCACCTCCAGCTGCCTCTCCACGCGCTCCAGCGCCGTACAGTTGCACACGTCAGTAACTCACCCTGCAGGTCCGGGTCGGCGGCCAGGCGGCGCTGTATCTCCTCTACGTTGGCGAAGTCTGCGCGCTGCGCCTCCAGCTGCCTCTCCACGCGCTCCAGCACCTCCAGCTGCCTCTCCACGCGCTCCAGCGCCGTACAGTTGCACACGTCAGTAACTCACCCTGCAGGTCCGGGTCGGCGGCCAGGCGGCGCTGTATCTCCTCTACGTTGGCGAAGTCTGCGCGCTGCGCCTCCAGCTGCCTCTCCACGCGCTCCAGCACCTCCAGCTGCCTCTCCACGCGCTCCAGCGCCGTACAGTTGCACACGTCAGTAACTCACCCTGCAGGTCCGGGTCGGCGGCCAGGCGGCGCTGTATCTCCTCTACGTTGGCGAAGTCTGCGCGCTGCGCCTCCAGCTGCCTCTCCACGCGCTCCAGCACCTCCAGCTGCCTCTCCACGCGCTCCAGCGCCGTACAGTTGCACACGTCAGTAACTCACCCTGCAGGTCCGGGTCGGCGGCCAGGCGGCGCTGTATCTCCTCTACGTTGGCGAAGTCTGCGCGCTGCGCCTCCAGCTGCCTCTCCACGCGCTCCAGCACCTCCAGCTGCCTCTCCACGCGCTCCAGCGCCGTACAGTTGCACACGTCAGTAACTCACCCTGCAGGTCCGGGTCGGCGGCCAGGCGGCGCTGTATCTCCTCTACGTTGGCGAAGTCTGCGCGCTGCGCCTCCAGCTGCCTCTCCACGCGCTCCAGCACCTCCAGCTGCCTCTCCACGCGCTCCAGCGCCGTACAGTTGCACACGTCAGTAACTCACCCTGCAGGTCCGGGTCGGCGGCCAGGCGGCGCTGTATCTCCTCTACGTTGGCGAAGTCTGCGCGCTGCGCCTCCAGCTGCCTCTCCACGCGCTCCAGCACCTCCAGCTGCCTCTCCACGCGCTCCAGCGCCGTACAGTTGCACACGTCAGTAACTCACCCTGCAGGTCCGGGTCGGCGGCCAGGCGGCGCTGTATCTCCTCTACGTTGGCGAAGTCTGCGCGCTGCGCCTCCAGCTGCCTCTCCACGCGCTCCAGCACCTCCAGCTGCCTCTCCACGCGCTCCAGCGCCGTACAGTTGCACACGTCAGTAACTCACCCTGCAGGTCCGGGTCGGCGGCCAGGCGGCGCTGTATCTCCTCTACGTTGGCGAAGTCTGCGCGCTGCGCCTCCAGCTGCCTCTCCACGCGCTCCAGCACCTCCAGCTGCCTCTCCACGCGCTCCAGCGCCGTACAGTTGCACACGTCAGTAACTCACCCTGCAGGTCCGGGTCGGCGGCCAGGCGGCGCTGTATCTCCTCTACGTTGGCGAAGTCTGCGCGCTGCGCCTCCAGCTGCCTCTCCACGCGCTCCAGCACCTCCAGCTGCCTCTCCACGCGCTCCAGCGCCGTACAGTTGCACACGTCAGTAACTCACCCTGCAGGTCCGGGTCGGCGGCCAGGCGGCGCTGTATCTCCTCTACGTTGGCGAAGTCTGCGCGCTGCGCCTCCAGCTGCCTCTCCACGCGCTCCAGCACCTCCAGCTGCCTCTCCACGCGCTCCAGCGCCGTACAGTTGCACACGTCAGTAACTCACCCTGCAGGTCCGGGTCGGCGGCCAGGCGGCGCTGTATCTCCTCTACGTTGGCGAAGTCTGCGCGCTGCGCCTCCAGCTGCCTCTCCACGCGCTCCAGCGCCGCGGGCACCTCGCGCCCGCCGTCGTGCTGCAGCGAGCGCGCGCACTGCGGGACAACACAAGCGTGGGACTACGATGCCAGTGTGGGAAAGATAAAGGCGTTCGCTCTGCAGTGGGACAATACAAGCTAAATAAATAAACTATCGTAGATTATTCACTAAGGGGATAAAGTAGTGCCTTATGTCACGGATGCTATATCGAATTCAAAGAACAATGTCAGATGTCCATAGTAACTTTGGCTCAATATTAATTTGTCATGGACAGTGAAAATTCTTACGTTTTTTTGTGTAGTTTAATGTGAAAAGCTTTTCTGTAATATCCACTTTTACACTGAACTTCTAAAGAAGAAGTTATTCAGACATTTTAAATTGGAGGTTATTGTTGCTCTATCACGCGTCTGATAGCATCTTCTCTTTCTGAACTGTTATTTAAGGCGTGAGACTTTACACGATGCAATGAATGACCGCAATCAATACAAAGATTTCGATGCACAATTGATTCAGTTGGCGCATTGCTATTTGTTGGATTACTTGTTTGTTTAATAAATAACCAACAGTAATGACAAACAACACTGACATTTGGAATCTAAAACTAACAAAATACGGTTGTGTTGCAAATTAACATTTAGCTTAGTTAAAACAGTTGACGTTCTATTAATAAAAATCGTACTTTACCTCAGAAAGTGAAGTCCATTGCCGTAACAATGAATGGACATCGTCAGATTCAAGTAAATGCTGCTCCATCCGGAACACATTTATACAACAATTAATACAACGTAGTTGATGGTACATTGTCACAAAATGTGTGGTATGAATATAACACAATAAGTCTATAAAGCAAACGCAGATGAATTCGAGAAGGAAACAAACGTACACATAGAAAAACACCGACAACAACAACATGTTTGAACTGGCGCGCGCGATTTTGACAGAACTGCAAAAGTTTTTTTTTTTTTTAATGGCGAACTACTGGTTGCCATTACAAGGCGATTATCGAATACAGATCAGGAAAATCGATTTCTTGAATTTCGTTCTTATATTCTTTAATAAATAATAAATGTATTTTAATAAACACGACGAACGTATTATTTAGATAAAAAATAATAATAAAAAACAATTGTGAGGTGGTAAATAAAAACTAAAGAGTAAATCGCTTTAATTATTTAGAATAATCAATTACAATGGCAGAATAGGTAACTACCTGACACTTTTTTATTTAAAAAAAATAAAACCTGGAATTCAAGAACATGATTAGTAAAATTATTACTTATTAAAATGATTTTCTTTTCGAACAGTTCTCGAAAAGAAATAAATATTTTTTTAGAAGTTGGAATTTTATATTTAAATTGTTGTGGATAAAACTTTTTAAGAAAAAAAAAACCGACTTCCAAAAAAACACTACAAAGTGAAAAATAACTTTATTTCGGAAGTCGGTGTCTTTGGATCTGTATTTTAGTTTTTTGCCACCGACTTCCGAAATAAAGTTATTTTTCACTTTGTAGTGTTTTTTTGGAAGTCGGTTTTTTTTTTCTTAAAAAGTGTTTATTTCACGCTTTTTAGTGGGTCTGCTTATAATTTATCTAAGTTACAATAGCTTAGTGCTCATCGCCTTTTACAAACAAAATATTGCTTTTCCCGATGCAGGGAAGTTAATTGTTGAGGAGTTCTCCAGGTCCACCATCAGCTCCATATCATCATTCACATTGTGACGAGCATAAATTGCTTAGCAACCATATTAAAGTAATCGAATCGCAACCCGTGAAATACTTAGATATTATTGAGTACTTCCGATGGCCATCTGTGGTCTTCATCATCAGTTCCACTTCACCAAATAGTGCTTTCCGAGAGCAAATGCACGAGTTACTATAAAAAATACCCAAATCGCTATAGGTGTGCCTATAATATTTGAAGAGTTCCTTCGATTTCTCCAGGATCCCATCATAAAATCTTGACCTGATGCTTTTAGACTAGATGCTGATAATCCTGGCTGCAGCATCAGGCCAGACTTATGTCAACATTACATTGAACTTAAAATTTAGTCCTGTTTAAAATGAGCCCAAACACGACTACGGTGCTGTAATTTCAAGGTTGGTACTTTTTCTGATGCTCCTGGCTTCAGCATCAGGTCTTTATGTACTTCGGTGTTCCTCATTAACAGTACGTTTATCCACACATCGAGCTCTTTTCAATGAGCCTAAACACGATATATCTGCTGTTAGTTGTCGAGGAGTTAGGTACTCTGCAGACTATCCTGACTGCAGCATCAGATCATGACTTGATGATCATGAGACCAAATGTGGCAAATACCCTATCAAACATCAAAACAATTTACTAAAACAGTCCTTTCCTGTTCGAGTAACTTCTTACTGTTAAGGAGTTGTACCTTCCATCATCAGCCCAGCTACCTGAGATGGTGACAACCATACGCAAATACACAAGATACTTCATAAAACATACGAAAAACAATAAGTGAGCCTATAAAATTTGAGGGTTGCCCTCGATTTCTCTAAGATCCCATCATCAGATATTGAAATGGTGACAATGGGACCACACGGGAAGCACCAGCTTTCAAATAAAAAAAGAATCATGAAAATCGGTTCACCCAGTCGCAAGTTATGAGGTAACAAACATAAAAAAAAAAAAAAAAAAAAAAAATACAGTCGAATTGATAACCTCCTCCTTTTTTTGAAGTCGGTTAAAAAACTTCGTGTCCGTGTGAATTTAGTTTTAAAAGTTGTGTAAGCCGAAATCTGACATTGTTCTTTATTGTCTTCTAATAAAATGAAACGTGCCTTACATGAAACAGAACATGAGACAGACTAAAACGCGACAAAAAAGGGTATTAAAAAAAACAGAGTCAATGTTTTTGTCTCTTATGGATTAGGATTCCTCCCAGTTAAAAAAACCGGCCAAATGCGAGTCGGACTCGCGCACCGAGGGTTCCGTACAAACCTGTAGGTATATAAGAAAAAGTTCACCCATCACGACAATCGAGTCATAGTTATGATAATGACACACACATGACATGACATTGAATCCTCTAAGCACACTGCTGGAGGATTCAGGTCACTATCGGCTGAGGAGGGGTGCTCAGGTGATGTCACATCCCTTTACATGGATGATTTGATACTCTTGGCCCCAACGATTTGCGACTGGTGGAGCTACCGAAGGTAACAGAAACGTTCAGTAGTGCCATCAAGATGGAATTTGATGAGGACAATTAATGAGCAGTCATGCATGTCAAAGCGAGAGAATCCGTGGAAACCCAACTTTCGGATTCCATACACGTCCTTAGATCCCTCTCCTCAACCGAAATTTGGGTATGTCGGAAGTATTATAAATATAAATGCTGCCGACAGCGCTTCTTTGGCCGCCTGAACAAAGTATTAAATAGTTTTTTTTTTTTTTTATCAGGCAGAAACAAGGCACGTGCAGGCCTCCTTTACTCGGCCGTACCTACAGCGATAAATGCCTAAACTTAAACGCCGCCAGTCGGTTGTCACCGCTCGCGCGCATTGAATTAGACCCAGTTTAAAATAAATTTAACGTTTGATAAGCTAGGTTTTAAAAAAAATTGTTACACGTTTCATACATGTTGAATAATTACGAGAGCAACTTCAAAATGTGATTTTTGTTTCTTGAGATATCTTAATGATTTTGATGTCAAATGAAAGGTCTAGGTCTAAAACCATTTTATCCGTTTGAATCATGTAAATCGGTCTACACGTTTAGGAGATAATTAAGAATTAGTATAGTGAAAATATAAACAACCAGAATATTTGATGTTTTTGTTCTACGATTTTTTTAATTAGTGCAAAATGTGAAAATATTATTATTCTAAGTTAATAAGGAATTAAACAAAGAGGTATCTAGGTAGCCTAAAGATTAAAGGTTTGTTTTCATTTGATAATTACAAATGACGGACTTTAATATTTATTATCTATCTATACCTAATTGACCGTGTAATCATACGCATCAAACATAAGATAGATTACGTGGTCAAGTAGGTAGATAGACGATGAATATTACAGTAGCAGCGGCACAAGCCGACAACCCTAGCGCCACAGCTAGCGCGTCACTCCGCGCCAGACAGCGACAGAGTTACGCGTTAGAAGAGAGCGGCAACGTTTAGGTGAATATCGCGTTAGGCACTGAGCGCTTATGCGAGCTGAATTGGACTTTGTTGCTTAGTAGCTATTTCTACTAATTGTTACGCGAAGTGCCTCTTCTGTACTTGTAATATTTATTCTGTGGCACGTGCCTTCAACGGTTGGGTTATATTATGCCGGTTTTTTGTATCCTTTCGGCATGCTCAAATGAACTCAGGCGGACGGAACTTGATGCTCTGGATAGCAAGATCCGTACATTATTGACGGCATATCAGATGCATCACCCACGGTCATCAGTGATGAGACTGTACATTCTGCGTAAGTGTGGGGTTCGAGAGTTAAGTACTAAAACCCTCCACAAACGCGAGATTTGCAGTCTCAAGGAATATTTCCTACAAACAGTTGCAGGATGCACCGAGATGTGGACAAGGGTCTGACCCTGCTCTCCTTGGCGAAAGAGAACTGGCGCAAATCCGCAGTACTAGATACTAAAGATCGTAAGGAAGTATGGCAAGGAAAAGAGCTTCACGGATACTTTTTCCGGGCCCTCCATGCCCATGGGCCTGATGTAGACTTTTTGGCATCTGTATCCTGGCTGCGTTTCAGCGGCATTTCGGGGAAACCAAAGGTTTTGTCTTTGCGGTTATGAATAAAGTTATCATGACAAGTAATTATCGGAAATAAATTGTCAAGGACACACAGGCAACTGAAGGAACACGGGTGAGTTTTAGTCAGTAAAAGTCTGACACGCCCTCCCCCGCTCAGCCCAGAGCGGGAGAAGTTATTTGATAATTTCCCACCCAAAAAAAAAACAACCCGGCCGGCGCGCGGCAGCCCACTGAACAAGACCTGCAAGTCGAGCCCGGCGCGTACCTGTAGTTGCTGCAGCTATATTATGATAACAGGAGTAGACGATGACCCTAACCTAACCTACAAGTTTGACAAAATGAATGTAACTAACTTTTATAACAGCTTATGAGCAGTAAGGCAAAATTTACAGTATAAGCAACACTTAAAATTGTTACTTTGGCTGTTACCTTCTAAGAAGAAACTGGCTGTCAGTCCAAGTTTCTCGCTTTTTAAAATGTAAGATCGACATCACAACATAGTACTTAGTTGTAGCATACTTACATCATCTAACGCTTTCTCAGCGTCGTCGGCCCAGCTGTCGAAGGCCTTGTACCCGAGCTGGAAGTCCTGGCGCGCCTCGCTGGCCAGGCGCGGCTTCTTGCAGCCACTGTGCGCGGGCGCAGGCGTGACGTCACGCGCGGGCGGGGCCGTCGCGGCCGACGAGGAGTCCAGGTCGATGTCGAAACCCAAGTCCTTTATCTGAGGAGACAGCGGTCATTATGTTAGTTACGTACGCTTTGGCTCAACTTTGTATAATTAATGTAAGGCCGTCATTATATCCGCTATTCGCGTCCTGCAGCGCGGGCTCGGGCGCGCCGCACTGCTGGCCAGCTCGGCCGTGTGAGCTGTGTATAACAAGAGAGCCCCTCACCCGCTGCGCCTGCACGTCGAGTATCATGAGCAGCGCGTCCAGCCGGTCGTGCAGCGCCTCCGCGCGGTCCTGCAGCGCGGGCTCGGGCGCGCCGCACTGCTGGCCAGCTCGGCCGTGTGAGCTGTGTATAACAAGAGAGCCCCTCACCCGCTGCGCCTGCACGTCGAGTATCATGAGCAGCGCGTCCAGCCGGTCGTGCAGCGCCTCCGCGCGGTCCTGCAGCGCGGGCTCGGGCGCGCCGCACTGCTGGCCAGCTCGGCCGTGTGAGCTGTGTATAACAAGAGAGCCCCTCACCCGCTGCGCCTGCACGTCGAGTATCATGAGCAGCGCGTCCAGCCGGTCGTGCAGCGCCTCCGCGCGGTCCTGCAGCGCGGGCTCGGGCGCGCCGCACTGCTGGCCAGCTCGGCCGTGTGAGCTGTGTATAACAAGAGAGCCCCTCACCCGCTGCGCCTGCACGTCGAGTATCATGAGCAGCGCGTCCAGCCGGTCGTGCAGCGCCTCCGCGCGGTCCTGCAGCGCGGGCTCGGGCGCGCCGCACTGCTGGCCAGCTCGGCCGTGTGAGCTGTGTATAACAAGAGAGCCCCTCACCCGCTGCGCCTGCACGTCGAGTATCATGAGCAGCGCGTCCAGCCGGTCGTGCAGCGCCTCCGCGCGGTCCTGCAGCGCGGGCTCGGGCGCGCCGCACTGCTGGCCAGCTCGGCCGTGTGAGCTGTGTATAACAAGAGAGCCCCTCACCCGCTGCGCCTGCACGTCGAGTATCATGAGCAGCGCGTCCAGCCGGTCGTGCAGCGCCTCCGCGCGGTCCTGCAGCGCGGGCTCGGGCGCGCCGCACTGCTGGCCAGCTCGGCCGTGTGAGCTGTGTATAACAAGAGAGCCCCTCACCCGCTGCGCCTGCACGTCGAGTATCATGAGCAGCGCGTCCAGCCGGTCGTGCAGCGCCTCCGCGCGGTCCTGCAGCGCGGGCTCGGGCGCGCCGCACTGCTGCGCCAGCTCGGCCGTGGCCTCCAGCTGCGCTGCAGCGCTGCGCTGGCTCGCCAGCAGCTCGCGCTTGAGGCGCTGCAGCGCTGCCACGCGCTGCAGCACGGCTCCCACTTCGCTGGCCGGGTTGGCTTCCATCTGCTTGAGCTCCGTCTCGTGCGCGTCGGCCGCCTGCAGCAGCTCGGCGTGCTGCGTGTCCAGCGCCGCCCAGCGAGCCTGCAGGTCGCTCAAGCGCTGCAGTTGCTGCATGGTCCACTGGCACGTGTGGGACCAGCGCTCGCTGAGCGCGGTCAGCTCGTCCTCGATCTCGGTCACGGCTGAAAAATATCAAAAATAAATTGCATTTTCGCATAACATGCTCAATAAAAAAAAATGTTTATTGCATGCCTGCTGCATGTTGCATGCTCGCTTGCATGATGCATGCTCGCTTGCATGATGCATGCTCGCTTGCATGATGCATGCTCGCTTGCATGATGCATGCTCGCGGCTGTAATTTTTTTTTTTCAACATGGGTGTCGTTTTTATGGTTTTCAAGGGTGCTAAAGCCGATAGTAGGTTCAAAATGAAAATCCAAGAAGGCGGCTGTAATATTTTTTGAATGTTTCGTCATGGGTGTTGTTTTTATGGTATTTGAGGGTGCTAAGGACGATAGTGAGGTAAAAATTAAAATCCACGGCTGCTGCTTTTGTCATTTTAAAAGTTTTACGGCCGCCATCTTGGATTTTCATTTGCACTTCGTTCCTGCCGGGGGTCCTTCGACCACACGTTTTTTTCTGATTAGTGACCGCGTCTGCCTCGACTAGACCCGGCCTAGTGCCTACCTATTCTGAAAACCAATGCACGCCACTGCATCCAGCGTTTTAGTCAACTTACGCGCGAAATTTGAAAATGCAAAATTAAAATGCATTTTTATGGCACTTAACGAATGAATAAAAATTTTGTGAATTTTTTAGTGGTTCATTAGCGCTATAGAATGTAATTGAGACACTTCAAAAATGGGTGTTATACCCTATTATAATTCTCGTGCCTTTTAGGATGCAGTCATTCTGAAGAGTTAGTTCATTCTACCCAGTTCTTTATATCCAGATTCGCTAACTGGAGTGTTTCGAGTAATTTCTGTAATTCTGGGTCTACTACTATATTTCATCGGAAATAATAGCAAAAGAAACAATTCTTTTGCTATTATTTCCGATGAAATATGAAATGTGTTTATCTGATTCAGCTGAAATTATGTAATGCTGGTCATGGTCATTCTCATTAATCTTCTCAACGGGAAAACGTGAGAGGTAGTCGGCGTTGAAGTGCTTTGAGGAACTTCTATATTCGATATGGTAGTCAAACCCTGATAGAAAGTGGGCGTAGTGGAATCGCCTCATAGTACTCAAGGCTGGTAAGGTTTGGTGTGGGTAAAAAATCGACGTAAGAGGTTAATGGTCTGTGATAAGTGTGAATTTCTGGCCATAACAATATAGAATTTCTTTAAGCCTCATAAAATAGCTGTCGCTACTTAATCGATTTGACTGTAATTCTTTTCGCTGCTATTGGTCTTTCTGAGCCATCTGGTAGTTAGTGACTTAGAACTGCACCAGGTCCTGTGGGTGAAGCGTCTGTGACTAGTATAAGTGGTTCATTTTGATCGAAGTGTATTAGGATTGTTTTGCTTTTTTTTTCGGGCGCTGGGGGCACAACTGATATGAAGTCGGGCGGTGAAAAGGTTAAACTTGAAATTAGAAAGATCAAAATAGCCCTTAAGGTGACGAACGTATTTAGGCAGTGAGCGTACGCACAGTTGTCCACGGCGTCGTCGTCCACCACGACCACGCAGTCGGCCAGCGCGTCCACGCCGGGCTGCTGCGCGCGCAGGTCGGCGTGCAGCGCGCGCACGGCCGCCAGCTGCGCGCCCACGGCGTGCGACGAGCCGCGCAGCGCGCCCATGCGCGAGATGCGGTCCTCGGTCTGCGTGAGCCACAGCCGGAAGGCGCCGAGGTGCTGCTGCTGCTTGCGCATGAGCGCGGCGTGCACGCGCGCCTGCGTGGCCAGCGCGGCGCGACGCAGCGCCTCCCAGCGCGTGTTGAGCAGGCGCAGCTGCAGCCGCACCTCGGCCGCCTCGTCGCGCGTGAGCCCCGCGTCGTGCAGCAGGCGCGCGCCCAGCTCCAGCACGTCGCCCACGCGCGCCTGCTGCTCCGCCAGCCCTGCGGGACACCACGCGTCAGCGACGGTTCCGAGCGTCTCTTCGATCCGTATTGAGATGTGAATAATATGGAACGTGGACACGGTCGGCATACAAAACAGCAACAGTTAAATAAATAATTACCATTTTTTTATATTATGGAAATTCATAATAACCCATTTTTTTATATACGAAAAATCTCGATACTCACTATGGTATACAATATTAATCGAATATTTGTTAATTTTACTGTGACACAAGTTTTGGTAAAAAATATTTACAACTTCAGGACATTTTCTTTAGATAAAAAATATGTTTTAGCAGTTTTTGAGAAACCAATTTAGTATTGTTCCTTATGGTTAATTTTCAACAAAATATTAACACAACTATGTTTTATAACGCAACTTAATTTTAATTGTCAAAACGGGCATACTGTCATGGCAGTTCGTGGGTCGTACTCGTCCTCAGAACAATAACTAAAGCACTCGTCATACCTTTTTGCCCGTCAAATCCTATTTTTTTACTATGTTGATTCAGTTATTTGTACACAAACTTCACTAAATACTTCTGTCAGCGTAGTCTTAATTAACAAGATATTAAAATGTTTAAAAAAAATAATATTCAAAGGAAACAAGTAGTTATTTGTGTTAATGTTTACTTTTACAATCTTATGTTCGACGATTTGCATTTCCAAATTTTAATGTTGAAGTTATCTAAAAATGAGACTGAATACTAATAATTTAATAGTTTAAGGAACAGTGCCACATTGCGCAAGAGGAACATACTACCAATCAGTGTTTTACTTTTAAGACCATTATTTTGTCTGTTGGTAATGCAAAATAAACTTCATACCTGACGCATAAAGTTTGTTCCTATTTACAATTTGTAATAAATGCAATTAAAAGAATTGACGTGAATGAACTGATTCGCGTTCAAAGTCAAAGTCAAAACTCGATGCATTTACTTCAAATAGCCACATAAAAGGCACTTTTGAACGTCAAAAGCTGTCAAAAGTTTGTCGCGTGACCAATGGCTTTATTTTACGCAATTATTTCTCAAAAATATTAATAAATCAAAAATCATTTACAAAATTGAGTTTTTATATTTTTAGCTCGCAACCAAAATTCATACGGTATTCTAGTCACCGTCAAGTACGTTGTATCGTGCGGCTGTGTACCTGTGAGCAAGGCCTCGTGCGCGTGGAAGTGCTCCTTGAGCGCCGCCAGCTCGGCGTCGCGCGGCGCGGCGGCTGCGCCGAGACGCTCCTCGGCCTCCAGCAGCCACGCCAGCGCCTCCTCGAAGGCGCCGTAGTAGCCGCCCAGCTCCGCCGAGCCCGTCGTGGCCGTGGACAGCGGCCGCGACAGCGACGCCTGCAGGGTCGTTTCATTTATGCCATGCAAGGGTAACACCGTTAACCGCTCCACGAGATACGTTATATGAGGTCCCCGTTGTAATTTCTTGTCTAGAGTGATTCCTAGGAAAACCCCTTAATCTATACGTTCCACTTTTTCTCCATTCGCTATAATGTCACATTCTCTACTTCCAATATTCGGACATTCAGATTTAATACTTTTGGTTTTTTTTTTCATTTCATATCCCAGACCTGAAGAATAGTTCTGTTATTGTCGTCATTGATTCTGTGACCGTCGGTCTATTTATTAACGGCACTGATTTAAAGAGGCAGTTGTACATAGCGGTTTTGGTAAGTTAAAAATTATAAATGGCACGTTTAATAACTAGTTCAGCAGTTAAAACTAAGCAGTAAAGTAAACAAAAATGAGTAATAAAAAATAATGAAATGGATCAGTGAATATATAATTGAGCAGGAAAATAATTAAATGGGCGGTAAAAATTATTGAACGCACGGTTACGTGTGGGCAGTAATAAATCGGAATTTGTCGGTAAGAAATCTCATTCTAAGCAATTCTATAAACAATGAGGTGGTAAAGTAGTTTTCGAGATATAGCGGTGTGACGGACGGACAGACGGACGAAGTCGCACCATAAGGGTTCCTTTTTACCTTATGGATGAACCGGATGAATGAACCGGATGAAACGGGCTTCTGTCAGCAGATCGACGGCGCCCCGCTGCGCAGGGCTCCTATTTCTGCCTGCAGGGTTTAAAGGAACCTAACCAACCGAAGCTCGGGGTGCCCCTGACGTCGACCGTCTAGGGTTAGGGTTTCTGTCAGCAGGTCGACGGTTCATCCATCGGTTGTCACTGCTCGCTATGATCTGCCGAACTATTTATCGAACCGCTCATTGTCATTTTTACCGCTCATTCAGTTATTGGACTGCTCAATTATTTTTAGAATTGACATTGTATGATTAAATAACCGACTAATTGATTTTTTATTACTGTCCATGTATTACTGTCGCAATAATTAATCAACCGCCATTAAATTAAATAACTGCTCAATATGTTTTTCAACTGATCATAATAACATCTCGAATATTTAAATAACAGCTCAAAAAATTAGTTCCCTTTATAAACTAACAAGAATAGACCAATATCGAGCCTTGAGGAAAGCCATTGTCATTTCATACCCTAATGAGTTTATATCGTTCACCTCAACTTTTACCTGTATGATCAGGTATGACCTTAATAAACCTAGAGTTGTATTTCTCATTCCATACTGCAGTACTATAGGGGTATGAGGAACAGGGTGTAAAGTTCACTCATACTCTATAGAAAAGGGAAGATCCTCCGACCAGACGGGTGTTATGTCTGGCGGGCAACTACACTCGGCGTCACAAAAATCGCACCTCTTTAAAAATTCTGTTCAAAGTCATTTTAACCCTATTAATCAATGGTAGACATATGACTATAAGGTATCATTGGAAAGGCAATTTATTTCAATTTCAGAATAAATCAATGGATTTGGTTTTTTGTTTACCAGGGAATAAAAAAAAGCAAGCTAATGCAAATGATTAAAAAGTTAAATTTTATTTTATCAGCAAAAATTACAACAAAGTCCTTAAAAACAACTTAAAACCTAGTGTTACCACCCCTAGCCCTGATGACTGCTTCCATGCGTTCTCTCATGGACCTAATTAATGTGACAACAGTCTCTTGCGGAATGTTGTCCCATTCTGCAACGACGGCATCTTGGAGGTCTTGGAGAGTGGTAGGGGCAGGATCACGTGCCCGTACTCGCCGTTTGAGTTCATCCCAAAGGTGCTCAATAGGGTTTAGGTCTGGACTTCGCGTCGGCCAGCGCATAACAGGGATTCCAACTTCTTGCAGGTAGTCTTTTACAATTAAAGCGGTGTGACAGCGGGCGTTATCGTGCATTAACGTGAACCCACTGCCAACAAAACCCGCATAAGGGACAACCTGCTCCTCTAAGATCTCTGTTATGTACCGAGCAGCAGTCAGCGACCCTTGCCCGCGAGCACTTCCAGTCCGAGAAACACACACAAGGTTCGTTTTGCCGTCGATTGACATGCCGCCCCAGAACATGCACGAGCCACCCCCGTATTCCACTGTCTCTTGAATACAGGCTTCTGCGAATCGTTCCCCTTGCCTCCTATACACTCTTCGACGCCTGTCGTTGCAGAAAAGACACACCCTCGTCTCATCCGAGAAGAGCACAGCCCTCTATTGGTCTATTGTCCAATCCACATGGTCACGGGCAAATTGCAACAGGTCTCTCCTATGCTGTGCAGTCAATTTTGGCCCTGTAGCAACCCTATGAGCTGCAATTTTCTTTTCCTGCAGTCTTCTTCTAATCGTGGAGACGCTTACAGAAGTTCTGCGAGCTGATCGCAGTTGTTGTTGCAGCTCAACAGCATTGGAGAACCGATTACGTAAAGACGTCGAAACAATGAAGCGATCGTCTCTTTCGGATGTGCACCGTTGTCTTCCAGATCCACGTCTTCGGATATAGCCACCAGTCTCTTGGAAGCGTTGGAACACTCGTCGAACGGCAAAACGACTCAAGTTCAGTTGCCGAGCAACATCACATTGCCGCATCCCTGATTGCAGTAGTGCAATGACTTGAGCGGCTTCATCTGCAGTGGTATCCATCTTCTGGGGTATTTTTCTTGCTGTAGCTGTTCACGTGTGTTCACTTCAAAGATTGAATAGCGAAT
Source organism: Amphipoea oculea (assembly GCA_945859645.1). Taxonomy (NCBI): domain Eukaryota; kingdom Metazoa; phylum Arthropoda; class Insecta; order Lepidoptera; family Noctuidae; genus Amphipoea; species Amphipoea oculea. The sequence goes on along the minus strand of OX243883.1, from coordinate 268,658 downwards.
GACCCACATTTAACCCGGGTCGCCCGTTTTATACCCTTGTAGGGAGATGCAATTAAGTGACCGTTGTAATGCGTATTTTGACAACATTTTTTTTAACGTTACGTGCTAATGAGATCTGTTGTGTTTAGGAATTCTAACTGTTGTTAATTTAAAGGTCGTTAAACATACTTTCAATTGATACCAATATTAATTGGGTTTAATGTATTCGTTGCTGGCGGGATATGCTTTAAACTTATTTTCGAAGAGGTGCGATTTATTTGACGCCGAGTGTAGTTGCGCGGTAAACTCTGCTTGCGAGATGCAGGATTTTGCGTGACGTCAGTATGACGCGTTGTTCGCATGTGGCGTTGTAGATTGTAGATACCGCTACAGTACTACTAATTTAAGCAGAAGCGTCTCATGGTTTACGCAATCGGGCGCCTTAGAGAGGTCCCAAAAGATTCCAATGCCATATTGTGCTTCTACCCAGGTGTTAAAAATGTTCTTTATAAGGGTGACATCGGCGTCAGTTGTATCTCTCTTGTGAATACCTAAGCCTTTGGTGAAACTATACTGTTGTTCATGAAAGATATTTTTTTATTAAAGTGACGCAACATTAATTGATTGATTGTTACCTCGGGGGGCTGCGTGGCGACGGGTGTGCTGGGCTCCGAGTGGATGCTCTCCAGGTCGCCGACGTCCTCACTGGAGTGCGGCAGAGATTGGAACAGGCACATCACGTACATCATGATGGACTTCTTGTCGGGGTTCGGCGTGTTCACGTCTGGGAACAAAAGTAAAACAGGTTATACTAATTAAAAATATTAAACATCCTTCAACATAATCGCGTCAGTGTGTGTGCTGGGGAATGTTTTCACGTGAGCTTCACAATGGTGAGTGACATTGGCCATTTTTCATCCCGGAAAAAATGCACAATTCCTGAGGGATAGACTACGGGCACAGAATACTTAATAGTACTACGTACAGAAAGGACACTCCCTTCCCCGCGCTCATATCAGATACCGCACCTCACCCCGCACTTCGAGGTATTCGTCGCCGACTCTTTAACAAGGGCGCTCGCAAACCGTAGCGCTTTACTGCTGACACGAACACACAATTTTGCGATTTAAAAGTTTTATTTGAGTTTTAATCACGATGGTTGGATATTGTGATGCTTTTCCAAATTCGTATTTACATAAACTGTTTGTAAGATTTCGCATTTTTAATACCATGCGATTTAATAACCGATTATTAACAGAAAAGTCATTTAAACTAAACTATTTTAATGTTTTTATTTCATTACAAACCCGACTATATAAATAAACAATTAAACTACAAGGTCACTTCATAATAATGCACAAGTTCGGGCAGCGCCGCGTCGTCGTTCGGTTCCCCGACACAAATCGCTTTGCGCGCCATTTTTTACGCTACGCACGACAGCCAACCCTACTAGATTTCACGCACACATTTACACGTACACAAACGTCATTTGGTTATGTAGTAGTAAAAGGTAATTATTTTGCGAGCGTTGTATGGAGTGTCCGAGGTGTGCTACGGGAAAGGAACCGCGCGGGTAACAACTTGTGTACAATATTGGAGCCACTTAGGAGGAGTATTATTATTTAACTACCTTAGGGGTAGTCGAACAGCTGCGGCTGCCGGCGGTGCAGCAGCGTGTAGTTAGTTACCTTCTGGGTCCAGCAGGCGGTCGATGCCGAGGTGGTCGTGCGCGACGCTGAAGGCATGCTCCAGGCGTGCGGCCGGCGGTGCAGCAGCGTGTAGTTAGTTACCTTCTGGGTCCAGCAGGCGGTCGATGCCGAGATGGTCGTGCGCGACGCTGAAGGCATGCTCCAGGCGTGCGGCCGGCGGTGCAGCAGCGTGTAGTTAGTTACCTTCTGGGTCCAGCAGGCGGTCGATGCCGAGATGGTCGTGCGCGACGCTGAAGGCATGCTCCAGGCGTGCGGCCGGCGGTGCAGCAGCGTGTAGTTAGTTACCTTCTGGGTCCAGCAGGCGGTCGATGCCGAGATGGTCGTGCGCGACGCTGAAGGCATGCTCCAGGCGTGCGGCCGGCGGTGCAGCAGCGTGTAGTTAGTTACCTTCTGGGTCCAGCAGGCGGTCGATGCCGAGGTGGTCGTGCGCGACGCTGAAGGCATGCTCCAGGCGTGCGGCCGGCGGTGCAGCAGCGTGTAGTTAGTTACCTTCTGGGTCCAGCAGGCGGTCGATGCCGAGATGGTCGTGCGCGACACTGAAGGCATGCTCCAGGCGTGCGGCCGGTGCGCGCGCCAGCACGCCCGCGTAGTCGAACAGCTGCGGCCGCCAGCGGTGCAGCAGCGCGTTGAAGGCTAGCCCGTCCGCCCACGACGTCGTGAAGTTCTTCACGTTCACGCCCGTGTAGTTCTGCACACACATACGCACTCATATACACTCCAGCATAGAAGTGACAGTGCTATATAACAGGTGTAAAAGACTCATCCATCACAAAGCGGAGGGTCATATATTCCTCCAGTCGTTAAAATTGTTTGTACTGGCCCGTACCTACCTAGGTCCCGAATGGGTTTGGAGACAACATTGAACTTCAATAGTTCAATACATTTATGTTTTTGTATAAAAGGTTTTAACGAAGCTTTAATACCTCTATGTCCTCTTACGTAAGCAGTCTCTTAAGTACGTTGTACCAAAAATGAAAGTCGATTTAAAGGAATTGTTTTTTCATTTCTCATACTCGGAAATTAGTGTTTGTTTGATCCAAATAGCGGGTGGAAGACGCTGCTTCCCACCACAGGGCGGGAAAGGCTCATAGTAATTACTTCCCTCTTTTGGGTGGGAATGAATTTTAAAAATAGAACTGTAGTCAGCTACGAAATTTTTTACATAAATTAAGAAAAATGCTGCAGTCTTGTGAGTGTATAAACAGCCAGTGTGAATTTAAAAAAAAAAAACCTATTAAGTGAGACAGCCCGCGGCGATGACGCGGTGTGTTCCATATTTAAAATAAAAAAAGACAATAGTATTATTTGGCGGGATACTAACCCTGTAAGCTGTACCGAAATTCAAAAACTTTGCATGTAATTGTTATCAATAAATATTTTAGAAAAACTACTACTTATTACTTTTCTTATATTCGAAATGAAAAGTAGAGTGTTTAACACGGGTGAAAGTCATCAATTCCTACTCGGGCTATAGCCGCCCTCGCGAATTGATTCCTTTCGACCCTTGCAAAACAATCTACTATTGATTAATTTAACACAGTTATATTTGAGATTTCAGCTAGGTATTGGTTTGTTTACACCCCATATTAAAAAACTGGGATAACAAGCAGCCTTCGGCTGCCTTTCCACCAGAGATGAGCGAGGATGCGTAGCGAGGGATGTGTGTAACACTAATACCAACGCTAACTTAGTTCAAGCTATAAAAATGAAGCGATGTTATTGGTTGGTCCCACACACATCCCTCGCTACGCATCCTCGCTCATCTCTGGTGTAAAGGCAGCCTTAATCCCCTCAGCGCGCGCACTGACCTGCGTGTGGGTGCGGCACCATGCCAGTAGCGTCTTCTCCAGGTTGGTCTGCTGCAGTTCCGACATCAGCTCCTTGAGGTGGTAGTGCACCTGCCAGTGCAGGATTATGCTCCACACCAGACCTGAAACATTATTATTACAATGCAGACTCTGAAAATACAATTTTATTTCATTCCATGCAGTGGCCTTTCTCGGAGACAACGTCGAGATATTCTGAACCACCTTGGGACCCGTTGGCTCCAGATCGTATCTTCTCCTTACCACAATGTTGAGCAGCATTGCGCCCCTGGTGTAGCTTTCAGAAAAGGAGGCTCGAGCAAGTCAGAGGACAAAACAACACGCTGTTGCTACAAGCACGTGTGTTATTACTGTTATGATTAGTATGTATACCTAGCGTGAGCTTGGGGTTGGCGTCGACGATGTCGTTGGAGCTGATGTTGACGAGCTTGACGCCGTTCTGGTCCAGCACGTGCAGCGCCGTGTTCACGTTGTTGATGTGGTGCACGCGCATGCGCCCGCGCTCGCGTTTCTGTAACATGCAAGCAAACAGCACTGCTATCATGTGCCACGGGCTAAGCCTGTCCGCAGCAGGACCACGGGTTGCAAACTGTCCTTTACATACTCTCTGGTGTTTACAATATTCGACGGCTTTTTAGGGTTCCGTACCTCAAAGGGAAAAAACGGAATCCCTATACGATCACTTTGTTGTCCGTCTGTCTGTCTGTCAAGACCCTTTTTCTCGGGGACGCGTGGAGGTATCGAGTTGAAAAACCATATACTCAGGTCTGCGGTCCCTTGAAGCTGTGAGAAAATCAAACTTCTAAGTTAACGTAAAAAAAGGATACGGCCGTTTTATTTGTCGCAAAAACGTATATTTCGAGACTCAAAATGTATAGGGTACTTCCCGTTGTCCTAGAATTGTGAAATTTGGCAAGAAGCAAGGTCATGTAGCGCGAGTACTAGAATCGTGAAATTTGGCAAGAAGCAAGGTCATGTAGCACGAGTAAAGGGAAAAATCTAAAAACCGTAAATTTGTAGTTACATTAAAAAAAAACCCGTGATAATCTATTTACATATCTACAAATTTGTACGGAGCCCTCGGTGCGCGAGTCCGACTCGCTTTTGACCGGTTTTTTTAAATTAACAAGTACCTATCAAACTTATTGGCTCAGCATAGCTGGATGACTAATTTCACATAACGATTTTTGACGTAAACAGCAGGTGTGATAATATATAAGTATAAATGATATCATCGGTATTTCATTCAAGAACACATCACATTGAGGGCACGCCACGCGCGTGGCACTGTCGCGGAGAGCGCGGTTCATTAATGATGTGTAACAGTAAGAACAATTTATTATTGAAGTCGGTCCTGCAGACATGTGACAGACATACATACACATACTTTACACACAAAGGTCTGCCGAGGCCGAGACAAAGTTAATTTGCACAGAGCTAACAGAAAGTGAAAGTTGACATACAAAAGGAAGTGCAGGAGTTAGTAACTACTAGACATGCCACGCAGTGACAAGAGTGTAAGTTCAGAATAATTAACACTACACGATTTGAAGCTCTTTTGTGGTGTTGGGCTCGGCTTACAAATAAACGGACCGTCTTCTGAGACGTAGGATTAACGAAAGAAAATCTGCTTATCTAAATATGCATGAAAATCATAACTGACACTTTCTAGCCCATGCAGACGTTGTAGTTAAAGTTCTATGCCACCCTGAACAGTAGACGTTTGACTCTTGCTATTCATGAGGCTCGCGCACTTACATATTGCTGCGCGGTGAGGATCTCCAGCAGCGACAGCAGGATCTCTCCATCTCGCAGGTCCAGGAACAGGTCCTCCACCAGCGGCTTGTCGTTCTGTAACACAAACACACGGTACATCCACATCACGCAACAATGGAACCTTCAGCAAAAATATGTGCCTCACTGTGGTGTATTGGCTCCAAACGGTTATATTCATCTCCAACAAGTGTGGTTCTTTCACCTTAACCCTCCTACAGTCAAGACACAGACGTTCTATCTAAGGGGTTAAAGCTTTTCGTTATTATTTTGTGTTAGCGTGGTTTTGAAAATACACTAATATGCTGTACTGTAGATGGTATCTCAACCTCATTAAGCGCGCTTAAAGTGATTGCTGGCAAAGATAATCTTATTACAGCAGACTCGTACACTAGACTAGATACTGTAGACACCTTCCTTATATTTCTCAATTCACAACTAGACGTATGGTTAGACACAGCACAGCATGACATACGAGTGTTGATACGTGACACTGGGAATAGAAAGGTAATAAGTAAATAACAACACACGGTACACAGTGCAACGTGGTGCAACGGTTACCAATGTACTTAATTGTATTCGCTGAGTGGTTGGTGGGTGGAGTACAGAACTGCAGCGGGTTGCACCTCCGCCATATTATAAAACTAGCTTCTGCCCGCGACTTCGTCCGCGTGGAATGTTTGGTTCCCCCGACACATCGCATTGCATCGCCTGCCCGCGCGCGCGCTATTACTTCGTTTTCGCTTGGCGTTCTTTCTCACTTTTTTTTCTTTCTGCTCGGCTCCGAAGAGTCGCAGCGTGATTTTAAATAGGCTAAGTATATATAATAATAACTCCACTGCGGGTGACGTAACCTACGACAAACTTATTATTTGCGGTTGGTACAGTACTCGGGTCTAGGGATCGAACCGCAAAATTAAGTTTGTTTTTTATTGTATATACTTTTTCGGGAAAAAGTACACAGTGTGGTGCCCAGGATATTAAAGAATAATTATACGAAGTTTCATCGTAATGGAACCGGTAGTTTTTGCGTGATGCCTGAGCAAACAGACAGACAGACAAAAATTTTTTTAATCACATTTTTGAATTCGGTGTCGGTCTAGTAACATGCCATTAATTTTTTTGATATTTTCAATGTACAGAATTTTCACTTTTACAGATTTATTATAAGTATAGATTCCAGCTGTAAACAGTGGCAGCGGCTGGCTCACTCAGTGTCGAGAATTGACCCTAATTACTTCATGCACACAATTTGTGAGCTCCGCGGACTGATGTGTTTGAACACACGAGGACGTGAGTCGACATGACGACAGGAGTCGACGCTTTTCTCTTGTTCCTCCTCCAAACTGACATCATGTAGGTAGTGACTAAAACTTGCGATTTTCTATACTGCCATTTGAGGTAGTTTGTGTTATTTATTAGTTGTTACATTGAGGTTACAGCTTAGGCACACGTCCACTTTTTATGACAGTTTTTATAGACAGTCAAAGAAGTCGGGCTTCGTGCTATGCTGTACGTAACTACGATCGATTTAACTAAACTGCCAATTTCTCCAATAAAAATAGATTTGCCATTGAGTCATTGACATATCGAACAGTGTAGTCAATCGCCAAGGGTCAGGCGCACGATCAATGTCCACCAACACGTCTAACAATGTTTCGAAAGTGTGTCTTCAATACTAATGAACAAGTATCAATGTGTATCTCTCACCGCACATTGGTTCAGTGGAGTGGGCGGCGCGGCGCGGCGGCGCGGACGATCGACAACAAAACAATTTAGTTGATCAAGTATCTATTATGTGCCCAAGACCTACAGTTTAATTGCGAGTCTGATGCCTTTATGAGTTTATGTAAACAAAGTACCTAGTACAAACGCGGACAACTACCGTTACATTGCAAGGTTAGTGCAATACTTTACCTTCACTAGCTGAGAGTTTATCCATTTAGTGAACGTTTTCTTCTGAACATCTTCTCGTTCATCTGAAACAAACAAACACGCTTAATATTAATAACCAAAGTTTTAACAAACGATTCGCGATATTCAATAAAGAAAATAATGTAGACGCCAGCACATCAACCTACACCAAACTGTCACATTTTCCCAATCAACTTCGAACCTTATGCTTCAGTGATAAAGTTGAAAATCTATTAAAGAAATTTGACAGATTGTAGTAGGTTGATGTGCTGGCGTCTGTACTTAACAAAACTTATGGATTAAATCTCAAGTTTGTCTAAACAAAAGCAAGTTGCCATAAACATCAATTTAAAACATCAATGACATGTTTTGAACACATGGTGAGCGGAAACCGGTCAACCGAGGCAACATTGTAATAGTGACGCCAACAATGACGTACGATCACTATCGACCGCCTGTGCAGCAGCGGGCTGCAAGAAGGCCTCCCAGGTGTTCAGCAGCGTGAGCATGGCGCGGCACACGCGCGCCAGCGCCTCCACCGGCGAGCTCAATAACGCGCCCACTATTGCATTCATCAACACTACACGAACGTGTGGAACGTTACAGTATTATGCACAGGCATGCTAGTTGAATTCCCGAGTCCCGAGAGCCGACTGAAAACTAATACATTATGCCATCGATGGATGCCGGGGGTCCCGTTATCCTCGCTCCAGCGAACTTTATTGTCGCTTTGTTTGTGGCGTCTGTCGCATAATGAGATGTATCGCAGTGTCACCGCGACCTTCGATCATTTGCGCCGCGACCGACGCGAATCTATTACTTGAGATTCAGATGCATTCCGAACCTTTAGCTACACTGCAGTCGATACAGTTACATTGGACATGTCGCGCACATGCCTCCACAAAGCTTGCACTAGTCATCAATGATTGCAAGGAAGGAAGACGAACAGCTTGTGACCCACACAGCATGTCAACTGTAAAAAATAAATTTAAAGTATATTCGCACTTCATGAACCTCGTCACAGAGACTTGATTACATGCTGTTATAAGAACGTTTACTTTCAACATAAGCGAATGAAAGCAGAAGTGTAATTTGCGAGATTATGACATCCCGCGTCATGAGCTTACCTACTCTCTTCGCGTATTGGTTTTTTACTGTAACTGTTCTTTGCTAACGTTAACAACATCGTGGTTAGCGAGTCCATGACAACATCTGATCACGGACACCGCAAGATTTACGAATGAGACGTACGCCGCTTTGAATAAATAAGATGACGTAAGATTTAATTCAACCCACCGTGTCATAGCTGAAGGTAGTTAATGTGACCGTAATGCCGTAAGCCCATACGACTGTCTCAGAATTGTCAGACCTTGCGCTTGCCAATGTGCCGCAGTTCTGTTAAGTTCAATGATGTGGGAAGTGGAAGCCAACCGCAGGCACGTAAACGCATCTGTTCAGCTGTATCTAGTATTAGAGCAGTAAAACACTTTGTAACTTTGACCCTGTTGACCAATTGTTCCAAATATCATCAAGATATGAAGCTAAAGGAATCGGACAGCAGCAAGCAGGTAACTTTACTTCTCTACATTAAAGTCGGTTACGTGTCGGTGCCGCTGACAATTTATATCGTCTTACATCATAATTACTTGCATCTTGTTATTTTGCCAAGTTTTTATGTCCAAACACTTGAATACAGGTATTTCCGTCGGGTTACGTGTCGCTCATTAACTTTGTATTGCATTGAAATCTTATCGCCCGTCGGTTCCACGTTCCACTACACTCCTGTCGGCGGCGACAGACAGCTTGGCTGCAGGACATTGCACGTTTGCAGTATCTCTATACATAACTTATTCATTCGCTGAGACTGCTTCAAAACTGCTTCTGTTAACTGATCAGGCTTCTCCCTATGCGACTTTTACGCATACCTACTCGTTCACTCCTATACCTACTCAAGGACGATTCGTAAAGGTCATTGGTCAACAATATGAACATAAGCGATTCAGCGAATTGTGTGTCATCTCTGATAAACATTCATTTGTCTAATTGAACCCCAAGTTTTGGTAACTTCGAGGAGTTCACATGTTCAGAAATAATTCGGCGATAGCAGTCAAGGCCGTTGCTTAGCAACGTGTTAATTAGAGGCCGCCGCCGGAGTCATTCGCTAGGCGCGAGGCCTGCGTGTGCGAAACACAGTAGTCATGCACTTTAAAATTTGATAAAGTATGTTTAATGGACGCGGAACACTGGAAGCATACTTGCAAAGCTACATTCGTCTGCGATTTCCCAAAGTACCGACCAAAGTTCTCTCTACAAATTAGAGCAAGATAAAAACAATGTTTTACGAGCCACTCAAGGTTTTGGGCATGGTTGTAGAATAATCTATTATTAAGATTGTGATCCTGAACGGCTTTTTAAGTGTTTTCGAAGACTCATGTCGATCTTATTTACTGTTATTTGAGCTGTTTCTATTTCCAAATGTACAGTTTGTATTGATCAAGGTGCATCTACGATCAAAACTACACAAAACCCGCCTGATTGACCAATTCCCACGCTGCAGTTTTCAAGGAACTGAACATGTTTGCCACAGAATACTGATGACACAGGCATCTAATATATAGAAGTCCGGTTCGACCGACCCTGTGGATCGAACCCTTTGTAGCAGTGCACTAATACAGGAACATGAACACACGCCCGACGGGACACCATCATCAGACATATATTTCGCTACAGAAAGTGATTTCCTATCGATTGGCACTTACAATTTATGGTTATTTATTGAAGCTGCAACGTAAGTAAACCAAATACAATGATTACCTGGGTTTAACTTGTATCGTACATCGAGTAAGTCCATGCGTGCAGCTTGTTCTCTAAACGGTCTTCTTGACCACATGTGATAGGTAACCTTATAGTCGACGAACATTTGGATAGCATCAGGGGCCGCGGGCCTCTCTGTGTCGAGGTATACCGGGCTAAGTGCCGCCAAAAACTAGTGGTGGAGCGGGAGCAATGATTTGCGCAACCCAGCGCAGGGCACAATTGACAAAAATATGTCATGGAGAACGCAAATTGATACGGTGTGTAAAAAACTAAATAAATTTTCCTACGCTTTATATAGACTATCCAAGATTGTAAATCAAACAGCAGTACTAACCGCCTATCATGCCTATGTAACGTCTACGCTTAGATATGGAGTTATTTATTGGGGGAATGCTACAGACAGGGAACTCGCCTTTAGAGCGCAGAAGAAGTGTCTTAGAGCTGTTTGTGGCATACGTGCCCCAGATAGCTGTAAACCATATTTTAAAAAGCTTAAGATTTTAACCTTTCCTGCCCTCTACATCTATGAGGTCGCTACATTTGTAAAAACTAATAAGGAAAAGTTTGGTAACCTGCACTCTCGTCGACATGTCGACAAAATAACAAATATGCCCTCAAAAACAGCCCTACTTTCTAAAAGTTTCTTCGGAATGTCTTCACGAATTTATAATAAGCTTCCTAAGCAAATAAGAGAAATTGAAAACATTCAATTGTTTAAGAAAAAATTAAATGACTTCTTGGTAAATAGACCATATTATACAGTACATGAATTTCTGTCCGACAGATTCGTGACGAGTTAGTGCCACACTATGTTTTGATGCAAAATATTTCAATTATAATGTCTATTTAATTTTTTATTTTTTAAATTGTCCAAACTATTGTATGCCTAACATGGTGGAGCAGTGCAAGCGCACACCAAAATAATTCAAATAACAACTTTGTAACCACTGTCTCACAATAAAGATCTTTGACTTTGACTTTGGCACTCCACTATAGCGGCGGTAAGACGCGTTGTTGTGAAGCAGTGGCTGGAGAGACGACATGGCGCCCTTACTTTCCGGCTGACACAGGTATTGTCCGGACATGGGTGCTTCGGAAAGTACCTGTGCCGCATGGTTTACTAATGATAAGCATAAAATATATTGTCACAATTAACATTAGTATTACGAAATTCAGCATAATGATCACTATGAATAATATTATTAGGCATTTAAATGATTTGCCATAATGTTTATTGCCATAAATACTGTTGGCATAATAATAATGAAGCATAATATTATAAACGCAAATGATATTTACACGTCATGTTCTTTGGATTAAACATATTAAACCCTTATAAATAACTTCTAACGGTTGTTGACATTATTTCGCATTATTTATTATTATTTCTCCAATGTAATACGTAGGCGGGGACAACCTTTATAGCAGAACTTTTTTGTCACAATATTAGTTTGCATAACAGCGGATAGCATAAACTTCATTTCGCAGAAAATCGATTGGCAAACACTCATTCAAAGCTCATAATTTTGTAAGTTAGAATCATCTTTTCATCTTTTACAGGCATGCCTAAATTGGGAATCCAATAACTCAATATATTTTGCTTTCTTTACTACGGACGTCTGAAGTAATGTTTCTAGTGAGGTGATGGAGCGGCCCTTGTGTCTGTAACACAGGTTAATTCCTAGCACGGAACTGGGTTTGCTCCACTATCCGCTATAATATTCCTATACGTCGCTCATAATGTAGTATTTAAGTAACCTGTACTCAAAGTTGTTTGAAATAAAGATACATTATTATTATTATATTATTATTATTATATATTCAATCTCTTTCAACCTGATGTGAAATGCCTTCAACAAACAGGGGGAGCGAGCATGCAACTGCTCTTATTCTTATGTACGATTAGTCCGTATGCGTACTGACACTGTATATTATGGAATACGGTAGTTAGATAGGTCACAACGAAGTATACGCGAGTATTTGCATACTACTCTTGTATGGACTGGAACAATCTTAGTAAAAAAGTGATTTCCAATCCATACGCGATTAGTTTCACACCTTTGCGTTCTGGCTATATGGATAATGGAAATACGCGACGGGGTCCGCATGGATTCATGCGGGCCAATACCTGGCCGGGGGAGCGTGACGAAATGTGCAAGCTAAAAGTAGCAGCACAACACCGTGTGGTTTTAGTCAGTAAGAGTCTGACAGACCCCTCCACCCACCCCAGGGTGGTTGACATCCATGAGGATTTCCACACGATAAAAAGGGAAGCCTACTCTGTAAGACCATCAACCAAGATACGGGCTCGTCCGTAAGGAGTTCGAAGCTTCTGAATGAACCCTACACCCGATTAATTACCTTTTTCGGATGAGCAAAAATACATCGGGAGTAGGGACAACTATCAAGTCGTTATTTCTTAGGTCGGGCCCCGAACTAATCTTTGTCCGTAGGTGATACGGAGATGGAATAGCCCGGAACTTCGGCCGAAACATAGATTTCGTGCTTAGGGAGTAATCTCAAGTATGTAGGTGCAAGCATACGTCGGCTCACTTCATACAGAGCGGCTTCCGACGCCATTTGGCGCTATAACTTCACTTCTGCGTTGAACACCAATTCCTTCATTAGGTACTTCATATGAACAGGCAGCTCGGCTATGACTCGTGGCTACGACCCCCGTCGCACGTCAGCTTGTGTCTTTGTTTATTTATTTTGTCTCCCTTCCGACACAAACATGTGTGCCCAAGCTACCATTAAAATTACATCACGAAAACGTCGGGTTGTGACAAAACACATGAAACAAATTGAAACCAAGAACGGTGATTTGGTTATGATGTTGAATGATGGTGGACTGGTATTTGAAAATGAGCTTCACATCAGTGAAAATGTAATCAATATTTCGATGGCATATTCACTTCTACTTAGAAGTACAAATGCATGTCGGTCGCATCTGCGGCGCTTCAAGCAGGGCTCGAAGCACAGGCGCCCACGACGAGCTCGTCCGTATGTGGGCGGGCCCAGTCATTGTTACGTAAGGAAAGTTGTACATTAACATCAATCCAAACGCCGCTAATCCCATGTGCTAACGACAAATATAAAAGTCGGTGCATACAGAACGATGTTGTACAGGCAACGATTAATTCGCAGTGCGCGAAACTACAACAGCATTAAAATAACCCGCGCTCATGTTATGCGCTCGCTGGTATATTTAGCAATTGCCATTTAAGTAATTGAAGTTGTGCGCTGTAAAAACAGGAGTAGAGTGGATGAGGTATGTCCGATGGTGCGCGGAGATGCCGAAACATTCCATGTTTCGCTGCGTAGCAATTATTTCCACTAATTTCTCTTCATTAAGCGGAGCGTGCGTGTGCGCCTGTGCGCTGCACACGTGCTGCACATAATTCTATCAATACGTGGGCGCGCTACGTACGCCGTGTCAATGATCCTAGCACGCCGGAAAATTGGACCACTTATGACGTATACATGGGATTGACATGAGCTGCGTGCCATGCTGGTCCTGACTCGGACAGACGTCACGCGTATAGATGCTGGCGGGAAAAATTCCGAATCATTCCCGTCGAATACTTCGGAAGTATTCCGAAACTTTGGGAATATTTCCCATTGAATTATTCGGGCGAAATATTCGGCGGAAACATTCGATTGCGGGGTACGAATGTTTCTCGCGGGGCGCGGGGGGGAAAACTTCTCCAGGGAACATCTCCCCTCTTACCGCACCCCGCACCGCCACCGCCTGCACGCACGACTCGTGCAGCCGGGCGCGCGCGGCACGCACGACTCGTGCAGTCGGGCGCGCACAGAGGGACAGCGCGGCGGCGATCGACGATCGATGCAAAATACGATTTTTCAGCAAAAAAAAATAAAAATCTTAATTAAATTCATTTTGAATAATTCTGATTTAAAGAAACTTTCCTAGAAGTATTCCGGAATTATTCAGAATTTTTCAGAAGTTTTGCAACTATAGTCACGCGTTGTGGACCATTTCTAGCTGACTCTTGGGAAATGTTGGACAAATTCAAACGAGAAACTGCTGATGCGGTTTACATTTCGAAGTTTTTGACTGCGATTGTTCTAGTTGTTACGTAGTTATCAATTTACTGCATGTGCACTCTACAGTCAATACACCTACGACTAGAATGCAAAGCATGTAGGAAGCCGGGCCGTTTTTCCATGCGGAGGATCACACAGCTATGAATGCGATTATATTTTACGACTCAACTGTGGAAAGGCAAAATGATCCGGTAAGTGTTGTTTGTATGCAAGTTAGCGCCGGTGTCAGCAGTTGTCCGGAAGTGCAGCGATTACCGGCGACGACGACTAACTAGTATTAACGACACTGCGTCCCTCGCATGCGCCGCAGTGCCCACGTGGCCGGAGGATGCACCGCCGCGCCCGCAGCATGACAACTAGCTCTGCTATTATATTATAGCCGCTTGACGACTCCGCCTACGAGCTCTACGTGTCTGATGCCCTGCTCCATTACGTACATAAAAAAAATTGCGCACTTCGTTATGAGGGGTGTCATGGGATAGGTCTTAAGAAAAAAAAAATTTCATAGGCAGCTATTAGTTCGCGCGGAACTATTTGGCCGCGCCTTAGGTATGTGTATGTGAGAGGTGGACGGAGGGGCGGTGGACAGAAGGGCGGGGGCGCATTACCACAGGCATTACTTATATAGTACGTGTGTTACGAACCGCCGCACAGTGGGCCGACACTATGATTTTAGTGACTTAGGGATCAACTTTGTCTTTTTACTTTTTTCTTTATGCGGATGGATAGAGCTCATTAAACTCAATAATAATTGCCCTGATGTTTTTTCCTAAACGTTAAAGTTGTTAAGTAATTATATGTATTATTTTGTGCTTTTACTTACTGTTCCATATCAAATTTAACTTAAAAGAACTTTCGAAAATAAAAAATTAAGCTTTTTATTCTATGTATTTATTCATTTTTTTCGATCCATTTATTTGGTAGAGTTGCAACTTTATGCACATTATTCATAGCATCAAATGATAGTAGACTAGACAAGGTATAAGAAAAATAAAGTTTCAAAGCGGGATCACACGCTACTTAGCAGGAATTTAATTGAATTTGATCCACTCCATACAAAAAAATAACAAAACACATTTTTCTGCCCAAAATATCAAGTTTAGGAAAAAAACATCAGGGCAATTGTTATTGAGATTAACAAGCTCTATCCATCCGCACAAAGAAAAAAGTAAAAAAACAAAGTTGGTCCCTAAGTCACTAGAATCATAGTTTCGACCCACTGTGCGCCGGCTCGCCCCTGTCCCCACCTCAACGGCCAACTTGTTCCGCGCGGACTATAGTATCTGTTTCTTTAGGCATTAGGTTACTGTACCCAAAATGTGCCTGCGCCATTTCGTCAGTATTTCTGTATGTGGCAGAGCTGCGTCGTTATAACAAAACTATGGCCTTCATCGTGGCAAATATGACTAAATAATGTAAAGTAGGAATCATTTTGGTTATAGGGAACACTTAGTGATGCCTTAGAGGCAGTCCATTCGAAATAGACACGTCAAACGACAGTTCACAAATTTACGGTTCAGGGAATAACGATACGGTTAGATACAACTAGCCACATTCTAAGCGACACTGAAGTTCCGACGAGGCAGGCCACTCCACAGCCCGACCGCGGCTCAGTTCGCGCTCTGTCTCGAGATCGGAACAGGCGCAGCGCCAGCGCGTAATGTTCTCACGCGAGTTAGAGACCATTAGTTTTACAGGCTGCTGCATGCTCAACGAGCTCACAGTTCTCGTTGGATAGTTAGTCACTCAATGAAATTAGTGGCATGAGATCACCGCGGTAATTGTGCAACACTACGAGATGCGCACGCACGCCCCGTATAGTTTGCGTCAAATAACTTTGCCGCTCTAAAGCTAGGCTTTTTCGCTAGCCGTGCACGCGCGCTGCTCTTTTATTCCTACGAATAAGGTGAATGTGAAGTGGTAGACCGCAAAATTCAATTTTTCTTACGTTTTTTTGCAATTTGCAGGTCAGTGTCAGGTTGTATCTTGATCAAAATATGATTCGCGACTATAATAGATATACAGGGTGAAATTGAAAACATGCGACAAATCGAAATGGGAGATTGTACTCATCATTATGAACAACTTTTACTATGGGAGCAAACCTGAAATCGCGAAAAAAAAATCTGCTGTTCCCTACATTTATGTTCGAGTAACTCGTCAAAATGTAGGTAACAGCTGATTTTTTTTCTCGATTTCAGGTATGGTCCCATAGTAAAAGTTGTTCATAATGATGAGTACAATCTCCCATTTCGATTTGTCGCATGTGTTCAATTTCAACCTGTATATTTGCAGAATTAAAGAGATATATCTCTTTAAGTTAGATTTCTACCATAAACACTTTTCCATACGAGATTTGTTCTTAACGGTAGAAATCTTACTTAGAAAGATGTATTAATGATTCTAATTATTATAATTCTGTAAATACGTACCTGTTATAGTCGCGAATCATGTTTTGATCAAGATACAACCTGACACTGACCTGAAAATTGCAAAAAACGTAAGAAAAATTGAATTTCGCGGGCTACAACTACACATTCACCTTAACTACTGCCACTACTGCGCACTTGCGCAGTGATTTGCTGTCCACTTCAGAGCGGCAAAGTTATTTGACGCGAACTGTCCGCGCCCGCGCCGTACGCGCCGCCGCGCCGCTCAAGTTCACGAGACGATACTCTTGTCTAGTCTCTGTGAAATCATTATTTAATTGTTTTGCATTGCAAAAGATTTAGAGGAACTTGTTCAGCGATTGATCACTAACTTAAATTCAAGTAAATTGATATCTTAGTGACAATAACTAAGCATGTAGAAGTTTAGGAGCAAATATTGTTATTGGATTCTTATTGAGTCATGAATAATTTGGTCGGTCAGCAGACACAACTCACGACGACCAGCAACCTAGCGCCAAACAACGGGCAGTAAGCGTGTCAACACGGGGATGACATATATATCTACGGGGATGACTCTATAGGAAAAATCCCATAGTCATCTTGACACACTGAAATTCGCGGCGTTGAGTCTAAAGACGAACCCTACCTACTTACGCCTTATTGTACCACAGAATACTTAAAGTACTGATTGTACCCTGCTATAGTCATCAACAGTAGAAGGTAACCTGGCCGCAAAACAATGGTAATAATCATAGATCGGAATAGGTAGAGCTGTTTTACGTACTTGCTTAGAATAATTGGTTGGTTAGAATAATATGGATATTCCCCGAGTCCCGGGATTTGGTTTTTAAGTAGTAAAATCATAAAAAACTATTCACGCCTTCGGGACTAATGAAAGATTACACTTCCTTTCTGACGGGTAAATATAAGAAGGACGGATAGTATAATAAATAGATAAACTTGATTCATTAAACCACATATATTTTTTTACGTAACAATGGTGCCGATTTTCTTGTCATAAATGCCTCTAAACTAGACTAAAAATCACTAAAATTTGATTTATTCCTGTCAAGCGACAATTTCCCATTCTGAAATTGACTAAAGTGACACAACTTAAAACTATATTTTAGTTTGACAGCACTAAGATGGCACTGAGTTATTAATCTATTGAAGATGACAATTTTGCTATTCTGAATTTCACGTTTTTCACCTAAAATTTTGATTGTCTAACTAAATCGAACTAAATCTGGCTATTTTTAATCGCGATTAAAAAGGTGTGGAATAAAATTTGTTGTCATGAATAGAAATTCACACCAACACCTCGACTTCAGGTGCAAAAACAGTAGTCTGTATCTTTTTTTTTTCTTTTGCTTATATCTCGAAAATGGTGTGTCCTATCGCAAAAATAATGAAAATTTCGACCCCGTTTATAAAACCCATAAACTTCTAAAACTCAACATGTAGGTAATCATTTTTCATATTTTCCATACAAAAACTGAAAAATTCCTTTAAAAAAACGTCAAGGCTGCCCCCTCCGCGCCTGCGGCTCTAAAAAACAATTCACGGGGTAGGGAAAATAAGTACCACGTGTCGACGAGTCGCGACTGTCAAATTCGATTTTTGTTGTGTCAAAATTATTTTTAAATTTAGAGAATTTTTTATGCAGAATAGCTGAAGATTCTCATAGCAAAAAGTAAGGAATTTTAGTGATAGTTTAGTTAGTTTAGTTCGGTGTACAAGAGAATCGGCACCAATTTCTTATTCAAGATCAAGAATCAACAATCATTTAAACATTTTTATTCTGAAGTTGCACATACAAAAACATATTACCATACAAATTATTTGTTCCTCAGTAAAATCAAAACATTATCAAATAGAAAAATGTATATTTACAATAAAATCTTAATTATAATAATAAATACGCTTCAACAATAATTCGCTTATTTAAACAAAAAATGTCATTGGTCTGGTTCGTCTTCAGCTTCACTCGAAGACTGAGTATGCCAGAGTTAAAATAAATCACCATTTTTTTTTTCTAAATTATCTAATTTTAATCTATTTCTTTTTACATCTAACACCCATTTATATGTGGAAAACGAGCGTTCAACATCTGTTGATATTAGTGAAGCGAATTTATATGACAAAAATCCTGTAGTATCAGTCGGAATCCTGTGGAATATCCATATCAACATCAATGTTTGCGGTCAATGAACCTAAATAGCTCTACCTATTCCGATCACTGGTAATAATAAATGAACTTCAATATCAATCAATACATACTGTGTAATATAACTTACATGACCCACTCATAAAGTTCAGCTGTTTTCAACCATGACCTACTTAATGTATGAAGAGAGCATGTAAAAAATACAATGACATATAGGTAGAAACCTATAATATGTCATTGTATTTAGTTTGTAACTGGTTTGTGTTTCAATCAACATAATATCTTCTATGCTTCTGCATAGAAGATATTATGTTGATTGAAACACAAACCTGTTCCATAAGGAAGAACATGATCTGCTGAAAGGTGATCCCACCAACATATCATACACAGCTTTCTTCAACACAATTGGTGCATGACGGATTCTGCACAACGCAACAATCTGCTCAGTCTCACAGGCACGCACTAGTACATGCTTGATGACAAACTGATTTATTCCATGATCATACAACATGCTACAATCTATTCAGAACCCACCATTTAACCAACTGCAGCCATTTTTTTTAGATTTGTAATGTAATGCAGTTATTCACAGCATTAAACCCTACTGTGGTCCATGACTAATATTATTCTTTAACCACTTATGCCAAGATTAATCCGAGAAAT
Source organism: Amphipoea oculea (assembly GCA_945859645.1). Classification (NCBI taxonomy): domain Eukaryota; kingdom Metazoa; phylum Arthropoda; class Insecta; order Lepidoptera; family Noctuidae; genus Amphipoea; species Amphipoea oculea. The sequence goes on along the minus strand of OX243883.1, from coordinate 249,352 downwards.
ATTTTCATGTCCATTTCGCCCGGGTTGTATATTAACGACTAAATACCACATCTCATTTAATCTGCTTTTTTATTTAATTACGGTATTCTATCAAGTAGGTATTTATTTTTATTTTTTTTTTTCGGGTGCTGGGGCACTATAACTGATATAAAGTCGGGCAGTTAAAAGGTTAAACATGCTACCTCAAAAAGATTGAGCATGACTCTAATGTAAATGTATTTTTTTATTTATTACTTACTAGCTGCATCCCGCGGTTTCATCCACATAAGTGTCGATCCCGTGGGAATATTGGGATAAATAGTAGCCTATATGCTAATCCAGGGTGTCAGCTACCTCCATACAAAATTTTATTAAAATTGGTCCAGCCGTTTGAGCGTGAAGAAATAACAAACAATATATTAAACACACACACAAACTTTCGCCTTTATAATATTAGTGCAAGTGTGACTACCAAGATACTTGCTTAGATTTTTTTTTAACTTGAATTAAAAGATTTTGTCAATAAGAATGTCAAGTTGTTGAACACAAAACATTGTTTTCTTATCAGAGTAGCCTGTATGACATGACATCATCTCATAATAAATATTACAGTACACACTCAAGTGGAGTAACTTCATTAGTGATTTTACTAGTGGCCACAGACAAGTTTGTCAAGGCAACTTAATTGTTTCAGCAATCAGTAAAGTAATGGTAGGGTAACTTCAGAGCAGTGTTTGTGCTTCTTGTGGATTATGCCAGGTTCATATAATTCATTGGATGTTTGATTCATTATGAATTTAAAAACATTAGATGATCTGATGTAATCTTTTTTTAGAAATCTGTTTTGTTCTTTTTCAGTACTTTAATTAAATAAAAACAACATCTAAAGAATACTTTGTAGGTCAAATGTTATTGCTATAGAGACCTCATTGTTAAGAAGCTTTGAGTATAACAAACTTATAGATCCTACACTGTGGACAGCATTGTGTCTGCAAAGTTCATTGAACACCAATCTGCATGCCGGTTGTACTGAGTCAGCTGTTAGTGTGACTTGTAACACTTACATTCATAACATGTTAGCAAGGAGCACTACATTAAACTTTTTAGCAATAGTTCCAAACTTTGCCTTTGTCAGTGTAATCACATGAATTCTATTGGATAATCTTATGAAACGCGAGAAGAGAGTGAGTTCCAACTTTATCAGATGGCTATGTACACAGTGTTACATGGTGTCCGTGTGATAAGATAACGAAACGGCGTCGCAGCGCGGGCGGCGGCGGCAGGTGCGACCGGCGCCCGCGCTGCCCGCTTGCATCACCGGGCACTGCACCTCAACATTCGGCTATTCAAGGTCCTCCCCGCTAACTTATTACGATGGCGCCGCGCGACGCCCCCCGCACTTACCTATGTAACTCGGCTCCATGTTCTCCGAGCCTTATCTGTCTCCGACGATGCCTTTTCAATCCAGTTTATGTGATGATAAAAAGTTTGTCAGATACATGACAACACGCACACACACACCGCCACTCCCGAGTTGAAACTTTGTCCAAACTTTTCAAAACAAGAATATTTCAACTCGCGGAGAGACACCGCTGGCCGATATCCGTCACTGTTCACTTCAATTATCAACACTTTCCTCACTGTCGTGCACACAAAATTTGAGATAGTGAAACAACGCCAAAAAGCGTGGAAAACATCACGAACGGGCACAGCAAAGTTAGTTTCCGAAACTACGAAAATGACAGCGACAGCGACTCGAGCGAACAAGACGAGATGACATGCGGGAGTCAGCGGGAGGGTGGGTGGCAGCCGCGCGGCACGATTAAGTAGCGTACGTACGTAGAAATTACTGTAGTTGTGTATGTGTGTCACGCACACTCGCAACATTCTGTGTGACCAGACCAAAATTAAGTGATTAAGAGTTCTCTTCTTAAGAGGACGTATAAGTTTGGAACTAAATTTCTCACTGAAGAGTTGAAGACAAATAATAACATTTTTATTATAGTTCTAGTAGATTACTTACTGTAAGGCCATCTAGTGTTAATCCCTAGAGCACTGACGTATAAATCGTAACGTCAGTGCCCTAGAGGCGCATAGTTTCACTCAACAATCATAGATGTCACTGTTATAAATATTTGCCACGAAAGTGTACAGCTGCATAATGTGTGTTGACTGGTACTGATAGAATTCTAATGACTAATGAAGTAAGGAGCTACATTATCCGTACCGTACTGGATACAAAAATAAGCAATAATAGAATTAGAAGCAAGTAGGTACCTATAAGAATAAAGAAAGTGTACAGACGCCAGCACATCAAGCTACCACAATCTGTCAGATTTCTTTGATAGATTTTCAACTTTACTACAAAGTAATAAGGTTCATATTCAATTGGGGAAATTTGACAGATTGGGGTAGCTTGATGTGCTGGCCTCTGTACATTATGAGCTGCACGGGCTGCACTTCGAAGGACCGGTCACCGCCAGGAGTGGATTGTGTCCCACGAAAGTAGGAGACATAATCAGACATAATTTGATTATGATGGAAATGACCTCTTCCGTTTTATAATATTGTAATACTTACATTTGCTATTACTTAAGTGTTTCTCATAGGGCGCGTACGCATACGCGGGTATGTCTCCGATCTCCACGACCCACGTGACTTTCCGCTGCGCCAGCATGGGCGACCGCGATGCCATCTCGCTGCTCGCACTCGCACTGCATCACATTCCACACGATCACTTGAACCGTTGAACCGCACTTTGTTTCACTTTTTTCTTTGCATTGATTGATTTGCAAAGCAGTGTCACCATGGCAGTAATTCCAAACTACGAGGAATATACTATTGCCCAAGTGTTACATAGGTACTCTTTGCTATTGCCCACTTAGGTACACTTTCAATTTAACTAGGTACTTAGAGATATTACAGTCTTACAAAAAAGTAATTTTATTTAAAGAAATGAAATCAATTTCAAAAGGAAATTCACTCAAAATTATGAAATTCCCAGCGACTTCCGGAATTAAAGTTACTTCATAATTTTGAGTGAATTTCCTTTTGAAGTCGATTTAATTTTTTTAAATTACTTTTTATTTCGTAATTTTTTTATAATATGTAGTTGTATGAGAGCAGTGGTGGCCCAGTGGTATCGGCCGCGACTTACGAGTTGTAGGTCGTAGGTTCGAATTCAGACAGGCGCTTTACTTTCTGTAAATTATTTCATCACCACTGCTCTCAAAACGGCGAAGGAAAACATCGTGAGGAAACCGGCATGTCCTAGAACAAAAACTTCGAAGACATGTGACATCTACCAACCCGCACTGGGCCCGCGTGGTGGATTACGGCCCACTCCCTCTCACAGAGAGGAGGCCTGTGTCCCAGCAGTGGGAAAATTATAGGCTGATAATGATGAATATGTATTTATTAGTTTTGGTGTAAATATTGTACTAGAATTTGACCAAGGTTCTGAGATGTTTTCCCTTTGACACCACACCCGTAGCCTACGAATAAGTAATAATTATTCGCAGCCCGTAGCTGCTCTCGTATCAATAAGCCAGGCCGTCACACTTAAATGTATTAGTCCATATCTTGAAAATTACTGAATAGATTTTGATGAAACTTGCACTGTTCCCTGAGTTGAAGTAAATGTAAGCCACAAAAAAAAAATGGTCACGAAGAAATGCGTGGACAAACATAATTATATACGTACTACTTACATACATACATACATCTATGTTTTGTATATTTTTTTGGACGCCCTACTAGATTTCATATGTGAATATATTGCAGTTCCAATAATATTACATACATACTTGTCGAATTGCTAACCTCCTTTTTTTGAAGTCGGTGAAAACACTGGGGACGTCTGATTCAACCTACATAGGGTCTACCTACATTTGTGTCATTTTTAGTAAGTAGGTACCTACAGCTCAACACAACTTAGTTGTAGCATCGGCAAAATTCGTTAAACCGATCACATCCGAACTGAGTGCGCCTTCAAAATCACCAATCTGTATTACTGCTTCAGGAGAAAATTATCTTTATACAAACTGAATAACTTGTAAAGTCATAAACAGATTTACATGAACTAGCTTGCAAAATAAATGATCACGTAAATAAAGTCTTTGTTTTTTAGATTCGATTTGAAGGATACAAGGCTAGAACGATGAATAACAGAAATCAAACTTTTAGAGATGTTTATTGTCAAAACTTCACTTCATAATATATTGTTTAAATAATTTGTATCGTTTTATTATTACATATAATTATGTAGCATGATAAATACACATATGGAAAAGGTTCTAGTCGTATACCAACGAACGGCAACGGCTTTGAACGAATATCTGGTGTAGATATTATTAAAGTTGTTTATTGTTATTCGAATGGTTGTACACCTTCGACATCCATACTTATATCCCCAGTCTCAATAGCTCCATTGTAGTCGTTAAACGATTCGTCGCTGTCTGATGATGAGTCATTTAAATTTATGATAAATTGATCAAAATATTCGTCTGTTCTATGCTCGTGTCGCATATGCTCTTTTTCGCATTTTATCGCGTGATCGACTACTTTTTCCCATTCGGATACCTACGCCAATAGATTCGAATTTCTCCATTAATAGTTCTTTGACTTTCGTTAGATTCATCGAGACCTTTTTAGAACTAACGTGGCCTTTCACTTGGGCCCAAATATTCTCGATTGGGTTAAAATCTGGATGATAAGGAGGTAACCGTAAAACAGAATGACCATGTTCTGCCATTATTTGGTCAATTGAGTATATTTTAATGTGTTCTGCTTTGTGGCGTTTAATTATTTCATATAATTCTGGTTTCAGCAGATTTGACGGAAAGGGTATGTTTTTAGATGTAAGCCATGATTGCATGATTGCTTTTAGAGAGTTGGAATTCGGTGCATTGTCTATCTTTGTGTTATGGCACAGAATACTTAAAGTACTACGTACAGAAAGGACACTCCCTTCCCCGCACTAACATCAGTTACCGCACCTCACCCCGCACTTCGGCGTATTCGTCGCAGTTCTTTAACAAGAGCGCTCGCAAACACAAGTACCTCACGCACACATTCATACGTATACAAACGTCATTTTTTAATGTAGTAGTAGTAGGTAATTATTTTGCGAGCGTTGTATGGAGTGTCCGGGGTGTGGTTATGGTAAGAAGCGTTATCTACGACCACAACAGTGCTAGGTCGTAGATTCGGAATGAGATGTTGTTTTAACCATTTTTCGTAATTTTCTTTATTAATCTCGTGGTGATAATCGCCAGTACTTTGAGAAGATTTATAAACTAAGAGAGCGCCGGGTACAAAACCTCTTGAGCTGCCAGGGTGGACAATAATTAATCTTTCACCTTTTGATATCGGTTTTTTTAAGCCTTTCATAGAACTATCCATCCAACTACTTTCCTTTGTATCTATGTGTGGCGTGTATGTAAGTCTCGTCAGTACCTATAAACTATAATCCCGACCTTCATTTCTGAACTTTTGTATCTGTCGAAGATACTTAATCCGCTGAAGTCTTACTTCATCTTTCTCGGCCAGTAAAGATCTATTACCTATTTTCCATTTTCTTGAATTTGAAACCCAGTTCATGCAATATTCTGCGCAAAGTTTCTCGACTGCCTATGAAGTTTATGTCTTCCTTTAATTTGTTTAACAATGATTTTATTGTTGGTAACCTTTTTTCAGTGACATGAAAGTCATACATCTTCCTTCTAATGACATCATAATCAAAATTATCTAAATTTGCTCGATTTTCATTCTTTTTTCTGGACTTTTGAGGCGAACTAAAAGTTGCACGAGTGGAACCACGATTTGAACTAGTCCAAGTCAAGGCATTGTCATGCTCCTTCAAAACAGCACTGATTGTTTCTACGTGACACAACAGTTGCCTTCGCAGTTCGCTCTTGAAGGTTTTGAAAGTGATCATTCCCAAAAACTATATTTTTAGACCCCGTGGACTCTCGACTCGAATCATAAATTGATAAACATTAAAAATGACTTCACGAATTTGGCTAGCTATCATACGGCTTATCACGTTTCAACGAAGTCATAATGAAAAAAAAAAACACCAACAAAATAGCAGATTGTACAACTAAGGCATAAAAGAAGCTATTTTACCCCGAGACGTTTATATCCACCCGAGCCGCAGGCGAGGGTGGATAGTTAAGTCGAGGGGTAAAATGGCTCGTTTATGCCTGAGTTATACACTCTGCTTTTCACTTCGATTGCGAGAAAATGAAACAGGCATAAAGTATACAGTACATAATTAATCAAAAATGTTGCATCCATAGCCGATTCCCGCCACCACAGATAATACCGCCACGAAACTTTTTTTAAAAGTTTTTTTTTTTATTTTCATCATTTGTCATTCGCAAGGAACTTTTACCTATAAGTTCCTTGGTCATTCGACTGGGGTACTTCATACTGCCAAAAAATGAAAACGTTTCTTTGCCTTTTTAAATAATAAATGACAACTATTTTACCTGATTTTATTAAATTAACGATAGAAAACACGGAAATGGTATAAATTAAAGAAAATGAAATAAATCACGACTTTAATCTGCGAAGTTTTATTGTGCGTGTGGCTGTTGGGCCTGTGTACTTTAGTCTTAGAAAAAAAATTTACTTTATGCACTAGAACATAAAAAGCGATTTTATGTCGCCTAAGCACAACATAAAGACGGACTTTTAGAGCATGAGAAGTGAAATAGTAGATTGTACAACTAAGGCATAAAAGAAGCTATTTTACCCCGAGACGTTTGTATCCACGCGAGCCGCAGGCGAGGGTGGATAGTTAAGTCGAGGGGTAAAATGGCTCGTTTATGCCTGAGTTATACACTCTGCTTTTCACTTCGATTGCGAGAAAAGGCATAAAGTATACAGTACATAATTAATCAAAAATGTTGCAAAGCATAGCTAATTCCCGCCACCACAGATAATACCGCCACGAAACTTTTTAATTTTTTTTTTTTTTATCTCAACATTTGTCATTCGACTTGGGTACTTCATACTGCCAAGTCATAAAAACGTTTCTTTGCGTTTTTAAATAATAAATGACAATTATTTTACCTGATTTTATTAAATTAACGATAGAAAACACGGAAGTGGTATAAATTAAAGAAAATGAAATAAATCACGACTTTAATCTGCGAAGTTTTATTGCGCGTGTGGCTGTTGGGCCTGATTACCTTAGTCTCAGAAAAAAAATTTACTTTATGCACTAGAACATAAAAAGCGATTTTATGTCGCCTAAGCACAACATAAAGACGAACTTTTAGAGCATGAGAAGTGAAAAATATATTATTCACTTTCCCATTAAATTGTCACGAAGTGTACGGAATGATTCACTCACGTGCATTCTCAACGCTGTCTGGGGTTGAACTGAGCAACTGAGGCGGGAATATATAGCGCGAATAGCGTTGAATGGCGCGATAGTAAGCGATTTCTATTGGTTGTGTAAATCGGAAGTGATCGGTTTTACGGACTTTTACGATGCTACATATAAGATGTGTCCTACTGTACCTACCTACCTATAAAATAAGGATTAATATAATAATATAATAATAATAATAATAATAATAATATCGTTTATTCATAAAAATGGTGCAGATTTACAATAATATAACTTAACAATTATATGTAGAGGACACAGTTGCTCATTTGCCTGAACTAGGTAGAACCTGTGTTTCAGGCTAGAAATGTGCCTAGAATATTATAATATAAAAAATACAAAATTAAAACTAAGAAGAAGAATATGGATAATTACCTACAATATTGCATTTTAATGCAAGTTAGTATACAATGACAAATCCTCACTCGTGTCAAAAGATGTTTTTCAACACACTTGAGAGAAAACAAAAAAAAAAATGTTTTTTATCATAATTACCTATGTATTTATTCACAATATTTTTAAACATTAAAAGGCATGGAGGCTTTACAAAAAATCTCAGATATTTGAGTTCAACGCTACCTACATGGTTCATGGCGCGTGGCCAAAAATGGAACTAACACCGCCACCCTGTTTTGTCAATATATGTAGTGTTACCTACATGCTCTGTGACGGTGATGACAATTTGACAACATCGCCCCCCTGCCAATGTCATTCAGGCGCCAACAGATCCTATCAAAAAGTAGTCTGTGAAGTAGTAGCTAAGCTTGTAGCACTCTACATTTATTTGTTAATTAATAATCCAGTCGTCTGTGGCGCATTCCCGCTAGGACTGCAAACCAAAATCGTGCGTGTTTAATACAGTGCATTTTGAACCCAAAAGCGGTGTCATAAGAGTTTATGAGCCACTTTCCGAGAAATGTGGAGATTACGACTCTCAACATCTCAACATAACAAGAAGTATTAGTGGGTAAGTAGTTAGGTACCTACCCAATTAATTATGAAGAACAATGTTCTTCAATCCTGAAGCCACACATTGAGGCAGAAAGATGAGATAGATCTACTAATGTAAAGTTTTTGTTAAATCGCCATGGTGCTCGGCCGCCGCGCGGCGCGCCCGGCACGGGGGTCATGGTGGAGCGCGCACATTGGCAAGGCTTCACTTTCGCCTCGTACGGCTCGTACTGTACTGCGCAGGCGCACTGCGGAGTATTACTCGCGAGTATCTCGGTTTATTTTTAAGTGAATGTGGTTCACCTTGGCTGCTCTGCATCCTACAGATAGCCGTGCACGTTGAACTTGCAGTATGCAGTACTCCCACTTAGACACAGCACGCGAACCGCACGTCGAGAACCGGCCGCCGCCGCCCGCGCCCGCCGACCGGCACAGGGCGGATACACAGGCGTACACTAGTAAATTCGCATTTCGGATTACAACTAACAGCAGCCTACCTACAGAACCTACTTGTATGTTTTTATCACGTCTATCCTGTGAACCATAGTATTGAGTTTGCCATGAAAAGAGAACGTTTTGCCATGCTAAATACATACTATAGATTAGGTACCTACCTAATCAAATAAAGCATGATTTCTAAATGCTTTCCACCGTACAGTTCGGAAGTGCGATTGTTTCTAAAGGTTTTTTCAATAAGGGCGGGTAGATTTTGGCGGCCCGTGGCGGCCACTTTGTTTTGGTGACATCAGTCTATCAAATCTTTTGTTTATTAGTCAGTTACCTACTTAATGCCAAATCACCATGGCAAGTTGCACAATTGAACAGCACGTTCAAATGATAAAACTTTGTTATCAAAATGAGTGTTCGTTAGTGCAAGAGTTAATTGTAACCATAGAAATGTAAACCGAGGCCTTCTTAGCGGAGGTGGAGGCGGATGCGGAGCCGAGGCGACGAGTTTCGCCTCCGCGGATGCGGAGGTTAACGGAGTCGGAGGCGGAGGTGAAAGTGGATGTGGAAAAAATTTTAATTTATGGTTTATTGAATGTCAAAAATCTTTATACATTCCACTTAAAACAAGACAATCGCGGTTCTATTAGAATTACATTATACAACTTCGTACGTCCAAGCAATTCCACATATTGATTCCTGTCGCAAACGACCAAAATATGACCAAAATGGTCGTTGGCGTTGCCTGTCGCGTATCATTTGACACTGACAATGTTTGACATACGCCCGCCCCCACCCTAACCGCGCACTCGTGGATTCTTGACAGTTTCGCACGCAACACGCGGCTGACTATGATTATGAGTTTATGACGTAAATAAACCTCCGTTACAACTCTGCAAAAATTTTACGGAGGCGGAGGCGAAGGTACGATTTCTTCTTGAACTTCCGCAGTAACGGAGGCGGAGGCGAAGTTCCGTTACAACCCTTGTGTAAACGTTGCGCGCATTGCGCCATTTTACGGTAGACGTGGTGGCCCTTTACAGTCAACTCTTCAACCCCGCTAGACTTTTTCTTGTGGGGTTTCTTGAAGTCGCAGGTCTATGCAAACAAACCACAATCGTTCGATGCCCTAAAGGTGAACTATAACCACACCCCGGACACTCCATACAACGCTCGCAAAATAATATTCTACCTACTACTACTACTACATTAAAAAATGACGTTTGTATACGTATGAATGTGTGCGTGAGGTACTTGTGTTTGCGAGCGCTCTTGTTAAAGAACTGCGACGGTAAGGCCTCATTTACGGACACGCGGGGCGTCGCGCGTTGCGTTGAGCGGCGCGGCCCGCACTGAATTCAAATATATGGCGTTGTATGAGTGCGTTTACGGAGAAGCGATTTTAGACGCGTTTGAACATGGTCGTATATTGCTATAAGTTTGTGTTTACGCGTGCGATGATGCGTGCCGCTTCACGCGCCGCCCGCCCCACCGTAAACAGAAAAAACGTCCGACGCGCCGCGAGACGCCACGCCACACGCGACGCGAGACGCCCCGCGTCTCCGTAAATGAGGCCTAACCTCGAAGTGCGGGGTGAGGTGCGGTAACTGATGTTAGTGTGGGGAAGGGAGTGGCCTTTCTGTACGTAGTACTTTAAGTATTCTGTGCTATAACACAGGCCATCGCTCAAGTTCAACCGGATCTATGCAGAAGAGTCATTGAAAATTGGACCACTCGGATCCGTGCCACTGTAAGAAGCCGAGGCGGGCATTTGAATGATGTCATATTCCATACTTACCTAATGGCACATGTGGGCCTTTCAAATAAAAAAAAGAATTTTGTTCATACCTCACACACAGCTTGTTTTATTTCACTTCATCTTTTACATCTACTCGCCCTTATTGAAAAACCCTTTATAAACAATATAATTTACATAACGATCAAGTTACAACAGACAGACAACAGGTAACTACATGGTATCAACATACACGCTATGGCGGTGTTAGTGGTTTACTCAACGACTTGAACAGCGGTAAATGTGTCGAGCTCCGCTAATGAGACATTTTCTATTGTTTCGTCGCCAATAGGTGACGCGCGGTGCTATGCATAGAATGGTAAAGTTTCAACTTGCTAGTGAGGCGTCAGCTCGTCACACGTACTCGCGACGTATCGGAAGTGAGGCTGATAACTTATCACGGGGCGTGGAGGTTAACAGATTCACTCGCAATAATCGACAGTAAATAATTTAAAATGTCACGTCACATTACTGTTACGTAATATTGTGTTCCGGTCGCTGGGGCGCCGGAAGCTGAGGTCACTAATTCGGTCCGTGAGGCCATCGTATCTCTCGTACGCGACACTACTACAACTAGTCTAACATATTCCACCACAACGAACAGCTCATCTGCCATCAGCGAGAAAGGTCTAAAAACCTCAAGCACTACTTACTCCACTTCACGTGCAGCCCAAGAGCCCGAGAAGTGAGAACATACTCGTTTGTTACTCTCCAAATTAAGTACATACTTTTTCCAGTCAGCAAACAAACAAGCAGAACAAGTTGGAGTGTTTGACAGTCCACAGAAAAGGGACATACAGGATTACGTATGCAGCGCATGTAACAGTATAGTAGGTACAGGAAGCGAAGAGAGGTGCGGCACACAGTTCACGTGTGAATATGATAAACTGTTGCTTTTGACGCCAGTGAGAAGCGGCGGTGACTGCCGGAGTGCGGACATTGCGGAATGCGCCAGAGCCGAGAATGTGCGACGATCACGCAATCGTGCGCAGCCACCTATTACTAGTTAGCTGCAACCTACGTTTGACAGCCAAAACTGAACAAGAATATCGCTTACAGCTGAGTACCTACCCAAATAAATAAATTACAGCTCTACAACCACTCAATACGGGCCTACAAAATTTGAATGTTAACGAACAGCGAGAGGGAACCAGCTCTTTTCGAGTTTGTCGTTCAGACTCTTCAGCTGTATCAGACACGCTGTACATATTAACTCATCGTGGCTCCATATAGCGTGCATACCTACTTCACTCAAGACTCTGTTAAGTGCACTGCCTTAGTTGGACTGCAATTGAATTTTGTTCAACTCGAACGACAATGATTGCGTTATCACAGGAGAAACACAAGTCAGAGATAACAGCCTCGCTGGCACGACTGCAGTTCTGCATGTGGGGCAGCAGGCGCGGTGTCCGTCTGTCTGACATTTACGTTTATTTTCATCAGACGCGCCCGCGCCGCCACAGCTGATTCACACACCACCACTGGATAACATTTATAAAGTTCCCTAAATACACCGGTTCACTTGTCCGTACTAAAGGCTAGCCCATCTCTCACACTCGGCGAGTTGGATGCACTTCATACCCGTAAAGCTTTCTTTCTCAAAAGCTTACGAAGACTACACATCACGCCAACAGATTTAGATTTACAGCAGTAGGTACCTAATTGTAGCTTCGTTTGCTTGAAGCGTGAAAAGCCACGGCTATCTTCTCATAGAATTGTCGATGTTGTGACCATGCTACGCGATTAGATATCGCCCGAACACGATCTTATCCAAAGAGAATTTACGATAACTAAATTTCAATAAAAACATGCGCTCGTTCTGTTAAATTACTGAAAGTGATTATTACCTACCTATATGATCCCTATTATTTTCCAAGTTGAGACTTTGTGTCTATATTCAATGCCTGCTTCTACTCAAAACCATAACTAAGCTCCCATAACTATGTCCCAGTGAGTTTATTTTTGTTTTAAATGAGTTACACTTGAAAATTTGCGAAAACATCGTTTGTTAATGACACCGTTACCTATCAATACTTGCCGCGGTTTATCCAAACACCTTGAAGCCTTCCTGTCTAAAGGCTCCCACTACCACTCCTTGTAGTCGCAGTAACTCGTATGAACACAGCTAAGTATTGAGTTGATTGCTGTTGTACTAGCAATACTCGCATGTACTATTGTTATCTATTCATTAATTATATTAGTCTCAGGGCACGCTGATAACGCTTACCTACTTATTGACTCGAAACAAAACGATCATTCAAACAATAGCGATAGTTGTCACTCGTGAAACTATTTTGTGCCCGATGTCAGGGGGTCTACTACCTAATCACGATATCAGGGGGTCTACTACCTAAGCACGATATCAGGGGGTCTACTACCTAAGCACGCTGTCAGTGGGTTTACTACCTAAGCACGATATCAGGGGGTCTACTACCTAAGCACGATATCAGGGGGTCTACTACCTAAGCACGCTGTCAGTGGGTTTACTACCTAAGCACGATATCAGGGGGTCTACTACCTAAGCACGATATCAGGGGGTCTACTACCTAAGCACGATATCAGGGGGTCTACTACCTAAGCACGATATCAGGGGGTCTACTACGTAAGCACGCTGTCAGTGGGTCTACTACCTAAGCACGATATCAGGGGGTCTACTACCTAAGCACGATATCAGGGGGTCTACTACCTAAGCACGATATCAGGGGGTCTACTACCTAAGCACGCTGTCAGTGGGTCTACTACCTAAGCACGATGTCAGTGGGTCTACTACCTAAGCACGCTGTCAGTGGGTCTACTACCTAAGCACGATGTCAGTGGGTTTACTACCTAAGCACGATATCAGGGGGTCTACTACCTAAGCACGCTGTCAGTGGGTCTACTACCTAAGCACGCTGTCAGTGGGTCTACTACCTAAGCACGCTGTCAGTGGGTCTACTACCTAAGCACGATGTCAGTGGGTTTACTACCTAAGCACGATATCAGGGGGTCTACTACCTAAGCACGATATCAGGGGGTCTACTACCTGAGCACGATATCAGGGGGTCTACTACCTAAGCACGCTGTCAGTGGGTCTACTACCTAAGCACGCTGTCAGTGGGTCTACTACCTAAGCACGATGTCAGTGGGTTTACTACCTAAGCACGATATCAGGGGGTCTACTACCTAAGCACGATATCAGGGGGTCTACTACCTGAGCACGATATCAGGGGGTCTACTACCTAAGCACGATGTCAGGGGGTCTACTACCTAAGCACGATATCAGGGAGTCTACTACCTAAGCACGATATCACGGGGGTCTACTACCTAAGCACGCTGTCAGTGGGTCTACTACCTAAGCACGATATCAGGGGGTCTACTACCTAAGCACGATATCAGGGGGTTTACTACCTAAGCACGATATCAGGGGTCTACTACCTAAGCACGATATCAGGGGGTCTACTACCTAAGCACGATATCAGGGGGTCAACTACCTAAGCACGATATCAGGGGGTCTACTACCTAAGCACGATGTCAGGGGGTCTACTACCTAAGCACGATATCAGGGGGTCTACTACCTAAGCACGCTGTCAGTGGGTCTACTACCTAAGCACGCTGTCAGTGGGTCTACTACCTAAGCACGCTGTCAGTGGGTCTACTACCTAAGCACGATGTCAGTGGGTTTACTACCTAAGCACGATATCAGGGGGTCTACTACCTAAGCACGATATCAGGGGGTCTACTACCTAAGCATGATCTCAGGAGGTCTACTACCTAAGCACGTTGTCAGGGGTCTACTACGAGTACCTAAGCACGAAATCCGTAGTTTCGGCCGAAGTGATGGTCGTTGCCTACTCCGTATCACTCACGAGATAAGATTAGTTTGGATCCCGAACTAAGAATTATTAATGACCATACGATTTTAAAGTTGTCCTTCGAAAAATTTAATTTGTCACTGGTTTGACGGATCTACAAGTTTCTAAGTGGCCCATATCTTCGTTGACGGACAGAGAGTGACAGAACGCCGACTATTGCGAGGCGGTGCCGGAGGCGGTCCTATCACGCGGTGCTCTTAGTTAGCGTCAATTTGAACAGACACCAGCGCATCAAGTTACTACAATCTTTCAAATTTCTTTAATAGATTTTCAACTTTATCGCTAACTCATAAGGTTCAAAGTTGATTGGAAATATTTTACAGTTTCGGGTGCTTGATGTGCTGGCGCCCGTACAAACGGTTCCGGTTCGATTGATTCCGAGTGTTCCGTTGTAATGCTTAAATGTTACAGTTAGTAGGTCCACTTCTTGTAATTCATACATTCAGGCCCTACGAAATTAAATCGTCTGAAACCTACGGCTTTCTTTAAGGAATAAGTCCGAACGATTTGTTGTGCATGTTTTGCAATACAGATATCTTAAGCCTCTGTTATTTCTTAGATGTGGGACTTGTTTTCCTCTCTATTAGGCGGACATTCGTGGCGCCTACACTTTTAAACAATGGCACGCAGCCTTCAGCGAACGTCACGCGCATGCGCGAGCTCTGCCGACACACATGGCCGACACCCACCACCAGAGACCACAGCAAGTCAGCATTTGAGTGTATTTAACCCTATTTTGTCCTTTTCAAGAATAAGCGCGTAATTTATGAGAGTATTTATATCGATATCTCTGGCGTGGGATTTGCATCACCAATCATTATAAACTGTCGACCGTACATCTGCTAGGTATATCTCTTCGGTTAGAACAGTGTTTACCTAACTTAAGATTTGACAGAAATTCAGATAACTTGGTAGTCTATAGAAAGACGTTATGAGACTTTCCATCTCGTTTCCCAGACTGAATAATATACTGTGACTGATAAATGTTCCTGGGGTTGTGACTGCCAAAAATACATACCTATAGGCAATAAAACAGGTTGAGCCGTTGAGGATTCGAAGTTAATCAAGGTGAATTCTAAGGGGCCATCTCCACGAGCGAAAGAATCGCAACGGATCCGCGCTTCTATCGTCGGGTCGTCTCCACGAACGAGCGATTATTCCGCCAGCGTATCGTCGCGACTGGTAACGGAATCGCCGCGTGCCCGCGACGACTCGTAACGGAATCGCCGTGTTTCCGCGACGAGGCGTTGTGCAATAGTTTTGTTGAAAGAATTCAGTTAGGTGCCAGACGAGAACGAAATAAGTAGTGTCTCAGTCAATAAATAAATTATTTATTATGGATGTAGTGTTCTGGGGTGCTTGTGCCAGTACGCTAGTGAATATGCAGTTATTTTTATTAAGAAAGAAAGGAAAAAGGCGCCGTTGGTGGACACATCCTATGTTACTACGTCGAGAAAGTCATGGACATTTCTATGTGAATTATGAACAATATCGAAATCATGCAGATTGGCTTGAAGATGAATATTTAATGTCAATTCCTGTTTTCGATGAACTGTTAAGTTTACTTTCAAGAAACTTTGACAGCGCGTCCGCCGCGCGCTCGCTGCGAGAGCGCCACGTTCTGCGGCGAGCGCGCGGCGTGCGCGCCACCAGTAGCGACGATACCGCGGCGATACGACGACGTTACGCGCGCACATTGCCACTCGTCGCATCGCCGCGATAACATCGCCGTGTGGAGACGCGTTCGTAGAGAGTGTATAGAAATACGTGGCACGACGATATTATCGCCGCGATTCTCTCGCTCGTGGAGACAGCCCCTAAGAAGAGAATTATGAGCACATTTACGAGATTGTGTCAAGGGTATAAGATTATTATCCTATGAAGGAGACAGACAATCAGAAGAGCGCTCAAGGAATATAGATAATGTGGTATTAGGAATTCCTTAGATACCGATTGTGCGCTGTTGGAGTCTCGTACTCTTGACACTGCGTCAAGCGGGTACTTGGAGAGCATAATTATTGTGATTTACACTTAAGTAAATTCAAATACACGTGAGTAAAGATAGCGATAGGTGATAGCCGTGATAGTGTGATACCGATAACTTACAGAACTACATACTCGTGGAGTACCTACACCCACAACAGGCAACACTAACATTTGGCAGAGTCAAGCAACTCACCGCGAACTCGCGGATAAAAGTCCTTGACTCCAATATTTAAATAAGTAGGTGTTTATCCAGAGTATGTACGTGTCATCACTGGGTATTCTGTAACCCCTGTATTAGATAATATTGGTGAAGGGCGGTTTTACCCAGTCTTTTTTCTGCAACTTACTGCTTTGAATAGGTAGGTAGGTAAGAAGACTTTTTAGTTTGGTCATTTCAGTGCGTCAAGTATCTCGATGTTATAAATATAGGTACTCTACGTCTTGTTTCCAAAAGATAGATCATAACTCCCGAAAAGAGCCTTCCACTGTCTCCTAGTGTTGAAGTTAAGGCTGATTTAGACAGGGTAAGTAACTGACTCCAAACTTGTGACAAGTCAGTGCTGACGCGATATTTACCTAGTGTAAATTGAGTTTGGAGTCAGTAGTACTGACTCCAAATTCAATTTACACTAGCTAAAAAAAAAGTAATTAAAAAACCCGACTGCAACCTTACACTAAAACTAACTGAAAAGCTAAAAACAAGCCCATTTTAAATTAAATAAATGTTGGAAGCAGGCGGGGCCCATACCATTATTATAGTTTCAAACTCAAATGGGTCCCGCCTGCTTGCAACTTTTATTTAATTTAAAATGGGCTTGTTTTGAGCTTTTCAGTTAGTTTTAGTGTAAGGTTGCAGTCGGGTTTTTTAATTTTTTTAAATACTTTTGTTAGGTATTTCCAGCTTTTTAGTTTACAAATGTGAACGATTTCGCGGACGATTTAGTTCTTGGTAGGTACGTGTTTTTTACGATTTGTCACTTTGAATTACTTTTAACCATATAAGTGGTATACTATATTTTTGTAATCGCCTTTTAAAACCCTTTATTTTGATACCCCACTCGATAGGTTTTGATAAAATAAAAAAATATTTTTTTTTTTGAAGGCATAATATGGCGCCAAAAATCCGCCATTTTGTTTTTTTATTTTTATTTTGATATACCCAGTGTCACTCTCACAGTAAATACAAATCTAACGACACCTCTCAAGCTAAAATCCATCGAGCCGTTCAGGCCGCAGAGCGTGCCAAACAATTACCTATACAAACAAACATACCATGCATACTCTCGAAAAACACAACCCTCCTTCTGGCGCAGTCGGGTAAATATCGGGTCAGCACTGACTTGTCTCGAGTTTGGAGTCAGTTACTTACCCTGCCTAAAGAGGACAAACTCCGGCAGCACGATGAGGCTTGTTCTTGTTACCTATCGGACGTGATACCTACGATCGTTGACGCTCATTCAGTTTTCCACAGAAGTTGGTGTTTTGTTTACAATCAGCGAATGTTGGATATTATCAGAGTTTAGGTAATGAATCTAATCAGTGACACCGTCACACCGCCGGCCGGCCCACTTTCTGAAGGAAAGCGGAATAAATTATTGGGGTTATCACTCGCACGGATCATTAACTGATGCAGCAATTATTCATGTCACTTTAAATAGTGTAGCGCATGCGCGCGGCGCGTCGTGTGGCGCTGTGGCGGCGCGGGTGGCACGCGTGCACGCGCTTGCTCGTGCCGCTAGCGACTGTCAAAATTGGCGGGAACCGGCGCCGCGGCGCGGCGCGCGGGCGCATCCTACACTACACATTCGGCACACTGCTGAAGTGACCTGCAATAATTGCAGGATAATAATTATTATTATAATTAGCAATCATTTAAAAACTGAAGACATTGAAGAATGCGCGATACGGACCTCTGTCACAAAATACAGTGTCTTGTTATCAACACTAGCGAGTTGCGACGACGAGTTCCATCTGCGCTTTGCGCAATGTTTATTACAAACAAACACCTTGATGTACTGTACATTCTGCCACGCCACTACCTACTGTACTCCTAAATAATCAGGTGACGTCCGTGTCATCATAAATGCATACCTAATCATGTCTTGTGTAGGACTTACCAACTGAACTTCGACAAACTTTACTACGACAAGATTTTAATTCGACACTACGGAACTCCGACACGTCTTCATTTCGACGATACTTTAGTTCGAAATGCCTTAAGTCCGACACTACTGTACTCCGATAAAGCGTTTCTTCGACATGACTTAACTAGGAAACGATGCGACTTCGACGACGTGCTACTTCGACAACTATGGTAGTCCGACATGAGTCAATTTCGACATACTCTACTCCGGCATGCTGTACTTCGACAATATCAAATATTAGGTCCTTACATATGAAATTGGCGTTTTGTATGGAAGGAACAAAAAGTCGAATATTTTTTAATATAATATATTTAATTAATCAAAGTATGAACCATTGTTTTCAATGCACTTTTGCCATCTTATAGGTAGTTCATTGATCCCTTTACTAAAAAAACCAGTCGGACGGGAATCAATAAAATCTTTGAAGGCGATTTGGACTGCCCCATCGGAGTTGAATTTTTTCCCTTGCAAAAAGTTATCCAAATTGCGAAAAAAATGGTAATCTGTTGGAGCAAGGTCCGGGGAGTACGGAGGATGTCTAAGACATTCCAATTCAAGCTCTTCTAATTTGGTAGCCGTCTGTTGCGCAGTGTGTGGTCTGGCGTTGTCGTGAAGCAGCAGTGGCGTGGAGCTTTTTAATCTTCCCAATTTGCTTCAAGTGAATTAAAACAGTTTTATCACTAACATCGAAGCCTGCAGCTAACTCGGACGTGGTTTGCGATGGGTCCGCTTCCACAATAGCCTTCAATTCTCCATTATCAACTTGGGTCTCAGGCCGTCCACGGGGCTTGTTCTGCAGGTCGAAATTTCCAGAACGAAAACGTTGGAACCAAAAACGAACTGTGTTTTCTTTTGCAACATGACCGCCATACACATCATTCACCCTTCGAGTCGTTTCCGCAGCACTAGTGCCACGGCGGAACTCGTACTCGTAAATAATGCGATATTTTAAATTTTCCATTTTGTAAAATGAGTGACGCAAACAGAAAAAACAGAAGAAAAAAAACAAATGAATGACGGTCATCGAAGCACAAATACATGAGTAAATAGCTGTACAAATTTGAATTTGGAATTCCTTACCAAAGAGGAGAAATTCGTGATTAAAGTGGCCAGTACGAAAAACGCCAATTTCATATGTAAGGACCTAATATTTCAGATATTTCGAGTTCTTTCATTTTCTTTGTTCCTTTGTTCTTTCTTTATTTAACTCTATAATAGTTTTAAAAATATTAATTTTCTTTCTATTTAAGAGCACTATACATTTTTTTTTAGTAGTAGTCGGTAGTCACCCCCTTTCTAGCCATATCATCTATCACAAATTTCAATTTCGAAGTAGCATCGTTTCTCAGATATATAACGTCGAAGTAAGATATTGTCGAAGTACAGCATGCCGGAGTAGAGTATGTCGAAATTGACTCATGTCGGACTACCATAGTTGTCGAATTAGCACGTCGTCGAAGTCGCATCGTTTCCTAGTTAAGTCATGTCGAAGAAACGCTTTATCGGAGTACAGTAGTGTCGGACTTAAGGCATTTCGAACTAAAGTATTGTCGAAATGAAGACGTGTCGGAGTTCCGTAGTGTCGAATTAAAATCTTGTCGTAGTAAAGTTTGTCGAAGTTCAGTTGGTAAGTCCTTGTGTAGGCACGCAGCCAAAGTCAATGGTTTCAGTCGTACGGTGGTGGTGGAGCCACATGAGTAGTCTAGTCTAGAGTAGTCTACTTATGTGGTGGAGCGCTCCCATTGCAGGCAGGAGGCTCTCTACAGTACAAACTAATTTATAAAGACTGAAATCACCAAAACCTTTGCGCTGCAGTTAGAGCGGTATCGCATTACATCCGATCCGAATCCGAGAAATGCCGGTCCGAAGTATGTATGAGGGGTTGCGCACTAGATCCGAACAAATAGGACTATGTAGCAGACGCTCGCGAGGAGAGGGAGGTAGCGACACAGTAAATATACTGTGGTAGCGAGGTGCGGGGATCAATAAAACAAAATGTGCGCTGAAAAATATAAAAATTAATACCTATACCAGAAACTAGCGTTCAGTTTGATTATTTTACGTAAAACTATTTTTATTTTTATTACTTTTATTTATTTGTATAGATATTTACATAATATAAGCTAACATATAAACTATAATAATATGTACAATTATTATATGAAAAAATAAACAAAATAATCATAGGGCATCAAAGAATTCGTCCGCATCGCTGTCAACAGGAACAGTGCCCAAAAGGCTGGCAGCATTGCCATTTTTATTTTGAAGAAAATATTTTTTCACTCCTCTTGCTCAAAAAGACCGTCATTGTAGAGCGAGGAAAAAATAGCATTAATTACTTCCTCTAGGGGAAAAAGATTTTAAGTATTTTTTTTTTGTTACCAACGAGCCTACTGAAACGAAAGTCTTTATTCATAAGTAGAATAATCATGAATAAGGACTCAACATAATAGTATTTCATAAAAAAAAGTAAAAATCCGACTGTGCTAAAAAACTAAGTTAAAAAAAACTGAAAAGCTAAAGATGATTTAGATATTGAGCGGGAACGTAGGGCGTTGGCAGTGAGATGCAATAATTGCTGGCGCGCAGGTTTGCACGGTGCACAAAAGATGTTAAGGTGAATGCGTAGTTGTAGCCCGCGAAATTCAATTTTTCTTACGTTTTTTGCAATTTTCAGGTCAGTGTCAGGTTGTATCTTGATCAAAATATGATTCGCGACAATAACAGGTACGTATTTACAGAATTATAATAATTAGAATCATTAATACATCTTCCTAAGTTAGATTTCTACCGTTAAGAACAAATCTCGTATGGAAAAGTGTTGGTGGTAGAAATCTAACTTAAACAGATGTATTAATGATTCTGATGATTATAATTCTGTGAATACGTACCTGTTATAGTCGCGAATCAAATTTTCATCAAGATACAACCTGACACTGACCTGAAAATTGCAAAAAACGTAAGAAAAATTGAATTTCGCGGGCTACAACTACCCATTCGCCTTAAAATTGCGCTTTTTAAAGCATACTGCCAGACATTTTATACCTGCAGCCTGTGGGTCAGCTATACGCGTAGATCTTTCAATGCCCTGCGGGTCTTGTACAATAATGGTTTTAGGATGCTGTTGGGGTTGCCTCGCTTTTGCAGTGCATCAGGTATGTTTGCTAAGGCTAGCACTGACTGCTTTAGGGCTATAGTAAGGAAAAGAGTGGCCTGGTATGTGTATGTGTTTTTTTAGTGTAATAATGTATAATAAATGTTGGAAGCAGGCGGGACCCACACCCATTTGAATTTGAAAATAATGGTATGGGTCCCGCCTGCTTCCAACATTTATTTAATTTAAAATGGGCTTGTTTTTAGCTTTCAGTTTTTTTAATTTAAGTTTTTTACCGCAGTCGGGTTTTTAATTTTTTTAATTACCTGCTTTTTAGTTTACAAATGTGAAAGATTTTGCAGGCGATTTAGTTCTTTGGTACTTACGTGTTTTTTACGATTTGTCACTTCGTATTACTTTTAACCATATAAGTAAGTTGTGTATATTTTTGTAATCACCTTTTAAAACCCTTTATTTTGATACCCCACTCGATAGGTCATGACAAGAAAATTTTTTAAAGATTTTTGCGCCAAAAATTTGTTGAGTTTTTGGTCAAAAATTCGTTCACAATGATGGCCTTGTGCGAAGGCGCATTATCGTGGTGCAAAATCCAACAATTTCTTTCCACAAATCTGGCCTTTTTCTTCGAATTTGCTCTATTAGACGCCGCATAAACAGAGGCGTAGCTATCGGAGGGCTAGGCGGTGCCGTGCACCGGGGGGGACCCGGAAACTCTGAAATCATGAAAAAAAAATTTGCTGTTTCATACAAAAGTTCCAATACCTACTTGACCAAAATGACTGTATGAAACAGCAGATTTTTTTAGAGTTGGTCCCATAGTGAAAGTTGTTCATATTCATGGGTAGAACACCCTGTAATAATTTGGATGGTGATAAAAAATATCCTTGTATACGAGTGAATTTCAACAACTATGATTTTTTACCTAATTTTGGTGGAAATTTTTGTTTTTGTATTTTTAATGAATATAAGAAGTTGATAAGCAAGAAATACGTATCCAGTTACATAAAATGTAAGAGACATTAATTTTAATCCTGATAGCTTCTAATATATTGTTGACACAAGAATTGGTAAGACACCAAAATTGATATCTAACATCAAAATTAGAAAATCTATTAAAACTACCTCAAATTTATTATTAATTCAATAACAATAAAAACTTTTTTATAGTGAATAAATATTTATTAAAGTAATAAAAAATAACATATATCTAATGAAATGCATTTAAAAAAAATGCAATAAAAAAATAATACTTTCTTACTTTTGACGAAAAAAGAATCGTAATAAGATAACTCGGTCTGGAAGTAGAGATCGAGTCATATTATTAGGTACGGTTTTTTTCGTTTTTCTTTTAATTACGTAATAAGTCATTTTTGTGATTGGTAAAATACCACCAAAACCACCAAAATTGCACCACCAAAATTAGAATCTTGTTTAATATGTTTATTTATAAAAAAACTAGTAAGAATATAATAATTATATATTTGTATTGTTTTGAAAGCTTAACAAAGCTTTTTATTATAAAAATATATTACAACACTGACTTTAGTTATAAAACGTTTTTAAACATCAACACCAAAATTGCAGGACTTTTGTCCGATTACTAAAAAAAGACTTACTTTCGTTTTTACCGCGAAAACAAAACAGGCTGGCTCACGTCCGTCAGTGCTGCGCGTGAGTGCCTGGCTCTACGAAGTGAATGATGGTAGTTTCGTCCTTCTGGGTTTATTCTATACGAGCCATTTCATTTCTCCCACCAAAATTTAAAATTTCGCGCGGATACCCTTTTTTAATTTTCTCTAGGATAAAGTATTGCACTAAATATAATAATAAAACTGTCATCAGATAGAAAAACTAAAACTGAATTTAAATACAATTAGTAATATCTAGTAAATTAGTGCAGTTTCGCTTAAGCGGTGATAATTCTCAGAAAAACAGATTGTGGACGCGCCACCAAAATTAGAATTATACGAAATATAATTTTTTTTTTATAACTTCTAAAATGTTTCCTACTAAAATATTTCTGGCCTGATCAAGATACATACGTCTAATT
This sequence comes from Amphipoea oculea, assembly GCA_945859645.1. Lineage (NCBI taxonomy): Eukaryota > Metazoa > Arthropoda > Insecta > Lepidoptera > Noctuidae > Amphipoea > Amphipoea oculea. Next base: position 225,632 of record OX243883.1, on the reverse strand, counting down.
TCTTAAAAAAAAATTAACTTTTTTACGTTTTATCTAAGATGCGATTTTCAGCTGCGCCGCTTAAAAATTACACTTGAGAAATTCACTCACCTAAATATAATTAATTCTTTCTGTTGTGTTGTGTAAGTTACTAAGTTCTTGTGTTTAGCCACTTCAACCAATCGGCTGTTATGCGACCGATTTATGAATACTATGTAGCTTACTCTACCGAAATATTAGTAATGAACTGCAGTTGTTTTTTGACAAAATACTATATGCTTGACATCTTCCACAAATTATTGATTCCTAACGCGGCTGGCAGTGGGCATGTTACGGGGGTTTGGATAGGGGCCTAAAGAGGAAAGCCTAATATGGGCAGACTGCAGGAAACTTCTATGGGGGCCACATGGGGAATTCAGGGGGCACTATTAAGTGAGGATTTCAAAAATTTTTTTTTTTTTTTTTTATTTTAATCAATAGAACTTCAAATATTTTTGAATGGTTTGAAAATATTCAAATTTCTTTAATTTGTAAAAAGTTCAGCGATTATCTCTCGCAAACTTGAATGAGGAATGGTGAAGTTGGAATAGCGGTTTCTCGAAGGACCAACAAGCGTTGTGTAATTTAGCGGGAAAATAATTTTTATGCTGCAGCGAATGTTGGACGACACAGAAAATTGAGCAAAATGAAAGTATGGGAACAATATGACTTACTTGGGATCACTGGATGTCAGGTTGGTGCAACGACTGCCGACGTGGTGGGCACGCGTTCACTTCACACTTGTCACTTTGTGTCGGCCAACACGTTAAATAGTTTATATTATAATGATGGTACAGCGCGCAGCGGTTGAGTTAAAGCGGTGTTATGCGGTTGACTGCTTGAAGAGAACAGTGCGAATCTTCATGGCGACCTCTGTCAAGTCACTGCGGCGGAAACGCTTCTCATTGGTGTTGCGGTGTAGCACCTTTTTGCGGAATGGGGGTAGGATTGGAAAGGAAGCCGGAATATGATTGGTTCAATACTGTGGTCCAATATGAATTCTACCCTGAATATGTGAGACGCGTTTGGATACATGATACCAAAATTTTTATATTGCTAGCTTGCGTAAGCAAGGAATTTCAATCACTATTTCCTTCACTTTTGAGATGTTAACTTCAGTTGAAGACGTTGATGGCCTACCAGGGCGAGGCAAATCTTCCAGCATATCTCGACTGCTTTTGAACGCTTTGTACCACTCATAAGCACGTGTTTATGATAAAGTCGATTCACCGTAAGCCTTCTGTAACATTTTCAGTGACTTCGAACACGAAATTCCATTCATAATCAGCCTACAATGTTCCCACTGCTGGGACACAGGCCTCTTCTCGACGAGAGGGAGTGGGCCGTAATCTACCACGCGGGTCCAGTGCGGGTTGGTAGATGTCAGATGTCTTTGAATTTTTGGTACTAGGACATGCCGGTTTCCTCATGGTGTTTTCCTTCACTGTTTTGAGAGCAGTGGTGATGAAATAATTTACACAAAGTAAAGCGCCTGTCTGGGTTCGAACCTAAGACCTACAACTCGTAAGTCGCGGCCGTTACCACTTGGCCACCAATGCTCTCCAAATCCAAATTCCAATGGCGATGGCAAAGAAGACAACTCTTTGTTGTCCATTATGAAATTCGAAATACACTATTATGATATACTAAAATTTTTTTTTACAAAAAAAAAAACAACCGACTTCCGAAATTAAAGTTATTCACTTCGTAGTTTTTTTTTTTGAAGTCGGTTCATTTTTTTTTTGTAAAAATGTTTTTATTTTTCACTTTTTAGTTGTGCCTACCCCACACAAATTCAATTAACACTAGTGCGTTGAAGAATTGAAGACACGGACTAGAAGAATCATCAAAATTCGCATAGAAATGCCGGAGAGGCAGTACATTTATGCATATAACTTCGTACCTGAAAGTATGTAGATCACATTAATGAAAGAATGATCAAAATCGGTTCATTAGTTTTTGAGAAAATCGCGGACATACAAACATACATACGGGTCGAATACAGAACCTCCTTTTTTGAAGTCGGTTAAAAAGTGAAAAAAGGGTAACAAGAAAGTACCTTCCCGTGGTCGCATGCTACCATAGCTTATAAGTACGAAGTACTATTAAGTATTCTGTGTTATAAGTATGTTAGTACAGTAGCATGCGACCACGGGAAGGTACTTTCTTGTTTCATCCTTTTTTCACTTTTTAGTGTTTTTTTTTAATAGGTAGTTTTGCCCCCCGAAACCCCGTAATGGCCGGACCGGGAAATAACATCATCAATATATTTAAAATCTCACGTTGAAATCATTTTCTTAAATAAAACAAAATTTTTAAACTCCCTTCCATCACAGAAAACGGCATGTTACGACGACGCCTTATGATAGTTTGTTATCTCATCAGGAATGCAGCGGGGCCGCCGATAGTAACTAGAATGTGTGACACGAGAGCATCTCCCAAAAACAAGTGTGTCACAGAGTCAGCACTCACGCACGGCGACCACTCGAAACAATTGAAATCAATCAAACGCGTGCGAAGCGCGCGCGCAGCTGCATGCCGCTCTTTATTTACCCTCCCCACACCACACCACGCTGAACGCACAGGAGTAGAGATAAACCATTCTTAAAATGCACTAAAATTTGTATAAGTACAAACATTTGAAATGTGTATGCAACAAGCAGTGGAGGGGCGTTCATTGTTAAAAATGGTTTTTCTCTACATGATTGATAGTATAAAACCAACGTCACACGTCTTTGGGTGCGATCCCAACCACAACGGTTTCGTTAAATGTTGTGGTTGAAGGACATAAGGTCTGCGCCGTGCCAGCAAGGATCTCACAGCACTCCTTACTGGTCCTTCTGTTCCGGACTCCTCCGTCCGTGCTACTCCTAGTAGTCCTAGTGGCCACTCTTAGCGCCACACTCGGCCCCCGCCAGACGCAGACGCCGGCTGTGCTGCCACTGCTGCTGACTCTCATAATTATTTAGAGCGACAATTTATGCCATGATGGTAATTAATAGATTAATCTGTCAAGCTCCGCTAATGAGACACAGATTTCTATTGTTTCGTCGCCGATCGGCGAACTGATTATTATTATACAAATATTGACAATCAACCATGACTGACGATGACGTTACATTCACGGGTATGTTGGCAATTTTTCGTTTTAGAATGTTCGTCATCATCATCAAACAGACACAATTTCGCATTTACTCGTATAATATTAAGTATGCATTGTAGTTTCACGGAACAATCTCAAATTCGGGTAAAACTAAACGTCCTTTTTTATGGGATTTTTGTACAAATTTTATCAAAAATTGGACAACGTCTGTCAGGTCAGCAAGTAATCTGATGTGTGCGTGCAGACTGTCGGAGAGTCACGAGATTTGCAAGCTGTGACACGGATGGCTAGTTCAGTCGATCGCACACCTGTCAAGCGTGACGAGTGCCGACTATTGCCCAGTGGGGAGGCTTTCACCTTCACTACGCGGCCCCGAGATGCATTAGATCTATCTCTTCTACTATGTACGAAAATAAGTAGAGGTGTAAATAGCTTGTGTACGTTTTTCTATAAAATCAGCTAAAATTAAGTAATTACCTACATATTATATCTACCTACTAGAAAATTATAAATCCTGACTGCTGTTTTAATTTATATTTATTTATTTAACTAGCTTCTGCCCGCGACTTCGTCCGCGTGAAATTCGTACTTTCCTCTAAAAAATTCGAAAATGTATGTAGGTATGATATTTATTATTTATTTAGATAAATAAGTATTCGGGCCAATTTTTATGTTTATACAGGGTGTTACAGAAAGGGTATATCAATACTTGACGTAAACGGGTTGAAGAGTGTATCTGGTCTAGAATCTCTGTACAAAAATTCAGCTCAAAAACAGTAACTTTGAAAATGCTTAATATTTTTTTATTTCGATAGTTTATTAAATTGAAATCATAACAAACATGTCAACGCACTACGAGGGTCATTTATCCTAATGGATAAACACACACTACAGATAATTCTGTAGTGTGTCTGTGCGCCTAGTACACGCACATCACGCCGCCGCGCGCCATTGCAGCGCCGTGATGTCGAAATAAAAAAAATATTAAGCATTTTCAAAGTTACTGCTTTTGAGCTGAAATTTTGTACAGAGATTCTAGACCAGATACACTCTTCAACCCGTTTGTATTGATATACCCTTTCTGTAACACCCTGTAGATCAAAGAATTCAGATTTTTTAGATAAACTGTATCCCCGCTTTTAACCCCCACAGGAGTGGAATTTTGAAAAATCGTGATGTGTTCATAATTTGACTCAAAGATTATATATACTAATTTTCGAATTAATCAAACCCCGCAGTAAAATCCTCCCCTGTAAAATTAACTACCCCTTTTCACCCCTTTAAGGGTAGATTTTCGAAAAACCCCGATACACGTTATTCTTTATTTATGGTCTTAAGTATAAATACCGAGTTTCGAGACTGCGCGTTAAAATTCTTCCATACCTTCAAATTTTGACGCCCCCAATCCCTGTTTTAGGGGGTAGTTTAGAAAAACAAAAAATGCCAATCTTCATTATTTGCTTATATAAGTATTCGTGAAAAGTTTAATGTTTATTAACCAAATGAATAAGATTTTTCATATACATACAATGTATTCCCGCTTTTCACCCCCATAGGGGTGGAATTTCGAAAAATTGTTTAGTATGTGTTTGTACTTGACTCAAAGATTATATATGCCAATTTTCGAGCTAATCAAGTCACGCAGTAAAATCCTCCCCTGTAAAATTAACTACCCCTTTTTTGTCACAGTTAGGGGTAGATTTTCGAAAAACCCTGATACACGTTATTCTCTATTTTCAGTCCTTAGTATAAATACTGAGTTTTGAGTTAATCGGACACACCGTTAAAATTCTTCCATACAAATTTTGACACCCCCAACACCTCTTTAGGGGGTAGTTTAGAAAAACGAAAAAGCCAAACTATAATTTACTTAGATAAGTATTCGTGCCAAGTTTCAAGGTAATTGGTACCTCAAGGAATAAGATTTTTCATACAAACAAAATCCCCCCCTCTCCTCCCCCTCCTCCTTTTCACCCCCTTTAAGGTTGTATTTCCAAAAACCCCTTCTTAATGGATACCCACACTTTACAAAGAACACAACCTCCAAAATTCATGTCCCTAGGACCAGCGGTTTAAGCTATGCGTTGATATCTCAGTCAGGCCGTTCATCCCCCTTTGGAGGTGAAATTATTAAAAACTAACTTTTAAACTGACGGACTTTCATACACAACTTCATCCCCCTTTTTAACCCTTTGGGGTGGAATTATCAAAGACGCTGAGACACCTATAAATTAATTTTCAATCGTCAGCTTAAACACAAAATTTGAAGATCCTAACTTTAAAACAGACGGACTTTCATACACAACTTCATCCCCTTTTTAACCCTTTGGGGTGGAATTATCAAAGACGCTGAGACACCTATAAATTAATTTCCAATCGTCAGCTTAAACACAAAATTTGAAGATCCTAACTTTAAAACTGAGGGACTTTCATAAAAACTTTCATCCCCTATTTAACTTCCTTAGGGGTTGAATTTCGAAAAATCCTTCCTTATTCCTTGTCTACATTATAAAGGGAATCATTGTATAAAATTTCAGCTTTCTAGGTCCAAAGATTTGGGCTGGGCGTTGATGAGTCAGTCAGTCAGGCCTTTTGTTTTTAACCGACTTCAAAAAAGGAGGTTCTGTATTCGATCCGTATCCGTGTTCGATATGTATGTATGTTTGTATGTCAGCGATTTTCTCAAAAACTAATGAACCGATTTTGATAATTCTTTCATTAATGTTATCTACATACTTTCAGGAAGGTTTTAGTATATAAAACATTAGGTAATTATTCTTGTGTGCGAAGTTATATGCATAAAAATGTACTGCCTCTCCGGCATTTCTATGCGAATTTTGATCATTTTTCTAGCCGGTGTCTTCAATTCTTCAATGCACTAGTGTTATTTGAATTTGTGAGGTATAGGTACAACTAAAAAGTAAAAAATATTTTTTTTTTACAAAAAAAAACATCTGACTTCGAAAAAAAAACACTACAAAATGATAAATAACTTTAATTCCGGAAGTCGGTGTCAAAAAACGAAAATGCGGAATCAACGACATCGTATTTATCATTTTGTAGTGGTTTTTTTTTTTGAAGTCGGTTGTTTTTTTATTTATATAAGTATAACGGCACATGGCCATTATCAGTCAATTCTGGGTTCATTGTGCCGAGCTATCGTGGGTAGGCGGGCGAGAAGAATTAAAATCACGTGTTGAAGATGCACGATTATTGTTGTAACTAAATATTAACAGAATGATACTCCTTCTAATTAACTGAAACAGGGCGACACTCCACCGAACACGTTTTGCTTGAGCGCGATGCAAATGGATCTCTGCCTGGTCTGACCGCCACCAGCAAAAGAGCCCGGAGTTGCGTCAGAGTGAAGGAACGTCAACCTGCGCTTGTCATTCTTGACGTCCCTTGACACTCTCAAAATTTTGAAGCGCCGTCACGGCCGGACTGACATTCGCACGTCCTCGTGCGACTGCTCACGCTTCGAGTTATCTGCAAAGACCAAATACAAATCTGTAGTGCAAGTTTGGGCACGCTCGCCCATTCCTGACCAGCTACCCATTTATGCTGCCTGTTTGAAAAGATCTCGATCTTCATCTCTCACATCTGAATTAAACACACTGGGCGGACAACTGACCTCAGGCGCCCCTTCGACCACCCACCAACTCGCATGGTGCGGTGGACCGGACAACCCGTCAGCGCCCCTTCCACCAGTGACCAAAGCCACACGCAGCTGCTGCAATCAATTGGTCTGGAACATCGACCCGCATAGGCCAGTTCCAACTCAATCTCCTGAACCAGAGAAGTCGTAGTCTGATCGTGGGCGTCGACCCGGTTTAGGCCAGCCCAGTCGATCGACTACACCACATACCACGTAAGAAGCCGTAATCTAATCAGGGGCATCAACCCGGTTTAGGCCAGCCCATTGATCAACCACGCCACTCCTCTATTCTCATGACTATGGACTTCCACCGTCTCGGCCTCCTCTGCCTCGTTGGCTAACGAAGTAGCTACTTCAGTCAATCCACTGTAGCCCCTGGGTACTGCGCGTAAGTTTTCATGGGCGTACTTATAGGTTCGGTTAGACCCATCAATGTCTTTCAGCTCGTATCTATCGTGATCTAGTACTATTCAAGGCAGCTGAACTTCGGGGAGTTCGTCGCGCCACGTTTTGTTTGGGTCGTTCTCTACTATTGTAAGCAGGCATTTAAGAGTGCGCATTATGCGCTCAACTTGACCGTTGGGTCTACTGGAGCCAGTAGCGATGAGGTGAAGCTCTATACTATGCTCAATACAAAACCGTTTGAAATCCGCACTAATGTAACACCTACCTTGGTCTGATATTATGCGCTTCGGTGCACCAAATAGGTGAACTGCCCTTTTAAGAGATTGAATTGCGCTAGCAGCATCGGTGTGTAATCTAAAAGAACGTATTTGGTGAACGAATCGATCATAACGGACGCATATTCTTTCCTATCACTTTTACCACTTAGTTTGCCCGTGATGTCTATATGTATCGTATGCCAAGGCGTAGAACCTGCTGCGCTCCCGAACATCACTTTGAAGCCTTGCACACTATACATGAATCTACAAATTTACGCACCTGCTTGCACATTTGTGGGAACCAGTACTGTTCTGTTCTGTCAAGCGTCTTATCAGCACCAAGATGCAAAATCTCTGTGTGAATATGATTAATAAGTGTCCAAGTCAGTGATCTTGGTACAACTGGTAACCAAGAGCTGGTTCTATTGCGTTTAATTTTCCTATACAGTATGCCCTCAATCAGGGATCAATAAGGTCTATACGGAGAACGCCTGTCGTGACCCGTCGCGTTGGTATACCGTCTGTAAAGAACTTGCTATATTTTTTTTAAATTCTTGTCAATGCTAATTTGTCATCACCTCGTAATTCCGTATCAATGTTCATGAAATCAATGTTACTAGATTTGTTAGAAAAATGAACTTCTTGATCGTTATCCATATGCACGTGTACGTTACACTGTAATATATCCCTACCTATTATGACTGGTTCAGCAATGGTGCCATCAGGTACAATGTGAGACAATACTGAAAACGAGAGATCTTGAACATTGATGAGGCTAATTACCTGGGAAAAACATTCTACATCCCCCCTACCAATGCCCGTCAGATAAACTAAATCATTCTGCGCAGTACCTGGGAACTTCTCGGCGTAGCTGTTAGTTAATAATGAACAAGCCGATACATTATCAAAAAGAAAGGAAACTGGCTCACCGGATGATGTAGTCAAGGTGCTCCTCGATGCCTTGCGTTCACACACATGGACTTCCTTGACTCCCGCTGCTCCGCCGCCTCCCGCTCGATCTGAACACGCCAACGCCAAGTGTCCTGGTCGTCTACACGCGAAGCAGGTGATTGGTCTTGGTTTATCAGCGGCTCTGGATGTTTGGTCGTGCGTCTTCTCTGAAGTAGCAGGCTCTTCTCTTCGCTTGCGGCAGTCTATCGCTTTGTGACCCGAAGTACCGCAGCGGTGACATGTTCCCGTGAAGCGTGATTCGTTGAATCGGGTCCGTTTCACGTCCGCATCATGGTTGTCGTTACCCTCATGCCTTCGTTTCAGTGAAATGCCGTTAAGAATGCGCAGAAGTTGAGATCTAGTGGTCAGGTTATGAGAGTGGAGCTCACGGCGAATCATGGCTTCCTTTTGGCATAAAACTGAAGATACGAATCCCGTTGTAATATCTTCAGACATCTCCATCCGCGGGATGCGTTCGATGATGTTCCACAGACGCATGGCCGCCTCGCTCGCGGTTTCTTTGACACCAACTTGAAAACGTAGAATTTCATCGAAGTAATCTTTTGGCAGCATAGGTTTAGCAAACTTCGCAAGCAATACTTCTTTTGTTTGAGGCCATGTCAACTGTGATGCCTGTAGTCGTGTTAAACAGGTAGCAGCTCGGCCTTTGAGTGCACGTGTAAGTAACAAAAGCAATTCTGCACCTTCTAACTTACGGTTGTTGACTACGATTTCTGTCACGTTGCACCAACCTTCGATGTCCGCTTCGTTGCCATCCGGATCAAACTCAATCAACTGGGTAGACGTGCTGCTCGAAGGTTGCGGCTGTGATATAGCCAGCAATCGGGATAAAAACAGCTCCATCTGTTGAGACAGGCTTGGTTCTGATGCCGGCGCTGAAGATCTCGTGCGACTATTCTCCTCTGAAGCAAGCCCTTCACATCCCACTTCTGATAACGGCACATGGCCATTATCAGTCAATTCTGGGTTCATTGTGCCGAGCTATCGTGGGTAGGCGGGCGAGAAGAATTAAAATCACGTGTTGAAGATGCACGATTATTGTTGTAACTAAATATTAACAGAATGATACTCCTTCTAATTAACTGAAACAGGGCGACACTCCACCGAACACGTTTTGCTTGAGCGCGATGCAAATGGATCTCTGCCTGGTCTGACCGCCACCAGCAAAAGAGCCCGGAGTTGCGTCAGAGTGAAGGAACGTCAACCTGCGCTTGTCATTCTTGACGTCCCTTGACACTCTCAAAATTTTGAAGCGCCGTCAAGTATATAGATAAGATTGATGTTATACATAAATAGTAGCTGATGTAACTATTACATTATCTAATGTAAGATAAAAATATAAATATAAGATAAAACGTTATAAAAATAAGTATAAAGAGTATCTACTTACTTTTACCTTTTCTTACTTTTACCACAGAATACTTAAAGTACTACTTTTAGCATAAAACTGCTTTAATCGCACTAAAAGTTTTTTTTTTGTTTAAAATTTATATGACGCTCGCCATGAAACACCTGCCCCCTTATTCACAAACACTCGATATGCTTCCGTATCGTATCGAACATTAATCATTGTTATCGTAGGAGTCTTCTCAATGCTGTTCACAAGTCCAAAACCCGAAAATTTTGTCACTTTAAATCAAATAGACGCCCGCTATTCTTCCAACAGCTATTTGCTGTTGAGGGGAAGTTGAAGAAGTTTTCGATACGATAGCCTGTCGTATGTTTGTGAATCAGGGCTCAAATTAAAATGGCAAATGACAACAAAAAAGGTCTGTAATTCAAACAGTTTTGACTCTTGTGGCACCATCTGTATAACATAAGATAAACTATCATTTTTCTCCAGGTCAATTGATGGCTATTGATATAGGTATATGTTACACCAATGTAGATGGCATAGTATTTAAAAAACAATAGAATAGAAGATATCGCTGATAGTTGCTTCAGCCTTGCAATAGCCTCCATTGACGTTACCCTAATTTCCAGTGTCCTAACTCAGCCGTGCGATTCTGTAACCGTCTCACCGTGAAAACTTAGGCGAAGTGAGCGTGGAGTGAGCTGTCAGTGTCATCCCACCTGATACTAGGGATTGACCAAGCATACATTTATAATCATAATCGAGATTTTAATAATAGATTTTATGCTAAGTCTATTGATCATTTTATATATTTTCAAAGCTAGTATTTTAGTGGTCAAAACATTAATATTTCGTGGGGTTTTACAATAAAATAGCAAAACAGAAACTTAGCCAGAAACTCAATGTTGTTTTTTTTTTCTTTTTTTCCTAGACTGACTAGTCAATACAGCCTGAGGCGCGAGCGCGTCACGCAAGTGTTCACTTCACCCGAATCACAACATTAAATGTCGAGAATCGGGTGAAGTGAACACTTCACGCTGCGCTTGCGCGTTAGTCACTGTCATTATCACATAGAAGATTATTTTGATGTGGATTGCGTGAAGTGTTCACTTCACCTGATTCACGACATTTAATGTCGTGAATCGAGTGAAGTGAACACTTCACGCCGCGCTTGCGCGTTAGTCACTGTCATTATCACATTGTAGATTATTTTGATGTGGATTGCGTGAAGTGCTTGCGCGTTAGGCGCTGTCATTAATATTAAATTCAGTTTTTATTTATTTATTTCTATAATTGACGACCATGGTCGTAAGCCTGTTCGTAATCGAGTTCAGAAATTAGTTCCTATTTATTTCAACGCTTTTAGATATTATGTCTAAATCCAACCGTGTTTGTACATTTAAAAAGTCAGTTGTGTGCATTTTGTTTTCAACAATTAACCAGATTTTGTATTAACTAGTTACATACTACTTATTTAACCTGTAACGCGTGCAAATATAACATTATTGTAGATAGATACTAAATAACTAAGATCCGTATTTATGATGCACGGTCAAGCGGCGCGCTTCGCCCATGATTGGCGAGTGGCGACGAAACCGTAGCCAATGAGCGACGCGCGCGAAGTGATGTTGCCATGGTTACCGTGGAGTGAAATATGGAACATTCCGAATCGCACTGTAATCGATTACAACGTGCTTACACTTTGACCCCAATTATTCTGTATGGTATAAATTACCTATTATTCCCCGCATAATCTTACCATGCCGTACGGTTGTCAAGAGTGGTATTTTGACAGTTCAAACCGGTTTCGTTAAACTAACGTGGCATTTTCGAAATTGTGCTTCCGGCTACAGTCGCCACCTTACCAAAGGATAAGAAATTCGTGGTGTAAAAAAACAAACAAATAAATACTATAATCTAACCGTGAATAAATAATCAAGTGAAATAGTTTTGACTCTCAGCTGCCATAGTGGTGATTTATCTAAATGGGAACGCAAATTATTTATGTGAGAGTTGTGGGCGATGATGGCCTAATTCGGAATGATCCATATTTCACGCAGCGCACTGCGCATGCGTATCGTCGTAGTCGTTAGTATCAAGTGAACTTTTTTTTTGCTTTCATGCCATTGACGACCATGTACAACTCGTTTATAGAGAGTAGTATATTCCTTGGTGTAGAATGTACATAAGCCTGTACGTATTCGAGTACAGTGACAATAATTAGTTCCTAATTATTTAATGCTGTTAGAGATTTTAATGTCTAAATCCAACTGTTTTTGTACATCGAAAAAGTCAATTTAGTCAGCCTACATTTCAGACAATATAATATAATATAAGAAATCGTGCTAAGCAAGTATTCAGTGATTGGTGTAATGTTCGTTTTCATAAGTACATAATACGTAAAAGCACATATAGGTTTTTTTTATATCATCTCTAGATAAACTACACGTACAATATACAAACCTTATACCATAAATATTTAGGCATATTATTAATCTAGTGACGATTGCTGTTAGGACACACAAATTGCATTATTCATGTATACGCATGTTTTGGGCTGTCTAATTTTAGTTTTGCTGTATACTGTTTACACACTGTGTCTACGTTTCTCAGCCAACTCTCCTGTCGCAGATCTGCTGAAAGAAATTACTAAGTAAATGATGAAAGCAGTTCCTCTATCTTTATGTAGTTTACTTTATTATGTATTTAGTGTGTACATAATAAATATATTACATTTTTTAATTTGTATCACATTAAAAAAAATTGCTAATACATTTTTTCTACTGAGTCGGCTGCTTCCTGAGGTGCAACTTCTTAATGCCGGGAACGGAGGGACATTGGATGTGTGTCGGCTGCACCCCCACTGCAAAAAGCTGGAAATAATGGTAATAATTTGTTACTAAGTATTTGATTTATTTAATTCCTACACATCAGCACATCTGCAGCTAATGTATTTACTTTCAATAAGAATAGCGGTATGATTTATTAAGAACAGCGTCTGATCAAATAAAATCAATTGAATGGGCCAATATTATTACTATATATTTAGAGCACAACGAGTTTCTACATTTCTTAATTCCATGCTCCGTGCCTGTCTGTGTCCCAATTTATTTGTTCCCTATTGTGTTTATCAAAAAGATTGTGTGAAATAATGAATACTTGCCTCAGACCGCCACGCATGACACAGCCGGGAGCGATGTGATCAAATCAAATAAGTAGAGGCAGTGTTCTTTTATTGTCTTTTGTCCCTTTAACGACTTAGCAACTGCAGGGTCGATAAGGCTCATCTGCTGAAAGGTAGAATATATCAGATTAATAAAATTCACTTGCTTTTGTGTGCCTATACTTTTGTGTTTTTATTTTAAGTTATCCTATGTTGTCCCACAGCTGGGCACGGTCTCCCCCATACTTTTCCAGTTTTCCTTATGTTGTGCCTTCTTCGGCCAATTGGTCAGGAACGTGTCAGTGACGACGCCCGCCTTGTCTTCAGGCAACCTTTGTTACTGAGTGACACACGTCTGTGACATGCCTACGTCTTTTACATTAATTACATATTATTATCATCAAGTCGGTACTATTTTGGCATACCTGACAGACCACCACTCGTCCTTGCAAAGCTAACCACCTGACTGATCATCTAATTCATATAAGTACCTAATTATGAACATTAACACAGGAACTGTGGAGTAGGTAGAGGAATTCATAAAACTTTCACCAATAGGTACATGCCAACATTATGTCATATTACTATTACATTCACCATTATAATATCGTGCTATCCATTGTCACTGAAAAACTAATTCAAAGTAGGTACTAAGCTAAAACTTCATTTGTTTATTTACAATTATTTATTTTGAAACTGCAGACAAAAAGTTTATTTTGTATCGGAAAGCCCCATAGACAGCAGTAGACAGCACATGTTCACCACAGATGATAAAATCGCACCTTCGGTGCAACTAAGTCACAAATAGCCAAAACTGCAAAATTGGGGTAAGTATGCCAAATTGTAAACTATAAGATTATTAACGTAAAACTATAGCAAACAAAATAATTTAAAAATGAGCTGTTGTGACTTTGTTGCACCGAAGGTGCGACCAAAGAGCAGCCGCGAATTTTTTTTTAATGTCTTCTTCGTTAGACAACTGACAAGACGCGCGAATTAGCCCTTTTGAAAATTTTAAAAATTTACTTAAAGTGAATAAAACAGTGAATTCTGCAAAAATGAGGTAAGTACGATCAGCTTCAGAGAAAAGGAACCCCTCAAGACTTTAAAGATTATCGCCCGAGCGCGCTCGAGCCCGCTGTCGCTCGTCGCTCGAGCGACGGCGGGCGCGTCACGTGGCTCTGGCCTCGAGCAGCTCCCTCCCCCGCTGCCGCGCGCCGCATCCATCTCTGCCCGAGCATCCACCGATCCCACTCAAATATTATTTGCAAGTTTTTAAATAATTATAATATGGTATTTTTTCGGCTTTTTGCCCGAACCGTATCCCAAGAATAACTTAACTTACAAAAAGACACTTTATGTGCGATTGAGGATACGAACCCGCATCACCAGGCGCCAGCCGATCACGTAGACCGCGCCTTATACCACTAGACTATTGAATCAGTTAGCCATCTTAACGAAAATTTGAATAGCTTTACTCCTTTTATCGAACAAGGTTGATAACGGTCTAATCTTCTAGATATTAAGGTTTAAATTTCAACGTCCACCACGTATTATAAATAAGGTTTAAATTTCAACGTCCACCACGTATTATAAATACTAACACCTTACCGTCTTGTTTTACAAAATGCAATTCGTAACTCCTCAATTAACTAAATTATAAGGTTGAAATTTGCATAGATTTCTTGTTTGGTTGAATAGAATGTGCTTGATTCCGATTGTTGCCCTACCTACCGTAATTTTAATTTAGAATTCTTCTTCGCCTTATTTACTAAACTGTGATTGAGGGTATAATTACTTATCAAATCGTTTCGCTTTCGTGTCGATCCGCTTGTGCGTAATTATCTTCGTCGAAATATTATCCGATTTATTAAGTTTTTGAACAGTTGATTATATTAACCGATAGTATTGTTCGATTAATAACTTTTTGAAGGCTGGAATTAAATAAACTGACGACTGAGGGAAACTGACCAGTGATACGCGGACTCTAAAATTGTTGTTCTCTGGGAACAGGAACAAAGCATAAAGAACGAGATATGGGCATAACGGTAAGATTTACGTTATACACATATATGTATTTATTGTTGCAATCATGTTGCATTATTACTGACAAGTTGGATTTTTTTATGTATTCCTAATATTATTATTTTCGTTCCAGAGAAAAACAGTTCGTAGATGGATACAAAGGTATCATGCGACTGGTGATGTGAAATGTGATCGCCAAGGCCCTCGCTCAATAATTGTTTACACTAATGAATCGGGGCGACACCGTAATATTGTGGAAGTTCACTCAGTGACACCCTTCAAAACTACGCGTTCAAGTGTGACTTCAAGAAGTGATAGACAGTGACGGCCATCCTCTCCGTTATTAATAGGCAATTTACTCGGCAGATTTATTGTGTAACTGATCTGATAAAATTACATTGGAACGTATGAGCAAGTGTTAATGATTCCCAATATTTGTGGGATCATTAATTCGTAGTTAATCAAAAATAAACAACCTTTATTATTATCAATCCAGATACTTTTGTTTACAAGTAGTCTTGTAGGTAATGTGTGATGCACCATCTGACCTCACATATTTTTATAATTTCTAATGTTGTGTTAAATAAGGGTTATCAGAAAATGTGATAAAAGAGAAAGATGTATATTGCTATACTTTTATAGTTTAGCATGTTGGTTCTTCCTCTGTAATTCACAGGCACAAATGACAACATTTAATTTTTTAATCTTTTTTTCCGATAAGATCATACAAAGTATAAAAAAATAATGTTTTCACAACTTTAAATGAATAAATATTACCTATTGTAGTTGTATCTAGAAAAATCTATAAATGAACCGTTATCTAATGTTAAACGTTCTAAACCTCACCCAGGGTATCTATTTTGTGTTTAGTTAATATTCTAAGTAAATAACCCCAATTTAACACACATAGAAAACTGTATATTCAACCGTGAAGTGGATTCCATGAAGTCCTAGAAATGTAATTAGAGAAATAAATGAATATTGTTTATGCAACATGCCTAGATTTTCTTACAAACCTCATACCTACTTCAACATTTGATTTCTTAAATAATAATTAACAAAAATCACATAATAACCTATAAAAGAAACAAAAAAAAAACAAAAAAAGAACTTCTCGTCCGAGGATTTGAACTCGAGACCATCGAATTGTTAAGCCGCTGTCTTAACCACTAGACCAACACGCCATATACAATACGTTACAAAAAACTTAAATGGGTTTAATGTCATTCCCAAAAGGGGTTCCCTTACTTTGAAGCGGACTGTACAATGTTATTATAAATATGAGGTCTTAAGCATTTTAAATTGGTAGGTAAATATTATGACGAACAGACGCTAGCACATCAAGCTACTACAATCTGTCAAATTTCTTTAATAGATTTTCAACTTTATCACTAAAGCATAAGGTTTAAAGTTGATTGGGAAAATCTGACAGTTTCGGGTAGGTTGATTAGTTTCCGTTTCTATTTAATACTTTGAGATTTTATTATAATTTCAGCTGCAGCTCCATGACATTGAGACAAAAATATTGATTATTATGGCAATGCAATATCAAAACGTGTCGAAAAAAGTTCAAAAGTGTAATGTCAGAATAACGTTGAAATAAAAAAAAAAACCATAGCCACTGGTACAAGTCCGCGAGGCGTAGTGTATTTAAATGTAGGAAAATACGTCAATAAATGCACAAGCATGTACATAATAAAGTACAAGTATGTACATAGCCACTTATTTCTATGATATTGACAATGAGAAATGACAATGTCAATGTCAGTCAGCGAGTAAATATGGTCCTTGCAGTCAGCCTTGCCGTGCCGACCGACATTGTCATTGTCACATCATTTGCCACAGGGCTGCCAACACTAAAATATAAATAATGTTTGTAGTTTAATTAAATTTTTTTTTCCAATATTGCCAACCCATATTTTTCGTTTTGAATCATTTAGTCGATTAGTTTATCTACCGGACCATAGACTCAAACTGTTGCACAGGATATTAGACCGTATTTAACAGTAATAATAGAGGTTGAAGCCGCGTGAATCGGGTTGTGACAAATGGTGTCGGTAGCCCCTGACGGGTGCGCGCCGGTAGGTGACAAATGGGGACGCTCGCCCACGAACGGTTAAATGTAATGTAATGATGCAAGCATTTTATTTTTCAACACTTGTTTAAAAAAAAACGCCATAAGACATTAAAATAATTACCCTCTTTCAGCCTATAAAGCTCAGAAAGCTGTTTAAATTTTCAATTATTTTAGTACTGTACGGTGCAACCGCACATTCTGCAATTCAGCAGTTCACGCCACACATTCATTTCAACTCATAATAATTAGTTCAGTTCGCGTTGGGCTATCAAGCCAGCCAGGCGTTCTCGTCACAGCCAACAAGGGCTGCGTCACTCACTTCATTTCCACACCATCAGTCCATTAAGCTCATTTTACTTATAAGTACCTTTGGGACAATACAGTAGTGTTTCAGTACTTACCTTCTTTTATTCCATTCGTCCTTCATCTAAAAGTAATGTGTGGTCTAGCAAGGGATCATACATTCTTTTTGGTCCTTCGACTGTGAGCATCGTACGCTATATAGTCCATTTCGCGCGCGTGGACAGTATAGCGGGAAGCTATCCAGTGACTCGAAAGTGTGTGCTGTGTTGAGTGACAATAAAACTTTGGGACTAACAAGTGTCTCGGGGTCAACAAGGATCCGTAGACTATCAGACGTTAAGTGTGAGGATTTCAGACTTGGAGACTAGCAAGTGTCTCAGGGATGGTCAATAATCCGTAAACTATCAGGAGTTCAGTGCACTAATTTTAAACTTTGGAACTAACAAGTGTCTCAGGGTCAACAAGGATCCCTAGACTAGCAGGTGTCTCAGGGAGCGGTTTATTATAAAGAGCTGAGGCTAGCAGGTGTCTCAGGGGATCACCAAGGATCCGTAAGCAGTCAGCAAGACATTCAAGTAAGATCTTTCCATTTATTTCTTACTTCAATAAGTCCTCGTCATGGAGGCTATACATGCAAATCAGGACGAACTTTACACAGCCATCCTAAAGTTGGCTACAAATATCAAAAAGGACTCAGCGGATCGGAAGACTGCTGACTATTTCAAGCGACGTTTAGAAAACTTAAATCAGTATTGGTCCGATTACCAGTACAATCACGACCGTCTTCTTACGGAAGAAAGCAAGTCTCATCCGTATTTTAGCGGCCGTGCATACGAACGAACAGAAGAGCTATACATCTCGACCACGGCACTCATCAATCAACAATATCAAGTTTCGTTGAGAAAGATGAAAGAAGCTCAACAGGGAGGTTCTTCTCAGGAGGTACAAGGTCCTGCACGGTCTGAGCAAGAAGATCCGGTGGGACGTCAACCGCCGCCCGTCGAGGTATGCTCCAGAGGTTCATCTAGCAAGCTTGATGAACTGTTGAAGAAACAAGCAAGTAATTTCAGGGCGCTGCAGCGCACGGTAGCAGGGATAAATTTGGATTTTATGTCCGAAAAGTGGGAGTTGAAAGATGCCTTACGAACTCTACAGTCTCGATGGTCTATCATAGATTCCTTACATTGGGAATTAGACAGCGAATTGGAGGGTACGAATCAAGAATATGAGGTGTCTTATACGAAGCAAGAAACGATTTACAGTGAATTAAAAAATGCAATTAACAGAAAACTAGGGTCCGTAGTTCACAAGGAGAATTGGACACCAAAAATTGACATCCCGTTTTTCAATGGCAATTATCAAAGTTGGGTGTCTTTTAAGGACTTGTTTGTTGAAGCTATCCACAGTAACGTCTCCTTATCAAACGCCCACAAGATGCAGTTTCTTAAAAGTAAGGTGCGGGGAGAAGCTGAACGTTTAATACAGCATTTGCAAATCAGTTCTGACAACTACACTGTTTGCTGGGAGATATTGAACAACAGGTACAACAACGCATGGTTGATTTTTACATCTCACATAGATCTCCTACTAAATCTTCCAGTAGTTCAACAAGCAAACGTCCCTCAGATCAAGAAAATTCACGATACTACACTAGAGTGTTTAAACTCCATAAGGAACCTAGGCGTTAATATAGACAGCTGGGATCCATTCATCGTGCGTATTTTATTGCTAAAATTAGATGCCGACACGCATGATCATTATTTGGAATCTCTCAAGAAACCCAGAGAACTGCCAAAATTGTCGGAGTTTCTAAGCTTCTTAGAAAGCAGATTCACCGCATTAGAATCTTCGCGCAAGAAAAACGAAAATTCCAAACCATCAACAAGCAAGCAAAATAAATCATCATCGTCAAATTTCAAGAATAAATATTCAGCAAGTAAGACTTCGGCAAATAATATCGAATTAACATGCCCGTTGTGTAAAGAGTCACACGGAATATACTATTGCAGTAAGTTTTTAAATATGACACCAAATGCAAAGCGACAAACTATAACACGATTGCATTTGTGCAAAAATTGTCTTTATTCGCATGAGGATAAAGAATGTACGTCAGAAAGACGCTGCCGCGAATGTCGTGGCAAACATAATACGCTTTTACATGAGGCGTATAACAAAAACCCCACATGTAACCCAATTACGGAGAATGACACACCAGCAGTTCTTGCAACTGGAACGCAAAATCAAGAATCACAAGAAAATCACGTTTCGCAACAAGGCAACAACGTGATCGAAACATTATTAGCCACCGCAATGATCAAAGTTCAAGCAAGTGACGGATCATACCACAAAATGCGTGCGCTGATAGATCAAGGCTCTCAAGTCTCCCTTATCACAGCCAGAGCGGCACAACAGCTAGCTTTATCAAGAAAGTATTGCAGGGCCGTCATCTGCGGGATAGGAGAGAAGGAAAGCAGTAGCAAGGGCGTTACGAACATAACATGTTGTTCGCATTTTGATGATTTTACTTTTAAAACAGATGTGGTAATCATGGACACGCTAATTAGTCAATTACCAAGATGTACATTTACCAAGCCAACATGGGCACACCTGGTCGGCATGCAACTAGCCGATCCAGAATACAATGTCAGCCGTCCTATCGACATCTTATTGGGAGCCGATGTGTATTCGCATATCATTTTAGAAGGCATTATCAGGGCCGATCTATCATTACCGGTCGCGCAACAGACACGACTGGGGTGGATCTTATGCGGAAATTTCAAGACTTTTCACTGTAACGTAGTCCTGAATCAAGTGGACGAAGTACAAAAATTTTGGGAGATCGAAGACATCACAGAATCATCCAATTTTTCCGCAGAAGATCAACAATGCATGGACTATTACAAGAAAACCACAAAAAGACATGAAAATGGCATGTATGAAGTAAGATTGCCTTTTCAAGAAAACTTTGAGAAACAGTTGGGATTGTCAAAAAATAAAGCTATGGCGCAATTTCAACAGTTGGAAAGGAAATTTCACAATAATGAAGAAGTAGCAAAACAATATAAATTATTTATTCATGAATATAAAACTTTAGGACATATGATACCAGCGTCCGGTAACATGCAACCGGATTATTATTTACCGCACCACTGTGTATTGCGAAACGAATCTACTACGACAGCACTACGCGTAGTTTTCAACGCTTCTACAAAAACAACAACAGGAATCAGCTTGAATGACATCATGTTAAAAGGCCCAAATCTACAGCAAGATCTCCAATCTTTACTATTAAGGTGGAGACAATATCGCGTAGCATTTACGGCAGATATTGAAAAAATGTATCGTTTTATATGGTTAAATGAACAGGATCAAAGATTTCAAAAAATCATTTGGAGGGATAACATAGACATGCGTCATCAGGTATACCAATTATGCACTGTTACATACGGCACCAAGGCCGCACCATTTTTAGCCATGATGACATTACAACAATTGGCGGAAGATGAGAGACACAATTTCGACAGTGTTGCAATCAAGGCATTAGAGCACTCATTCTACATGGATGATGTTCTACACGGGTCTCATTCTGTCGAGTTAGCAGCAAAACTAAAGCAAGATTTAATCACGTTGTTAAAATCAGGGGGGTTCAATTTAAGAAAGTGGTCTTCTAACGCATCAGTCTTACAAGACAATACAGTCGAGGCGAATAACAAGCAAGAAAATTTCAATTTCAAGGAATTGGAGACATCAAAAACCTTGGGATTACGTTGGAATTCCAAAGCAGACATATTTACATTTCAATCCAAAATTGAACCATCTACCAAAACACCAACTAAGAGATCCATGTTGTCAGACATATCAAAGTTGTTTGACCCTCTTGGTTGGCTGTCACCAATATCAACCAAGCTAAAACTGCTATTTCAGCATGTTTGGATGTCAAGTATTCAATGGGATGACAAGTTACCCGATCAAACTAGCAAGGAATGGCTAAACATTAAAGGTGACATGCACAAAATCAATCAATTCAAGTTGGAGCGTTGGTTGGGTACAGGAGAAAACAACACGCTGGAATTACATGGATTCTGCGATTCATCTAATAAAGCCTACGCATGCGTTGTTTATTGCAAGACAAAAAACAACGGCGAAACAAAGATCTCATTAGTAGCAGGAAAAGCGCGATTAGCTCCAGTAAACAAATCAATTTCACTACCAAGATTAGAGCTTAGCGGTGCTCTACTACTGGCAAAATTGTTGTCTAAAATTCAACAATGCCTTGGCAGCCATAATATCAAGATATATAGTTGGATAGATTCAATGGTAGTGCTAGCCTGGTTACAAGGAGAATCAGGACGATGGAAGCCGTTTGTCGCCAACAGGGTGCGACAAATATCAAACATCATACCTACAAACAGCTGGCATTACGTCAAGTCAGCTGAAAATCCAGCGGACTGTGCAAGTCGCGGATTGGGTGTCGATCAATTGAAAAACCATTCGCTGTGGTGGGAAGGACCGCCGTGGCTGCGGAATTACAACCCTGACCAAGAAACTGAGCAAGCAGTGGTTACAACAGATGAAGAAACAAGAAAAGCCAAGAATATTAATCACATATCGCAGCAAGAAAGCGATAACATTTTGGGTGAATTATTAACAAGATATAGTTCACTCGCTAAACTAACAAGAGTTTTAGCATGGATATTAAGATTCATCAAGCAAGCGAGATACAAGAAAAACCGCGTGCAAACTTATTTTACGTTACAAGAATTAATAAGTGCTAAGCATAAAATCATTTTATATGTACAGCAGAGAGAATTTGCCCAGGAAGTACATAACTTACAAGAAAATAAGCCGCTATCAGCAAAAAACAAGTTATTGCAATTAAATCCATTCCTTGACAACGAGGGACTTCTCAGACTCAGAGGAAGACTAAGCAAGGCCAACATTAATCAAGATATGATGCATCCGATTATCATACCTCACGAAGGACGCTTAACAAACTTAATTATAGATCAGGCACATGAACTTACATTCCATGGAGGAGCACGGGTGACATCAGCATTCATTCGCAAGAATTACTGGATCATAGGCGGGAATCGAGCGGTCAAAAAGCGCGTACGTACCTGCGTTACCTGTCGTAAACACAATCCAAGCAAGATGACACAGTTGATGGGTGATTTACCCACGCAGAGATGTAACGTTGCAAAGCCATTTGAACATACAGGCGTCGATTTTACCGGGCACGTGCTCATAAAGGCCAACAAGGGCCGTGGTATCAAGACCACAAAGGGCTACGTGGCGGTATTTGTCTGTATGGTGACCAAGCTGGTTCATATTGAGCTGGTCTCAGACCTCACATCATCAGCATTCATAGCTGCGTTGCGAAGAATGGCTGCAAGAAAAGGCTCGCCGAAACATTTGTACAGCGACAACGGTACAAACTTTGTCGGCGCCAACAGAATTTTACAAGAAGAATTTGAGCAGATACAAGAAACATTCGACCAAGATTTCATCAAGGAAATTACTAGCATGGAGATCGAATGGCATTTTAATGCGCCCTCATGGCCTACAGCAGGAGGACTATGGGAGGCTGCAGTTAAAAGTTTAAAATATCATTTAAGAAGAGTAGTTGGAGAACAAAAGCTCACCTTTGAAGAGTTCAGCACGGTTTTAGCTCAGTTAGAAGCAGTACTTAACTCGAGGCCACTGTGTCCTCTGACTGAAGATTCCAACGACTTGGATTTCCTCTCTCCGTCAAGCTTTATCAATCTAAATCAAGATATGACTATACTAGAAACAGAAACAGATATGCGGACGAGATGGCATTTAACGCAAAAAATAGTACGAGATATTTGGAAACGTTGGCATACAGAATATCTCACTCAGCTGTCAGCAAGAAGCAAGTGGAGGCAGTCTCAACCAGACATTCAACTAAATGACATTGTTACAATTAACGATGCAAACTTGCCTCCAGGAAAGTGGGCAGTTGGCCACGTTGTTCAGCTGCATCCCGGTGCCGATGGTCACATCAGGGTGGTAACATTGAAAACAAAGAATGGGCTTATCAAGAGGCCTATTCTCAAGCTGTCTATTCTCCCTGTGAATGATAGAAACGACAAACAAGAGTCGCGTTCCAAGGAAGTGAAAGATGGCAAGCCATATCAAAACAAAAAAGTAAACTACAGCTTCTCATCGCTGGTAATGTTACTTTTATCTTTTATGAGCATTTTGACCACAGCTCACTGTTCATACAATGTTACACAATTAAAAGACAATCAAGGTCTTTATTTTGACAAAATTGCAAACATGCAATTAATCCGAGATGAATGGAAGATAGTCACATACTATGACATGAATTCATTTTGGCAAGGTACAGAAGCATGCAGTAAATACCTTAGCTATTTGGATCAGTTATGCAAAAGGTTTAAAGAAACATCAAATTGTGACATCATACAAGTTCAATTGCAGCAAGAATTCTCAGAACTCGAGTACTATAACCACCTGTTGCTGAATCAGCATTCCAGCACGCGCCGCCGCAAGCGAGGCCTTATCAATGGTGTAGGGTATCTCGCAAACGACTTATTCGGTGTACTTGATGAGAGATTCGCCGAGCAATATAAACAAGATATTCAATCCATACATAACAATGAAAATCATTTGCTTTCGCTCATGAAACAACAAACAACGGTAATTGAAGCAGAATACAACGTTTTGAAAAGGAACGGGCAAGCAATTAATAAGCAACACAAGATGCTTAATTCACTATCAATCAAGTTAGATAAGATGGAGAACGTTTTATTGAAAGAATCAGAGAGAAATCAAGTCATGAACGATTTCAGTACGGGAGCAATTGCTACGAGCAATGTTTTAAGACAACTAAAAACAATCCAAACAAGTTTATTAGATACCATAACAGATGTTTATCACGGGAGACTCAATTTTCATTTATTGTCACCAGAACAACTGAAGGACACTCTGAATAAAATATCGAGTCATCTTTCAAAGGATCTTACGTTACCGATCAATAACTTACAAATCAACTTTAGAAACATTTATCATTTATTGACAGTAAAAGCAAGAATGACTGAAGAATATTTAATCTTCGAATTGAAATTGCCACTGGTGTCTAGAGATACGTTTACAATCATGAAAATTATTCCAATACCTCAACTTGTAGGTAACTCAAGCATGGCTACTTTAACTCCGATTGCTGAACATGTTGCAATCAATTTGAAGAAGGACTCATATTTACCGATGTCTATACACGATGTCCAGACATGTCTACGTGACAATGTCGATACTTATCTATGTCATATAGAGAAGCCGATTTATCATCTCAAGAATGATGAAAAATTATGTGAAGAAGAACCTGATTCCAGCAAATGCAAGATCAGCATTACGACTTGTTCGAATCAATGGACAGCTCTTAGCAAAATAAACAATTATGCATTTTTCTGCTGTAGTCAGTGTCAAATAAGAGTTCTATGCGACGATAAGGTGTCACCGGGGCAGTTAAGAAAGGCAGGCATATTGGGTGTCGAACACGACTGTCTAATCAAAACCAAAAGTTTTACGGTTTACTCACGCAATGAAGGTTTTAGCACTTTAGACATAAAACCATCTTTCAAGCTGCCTGAGATAGAACCAATCAATCATATCATAGACGTAGGCATTCCAACTCCACTGATACAAAACTATACACTCCTCTCGAGCAACAAGGAGCTTGAAGAAATTAAGAAACAACTCCGCGTTCTCAAAGCAAGTGAATATTTACCAAATCAAGTTTCTTATCACGATATCCATCACTACACGGCATTTTATGTGGTGATCGGAGTTTTGTTGGTGGTTGGAGCAGTCTTCATGGTACGACGGCTGCGTAACAGGCGAACCGCATCTCTTGCGATGGCAAGGGCTACATTGGCGAGTCTCGGTCGGTCGAGCAACACGCGACACCGGCACGGGCGGAGGCTGGGGCCTCCATCTCATCATCCACGGTTCAATATAGTGTTAGTGCGCGTAATCAGTGTCAGATTCCGTGTGTATCAGAATACAGTGAAATTCCAAAAGTGCATAAGTTAGACAAGTGTACAGTGCCTATGTCTCGTAAAACGGAGTTCAAGTAGAGACTCTAAACATAGATTAAGGACCAATTGGAATCACCTTGTCAATCATCTAGTAGGTATAAGGATCAATTGGTATCACCTTGTTACTCATCATTTCATGTTCATCTTCCCGCTCGGGAGCATGTACGGTGCAACCGCACATTCTGCAATTCAGCAGTTCACGCCACACATTCATTTCAACTCATAATAATTAGTTCAGTTCGCGTTGGGCTATCAAGCCAGCCAGGCGTTCTCGTCACAGCCAACAAGGGCTGCGTCACTCACTTCATTTCCACACCATCAGTCCATTAAGCTCATTTTACTTATAAGTACCTTTGGGACAATACAGTAGTGTTTCAGTACTTACCTTCTTTTATTCCATTCGTCCTTCATCTAAAAGTAATGTGTGGTCTAGCAAGGGATCATACAAGTACCAAGCCCCATACATCTATTGAACGTCTCTTTTATCAAAAAATTTTTGACAATACTGTTGGTTCTTAGTTTGAATTTAGTACTTAGGTCAGTGGGTCGTCATACTTTGAATTTTAAGTATTCTGTGATTATAGTTTGTCAGTGACTTTTCTATTTAGCGATAGAAAAAAATGACTAACTAATATTCATCATCTGTGGTGAACATGTGCTGTCTACTGCTGTCTATGGGGCTTTCCGATACAAAATAAACTTTTTGTCTGCAGTTTCAAAATAAATAATTGTAAATAAACAAATGAAAGTTTTATCTTAGTACCTACTTTGAATTAGTTTTTCAGTGACAATGGATAGCACGATATTATAATGGTGAATGTAATAGTAATATGACATAATGTTGGCATGTACCTATTGGTGAAAGTTTTATGAATTCCTCTACCTACTCCACAGTTCCTGTGTTACTGTTCATAATTAGGTACTTATATGAATTAGATGATCAGTCAGGTGGTTAGCTTTGCAAGGACGAGTGGTGGTCTGTCAGGTATGCCAAAATAGTACCGACTTGATGATAATAATATGTAATTAATGTAAAAGACGTAGGCATGTCACAGACGTGTGTCACTCAGTAACAAAGGTTGCCTGAAGACAAGGCGGGCGTCGTCACTGACACGTTCCTGACCAATTGGCCGAAGAAGGCACAACATAAGGAAAACTGGAAAAGTATGGGGGAGACCGTGCCCAGCTGTGGGACAACATAGGATAACTTAAAATAAAAACACAAAAGTATAGGCACACAAAAGCAAGTGAATTTTATTAATCTGATATATTCTACCTTTCAGCAGATGAGCCTTATCGACCCTGCAGTTGCTAAGTCATTAAAGGGACAAAAGACAATAAAAGAACACTGCCTCTACTTATTTGATTTGATCACATCGCTCCCGGCTGTGTCATGCGTGGCGGTCTGAGGCAAGTATTCATTATTTCACACAATCTTTTTGATAAACACAATAGGGAACAAATAAATTGGGACACAGACAGGCACGGAGCATGGAATTAAGAAATGTAGAAACTCGTTGTGCTCTAAATATATAGTAATAATATTGGCCCATTCAATTGATTTTATTTGATCAGACGCTGTTCTTAATAAATCATACCGCTATTCTTATTGAAAGTAAATACATTAGCTGCAGATGTGCTGATGTGTAGGAATTAAATAAATCAAATACTTAGTATCAAATTATTACCATTATTTCCAGCTTTTTGCAGTGGGGGTGCAGCCGACACACATCCAATGTCCCTCCGTTCCCGGCATTAAGAAGTTGCACCGCAGGAAGCAGCCGACTCAGTAGAAAAAATGTATTAGCAATTTTTTTTCCCTTTCGCGGACGGTACTCGATCACGTGGTATATGTAGAATGACACATCAATTCTTCATACAAAATGGTTAGACGTTTATTGACGTCGAGTCGTATTTTTTCGATACATTTGGCCAATAGCGGCACTATCGTTATCTAACGTCAACGTTTATAGACGCTCAGTCATTGCCTGTACAGCAGGTCATTCTCATTGGTCTACAACGTTTATTGACGTCGAACGTCTGCAAACGTCGTGCCGTGTTTGTAGGATACTGTAATATATAATATGCACACAACGTCTACAAACGTCCAACGTACGGAAACGTTCTGTCATATTTTATTGGTTTTATATGTTATTTAGAAGTACGACGTTAAGAAACGTCAGACACATATTTACGTCGTGCCACATTCAGTGTCATATGTCTAAGGTTATATGTCACAACGTTCATAAACGTCCACCGTATGAAAACGTTCTGTCATATTCAATAATGTTTATTTATATATCTGTGTTACAACGTTAATGTACGTCGAACGTTAGCATACGTTGTTTTCCATAACGTAGTACATTTTGTTACGAATTAAACACAACGTGTCAATACGATAACGTATACTAACGTTGTGTTCCTATAGCATTTTGTATTTTCTAAAAGATTTAACCAACGTATCCATACGTTAGGTTAAATTAGGTACCTAGACAATAAAACACAAGGAGATAGTTGAAATGTGCATTATTTATTTATTTTAGAAGTAATACAACAACAGCTAATCAGTCTTAGGTATTATTGAGATCGAATAAAGTCTTTAATTGTTTGTAATTATTATTATAATAAACGTTTAACTATAATCACAGTTTTCAGAGGTTTTAACATTTCCGTAGTAAAACTTAACAGCGAGATCAATGATAAGTTTTTCACTACAGGACTAATACAATTTTAGCACAATAAAACTAAACAAAATACTTGCAACTTCTGAGTTACAAATAAAAAAACATAAAAGAGTAGGTATACCTATAAAATCTTCAAAATGGCATTTAAAAATGTAGGTAAACAGACTTGCTTGAAATTGAAATCTACATGGATTTTAAAGTTCAAAATCTTTTTCACTGTGACATCAATATTGTGATCCAGACGTACAACATACAACTTTTTAAATGCCAGAATGAACGAAAAAAAACAAAATTTCTATACTTCTACAAAAAAAAAACAATAACAAAAAAACGAAATGAATCATTGTAAGTATAAGTTTCAATTCAACATAATGAGTAAGTGTTTTCGTTAACATTAATAGAATATTCTGAAAAACATATAAAGCTAATCCAGTACTTACTGTCAGTCAATTAATTAGTTGTTCAATTGGCTATGCCACTCATCAAAACACAGGGCGCAGAGCGCTGGTTTATCGTCACATCCCTTGCATCGCAATCCAGTTTCCCTTCTTTGATTATTCTTTTTGCACATTTTACATTTTAGATAGTTAGACTTTTTCTTTGATCCAAGTGGTACAGGAATTTTTTCAGGCCAGTGACCCCCATTTGAAGAATCAGCTGGTGCAACCACTGGGTTTTGCTCGCTGGACCCCTTTCGATTGCTGTATTTAGAGTGCCTTATCAGGTGCTTAAGATCAACAACGGGTTCAATTTGAATTAGATTTCTGATCAGCTCTTCTCGGAAAGTAATAAATTCGTAAGATTTGTCGTTATTCTTGCAGTATTTTTTAAATAGAAAAAAGCTGTTCCAAACGGCGATATCTAGAAGGTGGAAAAACACCTTTTTGTACCACCTTATAGTCTTTCGAGGTGATGAATAATACGAGACCATTTGGTCAACACGATCAACTCCAGACATGAATTTGTTGTATTGAACCACTTCTCGTGGTTTAGTTTTAGGCTGTCCACGTCTGTTAGTTATTTCAACCAACTCAGGATGATATTCAGTGGTGATCATGTTCACGGGTCGTTTGTCCACCCATTTCGAAACGTAAATCCGATTTCTTTTTGCCCAAACATGATTTCCTTTTTTGAGTTTCTTGGACAGTAAACGTTTTGGGTTGCCTTTTCTATTCACTCGTAATGTTCCCGTTGAATGTGTCTTGAGATCTAGAAGTTTTTGGGATAATTCTATGGAATTGTAGTAGTTATCCATGTAAAGTGAATGACCTTTTAAAATGTATGGTCTCATAAGTCTCAAGACGGTCTTTAATACTTTCTTCCCCTTTTCTGTGGTGTCAGCTACTTTACCAGAATACATTAACATATTTAGGACATAAGCGCTCGATGTTGTCAGTTCATAAAACTTTATGCCATATCTAGCTCGCTTTGATTTTATGTACTGTTTACATGTCAAACGACCTTTGAATAACAGTAAAGATTCATCCAAACTCAGTTCTTTTTCTGGTTTATAACATAATCGGAAGTTTCTTGTTACAAAATCCATAAAAGCACTTACTTTTTCTAGTCCTTTCGCGTCTGGAGAAGCAACGTTTAAACATCTTAGTATCTGTTCATATCGACGTCCAGATAGTACCGACACAAAAATCGGATGGTAATATAATGGATCTGACATTGTAAATAGTTTACGTTTTTGTGGAGTAGCAACATGACCGCTTAGTAAACACAATCCCAAAAATTTTAGTAACTCTTCTCGGTCAACTTCTTTGTATATGTAAGAGCGACTGTTCCTAGTCTTAGGCCTATTTCTTTTACATAAATCGAGTCCGTAGGCGTTGGTGCATTCCATTATGTAATCAACAATTTCAGGCGGGAATACTCGATTAAAAATATCAACTACTGTTGTAGTTTCATCAACAGGAAACCGGATACCTACTGAATTTTCATCGAAATTGAAATCAGGTATGGGAGAGATGGTAGC
This sequence comes from Amphipoea oculea, assembly GCA_945859645.1. NCBI lineage: Eukaryota > Metazoa > Arthropoda > Insecta > Lepidoptera > Noctuidae > Amphipoea > Amphipoea oculea. The sequence goes on along the minus strand of OX243883.1, from coordinate 195,554 downwards.
GCTCCATTCTTCATCGATAGTAGAAGCGCCTCTTACACTAGAAGGTAACACAGGTTCTTCTCTTGGGCTATCTTGAGGTGAACGGTTCGTAGACGGTAACGCAAGATCATTTTGTCCAGGACGAGTTTCATACCTTTGGTCAATTTGCGATGACGGCCGAAAAAAAGCTGGCTCAGAATGATGTCTTGACGAATGGCACACAGAAGGCGTCTCGGGTATCTCTACATGATCAACTTGAAGCGAACGGTAAACAGGAGTTATTGCAGAACCATCTCCTGATAAATGGGACACAGTAGGTGTTTCAGGTACCTCTAAATGGCTAACCTGAAGCGAATGGCACGGAGAAGGGGTCTCGGGAACAAGTACTTGGCCTGCATGAGGTGAATGCTGAATAGGAGCAGAATCATCTTTTGAAGAACGACTTTTTGAAGGAGACTTAAGCCTTGGTCTTTGCTGAACTTCCGGCAAAACATTATCGAAAGATGATGTTTCATATGTTTGGTTATCTAGACGTGAACAGCATGCAGATGTTGACTCAGGTTGATCTTGAGTTAAACGATTATCGGACGGTGACTTAGGCTCACTTGCATGGCTTACATGGCTACTAGGTGAATGATGCGTAGATGGTAACTCTGGAGTGCTTTTAGATAAATGGTGTAAAGACGGCGATTTGGGTTCATTTCTCTGGGGAGATAAACGGCGAACAGAATCTAAATCAAGGTCGTCTTGAGGTGAACGGTGAACAGGACCTAAATCAGGATCAGCTTGAAGTAACTGGTGCACAGGCGGCAACTTAGGTTCATCCTCATGGGCACCTTGAGGTGAACAGCGAAGAGGACGTAACTCAGGATTATTTTGAGATAAACGGCGCACAGAACGTGATGCAGATTCGTCCTTGTAGTCGTTTTGAAGTAAATTTGTTACAGTATCATTAGATTGCCTTTTCAGTCGTTTAGCTAACGGAAATATTTCCGAGTCTGATGAATTCGCAATTTCATAATCAGATTCATCATGTTGTTCGTTAGTACCCACATTATTCTCTGTCTCACATAGATTGGATAGAGAGCCTTGGCAACTAGAATGCGAGTCTTTATCATTGCTGTCGTCAAGATCTTCTGAGGCCTCTGAATCCGATTCTGAGCTCTGACTATCAGTACCAATTGAAACAGATCGGAAACTGGAACCATTATTAGTATTTTTAGATAGTACCTGCTTAGTATGAAGCGATTTTGACGGTGAGTTGATATTATTACCACGGCGTGCATGGGGTTGACTTTTTCGGGTATTTTTTCTTATCAGGGCACCACCAACTCGTGATCTTTTTATTGGTAATACGAAAGATTCACTTAGGTTGCTGTCACTATAGGAATCTTCTTCACTGGGTTCATAATTATTGTCCGAACCGTACTCTCCGTCGTCTTCAAACGGGTCCCGAGCTGTTTCATCTGATGACCGATGTTCAAATATTTTCATAGATTTTTTTTTGCGTTTATCCATCTAAACAAGCAAGAAACACATTGATTAGATCCCTAGATAATCTACATTATCTTTCTGCTAGATAAACATCTAGTTACAACGTAATTTAGGTAGGTACCTGCGTAAAAAATCAAAGGAGCTAGTAGGTACTTACATTCTGTTATTACTCATTTAAAAATTCGTTTAAAAAATGAATTATAGCAAAATATAACTCTCTAAGGATAGTTTATCTGTTTTTACATAACGTATAATAAATAAACAGTCATAATACTTACATTTTATGCAAAATCACTCTCAAAAACAACAGTAAAAGCAGCCGGTTCTCGGCGGCGCGCGCGCGCGTACCCCTAGGTTGACACTATGTGACTGAGGCAACGGGAATGTAGGGACGCGGGGCGTATCATGGCGTCGTGCGTATTCTACGTACCACCGGCGCACGAGCAGGACGTCTTCTTTTTGAAGCACCAAAAATCATAATGTAATGTGACAGAACAATTTTGAAATTTTCATGCGTTGTGGCGGAAAGACGTAGCTAGTACAATTTTGTATTGCGAGTCGACGTGAGTAAACGGTCTGCTTAAAACAAGTAAATTAAAATAGACGTGGTAGTACGTTCTGTCACCACTCGTAGCTGTCTTGGAACGTATATACACGCCACCGCCCATGAAAGGGTTAATGTGATACAAATAAAAAAATGTAATATATTTATTTATGTACACACTAAATACATAATAAAGTAAACTACATAAAGATAGAGGAACTGCTTTCATCATTTACTTAGTAATTTCTTTCAGCAGATCTGCGACAGGAGAGTTGGCTGAGAAACGTAGACACAGTGTGTAAACAGTATACAGCAAAACTAAAATTAGACAGCCCAAAACATGCGTATACATGAATAATGCAATTTGTGTGTCCTAACAGCAATCGTCACTAGATTAATAATATGCCTTAGTACATTATGATACATGTGTGCTATGTTGATCATTAAACTCGAGGCGGTATTATTCGCGCGAGCCGTAGGCGAGCGCGATAAGGTAGCCGAGAGTTTAATTATCAATGCACACGCGTATCATACGACGTTTTTCAACACACTTGTGAGGAAAAAAACAGACTTGTATTGTTAAATATTAACTTGTATGGATAATGGCGGGCTTGGTTTGTCATTCCGCGCGCCGCGCCGCGACGCGACGTGCGCGCGCAGGTTTACCCATAGAGTAAGTAATGGTCATTTCTACACCTGAAAAGACAAAACTGATATACAGCCTATAGAAAAAATATAATAAACACAAAATAATGTTAAGACTGATCGTAGTGTTGTCGTATGTCAAATTGTAGTTTAGTTAGTATGGAATTAGAAAGTACTATTTGCATAGAGAAATATACATTAATTCAGTGGGAATCCGCAATAATAGAACGCCAGTGGTCTTTTTTCCGTTTGGTTACGGGAGGGACGACGGAAAATTATAAGGTGCATCCAGACAGAGCGAGCCATGTGCCGCAAGTGCTTTTTTTTGTATGTTACCACGGGGAGATAGTGCAGTTATGTGGGACTCCAACCCACTAAAACTCCACGGTGTCCTCCTCTGCCGCTTACGGCGGGAACACGGGCACGCGTTAGCACTCATCCGTGAACCCGCCGCGGCTGTCCGTCACCGGACCCTCCTCTGGGGAGTATTCCCCATCACCGGCGCACAAGAACACATAGCACGCCGTGACCACCCCAGGGACCAAACCAGCACATGGGCGCCAGACGACCCCGTGTCTGGGCACCCTTGGTCCCCCTGCGACGGGTCAGGTCATTGGCCCCGCCGCCTGCCAATTTTCGGCCGCAGAGGATAGGGAGAGCGGCCAACGTCATACCAACACTCCTCTTCCTCTGCGGCCCCACCGCGTCCGCCATCGGACGGTGGCGACCCCGTCAAGGCCGCGGAAGGTAGGGAGAGCGGCGCACCGCAATACCGGCACTCCTCTCCCACCGCGGCCTCCAACCCTCAGCCGCGATGCCTCCGATACGACATCGCGGCCCGCCTCAGCTGCGATGTCGCTCAAGCGGCACCGCAACCTACTTGTTGGCCGCTACGTCGTCGGCTTACCGGCAAAAGCCCTGACGAGCGGCCCCTCCTCGGGTTCCACTTCGCTTCACCGTGGGTGTCCAAGCCACGGCTACTGAGCCCCCCCGCCTCGACAATGCGGGAACCCACCGGGGGGGTAGATGCCTCAGCCTGAGGCAACCATACATATAAAAAAAAAATCATTTGCGGCACATGCCTCGCTATGTGTGGATGCACCCTTAGGTGAATGCGCAGTGGTAGACCGCGAAATTTAATTTTTTTTAAGTTTTTTACAATTCGCAGGTCAGTATCAGGTTGTATCTTGATCAAAATGTATATTTATATAATAGATATGTATGTAAAGAATTATAGTCATTAGAATCATTAATATATATATTTAAGTTAGATTTGTTCCCTAAGAACTTTTCCATAAGAGATTTGTTCTTATGGAACAAATCTAACTTAGAAAGATGTATTTAATGATTCTAATGATTATAATTCTGTAAATACGTATCTGTTATAGTCGCGAATCATATTTTGATCAAGATATAACCTGACACTGACCTGAAAATTGCAAAAAACGTTAGAATTTAATTTCGTGGGCTACAACTGCGCATTCATCTTAAGGTAAATAAATTTTAGTTCATCTTGGGACCAAGGACAATTCAGACTATTTAAAAAAAAAAGTTAAATATGGCTCGCGGATTCTTTTTGGCATGAAGTCTCTTTGAAGAGATTAAAAAAAAACGCACTTCTCCAACCTCCGACTAGTAAATTAAATAGTTATCTGTGGAAATAAAGCACAAGTACCGTAACGTAAAGAAAAAGAACGCGTTTGTAATACACTGCATTATGGATCTAAAAGCTGTGCATTAAGAGCCATTTTACGAGCAAGTGTGTTGAAAAAATATTTATGGTATGAGGTTTGTATATTGTACGTGTAGTTTATCTAGAGATGATATAAAAAAAACCTATATGTGCTTTTACGTATTATGTACTTATGAAAACGAACATTACACCAATCACTGAATACTTGCTTAGCACGATTTCTTATATTATATTATATTGTCTGAAATGTAGGCTGACTAAATTGACTTTTTCGATGTACAAAAACAGTTGGATTTAGACATTAAAATCTCTAACAGCATTAAATAATTAGGAACTAATTATTGTCACTGTACTCGAATACGTACAGGCTTATGTACATTCTACACCAAGGAATATACTACTCTCTATAAACGAGTTGTACATGGTCGTCAATGGCATGAAAGCAAAAAAAAAGTTCACTTGATACTAACGACTACGACGATACGCATGCGCAGTGCGCTGCGTGAAATATGGATCATTCCGAATTAGGCCATCATCGCCCACAACTCTCACATAAATAATTTGCGTTCCCATTTAGATAAATCACCACTATGGCAGCTGAGAGTCAAAACTATTTCACTTGATTATTTATTCACGGTTAGATTATAGTATTTATTTGTTTGTTTTTTTACACCACGAATTTCTTATCCTTTGGTAAGGTGGCGACTGTAGCCGGAAGCACAATTTCGAAAATGCCACGTTAGTTTAACGAAACCGGTTTGAACTGTCAAAATACCACTCTTGACAACCGTACGGCATGGTAAGATTATGCGGGGAATAATAGGTAATTTATACCATACAGAATAATTGGGGTCAAAGTGTAAGCACGTTGTAATCGATTACAGTGCGATTCGGAATGTTCCATATTTCACTCCACGGTAACCATGGCAACATCACTTCGCGCGCGTCGCTCATTGGCTACGGTTTCGTCTCCACTCGCCAATCATGGGCGACGCGCGCCGCTTGACCGGTTAAGGTGAATGTGACATGGCAGACCGCGAAATTTAAATTTTCTTACGTTTTTTGCAATTTGCAGATCAGTGTCAGGTTGTATCTTGATCAAAATGTGATTTGCGACTATAATAGACATGTATTTACAGAATCATAGTCATTCGAATCATTAATATATCTCCTTATGTTAGATTTCTACCATAAACACTTTTCCATATGAGATTTGTTCTAAACGATATAAATCTAACTTAAAAAGATGTATTAATGATTGTAATTATTATTATTATTTTTGTGGTGTACAATAAAGTATATATAAATAAATAAATAATAATAATATTAATGTGACCACTAAAATACTAGCTTTGAAATTATATAAAATGATCAATAGAATTAGCATAAAATCTATTATTAAAATCTCGATTATGATTGTAAATGTTTGCTTGGTCAATCCCTAGCATCAGTGGGATGACACTGACAGCTCACTTCACGCAAGTTTTCACGGTGAGATTTTTACAGAATCGACCGGCAGGTCATGGTTTATCAGTTACCCGTGAAATTATTTAATCAGTCGAGAGCCCTTGATTTACACATTTATAAATTACTCAGAAATCTGTAAAATTTCTCATATAAGGTACCTATTTCTATAGTACGTATAGTACTCGCGACGTTATGATATTGCACAGACTTTTTGACACATCTACGACTTTGAAATACATAATATATTATCGATATTATCTCATATGATCATCATAATTATTTTATAGTCTGTGGTAGGCGCAAGGCGGGCGCTTTGTCATTGGGGCGCCTCCAGAGTACTGCTTTGGAGCGGACACTGTGCGTTAGTTGGAGCTTCATCAGTGCTGTGAGTTCCAGCCGTCTCACATAGATGGCGCTGCTTGAAGTTTTATTTTATTTACGTAAACAATTGAGGAGCGTCGGAACAAAAACCGATATATCCAATTTACCATATTTTTCACAAATTAAAAAAAAGCTTGTAAGTTTTTTAATGTTACAAAAGTGGAAAATTATAGCATGTCAATTTGCAGTTAAAGTGACATCGATTGATGTGTGAAACTTGACGGAGGGTAGATACTTAATTTAGCGAGATACTTGGCGGACAAGTTTGGATATATCGGTTTTTGACGCGATCATTTGGATATATCGGTTTTTGACGAAACCAAAATGGATATGTCGGTATCTGATATGATCAAAACGGATTTTTCGGACTTTGGTAAAACCAAATTATAGTTTTGTATCTTATTTCTTAAATTAAGTATGTATTTACATGCTAATTTTCTAAACTCTCAAATGACGTTAACTCGCAACTTACAATTTTGAGTTATGACAGTATTTGGTTTCATGTGCGAATTATATTGATTTATTTTGTACAGTAAGTAAATTGGTTTAATGTCATTTACTGTACTTTCTTGATTAATGTCTTGTCCTATAACACAATCCTCTAAAATAGACGGAGAACCAATCATTTCCAACAATTATTTATCGAAAAATCTAAGGCACACAGTAAAAGCAGTAGTAACGGAAAGGAGAACTAAAGAATTAGGAGAACACAAAACGGGAAGAAACTTGATAGCGAGTTGACATAAACGACACCCAGCCAATCACGTGAGGGTAAGGCGAAGTATTTACGAAGAGCGTTCAGATATTTTTTTTGGGAATCGATTTAATAAAAGAATAGAAAAATCGATTAAGCTTTTTTGTAAACGTGTACCTAATCGGAATTTGAACCGACCATTGTTGAATTGTGTAAAACTTAATAAGAACTATCGGTTTTTAATCCAATAACAAGAACCTGTTGAATTTAAAAATTTATTTGTCGGGTTTTGATTTGACCACAGTATTTTGATATTTTTTTTAAGATGGATGTAACTGTTTTTTAATTGATTTCTTTCCTGAAGGGTGTATAATTAAACATTTTGTAACAGAAAAAAATAAAAAATAAATAATGTCGTAATTAAGACATATCGGTTTTTGTTCCGACGCTCCTCAATTATGATTACAATGTAAATAATTTCATCACCACTCCGCCCCGCACTGGGCCCCCCAGCTAGATGGACGGATGACCTAAAGAAGGTGGCTGGGGTAGAATGCTAGTCTTTACTTTATCTTTGGGGTATACTGGATGCGGAAGGCGGAGGACAGGGTGTGTTATAGATAAGTTTTTAGTCTATGATATTGTCAGTCGTAGAAAAGAAAAACAGATGTCATATAGAAATAAAAGAAAGATGAGCACTTCCATTGCATATATTTATTGAAGACTAATGTTTAAGAACAATATAATATAATAGGTTATGGGCCCAGTACAAATGTACGCTAGTAAAATACAACGCAGGACAAATGTGAGTAATAATGAGTCACATAAATATTGAACCGTTAAAAAGGGAAAATTATGACACATGGCGAATACACGCAAAAGCCCTTCTATTAAAAAGGGGCCTATGGAATTACGTCTCTGAGACAATAAAAAAACCTACTAGTGAAGGTGACGAACTAAATAAATATTTAGAAAAAGATGTCTTGGCATTAGCAGAATTATTTCTGATCATTTCACCGAGCGAACTGAAACAAGTGAAGAACTGTCAAACCAGCAAAGATGTCTGGGACACACTCGAGGGTATTTACTCCAGCAAAGGTCCTGCACGAAAGGCAAGTCTTTTGAAAGAATTAATCTTAAGAAAAATGAAAGAAGACGATAACATAGTGGATCACTTGAACAAGTTTATGGACATCGTCGATAAGCTTGCAGATATGGACATAGAAATTAATAAAGATCTACTTAGCATTATGATGCTCTATAGTTTGTCTCAATCTTTTGAAAATTTTCGAATTGCCATAGAATCCAGGGATGATCTACCAAATCCTGAAAACTTAAAGATAAAAATTATCGAAGAAGCTGAAGCCAGAAGACATATGGCTAGTACAAGTGAACAAAATTCTGAACAAGAAGCGCTATATAGTAGACAGCGCAGAAGAAACACAAATGTTACCGTTGAATGCTATAAATGCAAAAAGAAAGGACATAAAGCAAATGAATGCTGGTCAAAAGTAGTACAGTCAGCCCCAAAAAGATACAATAAAAGCACTTCAAATTTATGTTGTTCTAAAGAGACATGTCTAAATACAAATGATAGTAAAGAAAAACTAAACAAGTGGTGTCTTGACAGCGGTTGCACGTCACATATGACATATGATTTAGAAAGATTCCGAAATCTTGATAAGGATGAGGAAAGATCCTTAAAGTTAGCATCAGAGAACTGTACAGCACAAATTGAAGGCCGTGGTTCAGTAAAACTTAACATCAAGGAAAGACCTGATCTGCAACTGACCGAAGCCTTATATGTACCATCACTAACTACAAACCTAATGTCAGTAGGAAAAATTACAGATAAAGGTGCAACAGTTTTATTTAAACAGAAAAACGCAACTGTAAAGCGTAATGGTCAAATACTGTTAAGAGCAGAAAGAAATGAAGATGGTTTATACTATGTTAAAGAAAACTTACAAGAAAAAGCCAGACTCTGTGAAGTAAATAAAATGCAGCAATGGCATAGAAAATTAGCTCATCTCAATGAGGGGCAAATGCGAATAGCTCTAGATAAAAAGAACATGGAAGGATTGGAATTCAATAAAAATGACACAGTTAAAGACTGTGAAGTGTGTGCTAAAGGCAAAGCAACAAAATTACCATTCACTACATCCAAAAATGAAGAAAGAACAAATGAAAAATTACAAATAGTGCATACGGATGTATGTGGTCCCATGAGAGAACCATCGAAAGCGGGTTCCAAATATTTCATTACATTTACTGATGATTATTCAAGATATACAAGAGTATATACAATGAAAACTAAGGATGAAGCCCTATCAAAATTTAAAGAATTTAAAAACGAGGTAGAAAGGTTTACCAAACAAAAGATAGTTTGTTTACAAAGTGACAATGGGACGGAATACATAAACCATGGATTCGACAAATATCTAAAAGACAATGGCATCAAAAGAAGGCTATCTGCACCATATACACCAGAACAAAATGGGTTGGCAGAGAGAAAAAATAGAACATTACTTGATAAAGCTAGATGCATGTTAATTGACGCTAACATGAAAGAAGTTTTTTGGGCCGAAGCTATTAATACAGCTAACTACTTGGCAAACCGTAGTCCTTGCAGCAGTATTAATAATGAGACTCCATTTGAAAAATGGGTGAATAGAGTTCCATCTGTAAGGCATTTCCACATTTTCGGGAATAAGGCGTTCGTTCTAAAAAAGGGAAAACGAAACGGAAAATTTGAAGCCAGATCGATTGCTGGTATATTTGTAGGGTATTCGGAAAATCACAAAGCGTACCGTATCTTTAATCCGAAATCAGACAAAGTGATAATAAGTAGAGATGTCAAAGTACTGGATAAAATGTTCTACGAAAATGAGACAAAAGAAAATTTTCCATACCAAGAACTTATTGGTTCATTAATGTACCTAGCTGTTGCAACAAGACCAGATATAATGTTTACAGTAAGCTATTTAAGCCAGTACAACAATTGTTATGACCAAAGTCACTGGCAAGCAGCAAAAAGAGTTATACGTTACCTAAAAGGAACGAAAAATGTATGTATAAGATACAAGAAAACAGGAATGTCAGCGGTTCTTACGGGTATGGCCGACGCAGACTGGGCAGCATGCACTATTGATCGCCGATCATATACCGGTTATATCTTTAAGTATGGTGGTGGTCTAATTAGTTACGAGACAAAGAAACAGAGAGTGGTCGCATTGTCAACGGCTGAAGCCGAATACATGGCAATGACAGAAGCAACGAAGGAAGCTTTGCATTTGAAACACCTGCTAGAAGACATTGGAGTGCCACAACAAACAGTCCTGATTTACAATGATAATATGGCTGCGCAAAAATTAGCAAACAACATGATTACCGGAAAAAGATCAAAACACATTAGCATAAAAGAACATTTCATAAGAGATTGTGTCGAAAAGAAATTAGTGACAATTCGTTATAAGGACACAGAAAATATGGAGGCAGATATTTTAACGAAGGCACTGCCACAACCAAGGTTGTTAAAGTTATTAAAAAAGATGGGCATAGGAGTCACTCAGACCGAAGGGTCATCTTCGTGAGGGGGAGTGTTATAGATAAGTTTTTAGTCTATGATATTGTCAGTCGTAGAAAAGAAAAACAGATGTCATATAGAAATAAAAGAAAGATGAGCACTTCCATTGCATATATTTATTGAAGACTAATGTTTAAGAACAATATAATATAATAGGGTGTTGTGCTTGTGGCGCAGTCTGGGAGAGGCGTTGATTCACTGGGCCCGTGTGATAGATTATAATAGCCCACTCCCTCTCGAAGAGTGGAGGCTTAAAGGAGCGTTTTGTAGGTAAGTAGCTCCTTAAAACAAGTAATTACAAAGCATAGGTACTTAAAAACATCGATTTCAGAATCCATTGAAGTTATAAAATTATATAATATAAGTCCTATAATAATAATAATATTTCTCTCCGCCCACGACGCCACCACCTGCTCGTCGGTGGGGAGGACGCCGGCTGCCGGATTGCTTAGGACCTCGAGGCCTACCGGCCTCTGATAGGGTCCCAGCTGCCGGCGGAAGTGTGCAGCGCATCAGATGGACACGATCCATCAATGAAAATGTCATGCGCTCATACTATGGGGCTACAGAAGGGGGAAAAAATCTGACCGCGTATCGTGTTCGGATGCTCTCTCTTTTTCAGGTGCTTGAACCAGCTGTCAACGTTTCGGCACAGCGACTATCGGATCAGGTGCGGGCCGTCCAACGTAATCATATCGCACCTTTGGTGCAACAAAGTCACAAATAACCAAAACTGCAAAATTGAGGTAAGTATGCCAAATTGTAAAATATAAGATTTTTAACGTAAAACTATAGCAAACAAAATTAAAAAAAAAATGAGCTGTTGTGACTTTGCTGCACCGAAGATGCGATATGTTAAATTACACTGTACTTGATCGCCTGCGAAATGAAATGCAGAGTAGCCATGCCATCGCCCCCCAGTCGCAGACTGCTGTAATACTACCGCAGACTAATACGAGTCATGCTGACTAGGGAAGTAATGATAGGGCTACAAACGTAGGTACCCAGTGCAATGAGGAATTGAGGAGTGCTATACACCCTTTGGAGGATGCGATTCAGGAATATCGCTTCATGTCGCCCCAACTTAGGCCACGCTTACCTCGTTGGCCCATGCATAACAAAAATAGGGCGCTGGTGGCGGTCCTGGATCCGCAGTTGTCAAAATATTTTGATACAGACCTGCGAAGACCTCACCAATACTCATTCGATTCTGTACTGCGCGGTTGTAGCGGCATGTCGTGTAGCTCACGTTAAATTTGCTAATAACTCTAGAGCTACACAACCGAAACCAGCCGTACCAGCTTGGCAGTGCAGAATTGAACGCCGTATTGGTGGGGCCAGAACGCTCATCGGCAAACTAATCTGCTTCAGGGAGGGCAATACTCGCCCTAGAGTGATGCGCTATGTGAGGCGGGCATTCTCGGGGACTGATATTAGTCCTCAAGACTATATGTCCTGTGTCATAGAGCGGATTGACTTCCTGAAGGAGAAACTGTATGCATGGGCGAACCGTATCCGTCGGTATAAGCGGCGAGTAGAGAGATAAACTCAAAATCGCACCTTGCAGAGTGATGAAAGGTGGGTTTATAGGGGTTGGGAACGACCAGACCAAGGTGTGGCTGACACGCACCTGCCGGATGATGATGCCATGTGTTCCTTCTGGCGCAGTATCTGGTTGGTGCCTGTCAGTCACACCGAAGGTTATTGGGCTCGAGAGGTCGAGCGAGCCTGCGATCTAATACCAGAAATGGGGGCTATAACCATCTGCCCCAAAGATGTAGCTCGTGCAGTCCGTCCATTGCCCTACTGGAAGTCTCCAGGGCCGGACAGGCTGCAGAACTTTTGGATAAAATAGTTTTCAAGGTCGCACGCTCGCTTGGCATCTCAGTTCCAGATTGCTTTGGAATCTGGTTCGCTACCCCAGTTCCTAACGACAGGAATTACCCACCTGCTCCATAAATCAGGTAGCATCGCGGAAACCAAAAATTATAAGTCGATCACGTGTTTACCGACGGTCTATAAAGTTCTTACATCCATTTTGAGAGCTAAACAAACATATAGACACCAACTCCATCATGTCTACCTCTCAGAATGGATGTAGGAATGGGTCCCGCGGTACTAAGGAGCTACTCCTCATTGATATGGCCATTAGCCAACAGGTTCGTCGCTTCCGAAAGGATCTGTCGACATGTTGGATAAATTATAAGTAGGCCTATGACTCGGTGCCACATACATGCCTCATGAGGGTGTTGGAGTTGTATAAAGTAGATACAACTCTGCGCACCTTCCTGATGTCGTGTATGGGGCAATGGAGGACGGTCCTTCGCTATCCGGGATGTCGAAATATTCAGAGGAATAGCGAACCGGTAAGGATCGAGCGAGGCATATTTCAGGGTGATAATTTGAGTCCGCTTTGGTTCTGCTTAGCCTTGAATCCTCTAAGCACACTGCTGGAGGATTCAGGTCTAGGCTATCGGCTGAGGGAGGTGGTCAGGTTATATCGCACCTCCTCTGCATGGATGACCTAAAACTCTTTGCCCCCAACAATTTGCAACTGATGGAGCTATTGAAAGTAACTCAAACTTTCAGTAACGCCATTAGGATGGAATTTGGTGTGGACAAATGTGCGGTCATGCATGTAAAACGAGGGGAAATTGTGGAATCCGTGGGAACTCAATTCTCGGATTCCACAAACCTTAGAGCCCTCTCCGCATCCGAAACCTATAAGTATTTGGGTATGTCGGAAGCGTTAGGCATCAATGTTACTGACATGAAGCAATCGTTGAAGGAGCGCTTCTTTGGCCGCCTGAAAAAAGTACTTAATAGTCTTCTATCAGGCGGAAACAAGGTGCGCGCCTTCAACGGTTGGGTCATGCTGGTTTTGATGTACTCTTTTGGTATACTCAAATGGACTCAAACCGAACTCGACGCCCTGAATAAGAGGGTCAGTACACTGCTGAATGCAAATCGAATGCATCACCCACGGTCATCGTTAATGAGGTTGTATATCCCGCGAAAGTGTGGAGGTCGAGGGTTTTTAAACGCTAGGACCCTCCACAATCGCGAGATATGCAGTCTCAGGGAATACTTCCAAGAAACCGACGTGGGGATGCATCGAGATGTAGTAATAGTGGACAAGGCCCTCACCCCGCTCTCCTTGGCTTAAGAGAACTGGCGCAAACCAGTAGTGCTTGACACTAATGATCGCATGGAGGTATGGCAGAGTAAGGAGCTTCACGGACGCTTTTTCCGGGCCCTTCATGGACCCGATGTAGACCCACTAGCGCCCGTAGCCTGGCTACGTTGCGGTGATCTCTTTGGAGAAACCGTAGGTTTTGTTTGTGCAATTATGGACGAAGTTATACATATTATCTCCGGGTGTTCTCGTCTAGCTAACGGAGAATACTTGCATGGACACAACCTTTTAGCCAATATAATCCGTCAGCAGCTTGCTTTGAAATACAACCTTGTGGATACGGAGGTACCGTACTATAGGTATGTGCCCGACCCAGTTCTCGAAAATGGAAATATCACATTGTACTGGAATCGATCCATCATCACTGACAGGACTATTGTTGCCAATAAGCCTGATATAGTGGTGGTGGATCGATCAGAGCGGCGTGCAATGATTGTTGACATAACCGTCCCGCATGATGAGAACCTCGTGAAAGCCAAGAAAGATAAACAAATTAAGGATCTTGACTTGGTTCGCGAGGTTGTCGACATGTGGGATGTGGACTCAGCGATCATTGTGCCGATAGTCGTTACAGCCAATGGATTGATAGCCAAGAGCCTCGACCAACACCTAAGGTGGCTCTCATTGGGCAGCTGGATCAAGGGCTTGATTCAGAAAGCTGTACTTCTGGACACGGCCTGCATTGTTAGGAGAGGTTCCTCTCTCTGGAGCCCTGACCGCCGGTAGCTAGGACCCTGTTCCCGATACCGGTGGGCTACTATTTTTTATATTTTTAAATGTTTTTAAGTATATATTTTTTATATCCTAATATTTAAAACCGACTTCCAAAAAAACACTACAAAGTGAAAAATAACTTTAATTTCGGAAGTCGGTGTCTTTGGATCTGTATTTTAGTTTTTTGCCACCGACTTCCGAAATTAAAGTTATTTTTCACTTTGTAGTGTTTTTTTAAAAAGTCGGTTTTTTTTTTTTGTTAAAAAGTTTTTATTTCACGCTTTTTAGTGGGTCTGCTTATAATTTATCTCAGTTACAATAGCCTAGTGTCAACTTTCTCATCGCTTTTTACAAAATATTGCTTTTACCGATGCAGGGAAGTTAATTGTTGAAGAGTTCTCCTGGTCCACCATCAGCTCCATATCACTATTCACATTGTGACGAGCATAAATTGCTTAGCATTAGCAACCATGTTAAAGTATCGAATCGCAACCCGCGAAATAGTACGGAGATATTATTGAGTAGTTCCGGTGGCCATCTGTGGTCTTCATCATCAGTTCCACTTCACCAAATGGTGCTTTCCGAGAGCAAATGCACGAGTGTTACTATAAATAATTTTGAAAGAATTTTCTTTTAACTCCAAGCCGTTGAGGAGTTGTACCTTCCATCATCAGCTCATCCACCTGAGATGATGATTATCAAATGCAAATACTTAAACAGCTTTAGAAAATATATGAAAATGATACTATGTGCCTATAAAATTTGAAGGTTGCCCTCGATTTCCCTGGGATCCCATCGTCTGATCCTGACCTGATGATCATGCAACCACTTGGGAAGTATACCCTTTCAAACAAAAGAAAAATTTTTCAAATCGGTCCAGGCGTCTTCGAGAAATCGGGGAACATACATAAAAAAAAAAACCGACTTCCAAAAAACACTACAAAGTGAAAAATAACTTTAATTTCGGAAGTCGGTGTCTTTGGATCTGTATTTTAGTTTTTTGCCACCGACTTCCGAAATTAAAGTTATTTTTCACTTTGCAGTGTTTTTTGGAAGTCGGTTTTTTTTTTCTTAAAAAGTTTTTATTTCATGCTTTTTAGTGGGTCTGCTTATAATTTATCTAAGTTGCAATAGCTTAGTGCTCATCGCCTTTTACAAACAAATTTTTGCTTTTCCCGATGCAGGGAAGTTAATTGTTGAGGAGTTCTCCAGGTCCACCATCAGCTCCATATCACCATTCACATTGTGACGAGTATAAATTGCTTAGCAACCAAATTAAAGTAATCGAATAGCAACCCGTGAAATACTTATATATTATTGAGTAGTTCCGGAGGCCATCTGTGGTTTTCATCATCAGTTCCACTTCACCAAATGGTGCTTTCCGAGAGCAAGTGCACGAGTTACTATAAAAAATATCCAAATCGCTATAGGTGTGCCTATAATATTTGAAGAGTTCCTTCGATTTCTCCAGGATCCCATCATCAAATCCTGACCTGATGTTTTTAGACTAGATGCTGATAATCCTGGCTGCAGCATCAGGCCAGACTTATGTCAACATTGCATTGAACTTAAAATTTAGTCCTGTTTAAAATGAGCCCAAACACGACTACTGTGCTGTAATTTCAAGGTTTGTACTTTTTCTGATGCTCCTGGCTTCAGCATCAGGTCTCTATGTACTTCGGTGTTCCTCATTAACAGTACGTTTATCCACACATCGAGCTCTTTTCAATGAGCCTAAACACGATATATCTGCTGTTAGTTGTCGAGGAGTTAGGTACTCTGCAGACTATCCTGACTGCAGCATCAGGTCATGACTTGATGATCATGAGACCAAATGTGACAAATGCCCTATCAAACATCAAAACAATTTACTAAAAACAGCCCTTGCCTGTTCGAGTAACTTCTTACTGTTAAGGAGTTGTACCTTCCATCATCAGCCTAGCTACCTGAGATGGTGACAATCATACGCAAATACACAAGATACTTCATAAAATATGCGAAAAACAATAAGTGATCCTATAAAATTTGAGGGTTGCCCTCGATTTCTCTAAGATCCCATCATCAGATATTGAAATGGTGACAATGGGACCACACGGGAAGCACCAGCTTTCAAATAAAAAAAGAATCATGAAAATCGGTTCACCCAGTCGCAAGTTATGAGGTAACAAACATAAAAAAAAAAAAAAAAAAAAAATACAGTCGAATTGATAACCTCTTCCTTTTTTTGAAGTCGGTTAAAAAAAAGATTCCGACGAATTGAGAACCTCCTCCTTTTTTTGAAGTCGGTTAAAATAGTAGATTGTACAACTAAGGCATAAAAGAAGCTATTTTACCCCGAGACGTTTATATCCACCCGAGCCGCAGGCGAGGGTGGATAGTTAAGTCGAGGGGTAAAATGGCTCGTTTATGCCTGAGTTCTACACTCTGCTTTTCACTTCAATTGCGAGAAAATGAAACAGGCATAAAGTATACAGTACATAATTAATCAAAAATGTTGCATCCATAGCTAATTCCCGCCACCACAGATAATACCGCCACGAAACTTTTTAAAAGTTTTTTTTTTTTAATTTTCAACATTATTCATTCGACTTGGGTACTTCATACTGCCAAAAAATGAAAACGTTTCTTTGCCTTTTTAAATAATAAATGACAACTATTTTACCTGATTTTATTAAATTAACGATAGAAAACACGGAAGTGGTATAAATTAAAGAAAATGAAATAAATCACGACTTAAGTTTTATTGTGCGTGTGGCTGTTGGGCCTGATTTCTTTAGTCTTAGAAAAAAATTTTACTTTATGCACTAGAACATAAAAAGCGATTTTATGTCGCCTAAGCACAACATAAAGACGGACTTTTAGAGCATGAGAAGTGAAAAATATAATTTATATGTAAACAATGAAATTAAGGAAATAATAATAATATCGTTTATTTATAAAAATGATGCAAATTACAATAACATAACTTAAAAATTATAGAGGACACAGTTCCTCATTTGTCTGAACTAGGTAGAACCTGTATTTCAGGCTAGAATTTTTAAAATGTAAAAATTAACACTGAGAAGACTAGGTAGACTAGGTAGTAGATAGTAGGTAGGACTATGTACCATCATTGCCAGAATCTAGGCAGTTTTATATTTTATCTGCTGATTAGGTGCCTACTTACTTAAATTCAAACAGTTTGCAAAGTAAGCGGCAGTCCATTATTAAGTAGGCGTTCATAGTGGGGCAGCTTAGTGTGAAGTCGGCGAGTGGGTCGGGTCGGTATTGTAAAGTGCGCTGTGGAGTCGAGCCCCGACAGAATCAACATTGTTGTAACAAAGACAAGTACGTCGATGACTGACGGCTGTGACCGGAGAGATACTGTTGTAGCACTGCTCGTAGGCTGCGCGGAGGCTCGCCGGCTGGGCGCGTGAACTGGGTGACGGCGACGTCGCCGCCCGGCACCAGCGCCCGCCCGCCCGAGCACAGGGAGCGCAGGGCCGTACTCGCTACCTCGCTGGGACGGCAGTTGACGGGACTCAGTCCTCACAACAACGTGGAGTTAGTGCAGAACAGTACAGACAGAGTCACAGGCTACGGTAAATAAAAAGACATAGAATGGGGTGATTTCCTATGCTAAAACCTTAAGTAACACTTGAAGTGCTCAATGATCTACCTACTCGTCTGAATAGAGTGAAGAGCATATTACCTACCAAGGATGATGAGGTGGATAAACTAAACATGTTCTATAGTATTAGCAATAGCCGTGGTGAGCAAATATTTGGATAGCATCTGATTGCTGCCCTGGCGAGCATCTGTCTGCGGCCGGAGGCGCGCGTGCCAGCCACGGCGCGGCAGTGAGCCCGCGCGGCGCGAACAGACCGCCTCTACTTAGTACTTATTTGCCAAAGAAAAAACTAGCAGACACATTACAGGACGTGAGGAATAGTGGTGTTGACACCTTGTAGTTGTTGCTTTATATTGTGTTGTTATTGGACGGACGTGGTGCGTGCTCGGGTGTTGTCGAGATGTGGCCACCACCGCTCGACTGCACCTCCCATTACAAGATTGTATCGTGTGGAGTGATCAGATAAAGTGCAAACGAAAATGAATGGCGGCAGATCAGACGCGTCCACTTCCACTGACGACGTTAAGGTTAGTTCAGTTAAGCTCGAACTAGGCACTTCTCACCTTCGTCTACCATACGTGTAAGTGGCTCATCAACGTGGTCGTGTTGTGTTACAGAGTCGTCCGCTGTGCCTGTTCTACTTCACGCACCCGTTCGGCGTGCTGTCGGCCGAGCCGCCCACCCTGGCCGCCGCACCGCCGCACATCGCGCGCGCCTTCCTCAACATGGAGCCCGTGCCGCCGTGGACGCTGTGGAGCCCCGCGCCCGCACCCCCGCCCCCCGCCGGGCCCTCCGACGACGACTACAACTCCGCCAGCTCGTCGCGGCCCAGCTACGAGCTGGGCGCCACCACCGTGCACCGCACGCCGCTCAGCCTCGTGAGCGTGACGCGCACGCGCAAGTGCACGCTCGACTTCGGCAACAGCCGCGACTCCATCTCGTCGTCGCTGTTCTCCAGCGACATGTGGTTCAACTCTAGCTCTAGCTGCCGCAGCAACGAGTACCCGCGCCGCCTGGTGCCCTACAACAAGATCCTGCCGCCGCTGCAGCTGCCCAGCCCCAAGGACTCCTCCAACCTGTCCAGCTGCGATGACTTTTGGCCAAAAAAGTGTTTGAATCCAGAGAAGTTCTCCCTGCCGCCGATCGAACTGCCCTCGGTGAAAGTGAACATAGTGCGAAGTAAAAAGTGCAGCGCGAGCTCGGAGGAGGCATCCAGCGCGGAGGGGCCGGTGTCGCGCTATGTGCGCGCGCGTCGCCGCCTGGGCGTCAGCAAGCCGCGCCGCGCGCGGGCCGCCGACCTGCGCCGCCTGCTCGCCACGCTCATGCGCAGGGCACTCGCAGGTATGTACTGCTCTGCTACTTTGTCGTTGGACGCCACGCGCGCACAGGCTGCTTGCTCTAAGGAAGGCAGCCTTCTAACTGACTGCATCTTATACATTACGTAAGGAGTGGTTTTGATAATTTTCATTTTGCATGGGTTCGTACTTCGACTCGATTTATTGACAAACATAGCAAGTTTATGACTCGCCTATATACGCCTACCGACCTTGACCTGTTTTGTTTATTAAGTACGTCAGTGTGTGTATCGGTAACATGTAAGTACTTGTCAAGCTATAGTAAAATATCATAGAGTACTGATATAAATATTATGTTCCTTGTTGTCAACTGTCTGTTTTGTGTCAAAATCGGTCGGAATAGTTCTCCTCCAGTATCTCCCGTACCGTATCGGACGTACAGTGGGAAGTGCAGTGCTCGCAGAGTTGAGGATCGCGCACGTGTCTGTAGCGTGCACACTCTGACAGCGGCCGGTGACACAGGCGCCAGGCGCGAGGCGCGCGACAGGCGGCGACATGGGCTACTTGCTGGACCGCTGCCCGGTGGTGTACCGCTGCTGTTTCCTGCCGCTGCGCGAGGCCGCGCTGCTGGCGGGGCTGCTGGGGCTGGCGTGGGCGGCCATGTACCTGTTCCTGTACAGTGCGCCGGGCGCGCGTCTGGTGGCGCGCGGCGCGGGCGACGGGCAAGCGGCGGGCGCGCTGCGGTACGCGCACGGCGCGCTCGGCGTGCTGCTGCTGGCGCTGCACGCGATGCTGCTGGTGGGTGTGCGGGCGGAGAGCGACTGGCTGTGCGACGTGTACATCTGGGGCATGCTGACGTGCTGGGTGGGGTTGGTCGTGGCGGCCGTCACGTTCGCGGGCGCGGCCGTGCTGACCGACCAGCTGGCGGCCGCCACGCTCGTGCTGTTCGGAGTGCTGCTCTCTGTGCTCGTGTCCGTCTACTTCGTAGTAGCCGTCATCAACTACAGGCTGACGATCCCGTGACCAGGCGACAACTACCGGCTGATGATCCGTGATCTGTTGTTTGTAAGCTTTTACTTTATACATACTCAATTTTTCGGAGTATATCGTGTACATAATGTACTAAGTTACTTATACACCTTTTCAAATAAAAGTAAATAGTCGTGACCCATGTGTTGTTTATAGTCAGCGCATAGCGTGTGCTGTACCTATAAGGCCGTGACTACACACGCGCATTGCGTTGCGCAGCCGCAGCACTTGCTCAGAACATCGGAAATCCTACTCCTAAGCTAGCAACTAGCAACGTACGATAATAAGAGACTCACTGAGAAGTATTTTGCCATAATTACTAAACCCTAGCGCCAGTAGCACACCAGTAGTTCCATTATTGTTATGTGTTAGGTGTCACCTACTTCTGAGAATACTGGCGAGTGGCGACTGTGTAGGTCCGAGCTATTCAATTCAAAATTGTCATCTATAATAGTTACTGTGGGTGAGCCGTGCGTAGCTAAAATGTGTGCTTTGAATGTATAATTAAAAAGCGTTAAGCTTTAACCAGCATATTATATAGGTTGAAATTGAAAACATGCGACAAATCGAAATGGGAGTCTTTTTGAGTTATTGGATGTTTGTACATAATAAATATGCATTTAATGGGGAAAAATAAGGGGAATAATAAAAATAAGGATAAGTTTAAGTGGCGATCTATTCTCTGTGCTATTTTATAGATATCTTTTGTTTAGCAAGGAAAAATACTTTATTATTATGATGAAACACTTCTAATTTACTGTACTAAGTGAAAAAGCACAAAAAAAAGATATTAAATTCATCGAATCGGGGGCGTCGGCCACAGGTGCCTCGACCACTGGGGGCCTGAGCCACGGACCCGAATATTTGACACACGCTTGAACGTTCGAATGGAACTCGCCCTCAATTACAACCAGCCTGTCCCAACAAGAGGTGAGGCTTCATAGATAGCCTCTACAGTACTTAAGATCAACATTCTCCTGTCCTTATCCCAATTTATTTGGTGTCGGCGCAACATGTCTTTTTCTTCCATACTTCTCTATTAGTCGTCATCTCGGTAGTCACCCCCTTTCTAACCATATCATCATTCACACATTTCACCCGTCGTTTTTTTGGTCGTCTCCTACTCTTATAGCCATCGACATTCATACTCAAAACTCTCCTCACATTTTCCTCACTCCTCCGCATTACATGCCCATACCATGACAACCGATCTCCACACAACTTTTCAGTTACTGGTGCCACTTTCAAACTACACTACTGTCTCATCAGCCTGTGACGTCCCACTGCAGGGCAAAGGCCTCCCTACTCTCTTTTCACTTCTCTCTGTTCAAAGCTGCTAAGGACCGTCGTCGGTACTCCATGGACCAATTGAAATTTGACCAATTGGTCTATGGGGAAAATTACATGTTTCCATCGTCCAAATACCAACTGGACTATGGAGAATAATGGACGTAAACCAAAACTATGTTCCATTATAACATTATAACCCTGATTTCACACCAGTTTTCTATACTTTCGGTTCAAAGAAGCTTTTGTTATATTTTTTGGTTCATATCAAACTGAATTCAAAAATATTATAAATAAATAAATACAATATAATGTTAGCTAAACGCCAGTTTAGACTTTAGTACATCTATTAGGTAAGTACTTTCTTCTTTTTATGGTTTTAGGTACAAGATATGTGGTTTACTTTTAAAAGTTTGCCAATTTTTTTTCTATAACGTGCCAAATGACAGTATAAGTCTCCGGGATGGAGTGTGGAACTGATAGAAAACATTGTTTGTAGATATCTCGGTCCATAGGAAGCACTGTTGGCAGAGATCTCTGTTCATAGATAGCACTTCTTGCCGTTCATTTTGTTCATAGAAACCACCTTTTTCCAGATACCTTACCAAGTCGGTGTCGTTGGTTCCGCATTTTCGTTTTTTGACACCGACTCTCGAAATTAAAGTTATTTATCACTTTGTAGTGTTTTTTTTTGAAGTCGTTTGTTTTTTAACCGACTTCAAAAAAGGAGGTTCTGTATTCGACCCGTGCGTATGTATGTAATTATGTATGTAGATATGCATGTTTGTATGTCCGCGATTTTCTCAAAAACTAAGGAATCGATTTTGATAATTCTTTCACTAATGTGATCTACATACTTTCAGGAAGGTTTTAGTATATTATAATACATTGGGTAATTATTCTTATGCACGAAGTTATATGCATTGTACTGCATATCCGACATTTCTATGCGAATTTTCTATACTGTGCGCGCAGGCGGCGCGCGGCGGAGGTGAACAAAGCAGACCGGTCCGCGGGTCGCGCTTCTTGGGTTACACTCGCCAGGGCGGCTCCCTGGGGCCCCGGGGCCCGCGCATACCGCGCGTCCCGCGGGACGCTTGTTTGTGTCTAGTATTTGGGTCACCTACTTACATACTTAATAATCCTAATAGGCTGCTCCCCTACACCCCCTCCACCCGGCGGTGAGTGCGTGCGGTGCGTGCGGGACTGATGTTGGCCACTATTACGTTTTTACGGCTGATGTGATGCGCCCCGAGAGGCCCCGAAGCAATAAGTGAGTAATGCTGTTTCTACTTATAACATTATTGCAAACTTAGGGAAACTTATTTGCAATGCTGTAACCAGTCGACATAATTTACACAACCACGCGGGATCGTGAGACTGATTGATCAAGAACCTACTAAGTAGGTACTTACCTATATTAACCGAGAAAAAAAACATAGAAAATGGGCAATGTGTACACCACTCACACTCAGCACTCACAACATTGTCCTAAGGACAATGCCCATTGACGATCAAATAACACAACGCAGACGTGGCCAATATTTAATACGATAATTTTAGATGTGATGGCAGCGGTAACGTCGTTTAGTCTCTAGGAGATAACACAAAAGACCAAACATACATACATACGGTTAACGGTACCAACCAAAAACATTACCCTCCTTCAGGGCTCCGCCGCAGTCGGGTAATTATAACAATAATAAGAACATTAAGAACTTCCAATTAATTCAAAAGGTACATATTGTGAAAAACGTAACTTTAATTACTTAGTATTGGATACTAAAAATATTTTTGCATGAGTTTATGTTCAGCTCACTGACACAGCATTGCTCTCATGATAAAGTTATTTACTGCGACAAGTTGAGCTCGCATCAGCTTTGGTGCCTACTCCCTGTCGCCGCCGAGCGCGGAGCACTCGCTGGCGTCGAACAGCTCGTTCTTGACGACCAGCGGCTCGTCCAGCTGTAGCTGACAGTACGAGTCCATGGCGGCCGCCTGGCTGCGCACCTCCTTGATCACCCTCAGGATGTCCATCTTGGCAGACAGCTTCTCGTCGTCGCTCATACGCCGGAACGACGGCAGCAGCGACATGAGGAAGTGGCGGTCCTCGTCGATGTGCTCGGGCGCGGGCGGCGCAGGCGGCGCGGCGGTTACGGGGGGCGCGGCCCGGCGGCGGCGGCGCGGCGCGGGCGCGGCCTCCTCCTCCGGCTCCACGTGCGGCAGCAGGAAGGACATGTGCTTGAAGTACACGTACTTCCTCTTCTTGATGTCCTGCCCCTGGCGTCTCTTCTTGTCTACTATCACTTGTCGTTTGAACGTGTCTTTTAGATTCCGCCATTTTTTCATTAGGTCCATAACTGCAACGAAAAAAGCAGTTTGTAAATTAAGAAACTTTAAAAAAAAAACAGCCGTCTTCCAAAAAAAAAAATCCAAAGTGAAAAATAATTTTAATTTCGGAAGTTAGTGTCGTTGGTTCCGCATTTTTAACCGACGAAAAAACGGAGGAGGTTCTCAAGTCGACGCGTATATTATATATTTTTTTAAAGTATGATTACATTGATCACGCATAACTTTTTACTGAGTAGTCCGATTTTGATAATTCTTTTTTTATTGGAAAGGGTATATCCCGAAGTTGGTCCCATATAAATTTGGAAATCAAATAATTTGTAAAAAACGCTGGTCCCACTTTTTCTATTTTGTATTTCCATGGAAATAGTGGGATACACCCCAAAATCCAACCCTAAGGGTAGTAAAACAGGGGATGATTGATTGTTCAGTCACTGATTGTAATGTATGACCACGCATAACTTTTTACAGAGTAGTCCGATTTTTATCATTATTTTTTTATTGGATAGGATACCTCGAAGTTGGTCCCATATAAAGGACGATGAGTCAGAACGTCCCCCCAACCTTACATTGACCAACAGACTTAAAATGTATCTCATTCGAACCGCCTTAGCAAGCTGATCAATTTTTACTATGACGACATCTCTCAAAAGTGCGGGATATTCCGAGAAAATCATGTTTTAGTGTTAATTTCGTCTCAACGTCCCCCCAACCCTTACATTGACCAACAGACTTAAAATGTATCTCATTCGAACCGCCTTAGCAAGCTGATCAATTTTCACTATGACGACATCTCTCAAAAGTGCGGGATATTCCGAGAAAATCATGTTTTAGTGTTAATTTCGTCACAACGTCCCACCAACCTTACATTGACCAACAGACTTAAAATGTATCTCATTCGAACCGCCTTAGCAAGCTGATCAATTTTTACTATGACGACATCTCTCAAAAGTGCGGGATATTCCGAGAAAATCATGTTTTAGTGTTAATTTCGTCAGAACGTCCCCCCAAGCCTTACATCGACCAACAAACTTAAAATGTATCTCATTCAAACCGTCTTAGCAAGGTGATCATTTTTTACTATGACGACATCTCTCAAAAGTGCGGGATATTCCGAGAAAAATCATGTTTTAATGGTAATATTTTTGGCACAAAATAAGAGTTTGTAAGTAAACCATATTCTTTGATTTTCAAACCTCTCAAGATCAATTAGGAGATGCCATTTAAAAAACAGAAAACGTCATTCGTTACTCGTCCAATTTTTTCTATTCCTATAGGCAGGCAGTTGTCCCACCGGCGGCGATGAACGATTAGCGAGTAGAACTAGCAACTGAAAACGAGTTGGCGAGCAGCGAGCAGCGTGTGTGTAGTTCCGATAGTTTTGTCGCTGGGCTATCAGCGAGTTTTCGAGTGCGACGAGCGGTTACTCGCACCACTCGCTCGGGGCGGTTAGTCTCACAGGGGCTTCTCTCGGCGTGAGCTCTGACCACCAAGCGACCATCGCTGAGCGAGTATCGCTAGGCGAGTATTATCTTTGATAGCTCTTGTCGCTCAGCGACAAACCAGTGAAGCGAGTCCTCGCCGGCAGTGTGAACAGTCAGCGATCAACTGTTAATATATGCATCTCTTTTGTTTACACGGGATGTATATCTATTGTACGTTTCTTGAGCGAGAAAACAGCCGACAGTTAGTCGCTTCCTCGCCGGCGGTGGGACAACTGCCATATGCTCATCCACGACGGAGACGCGGGTGTCTTCGTCTTGGGCGAGCTTGAATCCCTCACTGCCCTCAGGATTCAAGTCTTAACTCCCTCGCTTCGCTCAGGAGTCAACTCAAACCTAGAATCCTTCGTTGCGTTCAGGTTTCAAAATAGCGCCCGCGACAACAAGACACTACTTTATCCCAAAATAAATAAAACGATTTTTTATTTTATTTCTAAACCCCATGGATTTTGGAGTTAAAACTGGTTGCTAGTATTTTTATAGATCTTTATGAACCTGATAACACATACAAAAGATCTGTTGCAGGGCGGGGGACGAGCCTAGCGAATTAGAAAAATGAATAAATCGATTTTATAATTTTCATTTTATTTCTAAGCCCCATGGATTATGAAGTTAAAAGTGGTTGCTAGTCTTTTTATAGATTTTTATGAACCTGATAGCACATACAAAAGATCTGTTGCAGGGCGGGAGACGGGCCTAGCGAATTAGAAAAATTAATAAAACGTTTTTTTAATTTTAATTTTATTTCTAAGCCCCATGGATTTTGAAGTTAAAACTGGTTGCTAATCTTTTTATAGATCTTTATGAACCTGATAGCACATACAAAAGATCTGTTGCAGGGCGGGGGACGGGCCTAGCGAATTAGGAAAAATTAATAAAACGATTTTTTAATTTTTATTTTATTTTTAAACCCCATGGATTTTGAAATTAAAACTGGTTGCTAGTCTTTTTATAGACCTTTGTGAACCTACTAATACATACAAAAGTTCTGTTGAAGGGGGGGGACGGGTCTCATACAAATTTGGTCATCGTTCTTTGGAAAAAAAAAATCCTACCCTAAGG
Source organism: Amphipoea oculea (assembly GCA_945859645.1). Lineage (NCBI taxonomy): Eukaryota > Metazoa > Arthropoda > Insecta > Lepidoptera > Noctuidae > Amphipoea > Amphipoea oculea. The sequence goes on along the minus strand of OX243883.1, from coordinate 169,027 downwards.
GTGGGAAAATAGGGGTGGTTTATTGTTCATTCACAGATTTTAATGTTGAGTTGTGTATTACAATTAAATAAAAAGGCCTACCCATGTTGGTATATAAAGCCTGTTTTTTTATCAAAGTATTTTATTATAAAACAAATAATAGTTAAAAAAGTAGGATTATATAACAGTTAATAGCTAAAGTAAGGTAGGTAGCTATTTTAAAAGTAATCAAAAATTAAGCATGAAGTTATTAGTAATTTATAGCCTTAAAAAATTATAAAATAAAAACTTTTTAACAAAAAAATTAAATCTCCGGAAAAACTAAAAAGCAAAAAATATTACTTAAACCTTTTTTATTTAACCTTTTTTATTTTTTTAAATAAGTTCTTAAACTAATGTAAGCATATCTAAGTAAATTTGAGTCGGCGCCAAACAATCAATGAACATAGATTACTAAATTACCTTAAATTTAAAGAAATAACCAAATCAAATTAACAATGCAACATGAAATATCCAGCGATAAATATTAACATTCCAAACAAAAAATGCGCACTCCGCACGACCACTCGCAACGATATTAATTTGCTTGTTTGGCGCCGACTCAAAATTACTTAGGTATACTTACATTTGTTTAAGAACTTATTTATTAAGGTTAAATAAAACAGGTTTATTATTTTTTGCTTTTCAGTTTTTTCGGAGGTTTAATTTTTTTGTTAAAAAGTTGTTATTATCGTTTTTGACACCGACTTTCGAAATTAAAGTTAGAATTTATGCCCGAATATACATAAAAAAAATTATACCTAAACCAAACTGAGAACCTCCTCCTTTTTTTACCCGACTGCGGCGACCCCCAAAAGGAGGGTTATGTGTTTGACCTGTAGGTATGTATGTGTGTCCGTTTCTTTGTTCCCTCGTAACTTCTAAGCGAATGAACGGATTTGGATAAATTATACTGTCTTTAGATTTGTCTTGGTAGCGTGAGTGTCATTGGCTACATTAAAATAAAAAAACAAAGTAAAATGGTGGATTTGGGGTGCCATATTGTGGAGTTCGAAATTTTTGTTCTTCTAATACTATCGAGTGGGATATCAAAATGAAGGGTTTTAAAAGTTGATTACAAAAATAAATTATAAAACTTATATGGTTAAAACTTTTTAACAAAAAAATTAAACCTCCGAAAAAACTGAAAAGCAAAAAATAAAAGCTTTTTTTTATTTTACCTTAATAAATAAGTTCTTAAACGAATGCAAGTATACCTAAGTAATTTTGAGTCGGCGCCAAACAAGCAACTTAATATCGTTGCGAGTGGTCGTGCGGAGAGCGCATTTTTTGTTTGGAATGTTATATTTATCGCTGGAGATTTCACGTTGCATTATTAATTTGATTTGGTTATTTCTTTAAATTTAAGGTAATTTAGTGATCATTGTTCATTGATTGTTTGGCGCCGACTCAAAATTTCTTAGGTATACTTGCATTCGTTTAAGAACTTATTTATTAAGGTAAAATAAAAAAAGGTTTTTATTTTTTGCTTTTCAGTTTTTTCGGAGGTTTAATTTTTTTGTTAAAAAGTTTTTATTTTATATTTTTTTGAGGCTATAATTTACTAATTACTACATGCTTAATTTTTGACTACTTTTAAAATAGCTACCTACCTTACTTTAGATATTAACTGTTATATAATCCTACTTTTACTTAAAAAAACAGGCTTTATATACCAACATAGATAGGCCTTTTATTTTAATTGTAATACACAGCTCAGCATTAAAATCCGTGAATGAACAATAAATCACCCCTATTTTCCCACCCTTAGTGTAGGATTTTTTTTCCAAATTTACATGGGACCAACTTTGAGGTATGTCCTATCCAATAAAAAAAGAATTATCAAAATCGGACTACTCTGTAAAAAGTTATGCGTGCTCATACATTACAATCAGTGAGTGAACAATCAATCATCCCCTGTTTTCCTACCCTTAGGGTTGGATTTTTTTTTTCCAAATTTATACGGGACCAACTTCGGGGTATATCCTTTCCAATAGAAAAAGAATTATCAAAATCGGACTGCTCTGTAAAAAGTTATGCGTGATCATACATAAAAAAAAAACAAAAAATATACGCGTCGAATTGATAACCTCCTCCGTTTTTTCGTCGGTTAAAAAGTAATTCGAAGTGACAAATCGTAAAAACACCAAAAAAATTATAAAAAAAAAATCTTTCACATATTTTGTAAACTAAAAAGCTGGGAATAAAAAAAAAGTAATTAAAAAAAATCTAAAAACCCGACTGCGATAAAAAAATAAGTTAAATAAAACTGAAAAGCTAAAAACAAGCCCATTTTAAATTAAATAAAAGTTGGAAGCGGGCGGGACTCATTTCATTTTTATATTTTCATACTCAAATGGGTCTCGAATGGGTCCATTTATTTACCGAAGGTCTTGAGCACGACCTGGATTTAGAGAGGGAGCGCAGAGCTTTAGCGGTCAGAGGTAACATGCTGGCCCGCAGATTCTCCCGCTGCTCTGAGCTAGTAAAGATGACATTGTTCAAGGCATATTGTCAAAGCTTTTATACGGGAAATCTGTGGGTCAGGCACACCAAAAGATCGCTGGATGTCCTGCGCATCCAGTATAACAACATCTTCAGGATGATGTTGGGGCTGCTTCGCCTCTGTAGTGCATCAGGAATGTTTGCGCTGTATCGCACTGATGGCTTTCGTGCAGTCATCCGCAAGAAAACTGTATCCCTGATCTGCAGAATGCGTGGCAGCCTTTAGGCGTATTTGGTCCAATTCGCGATTGGTCCAATGTTCAAAAAAATGTCCAATTCGCAGTTGGTCCAATTCGCGGTTGGTCCAATTCGCGGTTGCAGCTGCAACGGAATTCTGAAGACTGTAGCAGGTAGGATTCTTCTCCGATATGGAGATCCTTTATTAAGCGAGTAATTTGGATTTATTTTAATTTTATTTTAATATTTAATTTTATTTATTGTAATTTTTTTAATCTTTAATTTAATTTCGTTTTATTTATTTTAATTCTTAATTTAATTTATTTTAAATCGGACTGTATGGAATTATGGATCAATCAGTTATCTGAAATAAATGAATTTTATTTATTTATTTAGCTTTTCAGCGTAGTCGGGTTTTTTAGTTTTCTTTAATTACTTTTTTTTTTTGAAGTCTGTTAATTAAATCTATTCATAAACAAAAAAGTTATGCCCGAATTCGCTTGCAAGATTAGAGGTAGCCCAATAACAACTTTGACAGAAATGTGGGTGTAAGTACCGTGTATACTGAACACATCTGCGTACCCCTTTAGAGGGTACAGGCGTGATGTTATGTTGTGTGATTGCCTTGCCTAAACAATGCATATGTCGAGGCCAGATCATAGAATTGATCATTTCTAGCGGTCTAAAAAGAAGGAAAAAATGTTTGAGAATGTGCAAACTGCGCTCTTTCATATGATACACCACATGCCCTCTAGTAGCCCCACTTCGAATTTTTTAGACCTCTTTCAGTCCCCGTTGCAAAAAAAAAATTCTTTCTTATTTGCAAAATAGTTGGGCAAACGTCATCTAAACCTATTCCAAATTTCAAGTTGATATCTGCTGGTGTAGCACCTTTTGCGGTATAGGGGTAGGAATGGAAAGGAAGCCGGAATATGATTGGCTCAATACTGTGGTCCAATATGAATTCTACCCTCAATATGTGAGACGCGTTTGGATCTGCGATGTGCCTGGTGGCAATATTGCCATTGCCGGCAATATTCCCAATGTTGCCACTGCCGGTAAAATACCAATATTGCCAGCAACATTGGCAATATTGCCAATGTTGCCGGTCAAATAATACCAATATATTTCATTATTACTGCAGGTGTAATCATCGTTTAGTTACCTATATTTGTGTAGTATATCGATCATAAAATATTTGAAATACGCACACGCGTGTCGTGCGAAAAGATAGGACACAATTATATGAATAAACATCAATGTATATTGCATCTCATTCGCGCTGCACATGCACGGCACGGGGTTGGGAAAACTGGAGAACAGTATCTGGGCATCTCTTGGAGAATGCGCACGTCTCTTTAACGTCCGATCCTAACCGACCTAACACGAGTTTAGGGAAAACTGCTTCTAAACCAAAACGCGCATCTAAGTCAACAACCAAAGCCCGATGAAGAATGTGCCGACGATGTGGAATTCGACTTTGTCGACGAAACATGCGATGATCCACTGAACGATTTCAGACCAGAATTAGACGAAGATCCATTGTCTGTGGATTAATTAAGAATTTAATTAGTTAATTTTACTTTATGTATAAATTATAAACAAAACGCTGTGATTATCAATGACTGATTATTTATTATTAAGATAAAGGCCGCTATTCCACTGGCGTTTTACGAGCGTTGGCGCTTCTCCAACGTCTGCGCAGCGCCAACGTTGCGCAGACGCGACGTTAGCGTCGCGAGTTTCTTGCGTTTTTTGGCAACATGTACAGACGCCAGCACATCAACCTACCCGAAACTGTCACATTTTCCCAATCAACTTTGAACCTTATGCTTCAGCGATAAAGTTGAAAATCTATTAAAGAAATTTGACAGATTGTAGTAGGTTGATGTGCTGGCGTCTGTACAATCACGCCGTCCCGCTCTGTCTGTGTGAGCGCGGGTGGGGGTTACCACTGAAAATCGCGACGTTAACGTCGCGTCTGCGCAACGTTGGCGCTACGCAGATGTTGGAGAAGCGCCAACGCTTGTAAAACGCCAGTGGGATAGCGGCCTTAGAAATATAAGTATTAACAAGAGCTGGCGTCAGAAGTCCAAACTCAATGTCTGCCAACGAGCAATGGAGCGCAGTATACTAGGCGTTAAATTAACGGATCGTGTTCGAAACACAATTTTCCGCTCCTAAACGAAGATAGTTGACGTGGCTCAAAAGGCTGCTCAACTTAAATGGGACTGGGCAGGACATGTCTGCCGCATGTCTGGGCAGGACAAACTGTGGGCCCAAATAGCGCAGAATTGGTGCCCTGAGACAGTAAGGCGGCAGACCACGTAGGAGATGGCGGGACGAGCTGGATAGGTTCCGTCAAAATTGGAGAGAGGACGCGCGGGCTCGCGTAAAATTGAAGGAGTGGAGAGAGGCCTTTGCCCAGGAGTGGGACAGCGCAGCGCAGGCTAGATAAAAAAAAACAAGAACTGTGATTTTAAAACGATTATAAAAACTACTAAGTTGTTACTCTAAACGGTGATTTCATGATTATGTAAATACTGAAACAAGTGCATTGACATATTAAAATAATATTATTTTTGTGGATTATATGTAGTTTTCATAGAGATTTGTAAAGATTTACACTTTGTTATTTCCAATTATATACTTATACTCGTAGTTTTTGTTATGTGATTTTGCATGAAAAACAAGTAGGTAGGTACAACATTAAAAGAAAATATTCGAATTTATGCCTTTTATTCAATACACAACGATCATCAATTCTTATCTTAATATTTATGTGTTATTTCTTATATTCACTATCGTGTGCGGCAACATGGGCAATATTGCCGGTAAAATACCGGGAATATTGCCAAAAATGCTGGCAGTATTGGCAATTTTACCCAAAACAGTTTTTATTGTATATAATGTAGATCATGGCCTTTAAATGTTAATTTTAAGTGTTGTACATAGTTTCCGTACTTAATTTGAATTATATTTAAGCAATATTCCCAAATATTTCCACTCTCGGCAATATTGCTGGCAATATTGCCACCAATATTCCCACTTCGGGCAATATTGCCGGCAACGGCACATCTCTAGTTTGGATACATAATTCCAAAATTTTTATATTGCTAGCTTGCGTAAGCATTCTGCCTTAATTTGAAGATACAATATCATTAGTACCTAGTTCTTGAGATATCCACCTGTGACACACAGACAGACAGAGTGAGTCGCACCATAAGGGTTCCTTTTACCATTTTGGTACGGAACCCTAATAGTCTAACAGGCTCTGGCTGTCACTGCATAAATGAATATGGAATTATTTAGGTCAGTGTTAGTGAAACATTGTAATTTGTGATGATTTTGTGGTAAAACGTGAATTTTAAAATAAGTAGGTGGCTAAAGGTAGAGATGACGGGTGTGTAATGTTTGGTATAAATAATAAATGCACTAATTTCACTTGAAATAACGTTTATATAATATAATTTTCATATGCTATAATATCAAATAACCCAAACTCATGACCTAATGTTTTATATCATACAATTTTCGTTTAATATAATAACATTTAGTTTTACGTTCATTTTATATTATTTTCAATATATATAATATTCTTTTTTTATAACGTTCTTTTGACCTAATGTTCTTTTGACCTACTTTTCATGTTTAATGGTCACAGTTCTAACCTAACTCTAATTGCACCAAAACCAAACCTTAAAATATTCTATGCATGGTCCAGGTGTTGAATCGGGGTGCCTTAAATCCAGTTTCTCCTGGTAACAATAGTTGAGGGTGGCAGGTGCATAGGGTATAAAGCGAAGAAAAAAAAAAACTTAAATTATATTAAAAGTTACTTAGAGACTATAAATATTATAGTAAATGAATAATATACTAAACGAATATTATGTCAAATGAGCATTATAGGAAAAGTTCATTATATCATAAGGAATTAGGTAAAATGAAATTATATCAACAATTCATTAGCTCAACTAATCATTATATTAAACAAAAGTATATTAAGGTGATTTTCAAAATTTTTGTACAGTTACAAAAATGAACAATGTCACAAAAAAATAACAAAAAGGAAATATTAGGGCTATTTCACAGAAGATAATTAAAACAACGAAATCGCTTTTTAATCATTTATTTTTTTGAATATCTTATTACTTATATTATTTTTTAAATATTAAAAAAAAACAATGTGTAATTAAAATGAATTAACGAAGCATTGTCCGTCATTATTACAATATAAACATAATAATAACATTCTGTATGAAATCGGCTTTACTTCATTATTGTTACATCATTTTTGTTACGCAACAAAAAAACGTAACAAATCGTTATAAAAATGAAATCAACCATGAGTTGAATTATTACAAACTTAAACTTTGGAGGTTAGACAGAATATTAGTGAATTTATAATCGATTCTTTTTAGTACATGGTCAAAATTATTCCTTTTTACTAGTTTTTACGTAAAATTAATAGGAGATAACCTTACCGTTGTTTTTATAGCTGAACAACCAAAATGAAAGATTTATTGTTGAAAAAACACTGCACAGGAACAAACACACTTTTCTTGATGGTGGCACCCGCTGTCAAAATTGTGGATAGACTTTCTGTTGTCATCTGATTGGACGATTTTAAATGGAGAGTGTTGCAAGTTGAAAACCCCGAATATCTACTTATATTGGTGTTACAAAAAGGAATAACAAAAATGAACGAAATGGAAGACACAAATTGAAACTTATTTATTATTATTTTGCATTAGGTTATTTATTAATCTTTTATACAGGGTGAAATTGAACACATGCGACAAATCGAAATGGGAGATTGTACTCGTCATTATGAACAACTTTTACTATGGGACCAAACCTGAAATCACGAAAAAAAAAATCAGCTGTTCCCTACATTTATGTTCGCATAACTCGCCAAAATGAAGGGAACAGCTGATTTTTTTTTCGCGATTTCGGATTTGGTCCCATAGTAAAAGTGGTTCATAATGATGAGTATAATCTCCCATTTCGATTTGTCGCATGTGTTCAATTTCACCCTGTATAATTTACATCAAAATTAGAGTCATAAAGATATTGTGCAATTAAAACATGTAACTATGTGAGTAGTTTCTTCTTTATGTTATTTTTTGTAACGCACTTCTGCTTAAGGACACTAGGTTGCTATATGAAAATATTATGAGACTGAAGAAGTAAATATCTTTTTTTTTCTTAATTACCTTTTATTATGATCTGAAATGTTAAAAACCATCTGGAAAAAATGTTGCTCTAAGATAATAATACCAGTTTGATCACTTCATTGCATGTTTTTTGGATAATATTCACTTGGGCGTTTTAATACAACAAAATGTACAGAAATTTTGAAAATCACCCATAATTTAACTACAATTAGGTCAAGTGAACGTTAGATTTTTTGTTATTATATCAACCGATACACACCCAGAGATGACATAGGTAAAGTAAGACATTTGTACCCACTTTTGCATTCTTTCTCTGCCGGTGAATACGAGTCCCAGTCTTCGATGAGAGCTTTAGCAACTTCATTCCAAACTTTTTTCCTAAAGTGCGCGTTAGGCATCTCGGGACAGTCGCGCATGTACAAGACCGGCCATTTCTCCACTTCGCGTATGATACGCACCGGGAGAATTTCTTCTAATATTTTATTTTTTGAAGAAGTCATTTTGTTTCATATAAAAACAACATTCATCATCAAACTGCTATTGTCATTTGTCATACTTCACGTCGCGGTAAGGTCAGTGCTGTGAATTGTGATGGTGCTGTGTGCCTCTACTAGACCCTCGTCTGACGTGTCCGATTGGCTGCCTGCTTGCTGCGCGGTGCGTCATGTATTGCTCCGAACGGTTCCGACGCTTCGCGAAGTCGCACGAAGCGCGAGTGTGCCGGGCGTCACGCGATACGAAAGTGAATGAAATGCCACGAAATGCGACGATAACTCGCGACTTGATAACTATTTTATTTAAGATCACATCACATTAACAACAAAATCCATTCGTTTCACACAAACTAATGTCTTTAATATTAACTATGCTTTCGATATTTATTGGATAACAATCAACAGCCGCGATCGTTTAATGAAATAAACAGTTTTGTGCGTGACGGACAACAACGTAAACTCTATCTCGGTGAACACAGACGACTGAGCGCGAATCGCCGATCGCAGTGCTCCGCTCCGCATCGGCCGGACGCGCGTGGAACCAGCTAGAGCTGTCTAGTGAAGCCGTGACGTCACCATCAGCACACATTTATAGTAGGTATTCGATTCTTTATTCTGTCGAGACCCAAAACGTCTAAGAATTCCTTCACATCAAAACACATTTTACGTCATAAGAATCGCTTCATCACAGCAATTATTAACAATATTCCAAAAGAAATTAGGGTACTCCCTCTAAAACACACAAATGGCTTATTGGTAATTGTTTTTTCACTTCTCATGCTCTTAAAGTTCGTCTTTATGTTGTGCTTAGGCGACATAAAATCGCTTTTTATGTTCTAGTGCATAAAGTAATTTTTTTTTCTGAGACTAAGGTAATCAGGCCCAACAGCCACACGCACAATAAAACTTCGCAGATTAAAGTCGTTATTTATTTCATTTTCTTTAATTTATACCACTTCCGTGTTTTCTATCGTTAATTTAATAAAATCAGGTAAAATAGTTGTCATTTATTATTTAAAAACGCAAAAAAACGTTTTTATGACTTGGCAGTATGAAGTACCCAAGTCGAATGACAAATGTTGAAATAAAAAAAAAAACTTTTAAAAAGTTTCGTGGCGGTATTATCTGTGGTGGCGGGAATTAGCTATGCTTTGCAACATTTTTGATTAATCTATACTAATATTATAAAAGAGGTAAAATTTGTAAGTTTGTATGTTTGTAAGTTTGTATGTAGGGGGTAATCTCTGGAACTACCAGTCGGATTTGAAAAATTCTTTTTGCATTTGATAGCCCAATTCTTGAGGAAGGCTATAGGCTATTTAACATCACGCTATGACCCTTAGGAGCCGAGCAAAAAGAAAAAAAGTAAAAAGAACGTTAAGTGATAGCGCGGGCGGGTGATGCGATACGACGGGGTGGCTCGGTAGAAATAAGAAGTTTCACGCGAACGAAGTCGCGAGCTGAAGCTAGTCTATACAGGGTGAATTTTTCAAGTGGGCGTGGATGGCCAAATTCTAAACTATGAGGAATAGCGAAAAGTACTCAAAGGAGTCGCGGGCTCGATTTTGATGAAAACTAAAACTGCATCATTGGATTTTTGAAAAATCAATATTTCTAGCCAGGAATCGAACCTGTTGATTTTGAAAAAAAAACACACGCTGTATTATTACACCATTCGATAGTGTCGCTAATAAGGATCGAATTCTGCGAAGTAATGACATACGGCAAACTAAAGGAAAGAGCTCATTTTTAACTAAATATATTTTTTTTTCTTATGTTACCTACCTCATCATCATCTGCCTAGCCTTTTCCCAACTATGTTGGGGTCGGCTTCCATTCTAACCGGATGCAGCTGAATACCTCGGTATGTAAAGATGGTCACCCATCCACAGACCAACCGCGGCAAGCGTAGCTTAACCTGATGGATTGACCTGTGTGGCTGTTATTATTTAGCCGGGCCCGGGTTGTGTTACCTACCTACTAAACCTTAACTGATTAATTGTTCAAAATGATGACCATTGTTTTCAATACATAGCTGGATTCGACGTCTCAAGGATTGTACTGCATTCAGCATTACAATATTATTGATTCCATTAGAATATTTTCCAAAGATCGTAAAAGAAATTTGAATTTAGAACCTAATGTTGTGAAGGTGACTGCGCTGCGGGTGTGTTAATAAAAATATTGAGCATCATTTCGAACAAGGTACGTAATGTACGAGTATGCATGAATACTCTAAAATAAGAAGCAGTTTATTAAAATTCAACATTTTCCTTAAGTTTGCCGTATGTCATTACTTCCCAGAATTTGATCCTTATTAGGGACACTATCGAATGGTGTAATAATACAGCGTGTTTTTTTTTTTTCAAAATCAACAGGTTCGATTCCTGGCTAGAAATATTGATTTTTCAAAAATCCAATGATGCAGTTTTAGTTTTCATCAAAATCGAGCCCGCGACTCCTTTGAGTACTTTTCGCTATTCCTCATAGTTTAGAATTTGGCCATCCACGCCCACTTGGAAAATTCACCCTGTATACAGGGTGACTGGAAATTAGTGGCGGAGCCGTTAAGGGGAGGTAGTCTAGGGTTTTTCCGACAGATATCACTATGAGACCTACCGTCCTTACTTAACCCTTTCCAAGATATTCCTACTTTTTGTTTAGCAGTTTTTGCATAAAATAATGACAGTAGCGGAAATTTTACAATTAATATTACTTATTTAGAATATCTTTGTTGCAAAACAAAAAAAAGTAGGCCAAAATCACTTTTTTTTAGGATTTATTACTATCTCTTTAAGTAGGAATATCTTGGAAAGGGTTAAGTAAGGACGGTAGGTCTCATAGTGATATCTGTCGGAAAAACCCTAGACTACCTCCCCTTAACGGCTCCGCCACTAATTTCCAGTCACCCTGTATATAAAAATGAAACCCGTTTTCCGTTGTCACGACATAACATGAAAACGGCTGGACCGATTTCGATGAAATTTGGTATAGAGATAGTTTGAGTCCCGGGAAAGGACATAGGATAGTTTTTATCCCGATATTCCCACGGGATCGACATTTACGCGGGTGAAACCGCGGGGCGCAGCTAGTTATGTCATAATTATGTACTGTATACTTTATGTCTGTTTCATTTTCTCGCAATCGAAGTGAAAAGCAGAGTGTATAACTCAGGCATAAACGAGCCATTTTACCCCTCGACTTAACTATACACTCTCGCCTGCGGCTCGCGTGGATATAAACGTCCTCGGGGTAAAATAGCTTCTTTGCCTTGTACAATCTACTATTATAGTGTGAAAGAATTTTTTGATAAAAAGTAGCTGATAAATATAAGATATGATGCTGAGATTTATTAATTATATTACTTTATATACCTATTATTCTTATGTGTTCAAATAGATATGATACGAAACCCTAATAACCAATGTTATTAAAAATGTTTTAATTTTAACAAATGAATGTGTTAAAGTTACATTTAACATGTTTAAATATTTGTATGCCAGTCTATGGCGAAACAAGTAAGATCATCACTTTATTTAAGACCTTAATGTAGGTACATACCATGTTTTAAAGCAAATATAATAAATAAATAAAAATATATTCTATTCTATGATTCAATTCAAATGGTATTTCATTTTAATGATCTTTGAGGTGGATCCTCTTCGGTAGCCCGCCAAACCTTCGTTCCATAATTATGATTTATTCTCAAAATATGATGGGTATCACTCGGCACCAGAATCTAATGTAAGTATGAATAATTATATGTATGTAAGTACGAGTATGTACTGCCAACCGCACAACAGTGGTCCGGAACACTTGCACTAGGTTACTTTTTACCCGACTGCGCCAGAAGGAGGGTTAGGTTCTTCGAGTGTATATTTGGCTGGTTCCTAGAAGCTCCAAACCTATTGTTCTCCAAAAAATTTCTTTCCATACAATGATTCCCAAGAGCTCCATAATTTTATTAGTTAAAATAATTGTTATGTGGGTATCTAAACAAAATACTTAAATTGTTCCCAGCGGCTCCAAAACAAATCGCGTAAGGAAGGTCAACAAAACAAAAATTGCTAACATTAATGTTATAATTTCGGACGGACGACCTAAACAAGGTGACTGGGGTAGACTGGATGCGGAAGGCGGAGGACAGGGTGTTGTGGCGCAGTCTGGGCTTATGTCCAGCAGTGGACTGCGATTAGGGTTACCATTTGGAAATTTGAATAGAGCTGACAAAAAGGCGGACATTTCAATAAATGTCCGGATATTTTAGTCACAAAATCCAAACATTTACTTACCCACTTAGTGGTAAAAAGTACGCTGAAAAATATAAAAATTAATACCAAACTATACCAGAAACTAGAGTTAAGTTTGGCTATTTTACGTAAAACTATTTTTATTAACCCCCGACGCAAAAACGACGGGGTGTTTAGTAAAATAGAAAAAAATTGGAAGTTAACAGCAGTTATGTTTTCTACAATAGCTACATTCATTATTGCTGGGTTTAAGCCTCATCTGTTTGGCGTTTTCATTAGCCGTCCCCCGACGTGAGGACGCTTGGATCAAAATATTTCCTGCAACTTATATTAAACTTAAAGGGCCAATATATATTATTATTTTAGTTTTTAGAGGTTTTTGTTTTATTTTTTCGAAGAAAATTTTTATGTTTCAACTAGTTGATTGTTTGCAAATTTTCAATACAAGATTTATTTGATTGATAAAGAAGAATATTTTGTTTTTAGATGAATGAGAAGTTAATCAATATTAAAGACTTATTTGGTATTATTACTTATAAGTTTTATTACTCGTATTCTATCTAAGCAAAAAAATCCGGACAAATTAAAGAGCCGGACAAAGTCCGGACAAAAGTCTAGAAGTCCGGACATGTCCGGACAAATCCGGACGGATGGTCACCCTAACTGCGATAGGCTGAGTTGATTGAATGTTAAGTATTATAATTTTGTGGTAAATAGTTTCAGTACAAAGGCAGTCACAAATCAATATTATGCTAACGCTTCTTCCCCACTGCTCAACTAGATTGCTCAACTGTATAAAGTTGAGCAGTAGGTAATACCAATGGCTCAACTCGCTAAGTATGTATTTATAGGTACCTATTGTAAATTTGATAACAATAATCTCACAGTGCACTTTCTGTCATCACAAATTGACTTTATGACACACAATATGAAGTTAAAGAAATAAAATGTACAGTCTTCTCATTTAAAAATAAAAACAAAATACAATTAAAAATCACAGTTTCTGATAACCAGAGGTCGGAGTAGGTAGATTGATTTTATATACTTGCGTCAAGATATTATAATATGGACATGCCGTTTTATCCATAATGTGCGGGAAGTACCGGAAAAAGATCCGGGATTGGAATTATGGAATAAAATAAAATAAAAAACATACAGATAGGCTAACAAAATCGTTTATTATATGAACACCCAATGAGTCATACAGGATACTTGCTTCTGATTGGTCGTTGCGTGCGGTCAATGCGTTGTGAACATAGATGAACATGATATAAAGAAACAAAAGGCCCTGTCTAAGTTTTTTCTCATACTGTCAAGCGTCATTTCTAATTCAACAGTAAGGGACAAAATACGGTGTAACTATTCCAAGGTATTTTTGTATAAAATAAAATACTGATTTCTTTCACCATTAGCTAACACTGGCTGCGTAGATTGATATTATTAATACGTTTTTCACCTTAAACACAAATTCGTGCTAATTTCAAAATTCCGGAACAAATATCACAACAAATATGAAGTTCCGGTATTTTTGAGGCATATCCATATTATCCTCTACGTTTGACGTCAACGACCTTAAATCAATCTACCTACTCCGACCTCTGCTGATAACACAAATTATCCCTATGCTATATTAAAATGTTGAAGTTTAAAGACTGCATTAAATATAAAAAAATATTTAGAATCTGTCAATAGTCAATGCATCATCATCATCTGCCTAGCCTTTTCCCAACTATGTTGGGGTCGGCTTCCAGTCTAATCGGATGCTCCTGAATACCAGTATTTTACATGGAGCGACTGCCTATCTGATCTCCACAACCCAGTTACTGGGTAATACGATACCCCAATCTGTCAATAGTAGATTATGTTGTCAAAAGTAGAATCTGTCAAATGTCGACTAAACGGATAATTTGTTTGTTGAATCATAATAGTAGATTGTACAACTAAGGCATAAAAGAAGCTATTTTACCCCGAGACGTTTGTATCCACGCGAGCCGCAGGTGAGGGTGGATAGTTAAGTCGAGGGGTAAAATGGCTCGTTTATGCCTGAGTTATACACTCTGCTTTTCACTTCGAATGCGAGAAAATGAGACAGGCATAAAGTATACAGTATATAATTAATCAAAAATGTTGCAAAGCATAGCTAATTCCCGCCACCACAGATAATACCGCCACGAAACTTTTTTTTTTTTTTTATCTCAACATTTGTCATTCGACTTGGGTACTTCATACCGCCAAGTCATAAAAACGTTTCTTTGCGTTTTTAAATAATAAATGACAATTATTTTACCTGATTTTATTAAATTAACGATAGAAAACACGGAAGTGGTGGAAAAATGAATTTTCACTTCTCTTGCTCTAAAAGTTCGTCTTTATGTTCTGCTTAGGCGACATAAAATCGCTTTTTATGTTCTAGTGCATAAAGTAATTTTTTTTTCTGAGACTAAGGTAATCAGGCCCAACAGCCACAAGCGCAATAAAACTTCGCAAATTAAAGTCGTGATTTATTTCATTTTCTTTAATTTATACCACTTCCGTGTTTTCTATCGTTAATTTAATAAAATCAGGTAAAATAGTTGTCATTTATTATTTAAAAACGCAAAGAAACGTTTTTATGAATTGGCAGTATGAACTACCAAGTCGAATGACAAATGTTGAAATTAAAAAAAAAATCTTTTAAAATTTTTCGTGGCGGTTTTATCTGTGGTGGCGGGAATTAGCTATGCTTTGCAACATTTTTGATTAATTATGTACTGTATACTTTATGCCTGTTTCATTTTCTCGCAATCGAAGTGAAAAGCAGAGTGTATAACTCAGGCATAAACGAGCCATTTTACCCCTCGACTTAACTATCCACCCTCGCCTGCGGCTCGCGTGGATATAAACGTCTCGGGGTAAAATAGCTTCTTTTATGCCTTAGTTGTACAATCTACTATTTCACTTCTCATGCTCTAAAAGTTCGTCTTTATGTTGTGCTTAGGCGACATAAAATCGCTTTTTATGTTCTAGTGCATAAAGTAAATTTTTTTTCTGAGACTAAGGTAATCAGGCCCAACAGCCACACGCGCAATAAAACTTCGCAGATTAAAGTCGTGATTTATTTCATTTTCTTTAATTTATAGGTACCACTTCCGTGTTTTCTATCGTTAATTTAATCAAATTAGATAAAATAGTTGTCATTTATTAATTAAAAAATGCAAAGAAACGTTTTCATGACTTGGCAGTATGAAGTACCCAAGTCGAATGACACTCATGTTGAAAATTAAGAAAAAAAACTTTTAAAAAGTTTCGTGGCGGGAATTAGCTATGCTTTGCAACATTTTTGATTAATTATGTACTGCATACTTTATGCCTGTTTCATTTTCTTGCAATCGAAGTGAAAAGCAGAGCAGAGTGTATAACTCAGGCATAAATGAGCTATTTTACCCCTCGACTTAAATATGCACCCTCGCCTGCGGCTCGGGTGGATATAAACTTCTCGGGCTAAAATAGCTTCTTTTATGCATTATTTGTACAATCTACTATTATTGTAAATAAGTATTTTTTTTTTGCAATTTGTACTTTAAATTTTTGAGAGCTCATGGGAAAGATTTTATTTAATCATAATTAATTGCTTTTTTATTTTGGAGCCGCCGGGAATAAAATTATGGAGCGCATGGGAATAAGCCGTAAAAAACTATGCGAAAACAAATCAGCTGTTCCCTACATTTATGTTCGGATAACTCGTCAAAATGTAGGGAAAAGCTGATTTTTTTTCACGATTTTAGGTTTGTTCCCAATGTAAAAGTGGTTCATAATGATGAGTACAAGACCCCCTAGAGTTATAAAAAAAAAACATGTTGTAGGTCCATTTCTATAAATTGTAATATCTCATTGCTTGTCCACACCGCAGGACACCGCTGCACCACCGTCATCGTCATTGAAAATCATGTACGTTTACCCCGCACGGCCCCCCAGAATTTGCGATTTAGGTGTGCACCAATGCAATGTACTCGCCTCTAGGAGTATATGTACCGGTTTCTTTTTCAATGTACTACCTCTGTACTTTCGAAGAAATATGCAAAAAAAGGGGGCCGTGCCAGCCAAACGTTTTCAGCCATTTTTCAGCACGGCCCCCGTGTAACTTGAAAAATATATAGCGTATTAAAAAGTTTCATAAACTCAAGGAATGTACTTTATTACCTAACACGTTCTTGTACCTACCGTAACAAATATTGTGAATTCGTAATAACAAATAATTATAATCTATATATAAAAATGAAACCCGTTTTCCGTTGTCACGACATAACATGAAACCGGCTGGACCGATTTCGATGAAATTTGGTATAGAGATAGTTTGAGTCCCGGGAAAGGACATAGGATAGTTTTTATCCCGATATTCCCACGGGATCGACATTTACGCGGGTGAAACCGCGGGGCGCAGCTAGTATATTATAGATGTGGATAGGGGGCCGTGCTGAAAAAAAGAAATAAGAAAATATCTAAAAAAGACAAAACAACCTTAGCCAAAAAAACTTTTTAAGAAAAAAAAAACCGACTTCCAAAAAAACACTACAAAGTGAAAAATAACTTTAATTTCGGAAGTCGGTGTCTTTGGATCTGTATTTTAGTTTTTTGCCACCGACTTCCGAAATTAAAGTTATTTTTCACTTTGTAGTGTTTTTTTCGAAGTCGGTTTTTTTTTTCTTAAAAAGTTTTTATTTCACGCTTTTTAGTGGGTCTGCTTATAATGTATCTAAGTTACAATAGCTTAGTGCTCATCGCCTTTTACAAACAAATTATTGCTTTTCCCGATGCAGGGAAGTTAATTGTTGAGGAGTTCTCCAGGTCCACCATCAGCTCCATATCACCATTCACATTGTGACGAGCATAAATTGCTTAGCAACCATATTAAAGTAATCGAATAGCAACCCGTGAAATACTTATACATATATACTACTCAAAACAAAATAAGAGCCACCATGTATTTTGTGTATTCTAATAAATGTATTGGGTTTGAAGGTAGATAAATAATTAAATTGAATTAGCTAGCTAATTTTTAAAGCAAAATCCTTAAAATTAAATTTATTGATAGATAAAAGAACATCTGATTAGGTTTTTTGTAAAAAATGCAATTTCAGCAAAAAAATACATTTAATGAAAAAAGAGGTTAAAACAAAAATGTCGAAAGCTTTTTATCTTTTTTGCACTTCCTTTGTATCGTGTGTGTCCTCCTCTTTTTCGAACACATTCTTGAAGCCTGGATGGCACACTCTCCACCAGATGTCGCACTGTCTCTTCTGAAATTTGTTCCCAGCTTGACTTTAGCACGTTAATGAGCTGTCGTTCATTATGTAAGGGTTGATTTGTGTCCCGGAAACTTCTTTTTAACAAATCCCACATGTGTTCGATGGGGTTAAGGTCCGGACTGTTGGCAGATCGCGGTAAGACACGTATAACAGCATCGTCTAGGGCTATAGTGGCTCAAGCTATATGAGCGCGGGCATTGTCGTGCATTAATGTGAATCTTGCACCAATTCTTTGTGCAAATGGCATCACATGAGGTCTTATTATCACCTCAATTTATTGCACAGCCGTTACCGTGCCTCCGCTGAGTATTGCGAGTTCGGTTCGACCTGATAGAGACTTTCCTCCCCATACCATGACATTGGGACCCCCAAATCTGTCACTTTCATGGGTACAAACATCCTAAAATCGCTTACCTTCTCGTCTCCATACTCTAATACGATGATCATCACTAAAAAAATTCACTTTACACTGATCAGTGAACAATACTGAGCTCCATTCACTTATGTCCCAGTCCAGGTGCAGCCTTGCGAATGATAATCGGTTTACACGGTTTACACTAGTCAATGGAATCCACACTACGCGTCTCCTAGAAAACTGCTGGTCTTCATGTAACCGATTTCTAATCATTTGGTCACTCACGCGGGTACCGGTCGCCTGGCGTAAGCGATTTTGTAAGGCGCGGGCGGTGACGACGCGCTCTCTTCGCGCAGTCAAACGTATGTAGCGGTCTTCCTGCGAGGTGATTGCTCGATTCCTGCCAGGTAATCGTCTTCTGGTTACACTCCCAGTCTCTTGAAATCGATTCCAAGCATTCTGGATCACTCGCCTTGAAAAGTCAAGCAGTAAAGCTATAGAACGCTGCAAATGTCCCTCTTGGATCAATGTGATCGCTGTAGTTGCGGTTTGCAGGTCCATATGTCTTCGGATCCTCGGCATAGCGCTTTCAAAATGTTTATCCACGTTGTAACTTAGCAAATGTAAGACTGTTCCTAAAAGAATCCACAATTTAAACGACTTAAGTATTCGTCTTAGAATAGGGTAAATTCAAGTGGTTACAAAAAAAAAAGTATCAAAGTATCCACTTTAAAAATTATGCAGGTGGTATCCTCACATTATGTTTGTTAATACTTCAGGATGTACCAGACAAAAGATACATCGTTTAAGAACGCTTTAAAATAATTTAATCAGACCGGATGTCAAAATTCACAAGTGGCTCTTATTTTGTTTTGAGTAGTATATTATTGAGTAGTTCCGGTGGCCATCTGTGGTCTTCATCATCAGTTCCACTTCACCAAATGGTGCTTTCCGAGAGCAAGTGCACGAGTTACTATAAAAAATACCCAAATCGCTATAAGTGTGCCTATAATATTTGAAGAGTTCCTTCGATTTCTCCAGGATCCCATCATCAAATCCTGACCTGATGTTTTTAGATTAGATGCTGATAATCCTGGCTGCAGCATCAGGCCAGACTTATGTCAACATTGCATTGAACTTAAAATTTAGTCCTGTTTAAAATGAGCCCAAACACGACTACTGTGCTGTAATTTCAAGGTTTGTACTTTTTCTGATGCTCCTGGCTTCAGCATCAGGTCTCTATGTACTTCGGTGTTCCTCATTAACAGTACGTTTATCCACACATCGAGCCCTTTTCAATGAGCCTAAACACGATATATCTGCTGTTAGTTGTCGAGGAGTTAGGTACTCTGCAGACTATCCTGACTGCAGCATCAGGTCATGACTTGATGATCATGAGACCAAATGTGACAAATGCCCTATCAAACATCAAAACAATTTACTAAAAAACTTTTTAAGAAAAAAAAAAAACCGACTTCCAAAAAAACACTACAAAGTGAAAAATAACTTTAATTTCGGAAGTCGGTGTCTTTGGATCTGTATTTTAGTTTTTTGCCACCGACTTCCGAAATTAAAGTTATTTTTCACTTTGTAGTGTTTTTTTGGAAGTCGGTTTTTTTTTTTCTTAAAAAGTTTTTATTTCACGCTTTTTAGTGGGTCTGCTTATAATTTATCTAAGTTACAAATCCCATCATCAAATCCTGACCTGATGTTTTTAGACTAGATGCTGATAATCCTGGCTGCAGCATCAGGCCAGACTTATGTCAACATTGCATTGAACTTAAAATTTAGTCCTGTTTAAAATGAGCCCAAACACGACTACGGTGCTGTAATTTCAAGGTTGGTACTTTTTCTGATGCTCCTGGCTTCAGCATCAGGTCTTTATGTACTTCGGTGTTCCTCATTAGCAGTTCGTTTATCCACACATCGAGCCCTTTTCAATGAGCCTAAACACGATATATTCTGCTGTTAGTTGTCGAGAAGTTAGGTACTCTGCAGATTATCCTGACTGCAGCATCAGATCATGACTTGATGATCATGAGATTAAATGTGGCAAATGCCCTATCAAACATCAAAACAATTTACTAAAACAGTCCTTGCCTGTTCGAGTAACTTCTTACTGTTAAGGAGTTGTACCTTCCATCATCAGCCCAGCTACCTGAGATGGTGACAACCATACGCAAATACACAAGATACTTCATAAAATATGCGAAAAACAATAAGTGAGCCTATAAAATTTGAGGGTTGCCCTCGATTTCTCTAAGATCCCATCATCAGATATTGAAATGGTGACAATGGGACCACACGGGAAGCACCAGCTTTCAAATAAAAAAAGAATCATGAAAATCGGTTCACCCAGTCGCGAGTTATGAGGTAACAAACATAAAAAAAAAATACAGTCGAATTGATAACCTCCTCCTTTTTTTGAAGTCGGTTAAAAACTATTAAAAAGTAATTCATGTTTGGCAAGTAACATTTATGTACCGCATTGGTTTCTCACACCACTTGCTAAATTAAAAAAAATAAACCAATTTTAGTTTATTCAGCACGGCCCTCTATAGTTGCCTATATCTTTTTAAATATGACATGTTTGTTTACAAAATTCGACTTCCTGAATTATGTATAGGAGTACATTCGTTCCAAATAAATTGCGATTATGGTGTATTAGTAATCTAAAAGATAAATTGGATCAAAAATATCCTAACATACAACTGATGGGGTGTCATTACTTCCCAGAATTTGATCCTTGTTAGGGACACTATCGAATCCAAACTATATATATATATATATTATTTACATATATATATATATATATATTATTTATATATATTATTTATATTATTATTATATTATCCAAACTAATATTATAAATGCGAAAGTAACTCTGTCTGTCTGTCTGTCTTTTCTTCACGCCTAAACTACTGAACCGATTTCGATGAAATTTGGTATAGAGATAGTTTGAGTCCCGGGAAAGGACATAGGATAGTTTTTATCCCGATATTCCCACGGGATCGAAAGTTACGCCGTACGCGGGTGCAACCGCGGGGCGCAGCTAGTAAATTATAAATGCGAAAGTAACTCTGTCTGTCTGTCTGTCTTTTCTTCACGCCTAAACTACTGAACCGATTTGTGTGAAATTTGGTACAGACATAGTTTGGAACTTGAGAAAGGACATAGGATAGTTTTTATCCCGATATTCCCACGGGATCGAGACTTATGCGGGTGAAACCGCGGGGCGCAGCTAGTGGTGTAATAATACAGTGTTTTTTTTTTCAAAATCAACAGGTTCGATTCCTGGCTAGAATGATTGATTTTTCAAAAATCCAATGATGCAGTTTTAGTTTTCGTCAAAATCGAGCCCGCGACTCCTTTGAGTACTTTTCGCTATTCCTCATAGTTTAGAATTTGGCCATCCACGCCCACTTGAAAAATCCACCCTGTATATGTTGGCGGAGGGCTTCGACTGTAATGGGCTAGGTGGCATTGCTAATGCCACCTGTAGTTGCTAAAAAGTGAATTTTCATGAATTCGTTGTATTAGATCTGCTTTGAAAACGGATGCTAATCTAGTCTCCCAACTCCAGACGCAGTAGTAGTTGTAAACGGTACCTAATTATGATTATCTTGAACAGTGTCGAAGTAGCTCGCAAGTCACAGTCACAGGTCAAACCGGTGCGCGGAGGTTAGTGAGTAATTCATTGAGACTTCCGCGAGACCTCGGCGCGGCGGCGCGCAGGCGGGCGGCGGCGGCGAGCGCGGCGCGGCGCTCGGCGGCAGTGCCACTCGGCCACCGCCGCGGGCCGCACGACTCACGCACACCAGTTAGAGCCTCATGGGCTGAACTGCGACGAGCGTCTCGCGCACTGCCTACCCGCTACCGACTTACGAGACTGACTCGTGTTTCTGCAAAATCCCTCTTGGGAGACGAACACGATTCTACTCGAAACTAGACTGACCAAACTTTTAAAGTCAACACAGCCTTAACCGCGCCAAGTTCCGTCCGCGCCAGCCGACCCGGTTGAATTTTGTTATTAAACTGTCCAGCAGTGCGTCAGGGCCGACCAGGCCTTCCCCATCCAGCCGCTGTCGCCACATCATCGTCGAATACGTTAAAGTTAGTATAGTATTGATTTTCCGCTTCAGCCGTTTTTGTGTTGACGTCCTGAAAGCTATCAAGCTGTATTATGTATTCACATGAACGGGTGTGTACAGTGGTGTGCGGCGATGCGTCTTGGCGAGGTGTCCGCAACTCCGCACCCGCACTGCCACACTTTTGTGTTTACGTCGCGGTCTCCCTGACTCCCGCCAGCCGTAGCCGCTAGCCGCTAGCCGGCACGCTGCCGCGCTGCGGACACTAGACTTGATTGTTTATTTGACACAGCTCACCACAGAGTACATTATATTCAGCTCACACTGTATTACATAATCAGCCTATAACGTTCCCACTGCTGGGACACAGGCCTCCTCTCTGGGAGAGGGAGTGGGCCGTAATCCACCACGCGAGCCCAGTGCGGGTTGGTGGATGTCACATGTCTTCGAATTTTTGGTTCTAGAACATGCCGGTTTCCTCACGATGTTTTCCTTTACCGTTTTGAGAGCAGTGGTGATGAAATAATTTACACAAAGTAAAGCGCCTGTCAGGGTTGGAACCTACGACCTACAACTTGTAAGTCGCGGCTGATACCACTGGGCCACCGCTGCTCTCGCACTGTATTAAACAAGAATTATTATAAGAAACTGAGTAGATAATGCCCGGGCCACACCAACGGGAAACGCCGATAATTATTGCGATAAGCTGTGGCTTCACTTACGATTAAAGCCCGTCATCGACGTTATCGATCGTTTGAATGTATGTATAGTTATTAAATTGTAAATCCGTAATTGGCTATAAGACTAGCATAAATATCTTTAGAGAAAATTTCAAAGAGCTGTGGATTTTGTGATTAATAAATAAATAAATCGCAATAATAAAATCATCGGCGTTTTCCGTTGGTGTGGCCCGGGCATAAGAGTTTATGGTGCTTTTGAGCCATCCGCTAAGTACTATCTGTTGTTCTGTGCCTTCCGCTAGCAATTTGGGAATTGCATATTGCATAGCACTACCGTGCGTCAGCTGTTGTGGTATCCCTGTTCATTATCAACGACCTACGTAGTCCTGCATGCCCGTGCCGCGGCCGCGGCCCATACTGCCCATTACGGCAAGATGCGTGCGTTTGTTTAGTGCAATAGCCAACACTCGAGTAGCCACGAAAGCGTGCAAACGGCTGACGTCACTGACGATGGATTTGGAAATATTTCACATAGCAGAAAGTTATCCTGTTTGACCTTGCTACATTGTGACGTGAGCCAAAGCTCGATAGCACGAATTTCTCTGCCAATTTTGTGTACAGTAGTAAGGGGTAGATTGTTATATAGGGTCTCCCTGGAAGTATGGATCAAATCGAATAGGGGCGTGGGCAAGGTCATTTCCAAACATTTTAACCCTGAGAATGTCAGTGAATTTTTTGACGGTTCAAAAGTTATGACCGATTTTAATTTTTTTTTCAATCACTTTGCTTAGTGTTCAAAGAAAATAATCATAAAAAAATACTATCAGGGCTATCTGAAAAAAATAAATAGATAGCCCTGATAGTTTTCACGAATTCGATCTTTCTTCTCTTTTTTTTAGTATTTTTTTTTTTAATTTTTTTTAGTATTTTTTTAGTATTTTATTTTTTTGCTAAAACGTTTAGAAATGACCTTGCCCACGTCCCTATTCGATTTGATCCATACTTCCAGGGACACCCTGTATAATATAGAAGGTACTGAAGTACCTATGTATGTACCTATGTATGTACCTATGTATGTACCTAGTATGTAACTACACGATACATTAATTATTGAGGTAAGTTTCAGCGATAACGTGCGCACCGAACTTCCAAATCCGCGGCCTGTAAATTTAATATAACTGTCGTGTCGTAAGGATCACCATGAGTCCATGACTAGGTACTTACTTGAAGGATCCAGAAGACGGTCTAGAAGCCTAATGCCTAGCACTATTCATACGAGCATATTACATTCAACAGATCCTCGACTTGACTCGAGATCTTCCGTTTGGTTGTTGGAAACAATTCTGATTGGAAGCTCGTTCAGGAGTTCAAACGAGAGGCTCGCGTGGTGCCCCGTCAAATGTCAGCTGTATCAGTAGTCCTGCTAGAAAGAAAAGAAAGCAATATGCTAATAATTACGCTACACGTGCACTAATGGGCTTGTTAGGGTGTTACCTAAACTGGACGGAACAATATCGGCATATCATCACGTGGCTATTGGCTTGGGTTGTGTTGAGTGTTGATAGTTTGATACCAGTGCGACAAGCAGCGCACTTCAATAGGTAGGTACTCAAACTACTAGTCTGTGCTACAAATTCTAATAGGTACTTATAATACGTACAGAAAAATATGTACCATAGTTAATAGTTTAAATACATGCATGCCGATGTAGTAGCTACATAGAGAAAGCTGATGCTGCTCCCATTAAGCACACATACGTATGGACAATTTTTAGGACATTCGGAAAGATGTAGAGATGCAGGAAGAGAGGAAAAGAATGCATCAAGTCCATAAAAATATAAATCTATAATCAAATCTTAAAACCTACATGGCATGTATTACATTCCAATGAGGATTTGCTATCTGGGGGCACAGGAGTGCCCCCGCCAAGACGAGTCAAGCGAAGCTCAAGGGCACTACCTACCTTTTCTCGTTTTTTTGAACCCTAATAACTTGGGATTGGATTATATCAGATAAACAAAATTCTTGAGATATAATGTCAATAGTGAACTTATTAAACATGTAAAGTTTCAATTGCATAGCTCTTATATTTTACATTTTATTGATATCTAAAAACCGCTACCATTACATAGGCGTAAAGTGAAAATTTTATTCACTGTTCATTACTTTTATGTTATACAATAATTCTTGAAGGAACGAAACGGCCATACCTCATATGTTGACTAAGGTGTAGAGTTTGTGAAGTTAGGGCTTGTAGAGTTAGGGCGTGTAGAGTTAGAAGCTTGGCTCTACATGAGATCTGATAACTTTTTGACAGTGCGAGCCATATTTGGTCTCGTCTTGGCAACATTTTACATGAAAATGTTTTTTGTGGGATAAAGCCATTTCTTCAGAACACCTTTTGTTCGTCATAAAAAATGTTGGAATATTCACAGCGAAAACTGCATTTGAGCAGATGAGCTAGGTAAGGCACATCTAGGTTCTGCTACGAATGTATGAGCTGATGACTAGTGATGACATACGAGACCCGGAAACACTCCTGACTCCAGCCCGTACACAGAATAGAATAATATAATCTTATGTAGTAAGAACTTCCAAAAAAGATGAGTGATGACTTTTTTCATTGTCACTGTACAGTCACGTCTAAAAGTATGTATACACTTGGCAATTTTCAATTGCGATTTTTTCGTGAAATAACGAATGCAACGTTGAAATACGACACTTAACATAAACCTATGGGTTCGAAAATACTATTTTCGTAATAACATAAAATTTTATTCAAAAATAAAAGAGCAAATCGCCTTTGAATAAAGCCAAGTGTATACATACTTTTAGACGTGACTGTACACTCGTGCACTGACTCCAGTAGCTTGATATAGTAAAGTAAAATATGTACAAGTACTTACTCGGGCAAACGTTATTTCACTTGGCACTTTGTTTTTATACAATCGTGTAATCGTCGCGTGTGTATCATGTGATACTTTCAGTTTCAAGACATCAGGCACTGTCGCGCGAGTAGTTCACAGGCTGGCGATTGGTAATTAGGTGCATCCCTTAAAGTGGGTGTCACTATAGCTTTACAACATTTTTGATCTCGATAACTTGGGTCGTACAAATAACAGGAGCAACTTCCCTGTGATATAGCAGCTCCCTAGAAAGGTACACCAACTAGTGCCCAATTTTAGCATACAGTGTTAGAATAATTTAGAACAAAAGTTGTTCACGCTTCGTACCTTTTTACGCCTTTACGGCTGAACAGATTTTGCTGAAACTTGGCACACAGGTAGACCATTACTGGGTTTAGGATAATACTTTTTATCCCGGCAGTACGCTCTCGTGGGCTAAGTAATTTTTCGAACTCCACGCGGGCGAAGCCGCGTGCAAAAGCTAGAGCTTCAATAAAATGTTCTCTATGGCCTCCATCTTCGTGGATTCGGATTCCCCATATTGTCTTAAGTTAGTAGGTAGACAGAGAGTACATGATATATATTTGTTTAATTCACTCCTATATTTATATTTTCCTATCCTAGGTTTAATTGAAATAACCGAAAAGAGGTTATACTAATTCCGAACCTCATTGGGACCAAATATGAAATCACGAATAAATCTGCTCTACATTGTGTCGAGTTTGTTATGCGAACATGCGTGACTCACAGGCAGACAAAATACTCTAAATAACGCTGAAAACCGCATCAAAATCCCATCGTTGTGCTTAAGAACAACAAGAGGTGAACGATCACACAATCATACAACACACAGACAGACACGTAAAAGCAGCTTTGTTTGTAGAACTAGTCGCGAGCTCGAACTCACTGGTGGGGTGGCCACCCCATCAGTGGGCATGAATGACGTAATAGAAACATTGGTGGGCATGACCAAAAAGCAGGCTGTCTCACCTGGCATTGTGTCCGACAGAGATAGCATCAGTGATGAGTAGTTATACGCTAGTTTACACCACTGACCTGTAACGCCCGGGCCACACCAACGGGAAACGCCGATAATGATTCCACAATTTATCGCAATAATTATTGGCGTTTCGCGTTGGTGTGGCCCCGTCATAATACAAGCATACTTGTCAATGGTTTACATGCGCAACGTCTGTTCGCACGCACACAAACACCGTTCCAAACTAAAACGCGCGTAAAAAAATACCAAAGGTCCTTTGGAAAAGCGAGTTTTATGAAAAAAAAACACCACACAAATCAATTAAAAATAAAGTTTATTGACGACATTGTCGGTACCGACTTTGTTTTGAAGATTTTACACCCAAGCAATAGGTAAGTCGGTAATCGTCAAACTCAAATGTTACAGGAGAAACTTCGAGGAGAAATGTTTTTCTCTTTTTAACCGACTTCAAAAAAAGGAGGAGGTTATCAATTCGGTCGACTTTTTTTTTAATTTGTGTACCTCAGAACTCCATTATTTAAAAGCCGATTTGCATTTTTTCTTATTTGAAAGGATATACTTGCGATTGGTCCCATAAAATTCTTATCAGAATCGGTTCAGTATGTTTGGTTCTTTAACCGACTTCAAAAAAGGAGGTTCTGTATTCGACCCGTACCTATGTATGTATGTATGTTTGTATGTCCGCGATTTTCTCAAAAACTAATGTACCAATTTTGATAATTCTTTGACTAATGTAATCTACATACTTTCAGGAAGGTTTAAGTATATAATATATTAGGTAATTGTTCTTATGCACGAAGTTATATGCATAAATATACTGCATGTCCGGCATTTCCACGCGAATTTTTGATGATTCTACTAGTCGGTGTCTTCAATTCTTTAATGCACAAGTGTTAATTGAATTTGTGTGGGGTAGGTTACAAATAAAAAGTGAAAAATAAAAACTTTTTTACAAAAAGAAAACAACCGACTTCAAAAAAAAACACTACAAAATGATAAATAACATTAATTTCGGAAGTCGGTGTCAAAAAACGAAAATGTGACTGAAATGACTTCCGAAATTAAATTAATTTCGGAAGTCATTTCAGTCACATTTTCAAAAAAAAAAATTTCAAAATTTTCAAAAATTATTTATTATTTTCTAGTTTTTTTTTTGAATTCGGTTGTTTTTTTTTGGAAAAAAATTTTATCTATACCTATCTATACAACATTATTTTTAGTATATGCGAAACCCGAAACACGTGTCTAGTATTTTTATGTAAAGAATCTATGTACAAAATTTCAAAACTGTATCATGAATAATCACCAAGTTATAAGCTTGTTATGTTACCTGTTTGTCCGTATGAAATCATGGGCACCGCGCGGCGATTGTATTGTAATTAACGGGTGATAACATTTTCCATCACACTTGCAGGCTTTGGACTGTCGTAATGGTCAAGTGTAGGTAGTTATTATAATGTACTTTATTCGTAAATAAATGCAGCCGTAAGCTACGAATAAGTAATTACTTATTCGTAAGCCGTAAGTGATACAATGTAGTCAATGCGATTTGTTCAAAGTGGATGAAAAGTGTTAAACATCGCATTACTTAACCACAGCAGGCTGTAGGTACAAATAATAACTTTCTACAATTAACCATCTTTAAAAATGTTAATCATCACGGCAAAGCATTGTGTTCTGTTCAAAGCACTCTGATTGCTCCTCGTACCACCGCACTGCCACGGATACGTTATCACTGTTATCGTTGTTTCTGTGTACTGGACGTTTGTGTATGAGAAAGTCATGGTTACACGACACTTTTTACATACGATAGGTAAGTACACGATCAACCGAAACACAACTCGGCGGCCCGCGCGCTCGCGATTATGCAGTTGGACCCACGCGACACGTGCGCGCCAACCAGTGGTACCCGGGTGACTGAGGTTGCTGCACCCCCGCCCCGGTCGCCCCGCTCGCTGTGCGTCCGCGCCGCGCCATTGTGCGCGTATGGTACCTACTTAGTCGCTCCTCGGGGCACAGTATAATATACTCGGGGTGTCCAACTATTAACCTTTTTTAAATATTTTTGGGCCAAAATATAACATGGGGTAAAAATTATTGGAATCGATTCAGTTACTTATTCTGAACAAACTATATTCAGGTTTCGCATATACTAAAAATAATGTTGTATATATAAAAATGAAACCCGTTTTCCGTTGTCACGACATAACATGAAAACGGCTGGACCGATTTCGATGAAATTTGGTATAGAGATAGTTTGAGTCTCGGGAAAGGACATAGGATAGTTTTTATCCCGATATTCCCACGGGATCGACATTTACGCGGGTGAAACCGCGGGGCGCAGCTAGTTTATAATAAATCTGTAGAAGTGAAAATTCTGTTCAATGAAAATATCAAAAAAATAAATGGCAGGGGGTGTTACTAGCCCGACACCGAACCCAAAAATGTGATTAAAAAAATGTTTGTCTGTCTGTCTGTCGGTCTGTCTGTCTGTCTGTTTGTTCAGGCATCACGCAAAAACTACCGGTTCGATTACGATGAAACTTAGTATAATTATTTTTTAATATTCTGGGCACCACACTGGGTACTTTTTATCCCGGAAAAGTATCTTTTATCTTCTATACATATAAATAAAAACAAAAGGCCTGACTGACTGACTGACTCATCAACGCCCAGCCCAAACCCTTGGACCTAGAAAGCTGAAATTTTAGACAATGGTTCCCTTTATAATATAGATAAGGAATAAGGAAGGATTTTTTTAAATTCATCCCCAAAGGGAGTTAAATAGGGGATGAAAGTTTGTATGAAAGTCCGTCAGTTTAAAAGTTAGGATCTTCAAATTTTGTATTTAGGCTAACGATTGAAAATTAATTTATACGTGTCTCAGCGTTTTTGATAATTTCTCCCCCAAAGAGGGATGAACGACCTGACTGAAATATCAACGCACAGTCTAAACTGCTGGTCCTAGGGACATGAATTTTAGAGGGCGTGTTCTCTGTGAAGAGTAGGTATCGAATAAGAAGGGGTTTTTGGAAATTCAACCTTTAAGGGGGTGAAAAGGGGGGATTTTGTTTGTATGAAAAATCTTATTTCTTGAGCAATTTTTTTTTTTTTTTGTGGGCAATCAGTCGCAAGACTATAAGCAGATGAGTTGAGTGAACATGACGTTTGGGCGAGGAGACCAGTGTCTCGACTGCCTTCTTACAACACATCCTTCCTTTTCAGCCTTTTCACCGTTACGGAAGGGTTTAAGAGATCACAGGCCAGGGTATTTGGATGAACCGAGAGCCGATCAGCATATTTCCTTTTGTATTTCTCAATTTCAGTCTGAATAGTGGGAACGCCAAGATATTCGTGGATTTCGTCGTTTCTGGAGGACCACGGGGCACTTGTGATGGTACGTAGAATGTTGTTTTAGACACGTTGGATGTACATGATGTTGCTCTTACTGGCAGAGCCCCACAGTGGGATTCCGTAGGTCCAGACGGGCTTCAACACGGCGTTGTAGATCAGAAGCTTGTAGAGAGGACCGAGTTTCTACCCATAAGCCAGAGCAGGTTTCGGAACTTATGATTGATTTCGTCCCGTTTTTTCTTAATGTGATACGTCCAGGTGAGTCTTCTGTCTAAGTGAAAGCCCAAATATTTTACATTCTCAGTATGTGGCAGAACATCAGTGCCAAGTTTGACAGGAGGGCAATTTCCTCTTCTTAAGGTGAATGTGATGTGGTTCGATTTTTGTGCACTTGCCCGGATGCGCCACTTTCTCATCCATGCGTGGGGTCTCGTCTAGTAGGTGTTGGAGCTTATAACTAGCCTGTGCTGGGACTTCATCACTTGCGAGGTAGGCTACGTCATCTGCGTATGTAGCTACCGAAATGTCTTCGGATACCGGTAAATCTGAGGTAAGGGTGAATTTTTCAAGTGGGCGTGGATGGCAAATCCGAAACTATGAGGACTAGCGAAAAGTACTCAAAGGAGTCGCGGGCTCGATTTTGATGAAAACTAAAACTGCATCATTGGATTTTTGAAAAATCAATATTTCTAGCCAGGAATCGAGCCTGTTGATTTTGAAAAAAAAACACACGCTGTATTATTCCACCATTCGATAGTGTCGCTAATAAGGATCGAATTCTGGGAAGTAATGACATACGGCAAACTAAAGGAAAGAGCTCATTTTTAACAAAATAGTTACTTTTTATATTTTTCTTATGTTACCTACCTCATCATCATCTGCCTAGCATTTTCCCAACTATGTTGGGGTCGGCTTCCAGTCTAACCGGATGCAGCTGAATACCAGTATTTTACATGGAGCGACTGCCTATGTGACCTCCACAACCCAGTTACTGGGTAATACGATACCCCTTCCCCTTGGTAAGACTGGTTGTCAGACCTTCGAGCTTCTGACTACCCGTAACGACTGTCAAAGATCCAGGAATGACAGCCGGTACCAACGGCTTAACGTGCTTTCCGAGGCATGTACAGATATGACACGGTATGTAAAGATGGTCACCCATCCACAGACCAACCGCGGCAAGCGTAGCTTAACCTGATGGATTGAACCTGTGCGGCTGTTATTATTTAGCTGGGCCCGGGTTATGTTACCTACCTACTAAACCTTAACTGATTAATTGTTCAAAATGATGACCATTGTTTTCAATCATTTCGAA
This sequence comes from Amphipoea oculea, assembly GCA_945859645.1. Lineage (NCBI taxonomy): Eukaryota > Metazoa > Arthropoda > Insecta > Lepidoptera > Noctuidae > Amphipoea > Amphipoea oculea. Next base: position 137,423 of record OX243883.1, on the reverse strand, counting down.
CAAGGTAAGTACGTAATGTAGGTACGAATACTTTAAAATAAGAAGAAGTTTATTAAAATTCAACATTTTCCTTAAGTTTGCCGTATGTCAGTACTTCCCAGAATTTGATCCTTATTAGGGACACTATCGAATGGTGTAATAATACAGTGTTTGTTTTTTTTTTCAAAATCACCAGGTTCGATTCCTGGCTAGAAATATTGATTTTTCAAAAATCCAATGATGCAGTTTTAGTTTTCATCAAAATCGAGCCCGCGACTCCTTTGAGTACTTTTCGCTATTCCTTATAGTTTAGAATTTGGCCATCCACGCCCACTTGGAAAATTCACCCTGTATATTACAGGACCGAGTACGGAGCCCTGTGGAACACCGGCTTTAATTTTACGTAGCGTAGATCTGACATCTCTCTGTTTCACTTGAAAGAGCCTGTCTTCGAGGTAGGACTTGATGATGAGGTAAAGAGAATGTGGAAGTTTATCTTTCACTTTGCACAGTAGCCCTTTGTGCCAGACTCTGTCGAACGCTTGCTGAACGTCTAGGAATGCCGCCGAGCAGTACAGTTTCATTTCAAAGCAGCGTCTAATCTCGTGATGGACCCGGTGCATTTGTTCAATTGTCGAGTGCTGTTTCCGAAACCCAAACTGGTGCTTTGGAATAATCTCGCAGAGGTCCATGAGTTCTTTCAATTGGACTAAAAAGATTTTTTCCCATAATTTAGATAGAACTGGTGTTAGGCTTATTGGACGGTATGATGAAGCTTCATGAGGAGGCTTTCCAGGTTTGTGAATCATAATGATTTCCGATACTTTCCAGATTAGAGGAAAATATGACATTCTTAGGGTTGCATTGAAGAGTGAGGCAAGAAATGTTATGCATTTTCTAGGGAGATTTTTTAGTATTGTGGGAGTGATTAAATCAAATCCGGGGGCCTTGTTGGAATTCAGTCGTCTGATCTCGCTCGCGATTTCCTTTGGGGATGTGGGTTTGAGTGGCAGGCACAGCTGGAGATCCTGACTGAGTATTTCATCAACATCAGATTCATTGCCACCATCGTTCGCCTTGAATACATTCTCCAGATGAGTTGCAAATGCTTCTGCTTTCTCAGCGTCCGTTCGCGCCCATGAATTTAAGTGTTTGAGGGGATGGTGATGTTCTTGCGGCTTCCCGATAGCTTTAGCAGCTTTCCAAAGCGACGTTTTGCCCTTCCCCTGAGGTGACAAGCTTTGTAGAGTATTTCGGAACGAGGAGTTTGCCGAATCTTGTAGTAGCGTCTTGAGTTGTTTCGCAGCCCGGTTAAAGGCCGTTTTATCTGCAGGATGCTGAGATCGATGCCAGATTCTTCGTAGCCGCCGTTTGTTTTAAAGGTTTGCTTTAATATCTGCTGGTTGTGGTGACATCGTTGGAAGGCGAGCTAAGCAGGGTGTGTTTTCCATGCTGATACTTGGATCAGGTTTGTGAGGTACTCACAAGCATTGTCAATATCTTCAGGGGTCTTCATGGTTATGTTTAAGGGGCCTTTTACAGTCCACTAGCGCCGCCAATCGAAAAAATGTCATAACTCGTAAATAGAATCAAAAATACAAAATGTGGTCTATTATTACTGTAGAAAAGGCAATAACGTAATTTTATAACACATTGTCAACACTTGAAATATAGCTGTTTAGCTAAATCGTGCATTTGTAACAAAAACGGCCGTTTATGTTTTGAATGCACGATTTAGCTAAACAGCTATATTTCAAGTGTTGATAAGGTGTTATACAATTACGTTATTGCCTTTTCCACAGTAATAATAGAACATATTTTGTATTTTTGATTCTATTTACGAGTTATGACATTTTTTCGATTGGCGGCGCTAGTGGACTGTAAGAGGCCTCTTAACTGAATCTTGAGTTAATAACCGCGAAACTTGGCACGAATACTTATCTAAGTAAATCATGAAGTTAGAAATTTTTCGTTTTTCTAAAATACCCCCTAAAGAGGTATTGGGGGGTGTCAAAATTTGTATGGAAGAATTTTAACGCCCTGTCCGATTAACTTGAAACTCAGTATTTATACTAAGGACTAAAAATAATTAATAACGTGTATCAGGGTTTTTCAAAAATCTACCCCTAACTGTGTGAAAAGAGGTAGTTAATTTTAAAGGGGACGATTTTACTGCGTGGCTTGATTAGCTCGAAAATTGGTATAAATAAATCCACCCCTGTGGGGGTGAAAAGCGGGGATACAGTTTATTTGAAAAATCTGATTCCTTTGTTCTATAAATTTATAAATTGGCCCGAATATTTATTTATCTAAATTAATTATAAAGATTATACCAACATACATTTTCGAAACTTTTAGAGGAAAGTACGAATTTCACGCGGACGAAGTCGCGGGCAGAAGCTAGTCGTAAATAAAAATCCTATGTGAAATCTTCCACATAGGAGTTTGATGTGTTCTTAGAGATTGTCATGTTTGTGTACGATAGCGCAATAAATAAATATTGTATTCTACCACATAAATGATAGTACTTTTATACTGATAATTAAAGCAATTCGTGCAAAATTATTCCCTAACCATTCCAAAATATCAAAAATGCACAACGTTAATAATTCAAGTTTTCACTTCTGCCGGCACTCCCGGAGTGCAACTCGTCTTTTTTTTTTACCGCAGTAGGGTTTTTTAATTTTTTTAATTAATTTTTTTTTTACTTCCAGCTTTTCTATGGGCATTTCTATGGGAATTTTGATGATTCTTCGAGTCGTGTCTTCAATTCTTCAATGCACTAGTGTTAATTGAATTGGTGTGGGGTAGGTACAACTAAAAAGTGAAAAATTAAAACTTTTTTACAAAAAAAAACAACCGATTTCAAAAAAAAACACTACAAAGTAAAAAATAACTTTAATTTCGGAAGTCGGTGTCAAAAAACGAAAATGCGGAACCAACGACACCGACTTCCGAAATTAAAGTTATTTTTTACTTTGTAGTGTTTTTTGATAGCCCAATTCTTGAGGAATGCTATAGGCTATTTAACATCACGCTATGTCTCTTAGGAGCCGAGCGAAAAGAATAAAAAGTCAGAAAGAACGCTAAGCGAAAGCGAAGTGATAGCGCGGGTAGGTGATGCGATGCGACGGGGACGGTCGGGGGAACAAGAAATTTCACGCGAACGAAGTCGCGGGCAGAGGCTAGTGTATTATATACTAAAACCTTCCTGAAAGTATGTAGATCATTTTAGTCAAAGAACTATCAAAATCGGTTCATTCGTTTTTGAGAAAATCGCGGACATACAAACATACATACATACTTACGGGTCGAATACAGAACCTCCTTTTTTGAAGTCGGTTAAAAAATAGTGGAGACGGCCGCCGGCCGCCACCCGTCGCAGGTCGGTTACTGTGAGTATGCGTCACCTCACCACTCAAGTTTTCAACATATTATTTCCATACGTTTTAAAATTAAATGTTAGTTGCTAGCCGCCATGTATGGTATGTACCTATAGCTTCCAGTCGTATGCCTTCAACCGCCGCGCGCCGCTCGCCGCTCGCCGGCCGCAGCGCGTCACCGTCACCGCTCTGTGTGCGGTGTGCGGCGCCCCGTGTAGTACAATCTGATACTTACAATAATTATTTGTTATACTACTGAAATAAACGTCACCCGACAGAAATCAACGATAACGGTAGTTCGGGGGAACAAACGCTTTCAGTGCCGAACTGCCGACGAGCTCATAAATCAGAGCGTGCTCAGTAAAGTTCAGTCACGTAACGTCATGGCTAGTTCGCGCGCAGTCGCACACCTGTGCTGTGCAGCTGTATTCTGTGGCCACTGCGAGCCCGACCCAGGGCCATCGATCCACCGCGTATGGAGTACTCGCCGCTCTGGACATGGCTCTGGACATGTACCAACTCAGAGGAAGTCAGGAACCTCTTCAATACTCTGTCAGGTCACTTTAAATTTAATTAGATCTTTGCTTAAACTTTGCGGTTTTGAGTAGTCCTCTCCTATCGGGCCGATAACAGAACATCAACATTGTAAATAGCGATGTGTCTGTGTCGAGAAATGGACGGTATAGTGAGCCACCCAACCTAGTGTGTACTACATGAACGTCATTACTGCAGTCAACATATCGCGTTTACTTAGTGAGCACAGTCAACTGGACGAGTAGCATAATATTGTTGAGCGGGAGGTCGACGAGTCAGCGGCGCGCGCATGTGTGCGTCGAGTACTCGTGTCGCAGGCCAGCGAGTGCAGCGCGCGGCGAGGTCGGCCGCGACCCTTATCTTAGTGCCACTGAAATAGCTCGTGACTCACTCGCGCAGACTTAACTGAGTGCCTAAATATTAGTCACGAGCAAACGACGCCACTCGCTCGGCCTCGCCACTACCAATAATAACCAAATATAGGGGACCAGTCATGACAAGTACTATCACGGTGTCGCGCGGCGGTGGACGCGGTGCTCAGGGCCACGGCGGCCATGCACTGACTGGCGGTCGATAGTACTTACAACACACGACGCAGCCGATCGATAGCACTCGGCCTCGCACTCGCACTCGCGCCGCCCGGCGCCCGGCGAAATGATCCAAACTTATTAAGAGCGGAAGTGACAACCGGAACAAGCCTGACCTCGCGCGCTCCCGACAGTGCACTGCCCGCAGTGCGCTCGCTCGCCAGTCACCACTCTCGCCGACTTGCTGACTGCATCAGCCTCACCTGCAGCCTGCAGCCACCAGCACCTCCACTGTGCAAAAATATTATCGTGTATCATGCATTTCAGTTTTTATCAAAGTCCCGTACTAGAATGGTAAAATTAGGACACTACATATTAAAACAAAACCGGTGCAGTGCGAGTTGGACTCGTGCACTGAGGGTTCCATACTTTGTAAGTATGTAACTACAAATGTACGGTTTTCGGATTTTTTCCTTTACTTGTGCTACACCCAACTAGCAAACAATGTATGTCGGGGCCATTTCGTAGATTTGCTCATCGTTAATTTCATGAAATGGTCGCATTTCATGAAAAGTTTCACTGTCTATTGGCCACATCATGATGTGGTCTGGCCAGATCAATGATTACTCAACGTTTGACGATATATTATGAACAGTTAAACGCACGACTAGTTACGTCTTCATAATGTGGCCAAACATTAGTGATCATATCGTAAAATAATTACAATATCCGCCGGTAGAGGCGTTGATGTCGGTTTCCTCTGTGGGTTCCCTATCCATTTGCATAAAATTTTAAGACCTAATATAACTTGGCATACTTTTGTTTCTCCTAATTATATTTTTTCGTATAACAGCTTACGCATAATTTCTCTAATTATAATAATGATTAAGCATAATATTCTAAAGCATAAATATATGTCGCATCATTGGGTGGCCGAGATGCGAAACATCTTCATGATCCAACATAGTTTTGCTAGTTGTGGGCACTGCAGTGGGTACTCGAACGAAAAGATAATTTGAATTCAAAATAACTTAATTACAAACAATTAACAACCGAAATGCACACGTGCGTCGGAAACAAACACGTGCGTTGGTATTGAGCGTTTGCCAAGCAAGACCATCCGACTCGACTGCCGACCGTAGACTGTCGCCAACTCACCACACTCGGTCTCTCCGCCAGTCCTCGTTAGATGGCGCTGTTAGCTGTACTGTGGTGCCATCTATCCACGACATATAGAATGCTCGTTTTATTTCTAACGACGTCAGGTCGACGGCCTATTTCTGTCTGCAGGGTTTGAAAGAACCTAACCAAACCGAACCTCGGGGTGCCTCTGACGTCGTTTAGTATTATGCGAACCCTAAATTCATGATATAGCCAAACGTCGAATTATATATCATTAAACGTTGACTTTTAGGTAAACGATGTGGTAAATCTTAGCTGGCCATTTCATGATACACAAACATTTCATGAAATGACCGAACACTGCATGAAATGATCAATTCTATGATCTGGCCACGACATAGATATCTTGAAGGCAACTAGACGAATTCCAGCTGTTGTCTTGGCTAAAACGTCCCTCAAGATACCTTCTAGATACACTCCAAGGGTCAGTTAAGTAAAAGTGGGCACGTGAGTTAATTAACGTTAGTTAACAAGTGAGTTAATAGTTAATACTACTGTTTAGGTAAACTTTAATTTAACTCTATGTATTAAGAATGTGGTTTTTCTGAACTCTACACACTGATTTCAAGATATCTTGTAGGTTGACTTCAGATCAAGAAATAGACGTAAAGATTATCTACAATACCTAATTAAAACTATCACTATTGAATTGCACCAAATTCGATCTTATCTTAGTAACTTTGTTTAGAAAAAACTTATTTATAAAAAAAAAACAACCGACTTCAAAAAAAAAAAAACTACAAAGTGAAAAATAACTTTAATTTCGGCAGTCGGTGTCGTTGGTTCCGCGTTTTCGTTTTTTGACACCGACTTCCGAAATTAAACTTATTTTTAACCGACTTTAAAAAAGGAGGTTCTGTATTCGACCCGTATGTATGTATGTATGTATGTTTGTATGTCCGCGATTATCTCAAAAACTACTGAACCGATTTTGATAATTATTTCATGAGTGTGATCTACATACTTTCAGGAAGGTTTTAGTATATAATACATTAGTAATTATTCTTATGTACGAAGTTATATGCATAAATGTACTGCATCTCCGGCATTTTTATGTGAATTTTGATGATTCTTCGAGTCGTGTCTTCAATGCACTAGTGTTAATTGAATTTGTGTGGGGTAGGTACAACTAAAAAGTGAAAAAAAAACTTTTTTACAAAAAAAACAACCGACTTCAAAAAAAACACTACAAAGTGAAAAATAACTTTAATTTCGGAAGTCGGTGTCAAAAAACGAAAATGCTGAAGCAACGACACCGACTTCCGAAATTAAAGTTATTTTTCACTTTGTAGTGTTTTTTTTGAAGTTGGTTGTTTTTTTTGTAAAAAAGTTTTTATTTTTAACTTTTTAGTTGTGCCTACACCACACAAATTAAATTAACACTAGTGCATTGAAGAATTGAAGACCGACTAGAAGAATCATGAAAATTAGCATAGAAATGCCGGAGAGGCAGTACATTCATGCATATAACTTCGTACATAAGAAAAAGTACCTAATGTATTATATATTAAAACCTTCCTGAAAGTATGTAGATCACATTAATGAAAGAATTATCAAAATCGGTTCATTAGTTTTTGAGCAAATCGCGGACATACATACATACTTACGGGTCGAATACAGAACCTCCTTTTTTGAAGTCAGTTAAAACTTTTTTACAAAAAAAAACAACCGACTTAAAAAAAAAACACTACAAAGTGAAAAATAACTTTAATTTCGGAAGTCGGTGTCGTTGGTTCCTCATTTTCGTTTTTTGACACCCTTCCGAAATTAAAGTTATTTTTCACTTTGTAGTGTTTTTTTTTTTAAGTCGGTTGTTTTTTTTTGTAAAAATAGTTTTTATTTTTCACTTTTTAGTTGTACCTACCCCACACAAATTCAATTAACACTAGTGCATTGAAGAATTGAAGACACGACTCGAAGAATCATCAAAATTCCCATAGAAATGCCGGAGATGCAGTACATTTATGCATATAACTTCGTACATAAGAACAATTAGTTAATGTATTATATACTAAAACCTTCCTGAAAGTACGTAAGTAGATCACACTTATGAAAGAATTATCAAAATCGGTTCAGTAGTTTTTGAGATAATCGCGGACATACAAACATACATACATACATACGGGTCGAATACAGAACCTCCTTTTTTAAAAGTCGGTTAAAAACAATTAGAAATTAAAAATTTTGTGGCATTTAGTGCAGAGTACCTACTAAATTTTCTATAAATAAGTTAGTTATTTGTGACGTTGCAAAACTAAATAGTAGCGACATCTGTCGTGGAATAGCAGCGGGCGTTTGTCATGGTGGTTTACGTAACGCAAAGACGGTTTTTTTGTGTTTAGTAAATTAATTACAGTTTATCAGTAAATTAAAACAAATAAACAAACATTCATAATTCACCATATTTTTAAATTAAAAAAAACAATGTCGAATGTATTAAAGATAAAAATCGATAATAATCTTATATAGTCTGTGGAAGATTATTCGAGAAACTGTCAGATTGGTTTGGAAAAAACGGTGTTCCGTGTCCGGTCTTTTACGACCAAGAACACGAGCCTGGGGGCTGTTTGAGAGGGACTTTATATCCTGAGAGGAACGGGATGTGCCCAAATAACCCAATGGGGTTTTAGTATAAATTCCAGTAAGAGCAGAATCCTGTGAGTATTAAACCATTTGCTTTATTCTTGCTGGACAGCCTATAGCCCAGGTCTCTTGCATGTGTGTTCTGACACGAGGACGTTGTTACAGGTCTGGCTTGTTATGCTAGCCTTCTTTTGATTGGTGCTATGCGCAGCTAAATTGATGCCTGGATGTTGCGCCGTTGTGTGATGATTTGGAATTCATCAGAGCGCAGGCGGCTTTAAGGTTATCCCTTGCGGTGTGGTCATCCGACGTTCAGGAAGGCCTTACTTAGCCGGTTCCCGGTTATGAGGGAAGTACGCCACTCCAGGTAACGAAAGCGTCACCATCTCGTCCGTAGGCCGCGTTCGCGTGTGCTCACAGGAACCTCCTGTGAGCGAAGCCAAGGACCGACGATCCGTCAACTGACTGAGGTCAGAACTAACTGATTGGTATGAACTGAATGTGGTCAACTGAGAGACTTTAACTGATTGGTATTAACTGAGTTCAAAACTGAGAGGTTATCCGTGTAAGATAATAATTTAACCTATGAGAGAGTTAGGCCTTTTGTAAAAAGGCTAGGTGTTAAGACCAGTTGTTCGTAAAGATATTGTGTCTCGGGTTTGCTTAGCATATTAGTTATTTTCCCCATATGAGCACAGTCAAAATAGGTCGACACATGTACGTGAGCTAGTAAGGTTATTGATCTATTCCCTCGCGGACTCGCATAGCGACTCTGAGAAACTGCTATTGTCTCATGCAGGTTTTCACCCATACCACTAGGTACGGAGACTAGTTGTGTGGGTGAATGCCATAGTAGCAGGGAAAGAGGCATTATTTTAGTGGCTCGCCACTTTGTTTGTATGTGTGCCTTAATTTTGTATTAATTCCAATAAACTTGTATTGTGTAAGAAGGTACCTACTTGTTTAATTGAATCTTTCCCTAGCAGTATATACCCTATAAATTTACTTTAGCACGGTGGTGAGTAGTATAGTTCAAATAGAAACCATCATCAGCTTGTTTCCAATTAATTTCTGTAAACTACGCACGGGCCAGTGTTACATATTAATATAGTTAGACTTACTATATATACTTAACAAAAAAAAAGTTATTAAAAAACCCGAGTGCGGTAAAAAACTTAAGTTAATAATAAAAAAAACTGAAAAGCAAAAAGCAAGCCCATTTTAAATTAAATAAAAATTGGAAACCCTCCTTCTGGCGCAGTCGGGTAGACACTAGAGTAAATTGAACTTATATTTTTACCCGACTGCGCCAGAAGGAGGTTTATGTTTTTCGAGAGTATGTATGTATTACAAACATCACACTAATATTATAAAGGCGAAAGTTTGTGAGTGTGTGTGTGTGTGTGTGTGTGTTTATATGTTTGTTACTTCTTCACGCTCAAACGGCTGGACTAATTTTGATAAAATTTTGCTTGAAGGTAGCTGACACCCCGGATTAACATATGGGCTACTTTTTAACCGACTTTAAAAAAGGAGGTTCTGTATTCGACCCGTATGTATGTATATATGTATGTATGTATGTTTGTATGTCCGCGATTATCTCAAAAACTACTGAACCGATTTTGATAATTCTTTCATTAGTGTGATCTACATACTTTCAGGAAGGTTTTAGTATATAACACTTTAGGTAATTATTCTTATGTACGAAGTTATATGCATAAATGTACTGCATCTCCGACATTTCTATGCGAATTTTGATGATTCTTCGAGTCGTGTCTTCAAGTCTTCAAAGCACTAGTGTTAATAGAATTTGTGTGGGGTAGGTACAACTAAAAAGTGAAAAATAAAAACTTTTTTACAAAAAAAACAACCGTCTTCAAAAAAAAACACTACAAAGTGAAAAAAAAACAACCGACTTCAAAAAAAACACTACAAAGTGAAAAATAACTTTAATTTCGGAAGTCGGTGTCGTTGATTCAGCATTTTCGTTTTTTGACACCGACTTCCGAAATTAAAGTTATTTTTCACTTTGTAGTGTTTTTTTTGAAGTCGGTTGTTTTTTTTTGTAAAAAAGTTTTTATTTTTCACTTTTTAGTTGTACCTACCCCACATAAATTCAATTAACACTATTGAATTGAAGACACGACTCGAAGAATCATCAAAATACACAAAAAATGCCGGAGATGTTGTACATTTATGCATATAACTTCGTACATAAGAATAATTACCTAATGCATTATATACTAAAACCTTCCTGAAAGTATGTAGATCACACTCATGAAAGAATTATCAAAATCGGTTCGGTAGTTTTTGAGATAATCGCGGACATACAAACATACATACATACATACATACATACATACATACGGGTCGAATACAGAACCTCCTTTTTTAAAGTCGGTTAAAAATAACTTTAATTTCGGAAGTCGGTGTCAAAAAACGAAAATGCGGAACCAACGACACCGACTTCCGAAATTAAAGTTATTTTTCACTTTGTAGTGTTTTTTTTTGAAGTCGGTTGTTTTTTTTGTAAAAAAGTTTTTTATCCCGATATTTCCCACGGGATCGACATTTACGCGGGTGAAACCGCGGGGCGTAACCTCTTAAGAGGTCATTGTACTCATCATTATGAACAACTTTTACTATGGGACCAAACTTGAAACCGCGAAAAAAAAAATCAGCTGCTCCCTACATTTTGATGAGTTACGAACATAAATGTAGGGAACAGCTGATTTATTTTTCCGGAAAAAAAACCACCACAATGTGTTTTCACACTGTAATGTTTCTTTTTTGGAAATCGGTTGTTTTTTTTTTTGTTTCTTAAGGCGCGATTGGTCCAATTCGCGAGTGGTCCAATTCACCTTATTCGCGATTGGTCCAATTCACGGTTGGTCCAATTCGCGATTGGTCCAATATAAAGCATTTCCAAAATTAAACAAAATAACACATTTTTATGTGTACACTACAGGGTTCAAGCTACCCGGCGGTCAGGGCTTCAGATAGAGGAACCTCCTAACAATGCGGGCCGTGTCCAGAAGTACTGCTTTCTGAATTAAGCCCTTGATCCAGTTGCTCAACGAGAGCCTCCTCAGGTGTTGGTGAAGGCTCTTGGCTATTAACCCATTGGCTGTCACGACTATCGGCACAATGATCGCTGAGTCCACATCCCACATGTCGACAACCTCGCGAGCCAAGTCAAGATACTTGATTTGTTTATCTTTCTCGGCTTTCACGAGGTTCTCATCTTCCGGGACGGTTATGTCAACAATCATTGCGCGCCGCTCTGATCGATCCACCACCACTATATCAGGCTTATTGGCAACAACAGTCCTGTCAGAGATGATGGATCGATCCCAGTACAATGTGATATTTTCATTTTCGAGGTCTGGGTCGGGCACATATCTGTAGTGCGGCACCTCAGATTCCACAATGCTGTATTTCAGAGCAAGTTGCTGATGGATTATCCTGGCTACAAGGTTATGTCTATGCAAGTACTCTCCGTTAGCTAGACGAGAACACCCGGAGATAATATGCTTGATTGATTCCCCGGCCAGTGGCATGCCCGATAGATGTCAACCGTGCCGTCTTTTACAATAAATCTCCGATAATTGTTCGTCAACATAAATTCGTCCATAATTGCACAGACAAAACCTTCGGTTTCTCCAAAGACGTCACCGAAACGCAGCCAGGCTACGGACGCTAGTAGATCTACATTGGGTCCTTGGGCCCGGAAAAAACATCCGTGAAGCTAAAGAGCTTCACGAGGAGTAAGGACTCTGCCATACCTCCGTGCGATCATTAATGTCAAGCACTACTGACTTGCGCCAGTTCTCTTTAGCCAAGGAGAGCGGGGTGAGGCCTTGTCCACCGCGGCCACATCTCGATGCATCCCCAAGTCGTTTTCTAGGAAATATTCACTGAGACTGCACACCTCGCGATTGTGGAGGGTATTAGCGTTTAAAAAGCCTCGACCTCCACACTTTTGCGGGATGTACAGCCTCATTACCGATGACCGTGGGTGATGCATTCGAGTTGCAGTCAGTAGCGTACGGACCCTCCTATCCAGGGCATCATTCGGTTCCCTACAAAATGATTGAGCTGGATGGTGCTGATCCATGCGTCATTTTCGTGAACGGGCGCCGTCGGTTGAGACTGGTCATCTCTTAACTGCCAAGGCTTATTTTTAATCTTATTTCTTGTATTGTTTCTTCATTTGTGTGTTTTTTTACATTGTTCTCACATATAGAAGCAACAAGAATAATGTACCCAGGATTTTGTAATATCTTGATTTAAAAGAGTGTCCATGGAGTTTCTTGCCCGTTCTTCTCCATAGAGATCTACGCTTTGGAATGGGCAACTAGCTTCAACTTTCTGACTAACTGACCGACTACTTAATTTTGACAATTCAAAAGTGCCTGTAATGGTTTAATTGAAATAAATGCTTTGAGTTTAAGTTTGTGTTTTGAGTTCATCGAGTTCGGTCTGAGTCCATTTGAGTATGCCGAAAGAGTACATCAAACCGGCATGACCCAACCGTTGAATGCCCGCACCTTGTTTCACCGTGATAGAAGACTATTATTAAGTACATTTTTCAGGAGGCCAAAGAAGCGCTCCTTTAATGATTGCCTCATGTCAGCAGGCGCGGTCGCAGCCCAAGATTTTGGGGGGGGGGGGGGGGTCATCATGGGTGCCGAGGAATATTTTAAGGGAGGTACATCTCCTCGTTGGTCTAGTGGTTGCAAGTGTTACTGCTGAGCATAAGGTCCGATTCCTAGGTCGTGTAAAGTGTTAAAGGGTTTTTCCATCAGAAATTTCTTAGAAGCAGCCTGGAGTCTGGATTTGTGCCCGGTTGGCGGCAGTAGGCTCGCCCTCCATGACATTTCACTTAATAACTGGCGAAATGTGGGTGTATGTACTATAATTATGAAGGTACACCCCTGCTCAACCCTTTGGGGATTAAAGGCGTGATGATATGTTAAGGTTCATGTACATCTCCAGCTCCACATTACTTACATGGTATTCAGGGACGCAGCTTTTACATAGGTGTTACTTAAATGCTGCCAAATTCGTTGTATGTACTAGAACGGTAGATTGCGCAGGGCGGGGAGAGCGAGCACAGCGAGCTCGAAAATTTTACAACCCGCCTCTGTTTGATTAGGTTTTGTTTTATATTTTCAAGTAGAAATAGGAGTTACATTGTCGACTTGTGCAGGCAAGCTCAAGCAGCTAGCAGAAACTAAAATGCAAGAGCGAGCGAAGCGAGCTCGAAAATTTTGCACACTCTCGGATGGGTTCGATTTTCTTTCGAATTTCGATCATTCCAAAAGGACTAGGAATTACTTGCTTTGTCGACCTTTGAAGAAAATCTCAAGAACCAATGTAAATTGCAAGGATGAGCGTAGCGAGCCTTTTTTTTTTCTCGCGGTGGAAATCCTCTTGGACTTCCTCTATCGTGGGGGTGACAGACCGGACTCTTACCGGCTAAAAGCGCCGCGGTGTTCCTCCTCTACCTATGGCCGGGGGTGCGGGATTCGCAACAGCATTCACTGAAAATTTTAGCACCCCACCTTGAATAGTCTCTGTTTTTTTTACCCATCATACAAAAAGAGAACTTACTTTATCGAATTATGACGTTGTTTTAACACATTCACTGCGTTACGGGAAGTATTTGGTTGTAATTGAGTTCTGCTCTGTGCGGCAGCTAGTTGTCCTTGTTTTGCACTCCGTGCGGGGGTGATTTTTTCAAGTATTTGTACAAGTAAAAAAGAGACGCCTACATTGCCGGTGTCCTTGCTTGAAGTGTATTAAAATTTATGAATAAAAATTTACGGGAATTATTTTTTCGTAACGCACAGAAAGGTAATTATTTTACAATAGTGCGATACGGGAACTATTTGGCCGTATCCAAGACCTCGTACCGCTCTGAACGTGCGCGCGCGCGGAGCTTCAGTTAGTCGTAGTGCTGTGCCCAGTTAATACGTTTTTACAGAACGCAATCTTTTATTTGTCACGCCTAAGTAGGTAAATTGTACATAAACAATGAAACGTTCACGTAAAAAACTTATTATGGGGAAAGGTGTAAAGACAGAAGGTAAAGAGGCTAGAAACATTATTGTGCAGAGTACTGATTCCAGTTTACCGAATCCCAAACCATCTAGTACAAAAAAACCCAGTTCAATTTTTTTAAGTCCATCAACAGGAAGTGAATTTTGTATATATTAGAAGAAGTAACAATTAATAAGAATAAAAAGACTGATCCTGATTCATTATCCCTGGACAACATTTCTGTGAGTAATCTAGTACCAGCGCTCGAAACATCACTAAATTATGAAATGGTGTCTGAACTGTTGTCAACACCCCGAAGTAAGTTTTCAAGAAATGAGTTTTCACAGTTTAATACACCAACGTGTTCTACATCTAGAAATACCGATGGAAATATTAAAATTTTCCAAACGCCAACTTCAAAACAATAAATAATAAATCTGAAACAAAAAAATATTTTACTTATTACACCCCATCCCTAGCAATATGACTGTTGTATGCGCCACGACAAGTATTTTCCCGTAAAATCAATCATTTTCAAAAATACCTGTTACTTTTAAGATATTACTTAGAACCCCGTGCGACTGCAGTTGTGTATACACAAGGATGTAACCTATTGATTGGTACAACAAAAAAAATCAGCTGTGGACGTTCCATGTCTCTGTGGAGGTTTGAAGTCAGGACTACGTACGGGAAAATAGACGTCGTAACGCATATCAGGCATTCTTGATACGGGAAGTATGTGACTTGTACAGCACTGGAAGTAAGTTTTAATCTAGCGCAGCCGCAGTGAATGTGTTAAAACAGTTTAGGTTTTGGAATCTGGCCTTACCTAAGCCTTTAAACCTTACGTACGAGCGGGGTGCCCAATATCCTGACTTTGCTTCACTCGCTTTTGAATCCTGAATTCTATATTTTTATAACAGGCTTTTTAAAGGAAAATATTTTTAGGCGCGTTAAAAAACCCACTGTCATTTCATAGTTTTAAGTTTTTACTTCAGTCGGCACTCGGCAGTCCCCATGTCTGCCGAAGTTCTTAATGTTTTTGGATATGCCAATCGGGGTTTTCGTGGCTCAAGTACAGTTTTAAGTTAGTAAAGCAAGTAAATCATTCAGACTCTCGACAGCTTGAATGATTTTGGGGGGGTCATGAGGACCGCGCATGCATGTCAGTAACATTGATGCCCAACGCTTCCGGCATACCCAAATACTTATAGGTTTCGTATGCGGAGAAAGCTCAAAGGTTTGTGGAATTCGAGAGTTGGGTTCCCAGGGATCCACAATCTTTCCTCTCTTTACATGCATGACTGCACATTTGTCCACACCAAATTCCATCCTGATGGCGCTACTGAAAGTTTCAGTTACTTTCAATAGCTCCATCAGTTGCAAATTGTTGGAGGCAAAGAGTTTTAGGTCATCCATGTAGAGGAGGTGAGATATAACCTGACCACATCTCCTCAACCGATAGCCTAGACCTCTAGCAGTGTGCAAATTTATTATAATATTATCATTGATAGAATCTTATAAATCGTATATAAGGTGCTATAAAAATATCTGCCACGGCTTCAATGGGAGACAGTATTTTGTGTATAAATTACAGTAGTGAAGAAATTTTGCACCCCGGAATAGTTAAATCAATTTGAGAAAATAAAGTAATTAAACAAACATTTACTCTATTCTGCATAACGTGGTTCACAAACTACGCGCGATGTGTCGCTTCGTCACATTTTGCGAAATGAAATGACGGTGCGACAACAGCAAATTACTATGGGACGGTTTCATGCAACTAAATCAATTCAAATTTATACGCAGATTTTTTTGAATGAAAAAATGTATGACATAACATAAGATCAATAATGTATCTTTACTATTGTAATCTATATACAGAATACTGTCTCCCATTGAAGCCGTGGCAGATATTTTTATAGCACCTTATACAACGTGTAACGTTAAATGCGCAAAACCTCAGACACCCCAACTGATTTTTAATTCAAATGACCTATTTCAGAGAGAAAAAAAATCATTAAAAAAATTGTAAAGGTTTTATGTGCTGTTTTAGTTTTACTGGCAATTCTAATCGTTTACTGCGTCTGCGACGACGCTCTATTGAGAGAGGAGTCGTCACCGGGCCGCTGCGCCGCGCAATATTTACCATCTACGCTCCTAAAAAACTTAGGTTATCTTTGAATAGTGACTTCACACCACACACACTTCACCACACCCACACATACACATTTCCAGGCTTTGGCCAAATTAACCTTGTCATTACCATGCGCCAACATTCTCACCATTTCAAAATATTGAATGTTTGTGTACAAAAACGTTGCGAAATTCACGCGCACGCGCCGCCTCGCCGCGCCGGGGTAACGGGATAGAACAAATACACCTGTGACGCATGTGCCGGCGCCGCTCAGACTGAAGTAAACACGACCACTGTCACGTATTTCGCACGCCCCGCCCCCGTGCAGATCGTCATTTCTCTTTCTAACCCTTAGGTTAAGTTTATGTTAAAATAAGATAGATAGCATTATTGTTTATTTCAAATTGTCTTATTCATGGTACTTACTGTACGGAAGATTCGTATTTGCAATTTGCATTGAAATAAGAGCTATTATTATCCCGCGTATGGGAAAATTTTGATTGGTCGACAACAACTTGTGTTTGTTTACCTATTTTGGCGGGTTTGCGCATGTGATGGCTTGACTTATTAATAAATAGACACGGCAACGTTTTTAATGAAGATTTTTTTTTATATGTGACCTATATTAAAAAGTGGTTCAATTGATTCTGCTTGTTATTCTGATCAAACTATTTTCAGGTTTTGCGCATTTAACGTTACACGTTGTATATACATAATTACCTTATATATTGTATAATTCCGTAAACATTGTCCATTTTGGACCAACTGCGAATTGGACCAACCGCGAATTGGACCAACTGCGAATTGGACCAACTGCGAATTGCACCAACCGCGAATTGGTCAACTGCGAATTGGACCAACTGCGAATTGGACCAATCGCGAATTGAACCAACTGCGAATTGGACATCTTTTTGAACATTGGACCAATCGCGCCTAAACGGAGAAACCCCTTTAGGACTAGTTTGGAGATAAAAAAGTACATAGCCTATGTCCATTTTCAGGATGTCATCTATCTCCTTGCTAAATTTTATCGAAATGCATCCAGTGGTTTAGCCGTAAAATGGTAACATATAGACAGAGTGACAGACAAACAGAGTTACTTTGGAATCCATACTATCCATAGCCATACTAATATGTAGTACCTACTATTAAGTATTCTGTGCTAATATTATACATGCGAAACTCGAAAGTGTGTCTGTCTGTCTGTTATCTCTTTACGCTTAAACCGCTGAACTGATTTAAATGTTTGGTATAAAGATAATTTGAGTCCCGGGAAAGGACATAGGATAGATTTTATACCGATATTCCCACTGGAAACTTATGCGGGTGTAACCGCGGGGCGCTGCTAGTCCAGAATAAAAATCACATTACAACTTAGATAGCGGAAAAGGAAACCAAAAGAAATTAGCCAGGGAGGCGCAGAGGAACGAGTGTTGATGGGTTACTTGTGTTGTTGCAGACGGCGCAGAGCGCAACGTGTCGCCGGCACTGCGCGACGCACTCAACACTATCCGCCAGGCGTGGGCTGAGCCCCGCTCGCTACTTAGTCGCTGGTCAGTATAACTACACACTATCGGTGAGGCGTGGGCTGAGCCCCGCTCGCTACTTAGTCGCTGGTCAGTATAACTACACACTATCGGTGAGGCGTGGGCTGAGCCCCGCTCGCTACTTAGTCGCTGGTCAGTATAACTACACACTATCGGTGAGGCGTGGGCTGAGCCCCGCTCGCTACTTAGTCGCTGGTCAGTATAACTACACACTATCGGTGAGGCGTGGGCTGAGCCCCGCTCGCTACTTAGTCGCTGGTCAGTATAACTACACACTATCGGTGAGGCGTGGGCTGAGCCCCGCTCGCTACTTAGTCGCTGGTCAGTATAACTACACACTATCGGTGAGGCGTGGGCTGAGCCCCGCTCGCTACTTAGTCGCTGGTCAGTATAACTACACACTATCGGTGAGGCGTGGGCTGAGCCCCGCTCGCTACTTAGTTGCTGGTCAGTATAACTACACACTATCGGTGAGGCGTGGGCTGAGCCCCGCTCGCTACTTAGTCGCTGGTCAGTATATCTACACATTATCCGTGAGGCGTGGGCTGAGCCCCGCTCGCTACTTAGTCGCTGGTCAGTATATCTACACATTATCCGTGAGGCGTGGGCTGAGCCCCGCTCGCTACTTAGTCGCTAGCCAGTATAACTACCACACTATCCGAGAGGCGTGGGCTGAGCCCCGCTCGCTACTTAGTCGCTAGTCAGTATAACTACCACACTATCCGAGAGGCGTGGGCTCTATCCGTGAGGCGTGGGCTGAGCCCCGCTCGCTACTTAGTCGCTAGCCAGTATAACTACCACACTATCCGAGAGGCGTGGGCTGAGCCCCGCTCGCTACTTAGTCGCTAGTCAGTATAACTACCACACTATCCGAGAGGCGTGGGCTCTATCCGTGAGGCGTGGGCTGAGCCCCGCTCGCTACTTAGTCGCTGGTCAGTATATCTACACATTATCCGTGAGGCGTGGGCTGAGCCCCGCTCGCTACTTAGTCGCTAGCCAGTATAACTACCACACTATCCGAGAGGCGTGGGCTGAGCCCCGCTCGCTACTTAGTCGCTAGTCAGTATAACTACCACACTATCCGAGAGGCGTGGGCTCTATCCGTGAGGCGTGGGCTGAGCCCCGCTCGCTACTTAGTCGGTAGCCAGTATAACTACCACACTATCCGAGAGGCGTGGGCTGAGCCCCGCTCGCTACTTAGTCGCTAGTCAGTATAACTACCACACTATCCGAGAGGCGTGGGCTCTATCCGTGAGGCGTGGGCTAAGCCCCGCTCGCTACTTAGTCGCTAGCCAGTATAACTACCACACTATCCGAGAGGCGTGGGCTGAGCCCCGCTCGCTACTTAGTCGCTAGCCAGTATAACTACCACACTATCCGAGAGGCGTGGGCTGAGCCCCGCTCGCTACTTAGTCGCTAGTCAGTATAACTACCACACTATCCGAGAGGCGTGGGCTGAGCCCCGCTCGCTACTTAGTTGCTGGTCAGTATAACACTACACATTATCCGAGAGGCGTGGGCTGAGCCCCGCTCGCTACTTAGTTGCTGGTCAGTATAACACTACACATTATCCGCGAGGCGTGGGCTGAGCCCCGCTCGCTACTTAGTTGCTGGTCAGTATAACACTACACATTATCCGCGAGGCGTGGGCTGAGCCCCGCTCGCTACTTAGTTGCTGGTCAGTATAACACTACACATTATCCGCGAGGCGTGGGCTGAGCCCCGCTCGCTACTTAGTCGCTGGTCAGTATAACTACCACACTATCCGTGAGGCGTGGGCTGAGCCCCGCTCGCTACTTAGTTGCTGGTCAGTATAACACTACACATTTATCCGCGAGGCGTGGGCTGAGCCCCGCTCGCTACTTAGTTGCTGGTCAGTATAACACTACACATTATCCGCGAGGCGTGGGCTGAGCCCCGCTCGCTACTTAGTCGCTGGTCAGTATAACACTACACATTATCCGCGAGGCGTGGGCTGAGCCCCGCTCGCTACTTAGTCGCTGGTCAGTATAACTACATATTATCCGTGAGGCGTGGGCTGAGCCCCGCTCGCTACTTAGTTGCTGGTCAGTATAACTACACATTATCCGTGAGGCGTGGGCTGAGCCCCGCTCGCTACTTAGTCGCTGGTCAGTATAACTACACATTATCCGTGAGGCGTGGGCTGAGCCCCGCTCGCTACTTAGTCGCTGGTCAGTATAACTACACATTATCCGTGAGGCGTGGGCTGAGCCCCGCTCGCTACTTAGTCGCTGGTCAGTATAACTACACATTATCCGTGAGGCGTGGGCTGAGCCCCGCTCGCTACTTAGTTGCTGGTCAGTATAACTACACATTATCCGTGAGGCGTGGGCTGAGCCCCGCTCGCTACTTAGTCGCTGGTCAGTATAACTACACATTATCCGTGAGGCGTGGGCTGAGCCCCGCTCGCTACTTAGTCGCTAGCCAGTATAACTACCACACTATCCGAGAGGCGTGGGCTGAGCCCCGCTCGCTACTTAGTCGCTAGCCAGTATAACTACCACACTATCCGAGAGGCGTGAGCTGAGCCCCGCTCGCTACTTAGTCGCTGGTCAGTATAACTACCACACTATCCGTGAGGCGTGGGCTGAGCCCCGCTCGCTACTTAGTCGCTAGCCAGTATAACTACCACACTATCCGAGAGGCGTGGGCTGAGCCCCGCTCGCTACTTAGTCGCTGGTCAGTATAACTACCACACTATCCGTGAGGCGTGGGCTGAGCCCCGCTTGCTACTTAGTCGCTGGTCAGTATAACTACACACTATCCGAGAGGCGTGGGCTGAGCCCCGCTCGCTACTTAGTTGCTGGTCAGTGTAACACTACACATTATCCGCGAGGCGTGGGCTGAGCCCCGCTCGCTACTTAGTCGCTGGTCAGTATAACTACACATTATCCGTGAGGCGTGGGCTGAGCCCCGCTCGCTACTTAGTTGCTGGTCAGTATAACACTACACATTATCCGCGAGGCGTGGGCTGAGCCCCGCTCGCTACTTAGTCGCTGGTCAGTATAACTAAACATTATCCGTGAGGCGTGGGCTGAGCCCCGCTCGCTACTTAGTTGCTGGTCAGTATAACACTACACATTATCCGCGAGGCGTGGGCTGAGCCATACTCGCTACTTAGTCGCTGGTCAGTATAACTACACATTATCCGTGAGGCGTGGGCTGAGCCCCGCTAGCTACTTAGTTGCTGGTCAGTATAACACTACACATTATCCGCGAGGCGTGGGCTGAGCCCCGCTCGCTGCTTAGTTGCTGGTCAGTATAACACTACACATTATCCGCGAGGCGTGGGCTGAGCCCCGCTCGCTACTTAGTTGCTGGTCAGTATAACACTACACATTATCCGCGAGGCGTGGGCTGAGCCCCGCTCGCTACTTAGTTGCTGGTCAGTATAACACTACACATTATCCGCGAGGCGTGGGCTGAGCCCCGCTCGCTACTTAGTTGCTGGTCAGTATAACACTACACATTATCCGCGAGGCGTGGGCTGAGCCCCGCTCGCTACTTAGTTGCTGGTCAGTATAACACTACACATTATCCGCGAGGCGTGGGCTGAGCCCCGCTCGCTACTTAGTCGCTGGTCAGTATAACTACACATTATCCGAGAGGCGTGGGCTGAGCCCCGCTCGCTACTTAGTCGCTAGCCAGTATAACTACCACACTATCCGAGAGGCGTGGGCTGAGCCCCGCTCGCTACTTAGTCGCTAGTCAGTATAACTACCACACTATCCGAGAGGCGTGGGCTCTATCCGTGAGGCGTGGGCTGAGCCCCGCTCGCTACTTAGTCGCTAGCCAGTATAACTACCACACTATCCGAGAGGCGTGGGCTGAGCCCCGCTCGCTACTTAGTCGCTAGCCAGTATAACTACCACACTATCCGAGAGGCGTGGGCTGAGCCCCGCTCGCTACTTAGTCGCTAGCCAGTATAACTACCACACTATCCGAGAGGCGTGGGCTGAGCCCCGCTCGCTACTTAGTCGCTAGCCAGTATAACTACCACACTATCCGAGAGGCGTGAGCTGAGCCCCGCTCGCTACTTAGTCGCTAGCCAGTATAACTACCACACTATCCGAGAGGCGTGGGCTGAGCCCCGCTCGCTACTTAGTCGCTAGCCAGTATAACTACCACACTATCCGAGAGGCGTGGGCTGAGCCCCGCTCGCTACTTAGTCGCTAGTCAGTATAACTACCACACTATCCGAGAGGCGTGGGCTCTATCCGTGAGGCGTGGGCTGAGCCACACTCGCTACTTAGTCGCTGGTCAGTATATCTACACATTATCCGTGAGGCGTGGGCTGAGCCCCGCTCGCTACTTAGTCGCTAGTCAGTATAACTACCACACTATCCGAGAGGCGTGGGCTCTATCCGTGAGGCGTGGGCTGAGCCACACTCGCTACTTAGTCGCTGGTCAGTATAACTACACATTATCCGAGAGGCGTGGGCTGAGCCCCGCTCGCTACTTAGTCGCTGGTCAGTATAACTACACATTATCCGAGAGGCGTGGGCTGAGCCCCGCTCGCTACTTAGTCGCTGGTCAGTATAACTACCACACTATCCGAGAGGCGTGGGCTCAGGACAACTAACTACATACAGTACACTTTAAAATGCTTTTTTTTCACGTAGTTGACGGCACAAATTTCTAAGACTTACAAAGCCTGACCTCTCTGTTCTGTGTTCTAATATGTATAAATAAGGTTTGAATTTAATCGGTCTGATCAAAATGATATTGTTGATTGGTAATAAAGGATGTGAAATCAATGTATACGTAGACCGCGACGTGTCATGATGTTCTGCGGAAGGTTACGGGAAGCGGTGGTTTAAGATGATGATTGGTGATGTTTTTCACCCTAGAGTACCAAACATCGCCTGAGACCGGCGTATGTAGTTGGGTTTTTGGTTAACTTCTTCTTCTTAGCGTGTCGATAGCAATCTAAATGTACTCGGCCCAGAATTCCGCTACTTGTTTGGCGCCATCACTAGCGTCCATCAGTTCCTGTAACGTGCAGCTGACAGGCCACGGAGGGCACGACATTAAGTGTACCATCGTTTGTGGAACAGCACCACATTTACACTCCAAGGCGGAGTGGTCTATAAATCTCCACCTGAACAGGTTTTCCTTGCTGCGGTAAAATGAAATTGCGGCGGGAACACATCGGTTTGTATGTGCGAGCCAACTCAGAGTTACCGCAGGCCGCAACGCATTAGAATTGGCTGCGGTGATGCTGCGCTCGGCTAGCTTACACCGATAGCGAGAACTATACTAATTTATGGAATAATAAGGGTTTCTCCGAATAAAACGTTTAAGAAAGGTAGAATGCTTGCCCGTTATTTCGTTTAAAAAACTCTTAAAGAAGAATGGCAGAATTCCGTGCCATCTGGTTGTCTCTTAAACGTCGCCTTGTTTTAAGAGCAAGGGTAGCTCCGTTCATACTGAGCCTATGACAGTTCATGAGGCACTGGCTCCGAAGATACGACTAATATTCTTGTGTTTCAATGAACAGGAGACTTCTTCATTAAAATGTTTTAAATTTAATAGAACAGACCTGAGCTATCACAGCAATAATTATTTATTAACGTCTCGTCCTGTCTCATTCCTTAGAGAAGTATTATTGCCTCTAAAAATGAGGTATGTAGCAAAAGTCTTTCAATAGTTTTAAACGATGAAACCACGTGAGGCATTCCATACATGGCCGCATGGGCCATCCGTGGTGCAGCGGTGGCAGGAGGCGCCGCTCTCCGACGGACATCGTGCATCGGTGGAATGAGTTGTGATCAATATCATTGAACTGTTTTGGCACTGACATGACACTCCGCTCGGCCAGCGCGCAGCGCACTGGCTCCGGCTTACATCTTCACTAGCTAGCTAGAAGGTTAAAATTAGGTAGGTACCTAACTCAACTCATCTGTGATCATCAATTCGCACATTTCTATACGCAGTAAAGCATTCTGTTCATTCTGTATTGTGTGACACTATTTTGATTTTAAATACATTTTTTGTTATTTATTTAGTCACGCTAATGAGGTTAACCTAAATAGCAATAAATATAAGTGCGTAGGCGGGGACTGCGACAAGTGGAGGGGGGAGGGGGGGTTGTCTGTGGCGCGTCAACGTGTCGCGCTCGCGTTGTGTCAGCTTGTGTCGCTTGCTGCCGCTGATAGGTAGGTACTACGCTGTTTCCATTTTCAGTTTTTGCGAACGGAGCTTACTGCACTTACACCTTTGCAAGTGATTTTCTTCTTTATTTGTAGCATCTCGCCGCTCTGACAGGTAGCACAGTCAGACTCAATAGAGGTAATTTCTGTAGGTAGGTATCAAAAAAGTTATGTTGGTTATACCTACCTAAATGTTGAGACATGTAGCCCTATTTCTGCAGCACCTAAGTTCTATGCGACATTAATACACGTACCTTAGACAAAGGTTGGTTAGTGAGTTAACCAAATGATTGCAAGTATGGATAACACGAGCACAGTGGTGAGTGCCGCGCGCCGCGCGCCGCCTCGCACGCTGCACAGTGCACCGCGCGTCGCACGGCTCATTGACGGCTGCACAGCGCCGCAAATATGTCAAGTATGCGCACAGCCGCTAGCTTGCCGCGCGGACGCGGAGCTGGCCAAGTCGCGCCGCCCGCCGCGCGCAATGGAACGCCGCGCGCCGCGTGCTTTCATGATACACTTCGCCTGAAATAATTATGGAATATATTTGTGTCCGCACCGCACTGTCCGCCACGCATAGCCCGCTATAGCTGGCAGTCGACCGCAGACGCGGCTTGCGGATACTTGTGTTATACGATTCTAATATATTTCAACGAATTAGAAAACGAAACGAATTTTGGTATCAAATAGTTAATGAATGATTGTTTAATGAAGCACGCGATGTGTGCAGCGTGAGGTCGGCTCGTCGTCCATCGGCGTCGTTGCACGGACAGGTGAGAGTTTGTGTCAGTGTTTAGTTTGTTCAAAACTCACTTGAGTGCCCTCAAAGCTAAGTGTGCTCAACACTCAGTCCAGTGTCGCAGCTAAGCACTAGGTACCTACAAGCTGTTGCTTTATTTGATTCCACCTGTCATAGTCACTCTAAACTACCTACCTTTCCCTTGGAAATAAAAATACTTTATGCTATGCTGTGGTAGAATATTATCCCGTGAGCAGGAAATAATATGCCGGTAGCTTAACTACAATAAACTTGCCACCACCACTACCCACGATAATATTATTAAGTATTGTTGTGTGGCACCGAGTCATAGAACAAACAAATTTACTCTGACTGAGTCCCGCGTTTTGTGATAGTGTTGCGCTAGGGTGTCCGTGGACCGTGATGCGCGAGTACCCACAACAAACTTCGTTGTATGTACCTACGTCCGCAGTGCACAGCGGCACAGGCACAGTGCGCGCGTTGTGCCTTGTGCCGCTCAGTGGGCCGCCATGCGCCATGCGGTGCAGAACAGCAGGACCGGTTTCATGACCCCACAAAAAACAGCTGTTCATTAACCACGGTGTGCATTTGTGATTTCCAAAACTTTTGACACACTTCTACTATGAACATTGAACAAGTTGAAATCTAAAATGTCAAAATTCGACAAACTTTCGTCCCAATTTAACCCCTTTAGTGGATGAATTTAAAACAAGAGTTCCGTACCATCATGTTTTTAAATTTTCATCGGCGAGGCCCAAAGAGAATTAAACCACTTGAGAGCTGATAGACCGATTTCGTCTAGGCACACGACTCACCACTACGGGCCGGGGGACGAAGAAAATACAGCGGCTGTGATTGGCCGATGCAACAATGTCAGGACGAATATTCCAAACATAGTGTTCCGCCATGTTGGATTTAGAATGACGTCACACAGATAACCATGCATTGTTATCCAAACTAAACGTGTATACAGAAGATATCTGCTTCAAAATAATTGAGTTGCAAGAATCCACCCGAACAAACATAGTTACATACTACATAAACATACTCGTACTTACATACATTGCTAGTTAAATAAAAGCTTTTAAAAAAGTAACATAAATATTCCGGAACTGAAAGAAAAGTGGATTAATGCAGTTCACAGGGAAAATTGGTTGCCAAAAAAATACAGCGTTGTTTGTTCAAGGCATTTCACAGCAGATTGCTTTATTTGCTATTTTTAACCGACTTCAAAAAAAGGAGGAGGTTATCAATTCGACTGTATTTTTTTTTTTTTTATGTTTGTTACCTCATAACTTGCGACTGGGTGAACCGATTTTCATGTTTCTTTTTTTATTTGAAAGCTGGTGCTTCCCGTGTGGTCCCATTGTCACCATTTCAATATCTGATGATAGGATCTTAGAGAAATCGAGGGCAACCCTCAAATTTTATAGGCTCACTTATTGTTTTTCGCTTGTTTTATGAAGTATCTTGTGTATTTGCGTATGGTTGTCACCATCTCAGGTAGCTGGGCTGATGATGGAAGGTACAACTCCTTAACAGTAAGAAGTTACTCGAACAGGAAAGGACTGTTTTAGTAAATTGTTTTGATGTTTGATAGGGCATTTGCCACATTTGGTCTCATGATCATCAAGTCATGATCTGATGCTGCAGTCAGGATAGTCTGCAGAGTACCTAACTCCTCGACAACTAACAGCAGATATATCGTGTTTAGGCTCATTGAAAAGGGCTCGATGTGTGGATAAACGTACTGTTAATGAGGAACACCGAAGTACATAGAGACCTGATGCTGAAGCCAGGAGCATCAGAAAAAGTACCAACCTTGAAATTACAGCACAGTAGTCGTGTTTGGGCTCATTTTAAACAGGACTAAATTTTAAGTTCAATGTAATGTTGACATAAGTCTGGCCTGATGCTGCAGCCAGGGTTATCAGCATCTAGTCTAAAAGCATCAGGTCAAGATTTGATGATGGGATCCTGGAGAAATCGAAGGAACTCTTCAAATATTATAGGCACACCTATAGCGATTTGGGTATTTTTTATAGTAACTCGTGCATTTGCTTTCGGAAAGCACTATTTGGTGAAGTGGTACTGATGATGAAGACCACAGATGGCCATCGGAAGTACTCAATAATATCTAAGTATTTCACGGGTTGCGATTCGATTACTTTAATATGGTTGCTAAGCAATTTATGCTCGTCACAATGTGAATGGTGATATGGAGCTGATGGTGGACCTGGAGAACTCCTCAACAATTAACTTCCCTGCATCGGGAAAAGCAATATTTTGTTTGTAAAAGGCGATAATCACTAGGCTATTGTAACTTAGATAAATTATAAGCAGACCCACTAAAAAGCGTGAAATAAAAACTTTTAAGAAAAAAAAAACCGACTTCCAAAAAAACACTACAAAGTGAAAAATAACTTTATTTCGGAAGTCGGTGGCAAAAAACTAAAATACAGATCCAAAGACACCGACTTCCGAAATAAAGTTATTTTTCACTTTGTAGTGTTTTTTTGGAAGTCGGTTTTTTTTAAAAATTTCTGAAGTATTTCCCCAAAAATTAAAAAAAAGTATTCATATTCCTAAACTATCAAAAATCGCGGAACATACATGGGGTATTTTCGGATACCCCTAGATATGAGGAATCTATTTTTTTTTACTGACGTCACTATTTGGACCACCCCGTGTATAGTGTTTACAAAAATAGTTTGAGATCGTAATTTCCTGGACACAGACGAAAGTGGCCACGAATTCAGCAGCCAGCGACGTGGAATACAGCCGTGCGGGACTCGCACTACACGAATACTCTGCAGCTGTTGTGACTCGCAAGCCTGCTACATGATCCGGTATCCGGGAAAGGGCCAAGAAAGCGCCCTTTTTAACTAGCTCTACACCTACGAAAAATAAAACAACGTGTTACACCAGAGCAAAAGGGGAAAGAGTCGCTGAAGGAGAAGAAGGCCGGAAATCAGAAGAAGTATATACTTAGCAGATTTGAAGAATTTCTTTACCAGTCAGTGTGGTCAACTTATGACGCGAAGCTCAACATCCAAGACTTTAGACAGCGCACGCTGGCGGGGATCAGTGCATGCTTGTACAATATTAGCAATTTGGGAATAGATTAGGTACCAGGAATAAAATGATTTCAGGTGCAACCAGGTGAACAATTGTCAAGCAACTAAAGAAAATTTTTGAAATATATTTGCTTATGTTGTCCGAAGTATATAATTGTACCATGGTCCAAAATACGAATTCGTTTAAAAAACATTAATGACCAGTCATTATTTAGAAAAAGGTTTTAACCTAAGATGGTGAGGTTTTAACCGCAGAGGTCCCACTGCAGGTGGCAGCCCGTCGCGCCGCCACGAGTCCCTCAGAGTCCGCCTCACAAGCTCTACCATTTTTTCTATGATGCGCTCCGTTTGCTGCGCTCGATGGCGGTGTTGTATATTAATGAGCAGCATGTTGTGCTGTTTACGGTAATGCTATGAGTCGGCGCGTGTTCGACGCGCACTATATTGTCTATCTAGGTAGGCTCATCGGAATGCACTTATTATTCACATTCATCGAGCTCTGCTTATGTGGCCCACTTTCTTTACGACATTTTCATCTATGTCATTGAAAGTCAATACTTAAATATACATAATACACACATCAAAAGTGTCTAGGGATCAACATATATTTTTGCAATAACTTTTCTCCTGATTGATATTAATTAAAATTTTCTTTAAGGATTCATCAAATAAAGTGTTTTCGTTTGTCACAGTAACGATAAACCAAGTCACCTTTGCATTAATAAAGAAATTTGCCATTTTCCTAATAAAGGGATTTTTGACATTTGAACCACTAACACAAAAGTTCGAAAAAAAGACTGAAATAACAGTTTTCTTTAAAATTTTATTGGGTAACTTAAACAATTAATAATCCGTGTTTCTACCGCGAACACTAACAACACAAGAACATCGGTTTGGCATACTCAAAATGAGTTCATCCAAATCACGCTGTGGAATGGCCGCCCATGTTCGTTGCAACAACAACAAAAGGTCTTCTTGCGACTGGATACCCTCCATATTCGGCAGAGCTCTTCTCTGTAGCATATCCCATGCATGCTCAATCGGGTTCAAGTCTGGCGACTGAGCAGGCCAGGGCAGGACATTGATGTTAGCTGCGGCGAGAGTCTGTCTTACAACTCTTGCGGTGTGCGGTCGTGCATTATCATGCATTAACTGAAATAAGGGACCGATTTGCACTTGTAGAGGAACGATGACGTCTGACACAATCGTCTCAGCATAAATTTGAGCGTTGAGGTTGCCTCTGATCCAAATCAACTCAGTTCTTCCGCCGATCCAAATACCCGCCCATACCATGATGGTTCCACCACTATAAGGATGGACTTCCTGGCAGGATTTTAATCGCTGTTGGCGTCCAGGGGTTCTCCAGTGTCGTATACGTCTTGTATCCGGTCTCATACCAAAACGAGACTCATCAGAAAAGCACACGAAACGCCATTGTTCTTCTGCCCAATTTCTGTGTTCAAGAGCCCATTGATATCGAATCCTACGATTGTGCATTGCTATAGGTGGTACCCGTAGCGGTCTTCGGGAATGAAGGTTCACTTCATGCAAGCGGTTTCTGACTGTTTGGTCGCTAATTAAGTTCCCTGAAGAGTGATGAAGCCTCACGGCTAACATCATGGCGGTTATTGTTGGAGCTCTTCGAGTTAAGATTTGAATGTATCGGTCTTGTCTCCGTGTGGTGCAGCGATACCGTCCTCCATGGCGCTCAGCCACGGTACCAGTGCTTCGGTAACGTGTCCAAAGTCGACTGATAACACTCTGACTTGTATTCAGAGCTAAAGCCACAGTACGTTGCCGGGAACCAGCTTCTATCATTCCCACGGCTCTGAGCATTTCTTCCCTGCTTAAATGACGTCGCCGCTCCATAATAACGTTGGTTTTAATCAGTAGTAGGGAAACAGTAGCACTAATAATGTCTTCAATGCGTTGTATGTTTTTATAGGGAAAATATTGACAGCTGATTTTCATCTTTTACTCGAATTTGATTCACAGTTCCTGATTCAAATTATGAAATGCACCAAAAAGGATCCATATAAATTTATAAAATCATAAATTTATTACAAAGCCACATCTCAATCTCAAGAAATCCGCATAAAAATGCTTGATCCCTAGACACTTTTGATATGTGTAGTTACTTACTGGTCTATATTGGTCCGTCCTAAACTCGTCTAATAACAACCGAAATATTGGAGTACGTGAACTTATGTAGATCCCTCTCACCGCCTCGCCAGTGTGGACCGCGGACGTGTAGGACTCCGACGCGACGCGGCGCGGCGACCTAGACGACAGCGGTCCTTATTCTGTTGCTAAAAGGATAAATAAAATAACTGACACACCATAGTCCGAACCAGAACATGAGAACATGTAAAATGATGCGCTTCTCTCCTATCACTTCCAGTCGCACGGTGCACCGCTCGTGTGTGGTGTGCGAGCAAGGGCCCGCCGCCCCCCCGACGCACCTCGCGCCCGCCCTCATGGAGCGTGCTGCCGCCGAGCTGCCGCCGCGGCCAGGCGCGTCCCCCGGCCTGCTGCGCCGCCGCTACTCCGTCCCCGAGACTATCATGAGGAAGTGAGTTTTCCAGCTCCGCTTTCCTGTACTCACGTCGAGATAAGTACTAGTTTTCACTCGTGTCTTGTTACGTTGCAGGTATCGTCTCGCGCAGCAGAGATCAGACTCGGAGGAGAGCGCGCCGCCAACGAATCGTTCGGTGGCGTCGGCGTCGCCGCCCCGGGACGCGAGCGGTTCACCCAGCGACACGCCGCAGAGGTTCGCGCGCCGCGACCGCGAGCTCATGCGCAAGTCGGCGCTCATGCGACGCATGTGGGGCCGGCCGTGCGAGCCGGGCCGCGCCTGCTGCTGCTGCGGCGCCGAGCCCTGCGACCCGGCGCCCAGCGGTGGTCGCGAGACGCGTTCGCTGGACGGCAGCCGCTCCGAGTTGCGCCAGCTGTCCAGTGGCCTGGCATCCTCGCGGTACTCGCACGTCGCCGCCGGCTGGGCCACGCCCAAGCGCCAGCGCCTCGACTCCCCGCGAGACTTCCGCGGCAGCGACGAGATGCTCCGCGCCGCCATGAAGAACAGCTACGACCGCGCTGAAGAGTCGCGCAACGACCGCGCCACAAGAGCTGACTTCTCAGACTCTACGTATCGTTCTCATGTCCACGAGCCTTCGTCGTCTTATCTAGAGACGGTCACGGACGCGTTCACTGACAGCGATGGTTCTAAATTCGACATCACAGGCGAGGGAAATGCTTTCACGCAATACTTAGAGCGGCAATTGTCGGACACGACTACGCTAGAAGTGAAATCAAGAACGGACGGCGTGAACGTGACGAGTGAACACTCCGCGGCGTTCGCCCTCGGCGACGAGCGCTCGCTGTCCGACTCGTCCGACACGTATTCGGCGTCGTACCCCACCACGAAGGAGAGCGCGCAGCTCACGCACAGCGCGCACTTCGCCGGGCGCGTGTGCGAGCGCTCCGCCAGCCTGCTGCGCGACGACAACGACGCGCTGCCCTACGACAAGCCGCTCTCCATCCACACGCCCTCCTATGAACTTCTGGAGATCGTTGTGTCGGAGACACTCAATGTGAGCTCTGTGCCGGCTGGCAATGCGCGCACTCTCCCGCCAGACAAAACTACGCCCAACTTGAGAGCTTCCACTGCGAACCAAAAGTGCGCTCAAAATATTAATATCGACGAATACGTATCCAACATTTTAGTGGAGAGCCTGAATTCATTGACGGATCAATTGGAGTGCATGAACGCGTCCATGGGAAACGATAGAAAGATTAGTATCGTCGAAAAAGAAATAAAAGTAAAATTACAAAATACAGGAGTAAACACTATAGTACACTTAAGCCCCACTTCCAACAACCAGATCATATTCGGTAACGAGGAGCTGTGCATGAACGAGGAGCGCAAGGACTGCTGCAACAACCCGCACGATGTGCACAACGCGCACGACGCGCACGATGCACACGACGCACTCGCCATCCGAGATGAGGCGCACAGTGTCGAGTCCAACAACAACCTAACATCGGCGGGCACCCCGGGCCCCTGTCCGTGCGACTCCTTTGACCTGCAGCACGACAATGTCAACCAAGCCGTGTTGCAGCAAATACAGAAGCTGTTCCAGGACGAACTGCACAACCTAGACCCCGATATGGACTATTCCAGTAAGACTATGCCTGAAATATCCCATATCGAAATATCGAATGTGACGGATGTGTTCATAGACAACGAAAACGAGCCAGGTCCGATGGGAGCTGACAGCGGACTGGTGCGCGAGTACGAGCTCATCAGCGGCGTCGGCACCGGCAGCTACTACCCCGACGTGGACGACCAGCCTGTGGTGCCGCGCTTCTCCGCCTTCCCGCACACCGACTCCATGGAAGTGAACACCTCGTCCTCCGACGACGCGGACCTCATGGGCTCCGACTGCACCAGCCTCGTGGACAGTCTCGACGACCCCAACTCGCCGCGTTCCGTGTTACTGCGCAGAGCCTGTACCGGGCGGCGCAGCGAGCTCGTGCGGTCTGCTATAGACGTCCTTGACTTGCTGCCGGAGAACGCTCGCAACGAAGAAGTGATCACGCCCAAGGACAAGGGCGAGTCCTTTTTTATTAAAATAAAAGATAACGAATGTGACTGCGATAAAGAAAATGTCAACGTCGCCGACCGAATGCCCGAGAAAATAAAACAGAGACTTTACCGGCGACATCGCAAGAGAGAAATGCGCATGGAGTGCGCGCGACGCACGCGCGGCAAGCAGCGGCTGAGGGACAGAGACGCGGAGCGGCGCCACGACGAGCACTGCCGCTCGCGCCGAGACGTGGAGAGGGAGTGCGTCGCCATCGTCAACGCGCTCATCGAGGACGTCATCAACAAGATCGCGCAGGAAGAGTACAAGTGCATGCGCATCAAGCACCGACCGAGCAAGATGGTCACCTCCAAGTCGGACGAAAATGTAGCCAAACGCACTTGGAGGAAAGAACTAGAGCCGATCGATGACAGAGATCCATTCAAATCTTTGAAGAACAACACTTCTCACGACTCATATAACTCGAGGCAACACAAGGGCGAGCGCCACCAAATACACGGCAAATTGTCGTTTGTGACGCGACCCACGGTTGCTTCTGACGACCGAGCCGCCAAAAGGATATATCAAAAGTCTGAAATACACGACGGTAACAAATGTATCGAAATATTAGAAATATTAGAATACGTCAACGGCTCACAGAGCTCACCAGAAACTACGACATCCGACGAAAATCAAAATAATAGTATGAAAAACAAAAAGTCGCGTATTCCTATCCCCATTTACGAAAAAATTCAGAGGTCCCCCAGCAGCGAGTCAACCAAGAACTACAGCAGACGCAGCTCGGTGCGAGCCGAGCGCAATGGCAACACCAACCGACTGATCGCAGACATGCTGCTGGGCGCGCTGGCCGAGCCCACCAGCCCGCCCCCCGCGCCCCCCGCCTCGCGCCGCTCCTCCGTCCCGCATGCCGAGCCACGCTCGCGCTCCAACTCGCTACGCTTCAAGCAGATGTTCGACATCATCCCCGAGGAGCGCAGCAGCCTCAGCCTGGATTCCGGCAACGAGGACCTCAACCACAACCGCCGTGCCTCCGCGCCCGACATCGCCGACCAGTACCGCGAGTCCACCGACGCAGAATGTAACGACGCGCCCCCCGCGCCCCTCGCGGCCTCCGCTTCCACGCCTCTAGACAGCTGCAGCCCGCCGCACAAACTAAAGCCTCAACCTGATTCACCGAGACGGTGTAAAGATATGAAAAGTGCAGGCACATCTCCCATAACGGAAAGCGATGTGGACAAGCGGGCGCTCAGGTCCAAAAACCAAACAACGATGACATCCCCGGGCAGCAAATCGGCGGCGACCAGCCCCATGCGAGCCTCAGCGACAGAGAGTGGGGTGAGGGGGGAACTGGGGCTGGCGGGCGGGCGGGGGAAGGCGGCGCGGGGGCGCGCCTGGCTGGGCTTCACGCGGAACGACGCGCGTGCGCCGCACGACGAAGGTATCTCACTGTCGGTCTCGTGCGCACAGCCGCTGCTGCGGCACCGCACCGCTTCCTCCGTGCCCGTGGAGTAGCGCCACACGCGCGCCACACTCGCGCCGCACTCGCGCAGCACCCGTGCCACACTCGCGACGCTTACATTATAAGCCCAACACCAGCTAGTCTCGTAGTTTCATTCTCATCACCTGAATACTTCAGCACCAAAATAAATAAAATATATTTTTAATAAGTAGTTATTGTTACGTAGACGCGTATCACTGTTGAGAGAAGAGAGCACTCCTCGCTGCACGTCATCCGCGCATGCGTTGTAGAAGATCTTGCCAGCACTCGCGAGTGCCACCCATCGTTGTAATAAGTAATATTTATTGGTTATGCGTTAGGAGAGCATTTATGTAAACCAGTTTCAATATTAAAATATTAAATTTTTAAACGTTGTTTTATTCACACGAAGGTTACAAAGAGAGGGCAGAGTCTGGCAAAGCGCGGCCGCGCAGGTCAGTGATCACCCAGCACGATCGCACACAGGATGCGCGACCACGCGCAGAGCGCGGCACCCACCCAGAGCGCAGTGAGCGCGCGGAGCGACCGCCAGAGCGCGGCGCCCACCCAGACCGCACTGAGCGCGCTGAGCGTCCGCCCAGGCCTGCGCCGCGCCGTCTGGCACATGCCCGTTCTCCTTCAACCGAGCGCGCGCCTGCCCCGCTTACTGACGAGCCCTCTGACCGCTCTCCGGACGACATCGCACACATCATCGGCGATAAAATAAAATCACGGAGTTTCTCTTTTGAAAGAAGTGTCGATGACAGAATTCATCCGCCCTCCGTTAAGCTGCCCGTATTCAAGGGCGGCGGTGACAGCGGCGGTGCGACCTCTAGCGACAGCAGCGAGTCTGGCGGCAGCTTGCTGTGCTCGCTCGCGCCGAAGTGGTTGTCGCAAGGGCGAGCCCGCCGAGCCGCGCGCCGCCGCGATCAGGAGCGGCCCGCACCCGCTGCCCCCCCCGCTCCCGACCCCGCCGTGCCTGACCAGCCGCCACCAGGTAACGAACATGCACAGCTCGCCTTCACTATACATAGCATCTCTAGGCAAAATTCAGGAGTAACTATTACATTTGAGTGAAAATTCATCAAAATAAAATGTCTAGTTCAGTTCCGAGCAGGCCACATGTTTCTTCTTAATGCTGCCATGTATAAATTCCGACACGCTTGCGTGCGTAGTACTTTTGACAGGAATGAGCTGTGCCGTGCGGCCCACGCCACGCGGTGCGTGTACACGCGCCGTGTGTTGCTAACGGCGCTTGTGTGTGTGCGACAGGCGGGTGGTCGGTGACGGTGGCGGGCTCGTGCCGCGCCACGCTGCCCGCCGACGTCGAGATGCGCCTGCGCTTCCCTCACGACACCCACGCCGCCGCCGACGTGCCCTGTCAGGTGCTACACACGTCACTTTAGTTTAGGGTCGGGGGACACATTGATCGACGGCCTTTCGCACTTTGCCGATTGAAAAGAAGCACACATGCTCTCTTTTTCACCGACTTTTTAACCGACTTTAATTAACCGACTTTAAAAAAGGAGGTTCTGTATTCGACCCGTATGTATGTATGTATGTATGTATGTTTGTATGTCCGCGATTATCTCAAAAACTACAAAACCGATTTTGATAATTCTTTCATCAGTGTGATCTACATACTTTCAGGAAGGTTTTAGTATATAATACATTAGGTAATTATTCTTATGTACGAAATTATATGCATAAATGTACTGCATCTCCGACATTTCTATGCGAATTTTGATGATTCTTCGAGTCGTGTCTTTAATTCTTCAATGCACCAGTGTTAATTGAATTTGTGTGGGGTAGGTACAACTAAAAAGTGAAAAATAAAAACTTTTTTACAAAAAAAACAACCGACTTCAAAAAAAAACACTGCAAAATGAAAAAATGAAAAATAACTTTAATTTCGGAAGTCGGTGTCAAAAAACGAAAATGCGGAATCAACGACACCGACTTCCGAAATTAAAGTTATTTTTCATTTTGCAGTGTTTTTTTTTGAAGTCGGTTGTTTTTTTTTTGTACTTTTTTTATGGACAGACCGTCGAACGCCGTCGATCGCCGCCGGAGCGCGTTCGTCGCCGTCGATGCGAAAGGATGTCGTTCCATTCTTTGCTCTCTGTTTGTATGGACGATCCAACGAACGCCGTCGATCAATGTGTCCCGAACTCCCACCCTTACTCAACTCGCTCTTTAGCCGCTAGTCCGCTAGGTACCTAACTTTAATTACATGCGACAAGCTTTTATATCATATATGATATAAAAGCTTGTCGCGTGTAATTGAAGATATAAATTGTGTAGGTACTTAATGACGTTATAAGTTGATAGTAAAAGTTTTAAAGGAAAAGTTTATTTTATTCTTTTTAGCGCATACAACTAGTCTTGTTTTTAAAAAGTTTTTTTATAATGTGCATATACTCGTAAAAGAGGCTTGATTTGCAAAGGTTTTGGCTCCACTGTACCTCCTCACCCGTTTATTCGAAGCTTCACAATTTTAATAGTTCCACATTTCGTTATGTTAAACACTTTCGCAAAATTCCGCATTGTGAAAACTTATAGTTTTTTGAAAAATAATCTTAAAGTTACGGAAAATGTAACATGTTTACATTATAAAATTGATATTTTACCATAGATAATTTATGAATTTCACTTTTAGGTCGTTCCGTTTTACGTTCAGACAAAGTTACAGCGGACTTTAGTGGTTTTCATTATGAATACTGTAAGTTTTTTTATCTTTAATTCATTTTTAACTGGGTAACGAAACGTAATCGAATGTGAGGGACGTTGACGTTTGACAGTTGTCACTTGCTTGTCGTATGTACCCACAGTCGTTTTTTTTTGTGTTTTCGATTACACTTCACACTAAATCAACATAATATACAAAAATGACACATTCGTAATGACAACTTGGGATGCAAGAGCGAGCGAAGCGAGCTCGGGACTTGGGGCACCCCGACTCGGACAGGTTAGGTTAGAAGGGAATGGCGGGGTCATAGATCAACTGGGCAGACCCCGCCATCCCCTTCGTGGTTTTTTTTTTAGACCATAGAGTAAGCAGCTTTTAAGTGTTTTGAGGTTAGGTTACAAAAAACATTGGGAATTTTTTTCCTCGGTCACTATGATTTTGCGAACTTTGCGGTTTTCAAATTTACACTAAAAAGGGTCTATTCTTTCTAAAAAAAAAAAAAAATTGCTACTGTAACAAACATACGGCGCCATCTAGTGTAAATTATCCAAGCACTATGATGAGCAGCTTCACAAACTAGAAGACAGCTACTACAAACGATTTCTATAGACAAGTGACGCCATCTACAATCTTCGTGTTCAACAATCTGCGCAAGCGCCACCCCGCGAGTAATGTGCACCACAACAACAGATGACTACGCGTAGTGATTACGCACACATATGTCGACTATCCGCCTTTAAAAGCAGAGCTGTCTTCGAACTCACATGGGCACGCGTAAGTTACGCGTGCCCAAAATCCCACAGGCCATGTAAAGCCAACCCAGTGAGAGGCCCGTATTGGCGGGCCACCGTACTGCAATCTGCGGCCGGGGGGCGAAGCCCTGGAGTCGCTCGCCACGCCCCCTAACGGGGGTGTCGCGATTTCCAAACGAAACAAATCGTCATCCACTAGCTAGAGGTTTTTGAGCGCGGCATCCACGCAGCCAGCTCTGATCCTTAGTACGACTAGTTCCCTGCTTCGATAGCCTAGCAGTCTTTAGGAAACTAGCCAGCTAGGGGAGGTCTGAAGGGCGATAGCCACGCAGTCCCTTTCATCCCTCCACTTAGAGCTATTACGCACTGTCGACTGGTCGCCGGCGACACGGTCGACGGCGACTGTGACATACTGTTGTTTAAATAGGTGTTTACGCACTTGGTCGCCAGATGATGCCTATGTTTTGGTCGCCGAGGGACCGAGTCGCCGGCGACTAGTCGACAGTGCGTAATAGCTCTTAGGGTTGCCTCATGATATATAACTATTGTAACGTGTAACACAAAATAAGTTGAGTTGCCAATAAAGTATCATTATATATTGTCAACAACAACAACTGTCAACTGTGTCACTGTGTGTGTGTGTGTGATAGATCTGTGACTGTTGTTGTTGTCGTGCATATATATTATTTTTTCCTAAGGTTGTTATTGTGCTGCTAGAAATAAATGTTTTTGTTTTGTTTTGTTGTTTTGTATCAAGTTCAACGGGGCTTTAATTTCACAACAAGCAACCCTACACTACTATAAAATCGCAGGTTTTCAGAAGAAAAAAACCGGGATTTTTTTTTTCAGCCGCTATGGTTTTTCACAATTTGCGGTTTTCAAATTACACTAAAAAGGGTCTATTCTATCCAAAAAAAATACCTACTATCAAAATGCGCCGGGTGAGGTGGTATTCATTATAAATAGTTAAAAACAATATTTATAGGTATTTTTTTCTTACCGCATACCTAGGTAGGTTTAGAATTATGATGCTGTTGGAAAATTACTGTTTATGTATGTATGTAGGTTTGTAGGTAGGTAGCTGTGGTGGCCCAGAGGTAACGGCCGCGACTTACGAGTTGTAGGTTCGAACCCAGACATGCGCTTTACTTTGTGTAAATTATTTCATCCCCACTGCTCTCAAACCGGTGAAGGAAAACATCGTGAGGAAACCGGCATGTCCTAGAACCAAAAGTTCGAAGACACGTGACATCTAAGCAACAACCCGCACTGGGCCCGCGTGGTAGATTTCGGCCCACTCTCTCACACAGAAAGGAGGCCTGTGTCCCAGCAGTGGGAAATGTTTTACAAACAAACTTAAATACTTATTTAACATTTAGTAACAACAAAATCACGAAACCCTCAGTGAGTGAGTCCGACTCAGTCTTATTTTAACAGACTTCAAAAACAGGAGGAGGTCATCAATTCGGTTGAATATTTTTATTTTTTTACATCGTAATGTTTCTTAGGAGTGCACGTGTCGCCACTGCGCCACGTGCGCGTGCTCAGCGCGAGTGGCGCGCGGGGCGGGGTCGGGGGCGCGGGGCGCGGGCCGGAGCGCGCCGCCCCTACCGCCCGCCGTGCCTGCCGCACTCGCGCGGCTCGCGCGCACCGACTCCAGTAAACTGACCCTCACTATGAAGAAGGAGGCGCTTGGTAAAATTACTCATTTGAATACTAATATAAGCCACACAGTGTTGGCCCAGTGGTAACGGCCCCAACACGTTACGTCGTGGGTTCGAACCCAGGCAGGCGCTTTACTTTATGTAAATAATTTCATCACCACTGCTCTCAAAACGGTAAAGAAAAACATCGTGAGGAAACCGGCATGTCCTAGAACCAAAACTTCGAAGACATGTTTCATCTACCAACCGGCACCGGGCCTGCGTGGTGGATTATAGCCCACTCCCTGTGCAGCGGTGGGAACATAATAGGCTGATTATGCTACATGCTACAGTTGAGATTATTAACGGGAACATGACTGAATTAGTTTCTACTTGCAGACTCTTCCGTTCTTGCCTCCAAGAGTTCGAAGAAGTCGGGCGAACCGCTCCCCGACGTGGAGACGTACCGCGCCTCGCGGAGTAAGCTCAAGAGCTCCGTCAAGGTATAACACTCCTAATCCAGACTGCTTGCCTCGCGGTCGCGACTCGCGGGTCATCCCCTTGGCGACCGTCGTGCACTCGCGCCGCAGACAGTCGCGTAGTGGTTAGTGTTTGTCGTTGGCAAGCATTTACACCTAGAAGGCGGTTGTTTCAGACGCGTCGGGGGTACTCCCTGCACTGCTGGCTGCCAGACGACGAAGCCGCGCCCGTCAGGTAGGTACATCGCTCATGCCCGATTGCCTGAACCTAACTCCTACCCAGAGTTGTACGGAGGTCGTGTTATTTACTAACACATTATAAGTAACATACCGCCACACAATCAGCCTGAGTTCTAACAAGTGACGAATACGCGGCAGGCCTACAAGCAGATGGTGGGATGAGCTGGACTCCTTAAATCGCAGTAGACCGGGAGAAAGGGAGAAGGGAGGCCTATGCCCTACAGTGGGACAACGGACAACACAGGCTTGTATTATATCGTAATAGGTACGGTAAAGAGAGACCCATTACGAAGCCACACACGCTTCGCATTCTGTCGGTACGTCTGTGTGTATAGAGCAGGACGGGGGACGCGGGGCTACTTGATGTTTAGTGAAAACCTTTTATCTACTTCATTTTTATAAACTAGTTTTGAAAAAAACTAAAATAAATGTACCACTAGAGGGGCGGCTCGGTGGGGCAAAGTGGAATGATTCGACTATGATCTTCAATTTATGCCTAATCAGTTGGTTCCAGCTGTAAGGTCCAGTACGGAAAAGAATCGTAAGTCATGTCGGGAGGAATTCGTGAATGTCGCCTTGGTGATGGGTCTTTCATCACCCGCTTGGTACCTATATAATATTCCTCAAAGGGGTTTCCTATTTCGCCTGCAAGGCATGTTAAAGTCCCGGTAAGCCTAATGCCAACAGGCACAAAGTCCGGCTCCAGCCTGGAACTTAGAATTGCCTATTGGTAAAGGGCCACATAACTACACTTCCAAGTTCCACGACCCAAACAAACACGCTTGCGAACGCCAAGTTGTGACCACTAACCGAGCGAAGCAACCAAGCAAGTGGTTTTGCCTCGTGCGTGTAACGTGCGGCAGTCTTGAGAGGCGGTTTGCTCGATCTATCTGAGCCGGCTTTTTACTTTTTCTACTTCAAGGGGTTATTCTAGATATAACATTGAAGGAATGGTTGAAGAGTGTCTGTGTTGTGTGTGCAGGCCGAGTAACGGCTTGTCGGTGCTGGGCAGCGCCATCATCCCAGAGCTGAAGCCGCGCGTGCCCACCATGAGCGAGCGCGACCTCACGCGCATCTACACGCCGCGCCACTACCTGCGCTCCTAGTGCTAGACGCCTGCAGCTCCAGACATCCCAGGGCTGAAGCCGCGCGTGCGCACCATGAGCGAGCGCGACCTCACGCGCATCTACACGCCGCGCCACTACCTGCGCTCCTAGTGCTAGACGCCTGCAGCTCCAGACATCCCAGGGCTGAAGCCGCGCGTGCGCAGTGCGCACCATGAGCGAGCGCGACCTCACGCGCATCTACACGCCGCGCCACTACCTGCGCTCCTAGTGCTAGACGCCTGCAGCTCCAGACATTGTGCCACACCCCGGACACTCCATTCAACGTCCGCAAAATAATTACCTACTACTACTATGTTAAAAAATGACGTTTGTATACGTATGAATGTGTGCGTGAGGTACTTGTGTTTGCGAGCGCTCTTGTTAAAGAACTGCGACGAATACGCCGAAGTGCGGGGTGAGGTGCGGTAACTGATGTTAGTGCGGGGAAGGGAGTGTCCGTTCTGTACGTAGTACTTTAAGTATTCTGTGATTGTACAGATCCGCACAAATGTATTGTGTTTTATAAATAAATTGTTAATTTTTGTAACTTTTGACTTTGACTTTTGTTGGAATCAGAATTGTCATTCTATCCGGGACTTTGATTTCCCGGGGTATTCCTCGAAACGCACCAAAAGTATTCCTCGAAAATAACAAAAAAAATAATAATAAAAATATTATAATTTTATTCCTCGAAATGCATCAACGATGAAATATAGAGAAGAGCATTCGTAATAAATGATATCGATAGACGTTTCATTTGGTGCGTTTGATTCAGAAGGTAGGTAATGCAGAATCTTCGTAAGAAACATCGTAGGTATATGTATCATTTAAAATAAAAGGAAAGGTAAGGAAAGCTAACTGATTGAACGTAACTGTTAAGGATAGGTCCGCTCAGGTTAGGTTCGTCCAGAGACGACGGACGCGGGGACGTCTGTCGCCCCCCATACACTAGGACCACTCTTAGACTTCGCGGGGGGAGTCGAACACCTCACCCCCCCCCCTCCCCCCGCCCCCCGATCCAAGGAGGCCCGCAGTGTCGTGCGGGCACCAGTCGGGGGTTGCCGTTGAATCAAACGTTCCCGCGACCCCCGGCGTAGGTGTGAGATGGAACAACGGGGTGGTTTTTCGTAAGTAAGAGTCTGACAGACCCTATGTAGATTCTCCGTCCCGAATTTTTTATAAAATTGGCAGGAGTGGGAAATCCTCATGGACGCCCAGACTGCCTCACCAATGAGACAGTCTGGGCAGTGCCGGACTCTTACCGGTTAAAACCACACTCCTGCCCTTGCTCAGTGACCCTCTGAAATGATCAGAGCCTGTGTGTTACTAATATATTTGTTCTAAATCTTGGCTAGTAGGTACCTATTCTTAAAGTAAAATGAAATTTTTGAGATAAAAATTTTAAAGCATTTTTAAAGGGATTTATGTGGAAGAAACCTTTTTGAAATTTGCTGAAAAACTGGTTTTACGATTGAAATGTATGTAAAACCTGGAATAACACTACCAAACGGGACTCGAGCTCGCGGAACGCGCACCGGAGTACATAAGGCAGGTAAGTAACAATATCTTATACTATTTTAACCTACATTATTTTTCATCCTATTGTCCTATCTATGCTTGTCTTTAACATATAGCATTATATTAGGACAGCATACTTTCTTAATCTTTCTTGTTTCTGCTAATGACCTGTGTTGCAGTTTCTACTATACAGTATTTTAAAAATTCGTCCCGTTTTTTCCCAATCATCAACTCTGTCTGACGCATTTCTGGCAGCTAGTTCAATAGCGAGTTTCTGTTCCGTCTCGTATCGCTTTTTTGCGTTTATTGGACAACAAAAAAGAATGTGCGGAACTGACTCTTCGACACAAGGCTCACAGGCGCACGATGGATTCTCTTTACACTTGAAGCGTTTCAAATATGCAGAGAACCCACCGTGCCCCGTCAGAATTTGCGTGGTTATATTCGTGTGAGTCATTTTCCGCACCACACCGTACGCTATCACCGCGTCCGGGAAGAATAATTTCGTGCCGGAAGCCGTGTCACCCGACCGATATCTCCCGTTCCATTCCTCAAGCGTTTCCGACCGGATTTGTCGCTTGACGAATGATACGGGACACAAATCGTAGTCCGGCCTCTTCTTCGACCCCTGGGCGGCCTCCTTCGCGAGCTGGTCGGCTCTCTCGTTTCCTTCCAACCCTGCGTAGGCCTTTATCCAAAACAAGGAGACACTCTTGCTCTGGAGCTTGCAGCGTCGTAAGGTGTCCCTTGTATCCACGGCCAAAGGGTGGGGGGAACTTGTATTGATCACCGACTGAAGGGCCGCCATAGAGTCGCTGAAAATGCCGAACGAGGTTTCACGGGTGTAGTGTATCTGTTACCGGCCAAACCCGATTTCAGGACAAACTAGTTTAGCCTAGGCTAAACTAGTTCTTCCTATACGCGATAGGGGGTGCCCTTCGCTCGCCCTTGGGTCTTATGTCGACGGAGCCCCGCTTCGCGGGGCCCCTATTTCTGTGTAAAGGGTTTAAAAGTAACCTAACCAAACCGAACCTCGGGGTGCCCTTCGCTCGCCCTTGCATCCTATGTCGACGGAACTAGTTTAGCCTAGGCTAAACTAGTTTGTCCTGAAATCGGGTTTGGCCGGTAACATATATATTATGGTGCTCCCACACTGCTGTTATAAAATGTTTACTAACATTATCTAACATGAAAATCTTACTGATTTTTGAAAACCTTTTTGATTAAATGTATTAGATCACAATGTTAGAAAATGTTTGTAAACATTTTATAACAGCAGTGTGGGAGCACCATTAAATAGATATGTAAACACTGTCTCATTAGCACAAGCGGGGTAGCTGCTGTCACTTATGTCATCTGTCAGCATTGATATATATGTCACACATTTAACTCAATCAGTGTTGCCAACTTAGTGGAAATTCCACTAGATCTGGTGGTTTAGACTTACCTTTTAGCGGGCAAATATTGGTTTTAGTGGCTAGTGGATTTTTCTAGTGGCTTTGGTTGCTTCAGTTAGTGATAAGGGGCGAAATTTAACCACTAGCACAATTAACATATTTTCGGAGATAACTCGAACGTTTGCGT
The DNA here is from genome assembly GCA_945859645.1 of Amphipoea oculea. Lineage (NCBI taxonomy): Eukaryota > Metazoa > Arthropoda > Insecta > Lepidoptera > Noctuidae > Amphipoea > Amphipoea oculea. The sequence goes on along the minus strand of OX243883.1, from coordinate 93,404 downwards.
TATAAGTGTATATTTCTTTTATGTGTAGGCAACACTAAGAACTAAGGTAGTTTCTTTCGGGGATTCCTCGAAAATAGTTCGTCAATTTCTTGAATAATTTTGATTATAGACTTTATTTATATGAAAACTGGGTCAAGTTTGATTTGAATCAAAAATGTTTGTTTCCTATGCATGCACAAAAATATAAATACAACGGACAGTACAATACAGTTCGAAGATCGCGTTGGATGTTTTACTTGTTTTGGTTTATTTTGTAAAACTAATATGCCTAAACCACAGTATACCCAAAAGTTCCGTGAAAGTTGGTTACGTGACTCAGATTTAAAGGACTGGTTACAAGTGGTGGAAAGTACTACTGGTCTAGCTAGTTGCTAAGTGCAAATTATGTGGTTCAATTTTAAGGAATCATTATGGAGATTTAAAGAGTCATGGATTATCCAAAAAGCACTTACAAAATTCTAAGGTACGTACGTAATAAAATTTATTATCATTTAAAGGAAACATGCTTAAAGAAGCAACGTCAACTTTCAATGAGTTAGTAGGTAGGTTTCCTTTTACATTATGATTATTTTAAAAGAAATCCGTTTCTTTTATAGATTGTAGCTACGCAACCTAAGTTGCCTTTCAAACCAGACACCGTGGATAAAAAGAAAGAAGAAGCTAGGCTAGCATTATTTACAGCAGCACATACCAGCTTACGTGTAGTGGATCATATGGGAGAAGTTATTAATCACATGCACAAGGAGGATGAAAAAATTCATTTACATAGGACAAAATGTTCCCAAATTATAAAACAAGTTCTATCACCCCATTTTTCAGAAAACCTAAAAAATGATTTGAAAGATCAACCCTATAGTTTATTGATAGACGAATCAACCGATATTTCTGTTCATAAATATTTAGGAATAATTATTATTTATTACAGCTGCAATTACAAAAAAATTATATCTACATTTTTAGATCTTCCAATGTTGAATGAGTGTGACGCGGACGGGATTATTGGCGCCATGAAGGTGGCACTTGCTAAATTCAATATACCTCTACAAAATTTAATGGGCATCGGAACAGATAATGCCTCGGTAATGACCGGAGTTAATAACGGTGTACATGCTAAATTGAAAAGAGAATTAACGAATCTGGTTTTGGTGCGCTGCATATGCCATTCTCTGCAATTGGCAGTATCAGCAGTAACAAAGCAGTTTTTACTCAGAAATCTCGAATTCATTATTAAAGAAACATATGTCTGGTTCAGCCGTTCTTCTTCGAGGCAAGCTACCTATAAAGAACTATACAAACTTATCAATGACGGTCATTATCCTTTGAAAATTGTACAGTCTTGTCAAACTAGGTGGCTATCTATAGAGTCTGCAGTTGCACGGATTTACACACAATGGTTGGAGCTGAAAACACACTTTAATTTGGCCAAATTAAAAGAAATATGTTACACAGCAGAATTGCTGCATGGAATGTATTCAGATGACGTGAATTATGCGTACATTGCATTTATGTATCCACTTCTTACTGACGCTAACAGAGTTAATAAATTATTTGAATCAAAAGACGCAGATCATTCAAAACTTTATGACGAATTGACCAATTTGATTGATACACTTGTTGCGAAAATAATATTGCCTAACCAGAAGGTAGATATTTTGACGCAAAATATTCAAGATTTTGTTGATAAGAAATGTTATTTGGGGTACAGATTCGAATCTCATGACTGTCAACGATGAAAGAAAAAGGACTTCCACCGAATGAAGAAGAAATAATACGTAATAGGTGTATCCAGTTCATTGTACATTTGATTCATGAACTGAAAAACAGATTGCCCGAAAACTTGAAACTCATGAAAAACATTAAAAGAATCTGTGTAGAACACGCACTATCTCACAATAAAGAGCCGATCGCTGACCTGATGTTGCATTTTAATAAAAAGCAAGAAGATATTGCGAAAGTTGACGAGCAGTGGCGTCAAATCCATCTACTCAGTTGGGAAAATACAAAAAAATACAAAGGAATTTTGGTACGAGGTACTGAACTTCAAAGACATGGCTGGAGAAAACAGATTTCAAGATTTAGCCACATTTGCTTTATCTTTATTAGTTTTACCTCATTCTAACGCTGACGTAGAGCGATTATTTAGTATGATGAACGTTGTGAAAACAAAACACAGAAACCGAATGAAGTTAAATTTGCTATCTTCAATTTTATTCTCACAGTCCGTGCTGGTTTAAAACGCGAAGGAAAATGTTGTAACAATTACCTAATACCACATGATTAGACAAACGGAACAGATACAAAGCTTCAAACAACCGCGCGAATCGGTTGCACTACTACAAGCACGCGGGGCATGTGTGCGTGACCACTGGCCGCTTGTCACGTACGCGGCGAGACTGGAAAAAACCGGTTTACGCTGGCACAGCTAGTTGACAATCTCAGGGTCAGTGCGACACACGTTGTTTGTTTTGTTAGTTCCAAGTTTGAATATTTTAATGTAAAAACGTGGTATATTATTGTTAATAATGGTGGTTTATTGTACTGTGTGTATGAATAATACTAGAAAAAATAAAGATATATCATACTGCAACTATCCCAAGGAGTACAATAGGTAAGTAAATATTTGATTACTTCTTTTTCAAGTAAGTACCTATTTTATGAGAAGACGGTTGTACACGGTGTGTTTTTATTATTATTACACGTTTTTACTATATATTTGTAGGTACGTGGATGGGTTAGTATGTAGTAGGTATGTGTGTTAAGTTTAAATATTGCAAGTAAGGTTTGAACCACTTCCCGATGTCTGATTGAGCTGAAATTTTGTATACCTACGTAACTTCGGTGATAATGCAAAAGTAAGATATAACCTGACGCTGCACCCAGGATTATCTCCTCACTAGGGAACTCTTCAACGGTTAGTAGCACGATCACGAAATTTTTATGATAGATGAATTTTGATAATTCGACACGATGTTTATCATGAACTGCTGCTGCAGCCAGCATTGTCTCCTTACGAGGGAACTCTTTAACGGTTAGTAGCATGGACTTGAAAGTGAAACTGTTTATTTAAATTTAATTTTGCTTGCTAAGTATGATCTTCACCATAGACTGCTGCTGCAGACAGGTCTTCTCACGAGGGAACTCTCCAATGGCCATAATAGCATGATCATGAAAGTTTGAATACGAGTTTAAAAAGCATTTTTAATCGAAACTTATTTACTTATTTCTCGCTACTAGTAGGTCTTGAAATTAAATAAATATTTAAAAAATAGGTATACATATAATCTTTAAAATATAGGTCTACCTATGTATTTTGTATAATAGTGTTCGGTTCGCATTTCCATTTTATTTTTGTTTCAGCTCAAAGCATTTACCACACCATTAAAAGAAACAAATGATTAAAAAACAAAAATTATAAAAATAAAATTATTAATAGAGTAAGTAATTTGTAAATCATACTGAATAATAAAACTATTTAACAAATGTTTTGTTTAATTTGTCTTAACCTATTGTGACAACCCTACCAAAATAGGTAACAATTTTGCACGTTCTTAAGGCGAATGGGTAGTTGTAGCCCGCGAAATTCAATTTTTCTTACGTTTTTTGCAATTTTCAGGTCAGTGTCAGGTTGTATCTTGATCAAAATATGATTCGCGACAATAACAGGTACGTATTTACAGAATTATAATAATTAGAATCATTAATACATCTTTCTAAGTTAGATTTCTACCGTTAAGAACAAATCTCGTATGGAAAAGTGTTGGTGGTAGAAATCTAACTTAAACAGATGTATTAATGATTCTGATGATTATAATTCTGTGAATACGTACCTGTTATAGTCGCGAATCAAATTTTCATCAAGATACAACCTGACACTGACCTGAAAACTGCAAAAAACGTAAGAAAAATTGAATTTCGCGGGCTACAACTACGCATTCACCTTAAGAAGCTTTGCCTCTGTTCCTTTTGTCTACTCATGTGCTAATACCCAATAGAGAGAGTGAGTCGTCGTTCGTCACTACCCAGAGCAGACGTGTTATCGTTTTTGTTAAAAAATATTCAAATCAGTGTCCTTCAAAAATAACTCGTAACTAACTACAGTCAGAACTTAAGTTGTGCAAACAGTGTTTGTTAATTACATCGCTTTGTTTCTGCGCACACTCCGCGCTCACAGTGCCTCAACGAAGACGGGCTATCTCCGTCTCGCTTGCACAGTGACTCCGCGTTCGAGCGTAACGCACTTCACCCCCGCGAGAACAGAACATTGGATATTTGCAACTCTTTCGCACAGTGACTCTGCGTTCACGGATTGAATACTTCACGCTAAGACAACAAGGTACCAATAACTATTATCTTAAACACGAAAACAAAGTTTTGTTCGATTACCTGCTCGTGCTATTTATTAAAACGAAATATTAGAATGAATCCTCAAAGATCACCACCATCACGGTATCTCACCGGCACGGGTGTGAGCAGCGCTGCAAATACTGGTCACAGTTCACACCCCGATTTATCCCAGTTAAGTGCGCTTGCGGCAGAGTCACAAATTACCTTCCGCAAACGTAAACAACCGTCGGACAATGATTGTGAATGCTCAAATGAAATTAAAGAAATGCGTTCGGAATTGAGTCGTATCGGCTCACTGCTTGAAAAATATGTTGGTTCGAGCGAACAAATAATGAATAAAATGCAAGAAAATATAACTGAGATTAAATCACAAATATCTGAGCTAAAATCTTCTAACGAACAAACTGTACACTTGATTCGGGAAAATACTACTCAGATTAATGAGATCAAATCTTCTACATCTAACATCGCAATGGAACAAAAATCATTAAATCTAACTGTGTCGCAATTAGAAAAGCAAATCTTTCAAGGGGAACAAAAGATAATTTCTCTTGAGTCAGACCTGAATAACCTCAAGCTGTCTACTGTCCAACCCTCTGCGTCTAAATCAGACAACCAGTCATCTTCGAACGAGCAAATAATTAAGGAGATAATGGATCGTAACAATAGGGAAAAAAATATTGTTTTGGCTGGATTGCCGGAGCAGACTTCCACCACCGCAGAAGAGAGGATATCTGGAGACGAAAGAGATATTTTAAATGTTACTTCGCAAGTGTGCCAAAATCCACCAAAGCCTATCAAGATCTTCAGAATAGGAAAATACGTACCTGGAAAACACCGTCGAGTTAAGGTTTGTTTTGATACTGCTATTACCGCAAAATATTTCCTACGTAACAAGGACAAATTACCCGAAAATGTTAAAATATACTCCGATCAAACTCCTGCGCAGCAGCAATATCTAAAGAGCCTGAAAGAAGAATTAGCACGTCGCCAAAATGATGGCGAGAATGATCTTACAATTAAATACATCCACGGTACACCTACGATAATAAAAAACCCTCCAAAAAACTACAATTAACGACTGCCACTAAACCCGCCTATACAAATTGCAACACGTATCAAGTACTCAATGACTACCGCTACATCAATGCTACCAAATCTCGCCTCAGGTTCTTATACCTCAATGCTAGAAGTATTCGTAAGAAGGGAAAGTTTGATGAATTAAAATGCGTCTTAAGATCATTACCGAAAACAGCACACGTCATACTTGTAACAGAAACCTGGATTCGCTCAGAGGCTCAAGCTTTGGCACTACAAATAGACAATTACACCCACTATTATAATTACAGAACCGACTCTAGAGGAGGGGGAGTCTCTGCCTACGTACACAATGATCTGAGACATAAATTATCAGAGTCCAAGTATTCAAATGGAAACAACTACCTATGGATAAATCTCGAACGGTACGCGCTTGAAATAGGAGTCATATATTACCCTGGAAACACTAACTACCAAGAATTTCTCCAAGAGTATGACTCGCAGCTGCAACAAAGGAAAAGAACAATCGTTTTTGGAGATTTCAACGTCGATCTTCTAACTAAGAAAAACAAAGAGACAAAACAATACAAAGCAATAGTCAAGGAAGCTGGACACACACTACTAAATAAAATAAACAAAAAATATTGTACAAGAAACTCCGACACAAAAAAGACTATCATCGATCATATTAGCACCAACCTAAAAGACGATTACTTTCATGTGGTAATAATTGAATCCTCTATGTCTGATCATAACCAGATGTACCTAGAACTTAAAAAAACCAAGACTCCTCCGAAAATGAAAACTCAATACGAAGCAATAAACTACACAAAATTATATAACACTGTTGAAACAGCTAAATTCAAAAACCCTAACAACGAATACCTAGTGTTTGAAAATCAAATAAAACTATTTACAGAAGAAAGTAAAACTATAAAGACCAAGATTCTCAATCCTCCACAAAGAGACTGGATCAACAAGAACATTATCGCTGAAATCAACCAGAGGAACATACTGTCGACAGAACTTAAAAATAACCCTAGTAACGACACAGTAAAAACAGAATTCACGAAGAAAAGAGACTATGTAGCTAAATTAATATCAAGAACAAAAAATTCCTACTATTATAATGAATTTAACAAATGTATTAATAAACCTAAGAAAATGTGGGGCCTAATAAATACCTTAACAAGCAATAAAATAAAACAGAGCTGTGTTCCTCCAAAATTAGTAGTAAATAACAATAACATTACGGAGCCAAATCATATTTGCCAAATATTTAACGAATACTTTGCTACAATTGGATCACTCCTAGCGAACGAAATACCTAGTTCATTTCATAACGATTATGACCGCGCTTTACCAAATCCTATAACCCAAAACGTTGAGCTCTCCAGTTTCAGCCCATGTTCTGCTAATGAAATAGCAATCATTATAACTAAACTCGATCCAAATTGCAGCACTGGCCTAGACGGAATAAAAACCAAAGTAATTAAAACCGTTAAAAATTTAATCGTAAACGACCTAAGCAAATGTCTGAATAAATTACTGGATGACGGGAACTTTCCTGAAACACTAAAAATAGCAAAAGTAACACCAATCTACAAATCGGGCCGTACCACAGATCCAGGAAATTATCGCCCTATCTCAGTGTTGCCAATACTGTCAAAAATATTAGAAAAAATTATTCACAACCGATTAGAAAAGTATCTTAATTCTATTAATTTCATCACCGATCGACAATATGGATTTAGACCCAGAAGTAATACGACTACAGCCACTATTGATCTCATCACTAAAATTAAACAAAACATAGATAGAAAAAACATAGCCCTGGGCGTTTTTATTGATTTAAAAAAGGCCTTTGATACGGTTAGCCACAATCTACTCCTAAAAAAACTGGAATCAATAAAAATCACGGGAAAAGCTCTAAAAATGCTCGAATCTTACTTAAAAAATCGTTCGCAAGTGGTCAAACTTGGTAATCACCAAAGTGATGCATTACCTATTACATGTGGCGTCCCACAGGGTTCTATCCTGGGTCCCTTGCTCTTTTTAATATATGTCAATAATATAAACGAAATTAAACTACATGGTCACCTTACCTTATACGCCGACGACACTTGTTTATTTTACTTCGGATCTTCCATCCATCACATTATCTCACAAGCACAAGAAGATTTAAACACCCTATTCGCATGGTTTCAGTTCAATCTCCTAACAATAAATATCTCTAAAACATGTTATATAATATTTAAGGCTAAAAATAAATTAATTCCCTCATATGACCCTCTAACAATAAATGATATCCCACTACAGCAAAAACCATGCGAAAAATACCTTGGTCTAAGAATGGACAGCTCACTAACGTGGAATGCTCATATTGATCATATAAAAAGTAAACTCTCGGCACTCTCCTGGTCACTGCGTAACATTGTTCGTTGTATTCCACCAAAATTGCGCTATACTATTTACAACTCGCTAGTAAAGCCACATCTACTTAATTTAATTGAAATTTGGGGCAGTGCTGCTAAAACAAAATTATCAGAACTTCAAATTACCCAAAATAAAATCATAAAAATAATATTCAACTACCCATATCTAACATCTTCCAGCAAAATTTATCAAGACACAAAAATAATGAACATAAAACAACTTTATATTTACAACACGTGCATTTTCATCAGAAATATTCTGAACAAAAGCCTTCACTCAAACATAACACTAACTCAATATAAACAAGTTAGTCAACGCAGTACACGGCGAGCAAGCTTGCTAGTTTTACCAAAAACAAGAACTAACTATGGCAAAAAAATGCTAACTTTTGAAGGAGCCCAGCTTTATAACAAATTACCGTCCTGTATAAGAAATGTACACTCTTACAATGCATTCAAAACTCAACTTCGCCAGCACATAATTGCGGACCGATCACTTCTGGAGAAATGAATGCATTGGATGGGTGACTATCAAATTGTAACACTGATGACGAACATATTGTAATTTATATTTTTAGTATTGTTCTCAAGTAAGTGACTTATGTCTTTATTGGGAATAAAGTTTCTTTAAACCGAATAGCGTAGTACAAAAAATTGGGACCAAGGAAATTTATTCTACAAAAACAGAAATAATAGAAGAAGCCGATTCTTCCGAAGACGATTGCCTTTAAGATTTTTTTTTGTACTTATCAAAAATAAGCTATAATTTTATTAAAAAAAATACAATATTGTTGTTTTATTTTCAAATAATATTTAGTTATTATCTGTCTAGCATAATATGTTAGTGGTTTTCTGGTGGTTTGAGGGATCGCCAAATTTAGTGGTTTTCTGGTGGTTTACGATACCACAATTCGTGGTTTCGTTATAATAAAGTTGGCAACACTGAACTCAATGTCTGTCAGTAACGAGGAATGGCGGGAAACGGACAAAGTGAAGCAGGCTTTTAGTTACTATACTCTATGAGCAGGCTATACGATGGCGCTTGGTGTGGTATTCTGTGGTGGTAGTGAGCCAGTGAAGTGATATGTTCAACATAAATACGGAATTAACAGGATTCTATAAGTGGCGACGAGGATAAAGGTCAGATAAAATTAACAATATTAGGAGAAAATCTATGTAACAAGTACCTACCTATACGGCTGACCAAGTAAAACAAAACACTAACGAGGTAAGAACTTGCATAAACTATTACCCAAACTAAAATGTATGGTAAATTGTTAGATTTCGCACCTAGTAACAAAGTATTTCAAGCAGAAGGAAGGATTCTGACGGTGTTTTATTGTAATACCCTGTTACTAAAACTGTTAGGAAAAAAAAAAGTTGATAGAGATGGATCACTCAGGAAATCTATAATTTTATGTTGCATCGTGTTTGGCCATCACAAAATTACTACTACACCCAATATAAAAGGTAGGAAAGAATACAAACCACAGTCATTAAATTACTAGGAGTGCTAAGTACTTAGGTAGGCACCTAAGTACTTAGCACTCCTGAGTATTTTTTTGTTTTGTTTTCAAATAAGTAGGTAGGTACCTACTTATTTGAAAACAAAACAAAAAAATACTTATCCACCTGCAGAATAAACTGGAGTTGCTCCCTTCCCTATGGCTGAACAAGGACAAGAGGATGATGATAAACTTTGTGGGTACTTATTTCATATCATGAATATAATGTTTTATTAAATCTTTAATTATTATTCTATTTTGCTGTTATCAGCGGGCTGGCACAAGGCAACAGCATTCAAACTATATTAGTACTTTGTGATTTTCAGGAATAAAATGTAAATAAGCTAGGTATAAACAATGATGATTTCTTTAACTCTGATTTTGGTTTGTAATGTTAACCTACCTATTCATTAAAATAAGAATACTTAATTATTTACTTGCCTGAAACGGTATGGGTATTTATGGGTCTATGAAATTGGACACAACTGGTAACAGAAATACAAGTAAGTACCTAGTGATCTGGATTAGGTTAAGCTGCTTCAGATCTTTTAATAAAAAATACATAATGCTGGCTTACTAATAAAAAAAAGGGGAATTAGGTACTGATTGTAGTAGAATGTCTCATAGTGTAGAGTTGTTCCGCAGAGGATAATTTCCTGCATGTAGCAAGAACTAATGAGTACTACTGATAATGCTTAACATGTATTCCAGTTCTAGGGTGACATAATTTAAATTGGTATCAACTGACTAAGGAAAAGACAAAAACTATGTAATTGTTACTATAATTTAATACTAGTACCAACCAGTAAGTTAAAATAATAAGTCATTAATAAGTATACATATTTACTTTGAAATAAAATGTGTGCAAAGTGAAAATAAAAGTCACAATAACAGTATACTGCTGTTTGATGTTATTGCAATGATTAATTAGAATAACATAATATTTTCTTATGATTGATATGAATAGGTATGTTAATCGGTAAATCAATTTTGTTTAAGAAGAGAAGTTCCCTTCTGTTGGAGTATAACTCCTTAATGTGGTAGTACCTTCAGAGGTTACTAAGTTACAGGTGCCATGTAATATAATGTGAAATCAAGACATGTACATACTTATAACAATAAAGATTACATACATATTCACACATAGATAATTATAAGTACATATATAAATGTGGCTGTGAGAGTGTCTAGCTGTTAAGATTTTCATTATCTTAATAATAATTAATTATTATAATTTGTGGTTCAGTGGTTGCGAGCGCTACTGCTGATTGTGGGGTCCTGTGGGTTCGATGCCCGGGTGGCGCCAATGTTATGGGGTTTTTCCATCAAGAATTTCTTGGTGGTGACGTCGGCCTTAGTCAGGATTTGTGCAAAATTTATGGCTGTAGACTCGCTCTCCCTGTTGCATGGGATCTGGCCAGGACTGGCTAAGGTAAGTTAATTATACAATACTCTATATATCTCTGTCTGGCCCTCCGGTGGGAACAGGCGTGATGTTGGGTTATGAGATTATAATTCTTATTTTATCATAAACTTGGTAATACTGCCCTCTGTGAGGTCCTGTTACCAGTATCACAATGGTCTGTGTGAAAGTATTAAGCCTTTATTATAAGATCTGCACCATCTTATGTATTGTTTGTCACATTAGGTATCAGCATGTACCTATTGCTGGAAGGTTAACTAGTTCAAATTCAAATTAAAATGTATTTAATTGTACACATTTAGTAAAACCCCCACCCTATTTCAAGTTGAACAATCATCAGCTTTGTTTCAGTGGCGATTGAGTTGATTTCGGAGTGACTGGCACTAAGGAGGGAGTTGTGGAAGTGTTTGGGTTTGTGGAGTAAGCTGGACTTTTTTGTGTACGAGCTTTTCCATTGATTTATGTTTGTTTGCATTTTGGCGAGTCACGAACGCAGATTAGGTATACCACAGTGGTACATGATGGTATAAAAAAAAAAGAACCGAGTGTGCTTAGGCCGCTATCCCACTGGCGTTTTACGAGCGTTGACGTCAACGTCGCGTCTGCGAAGCGTCGACGCCGCGCAAACGCGACGTTGACGTCGCGTCAGCGCGTGACAAGCATTAACGTCCGCTAAACGCGACGTTAACGTCGCGCACATGATACTATTTGAGGCGTACAATCAGAAACATAATGGATTCCGTCGAGGAAGCACTACTGTTGGCTTTAGTACTTCGACGAAAATTACGTAAAAGAAAAAGAAAATCTCATCGTCAATTCTGGGAAAATCCTCTAAAAGTCCAATCGATCACAAGAAAGTGAATATTTCGCACTGTACTAGAGTACAGTTAGAATAATATTAAAAATAATTAATCGGAATTTCATAAATATTTGCGACTGCCAAAGACTACATTTGACGAACTTTTACAAGTGATTCAAAGTGACATACAATATTTAGACACGGCGTGATTGTACCTGTTGCCAACAAACGCGACGTTGACGTCGCGTTTAGCCGACGTTAATGCTTGTCACGCGACGACGCGACGTCAACGTCGCATCTGCGCAACGTTGACGCTGCGCAGACGTTTGAGAGACGCCGACGCTCGTAAAATGCCAGTGGGATAGCGGCCTTATGACCACACGACTGAAGTGAAACTTCAAATGTATTTGGCTATGAGAGGAAGAGAGAAAGAAAATATGCGCGCGCACTGCTTTCTCTTGCTTATATCCCCCACTCAATTCCCGTTCGCCTCGCCCGATCACACTTTTCGTAACGCTTACGTCACGCGTTCGCCAGCTTACTCCCCAAGTCAAGCGTGCGTAAAGAAGTTTCACTTCAAAATTAAGCATTATTTTACATCTTCTCAAGGGTCCTCCAACCGGATTGAAACATCATCTTTACATGTCTTCTAACCGGGTTAAAACGGTTGAAAATTAACTATAATAGCAATATATTCGCCAGGCAATCGTCGTTGTTGTCGATACCCTACGTTAGTGAAGCTTCACAACCACATCACTATCTCGCCGCAAGACAGCGGCCGCCATGCGACGCTCCGCAAAAATAAAGTATCGTTTTGTAATTTTTCCATTGCTTGTCCAGTCACTTAGCGACATACTTGGGTAGTGGTTATGGAGCAATGTATTTGCTGCAAAAATAGTACAGTCGCTGCGATATTTGAAAACAAAAATCTATATAAATAAAAACAAAAGACCTGACTGACTGACTGACTCATTAACGTCCAGCCCAAACCCTTGGACCTAGAAAGTTGAAATTTTACACAATGGTTCCCTTTATATTGTAGACAAGGAATAAGAAAGGATTTTTCGAAATTCAACCCCTAGGGGAGTAAATAGGGGATGAAAGTTTGTATGGAAGTCCGTCAGTTTTAAAGTTAGGATCTTCAAATTTTGTATTTAGGCTGACGATTGAAAATTAATTTTTACGTGTCTCAGTGTTTTTGATAATTCCACCCCCAAAGGGTTAAAAAGGGGGATGAAGTTGTGTATGAAAGTCCCTCAGTTTAAAAGTTAGTTTTTAATAATTTCACCTCCAAAGGGGGATGAACGGCCTGACTGAGATATCAACGCACAGCTTAAACCGCTGGTCCTAGGGACATGAATTTTGGAGGTTGTGTTCTTTGTAAAGTGTAGGTATCCATTAAGAAGGGGTTTTTGGAAATTCAACCTTTCAGGGGGTGGAAAAGGGGGATTTTGTTTGCATGAAAAATCTTATTCCTTGAGTCAATAACCTTGAAACTTGACACGAATACTTATCTAAGTAAACTATAAAGTTTGGCATTTTTCGTTTTTCTAAACTACCCTCTAAAGAGGTATTGGGGGTGTTAAAATTTGTATGTAATGTTACGAGCTTGGGGTTCGTGACAATAAAAACAGCCGATTTAATAACCAAAAATAGACACTTTAATTAAAAACAGCAATTACAACTTTAACACACTAACAATAAAACACAATCGCACTACAAGATCACTTGTAGTCGCACTTGAAGATGGCTTCGATGTTTTCGCTTGTATCGCTTATCCAACACTGATCCCGGCTCGCAGGCACACCGGCCTTATATAGGCCTCGGATAGTTCCAGAACCTTCTACCGTAGAAACATCTAGAATGTTCGAGTACATACCGAACCCGACCGACCAAGCGTCGATAGTTCTGGAAAGTTCTAGCATCGAAGTTTCTAGAAGGGACCCGAATAATTATTAGTTCTGCTACTCGATACTAGATGGCGCTAGTAGTAGCTAATGTCGCCATCAAGTGTGGCGCGTAACAGTAAGAATTTTAACGCGCTGTCCGATTACCTCGAAACTCAGTATTTATACTTAAGACCAAAAATAAAGAATATTGTGTATCAGGGTTTTCCGAAAATCAACCCCTAACGGTGTGAAAAGGGGTAGTTAATTATACAGGGGAGGATTTTAATGCGTGGCTTGATTAGCTCGAAAATTGGCATAAATAATCTTTGAGTCAAGTTATGAACACACCTTAAACAATTTTTCATAATTCCACCCATGTAAGGGTGAAAAGCGGGAATACAGTTTATAGATTTTTCATATTTAAAAATCTTATTCATTTGGTTAATAAACTTGAAACTTGGCACGAATATTTATGTAAGTAAATTATGAAGTTTGGCATTTTTTGTTTTCATAAACTACCCCCTAAAGGAGGATTGGGGAGCAGGTGTCAAAATTTGTATGGAAGAATTTTAACGCGTGGTCCGATTACCTCGAAACTCGGTATTTATACTTAAGACCATAAATAAAGAATAACGTGTATCAGGGTTTTTCGAAAATCTACCCTTAACGGGGTGAAAAGGGGTAGTTAATTTTACAGGGGAGGATTTTACTGCGTGGTTTGATTAACTCGAAAATTGGTATAAATAATCTTTGAGTCAAGTAATGAACACATCCCAAACGATTTTACGGAATTCCACCCCTGTGGGGTTGAAAAGCGGGGATACAGTTTATATGAAAAATCTTATTTATTTGGTTAATAAACATGAAACTTGGCAATATTTGGGTCAGTAAATAATAAAGAATAATAATAATAATAAGTCAACAAGTCGTCATTTCACTTTTCAGTAAAATTAATTTTTTAAAAACCGTTTTAATAAAATTGTGATATATTATAGCCATAGCCCGAATACGTACCCAATTTTAAATATAATTTCATTTCAAACTACATACAATGAACAATAATAATATAAACTGTAACCAAAAACTGCCGAACCGGAGGTGACATCTGTCATGTCACCTCCGGTAAAATCAAGCAGACGACGAACAATAAAATGTTGACAAGAGCAGCCGCAAGACGTGCACAATTACTACCTCCGGACTCATCGCTCAGCTCCGCCTCGCCGCCCGCGCCGCCGGTACCCAGCGCTACTGTGAGCGCTGTGACGACACCGGCCGCGGCCGCGGCAGTTGCGTCGAGCTCGAGCGACGAGTATTTCTCTCCGCCCACGACGCCACCACCTGCTCGTCGGCGGGGAGGACGCCGGCCGCCGGACGGCTTAGGACCTCGAGGCCCACCGGCCTCTGATAGGGTCCCAGCTCCCGGCGGAAGTGTGCAGCGCATGAGATGGACACGATCCATCAATGAAAATGTCATGCGCTCATACTATGGGGCTACAGAGGGGGGAAACAATCTGACCGCGTATCGTGTTCAGATGCTCTCTCTTTTTCAGGTGCTTGAACCAACTGTCAACGTTTCGGCACAACGACTGTCGGATCAGGTGCGGGTCATCCAACGTAATCATATGTTGGATGACACTGTACTTGATCGCCTGCGAAATGAAACACAGAGTAGCCATGTCATCGCTCCCCAGTCGCAGACTGCTGTAATACTACCGCAGTATAATACAAGTCTTGCTGACGAGGGGAGTAATGATCGGGCTACAAACGTAAGTACCCAGTGCAATGAGGAATTGAGGAGTGCTTTGGAGGATGCGATTCAGGAATATCGCTTCATGTCGCCCGAACTTAGGCCACGCTTGCCTCGTTTGCCCATGCATAACAAAAATAGGGCGCTGGTGGCGGTTCTGGATTCGCAGTTGTCAAAATATTTTGATACCTGCGAAGACCTCACCGATACTCATTCGATTCTGTACTGCGCGGCTGTAGCGGCATGTCGTGTAGCTCACGTTAAATTTACCAATGACTCTAGAGCTACACGTCCGAAACCAGCCGTACCAGCTTGGCAGTGCAGAATTGAACGTTGTATTGGTGGGGCCAGAACGCTCATCGGCAAACTAATCTGCTTCAGGGAGGGCAATACTCGCCCTAGAGTGATGCGCTTTGTGAGGCGGGCATTCTTGGGGACTGATATCAGCCCTCAAGACTATATGTCCTGTGTCACAGAGCGCATCGACTTCCTGAAGCAGAAAGTGTATGCATGGGCGAACCGTATCCGTCGGTATAAGCGGCGAGTAGAGCGATACACTCAGAATCGCACCTTCCAGAGTGATGAAAGGTGGGTTTATAGGGGCTGGGAACGACCGGACCAAGGTGTGGCTGACACGCAACTGCCAGATGATGATGCCATGTGTTCCTTCTGGCGCAGTATCTGGTCGGTGCCTGTCAGTCACACCGAAGGTGATTGGGCTCGAGAGGTCGAGCGAGCCTGCGATCCAATACCAGAAATGGGGCCTATAACCATCTGCCCCCAAGATGTAGCTCGTGCAGTCCGTCCACTACCCAACTGGAAGTCTCCAGGGCCGGACGGGCTGCAGAACTTTTGGATAAAATGGTTTTCAAGGTCGCACGCTCGCTTGGCATCTCAGTTCCAGGTCGCTTTGAAATCTGGTTCGCTACCCCAGTTCCTAACGACAGGAATTACCCACCTGCTCCATAAATCAGGTAGCACCGCGGAACCCAAGAATTATAGGCCGATCACGTGTTTACCGACGGTTTATAAAGTTCTTACATCCATTTTGAGAGCTAAAATTAACAAACATATAGACACCAACGCCATCATGTCTACCTCTCAGAATGGATGTAGGAATGGATCCCGCGGTACTAAGGAGCTACTCCTCATTGATATGGCCATCAGCCAACAGGTTCGTCGCTTCCGAAAGGATCTGTCGACATGTTGGATAGATTATAAGAAGGCCTATGTCTCGGTGCCACATACATGGCTCATGAGGGTGTTGGAATTGTATAAAGTAGATACAACTCTGCGCACCTTCCTGATGTCGTGTATGGGGCAATGGAGGACGGTCCTTCGCTATCCAGGATGTCGAAATATTCAGAGGAATAGCGAACCGATAAGGATCGAGCGAGGCATATTTCAGGGTGATAGTTTGAGTCCGCTTTGGTTCTGCTTAGCCTTGAATCCTCTTAGCACACTGCTGGAGGATTCAGGTCTAGGCTATCGGTTGAGGAGAGGTGGTCAGGTTATATCGCACCTCCTCTACATGGATGACCTAAAACTCTTTGCCCCCAACAATTTGCAACTGATGGAGCTACTAAAAGTAACTCAAACTTTCAGTAACGCTATTAGGATGGAATTTGGTGTGGACAAATGTGCGGTCATGCATGTAAAACGAGGGGAGATTGTGGAATCCGTGGGAACTCAACTCTCGGATTCCACAAACCTTAGAGCCCTCTCCGCATCCGAAACCTATAAGTATTTGGGTATGTCGGAAGTGTTAGGCATCAATGTTACTGACATGAAGCAATCGTTAAAGGAGCGCTTCTTTGGCCGCCTGAAAAAAGTATTTAATAGTCTTCTATCAGGCGGAAACAAGGTGCGTGCCTTCAACGGTTGGGTCATGCCGGTTTTGATGTACTCTTTTGGCATACTCAAATGGACTCAAACCGAACTCGACGCCGTGGATAGGAGGGTCCGTACGCTGCTGACTGCAAATCGAATGCATCACCCACGGTCATCGGTAATGAGGTTGTATATCCCGCGAAAGTGTGGAGGTCGAGGGTTTTTAAACGCTAAGACCCTCCACAATCGCGAGATATGCAATCTCAGGGAATACTTCCAAGAAACCGACGTGGGGATGCATCGAGATGTAGTCATAGTGGACAAGGGCCTCACCCCGCTCTCCTTGGCTAAAGAGAACTGGCGCAAACCAGTAGTGCTTGACACTAATGATCGCATGGAGGTATGGCAGAGTAAGGAGCTTCACGGACGCTTTCTTCGGGCCCTTCATGGACCCGATGTAGACCTACTAGCGTCCGTAGCCTGGCTACGTTGTGGTGATCTCTTTGGAGAAACCGAAGGTTTTGTTTGTGCAATTATGGACGAAGTTATGATGACAAACAACTACCGGAGATATATTGTGAAAGACGGCACGGTTGACATCTGTCGGGCATGCCACCGGCCGGGAGAATCAATCAGGCATATTATCTCCGGGTGTTCTCGTCTAGCTAACGGAGAATACTTGCATAGACACAACCTTGTAGCCAGGATAATCCATCAGCAGCTTGCTTTGAAATACAACCTTGTAGAATCGGAGGTGCCGTACTATAGGTATGTGCCCGACCCAGTTATCGAAAATGGTAATATCACATTGTACTGGGATCGATCCATCATCACTGACAGGACTATTGTTGCCAATAAGCCTGACATAGTGGTGGTGGATCGATCAGAGCGGCGCGCAATGATTGTTGACATAACTGTCCCGCATGATGAGAACCTCGTGAAAGCTGAGAAAGATAAACAAATTAAGTATCTTGACTTGGCTCGCGAGGTTGTCGACATGTGGGATGTGGACTCAGCGATCATTGTGCCGATAGTCGTTACAGCCAATGGTTTGATAGCCAAGAGCCTCGACCAACATCTAAGGAGGCTCTCGTTGGGCAGCTGGATCAAGGGCTTGATTCAGAAAGCGGTACTTCTGGACACGGCTCGCATTGTCAGGAGGTTCCTCTCTCTGGAGCCCTGACCGCCGGTAGCTTGGACCCTGTTCCCGATACCGGTGGGCTACTATTTTTTATATTTTTAAATGTTTTTATATATTTTTTATACTAATATTTAAAAATATAATTTATATGTATATAGTGAAATAAAGGAAATAATAATAATATTTATTTGCTTAAAACACGGTATAAAAAGGTCTCACTATCAGTCACTGACTGGTTGTCACTATTAGTTAAAAAAAAACCCCTTACAGAGGATTTAGGGGGTGACAAAGTTGATAGGTTAGAAAAATATAATGTAACCTGCCGGTCGATTCTGTAAAAATCTCACCGTGAAAACTTGCGTGAAGTGAGCTGTCAGTGTCATCCCACTGATGCTAGGGATTGACCAAGCAAACATTTACAATCATAATCGAGATTTTAATAATAGATTTTATGCTAATTCTATTGATCATTTTATATAATTTCAAAGCTAGTATTTTAGTGGTCAAAACATTAATATTATTATTATTTATTTATTTATATATACTTTATTGTACACCACAAAAATAATAATAATAATTACAATCATTAATCATCATTAATCTACATCTTTTTAAGTTAGATTTCTATCGTTAAGAACAAATCTCATATGGAAAAGTGTTTATGGTAGAAATCTAACATAAGGAGATATATTAATGATTCTAATGACTATGATTCTGTAAATACATGTCTATTATAGTCGCAAATCACATTTTGATCAAGATACAACCTGACACTGATCTGCAAATTGCAAAAAACGTAAGAAAATTTAAATTTCGCGGTCTGCCATGTCACATTCACCTTAACCGGTCAAGCGGCGCGCGTCGCCCATGATTGGCGAGTGGCGACGAAACCGTAGCCAATGAGCGACGCGCGCGAAGTGATGTTGCCATGGTTACCGTGGAGTGAAATATGGAACATTCCGAATCGCACTGTAATCGATTACAACGTGCTTACACTTTGACCCCAATTATTCTGTATGGTATTGTTACGAGCTTGGGGTTCGTGACAATAAAAACTGCCGATTTAAAAACCAAAAATAGACACTTTAATTAAAAACAGCAATTACAACTTTAACACACTAACAATAAAACATAATCGCACTACAAGATCACTTGAAAGTCGCACTTGAAGATCGCTTCGATGTTTTCGCTTGTATCGCTTATCCAACACTGAATGCCGGGACGCGGCGACACCGGTCTTATATAGGCCTCGGATAGTTCCAGAACCTTCTATCGTAGAAACATCTAGAATGTTCGAGTACATATCGGTCCCGTCCGACCAGACATCGATAGTTCTGGAAAGTTCTATCATCGAAGTTTCTAGAACGGTCGCGACTATTAGTTCTGCTACTCGATACTAGATGGCGCTAGTGGTAGCTAATATCGCCATCAATTGTGGCGCGCAACACTGCCCCCTCCTAAAACATGCTCGTCCCGAGCATCATTGGCCCCATGATAACGCGCCAGTCGATCCATATGGACGATCTTAGGAGTACCTCTCGCACCTTTCTGTATCCGGTAGGTTACGTCATTGATCTTTGTCACAATCCGGTACGGTCCGTCCCATTTAGCTTGAAGCTTAGGAGATTTCCCTTTGCTGCGGACTGGATTGTGCAACCACACTAGTGAACCTTGGTCGAACCCTTTATTGTTCATTTTGCGGTCATAACGGGTTTTCATCTTCTCAGACATTTGCTGGCCCGATTGTCTGACGTGCTCATAGATGTCATTCATTTTGTTCCGCAAGTCATTCGCATAATCGGTTATACTGCGTGGGGCATCAGGTGGTATTCCAGTGATCAGGTCTGCAGGCAACCGTAATTCTCTTCCAAAGTTTGCGAAAGCTGGTGTCACCGATGTACTTTCGTGAACAGCACTTCGATATGACAACAAAAACGGTTGTATGTGCTTGTCCCAATCTCGTTGCCGATTTTCCACAACTTTTGCCAAGTATCTCTCCAATGTCTGATTAAATCGTTCCACCATTCCATCCGATTGTGGGTGGTAAGAAGTAGTTCTCGTTTTATGAGTACCCATAACTCGACAGGTTTCCTGGAATATTTGGGACTCAAAATTCCTTCCTTGATCACTGTGAATCTCTAAAGGTACTCCAAAACGGCAGAAGACTTCATGAACCAGTTTATCTGCAACTGTTGAAGCTTCTTGGTTTGGAATGGCGAAGACTTCCGGCCACTTAGTGAAATAATCCATCACAACCATGAAATACTTGTTACCAGTTTCACTCTCCGGGAAAGGTCCCGCAACATCAAGGGCTATCCTCTCCCATGGTGCACCAACATTGTACAATTTCAATGCACCTCTACTACGAGTCTGAGGTCCCTTTACAGCTGCACAACTCGTACATTTGCGGCACCAGTCCTCGACATCGTCCCGACAGTGGACCCAGTAAAACCGTTCTCGTATCTTCAGTAGGGTCCGTTTAACTCCCAGATGGCCTCCTGAACAACCATTATGGTACAGCTGTAGAACATCCGGTACTTGAGCTTTAGGGACAACCATTTGCAAATGACAGCTGTCTCCCCGAGCATTTTCCCATTTACGGTACAGGACTCCATCCTGAATCACCAAGCTGTCCCATTGGGCCCAATAGCTTTTTGTGATCGAACTCATCGCTGAGACGTCGCTCCACGTGGGCTTAGGTGCACTGGCCTTCATCCACTCGAGAATCGGCTTGAGGTCTGAATCTTCCTGTTGTGCACGTTGTAGGCTTTCCTTCCACTCGTTGCTGAGGTCTGTCTTGAGCATCCTCACAGGTACAACTTCTTTACTTTCTTGCCTAGTACAATGCTTGCAGTCTTCAGGACAAGGTCTTCTTGACAATGCATCCGCGTTGCCATGAGATTTTCCGCTGCGATGTTCGACCACGAAGTCGTATTCCTGCAGTAGCTCAATCCATCTCGCAACTTGTCCTTCCGGATTTTTGAACTGCAATAGCCATTTCAGTGCAGCATGGTCGGTGCGTAAGTGGAATTTCCGCCCTAGAAGATATTTGCTAAAATGCTGCAATGACTTTACCACAGCAAGCAATTCCCGTCTCGTGACACAATAGTTCCTCTCCGGCTTCGACAACGACTTGCTGAAGTACGCTATCACAACCTCTTGATCACCCTTTCGTTGAGACAACACACCGCCGAGTCCTATGTCACTTGCGTCTCTGTCAACTATAAATTCCTTGCCTGCATCAGGGTACCCCAAAATAGGTGTTTTGCACAGTCGGTCCTTTAACTTTTGGAATGCGATGTTGCAACTTTCATCCCAGCAGAAATGTCGCTTCTCCTCGGTTAGCTTGTGCAGGGGTTTGGCTATATCCGCAAAGTTCTTAACAAATCGCCGATAATAAGAGCACAAACCCAAAAATGCTCTGACCTGCGTCTTGTCTTTTGGAACTGGCCAATCCTTGACAGCGGCGATTTTCTCTGGATCTGTGCGGATACCTTCTTCCGACACTACATACCCCAAAAAGCTAACTTGTCGTTTGAATAGTGAACATTTCTTTGGACTCAACTTGAGGTTGGCACTCTGGATCTTCATGAGCACACGTTCCAGGTTTTGAAGATGTTCTTCAAACGTACGGCCTACGATGATGATGTCATCTAAGTAGACCAGGCAGGCATCACCAATTAGCCCGGTAAGTACAAGTTCCATCAACCTTTCAAACGTTGCCGGGGCATTGCACAATCCAAACGGCATAACTTTAAATTGCCAAAGACCCTTTCCTGTCGAGAATGCAGTTTTCTCCTTGTCCTTGGGATCAATTTCAACTTGCCAGTAGCCACTTTTCAGGTCTAGCGTGCTAAACCACTTTACTCCAGTAAGCATGTCCAGCGTGTCATCAATTCTTGGCAAAGGATAGCTGTCCTTCTTCGTAACGTCGTTCAGGCGACGATAGTCAACACAAAACCGCATGCTGCCGTCCTTCTTACCAGCACTACAGGTGAACACCATGGACTAGATGAAGGTTCAATAACACCATCCTTCACCATTCCTTCAATCATGGTTTCCACTTCCTTTTCACGTGCTACCGGCAATCTCCTTGGCCGCTGACGGATAGGCAATTCTTCTCCTGTGTTTATTTTGTGTTGAACTAAGCCAGTCTTCCCAATGTCAGCATCGTTTGACGAGAAAACATCGGCGTACTTGAGTAACATCTTCTTCGCCTTGACCATTTCATTTTGGGACAGAGCGCTGCGGCAGTCTTCTAAAAGTGTGGACACTTTCGTTTGTGCATCCTTGCTGAGGGTCCCAGTCGATAGATATTGGCATCGACGCAACCAATCCACTTCCTCGCAAGTACCAACTAGTGTGCCTTTTTCTATAATCTGTTCCTGATCACAAAGGTTCAGCACACGTACCCCTGAGATGTCGGTGGCCCTGACCAAAGTTCGTGCCACTTTCCATGGAAGGTCATTGTCTACCCTTTCCACGAGTACACAACGATTAGTTTGCCCAGGATTCCGAGGAAGACTAACCAGCACAATCGTTTCTGATCTCGGCGGAAGAACAATCTTTTTAAGGCTGTACACATTCCCTGGTAATGCCCCTTCCATAAAAAGTTCCTCTTGTCCACATTTCAAAACACCTTGCTTGACGTCAATCTCGCAACAATTCTTCCTCATAAAGTCAAGGCCCAAGATGCAGTCGTCCATTATATCAGCCACGATGACATTATGCAGGTAGATTCTGTTGCCTAGCTTCAACTCCATCTTCTTCTCTCCATGGACGGGTATGCGCTGACCGGTGGCTGTTACCAAATTAATGCGTTCTCGGTTGTATGCGGAGTCCCCAAGGAACCGACTTATAAGTTGGGAACTGACGACCGTACGAGAGGCTCCAGTATCTATGGTCAGCTTACACGGCGTTCCGTTGACCTCGCCCTTGATGATTAAGCTGTTCCCGTCAAGGGTTTGTGTGATCGAAATCCTTGGGGCTCTTTGAGCATCAGCCAGCACCCGCCCCGCAGTCCTGGCTATTACTCGTTTCCCTGCTGCTGTTGCTGGGCGGTGCTGTTAGCCGCACTACCCTCTGGAGCTCGGTCTTCTCTTTCTGCAGTTCGCTTAGGGCAACTGGATCGAAGGTGGCCCCTTTCCCCACAGCCGTAGCACCTAGGGCTGTATCCTTTATTGCGGTCGCGAACTGTAGCCGCTGCAACCTCCCTGACGCGATGGGAACGATGATCCTGCCGCACAGCTTCCACCTCCAGTGCATGGGCCAAGGCGTCTTTAAGCGTCCCGTGGTGACCGAGCCTCACAGCAGCTCTAACTTCAAGGTCGCGGATGCCGTCGATAAATACCTGCACCAGGTTCCCATCAATAAGCGCAGGCAAGGACTGGTAAGCTTTACGAACCAGCTTCTCCACTTCAAGGGCCCACTGCTGCAGGGTTTCGTTACTGCGTTGCACACGATCCTTGAGCTGCGCACGATACACGTGTTCCAGGTGAGCGTCACCATACCGAGCCTCCAATGCCTCAAGGAGCTGCTCGTAAGTCACTTCTTTGCTGAGAGCTTCCAGCACAGTTAAGGCCTGATCGCGCAGGCCTAGGGTGAGGGCAGTCATGGCCTGACTCTGATTCCACCCGTTCGCCTTCATAACAGCCTCAAACTGAACTTTGTAGGCTGACCAGGAAGAAGTTCCGTCGAACGGTGGCACTTTGAATCCCCGTAGCGAAGGTGTTGTAGCTACGGGGGCTGCGATTCCATCCTCAAGTTTAAGGTAATCCAGCGTTTTCTTCACGTCAGCCATTACGGTTTTCTTCACGTCAGCCATCACGGTGTCAACCCGATTATTCACTTGGTCGATTCGGGTTTCAGCTTCCAACAGGCGGTTGTCGTGTTGAGCAACCTTATCCTTCATCTCCTTCATGTCTTTCCCGAAGGTAGCGTGAAGGTCCTTCAGAAGGAGCATCTGCTCTTCCTGGCGGCGGGCCTGTTCCTCCTGTCGGCGGGACTGCTCCTGCTGACAGCGGGCCTGTTCCTCCTTGTCTCGCTGGAGCTGTTCTTCCAACCTACGAGCCTGTTCCTCCTGTCGGCGAGCCTGCTCCTGCAGCATCATCATTAGAGCAGCAAAATCTGGTGCTGATGATGCTGGAGCAGCTGTGGACGGGCCGGCCTCCATGATTGGTAGTTGGCCCTCCGACGTCTGTGGCGTTGCTCCACCGAATCGCCTCTGGTCCGTCTCTTGCTGGCGTTGACTCCGGGTACGGATACCCTCCGTGTCGTCCTTCGGTAGAATCGGCATGATTTTAATCCTTGCTTCTGACACCAATTGTTACGAGCTTGGGGTTCGTGACAATAAAAACTGCCGATTTAAAAACCAAAAATAGACACTTTAATTAAAAACAGCAATTACAACTTTAACACACTAACAATAAAACATAATCGCACTACAAGATCACTTGAAAGTCGCACTTGAAGATCGCTTCGATGTTTTCGCTTGTATCGCTTATCCAACACTGAATGCCGGGACGCGGCGACACCGGTCTTATATAGGCCTCGGATAGTTCCAGAACCTTCTATCGTAGAAACATCTAGAATGTTCGAGTACATATCGGTCCCGTCCGACCAGACATCGATAGTTCTGGAAAGTTCTATCATCGAAGTTTCTAGAACGGTCGCGACTATTAGTTCTGCTACTCGATACTAGATGGCGCTAGTGGTAGCTAATATCGCCATCAATTGTGGCGCGCAACAGTATAAATTACCTATTATTCCCCGCATAATCTTACCATGCCGTACGGTTGTCAAGAGTGGTATTTTGACAGTTCAAACCGGTTTCGTTAAACTAACGTGGCATTTTCGAAATTGTGCTTCCGGCTACAGTCGCCACCTTACCAAAGGATAAGAAATTCGTGGTGTAAAAAAACAAACAAATAAATACTATAATCTAACCGTGAATAAATAATCAAGTGAAATAGTTTTGACTCTCAGCTGCCATAGTGGTGATTTATCTAAATGGGAACGCAAATTATTTATGTGAGAGTTGTGGGCGATGATGGCCTAATTCGGAATGATCCATATTTCACGCAGCGCACTGCGCATGCGTGTAGTCGTAGTCGTTTCGTTAGTATCAAGTGAACTTTTTTTTTGCTTTCATGCCATTGACGACCATGTACAACTCGTTTATAGAGAGTAGTATATTCCTTGGTGTAGAATGTACATAAGCCTGTACGTATTCGAGTACAGTGACAATAATTAGTTCCTAATTATTTAATGCTGTTAGAGATTTTAATGTCTAAATCCAACTGTTTTTGTACATCGAAAAAGTCAATTTAGTCAGCCTACATTTCAGACAATATAATATAATATAAGAAATCGTGCTAAGCAAGTATTCAGTGATTGGTGTAATGTTCGTTTTCATAAGTACATAATACGTAAAAACACATATAGGTTTTTTTTTATATCATCTCTAGATAAACTACACGTACAATATACAAACCTTATACCATAACCCCCTTATTCATAATCCTATTTTATCTCTATTTTAGCTAAAATAGGTTTATAGAACGTTTGTCTTTATCTGTCACGTTGACATTTCTGTGTGTAAGAAAGAGACAAACCCCATTTCAACTAAAATAGGTTTGATAAGTTTTATGAATAAGAGGGAAAATATTTAGGCATATTATTAATCTAGTGACGATTGCTGTTAGGACACACAAATTACATTATTCATGTATACGCATGTTTTGGGCTGTCTAATTTTAGTTTTGCTGTATACTGTTTACACACTGTGTCTACGTTTCTCAGCCAACTCTCCTGTCGCAGATCTGCTGAAAGAAATTACTAAGTAAATGATGAAAGCAGTTCCTCTATCTTTATGTAGTTTACTTTATTATGTATTTACTGTGTATATAAATAAATATATTACATTTTTTAATTAGTATCACATTAAAAAAAATTGCTAATACATTTTTTCTACTGAGTCGGCTGCTTCCTGAGATGCAACTTCTTAATGCCGGGAACGGAGGGACATTGGATGTGTGTCGGCTGCACCCCCACTGCAAAAAGCTGGAAATAATGGTAATAATTTGTTACTAAGTATTTGATTTATTTAATTCCTACACATCAGCACATCTGCAGCTAATGTATTTACTTTCAATAAGAATAGCGGTATGATTTATTAAGAACAGCGTCTGATCAAATAAAATCAATTGAATGGGCCAATATTATTACTATATATTTAGAGCACAACGAGTTTCTACATTTCTTAATTCCATGCTCCGTGCCTGTCTGTGTCCCAATTTATTTGTTCCCTATTGTGTTTATCAAAAATAGTGTGTGAAATAATGAAATAATGAATACTTGCCTCAGACCGCCACGCATGACACAGCCGGGAGCGATGTGATCAAATCAAATAGAGGCAGTGTTCTTTTATTGTCTTCTGTCCCTTTAATGACTTAGCAACTGCAGGGTCGATAAGGCTCATCTGCTGAAAGGTAGAATATATCAGATTAATAAAATTCACTTGCTTTTGTGTGCCTATACTTTTGTGTTTTTATTTTAAGTTATCCTATGTTGTCCCACAGCTGGGCACGGTCTCCCCCATACTTTTCCAGTTTTCCTTATGTTGTGCCTTCTTCGGCCAATTGGTCAGGAACGTGTCAGTGACGACGCCCGCCTTGTCTTCAGGCAACCTTTGTCATATTGAGTTGTTTCTAATTAAAAACGTGTTACTAGGATACTACATAAACCTTTATTGACTGATAACTACCTATATCTTGTAAAAATATACCACTATAATTGTAAAATCATAAGGTTTTCTTGAAGTACTTACGTAAAATTTTGTTTGACCAAAAAAAAAGGTTTATCGATTGATTGTGATGTTATTTCGTGCAAATATTATCTACAAGGACGTATAATATGTTATAAACGAATATTCATCCACTTAACGTCGATTTTACACAAAAACTATTAAAATAAACAACGTAGCATCATAAAATCATAACAAAACAGCACGCACTGCAGCTGCCATTAAGAATCGTAAAGTCTATTTTTAACTTTTTTTTTTCCAATATTGCCAACCCATATTTTTCGTTTTGAATCATTTAGTCGATTAGTTTATCTACCGGACCATAGACTCAAACTGTTGCACAGGATATTAGACCTTAATTTACAGTAATAATAGAGGTTGAAGCCGCGTGAATCGGGTGTCACCGATCGGTGACCGTGGGGCCTGACGGGTGCGCGCCGGTCGTCACCGATCGGTGACCGCGTAAATCTAGCGGTTTGTAATGTAATGATGCAAGCATTTTATTTTTCAACACTTGTTTAAAAAAAAACGCCATAAGACATTAAAATAATTACCCTCTTTCAGCCTATAAAGCTCAGAAAGCTGTTTAAATTTTCAATTATTTTAGTACCAAGCCCCATACATCTATTGAACGTCTCTTTTATCAAAAAATTTTTGACAACACCGTTGGTTCTTTGTTTGAATTTAGTACTTAGGTCAGTGGGTCGTCATACTTTGAATTTTAAGTATTCTGTGATTAAAGTTTGTCAGTGACTTTTCTATTTATCGATAGAAAAAAATGACTAACTAATATTCATCATCTGTGGTGAACATGTGCTGTCTACTGCTGTCTATGGGGCTTTCCGATACAAAATAAACTTTTTGTCTGCAGTTTGAAAATAAATAATTGTAAATAAACAAATGAAAGTTTTATCTTAGTACCTACTTTGAATTAGTTTTTCAGTGACAATGGCTAGCACGATATTATAATGGTGAATGTGATAGTAATATGACATAATGTTGGCATGTACCTATTGGTGAAAGTTTTTCTAATTTAAAAATGAATTCCTCTACCTACTCCACAGTTCCTGTGTTACTGTTCATAATTAGATTCACCACCGATCGGTGACGACCGGCGCGCACCCGTCAGGCCCCACGGTCACCGATCGGTGACACCCGATTCACGC
Organism: Amphipoea oculea; assembly: GCA_945859645.1. NCBI lineage: Eukaryota > Metazoa > Arthropoda > Insecta > Lepidoptera > Noctuidae > Amphipoea > Amphipoea oculea. Next base: position 65,284 of record OX243883.1, on the reverse strand, counting down.
GGCTTCAACCTCTATTATTACTGTAAATTAAGGTCTAATATCCTGTGCAACAGTTTGAGTCTATGGTCCGGTAGATAAACTAATCGACTAAATGATTCAAAACGAAAAATATGGGTTGGCAATATTGGAAAAAAAAAGTTAAAAATAGACTTTACGATTCTTAATGGCAGCTGCAGTGCGTGCTGTTTTGTTATGATTTTATGATGCTACGTTGTTTATTTTAATAGTTTTTGTGTAAAATCGACGTTAAGTGGATGAATATTCGTTTATAACATATTATACGTCCTTGTAGATAATATTTGCACGAAATAACATCACAATCAATCGATAAACCTTTTTTTTTGGTCAAACAAAATTTTACGTAAGTACTTCAAGAAAACCTTATGATTTTACAATTATAGTGGTATATTTTTACAAGATATAGGTAGTTATCAGTCAATAAAGGTTTATGTAGTATCCTAGTAACACGTTTTTAATTAGAAACAACTCAATATGACAAAGGTTGCCTGAAGACAAGGCGGGCGTCGTCACTGACACGTTCCTGACCAATTGGCCGAAGAAGGCACAACATAAGGAAAACTGGAAAAGTATGGGGGAGACCGTGCCCAGCTGTGGGACAACATAGGATAACTTAAAATAAAAACACAAAAGTATAGGCACACAAAAGCAAGTGAATTTTATTAATCTGATATATTATTCTACCTTTCAGCAGATGAGCCTTATCGACCCTGCAGTTGCGAAGTCATTAAAGGGACAGAAGACAATAAAAGAACACTGCCTCTATTTGATTTGATCACATCGCTCCCGGCTGTGTCATGCGTGGCGGTCTGAGGCAAGTATTCATTATTTCACACACTATTTTTGATAAACACAATAGGGAACAAATAAATTGGGACACAGACAGGCACGGAGCATGGAATTAAGAAATGTAGAAACTCGTTGTGCTCTAAATATATAGTAATAATATTGGCCCATTCAATTGATTTTATTTGATCAGACGCTGTTCTTAATAAATCATACCGCTATTCTTATTGAAAGTAAATACATTAGCTGCAGATGTGCTGATGTGTAGGAATTAAATAAATCAAATACTTAGTAACAAATTATTACCATTATTTCCAGCTTTTTGCAGTGGGGGTGCAGCCGACACACATCCAATGTCCCTCCGTTCCCGGCATTAAGAAGTTGCATCTCAGGAAGCAGCCGACTCAGTAGAAAAAATGTATTAGCAATTTTTTTTAATGTGATACTAATTAAAAAATGTAATATATTTATTTATATACACAGTAAATACATAATAAAGTAAACTACATAAAGATAGAGGAACTGCTTTCATCATTTACTTAGTAATTTCTTTCAGCAGATCTGCGACAGGAGAGTTGGCTGAGAAACGTAGACACAGTGTGTAAACAGTATACAGCAAAACTAAAATTAGACAGCCCAAAACATGCATACATGAATAATGCAATTTGTGTGTCCTAACAGCAATCGTCACTAGATTAATAATATGCCTAAATATTTATGGCATTTATGGTATTTACCTAGAGATGATATAAAAAAAACCTATATGTGCTTTTACGTATTATGTACTTATGTATACGAACATTACACCAATCACTGAATAGGTACCTACTTGCTTAGCACAATTTCTCATGTTATATCTTAAATGTAGGCTGACTAAATTTACTTTTTCGATGTACAAAAACAGTTGGATTTATGGTCGGTTTCTGAGGTTTTTAAACGGAGTTTATCCATTCGATAGTGATTATTGGTTCGATATCGTGTTTCTGAACACGTCATTAAGGAAGAATTTAGCTTAAAAGTCGAGTGAATTATTATCGAGGGTTTATCTGAGAACCTCAAAAACCGAGCATAAGGAAGGAATTCGCTTAAATAGATAATTATGTCGAATCAACAACTATTGATTAAGAATTCTTCAGAAACCGGGCATTAGACATTAAAATCTCTAACAGCATTAAATAATTAGGAACTAATTATTGTCACTGTACTCGAATACGTACAGGCTTATGTACATTCTACATCAAGGAATATACTACTCTCTATAAACGAGTTGTACATGGTCGTCAATGGCATGAAAGCAAAAAAAAAGTTCACTTGATACTAACAACTACGACGCTTGACACGCATGCACGCATGCGCAGTGCGCTGCGTGATATATGGATCATTCCGAATTAGGCCATCATCGCCCACAACTCTCACATAAATAATTTGCGTTCCCATTTAGATAAATCACCACTATGGCAGCTGAGAGTCAAAACTATTTCACTTGATTATTTACTCACGGTTAGATTATAGTATTTATTTGTTTGTTTTTTTACACCACGAATTTCTTATCCTTTGGTAAGGTGGCGACTGGCGACTGTAGCCGGAAACACAATTTCGAAAATGCCATGTTAGTTTAACGAAACCGGTTTGAACTGTCAAAATACCACTCTTGACAACCGTACGGCATGGTAAGATTATGCGGGGAATAATAGGTAATTTATACCATACAGAATAATTGGGGTCAAAGTGTAAGCACGTTGTAATCGATTACAGTGCGATTCGGAATGTTCCATATTTCACTCCACGGTAACCATGGCAACATCACTTCGCGCGCGTCGCTCATTGGCTACGGTTTCGTCGCCACTCGCCAATCATGGGCGACGCGCGCCGCTTGACCGTGCATGAAAAATACGGATCTTAGTTATTTAGTATCTATCTACAATAATGTTATATTTGCACGCGTTACAGGTTAAATAAGTAGTCTGTAACTAGTTAATACAAAATCTGGTTAATTGTTGAAAACAAAATGCACACAACTGACTTTTTAAATGTACAAACACGGTTGGATTTAGACATAATATCTAAAAGCGTTGAAATAAATAGGAACTAATTTCTGAACTCGATTACGAACAGGCTTACGACCATGGTCGTCAATTATAGAAATAAATAAATAAAAACTGAATTTAATATTAATGACAGCGCCTAACGCGCAAGCACTTCACGCAATCCACATCAAAATATAATAATAATATAATATAATAATATTCCACAACTATCACACAACGCCATCTAGTCCCAAGCTAAGCAGAGCTTGTGTTATGGGTACTAGACAACTGATAAACATACTTATATATTTCTAAATACATACATATTATAGATAAATTACACCCAGACACAGAACAAATGATCGTGCTCATCACGCAAACATTTGTCCTGGGTGGGAATCGAACCCACGACCTCCGGCATAGCAGTCAGGGTCGCCAACCACTAGACCATCAGGCCTGAATAATCTACAATGTGATAATGACAGTGACCAACGCGCAAGCGCGGCGTGAAGTGTTCACTTCACTCGATTCACGACATTAAATGTCGTGAATCGAGTGAAGTGAACACTTCACGCAATCCACATCAAAATAATCTTCTATGTGATAATGACAGTGACTAACGCGCAAGCGCGGCGTGAAGTGTTCACTTCACCCGATTCTCGACATTTAATGTCGTGATTCGGGTGAAGTGAACACTTGCGTGACGCGCTCGCGCCTCAGGCTGTATTGACTAGTCAGTCTAGGAAAAAAAGAAAAAAAAAAACAACATTGAGTTTCTGGCTAAGTTTCTGTTTTGCTATTTTATTGTAAAACCCCACGAAATATTAATGTTTTGACCACTAAAATACTAGCTTTGAAAATATATAAAATGATCAATAGACTTAGCATAAAATCTATTATTAAAATCTCGATTATGATTGTAAATGTATGCTTGGTCAATCCCTAGTATCAGGTGGGATGACACTGATAGCTCACTCCACGCTCACTTCGCCTAACTTTTCACGGTGAGACGGTTACAGAATCGCACGGCTGCTGTCGGATTAACACGAAACCCGGTACCACTAAAACAAAAAGTAAAACAAGTATGTGTTTTAGGGCTTTTCAAAAATCGACTCCTACCAAGGTGGAAAAGGGTGAGTAATAAAGTTTAAGGCGTGGATATATTACTGCTTGCTTCCATTAATTCGAAAATGAGTACCTATGGGTCTTTGAGTCAAGTTATGAACACATCACGAACGATTTTTCAAAATTTCACCCCTGTGGGACCCCCACAGCGCCCCAAACGCGGGATACAGTTTATTTGAAAAATCTGATTCCTTTGATCTATAAACCTAAAAATTGGCCTGAATACTTATTTATCTAAATAAATTATAAAGACCATACCTACATACATTTTCGAAATTTTTAGAGGAAAGTACGAATTTCACGCGGACGAAGTCGCGGGCAGAAGCTAGTAACATAGTAAAAGCAAGAAATATTTTATCATTTGTTGTTTTTCATGAATTTAAAGAGAAAAATACTTTTACTTGCATATGGTGATTCTATAAGATACGAAGTTTTTATTATATTGACTTCGGTTTTTAACCGACGAAAAAAAACGGAGGAGGTTATCAATTCGACGCGTATATTTTTTTTTTTTTTTTTATATGTATGATCACGCATAACTTTTTACAGAGCAGTCCGATTTTGATAATTCTTTTTCTATTGGAAAGGATATACCCCGAAGTTGGTCCCATATAAATTTGGAAAAGAAAATCCAACCCTAAGGGTAGGAAAACAGGGGTTGATTGATTGTTCACTCACTGATTGTAATGTATGAGCACGCATAACTTTTCACAGAGTAGTCCGATTTTGATAATTCTTTTTTTATTGGATAGGACATACCTCGAAGTTGGTCCCATGTAAATTTGGAAAAAAAAATCCTACCCTAAGGGTGGGAAAATAGCGGTGATTTATTATTCATTCACAGATTTTAATGCTGAGCTTTATAAAACCTGTTTTTTTAAGTATTTTATCATACAAAAAATAATAATTAAATTAAGATTATATAACAGTTAATATCTAAAGTAGGGTAGGTAGCTAATTTAAAAGTAATAAAAAATTAAGCATGTAAGTAGTAATTAGTAAATTATAGCCTCAAAAAATTATAAAATAAAAACTTTTTAACAAAAAAATTAAACCTCCGAAAAAACTGAAAAGCAAAAAATAAAAACATTTTTTATTTTACCTTAATAAATAAGTTTTAAACTAATGCAAGTATACCTAAGAAATTTTGAGTCGGCGCCAAGCAATCAATGAACAAAGATTACTAAATTACCTTAAATTTAAAGAAATAACCAAATCAAATTAATAATGCAACGTGAAATCTCCAGCGATAAATATAACATTCCAAACAAAAAATGCGCTCTCCGCACGACCACTCGCAACGATATTAAGTTGCTTGTTTGGCGCCGACTCAAAATTACTTAGGTATACTTGCATTAGTTTAAAACTTATTTATTAAGGTAAAATAAAAAATGTTTTTATTTTTTGCTTTTCAGTTTTTTCGGAGGTTTAATTTTTTTGTTAAAAAGTTTTTTTACAAAAAACCACTGAATAGTCCATCCAATAAATCACCCATAAGGAGCTGTAGAGTGCGTGAGTTAGGCCCTAAGTGATTTCTTCAGAAAATTGTTCAGGGTACTTAGGGAATAAACATACTAAAAATCCTGACGTCTAGGGGGTGAGGCGGAGTGGGGGGAGGGGGTTAAAGTTCCCATTTTGCAGTTTTTCGCTAATATCTTTCAAACGGTATGTTTTAGAGAAAAAAAGTTTTCTGCGTAATGAAAGCTTATAAAATTTCCTACAACTTTAGTCTTATACACTTTTTCGAATTACTACCCATTTTTTACATATGCATTCTCAAATAGTGAAAATTTTCGAAAAAACTACTTTTATGAATCTCTACCTGTTGTTCTCTACATGGCGTTTCCGATTGCCGCACACTTTCTCTTCATTTCGTTTACTCTTTTTGTCTTCGACAATAGGCCTTCGAAAAAAAAAGGTCAAAGATTGAGGCAGTGTACCAGGATTCTTCAGAAAATCGTCGCTGGATGGATAAGTATCTGTGCTATACACTTGACTCTGAATGTCTTGCCGTATGATTTCCACAGCTTTAGCCACAATCCTTAATCTCTCCTCTTCTTCATTTTTGGCTCTGTTTTCGTACCATGCTTGGTTGATTATTTTATACCCGGTGTCTCTAAAACACACTACGGGGAATTTGAATCTGTTGACCCCTGGAGTGATCAATATTCGGTCCCCATATTTCCTTTCCAACTCAGCCTTCATGGTTCGCCACTGAGGTTTCACCCCTGTTCACACAGGACACTTATTCTTATTAGCACTCATGATGGATAATCCTATTGCGTAACTAAGAAGGACTCGGCATTTTAATATTTTATCACGATCACGCTCGAAAGCGCAATAGTTCGCGGAGACGGCCATTTGCTGAGTACAGGCCCGCGTTGTGCATGGCGCGTGGACACAGACACGCCCCCTTGCCACTTCTCCTGGTTTTTACATTTCTATGGGTTAACAGCTTGTTGATATATGTAATATACAAAAGATATTGAATATTATGAACCCATGTTGATAATTGTATAAGTATGTAGTAGCGTAGTGATGCCTGGCCGGTGCGTGTCTGACAATAGAATGCGGCTCATGTATTAAATGTGAACGCAGCAGGTCAGGGTTCGGCGGATCGGATGCCGTTTGTGTTTTTAGAATAAGGATTGCGCGAGTAAGCGATATGGAGTGGTATTTTTTTTTTTTTTTTTAGGCCGAGCGAAAATTGTTTTCTTAAATTTGCGAAAATTTGTCGACTTATTCTGTTCGTGTATTAATTTGTAAAGCTTATTTCGGTACCGGTTCTGTTACTAAGAAAATGGGAAATGTTAGGTTCGCTCAGGTTAGGTTCGCTCCCCCCCCAGTGGGTTCCCGCATTGTCGAGGCGGGGGGGCTCAGTAGCCGTGGCTTGGACACCCACGGTGAAGCGAAGTGGAACCCGAGGAGGGGCCGCTCGTCAGGGCTTTTGCCGGTAAGCCGACGACGTAGCGGCCAACAAGTAGGTTGCGGTGCCGCTTGAGCGACATCGCAGCTGAGGCGGGCCGCGAGATGTCGTATCGGAGGCATCGCGACTGAGGGTTGGAGGCCGCGGTGGGAGAGGAGTGGCCGGTATTGCGGTGCGCCGCTCTCCCTACCTTCCGCGGCCTTGACGGGGTCGCCACCGTCCGATGGCGGACGCGGTGGGGCCGCAGAGGAAGAGGAGTGTTGGTATGACGTTGGCCGCTCTCCCTATCCTCTGCGGCCGAAAATTGGCAAATTGGCGGGGCCAATGATCTGACCCGTCGCAGGGGGACCAAGGGTGCCCAGACACGGGGTCGTCTGGCGCCCATGTGCTGGTTTGGTCCCTGGGGTGGTGACGGCGTGCTATGTGTTCTGGTGCGCCGGTGATGGGGAATACTCCCCAGAGGAGGGTCCGGTGACGGACAGCCGCGGCGGGTTCACGGATGAGTGCTAACGCGTGCCCGTGTTCCCGCCGTAAGCGGCAGAGGAGGACACCGTGGAGTTTTAGTGGGTTGGAATCCCATATAACTGCACTATCTCCCCGTGGTAGTGCAGAATGCATGAGCATTTCTCCAGGTTACAAAAAAAAAAAAAAAAAAAAAAAAAAGTTTGGGTTCGCTCAGGTTAGGTTCGCTCAGGTTAGGTTCGCTCAGGTTAGGTTCGCTCAGGTTAGGTTCGCTCGGCGGAGCGCGCGCGGGAGGAAGATCCTCACGCGGCGTTGCTCCGAAGGCGGAGGAGGGGTCGAAGAAGACGTCAGTTTGACAGTCATCTCCGACTCCTCCCAGATGGAGGCCAGCAGGCAACAGGTGCGGGGGCACCTTTGCCTGTATTGCACAGGCCCCCATCAGTGTTGGACGGGAATGGCCAGGTGCTCCCGGCTATTCCCGTAGCCCCCCAGCCTGGGGGGCATGCGGGGCCCGCCAGCTAGGCGGGCATGCGCCGGGAGGGTTGTGGAAGTAAAGGCTGAGCCGGTTTCCCATGGCCCTCCCACCACGGCGATGTGGGGACACCGCTGAGTTTTAGTGGGTATACTGTCGGTGTGTAATTCCAACAGGAGTCCCACATACCCCGTCTCGTCCCCCACGAGCGGGGATGCGTAACGCATTTCTCAGCGAAAAAAAAAAAAAAAAAAAAAGGTTAGGTTCGCTCAGGTTAGGTTCGCTCAGGTTAGGTTCGCTCAGGTTAGGTTCGCTCAGGTTAGGTTCGCTCAGGTTAGGTTTTTTTTTTTTTTTTTTTTTTTTTTTTTTTTTTTTTTTTGTTTTGGCAGGAGTGGGAAATCCTCATGGACGCCCAGACTGTCTCACTAATGAGGCAGTCTGGGCAGTGCCGGACTCTTACCGGCTAAAACCACACTCCTGCCCAAAGACACGGTTCTCTCCGATATTGCGGTCGGAGGCTTATTTGGTCTTGTTTCTGTGTTAAGATTTTTAGTTCTTAGTTATTCCAGTTATGGATGGTGTACTCAATCTTTTATATGTAATAGGTTCAGGTGATTTCTAGCGTGTTTTTAGACAAATGGTTTCGTTGGCTATATTTCATAGGCTACTATATGCTGTTCTTAATCTACGATACTTAATATAATAATACTTTTTTTTTTTTTTCTTGTTTTTCTTATTTTCCTCTAATCAAAGCTACTTTAACACTCAGTAAAATATAATCTACTATATTTACGGTATTAAATTTTCTATTCTATGTTTTATTTCTAGCTATTACTATTTTTACTATTCTTATACAGAAATTCAAGAATTTGCTACGAATTTCTTCCTTTATCATTATTTGGCTAATATTTTTTTCGCATATCTTAACTTCTATTTCATTTTCCAGGTTAAATCTGGCTAGCGCAAACACTGGACATTCCGCTACCAGGTGCAGGATTGACTCCTCCGCGACTGGGTCGCAAATACACGCAGGTGAGTCCTTTTTCTTAAAGCGGTGTAAGTATTGGGAAAAGCCCCCGTGCCCTGTGAAGAGTTGTGTGTGCAGGTATGTGATCTGCATGTTCCTGCTTAGTTTGTAGGCGTGTGTAGCTGAAGGGAAAAAGATTTTTGTGACACTGGCTTTGGTCTCTGTATGGTATCTATGCTCCCATTTATCAATCGAATCATTTCTAATGGTTCGCTTGATAAATGAGATGGGACATTTGTCAAAGTCAGGTCTTCTTTTGATCTTCAGAGCCGCTGTTTTTGCCAGTTCATCCGCTCTTTCATTTCCCTCTATCCCCACGTGGGCTTTTACCCAATAAAATTGGTGTTTTTACCGGAGTCCTTTAGTTGTTTGGCATACTTCTTTATTCCTAGAACGAGTGGGTTGCAGGTGTCACTGTTCCTCAATAACTCCAGTGTTGACCTGGAGTCGCTGAATATGCCAAACTCTTCTTCCGGGCTATGCGCGATCATCTCCATGGCTCTGTAGACTGCATACAGCTCCGCTTGAAAGACGGTACAATACTCCTCGAGCTTAAATTTCTTATTTTTAGTTTCGACTGCTCCTTTCCACCAGGATAGGGCAGCTCCAACTTTTCCATAAATTTTGCTCCCGTCTGTAAAGATTTGTACTGTACCGTCCCCCATGCGCTGCTGTACTTCCGCGACGCTCTTCAAGCATTGGAAGCCGAGGTCGACTTCATTGACCGGATGAGGCCTCGCCAGGAAGCTCGCTTTGTCCTCAACAGATCGGTCCATAAGAACTGGCTGAGGCTTTCCTCTCTTCGCCTCGTAAAGGGATGCTGCTTCCTTGACTCTCAGGTCAAGGGGCAGCAATCCTGTCAAGATTAGAGCCGAATTCAATGACACCGTTCTGTATGACTTGCTGATTTTTTGGGCGAAGCCTCGCATAACGGAGTTGAGCTGGTTTTGGATATAAATCTTGTCCGCCGCACTAGCCCATACACTAGCTGCGTATAGGATAACCGGCTCCACTACCGCAGTATAAATAACCCGCACTACTTCCGGGTTTAACCCCCAGGTTACCCTTGCTGCGCCGGATAGCTGCCTGAAGATGTTTATGGCTTTTTTGCAGACGTACGTTACGTGGCTCCGGAAGGTCATCTTCCGGTCTATTATTATTCCTAGCAGCTTGATCTCCTCAACAAGCCCAATGTCAGTCCCGCCCATGCGCAGCCGTGGTGTGTCGAATTTTAGCTTCTTAGTTAGCAGCATAGCGTGAGTTTTGTGTGGTGCAAACTTTAGCTTGTTTTGAACACCCCACTGCTGCACATGAGCCAGGCTGGCATTGGCCTCAATCTCCAGGTTCAAAGCTGTTTTACCAGAAAATATAAGGACCACGTCGTCTGCAAACGCCTGGCAGTATGTGTTCCTCTGTTCTAGTTCGTCCAGCAGTGGGTTCAGTAGGAGATTCCAGAACGTGGGCCCCGCGATCGATCCTTGTACGCATCCTTTTGAAGTCCTCTTCTTATATTCGGCTCCAGCATATCTTACCGCAACTCTTCTGTTTTCAAGGTAGTTTCCCACCAGTTTTCGGAGGTTGAGTGGACAGTGTTTCTCCGCCAGGCGACTTTTTATTGCTGGCCACCACGCACTGTCAAACGCCCCCTCTATGTCTAGCGAGACAACTACCACTAAGTTCTTCTCCTTCAACTTCATGTCTATATGTTGTTTCATGTCATACAGAGCGTCCTCCGTACTTCGTTGCGGCACAAACCCGTATTGTCGTGGGTTCATTTGGGGAAGCATGTGCCACCTTAATCTCCGAACCATCATCTTCTCTAATATTTTTCCGAGGATGGGCAGGAGCCCAATCGGTCGGTATGATTTTGGATGCGTATAATTATCCTTCCCAGGTTTCCTTAATACGACGACTGTCGCTTCCTTCCACTTTTCCGGGAAGCAGGACAATTCGAGGCATTTGTTTGTTATGGCCAAAAACGCTTCTTCATCAGTACTAATGGCGGCCTCGCAGATGTCAGCAGTGAACCCGTCAGGGCCCGGCGCCTTCTTTGGGTTAAAACTCCTTGATGCATATCTGAGCTCAGCAAGAGTGAAAGGTGATCTTAAATCTTAAATAAATACTGGAATATTTCTTTGTAATATGTCTTAGTTAACAGTTTTGGTGTAAATATTGCATTAGAATTTGACCAAGGTTTTGAGATGTTTTCCCTTTGACACTAAACCCGTAGCTCGCGCGTGATGCAGCGCGCCACGCGCCGTTTAAACAGTTACGCTCGGCGCGGCGCGGCTCAGCACGGCTCGGCAAAGTTCGTACGATCCATCGGTTGTCGGTTTTTTGACACATATCAAAGGCTCGCGCGGTTCGGCTTGTGTTAATACGCGCCGTCTAAACAGAATAGGGTACAGTAGGACACATCTTATATGTAGCATCGTAAAAGTCCGTAAAACCGATCACTTCCGATTTACACAACCAATAGAAATCGCTCACTATCGCGCCATTCAACGCTATTCGCGCTATATATTCCCGCCTCAGTTCAACCCCAGACAGCGTTGAGAATGCACGTGAGTGAATCATTCCGTACACTTCGTGACAATTTAATGGGAAAGTGAATAATATATTTTTTGTTGGTGTTTTTTTTTTCATTATGACTTCGTTGTAACGTGATAAGCTGTATGATAGCCAAATTCGTGAAGTCATTTTTAATGTTTATCAATTTATGATTCGAGTCGAGAGTCCACGGGGTCTAAAAATATAGTTTTTGGGAATGATCACTTTCAAAACCTTCAAGAGCGAACTGCGAAGGCAACTGTTGTGTCACGTAGAAACAATAAGTGCTGTTTTGAAGGAGCATGACAATGCCTTGACTTGGACTAGTTCAAATCGTGGTTCCACTCGTGCAACTTTTAGTTCGCCTCAAAAGTCCAGAAAAAAGAAAGAAAATCGAGCAAAATTAGATAATTTTGATTATGATGTCATTAGAAGGAAGATGTATGACTTTCATGTCACTGAAAAAAGGTTACCAACAATAAAATCATTGTTAAACAAATTAAAGGAAGACATAAACTTCATAGGTAGTCGAGAAACTTTGCGCAGAATATTGCATGAACTGGGTTTCAAATTCAAGAAAATGGAAAATAATAGATCTTTACTGGCCGAGAAAGATGAAGTAAGACTTCAGCGGATTAAGTATCTTCGACAGATACAAAAGTTCAGAAGTGAAGGTCGGGATATAGTTTATACTGACGAGACTTACATACACGCCACACATACAAAGGAAAGTAGTTGGATGGATAGTTCTATGAAAGGCTTAAAAAAACCGATATCAAAAGGTGAAAGATTAATTATTGTCCACCCTGGCAGCTCAAGAGGTTTTGTACCCGGCGCTCTCTTAGTTTATAAATCTTCTCTAAGTACTGGCGATTATCACCACGAGATTAATAAAGAAAATTACGAAAAATGGTTAAAACAACGTCTCATTCCGAATCTACGACCTAGCACTGTTGTGGTCGTAGATAACGCTTCTTACCATAACACAAAGATAGACAATGCACCGAATTCCAACTCTCTAAAAGCAATCATGCAATCATGGCTTACATCTAAAAACATACCCTTTCCGTCAAATCTGCTGAAACCAGAATTGACAACATTTCAAACCTGACACGACCTTAAAACAAAAATACTATTTCTTTAATTTCGTATCCTGAGTTCAAATATATTTTTATTTTATTTTTTTATTTCTAAATTTCTGAGAAAAAAAATAAAAATAAAAAAACATGTGATGACGTCACATAAACGGCGGAATGAGGTAGTTACCTTTGCGCATTCCAATGTCTTTGATTGAAAACATTATATCAAACAAGACATGTCAATGTCACCTAAGAAGTGTAACTAGAAAACAACTAAAAAACTGAATTGAATTCAACAATATTTTTTCCTATCAACTCGACACGCTGCTTACTGTTAATATTAGGTCCTTACATATGAAATTGGCGTTTTGTATGGAAGGAACAAAAAGTCGAATATTTTTTAATATAATATATTTAATTAATCAAAGTATGAACCATTGTTTTCAATGCACTTTTGCCATCTTATAGGTAGTTCATTGATCCCTTTACTAAAAAAACCAGTCGGACGGGAATCAATAAAATCTTTGAAGGCGATTTGGACTGCCCCATCGGAGTTGAATTTTTTCCCTTGCAAAAAGTTATCCAAATTGCGAAAAAAATGGTAATCTGTTGGAGCAAGGTCCGGGGAGTACGGAGGATGTCTAAGACATTCCAATTCAAGCTCTTCTAATTTGGTAGCCGTCTGTTGCGCAGTGTGTGGTCTGGCGTTGTCGTGCTTTCAAGCTTTTTAATCTTCCCAATTTGCTTCAAGTGAATTAAAACAGTTTTATCACTAACATCGAAGCCTGCAGCTAACTCGGACGTGGTTTGCGATGGGTCCGCTTCCACAATAGCCTTCAATTCTCCATTATCAACTTGGGTCTCAGGCCGTCCACGGGGCTTGTTCTGCAGGTCGAAATTTCCAGAACGAAAACGTTGGAACCAAAAACGAACTGTGTTTTCTTTTGCAACATGACCGCCATACACATCATTCACCCTTCGAGTCGTTTCCGCAGCACTAGTGCCACGGCGGAACTCGTACTCGTAAATAATGCGATATTTTAAATTTTCCATTTTGTAAAATGAGTGACGCAAACAGAAAAAACAGAAGAAAAAAAACAAATGAATGACGGTCATCGAAGCACAAATACATGAGTAAATAGCTGTACAAATTTGAATTTGGAATTCCTTACCAAAGAGGAGAAATTCGTGATTAAAGTGGCCAGTACGAAAAACGCCAATTTCATATGTAAGGACCTAATATTATCAATTTTTGATTGATATTTCGCCAATAAAATGGATCCCAATGAAAAATATACGCCAATGACGGAACCAAAACAACGACTGAGACAAGTGACATCTAACAGTTTTTTTGACGGGTCACAATAAAGCAAAGGTAATATCGCCATTATACCGTCATCTGGCACTTACGTCTTTTTAGAATACACCGAATTTCAAAGTTAAAATTATGAATGAAAAGTATATAATATCGAAAAACGAAAAAATATGGGTGCCCTAGATTTTAATTTACTTTTATATAACGTAATAATACATGCAGGTTAAAAATATGAAATGTTGTCAATTATATGAAATAATTAAAAGCCACAAAGCAGAACACATTAAATACTCAATTGACCAAATAATGGCAGAACATGGTCATTCTGTTTTACGGTTACCTCCTTATCATCCAGATTTTAACCCAAACGTGAATATTTGGGCCCAAGTGAAAGGCCACGTTAGTTCTAAAAAGGTCTCGATGAATCTAACGAAAGTCAAAGAACTATTAATGGAGAAATTCGAATCTATTGGCGTATCCGAATGGGAAAAAGTAGTCGATCACGCGATAAAATGCGAAAAAGAGCATATGCGACACGAGCATAGAACAGACGAATATTTTGATCAATTTATCATAAATTTAAATGACTCATCATCAGACAGCGACGAATCGGTTAGGTTCGCTCAGGTTAGGTTCGCTCAGGTTAGGTTCGCTCAGGTTAGGTTCGCTCAGGTTAGGTTCGCTCAGGTTAGGTTCGCTCAGGTTAGGTTCGCTCAGGTTAGGTTCGCTCAGGTTAGGTTCGCTCAGGTTAGGTTCGCTCAGGTTAGGTTCGCTCAGGTTAGGTTCGCTCAGGTTAGGTTCGCTCAGGTTAGGTTCGCTCAGGTTAGGTTCGCTCAGGTTAGGTTCGCTCAGGTTAGGTTAGGTTAGGTTAGGTTAGGTTAGGTTTTTTTTTTTTTTTTTTTTTTTTTTTTTTTTTTTTTTTTTTTTATTTGGCAGGAGAGGGAAATCCTCATGGACGCCCAGATTTGGGCAGTGCCGGACTCTTACCGGCTAAAACCCACTCCTGCCTTTGCTTAATGTCCCTCTGACATAATCAGAGACCTTTTTAGTCAAAATTTTATTATTTTATCTTATTTATATTAATGCTTTATATATTTGTTATCTTCTTTTGCTATCTTCTATCTTATCACTTTTAATATCTTTTTAATACACCAATAATGACTCTAATCTAATCTATTTCATTTAAATGCAAAGTTTTTACGACTCATCTACAATTTTAAAATCTTTTATATCTCGGCGATTACTTTTTATGTATTCTAATAATACATAATAGTATATCTATTTCTTATACTTTGTTGTTTTTAATTACTTTATATGCAATTTCCTCGCAGTATTTAAAGAACTTTTTTCTTAATTTTGAATGTTCTATTATTGCCGGTATGTTTTCTAATTTTATTTCCATTTCTATTTCTGCTTCCAGGTCAAATTTTTGCTTCGCGAATATAGGACACTCCGTCAGCAAGTGTGGGACGCTCTCATTTTCAGATGGGTCACAGAGGCATGCCGGGCTCTCCTTGCACTTGAAGCGATTCAAGTACTCGGAGAACCCGCCGTGCCCTGTAAGCACTTGTACTAAGACTGGGCTTAAGTCAGTTTTCCGCACTATTTGGTAGGCTGCAATTGCGTCAGGAAGAAACATTTTCGTGCCCGAAGCCGTGTCACCTGACCGATATCTCCCGTTCCATTCCTCAAGCGTTTCCGACCGGATTTGCCGCTTGACGAATGATACGGGACACAAATCGTAGTCCGGCCTTTTCTTCGACCCCAGGGCGGCCTCCTTCGCGAGCTGGTCGGCTCTCTCGTTTCCCTCCAATCCTGCGTGGGCCTTTATCCAGAACAAGGAGACACTCTTGCTCTGGAGCTTGCAGCGTCGTAGGGTGTCCCTTGTATCCACGGCCAAGGGGTGGAGGGAACTTGTGTTGATCACCGACTGAAGGGCCGCCATAGAGTCGCTGAAAATGCCGAAAGAGGTTTCACGGGACTTGAGCGCTTCCCCTGCCGCTCTTTGTAGAGCCAGGAGTTCAGCCTGGTAGACGGTGCAGTAGGACGGCAAGGCAAGTTTGAGGGCCTTTGTCTCGGCGGCGCCTTTCCACAAGGATAGTGCCGCTCCGACTCTGCCCTCAATCTTGCTGCCGTCGGTGAAAATCCTCACAGCAAAATTGCTGTGGTTTTGGTATTGTTCCTCGTCTACCAGGCTTTCGAACTTCAGGTTCGTTTGCTCCGCTGGGTGCGGGGATTCTAATGCTGGAGCCATCCGCTCAATCTCCCTGTCTCCCATTACTGACTGGGACACTCCCCTCTTGGCCTCATACAGCGCTGCCGCCTCGCGAATGCGCAGGTCGATTGGGAGTATCCCGGCCAGCACCAGTGCCGAGTTAAGGGAGACTGTGCGGTAGGCTCTACACAGCTTTTGCGCGAACCCTCTCTGGACCACGTTCAGCTGCTTCCTGACCCCCAACTGGTTAGGTTAGGTTAGGTTAGGTTAGGTTAGGTTAGGTTAGGTTAGGTTAGGTTAGGTTAGGTTAGGTTAGGTTAGGTTAGGTTAGGTTAGGTTAGGTTAGGTTAGGTTAGGTTGGGGGACCACCCCACAGTGCTTGCGTCCACGTCGCGTCCCCTGGAAACAGCCCAGTTCTGACCACCGTAACGGAGTGGCAGACTGGGTTGGCCAAAGTGCACTGTGCCTTCGCGGATTTTAATTTTACTTAGTTGTGTCTTGTCTGCGAACCTGCCGGGATCATGCCGACCCCTGAGCGGGACGCCTCCGGGCGATTTTTAAAACAAAAAGGCCCTTCTCAGGGCCAACCCAAAGGCCCTTCTCAGGGCCAACCAAAAGGCCCTTCTCAGGGCCAACCCAAAGGCCCTTCTCAGGGCCAACCAAAAGGCCCTTCTCAGGGCCAACCCAAAGGCCCTTCTCAGGGCCAAGCCGACGCTTCGGCGTCAGAAACTAGCCGCGCGCCGTCTGCGGCTAGCTTCTTTTTTGGAGGGGCGGACGAGTCGTCGTCCGACAACGACTCACTTATCAGTGTGTCGGACGCGGACGACTCTCGTTCGCGGAAGAGGGTCCATCGGAGCGGTGGGTCCGAGGGCTCCTCGGCCTCGGGGTCGACGCGGTCGCCGAAGGCTAAAAAGCCGACGGCTGCCGCGGAGACCCATGTCGTTGGGCTCGAGAACGCCCAACGCCAGCTGGATCTGGCTCGACGGGCTCAGCTCCAGCAAGAGCTGGAGGAGCGGGTCGCTGCCGCGGAGAAGCGGGCGCACGTCGCCCGGGCCAAGTCCGGGTACGGTGCGCCCCGCGTCGTATACGCGGACCACTCCCTGGCCGAGCTGGAGAGGATGGCGGAGGAGGACGAGAGGGAGATCGCGGAGGTCGCCTCGAAGTCCTCCAACATAAAGGGGACCCTTCAAAAGGCCCTGAAATGTAGGGCCGCGAGCATGCGCGGCGTCGTTGCGGAGCTGGTCCAGCGCAGCTCCACAGACGAAACGCGGCAACTGCAGGCGAAGGTGGATCGCCTGCAGTCGGAGGTCAGCCAGCTTCATCAGAAGCTGGCTGAAGCCACGGCCCGGCCACAACAGGCCAAGTCGAGCCCTGCGGCAGAGGGCCCCTCCTCCAACCTTGAGGATATCATCCGCAAGGTCGTAATGCAGGAGAGGGCCTTCACAAGAGCCTGCTTAGCGGGCATTGAGGACCGGCTCCTGCCGGAGAAGCGCCTCCGACCGGCCCTTGCGGCAGACGCGAGGCAGCGTGAGCCGGTCCCGTCCTGCTCCCACGCGGACGACGCCCTTCTCCTCCCCTCAACGACCCCGTCCAACGAGTGGACGGAAGTGGTCCGCAAGGGGAAGGGCAAGGGCAAAAAGTCGGCGACGGCCGTCCCCGCCGTCCCCGCCGCCACCGCCGCTCCCAGCAAGTCGCAGACGACCGGCAAGGGAAAGCGGACGGGGAAGGGGAAGGGGAAGCGAAGGGTGCAGCTGGTCTCCCCAAAAACCGCGGCCGTCGTGGTGACGCTCACCGCGGAGGCTGCGGACCGAGGGGAGACGTACGCGTCCGTTTTGGTGCGGGCGCGTGCGAACGCCGATCCCACCCAGCTGGGGATCGGCAGTGTGTCCTGCCGGCGGACCCAGGCCGGGGCTCGAATATTCGAGTTCCCGGGGGCAGAGGGGAGTGCCCATGCGGACCTCTTTGCAGCCAAGCTGCAGGAGGTCATCGCGGATTCGGCCAAGGTGGCACGGCCGGTCAAGTCGGCGGCCATAGAGGTGACGGACCTGGACGACTCCGTCACCAAGGAGGAGGTGGTAGCGGCGGTCGCAGCGATAGGGGGCTGTGGCGTCGCGGCGGTCCAAGGCCGGGACATAAGGCCCGGCCGCGGCGGCATGGGCACCATGCGCCTCGAGTGCCCAATCGCCGCTGCCAAAGCCGTCCTTGCCAAGGGACGGCTCACAGTCGGCTTTAGCTCGGGAGCGGTCCGGGCGCTCGAGGACCAGCCTCTGCGGTGTTTCCGGTGCTTCGGCATCGGACACACCCGGCCCCTGTGTCCGTCCGCAGTGGACAGGTCGAACGCCTGCTACCGCTGCGGCAAGGACGGCCACAAAGCCGCCTCCTGCGAGGCCGCCACGCCGCACTGCGCGGTGTGTGCCGCCAGTGGCTGCCCGGCAGACCACACAATGAAGGGGAGGAACTGCAGTCCTCCCCCTGTGCGGGGCAAAGCGCAGGCGCCGACCGGGCCCGCAAATAACACCGCTGCTTCTGCGGTGGCTGCGGAGGAAGGGGGTGCGATGTCCGACTGATGGATAGGGTCGAACATCGCATACTCCAGGCGAACGCCAACCACTGCAGGGCAGCCCAGGATCTGCTGATGCAGACCATGGCTGAGTGGTTGGTGGACTTGGCGGTGGTCGCCGAGCCTTATTCGGTCCCTGGCCGTTGGCTGGGCGACCGGGACGGCCTGGTGGCGTTGGTGTCGCGGTCTTCCACGGACTCCCCTCCCCTCTCGCTCTTAGAGAGGGGACCGGGATACGTGGCCGCCGCGTGGGGAGACATGGCCCTGGTAGGGGTCTACTTCTCCCCGAACCGCTCTCTCTCCGACTTTGAGGATTTCCTCGAGATCCTCACTGCGGTCGTAGGGAGGGCGGCACCGCGCCAGGTCGTGGTGTTGGGCGACCTGAACGCCAAGTCGGTGGCCTGGGGACACCCGGCCACCGGTTGCAACGTCCGGGGACGTGCCGTCGAGCTTTGGGCGGCCTCATGCGGTGTGTCCCTCCTCAACAGGGGGGCGGTCCACACGTGTGTGCGGCAACAGGGCGGATCGGTGGTGGACGTCTCGTTTGCCACCCCCGCGCTAGCCGCCCGCGTCGTCAACTGGCGGGTGGAGATGGTGGAGACCCTGTCGGACCACCGATATGTGCGGTTCGACATCTCCACCCAGGGGGGGGGGAGGGCCCGCGCCGGGCAATCTCCCTTCCCACGGTGGGCACTCACCCGCCTGGACCGGGAGGCAGCCGAGGAGGCGGCCTTTCTCCAGGACTGGCTTTCGCCCCCCCCTGTCGATGCCTTGGACGTGGACGCCGCAGCGGTCCAGCTCAGGGGGTCCCTGACCGAGGTGTGCAACTCCAGCATGCCTCGGTCTCGCCGTCCGCCTCCCCGTCGCGCCGTCTATTGGTGGACGCAGGAGCTGGCGGGTCTCCGGGCCGCCTGCGTTGCGGCCAGAAGGGCCTACGCGCGGAGCCGACGGCGCAGCGCCCAAAACCGAGTCCGGGCAGAGGAGGACCGCCTATACGCCTCTTACCAAGAGGCGAAGACGGCCCTCAAGTCTGCAATGGGCGCTGCGGAAGACTCGGCGAGGGCCGAGATGCTGGAGGGTCTCGACAGGGATCCTTATGGGAGACCGTACAAGGCGGCGCGGAACCAGCTACGCCCCTATGGTCCCCCACTGACGGAGACCCTCGAGCCGGCGTTGCTGGACGGGGTGGTCCGGTCCCTGTTTCCGCGCAGGACCGACTTCACCCCACCAGCGATGGATCCCCCGCAAGGGGCGGCTCCGCCGGACGAGCAGGTCCCCCCGGTGACGGTGGAGGAGCTCCGCGCGGGGGTTCTCACCCTCCGCGCGAAGAAGACGGCCCCCGGGCCAGACGGCGTCCCCGCACGGGTGGTGGCGATCGCCGCCTCCCAAATGGAGGACAGGTTTCGGGACCTCTTCAGCGCGTGCTTTACGGCTGGGAGGTTCCCGAAACTGTGGAAGGAGGGGCAGCTCTGCCTCCTCCGAAAGGAGGGACGTCCGGTGGACTCCCCGTCGGCATACCGGCCCATCGTCTTGCTCGATGAGGTCGGTAAACTGTTCGAGGGGATCATCGCGTCCCGGCTTCATGGCCTTTTGCGGGGGGTAGGGCCGGACCTGTCGGACGCCCAATTCGGCTTCCGACAAGGGCGTTCGACGATCGACGCGCTGGCCCTACTCAAGGGCCAGGTGAAGGAGGCGGTGGAGGCGGGGGACGGAGTGCTGGCAGTGTCGTTCGACATTGCAAACGCCTTCAACTCCGTCCCCCACTCGACGATATTGGAGGCGCTCCGGTATCACGGAGTGCCCCAATACCTGCAGGATCTGCTGGCCAGCTACCTGGAGGGCCGAGAGGTCCTCCTCGCGGACCGGACGGGCACGGTGAGGCGGTACGGAGCAGAGTCCGGTGTTCCGCAGGGGTCAGTTCTGGGGCCCTCCCTGTGGAACATCGGGTTCGACTGGCTCCTACGCGGAGTCCTCCTCCAGGGCACGAGTGTCATCTGCTACGCGGATGACACTCTCCTCACTGCCCGGGGGAGGAACTTTGGAGACGCGGCCTGTCTGGCCTCGGCTGGCGGATCCCTGGTTGCAGACAGGATCCGCCTCCTGGGATTGAAGGTGGCGCTGCACAAGACCGAGGCCGTATTCTTTCACGGGCCTCGGCAGCGCTGCCCTCCCGACGCCCACATCGTCGTAGAGGGCGTCCGGATAGAGGTCCAGCCCCAGATGAAGTATCTGGGCCTGGTGCTGGACGAGAGGTGGCGCTTCGGCCCGCATTTCAGCGGGCTGTCGACGCGCCTCCTGAAAGCCGCGGACGCCCTCTCGCGGCTGCTCCCGAACCTGGGGGGGCCCAAGGTGGGGTGCCGGCGCCTCTATGCCGGCGTCCTCAGGAGCATGGCCCTATACGGGGCCCCTATCTGGGCGGACTCACTCCACAGGAGGGAGAATGCGACCGCCATCCGCAAGCCCCAAAGGGCCATTGCACTGCGGGTGGCGAGGGCCTACCGCTCGGTGGGCTTTTCGGCGGCGTGCGCTCTGGCCGGCACCCCTCCTTGGGAGCTGGAGGCTTGGGTGCTCGCCAGAGTGTACGAGTGGACCGCGCAACGAAGGGCGCTCGGGGAGCGCCCCGTCGCCGAAGAGCGGGAGGCCGTGCGGCGGGAGGCGAGGGACGCAATCGTCCTTCACTGGACAGAGGACCTCGCCACCGCCGCCTTCGGCCGCCGGACGTTGGACGCGCTCGGCCCGGTCCTGCAGAGCTGGCTCGAGCGGTCCCACGGTTTCCTCTCGTTCCGTCTGGTGCAGGTGTTGTCCGGCCACGGCTGTTTCGGAACGTACCTGCACCGGATCGGGAGGGAGGAGACCCCGGCGTGCCACGACTGCGGCGCGGCGGAGGACACGGCGCAGCACACCCTCGAGGCGTGCCCGGCTTGGTCCGAGCTGCGCCGCGGTCTGACCGCGGCGGTCGGACAGGACCTCTCGCTTCCTGGTGTGATCAACGCCATGCTGGGGAGCGAGGAGGCCTGGGCAGCGGTGGCCTCCTTTTGCGAGGACGTAATCTCGCAAAAGGAGGAGGCGGAGCGCGCGCGGGAGGACGACCCTCTCGCTGTGCCGCTCCGCAGACGAAGAAGGGGTCGGAGAAGGCGCCAGCCTCTCCCCCCTCATGGTGGCGATGGGCGGGCGACAGGCACGGGGGTGCCGTCTCCCGCATTGCACCCATCACCACCTTCGTCGGTCACTCCCGGGCCCCCGTGAGGGGCCCGCCCTGAAGGACAATCGTCGGCGGAGGACTGGACGTTAAGGCTACGCTGGTTTCCCAGTCCCCCGCCACTCGGACGAAGCGGGAGTGCCGCTGGGTTTTTTAGTGGGTATACCGGGTCAGACCCGGGAGTCCCACATAGCCCCCCATCCCCCGATGGGAGGGTATGCGTAACGCATTTTTCCCAGCGCAAAAAAAAAAAAAAAAAAAAAAAGGTTAGGTTAGGTTAGGTTAGGTTAGGTTAGGTTAGGTTAGGTTAGGTTAGGTTAGGTTAGGTTAGGTTAGGTTAGGTTAGGTTAGGTTAGGTTAGGTTAGGTTAGGTTAGGTTAGGTTAGGTTAGGTTAGGTTAGGTTAGGTTTTTTTTTTTTTTTTTTTTTTTTTTTTTTTTTTTTTAAATTCACCAGTGATCTACCTCTAACATAATTAGAGTCCTTTTATAACAATTGAGGTGTGTTATATCTACTGGGTTTTCTTTATTCTTATCTATTTAACATTATAGTCTTATCTTATGTTATCTTACACATACAGTTCGCCCTGTTATTATTAATACTTATGTTAGATTACTTATTCTAGGCCAAAATATTTCCAGGTGGGATTACAAATTTCTTACTTATTCTTGATTTATATGCTACAGTACATTCTACAACTAGGTGGGGTTTACACTTTCTATACTTACACATAAATTTTTGTTTACTTATTTATATATGCCTTAATTTTCTAACATCTTATTTTTTATACTTTATCTATTTATATGCTAATCTATATATTTTATACTAATATATATATAGCATCGATTTGTTGTACTATTTGTTCCTATTTATAACTATCTTAGCAATATAAGTGATATACTCAATGAATGTTTGTCTGTGTTTTTTACTACCTATTAGCTTAGGGAAGTTTTCGGCTATCATTTTACATTCCAACTTATTTTCGGCCTCGAATCTCCTCAGAGCGTGGATTGAACAGTCGGTCAGGATGTGTTCGACCGTTTCTGGTGTGTCAGGTTGACAGAGGCACGATGAGTTCTCTTTGCACCTGAATCGATTCAGGTACTCAGAGAACCCACCGTGCCCCGTCAGTACTTGGGTAGTGACATTCGTTGGGACCATTTGTCGAACTATTTTATAGGAGGTGGTGACTTCGGGGAAGAAAAGTTTTGTGACCCCTGCCCGGGTACTTTGCTTGTACCTTTGGTTCCATTCATCAATCGACCCCTTTCGGATCTGTCGCTTGATGAATGAAACCGGGCAAAGGTCATAGTCAGGTTTTGTTTTGGTCTTAAGAGCCGCATCCTTCGCCAGCTCATCCGCCCTCTCGTTTCCCGCAAGACCCGCATGTGCCTTGATCCAGAACAAAGACACAGTTTTGCCCTGGTTTTCAATGATCCTCAGGTTTTTGCGGGTGTCGACTGCCAGGGGATGCGTTGTACTGAGGTTAGTTATGGTCTCCAGAGCTGACCTAGAGTCACTGTAGATACCATAACTACTCTCGCTTCTCCGCTGGATTACCTCAGTGGCTTTACACACCGCGAGGAGTTCCGCCTGGTATACCGTACAGTATGGGGCCAGCTTGAGTTTCAGGGTTTTCACCTCTGCTGCACTATCCCACACGGTTAGCGCTGCTCCAACCTTGCCCTCAATCCTGCTGCCATCGGTAAATATTTGGATAGCCTGGTTGTTGCAATTATCTAATTGTTCCTGGTCTACCAGGCTCACGAACTCTATCGCAGTGTGCTTCCCCGGGTGAGGTGTGCTGGAGAACTCAGCTCTCCGCTCGACCTCTCTGTCTACTAGCTCTGGTCGGGACGCCCCTCTCCTCGCCTCATACAGGGCGGCTGCTTCTTGTATGCGAAGGTCGAGTGGCAATATCCCAGCCAGTACCAGCGCTGAATGAAGAGAGGTCGTGCGATACGCCCCGCACAGTTTTTGGGCAAATCCCCTCTGGACTGCATTCAAATAGCGCTGAACTCCTAACTTTTTTGATGCTGAGGACCAGGCGGCAGCAGCGTACGTGATGATGGGCTCTACCGTGGCGGTGTATATAACACGGATTATTTCCGGGTGGAGGCCCCAGCTGACCCTGGCAGCTCTCGACAGCTGTTTGTAGACACCAAGTGCCTTTTTACAGACGTTAGCCGTGTGGCTATTAAAGGTCAACTTGGAGTCTATCGTGAGTCCCAGGATCTTCATCTCCGAAGACATTCCAATGTCGACCCCTCCCATGGTCAGGTGTGGCGTGTCATATTTAAGTTTTCTGGTGAGTAGCATGGCGCAAGTTTTGTGTGGCGCGAACTTAAGCTTATTCATGACACCCCACTCCCGAACATGTTCGAGAGCGGCATTGGCCTGTCTCTGGATATCCAGGGCCGTCTCTCCCGAAAACACGAGCACCACATCATCCGCAAAGGCCTGACAATAGTCGCCTCTTTGAGTCAGACTCTCCAGCAATGGGTTTAACAGGAGATTCCATAAGATGGGTCCGCCTATTGATCCCTGGACACACCCTTTGTTGGTGCTTTTAGCGTACTCATGGCCAGCATACCTTACCCGGACTTTACGGTCGCTTAGGTAGCTGGCTATCATTTTCCTGAGATTCGCTGGGCACTTCTCTTCCGCCAGTCTGACCTTTATGGCCGGCCACCAGGCACTGTCGAAGGCTCCCTCTATATCAAGTGAGACCATCGTGATAAGCTTCCTCTCTTGGAGTTTGCCTCTCACGTGGGCCATCAGGTCATAGAGGGAGTCTTCCGTGCTTCGTTGTGGCATGAAGCCATACTGGCGGGGACTTATTCGGGGCACCAGGTACCAAACCAGCCTTCTAACCATCATTTTCTCCAATATTTTACCCATCACTGGCAACAATCCGATCGGTCTATAGGACTTGGGGCTGGTATAATTGTCCTTCCCTGGTTTCCTCAGCACCACCACGGTGGCCTCTTTCCACGCTGTGGGGAAGTGCGTCAGTTGCCAGCACCTATTAAATATTGCCAGATGCAGTTCGAGGTCCTGGTATATTACCCGCTGGCAGATGTCGGCTGTGAAGCCGTCTACTCCGGGTGCTTTTTTAGGATTGAAGCTCTCCGTCGCGAATCTGAGCTCCTCCGTTGTAAACGCCGGGTCATTGGTCTCATTATGGCTCCAATCGTTTATTCGGTCAGCAAGAGCTCTGATTCGACGATGGTCTGGGCTATCCTCTTCCTCTGTATCCTCCGGGTAGAATACTTCCGCCAGTACTTTCGCGGATCCCTCCTGACCTGCTTCTCTCCCATTCCAGACCAGTGGCAGATCTTCTTGCCTTTTTGCCGTGTTCTTAATCACCCTATAAATCCCCTCCCAGACCCCTTCCCTGTTCTGTTTCTGACAAAAACCCTTCCAGCTCTCTGTAGAGCGTTTCTTGACCTCTAATTCATACTTCTCCTTTTCTTTCAGGTACAACGCGACCACACCTTCTCTACGCGACGGCGCAGCGCATCGGATTCTTCTCTTCCTGGTGGCGACTTCGCGCTTCATCGCTTCGAGTTCTTCGGACCACCACGGTATGGTAAGTGTATGGTTTTCTTTTTTCGTTGGTATTGCTTCATCACAAGCTTTTGTTATTACTATTGTATATTTTCCGATTAAATCATCTAAATGTTCCTTGTTATTTATCTGCTGTATATGTGCTGTATTAATTCTGTTTTCTATTTTTAATTGGTCTATTTTTTCATTAAAAACTTCCCAATTAGCTTTTTTAGTGTTGTATTTCCTAGTCGTTCTTCTAATGTTAACACCCTTTCCTTTATTTAATTTGATTTTAATTATTATTCCATTGTGGTCCGAGCTCGTTAAGTCTTCAGCGACCATCCATTCCTCTACCAGGTCAAGCAAGTCCTCTGTGCATAGCGTCACGTCGACATAGCTTGTCAGTCTACGTCCTCCTCTGATGGTATCAAAAGTGGGTCTGTTTCCGCAGTTGAGTACCTGAAGGTCCAATTCCCCGATCATTCCTGCCAGCTCGTCGCCTCTATCGTCGATGGTACTGCTTCCCCACCACACACTTTTGGCGTTAGCGTCCCCTCCAATGATGGCTTTCCTAGGCTTTAGCTCCTTCATCATAGCTGTTATGTGGTCCAGGTATGGCCCAATGGGTTGGTCAGGCTCAAAGTAGTACGAGACGGCGAGCATCTCCCACGCGCTCGTTCGCAGCATCACCACCGCGATGTTGTTGGTGGTGAATCCGGGGCACTGTATGACGTCGATGTCATGATTGAATACGACTATCGCCGCCTTAACAGTGCCCCCACTGCCGTCTGAGTTTTGGAAGACCCTGGCCCCCCCGTACGACTTCATTGCCTTTATGCTACCCACATACGGCTCCTGGACCAGTGCGAAGTCTATTTTGCGCTTTTTAGCCTCGAGCATAAGCTCGTTGGTTGCCAGCTGTTTGCGTTGGAGGTTAGCTTGTGCTGCGGTGTAAATCTGAGTAGCTGCCGTTCGTGTAATCCCCGGGACCACCTTAGCAATACGCTATTGCTGATCGCGCTAATGCATCCCATTTCCTGCGCACCGGGCAGTCCTGGCTATAGACTGTATGTCCTGTGTCGTCGTGCTTTTCTCTGACGCAGTTCTTGCACGTCGGCCTGTCGCCCGATGCCAGCCCGGCACAATCTGTCTTGAGATGTGGCCCCCCGCAGTAATTGCACAGATCCGCAGGCTCTGTACACAGCTTTCGGCCGTGCCCATATGCCAGGCACTTTGTACATTGTACTAGAGGCGTTTGGTCTTGGACTCTAACGTACTGCAGGTCGATGAAGACCCTACCAGCCGCAGTAAGCTTCTGCCACAACTTCGGTGTCACCTGTAGGATGACGTGGTTCTCCAGTGAGTTCCGTGCCCTCCTTCGGTATTTCACGGTGGCAGTCGCTTCCTCGGCCGTCAGGCCCTCCAGCAGACGGGCGTTTTGGACCTTCAACGCAGTCAGTATGTCCTCGTCACTGTTGTAGGACAAGAGGTCTTTGATTATAACAAGTGGGTCCCGGTTTTTTGCTTCTTCCACTTTAAGATGTGCGTCTTTTCTGAGCTGGGCTGTTGTTTTCGCCATCTCTTCTTTATTATTAAAGCTCAAGATAACCCTCTTGTCCTTCACTTTACGGACCCTCTCGATCTGTAGGCCACTCTTTTTAGCGTCCAGTACCTCCTTCACTCTCCCCACCACCTCTGTGCTGGTGTCCATTGTGACATCGGAAGACACAATGACGGAGTGTTTCGGTTTTTGACCCCAGGTGTTTTGGGGTGCGGTCAGGGCTTCCGCATAGGTAGGAGCTCTTTCCTTAATCTCGGAGACCACTTTCCCCATTTCTTTAGTGGTCTCTTCGAGCGCTCGGATCTCCTTCAGAATGTCTCCGTCCCTGCATCTCTCTCTGTCCACACTCGCATAGGTGGTCCCCTCCAAGACTTTTTGATGGGACAGTAACGTGTCTCTGAGACCCTCCATCTTTTCATTATTTACTGTGATGAGATTGAGGTGCTCCTCCATCTTTTTGAGCAGCTCGTTTTCCACCTGACAATTGGCAGGGTGAGAAGAGAGTGGAGGGTGTAAAGGTTCCTCCTCTTCCTTCTCACCTCGCCCTTTGCTCTGAGCTGTTTCCTTGCCCTTAACCGCCTCCGACTCCTTAAGCAGCTGATAAAGTCGTTCCACGGCTGCGATAACACCATCTTTAATTTCAGTTTTTGTATTTCTAGAGTTGCCGAGGTGGAGCTTTGCCTTACTGAGGCATGCCCTTCCCTCAGCAAGTCTGGTGGGATATATCGGTTTCGGGGGCGGGCTATCCGGGGCATCCAACGACGGTGTTTGGGTTTTTGCCTTGGAGGGACCCGCCACCGGCGCCGCCACCTTTTTTGGTAAGGTCTTTGTCCTGGCCTCTATCTCACCAATGCCATGTCGGACCACAAAAGTTTTGTCCTGGGTTCCCGACGTGGAGGGAGATACCTTTTCGGCCGATTCCGCGGCTTTCTTGGGGGAGTTTGATGCCGTGTTTTTGCACGGGGTCCTAAGTCCGAGCATGATGTTGTAGGTAGGGTAGGGTAGGGCGTCTTAGTGTAATAAGTTTTTACTCTATATGGAGTAAGTCTGAATAAAATGTGTCACTTATTTGTGACACTCGCAGATGTCCTATTCTATAAGCTATTGCTCAATAAAGCTATAGTTACCGTCAAAATTAAAAATGTCGAGTCGTAAGTGTAAATAACACGCCTTCAAGGGCGCTAAAAGTGTCAGGAACCGTCTACTCTCCCAGTGTCACGATAGAACTAGGTATTTACGCAGTTGGAAGGGCAAAAAACGCAAACTAATTTTTTGTCAAAACTCAAAAGTTTACCTGCCTAGACACGAATGGGTGGGTGGGAGGGCAAATTTTTGACTTTTTATCTGAGCTAGGCGGACGTGCGAGGTGTCAAAAGACGCGTCTCGGCGCCGGCCAGCGAGCTGTGAGGTTTTTAGAATTTACGCTGAAGAAAATTTCTGAAATTTCCTGAAAAAACTGAATTTACGACCAAAATGTATGTAGAAAACGGGAATAACACCACCAAACGGGACTCGAACACGCGGAACGCGCGCCGGAGTACAGGTAAGGCAGGTAAGTATCAATTAAAATTATAAAAACGTAAATTTACCTGAAGGTTTTGCAATAAAAAATTTTTTAAAGGAATTTACACTGAAATTTTTGCAAGTGAATAACCGAAAAGTGTTTTTCGGTGTTTTTGTCAATTTAAACTAGTGGGAACGTTAGACGGAGCCTAAAAACGAATTACTACGCTGAAAAAAGCTTCAGAATGCGTCACCGGGATGCAAAGTTATAGCGGTTAGATGAAATTGTTCTATCACTAAGGTGGATTTCGTGTATGTACTTACTCGTATGAGAATCCCCACTACAAAAAATTTTTGACTTTTTATCTGAGCTAGGCGGACGTGCGAGGTGTCAAAAGACGCGTCTCGGCGCCGGCCAGCGAGCTGTGAGGTTTTTAGAATTTACGCTGAAGAAAATTTCTGAAATTTCCTGAAAAAACTGAATTTACGACCAAAATGTATGTAGAAAACGGGAATAACACCACCAAACGGGACTCGAACACGCGGAACGCGCGCCGGAGTACAGGTAAGGCAGGTAAGTATCAATTAAAATTATAAAAACGTAAATTTACCTGAAGGTTTTGCAATAAAAAATTTTTTAAAGGAATTTACACTGAAATTTTTGCAAGTGAATAACCGAAAAGTGTTTTTCGGTGTTTTTGTCAATTTAAACTAGTGGGAACGTTAGACGGAGCCTAAAAACGAATTACTACGCTGAAAAAAGCTTCAGAATGCGTCACCGGGATGCAAAGTTATAGCGGTTAGGTTAGGTTAGGTTAGGTTAGGTTAGGTTAGGTTAGGTTAGGTTAGGTTAGGTTAGGTTAGGTTAGGTTAGGTTAGGTTAGGTTAGGTTAGGTTAGGTTAGGTTAGGTTAGGTTAGGTTAGGTTAGGTTAGGTTAGGTTAGGTTAGGTTAGGTTAGGTTAGGTTGGGGGACTACCCCACAGTGCTTGCGTCCACGTCGCGTCCCCTGGAAACAGCCCAGTTCTGACCACCGTAACGGAGTGGCAGACTGGGTTGGCCAAAGTGCACTGTGCCTTCGCGGATTTTAATTTTATCTTAGTAGTGTGTCTGCGAACCTGCCGGGATCATGCCGACCCCTGAGCGGGACGCCTCCGGGCGATTTTTAAAACAAAAAGGCCCTTCTCAGGGCCAACCCAAAGGCCCTTCTCAGGGCCAACCAAAAGGCCCTTCTCAGGGCCAACCCAAAGGCCCTTCTCAGGGCCAACCCAAAGGCCCTTCTCAGGGCCAACCCAAAGGCCCTTCTCAGGGCCAAGCCGACGCTTCGGCGTCAGAAGCTAGCCGCGCGCCGTCTGCGGCTAGCTTCTTTGGAGGGGCGGACGAGTCGTCGTCCGACAACGACTCACTCATCACTGTGTCGGACGCGGACGACTCTCGTCCGCGAAAGAGAGTCCACCGGAGCGATGGGTCCGAGGGCTCCTCGGCCTCGGGGTCGACGCGGTCGCCGAAGGCTAAAAAGCCGACGGCTGCCGCGGAGACCCATGTCGTTGGGCTCGAGAACGCCCAACGCCAGCTGGATCTGGCTCGGCGGGCTCAGCTCCAGCAAGAGCTGGAGGAGCGGGTCGCTGCCGCGGAGAAGCGGGCGCACGTCGCCCGGGCCAAGTCCGGGTACGGTGCGCCCCGCGTCGTATACGCGGACCACTCCCTGGCCGAGCTGGAGAGGATGGCGGAGGAGGACGAGAGGGAGATCGCGGAGGTCGCCTCGAAGTCCTCCAACATAAAGGGGACCCTTCAAAAGGCCCTGAAATGTAGGGCCGCGAGCATGCGCGGCGTCGTTGCGGAGCTGGTCCAGCGCAGCTCCACAGACGAAACGCGGCAACTGCAGGCGAAGGTGGATCGCCTGCAGTCGGAGGTCAGCCAGCTTCATCAGAAGCTGGCTGAAGCCACGGCCCGGCCACAACAGGCCAAGTCGAGCCCTGCGGCAGAGGGCCCCTCCTCCAACCTTGAGGATATCATCCGCAAGGTCGTAATGCAGGAGAGGGCCTTCACAAGAGCCTGCTTAGCGGGCATCGAGGACCGGCTCCTGCCGGAGAAGCGCCTCCGACCGGCCCTTGCGGCAGACGCGAGGCAGCGTGAGCCGGTCCCGTCCTGCTCCCACGCGGACGACGCCCTTCTCCTCCCCTCAACGACCCCGTCCAACGAGTGGACGGAAGTGGTCCGCAAGGGGAAGGGCAAGGGAAAAAAGTCGGCGACGGCCGTCCCCGCCGTCCCCGCCGCTCCCAGCAAGTCGCAGACGACCGGCAAGGGAAAGCGGACGGGGAAGGGGAAGGGGAAGCGAAGGGTGCAGCTGGTCTCCCCAAAAACCGCGGCCGTCGTGGTGACGCTCACCGCGGAGGCTGCGGACCGAGGGGAGACGTACGCGTCCGTTTTGGTGCGGGCGCGTGCGAACGCCGATCCCACCCAGCTGGGGATCGGCAGTGTGTCCTGCCGGCGGACCCAGGCCGGGGCTCGAATATTCGAGTTCCCGGGGGCAGAGGGGAGTGCCCATGCGGACCTCTTTGCAGCCAAGCTGCAGGAGGTCATCGCAGACTCGGCCAAGGTGGCACGGCCGGTCAAGTCGGCGGCCATAGAGGTGACGGACCTGGACGACTCCGTCACCAAGGAGGAGGTGGTAGCGGCGGTCGCAGCGATAGGGGGCTGTGGCGTCGCGGCGGTCCAAGGCCGGGACATAAGGCCCGGCCGCGGCGGCATGGGCACCATGCGCCTCGAGTGCCCAATCGCCGCTGCCAAAGCCGTCCTTGCCAAGGGACGGCTCACAGTCGGCTTTAGCTCGGGAGCGGTCCGGGCGCTCGAGGACCAGCCTCTGCGGTGTTTCCGGTGCTTCGGCATCGGACACACCCGGCCCCTGTGTCCGTCCGCAGTGGACAGGTCGAACGCCTGCTACCGCTGCGGCAAGGACGGCCACAAAGCCGCCTCCTGCGAGGCCGCCACGCCGCACTGCGCGGTGTGTGCCGCCAGTGGCTGCCCGGCAGACCACGCAATGAAGGGGAGGAACTGCAGTCCTCCCCCTGTGCGGGGCAAAGCGCAGGCGCCGACCGGGCCTGCCAATGGCACCGCTGCTTCTGCGGTGGCTGCGGAGGAAGGGGGTGCGATGTCCGACTGATGGATAGGGTCGAACATCGCATACTCCAGGCGAACGCCAACCACTGCAGGGCAGCCCAGGATCTGCTGATGCAGACCATGGCTGAGTGGTTGGTGGACTTGGCGGTGGTCGCCGAGCCTTATTCGGTCCCTGGCCGTTGGCTGGGCGACCGGGACGGCCTGGTGGCGTTGGTGTCGCGGTCTTCCACGGACTCCCCTCCCCTCTCGCTCTTAGAGAGGGGACCGGGATACGTGGCCGCCGCGTGGGGAGACATGGCCCTGGTAGGGGTCTACTTCTCCCCGAACCGCTCTCTCTCCGACTTTGAGGATTTCCTCGAGATCCTCACCGCGGTCGTAGGGAGGGCGGCACCGCGCCAGGTCGTGGTGTTGGGCGACCTGAACGCCAAGTCGGTGGCCTGGGGCAACCCGGCCCCCGGTTGCAACGTCCGGGGACGCGCCGTCGAGTTTTGGGCGGCCTCATGCGGTGTGTCCCTCCTCAACAGGGGGGCGGTCCACACGTGTGTGCGGCAACAGGGCGGATCGGTGGTGGACGTCTCGTTTGCCACCCCCGCGCTAGCCGCCCGCGTCGTCAACTGGCGGGTAGAGATGGTGGAGACCCTGTCGGACCACCGATATGTGCGGTTCGACATCTCCACCCAGGGAGGGGGGAGGGCCCGCGCCGGGCAATCTCCCTTCCCACGGTGGGCACTCACCCGCCTGGACCGGGAGGCAGCCGAGGAGGCGGCCTTTCTCCAGGACTGGCTTTCGCCCCCCCCTGTCGATGCCTTGGACGTGGACGCCGCAGCGGTCCAGCTCAGGGGGTCCCTGACCGAGGTGTGCAACTCCAGCATGCCTCGGTCTCGCCGTCCGCCTCCCCGTCGCGCCGTCTATTGGTGGACGCAGGAGCTGGCGGGTCTCCGGGCCGCCTGCGTTGCGGCCAGAAGGGCCTACGCGCGGAGCCGACGGCGCAGCGCCCAAAACCGAGTCCGGGCAGAGGAGGACCGCCTATACGCCTCTTACCAAGAGGCGAGGACGGCCCTCAAGTCTGCAATGGGCGCTGCGGAAGACTCGGCGAGGGCCGAGATGCTGGAGGGTCTCGACAGGGATCCTTATGGGAGACCGTACAAGGCGGCGCGGAACCAGCTACGCCCCTATGGTCCCCCACTGACGGAGACCCTCGAGCCGGCGTTGCTGGACGGGGTGGTCCGGTCCCTGTTTCCGCGCAGGACCGACTTCACCCCACCAGCGATGGATCCCCCGCAAGGGGCGGCTCCGCCGGACGAGCAGGTCCCCCCGGTGACGGTGGAGGAGCTCCGCGCGGGGGTTCTCACCCTCCGCGCGAAGAAGACGGCCCCCGGGCCAGACGGCGTCCCCGCACGGGTGGTGGCGATCGCCGCCTCCCAAATGGAGGACAGGTTTCGGGACCTCTTCAGCGCGTGCTTTACGGCTGGGAGGTTCCCGAAACTGTGGAAGGAGGGGCAGCTCTGCCTCCTCCGAAAGGAGGGACGTCCGGTGGACTCCCCGTCGGCATACCGGCCCATCGTCTTGCTCGATGAGGTCGGTAAACTGTTCGAGGGGATCATCGCGTCCCGGCTTCATGGCCTTTTGCGGGGGGTAGGGCCGGACCTGTCGGACGCCCAATTCGGCTTCCGACAAGGGCGTTCGACGATCGACGCGCTGGCCCTACTCAAGGGCCAGGTGAAGGAGGCGGTGGAGGCGGGGGACGGAGTGCTGGCAGTGTCGTTCGACATTGCAAACGCCTTCAAC
Organism: Amphipoea oculea; assembly: GCA_945859645.1. NCBI lineage: Eukaryota > Metazoa > Arthropoda > Insecta > Lepidoptera > Noctuidae > Amphipoea > Amphipoea oculea. The sequence goes on along the minus strand of OX243883.1, from coordinate 32,002 downwards.
TCCGTCCCCCACTCGACGATATTGGAGGCGCTCCGGTATCACGGAGTGCCCCAATACCTGCACGATCTGCTGGCCAGCTACCTGGAGGGCCGAGAGGTCCTCCTCGCGGACCGGACGGGCACGGTGAGGCGGTACGGAGCAGAGTCCGGTGTTCCGCAGGGGTCAGTTCTGGGGCCCTCCCTGTGGAACATCGGGTTCGACTGGCTCCTACGCGGAGTCCTCCTCCAGGGCACGAGTGTCATCTGCTACGCGGATGACACTCTCCTCACTGCCCGGGGGAGGAACTTTGGAGACGCGGCCTGTCTGGCCTCGGCTGGCGGATCCCTGGTTGCAGAGAGGATCCGCCTCCTGGGATTGAAGGTGGCGCTGCACAAGACCGAGGCCGTATTCTTTCACGGGCCTCGGCAGCGCTGCCCTCCCGACGCCCACATCGTCGTAGAGGGCGTCCGGATAGAGGTCCAGCCCCAGATGAAGTATCTGGGCCTGGTGCTGGACGAGAGGTGGCGCTTCGGCCCGCATTTCAGCGGGCTGTCGACGCGCCTCCTGAAAGCCGCGGACGCCCTCTCGCGGCTGCTCCCGAACCTGGGGGGGCCCAAGGTGGGGTGCCGGCGCCTCTATGCCGGCGTCCTCAGGAGCATGGCCCTATACGGGGCCCCTATCTGGGCGGACTCCCTCCACAGGAGGGAGAATGCGACCGCCATCCGCAAGCCCCAAAGGGCCATTGCACTGCGGGTGGCGAGGGCCTACCGCTCGGTGGGCTTTTCGGCGGCGTGCGCTCTGGCCGGCACCCCTCCTTGGGAGCTGGAGGCTTGGGTGCTCGCCAGAGTGTACGAGTGGACCGCGCAACGAAGGGCGCTCGGGGAGCGCCCCGTCGCCGAAGAGCGGGAGGCCGTGCGGCGGGAGGCGAGGGACGCAATCGTCCTTCACTGGACAGAGGACCTCGCCACCGCCGCCTTTGGCCGCCGGACGTTGGACGCGCTCGGCCCGGTCCTGCAGAGCTGGCTCGAGCGGTCCCACGGTTTCCTCTCGTTCCGTCTGGTGCAGGTGTTGTCCGGCCACGGCTGTTTCGGAACGTACCTGCACCGGATCGGGAGGGAGGAGACCCCGGCGTGCCACGACTGCGGCGCGGCGGAGGACACGGCGCAGCACACCCTCGAGGCGTGCCCGGCTTGGTCCGAGCTGCGCCGCGGTCTGACCGCGGCGGTCGGACAGGACCTCTCGCTTCCTGGTGTGATCAACGCCATGCTGGGGAGCGAGGAGGCCTGGGCAGCGGTGGCCTCCTTTTGCGAGGACGTAATCTCGCAAAAGGAGGAGGCGGAGCGCGCGCGGGAGGACGACCCTCTCGCTGTGCCGCTCCGCAGACGAAGAAGGGGTCGGAGAAGGCGCCAGCCTCTCCCCCCTCATGGTGGCGATGGGCGGGCGACAGGCACGGGGGTGCCGTCTCCCGCATTGCACCCATCACCACCTTCGTCGGTCACTCCCGGGCCCCCGTGAGGGGCCCGCCCTGAAGGACAATCGTCGGCGGAGGACTGGACGTTAAGGCTACGCTGGTTTCCCAGTCCCCCGCCACTCGGACGAAGCGGGAGTGCCGCTGGGTTTTTTAGTGGGTATACCGGGTCAGACCCGGGAGTCCCACATAGCCCCCCATCCCCCGATGGGAGGGTATGCGTAACGCATTTTTCCCAGCGCAAAAAAAAAAAAAAAAAAAAAAAAAAAAAAAAAAAAAAAAAAAGGTTAGGTTAGGTTAGGTTAGGTTAGGTTAGGTTAGGTTGGGGGACCACCCCACAGTGCTTGCGTCCACGTCGCGTCCCCTGGAAACAGCCCAGTTCTGACCACCGTAACGGAGTGGCAGACTGGGTTGGCCAAAGTGCACTGTGCCTTCGCGGATTTTAATTTTATCTTAGTAGTGTGTCTGCGAACCTGCCGGGATCATGCCGACCCCTGAGCGGGACGCCTCCGGGCGATTTTTAAAACAAAAAGGCCCTTCTCAGGGCCAACCCAAAGGCCCTTCTCAGGGCCAACCAAAAGGCCCTTCTCAGGGCCAACCCAAAGGCCCTTCTCAGGGCCAACCAAAAGGCCCTTCTCAGGGCCAACCCAAAGGCCCTTCTCAGGGCCAAGCCGACGCTTCGGCGTCAGAAGCTAGCCGCGCGCCGTCTGCGGCTAGCTTCTTTGGAGGGGCGGACGAGTCGTCGTCCGACAACGACTCACTCATCACTGTGTCGGACGCGGACGACTCTCGTCCGCGGAAGAGAGTCCACCGGAGCGGTGGGTCCGAGGGCTCCTCGGCCTCGGGGTCGACGCGGTCGCCGAAGGCTAAAAAGCCGACGGCTGCCGCGGAGACCCATGTCGTTGGGCTCGAGAACGCCCAACGCCAGCTGGATCTGGCTCGGCGGGCTCAGCTCCAGCAAGAGCTGGAGGAGCGGGTCGCTGCCGCGGAGAAGCGGGCGCACGTCGCCCGGGCCAAGTCCGGGTACGGTGCGCCCCGCGTCGTGTACGCGGACCACTCCCTGGCCGAGCTGGAGAGAATGGCGGAGGAGGACGAGAGGGAGATCGCGGACGTCGCCTCGAAGTCCTCCAACATAAAGGGGACCCTTCAAAAGGCCCTGAAATGTAGGGCCGCGAGCATGCGCGGCGTCGTTGCGGAGCTGGTCCAGCGCAGCTCCACAGACGAAACGCGGCAACTGCAGGCGAAGGTGGATCGCCTGCAGTCGGAGGTCAGCCAGCTTCATCAGAAGCTGGCTGAAGCCACGGCCCGGCCACAACAGGCCAAGTCGAGCCCTGCGGCAGAGGGCCCCTCCTCCAACCTTGAGGATATCATCCGCAAGGTCGTAATGCAGGAGAGGGCCTTCACAAGAGCCTGCTTAGCGGGCATCGAGGACCGGCTCCTGCCGGAGAAGCGCCTCCGACCGGCCCTTGCGGCAGACGCGAGGCAGCGTGAGCCGGTCCCGTCCTGCTCCCACGCGGACGACGCCCTTCTCCTCCCCTCAACGACCCCGTCCAACGAGTGGACGGAAGTGGTCCGCAAGGGGAAGGGCAAGGGCAAAAAGTCGGCGACGGCCGTCCCCGCCGTCCCCGCCGCCACCACCGCTCCCAGCAAGTCGCAGACGACCGGCAAGGGAAAGCGGACGGGGAAAGGGAAAGGGAAGCGAAGGGTGCAGCTGGTCTCCCCAAAAACCGCGGCCGTCGTGGTGACGCTCACCGCGGAGGCTGCGGACCGAGGGGAGACGTACGCGTCCGTTTTGGTGCGGGCGCGTGCGAACGCCGATCCCACCCAGCTGGGGATCGGCAGTGTGTCCTGCCGGCGGACCCAGGCCGGGGCTCGAATATTCGAGTTCCCGGGGGCAGAGGGGAGTGCCCATGCGGACCTCTTTGCAGCCAAGCTGCAGGAGGTCATCGCGGATTCAGCCAAGGTGGCACGGCCGGTCAAGTCGGCGGCCATAGAGGTGACGGACCTGGACGACTCCGTCACCAAGGAGGAGGTGGTAGCGGCGGTCGCAGCGATAGGGGGCTGTGGCGTCGCGGCGGTCCAAGGCCGGGACATAAGGCCCGGCCGCGGCGGCATGGGCACCATGCGCCTCGAGTGCCCAATCGCCGCTGCCAAAGCCGTCCTTGCCAAGGGACGGCTCACAGTCGGCTTTAGCTCGGGAGCGGTCCGGGCGCTCGAGGACCAGCCTCTGCGGTGTTTCCGGTGCTTCGGCATCGGACACACCCGGCCCCTGTGTCCGTCCGCAGTGGACAGGTCGAACGCCTGCTACCGCTGCGGCAAGGACGGCCACAAAGCCGCCTCCTGCGAGGCCGCCACGCCGCACTGCGCGGTGTGTGCCGCCAGTGGCTGCCCGGCAGACCACACAATGAAGGGGAGGAACTGCAGTCCTCCCCCTGTGCGGGGCAAAGCGCAGGCGCCGACCGGGCCTGCAAATAACACCGCTGCTTCTGCGGTGGCTGCGGAGGAAGGGGGTGCGATGTCCGACTGATGGATAGGGTCGAACATCGCATACTCCAGGCGAACGCCAACCACTGCAGGGCAGCCCAGGATCTGCTGATGCAGACCATGGCTGAGTGGTTGGTGGACTTGGCGGTGGTCGCCGAGCCTTATTCGGTCCCTGGCCGTTGGCTGGGCGACCGGGACGGCCTGGTGGCGTTGGTGTCGCGGTCTTCCACGGACTCCCCTCCCCTCTCGCTCTTAGAGAGGGGACCGGGATACGTGGCCGCCGCGTGGGGAGACATGGCCCTGGTAGGGGTCTACTTCTCCCCGAACCGCTCTCTCTCCGACTTTGAGGATTTCCTCGAGATCCTCACTGCGGTCGTAGGGAGGGCGGCACCGCGCCAGGTCGTGGTGTTGGGCGACCTGAACGCCAAGTCGGTGGCCTGGGGCAACCCGGCCACCGGTTGCAACGTCCGGGGACGTGCCGTCGAGCTTTGGGCGGCCTCATGCGGTGTGTCCCTCCTCAACAGGGGGGCGGTCCACACGTGTGTGCGGCAACAGGGCGGATCGGTGGTGGACGTCTCGTTTGCCACCCCCGCGCTAGCCGCCCGCGTCGTCAACTGGCGGGTAGAGATGGTGGAGACCCTGTCGGACCACCGATATGTGCGGTTCGACATCTCCACCCAGGGGGGGGGGAGGGCCCGCGCCGGGCAATCTCCCTTCCCACGGTGGGCACTCACCCGCCTGGACCGGGAGGCAGCCGAGGAGGCGGCCTTTCTCCAGGACTGGCTTTCGCCCCCCCCTGTCGATGCCTTGGACGTGGACGCCGCAGCGGTCCAGCTCAGGGGGTCCCTGACCGAGGTGTGCAACTCCAGCATGCCTCGGTCTCGCCGTCCGCCTCCCCGTCGCGCCGTCTATTGGTGGACGCAGGAGCTGGCGGGTCTCCGGGCCGCCTGCGTTGCGGCCAGAAGGGCCTACGCGCGGAGCCGACGGCGCAGCGCCCAAAACCGAGTCCGGGCAGAGGAGGACCGCCTATACGCCTCTTACCAAGAGGCGAGGACGGCCCTCAAGTCTGCAATGGGCGCTGCGGAAGACTCGGCGAGGGCCGAGATGCTGGAGGGTCTCGACAGGGATCCTTATGGGAGACCGTACAAGGCGGCGCGGAACCAGCTACGCCCCTATGGTCCCCCACTGACGGAGACCCTCGAGCCGGCGTTGCTGGACGGGGTGGTCCGGTCCCTGTTTCCGCGCAGGACCGACTTCACCCCACCAGCGATGGATCCCCCGCAAGGGGCGGCTCCGCCGGACGAGCAGGTCCCCCCGGTGACGGTGGAGGAGCTCCGCGCGGGGGTTCTCACCCTCCGCGCGAAGAAGACGGCCCCCGGGCCAGACGGCGTCCCCGCACGGGTGGTGGCGATCGCCGCCTCCCAAATGGAGGACAGGTTTCGGGACCTCTTCAGCGCGTGCTTTACGGCTGGGAGGTTCCCGAAACTGTGGAAGGAGGGGCAGCTCTGCCTCCTCCGAAAGGAGGGACGTCCGGTGGACTCCCCGTCGGCATACCGGCCCATCGTCTTGCTCGATGAGGTCGGTAAACTGTTCGAGGGGATCATCGCGTCCCGGCTTCATGGCCTTTTGCGGGGGGTAGGGCCGGACCTGTCGGACGCCCAATTCGGCTTCCGACAAGGGCGTTCGACGATCGACGCGCTGGCCCTACTCAAGGGCCAGGTGAAGGAGGCGGTGGAGGCGGGGGACGGAGTGCTGGCAGTGTCGTTCGACATTGCAAACGCCTTCAACTCCGTCCCCCACTCGACGATATTGGAGGCGCTCCGGTATCACGGAGTGCCCCAATACCTGCAGGATCTGCTGGCCAGCTACCTGGAGGGCCGAGAGGTCCTCCTCGCGGACCGGACGGGCACGGTGAGGCGGTACGGAGCAGAGTCCGGTGTTCCGCAGGGGTCAGTTCTGGGGCCCTCCCTGTGGAACATCGGGTTCGACTGGCTCCTACGCGGAGTCCTCCTCCAGGGCACGAGTGTCATCTGCTACGCGGATGACACTCTCCTCACTGCCCGGGGGAGGAACTTTGGAGACGCGGCCTGTCTGGCCTCGGCTGGCGGATCCCTGGTTGCAGAGAGGATCCGCCTCCTGGGATTGAAGGTGGCGCTGCACAAGACCGAGGCCGTATTCTTTCACGGGCCTCGGCAGCGCTGCCCTCCCGACGCCCACATCGTCGTAGAGGGCGTCCGGATAGAGGTCCAGCCCCAGATGAAGTATCTGGGCCTGGTGCTGGACGAGAGGTGGCGCTTCGGCCCGCATTTCAGCGGGCTGTCGACGCGCCTCCTGAAAGCCGCGGACGCCCTCTCGCGGCTGCTCCCGAACCTGGGGGGGCCCAAGGTGGGGTGCCGGCGCCTCTATGCCGGCGTCCTCAGGAGCATGGCCCTATACGGGGCCCCTATCTGGGCGGACTCCCTCCACAGGAGGGAGAATGCGACCGCCATCCGCAAGCCCCAAAGGGCCATTGCACTGCGGGTGGCGAGGGCCTACCGCTCGGTGGGCTTTTCGGCGGCGTGCGCTCTGGCCGGCACCCCTCCTTGGGAGCTGGAGGCTTGGGTGCTCGCCAGAGTGTACGAGTGGACCGCGCAACGAAGGGCGCTCGGGGAGCGCCCCGTCGCCGAAGAGCGGGAGGCCGTGCGGCGGGAGGCGAGGGACGCAATCGTCCTTCACTGGACAGAGGACCTCGCCACCGCCGCCTTTGGCCGCCGGACGTTGGACGCGCTCGGCCCGGTCCTGCAGGGCTGGCTCGAGCGGTCCCACGGTTTCCTCTCGTTCCGTCTGGTGCAGGTGTTGTCCGGCCACGGCTGTTTCGGAACGTACCTGCACCGGATCGGGAGGGAGGAGACCCCGGCGTGCCACGACTGCGGCGCGGCGGAGGACACGGCGCAGCACACCCTCGAGGCGTGCCCGGCTTGGTCCGAGCTGCGCCGCGGTCTGACCGCGGCGGTCGGACAGGACCTCTCGCTTCCTGGTGTGATCAACGCCATGCTGGGGAGCGAGGAGGCCTGGGCAGCGGTGGCCTCCTTTTGCGAGGACGTAATCTCGCAAAAGGAGGAGGCGGAGCGCGCGCGGGAGGACGACCCTCTCGCTGTGCCGCTCCGCAGACGAAGAAGGGGTCGGAGAAGGCGCCAGCCTCTCCCCCCTCATGGTGGCGATGGGCGGGCGACAGGCACGGGGGTGCCGTCTCCCGCATTGCACCCATCACCACCTTCGTCGGTCACTCCCGGGCCCCCGTGAGGGGCCCGCCCTGAAGGACAATCGTCGGCGGAGGACTGGACGTTAAGGCTACGCTGGTTTCCCAGTCCCCCGCCACTCGGACGAAGCGGGAGTGCCGCTGGGTTTTTTAGTGGGTATACCGGGTCAGACCCGGGAGTCCCACATAGCCCCCCATCCCCCGATGGGAGGGTATGCGTAACGCATTTTTCCCAGCGCAAAAAAAAAAAAAAAAAAAAAAAAAAAAAAAAAGGTTAGGTTAGGTTAGGTTAGGTTAGGTTAGGTTAGGTTTTTTTTTTTTTTTTTTTTTTTTTTTTTTTTATTTGGCAGGAGAGGGAAATCCTCATGGACGCCCAGATTTGGGCAGTGCCGGACTCTTACCGGCTAAAACCCACTCCTGCCTTTGCTTAATGTCCCTCTGACATAATCAGAGACCTTTTTAGTCAAAATTTTTATTATTTTATCTTATTTATATTAATGCTTTATATATTTGTTATCTTCTTTTGCTATCTTCTATCTTATCACTTTTAATATCTTTTTAATACACCAATAATGACTCTAATCTAATCTATTTCATTTAAATGCAAAGTTTTTACGACTCATCTACAATTTTAAAATCTTTTATATCTCGGCGATTACTTTTTATGTATTCTAATAATACATAATAGTATATCTATTTCTTATACTTTGTTGTTTTTAATTACTTTATATGCAATTTCCTCGCAGTATTTAAAGAACTTTTTTCTTAATTTTGAATGTTCTATTATTGCCGGTATGTTTTCTAATTTTATTTCCATTTCTATTTCTGCTTCCAGGTCAAATTTTTGCTTCGCGAATATAGGACACTCCGTCAGCAAGTGTGGGACGCTCTCATTTTCAGATGGGTCACAGAGGCATGCCGGGCTCTCCTTGCACTTGAAGCGATTCAAGTACTCGGAGAACCCGCCGTGCCCTGTAAGCACTTGTACTAAGACTGGGCTTAAGTCAGTTTTCCGCACTATTTGGTAGGCTGCAATTGCGTCAGGAAGAAACATTTTCGTGCCCGAAGCCGTGTCACCTGACCGATATCTCCCGTTCCATTCCTCAAGCGTTTCCGACCGGATTTGCCGCTTGACGAATGATACGGGACACAAATCGTAGTCCGGCCTTTTCTTCGACCCCAGGGCGGCCTCCTTCGCGAGCTGGTCGGCTCTCTCGTTTCCCTCCAATCCTGCGTGGGCCTTTATCCAGAACAAGGAGACACTCTTGCTCTGGAGCTTGCAGCGTCGTAGGGTGTCCCTTGTATCCACGGCCAAGGGGTGGAGGGAACTTGTGTTGATCACCGACTGAAGGGCCGCCATAGAGTCGCTGAAAATGCCGAAAGAGGTTTCACGGGACTTGAGCGCTTCCCCTGCCGCTCTTTGTAGAGCCAGGAGTTCAGCCTGGTAGACGGTGCAGTAGGACGGCAAGGCAAGTTTGAGGGCCTTTGTCTCGGCGGCGCCTTTCCACAAGGATAGTGCCGCTCCGACTCTGCCCTCAATCTTGCTGCCGTCGGTGAAAATCCTCACAGCAAAATTGCTGTGGTTTTGGTATTGTTCCTCGTCTACCAGGCTTTCGAACTTCAGGTTCGTTTGCTCCGCTGGGTGCGGGGATTCTAATGCTGGAGCCATCCGCTCAATCTCCCTGTCTCCCATTACTGACTGGGACACTCCCCTCTTGGCCTCATACAGCGCTGCCGCCTCGCGAATGCGCAGGTCGATTGGGAGTATCCCGGCCAGCACCAGTGCCGAGTTAAGGGAGACTGTGCGGTAGGCTCTACACAGCTTTTGCGCGAACCCTCTCTGGACCACGTTCAGCTGCTTCCTGACCCCCAACTTATTTGCGGCTGGCGCCCACGCACTAGCAGCATACATAATGACCGGCTCCACCACAGCGGTGTATATGGTCCTGATTATCTCGGGCTTCAGGCCCCAGCTGATTTTTGCGGCTCTTGACAGCTGTTTGTATATGTTTAACGCCTTCCTCGTGACGTTCGAGGCATGGGCGTTAAACGTCAGCTTGTCATCAACTGTGAGCCCCAGTATCTTGATTTCCCGAGACAGGGCAATGTCCTCACCACCCATGCGCAGAAGTGGCGAGTCGTATTTCAGCTTGTTTGTGACCACCATAGCTTTAGTTTTGTGGGGCGCGAACTTAAGTTTGTTTCCGACTCCCCACTTCCGCACATGAGCGAGACTTGCATTGGCCTGTCCCTGGACATCAAGCGCTGTTTCACCCGAAAAAATCAGAACCACATCGTCCGCGAATGCCTGGCAATAGTCGCCTCGCTGTTCCAGCTCTTTGAGCAGGGGATCCAGGAGCAGGTTCCAGAACGTGGGCCCACCTATGGAGCCTTGTACGCAACCTTTCGACGTTCCTTGTACGAACTCTGCTCCTGCATACCGCACCCTAACCCTCCTGTCCAGTAGATAGCTATCCACCAGACGTCTCAGGTTGATCGGGCACGGTGTCTCTGCCAGTCGGCATTTCATGGCCGGCCACCACGCATTGTCGAAGGCTCCCTCTATGTCCAATGATATGACGACGATGATCTTCTTTTCTTTCAGTCGGTCTCTTATATGTTTTATCATGTCATAGAGGGAGTCCTCGGTGCTGCGCTGCGGCATAAAACCATACTGGCTCCTGCTGACTTGTGGCGATATATGCCATCTAATGCGACGCACCAGCATTTTCTCCAATATTTTGCCCAGTACAGGCAATAGCCCAATCGGCCTGTACGATTTGGGGTGCGCGTAGTCATCCTTGCCTGGTTTCCTCAGGACCACGACTACTGCCTCTTTCCAGATGGTCGGAAAGTGGAACAGAGATAGACATCTGTTTAGCACTGCTAGGAACAGTTGTGGGTTATGGGTAATAGCCGCCCCGCATATATCCGCTGTTAGGCCGTCAATACCCGGTGCTTTCTTGGGATTAAAACTAGATACGGACCACTTTAGTTCCTCCACTGTGAATAGAGGATCAAATGTCTCACCATTCGTATTTTCATTCACTCTATTCGCCAGCTCACGTATCCTGCTGTGGTCTGCATCGTCATCCTGTGTTTTATCCTCAGGATAAAACGTCTTTGCTAGCATCCGGGCTGACTCCTCGTTGCTGAGTACACGGTCGCCTTGTACTAGCGGTATGTCTTCCTGCCTATTGGCAGTGCGACTTATTACCCGATATATACTGTCCCACATAGTCTCTCGTTCCTGCCTTCCACAGAACTCCTTCCAACTGGATGTCAGCGTGCTCTCCATCTTCTGTTTCAGCTCCTCTTTAGCTGCGAGATATAAGCCCACGACCCATGCTCTGCGTCTCGGTGCGGCACTGGAGACTCTTCTCTTCCGTCTCTTGACCTCCTCTTTCATTAGCGTAAGCTCCTCCGTCCACCAAGGCAATCCTGTCTGATTTCTCTTCCTAACAATCGGTATGGTTCCCTCACATGCTTTCTCTATTGATTCTGTGTATCTTTCTGTTATCTTATCCAGGTCTTCTATAGTATTTAATTTATCTATTTCTGTTTTGTTTATGTTTTGTTGTTCCCAAATTTCGTCAAGTTTCCCATAAAATTGTCCCCATTTTGCCTTTTTAGTATTATATTTTCTAGTGGTTCTTATAATGTCCATTCCTTTTGATTTTTGTAGTTTTAATTCAAACAGGATTGCCTTGTGGTCCGAGGTGGTGACGTCTCCGGATAGTCTCCAGTTAGCCACACTTCTGAGCATGTCCTCTGTACAGGTGGTAATATCAACGCAGCTGCAGTACCTTTGTTCACCCCTGATGACGTCGAAGGTGGGGGCCGTTCCCATATTTAGGATCTGGAGTCCTAGTTCATCGAGGGCACCAGCCAGTGCCTCGCCCCTACTATCTGCCTCTCGGCTTCCCCACCACGTGTTCCAAGCGTTGACGTCCCCCCCCAGTATCACATCGCGAACTCCGATTCCCTCCACAATCTTCCTTAGATGGTCCAAGTCTGGCTCGATAGGCTGTCCACCATCCAGGTACACCGACACCACACCTATTTCCCAGGCTCCGGTCCTCAGAATCGCAACTGCAAAGTTTTCTGTAGTTAGGGTTGGGCACTGTGTGAGGTTTATGGTGTCGTCGAATAGTACAATGGCCGCTTTGTTGACTTTCTCGGTCTTCCTGGCACACTGCACTACCCGTGCACCCGGATAGTTCTTCATTTCTCCGATCCCACCTATATATGGCTCTTGGACCATTGCAAACGCCAACTTTCGCTTTCCCGCTTCCATAATGAGCTCAGCTGTGGCCAGTTTGCTCTTTTGGAGATTTGCCTGAACGACATGATACTGGTGAGGTCTGTCTTCGCTATTTACTGCGCTTCCGCCCTGGACCACCTTAGCAATACGCCACCGACAGCCGCGCCAATCCGTCCCACTTGAGACGAGTTGGGCACTCGCTGTCGAAGGCGTTGTGCTCGGTCTTACCCATCTTTGCGGAAACGCAGTTTCGGCACTTTGGTGCTTCCTCGGCTAGCCGTGAGGGGCAGTCTACTCTCATGTGGGGGTCTCCACAGTGTGTGCAGAGGTCAGCGGGTTCCGTACAGAACTTACGGCTGTGGCCAAAGCGCAGGCAGCGGGTGCACTGGATCAGTGGCGACTGGTCCAGCACATGCACGCGCTGCAAGTCGATGTGTACTCGACCGGTCGCTGTTAGCCTCTGCCACACAGAAGGGGAAACCTGCATGATGATGTGAGACATGTGGGGGTTCCTTGTCCTGCGACGGTACTTAACCCCCATCCTCACATCGTCTGCAGGCAGGTCCCCGATTAGGTGGGTGTTCTGTCGCTTGAGCGCCTCGATAATCTCCCCATCCGAGTGACACGAGAGGACATCCTTGAGGATGATAAGCGGATCTTTGTTTTTAATCTCCTCGACTAAGAGGTTTCCGGCCTTCTTAATTCTTTCCGATACCCGATTTAGCTCCTCCCTGGTCCTGAACCCGACCACCACCCTCTGGTCCCTCGCTTTTCGCAGCCTCTCCACTCTGGTGCCCTCATTCCTGGCATCTACTGCCGTTCTCAACTTCTCAAGAACCTCCTCCCCGGTGTCCTTGTCATCGACCGATGACACAACCACCGAGTGAAGAGGCTCCTGGAAGCGCTGTTTCGGGACGGCGGCCATCTCTGCGAACGAGGGTCCCTGGCCTGCGACAAAGCGAGGTGCCTGTTGTAGGCGCTCCGACAGAGCTCGCGTGTGCAGCTGGCATTCCTCCAGCGCCTTGTTGTGCTGCTGGAGGTTCTCCATAAGCTGCTTCACGAGCTCTGTAGGTGCGCCGGAGGCCGGTGTCACGTCCCTGGGGGCCTTCTCGGGTTCGGCTGCCTCTCCCGATGTTGTTTTACCCCTCTCGTTTTCACTCTCCTTGACGAGTTGGTATAACCGGTCCACGGCTTTTATTAGAGCGTCCTTTATCTCTTTTTTAAGGTTCCTCGAGCTGTCCAGTTGTAGCTTGGCACTGGAGAGACACGCCTTTGCCTCCGTGGTTCTATTAAGATACTTCACGGGTGGCACTTCACGAGACGGACTCTCCAGGGCCCTTCCTGGCAACTCGTAGGTATCCGTTCTTACACGCTGGCTAGCTGTTATGGTTAGGTTAGGTTAGGTTAGGTTAGGTTAGGTTAGGTTAGGTTAGGTTAGGTTAGGTTAGGTTAGGTTAGGTTAGGTTAGGTTAGGTTAGGTTAGGTTAGGTTAGGTTAGGTTAGGTTAGGTTAGGTTAGGTTAGGTTAGGTTAGGTTAGGTTAGGTTAGGTTAGGTTAGGTTAGGTTAGGTTAGGTTAGGTTAGGTTAGGTTAGGTTAGGTTAGGTTAGGTTAGGTTAGGTTAGGTTAGGTTAGGTTAGGTTAGGTTAGGTTAGGTTTTTTTTTTTTTTTTTTTTTTTTTTTTTTTTTTTTTTTATTTGGCAGGAGAGGGAAATCCTCATGGACGCCCAGATTTGGGCAGTGCCGGACTCTTACCGGCTAAAACCCACTCCTGCCTTTGCTTAATGTCCCTCTGACATAATCAGAGACCTTTTTAGTCAAAATTTTATTATTTTATCTTATTTATATTAATGCTTTATATATTTGTTATCTTCTTTTGCTATCTTCTATCTTATCACTTTTAATATCTTTTTAATACACCAATAATGACTCTAATCTAATCTATTTCATTTAAATGCAAAGTTTTTACGACTCATCTACAATTTTAAAATCTTTTATATCTCGGCGATTACTTTTTATGTATTCTAATAATACATAATAGTATATCTATTTCTTATACTTTGTTGTTTTTAATTACTTTATATGCAATTTCCTCGCAGTATTTAAAGAACTTTTTTCTTAATTTTGAATGTTCTATTATTGCCGGTATGTTTTCTAATTTTATTTCCATTTCTATTTCTGCTTCCAGGTCAAATTTTTGCTTCGCGAATATAGGACACTCCGTCAGCAAGTGTGGGACGCTCTCATTTTCAGATGGGTCACAGAGGCATGCCGGGCTCTCCTTGCACTTGAAGCGATTCAAGTACTCGGAGAACCCGCCGTGCCCTGTAAGCACTTGTACTAAGACTGGGCTTAAGTCAGTTTTCCGCACTATTTGGTAGGCTGCAATTGCGTCAGGAAGAAACATTTTCGTGCCCGAAGCCGTGTCACCTGACCGATATCTCCCGTTCCATTCCTCAAGCGTTTCCGACCGGATTTGCCGCTTGACGAATGATACGGGACACAAATCGTAGTCCGGCCTTTTCTTCGACCCCAGGGCGGCCTCCTTCGCGAGCTGGTCGGCTCTCTCGTTTCCCTCCAATCCTGCGTGGGCCTTTATCCAGAACAAGGAGACACTCTTGCTCTGGAGCTTGCAGCGTCGTAGGGTGTCCCTTGTATCCACGGCCAAGGGGTGGAGGGAACTTGTGTTGATCACCGACTGAAGGGCCGCCATAGAGTCGCTGAAAATGCCGAAAGAGGTTTCACGGGACTTGAGCGCTTCCCCTGCCGCTCTTTGTAGAGCCAGGAGTTCAGCCTGGTAGACGGTGCAGTAGGACGGCAAGGCAAGTTTGAGGGCCTTTGTCTCGGCGGCGCCTTTCCACAAGGATAGTGCCGCTCCGACTCTGCCCTCAATCTTGCTGCCGTCGGTGAAAATCCTCACAGCAAAATTGCTGTGGTTTTGGTATTGTTCCTCGTCTACCAGGCTTTCGAACTTCAGGTTCGTTTGCTCCGCTGGGTGCGGGGATTCTAATGCTGGAGCCATCCGCTCAATCTCCCTGTCTCCCATTACTGACTGGGACACTCCCCTCTTGGCCTCATACAGCGCTGCCGCCTCGCGAATGCGCAGGTCGATTGGGAGTATCCCGGCCAGCACCAGTGCCGAGTTAAGGGAGACTGTGCGGTAGGCTCTACACAGCTTTTGCGCGAACCCTCTCTGGACCACGTTCAGCTGCTTCCTGACCCCCAACTTATTTGCGGCTGGCGCCCACGCACTAGCAGCATACATAATGACCGGCTCCACCACAGCGGTGTATATGGTCCTGATTATCTCGGGCTTCAGGCCCCAGCTGATTTTTGCGGCTCTTGACAGCTGTTTGTATATGTTTAACGCCTTCCTCGTGACGTTCGAGGCATGGGCGTTAAACGTCAGCTTGTCATCAACTGTGAGCCCCAGTATCTTGATTTCCCGAGACAGGGCAATGTCCTCACCACCCATGCGCAGAAGTGGCGAGTCGTATTTCAGCTTGTTTGTGACCACCATAGCTTTAGTTTTGTGGGGCGCGAACTTAAGTTTGTTTCCGACTCCCCACTTCCGCACATGAGCGAGACTTGCATTGGCCTGTCCCTGGACATCAAGCGCTGTTTCACCCGAAAAAATCAGAACCACATCGTCCGCGAATGCCTGGCAATAGTCGCCTCGCTGTTCCAGCTCTTTGAGCAGGGGATCCAGGAGCAGGTTCCAGAACGTGGGCCCACCTATGGAGCCTTGTACGCAACCTTTCGACGTTCCTTGTACGAACTCTGCTCCTGCATACCGCACCCTAACCCTCCTGTCCAGTAGATAGCTATCCACCAGACGTCTCAGGTTGATCGGGCACGGTGTCTCTGCCAGTCGGCATTTCATGGCCGGCCACCACGCATTGTCGAAGGCTCCCTCTATGTCCAATGATATGACGACGAGGTTAGGTTAGGTTAGGTTAGGTTAGGTTAGGTTAGGTTAGGTTAGGTTAGGTTAGGTTAGGTTAGGTTAGGTTAGGTTAGGTTAGGTTAGGTTAGGTTAGGTTAGGTTAGGTTAGGTTAGGTTAGGTTAGGTTAGGTTAGGTTAGGTTAGGTTAGGTTAGGTTAGGTTAGGTTAGGTTAGGTTAGGTTAGGTTAGGTTAGGTTAGGTTAGGTTAGGTTAGGTTAGGTTAGGTTAGGTTAGGTTAGGTTAGGTTAGGTTAGGTTAGGTTAGGTTAGGTTAGGTTAGGTTAGGTTAGGTTAGGTTAGGTTAGGTTAGGTTAGGTTAGGTTAGGTTAGGTTAGGTTAGGTTAGGTTAGGTTAGGTTAGGTTAGGTTAGGTTAGGTTAGGTTAGGTTAGGTTAGGTTAGGTTAGGTTAGGTTAGGTTAGGTTAGGTTAGGTTAGGTTAGGTTAGGTTAGGTTAGGTTAGGTTAGGTTAGGTTAGGTTAGGTTAGGTTAGGTTAGGTTAGGTTAGGTTAGGTTAGGTTAGGTTAGGTTAGGTTAGGTTAGGTTAGGTTAGGTTAGGTTAGGTTAGGTTAGGTTAGGTTAGGTTAGGTTAGGTTAGGTTAGGTTAGGTTAGGTTAGGTTAGGTTAGGTTAGGTTAGGTTAGGTTAGGTTAGGTTAGGTTAGGTTAGGTTAGGTTAGGTTAGGTTAGGTTAGGTTAGGTTAGGTTAGGTTAGGTTAGGTTAGGTTAGGTTAGGTTAGGTTAGGTTAGGTTAGGTTAGGTTAGGTTAGGTTAGGTTAGGTTAGGTTAGGTTAGGTTAGGTTAGGTTAGGTTAGGTTAGGTTAGGTTAGGTTAGGTTAGGTTAGGTTAGGTTAGGTTAGGTTAGGTTAGGTTAGGTTAGGTTAGGTTAGGTTAGGTTAGGTTAGGTTAGGTTAGGTTAGGTTAGGTTAGGTTAGGTTAGGTTAGGTTAGGTTAGGTTAGGTTAGGTTAGGTTAGGTTAGGTTAGGTTAGGTTAGGTTAGGTTAGGTTAGGTTAGGTTAGGTTAGGTTAGGTTAGGTTAGGTTAGGTTAGGTTAGGTTAGGTTAGGTTAGGTTAGGTTAGGTTAGGTTAGGTTAGGTTAGGTTAGGTTAGGTTAGGTTAGGTTAGGTTAGGTTAGGTTAGGTTAGGTTAGGTTAGGTTAGGTTAGGTTAGGTTAGGTTAGGTTAGGTTAGGTTAGGTTAGGTTAGGTTAGGTTAGGTTAGGTTAGGTTAGGTTAGGTTAGGTTAGGTTAGGTTAGGTTAGGTTAGGTTAGGTTAGGTTAGGTTAGGTTAGGTTAGGTTAGGTTAGGTTAGGTTAGGTTAGGTTAGGTTAGGTTAGGTTAGGTTAGGTTAGGTTAGGTTAGGTTAGGTTAGGTTAGGTTAGGTTAGGTTAGGTTAGGTTAGGTTAGGTTAGGTTAGGTTAGGTTAGGTTAGGTTAGGTTAGGTTAGGTTAGGTTAGGTTAGGTTAGGTTAGGTTAGGTTAGGTTAGGTTAGGTTAGGTTAGGTTAGGTTAGGTTAGGTTAGGTTAGGTTAGGTTAGGTTAGGTTAGGTTAGGTTAGGTTAGGTTAGGTTAGGTTAGGTTAGGTTAGGTTAGGTTAGGTTAGGTTAGGTTAGGTTAGGTTAGGTTAGGTTAGGTTAGGTTAGGTTAGGTTAGGTTAGGTTAGGTTAGGTTAGGTTAGGTTAGGTTAGGTTAGGTTAGGTTAGGTTAGGTTAGGTTAGGTTAGGTTAGGTTAGGTTAGGTTAGGTTAGGTTAGGTTAGGTTAGGTTAGGTTAGGTTAGGTTAGGTTAGGTTAGGTTAGGTTAGGTTAGGTTAGGTTAGGTTAGGTTAGGTTAGGTTAGGTTAGGTTAGGTTAGGTTAGGTTAGGTTAGGTTAGGTTAGGTTAGGTTAGGTTAGGTTAGGTTAGGTTAGGTTAGGTTAGGTTAGGTTAGGTTAGGTTAGGTTAGGTTAGGTTAGGTTAGGTTAGGTTAGGTTAGGTTAGGTTAGGTTAGGTTAGGTTAGGTTAGGTTAGGTTAGGTTAGGTTAGGTTAGGTTAGGTTAGGTTAGGTTAGGTTAGGTTAGGTTAGGTTAGGTTAGGTTAGGTTAGGTTAGGTTAGGTTAGGTTAGGTTAGGTTAGGTTAGGTTAGGTTAGGTTAGGTTAGGTTAGGTTAGGTTAGGTTAGGTTAGGTTAGGTTAGGTTAGGTTAGGTTAGGTTAGGTTAGGTTAGGTTAGGTTAGGTTAGGTTAGGTTAGGTTAGGTTAGGTTAGGTTAGGTTAGGTTAGGTTAGGTTAGGTTAGGTTAGGTTAGGTTAGGTTAGGTTAGGTTAGGTTAGGTTAGGTTAGGTTAGGTTAGGTTAGGTTAGGTTAGGTTAGGTTAGGTTAGGTTAGGTTAGGTTAGGTTAGGTTAGGTTAGGTTAGGTTAGGTTAGGTTAGGTTAGGTTAGGTTAGGTTAGGTTAGGTTAGGTTAGGTTAGGTTAGGTTAGGTTAGGTTAGGTTAGGTTAGGTTAGGTTAGGTTAGGTTAGGTTAGGTTAGGTTAGGTTAGGTTAGGTTAGGTTAGGTTAGGTTAGGTTAGGTTAGGTTAGGTTAGGTTAGGTTAGGTTAGGTTAGGTTAGGTTAGGTTAGGTTAGGTTAGGTTAGGTTAGGTTAGGTTAGGTTAGGTTAGGTTAGGTTAGGTTAGGTTAGGTTAGGTTAGGTTAGGTTAGGTTAGGTTAGGTTAGGTTAGGTTAGGTTAGGTTAGGTTAGGTTAGGTTAGGTTAGGTTAGGTTAGGTTAGGTTAGGTTAGGTTAGGTTAGGTTAGGTTAGGTTAGGTTAGGTTAGGTTAGGTTAGGTTAGGTTAGGTTAGGTTAGGTTAGGTTAGGTTAGGTTAGGTTAGGTTAGGTTAGGTTAGGTTAGGTTAGGTTAGGTTAGGTTAGGTTAGGTTAGGTTAGGTTAGGTTAGGTTAGGTTAGGTTAGGTTAGGTTAGGTTAGGTTAGGTTAGGTTAGGTTAGGTTAGGTTAGGTTAGGTTAGGTTAGGTTAGGTTAGGTTAGGTTAGGTTAGGTTAGGTTAGGTTAGGTTAGGTTAGGTTAGGTTAGGTTAGGTTAGGTTAGGTTAGGTTAGGTTAGGTTAGGTTAGGTTAGGTTAGGTTAGGTTAGGTTAGGTTAGGTTAGGTTAGGTTAGGTTAGGTTAGGTTAGGTTAGGTTAGGTTAGGTTAGGTTAGGTTAGGTTAGGTTAGGTTAGGTTAGGTTAGGTTAGGTTAGGTTAGGTTAGGTTAGGTTAGGTTAGGTTAGGTTAGGTTAGGTTAGGTTAGGTTAGGTTAGGTTAGGTTAGGTTAGGTTAGGTTAGGTTAGGTTAGGTTAGGTTAGGTTAGGTTAGGTTAGGTTAGGTTAGGTTAGGTTAGGTTAGGTTAGGTTAGGTTAGGTTAGGTTAGGTTAGGTTAGGTTAGGTTAGGTTAGGTTAGGTTAGGTTAGGTTAGGTTAGGTTAGGTTAGGTTAGGTTAGGTTAGGTTAGGTTAGGTTAGGTTAGGTTAGGTTAGGTTAGGTTAGGTTAGGTTAGGTTAGGTTAGGTTAGGTTAGGTTAGGTTAGGTTAGGTTAGGTTAGGTTAGGTTAGGTTAGGTTAGGTTAGGTTAGGTTAGGTTAGGTTAGGTTAGGTTAGGTTAGGTTAGGTTAGGTTAGGTTAGGTTAGGTTAGGTTAGGTTAGGTTAGGTTAGGTTAGGTTAGGTTAGGTTAGGTTAGGTTAGGTTAGGTTAGGTTAGGTTAGGTTAGGTTAGGTTAGGTTAGGTTAGGTTAGGTTAGGTTAGGTTAGGTTAGGTTAGGTTAGGTTAGGTTAGGTTAGGTTAGGTTAGGTTAGGTTAGGTTAGGTTAGGTTAGGTTAGGTTAGGTTAGGTTAGGTTAGGTTAGGTTAGGTTAGGTTAGGTTAGGTTAGGTTAGGTTAGGTTAGGTTAGGTTAGGTTAGGTTAGGTTAGGTTAGGTTAGGTTAGGTTAGGTTAGGTTAGGTTAGGTTAGGTTAGGTTAGGTTAGGTTAGGTTAGGTTAGGTTAGGTTAGGTTAGGTTAGGTTAGGTTAGGTTAGGTTAGGTTAGGTTAGGTTAGGTTAGGTTAGGTTAGGTTAGGTTAGGTTAGGTTAGGTTAGGTTAGGTTAGGTTAGGTTAGGTTAGGTTAGGTTAGGTTAGGTTAGGTTAGG